>CM066035.1:47753609-49168609 GCA_033557465.1 Ichthyophis bannanicus
AGCTTACAATCTAGTCGAGACAGACAACACAGTAGCTGTGCTAGGAAACATCCAGGGGAAATGGTCAGGAAACACAAGGGAGCTTAGGTGAATCAGATCCAGCAGCAGCAGTGATGAGGTGGGTACTCAGCCTGGATCCGAGAGGAACCAGGGACGAAGCAAAACGTACAGACTCAGGTAGTTTGTTCCAGGCATAAGGAGCAGCAAGATGAAAGGAGCGACATCTGGATTTGGTAGTAGAAGAGAAGGGCACAGATAGAAGCAATCTGACAGAAGAGCGGAGTTCACGTGTAGGGGTGTAGGGAGAGATAAGAGGGGAATGGTAGTGCAGAGCAGCAGAATGAGTGCACTTATATTTGTTGCTCAGCAATATTATGCATCCTTATGCATCCTGCAATGTTAGTTTGGGGTTTTGTGCACTTGGTGAGGGTCCATCCCTAGCAGTTTAAGGCATGTTTGTTGAGATAACCAGGGCAGGAATCAGTGGGGCTGGTTACTAATGCGACGTATGATTTGATTCAAGGTATGTCCTGCATGTTCACATTTACATTCTGGTATAACATATCAGGGTGCACTGGACTTACCTAGGGCATGAGGGGGACTGATATATGGTCTACATTGCAGCAGCTGTCATTTCTCATTGGTATTTATATCTAGTGTGCATCAGCAAATGACTGTCTGTGATGAGCAGCTTAGGAGATCCCCATTTTTCTCAAGGGGTGTGGCATCCGCGGGTACATTGCAGTGACGGGCAAGATCCGAAACATGTCATGTTACAGAATATGATGGGCGCGGGGACTTCCAAATCGTTTCCCTGCATCTGAGGCACAGGAATAGCTGAATAGTGCTTGTACATGCTCGCTGAACACGTCTATCTCCCCGATTCCAGACCCGCGGGCATGCCCAGACCTGCAGATGCAGCATTAGGTTCAAAGGGGGCCTATTTTTTAATTAGATGTGTCTGTGGGCCATATATGTACATTATGGAATTGCGCTCCACGTCAACCGGCTCACCTTGGTCTACTTGGTTATTCACACCATCAAAAAAATATAACAGATTAGTAAGACATGACTTTCCTTGGCTCAATCCATGTTGGCTTTCTCCCATTAAACCATGACTATCTACATGTTCAGTAATTTTTTTTTTTTTTTAAATGCTTTATTTTCGTTTTATAACAACAAAGGAAAGGAAGACATACAGCTAAG
Source organism: Ichthyophis bannanicus (assembly GCA_033557465.1). Classification (NCBI taxonomy): domain Eukaryota; kingdom Metazoa; phylum Chordata; class Amphibia; order Gymnophiona; family Ichthyophiidae; genus Ichthyophis; species Ichthyophis bannanicus. The sequence goes on from CM066035.1 coordinate 47,754,816, forward strand.
AGACAAATACATACAGAGAATGTGATACATACACCAAAGTAAACCCCTACCACCCCCCTCCCCCCTGCTTCTTCTCTAGAAACTAATCATTCCCGAAAACGGGCGTGTACTGGCATTATTGTGGTACAAACCTAACGGTGAGATAAAACATGATAAGTATGCATTAAACAGACATGTTGGAACAATGGGCAGAGTGTACATAATCATTGAGCATCTGCCATTTAGACAAGCGAAAGTGAGTTTGGATATGAGGAATAGCCCTCCGAGATATCTGCTCATATTTACTATATAAGCAGACAAGGTTCCACCATTCATTGGCAGTAATTCGAGAGCTATCCTTCCAATTCCTCGTGATTAAACATATGGCTATACCCAGCAGGAAGTCAAGGAGAGAGCGACCCTTCTTAGGAAGAGAGGGGACCTCCGCCACTGAGCGGAGTCCCACAATCTTCCAGGATAGAGGCTCGTGGAGGTGTAAGATAGATTGAATACGACCCCAGACCCGCCCCAGTAAACCTGCAGTTGAGGACATTCATAAAGAACATGAGCGAGGGTTCCCACAGCAGTATGGCAAGACCAACACTGGTCCCTAGTAGTGGTGTTCCATTTGGCAATTCTTTCTGGAGTATAAAAGCATCTATGTGCAAAAAAGAAGAGAGTTTGGGTGACAGAGGCAGATCTGGAAACCCGCACCACCTTGCTCCAGAAAACGCTCTATTGTAGCAGGGGTTAAAGTGATTTGCAGTTCGCGTTCCCAGGCTTGTTGAGCTCTACAAGTAGCAGCGTCAGTACCCTGACATAATAGTTTATAAAAGTTAGAGGCTACCCCATGTGTACTACTAATAGAATGAATTAGTTCTAATAGCCCGTTCTCAGTAGGGGTAGAAGGCGGCAGGATTTGAGCTCTTTTGGGGCAGTGTTGAAGCTGCATCAATTGAACGTAATGTTTCGCTGGTAACGCAAGTTCCTTTGTAAGTCGGAAAAAGTCTTCCAGCGAGCTGCAGAGAAGAGTTGTTGGGGTGTCCAGATCCCCCTAGAGTACCAGGATTTCCATGCAATCGTTTTATTTAGGACTTGAATTCTGGAGTTATTCCACAGCGGGAGTCTGTCCTAAGGACATACGTTTGAACCCAGTGATAGGATGAGAGTGTTAAAGGCCGCAAGAGTATCAACAATCATTGGGGGATGGCGTAGGTCGACTTGATGGGACATGCCGGGGAGATGGATCAACGGAATTGGATTACTTAGCTCCTCTTCAATGTCAAGCCAAACTGGTCTGTTGTCTGTTGAGGCAGCTAGCCATCGGGCACCTTGTTTAAGTAGGAAGGCTTGATGAAACCTAAGAAAATCAGGAAAGCGGGTACCCCCTAATTCCTTCGCAGACTGTAGTTTGTGTTTAGCTACTCTTGGTGGTTTTCCCTGCCAGAGATAACGGACGAGAAGACCCTCGATGTCTTTGTAGGTGTGTAGCGGGAGGAAGCAGGGCAGCATTTCTAAAATGTAATTCACTTTAGGGACTATCATCATTTTGACGGTTTCTAGGCGGCCCCACCATGTAAGGGATAGGGGAGACCACCGATTTGTGAGCTCACGGACTTTGGAGACTACCTCCTTGGCATTAAAGCTAATAGTGTATTCTAAAGGAGAACAGTAGTAATAGACATTTTAGATAATGGCGCTTGAAGATATACAATATAAACAGAATCTGTACAGCAATGACATAATCACCAAGTATGCTAGCCAATACACCCCATATTGAAAAACATGTACCAAAGTAACTTAGAGAAGAAGCAAACCCCCAATGAATATGGCGACCATATGTCTGCGGGAGGAGGCCCCAGAGAGGAGGATAAAGACATGAAAAGAGAAGAAACACCAGAGTCCATAGTTAACACTGTCTCTGATATTCATCGAGGCAACTCTGGGTAGATGGAATCGGGTCACAAATATCATCACCAGGAGGCTACAAACCGCCCTCGACGGCCTCCTTGCTGAGCCGTGGCAAATCCAAAATGGCGGGTACAGCGGACATGAGAACACTAGTAGGAACACTCTAGAAGTCAGCGCATCAAGTCGGCTTCTTTAGCATCCAAAAACTCCGCTAGTAGATCAGGGTCCTCAAATGTTCTTGTCTGATTGTGCAGCGTGACTCGGAGCTTGGCCGGGTACATCAGGCCATAGCGTGCTTGTAATTGTTGAAGCCTCGGCCGGAATTCCAGAAAGCGCTTTCGGCGGTCAACCGTGGGTTTAGCCAAGTCAGGATAAAAGGAGATTTTATGGCTCTCAAACTCCATAGGGCCCTTCGCCCGAGAGGCGCTGAGAATTTGCTCCACATGTTGATATCTCAAAAGTCGAAAGATAATAGGCCGCGGGGTCTTCCTGTTGAGCGTTATGTTCGTGGGCACACGATGAGCGCGATCGATCTCCAATTCCTTGGTAAAGGTGATGTGGAGCAGAGAAGGGAGGATTTTATATAAAAACTCCTTCATGTCTCCCGATTCCGCTCCCTCCGGTATGCCCACTAATCGTAGGTTGTTACGGCGCGCTCTATTATTGCTATCTTCCACTTCTTTCTGCAAGGCCCGCACCTGACGTTCCACTTTGTCGAGTTTGGACAGCCGGACCACATGGGAGTCTAATATGCTCTCCATTTTATCCTGACGCGAGGAGAGTCCCTCTAGTCTGCCTTGCAATACACCAAGGTCTTCCCGCAGCGCTCGGAGTGCTTCCCCGTTGGACTGCACGAGGTCTTTAACCCCTCTGATCTCTGCGAGGATCTCCTGCTGCATTTCGGGGCCCTCGCGTAGAGCCAGCCCCTTCTGCGGGGACGGGGGTTCGGTTTTAGAGCGTTTGCCATGAGAAGCCGCTGGAGATCCAAATTCCAGGCACGTAGGTTTGGTCCCCGCCATCTCATCAATGTGCCCAGGTAAAATCAGAGCATAAATTCAAAAATGTCCGGTGTTAATTCAGGATTCTGAGTAGGCCTCTCGGGAGCCTCAGCGTTATGCGACCATCCCGCTGGACATCAGGCTCCGCCCCCATGTTCAGTAATTTTATTTTTTATAATACTTTCTACCATTTTACTCGGTACTGACGTCATCAACCCCAGTAGTCTCTTTAAAAATTGGCATTGAATTGGACATTCTCCAATCTTCATGTACCCTAGATGATTTTAATGATAGTTCACAGATTACTCCTAGTAGGTCTGCAATCTCATATTTCAGTTCTTTCAACATCCTCAGATGTATACCATCCAGTCCAGGTGATTTACTACTCTTCAGTTTATCAAATACTTGTAATATATCTTCCCAATTTATCAATATTTCTTTCAATTCTTCTGATATATCACCTTGAAATACCATTTCAGGCATGGGTAATTTCTCTACATCTTCTTCAGTAAAAAACGAAGCAAAGAAGCCCCTTTTACCCCTCTATCATCCAGTGGGCCAACTGGCTCTCTCACAGGTTTTTTGCTACGAATGTACTTGAAAAACGTTTTATCATGCATTTTTGCTTCCATGGCAAGCTTTTTTTCAAATTCTGTCTTTGCCTGCCTTATCGATGCCTTGCATCTAACTTGCCAGTGCTTATGCTGTTTCCCATTTTCATCATTTGGCTCCTTTTTCCATTTCCTGAAAGATGCTTTTTTGGTTACAACAGCCTCTCTGACCTCACCTTGAAACCAAGTTGGCAGTATTTTGGCCTTCCTTCCACTTTTCTTAAAATGTGGAATACATGTGGTCTGGTCTTCCAAGATAGTATTTTTAAACAACAGCAATGCTTGATGTAAATATTTAACCTCTGCAGCTGCTCCTTTTAGTTTTTTCTTAACTATTTTCCTCAGTTAAAAAAACCCTAAAAGGAGCAGCTGCAGAGGTTAAAGATTTACATCAAGCATGGGTATTGTTTAAAAATACTATCTTGGAAGCCCAGACCAGATGTATTCATGGTGCTCTGACTGTATGCCAGAGACAGAGTTCTGTCTTTGGAAGTGGTTTATATATGAAGTTGGATTTTCCCTCCCAGAGGAGTCTCCACACAGCATGAAGTGACTGGTAGCAGGAACCTCCCCTGTGCTGGAAAAATGTTAGGCTTTTCTCTAACCTTCATTGTAGTAATCTAGGAGTGACACTACATGGTGCTGCTCTATACAATCAGTCTCTACATATTTATCAGATTTAGATACTGTTTCTCCCTTCAGATCACAATACTATATACAGTAATATACAATTAGATAAAATTACAATAGAAGGAGAGAAGTTGCTTTATCCGTTGTGCTGATGTGACTTGCCATCGCCGCATTGAAAAGGGCAGCAGTGGTCGACTGAAGGCTTTGTTTGTGGACCAGCATGCAGGCATTGGAAGGATGGTTCTAGGCTGGTGAGGACCCCTTTTCCTGCCTCTACAAAGCCCGGTGGCTGCTGGACAGTGGTGGAGAGAAGCTGCTTTTTCCTGGGAGTTGACGCGTCTTGCCATCGCCATGGGAACAGTGCAGCAGTAGTTGGCTGGAGGCTTTGTTTGTGGACCAGCATGCAGGCATTGGAAGGACGGTCCTAGGCTGGCGAGGACCCCTTTTCCTGCCTCTATAAAGCCTGGTGGCTGCTACACGTGGCCGCAAGCCGTGACCGAAGGGGTGTGATCCAAGAGCTGAATGTGCCCCTTTGGCGCCCCTTCAGTGCACCTGAGAAGCTCAGGAGAAGCTGAGGGGTCTTGTTTGGAGTACGATGGGCAAGAGGAAGGCTAAGACTGGAGCTAAAGCTGCAGCGATAGCGCAAGTAAGTAAGCTGGTGGGGCCTATGGACAAACATTTGACTTCCCTGCTGCCCAGTATTCAATCACCAGAAGGGGTCTCTTTAAGCCCCGATCTTCGGTCCCCAACTACGATCCCCCAGCCTGCTTTTTCATCCACTTTGTGGGAGTTGTCCCCAGAAGCTTCTGCCCCAGTTCCACAGCCTGTGAATCTGGCGGTTTCCATTGGGACTGTTATCTCTCCCCCTTCTGGGGAAGTGACTCTTGCGGATATATAGGGTGCTATTCAAAATATTGATTCTCGTTAGTTTTCTACTGTGTCTTCTTTGTGTAAATTTACTCATGAAGTAGTTGATAAAATGTAAGTTATAGACAAACAGTTGGGTTCTTTGGGTAAGTTTGCTGCCCTGATTGATTCTAAGCTACCATCCTGCTTTAATGAGAGATTTCTCTTACTGTTTCCTATCGGCTGGAGGCTCTTGAGAACCACTCCAGGGCAAAAAACCTACGTTTTTTGAATTTTCCTGTTACCCATTTGTTATCTTCAGATATTTTACTGAAAAAGAATTTGACTGAAGTTCTGCAGTTAGTGGGGGGATGTAGAAGTTTCCCATATGTTTTACCTTTCTGTTAGCTCTCCCTCTCCCCCAAAGGGTGAAAGTCCTTTTGTTCCTTCAGACCTTTCAGTTGGACAGAATCTAACTGCGTTTCTGGAAGATTCTGCGGATATCATTTCCAGGTGCTGCATTTTATTGGTGACCTTTGGATCTGAGTCTGTGAAATTACGAGTGTTGCGAGCTTATTTCAAACACAGAGAAGCCCTTTTTTGTGGTCAGAAACTTCAGGTCTTTCTGGATGTTGGCCGGGTCACCCAGATTTGGTGAAGGCAGTTTCTGGAGTTCAAATCTCGTGTTGTGGGTTTGGGTGCTTCTTTCTTTTTGAAGTTTCCTTGACGTTGTATTGTTGCTTTTGGGGGGCAGCAGACTTATGTGTATACGGATGCTGTGCAGTTACAAAGGTTTTTGGCTGAGAGTCTGTGGGTAATTAGTTGGTGGGTTTGGATTATATTTGCTTCTATATGGGGTATACACTCCTTGTTTTCTTTCTCTTTTGAAATGGAATGGTCAGCTTCTTGCTCTTAATGTGAGCTTATTATGTGGGTTTTGTCTTGTTCTTGAATTTCTGTGGTATGCTTATTGTATATTTTCTTTGATATTGTGTATTGTTGTTCAAGAAAACTCAATAAATAATAAATAAATAAAAAATCACAATAGAATAAACACCATAAACAAAACATGAACCACACATATGTACACACTGGTCGCTTCTCTAGCCTTCACTAGCTATATGCTTTCATGAATAACCAAGCCCTGCACTGTTTAAGACAAACCAATAAATCATATATGCTCTTTAATTCATCTGGAAGTGCATTCCATTACATAGGACCTGTGCAGGAAATGGAACTTTTCATTGCTTCCATTCACTGTATCCCTGATGGTAGCTATAGTACCACCCTTTGCATTAAATGAAGGACACATGTAGGCTGATATTGATTTACACATGTGGTTAGATGTTTGGGGCTAAATCATGTAAAATGTTAAAAAACAGAAACAAAATTTTAAATTTGATATGATGCTCTACTGGCAGCCAGTGCCAAGATGTCAGCACTGGTTGAATATGAGCATGTGATCATATACCCGTAAGAAGCCTAGTGCCGTATTCTGTATTGTTAGAGTTGGCATAATTGAGTTTTTGTTATGCTAACACGCAAGGAATCTAAATAGCTTGTTATTATGGTAGTGTGACTGTAGTCAGTTCCTTTATCACAAAATATAGATGTAAGAAATGGATAATCCAAAGCTGGAACATGCTACACTCTGTTTCCAACAGTGGCCAATCCAGGTCACCAGCACCTGATAAATCCCAAAAGAAGCCAGTTGCATGCTACTTACTCCCAGGGATAAGCAACACTTTTCTCTTGGACTGCCTTAATAACTGTGTATGGACTTTTACTCCAAGAATTTGTCCAAACCTTTTTTAAACTCATCTACACTACCTGCTTTTACCACATCCACCGGCAATGAGTCCAAAGTCTAATTATACGCTGCGGGCAAAAATATTTTTTCCTCTCTGTTTTAAATATACTATTTTGTAGTTTCATAGCATGTTCCTGTTGAAAGTAACTTGAAGTGGGGTACCAGGGCCCTCTGGATGGAAGAATGACTTGCAATGTTTCTGGCAGTCTGAAGCCTAGAAGTCTAGAGAAAGATGTGTTATAAAAGCCAAGTTGTACTTTGGGGGATGACAATGTGAGAAGGAGACCGAATGCTGGAGCTGAGAAATGTCTCTGCTCTGACCTAGAACATGTAGATAAACAAAGCTTGGCGTAGAGCTGAATTTGTACCATGTAACAGTTTTTCCCTAATAAAAGGAGGTGCGATGACCTAGCTTGAAGGAGGAAAATCATGGGAACCTGTACAAGTGGGCACACCTATGAATTCCTCACTTAAGCTTAAGTTGTACTGTCCAATTAGGATGGAGTGCAGGAGTAGCCTAATCTTTATCTTTATCTTTATCTTTATTAAAATTTGATAAACCGCTTTCCGTTGCAAAACATAAAGCGGTGTACAATAAAAAAGTAAGCCATGCAAAGACAAGGAAAAGAACGCCAAAGTAAAACAGAAAAGCAAAGTATAAAAGCATAGACAAATAGACGACAAAAAGGAACAACCAAACAGAGGGCCAGCGTATTAAAACACATTTAACTAGAGTAACCATACATACAATAATAAAAGGCCACAAGGCCATTGTTTTAACGCACAGATTAACTAAAATAAAGTAAAAATACAAACAGTAATAAAAGGCCCGTAGTAGGGTAAACAGAACAGACTATGGGTAAAACAGATACACAACCGGACAGATACACAAATAAAACAAAACAAATACCACAACTAAAGAAACATCAGGGAGGACCATCGGGGAAGAGATGAAAAGCTTGCTGAAACAGGTGGGTTTTGAGTAGTATTTTGAATTGAGGGTATGAAGGTTCCAAACGGAGGGACGAGGGTAGTGCATTCCACAACACTGGACCTAAGAAGAAAAAAGCTGCGTGACGGGTCTGCTCGAGGTGTGCTTGTGACGGAGAGGGGAGGGATAAGCGATTTGCATGAAGAGAGCGGAGTTGACGGTAGGGAGTGTGAAGTGCGATCCGATCCGCAAGATACAGAGGAGTATTGGTGTGGAGAGCGCGGTAGATCAAAATAAGGAACTTATAATGGAAACGAAAACTGAGTGGCAACCAGTGCAAACGGAGAAGGATAGGTGTGATATGGTCAAAACGGTGTGTGAAAGTGACAAGGCGGGCAGCCGCATTTTGAATGCGCTGAAGCCGAAGAAGTTGATATTTTGGGAGGTTCGCAAGGAAAACGTTGCAGTAGTCCAGGCGACTTATAACTAGGGCTAGGACAAGGGTGACTAGAGACGAAAAGGGAAGAAGGGAACGGACAGCCCTGATCTGACGGAGAGCAGCAAAAGAACGACGCGTAAGGGAGGTGAGGTGCTGATGAAAGGAAAGCGTAGAATCGAGAATGACACCCAGATAGCGAAAAGATGACACAAGAGGGAGAGAGACAGAATCAATTGAGGGAGCCGGGGAAGGGCAGGAACCAGATAATGAGACCCACATAGCTGTGGACTTTAATGGATTCAGATGCAGAAAATTGTGAGATAGCCAAGAGGAAATCTAGGAAAGACAAAGGTCCAATTGAGTAATGTCAGAGGTCAAGGGAGAGGTATGAAACAATAGAATAATGTCGTCTGCATACATGTAGAAGGAGACAGGGAATTGTTGAATTACTAACGGTAGAGGAGCTAGAAAAATATTGAACAGATGTGGGGAAAGAACCGAACCCTGTGGTACACCGCAAGTGAGAGGAAAGGAGACAGAGGAGTGATCACCAGAATGGACTGAAAAAGAACGGGCTGTGAGAAAAGAACGAAACCATTGCCAGACAGTGCCATGCAGACCCATGTCCGATAGACGAGAAAGTAGAATATGGTGGTCAATCAGATCAAAAGCCGCAGAAAGATCAAGAGAAACCAGAAGAGAGACATCACCACGATCGTGAGCAACATGGAGGTCATTGAGGAGTGCAAGAAGAACTGTTTCCGTGCTGTGTCCGTGACGAAAGCCAGCTTGACGGGGGTGAAGAGTATTAGTGGATTCAGTGAAGGAATTTAATTGAGCAAAGACAAGACGTTCGAGGATCTTAGCTAGGAAAGGAAGATTTGAGACAGGGCGCCAGTGGGAAAGAACAGAAGGATCAAGAGAAGGCTGTTTGAGGATAGGACAAACAATAGCTGACTTCCAGGAAGATGGAAAATGACCAGTAGAAAGGCTAGTGTTAATGATAGTAGTGATAATGGGTATCAACTGTAAAGAGGGTTCCGACAACCATTGAGAAGGGATTGGGTCCAGTTTGCAGGTAGTCTTATTAGAGTTTGCTAGGGCCTGTAAAACTAATGGTTAGAGCACTGGCTTGGACATCAAGAGACCAAGGGTCCAGGGCCGGATTTACCTATACGCCATGTACGCCATGGCGTAGGGCCCACAGCTGCAAAGGGCCCACAAAAATGGAACAAGTTAGGCTTTTTTTAAAAAATAAAATAAAAAAAAACCTGCTGGCTGCCGCCGCGGGGCCCCCTCTGCTGCCGTGGCAGCATGGACTGACCCGCGGGGGCCCCCTCTGCAAGCTCGATCCCTCCCTCCGTGCATCAGCCCCTGCGGGCTTAACAGAGACGCGAAGGAGACAGTCTGCCTTCGCGCCTCTCACAGCCTGCACGGAGGGAGGCACGGAGGGAGGGATCGAGCTTGCAGAGGGGGCCCCCGCGGGTCAGTCCATGCTGCCGCGGCAGCAGAGGGGGCCCCGCGGCGGCAGCCAGCAGGTTTTTTTTAAAATTAAATTTTACTTTAGGCAGGGGGAGGGGGTAGGACTGGTAATGGGCTATTGGGGGGGCTGGGGCTGGGACTGAAAATGGGTTGGGGATTAAGGCTGGAGGTGGGCTGATGAGGTTAGGACTGGTAATGGGCTGTGGGCTGTTGGGGGGGTTAGAACTGGTAATGGGCTTTGGGGGGGGTAAGACTGGTAATGGGCTGTGGGCTGATGGGGGCTGTCTGGTAATGGGCTATGGGGGACTAGGACTGGAAATGGGCTGGGGGGGTTAAGACTGGAGGTGGGCTGATGGGGTTAGGACTGTTAATGGGCTGTTGGGGGGGGGCTAGAACTGGTAATGGGCTTTGGGGGGGGTTTAGACTGGTAATGGGCTGTGGGCTGATGGGAGCTGTCTGGTAATGGGCTATGGGGGGGCTAGGACTGGAAATGGGCTGGGGGGGTTAAGACTGGAGGTGGGCTGATGGGGTTAGGACTGATAATGGGCTGTTGGGGGGGTTTAGAACTGGTAATGGGCTTTGGGGGGGTTAAGACTGGTAATGGGCTGTGGGCTGAAGGGGGGGTAGGACTGGCAATGGGCTATGGGGGGCTGACTGGAAATGGGTTGATGGGGTTAGGACTGGAAGTGGGCTGATGGGGGGGTTAGGACTGGTAATGGGTTATAGGGGGAGGCTTAAACTGAAAATGGGGTGATGGGGGGTTAGGACTGTAAGTGGGTTGATGGGGGGCTAGGACTGGTATTGGGTTGGGGGGTTGCTAGGACTGGAAATGGGCTGATGGGTGGCTAGGACTGGAAATGGGCTGATGCAGGGACTAGAAGGGAATGGATGCTGGGTGAGGCTGGAACTAGAAGGGAGCTGATGTTGGGGGAGGATTAGAATGGGATGGGGCTGGAAGAGTAAAATGGAGAAGGGAAAAATATTTTGTGTGGGAGGGATAAAAAATCTACAATTGGCCGGGTATTGGGAGAGTAAGTGGGGATTGAGGATGGAGGGGTAAAATTTGAGTGGATGAAATAGGAATGAGGAAAGAGCAAAAGGAGAAAGATTAGTATGTTAAAGCAGATGTAGAGAGAGAATGGAAAAAAACTAGAAGAGAGAAGAAAGGACAAATGGACAGCAGACGATGGAGAGTTAGCAGAAGACACAAAGAAACCAGAAGAAAGTGGCTGGAGCAATTGCAGCTGAAAAAAATGCACAAAAGGTAGAAAAATAACTCTTTATTTTGAATTTATTAATTGGAATATGTCAGCTCTGGTAAATGTGCATCATTAACATCTGCGCTTTGTTTAGTACAAGAGCAAATTAATGTATAGTTTTATTTCTACAGTGTTGTACATTCCAAGTTTGGCTTTTGGGATTCCCAGTTTAATTATTGTCTTCCTGTTTCTAAAATGTGATTACTTGTTTGGTGATGGTCTATGTTCTGCATGTGTAACTGAGCTGAGGTGTTCTGTTTATATAATTCCTATTTGACATTGCCACTTGTTCTCTTTCCCCAGTAGGTCATGTACTGTTGTTCTCTGAAATGTATTGGTTTAATATTTGCAGTGTTGCATTTTGATTGGTAGAGTATGGTGCTTTGTGAGTCCTGGTAGTGCTGTTAGGATACGGCGGGTTTGCTATGGGTTCTAAATGGGCAGTGTTTGTAGTAGTTCCTAATGTGTCTGGCAGTTGGCACTGGATTATAGTAATGTAGAAATCTTTTAGTCTTTCTTTATCCATACACTCATTAAGAGGCACGTTTACTAAAAGTTAGTATATGGTAACATTATGCAAATATTTATGCAAATGAGGCCCCTTATGCAAATGAGGCCCACACCCCCCTTGGGCCGCCCCTGCTGGGGGCCCACAATTTTTGTTGGCGTAGGGCCTCACTCAAGGTAAATCCGGCCCTGCAAGGGTCTGTTCCCACTAGCACTCCTTGTGGCCTTGAGCAAGTCACCTAACCTTCTACTGCCTCAGAAGAATCAATGTCCTGTTTAATATACATTACCATGTTTAAGTTTCAATGTGAACCGCTTTGACTAAATGATAAAGTGATATAAAAAAACGGTTAAATAAATATTATATAACTCTCTTTGTCGGTGTGCTTCTTTATTTAAAGTTGAATTTAAAGAAGTGAAGTCAAAGATCCGAGGTTAAGTTTTGCTTCCTGGTTAGAAGAAGGTCACAAGCTAAGAGATCCATTCAGCTCCCTAGTTCTATTATATCTTTCGAAAGTGTAAACCATCGATTCACGTCTACCCATTCCACTCACTCAAGGTTTGATGATGTACATTAGCTTTGATCTTGAATCCAGTTTAACATGTAATACTTTGATTTAATCTTTTGGATGCAATACTCCATCAGATAGCTGGATCCAAGGGCCCATGCGGCTCTATTTTATCATGGTTTAGTTTCCCTAGCCAGTGTTCTACAGTACTTAATGTGAGCAATGTTTTATCTACTGTTGTCAGGCAGCCCTCTTGCATATTACAGAAAAACTGATTATTATTAGCATAAATATGATAATCCACAGAGTTGAATTTGTGGTGAGCAGCGGTCGCATATACATGTTAAACAAGGGGGGGTGGGGCTGCAGCACTCCTGCTAATGTCTTCCATGGTTTAGACCCGGGGTCTCAAACACGCGGCCCGCGGGCCCCATGCGGCCCGCAAGAGAACTTTGTGCGGCCCGCGACGGAGGAAAAAAAAAAACACAAAACCTGGCTTCTGCTGCTGCTGCCGCCGCCGTGGTAGCAGCAGAATCAGCTGTCCCGCGGCCCCTTCTCCTCTGCCCGGAAGAGCCCCGAGCCTGCTCCTTTAGCGGCGGGCTTTTCAAGCTGCGAAGAGAATATTTCCCTCTCGCGCGGCTTAAACCTATTCACTTGTCAAGCCGCGCGAGAGGAAAATTCTCTCTTCGCGGCTTGAAAAGCCCACCGCTAAAGGAGCAGGCTCGGGGCTCTTCCGGGCAGAGGAGAAGGGGCCGCGGGACAGCAGAGTCTGCTTTCCTCACTTCCCAGGGTCTTGCAATGATGTCTATATCCTAGCACAATCTTGCATATATGAGCGCTTCAGCAGTAGAGAAATCACCAGAGGCTGGCTCCTTGGTAAGTAGCCACTGAACCCCTGCACCAAATGGCAAGGGAATCCAAAATGAGACTTCCTGCTATCTCTACATTATGTGGGAGCAGCATATGCAGCAAGCTTACAAGGCACGAAGTCACCTGAATGGAGTGCAAGTATAGTTGCAGGGAGGAAGTGATGGGCTGTACATCAAAGCAGTCAAGTGCAAATCCTACCACTAGTCAGCACATGCCTGCAGTAGAGACCTTTTGCAACTATATGTGTGCAGCCAGAAATGGAAGGGGAACACATACCCAGACAGCAGTGAGCAAGAACGGCGGGTAGACACCCCAATCACAAACATGGTGAGCAGGTACGGGGCTGATACAGCTGAAATATCCACTCAGTTGTTGTCTGTGGTTAGAAGCACAGCCATATCATGTTCCCCCAGTCACTAGCAGATGCACCCTCCTATCATTCTATGGGTCAAGGCAACAGATTAGGGGTGTGTAAAGTGATGCAGGCAGTGGGAATGATCATAAGTAGCAGATTGCATTCAGCAGGAAGGGGGATGGGATATGATTGCAGGACCTGGCAGAAACCATCTGTAGACATGTAGGGTGCACAGTATGTGTGTGGTGGGGGCCAAGTGCCCCCAAGAGGAAGAACTGTACCTGGTCAACAGACTGATCCTACTGGAACCATCATTAACCCCCCCCCCCCCCGCAACTTCTCTTGCAGGAATCAGAGGATACCCTCTGAGAAGCTAGCTCTTGACTCCCATTGTGGCACCCCGAAATGAGACAGAGGAGCACTGTAACTACTATATTCACTCAGAACCATCAAGACAGTGATTAAGAGGATGTTTGACTAGTTGCAGGGCCGACCCGTCCATTGAGCGAGAATGTTTTTTGCACAGGGCCCCGCATTTCAGGGGGCCCCGCGCAAAAAACATTCTGATCCTAAATTAAAATTTAAAAAAAAAAAAAAAAAAAGCTGTCTTCTCCCGCTGCCGGGGCCGCCGCGGCAGAATCGAGTGTGCCGCGGGGCCCCCCCCCTGCCCAGCAGAGCCTGCCCTCCCCTGTATCCGCTCTCTCGTTGTAGCTTCAGTCACACGCGCCGGCTTTCAGAGCGCGAGGGGAGAGTTTCTCCCTCGCTGCTCTGTTAAGCCCGCGGGGGCTGATGGGAAGTTCCCATCAGCCCCCGCGGGCTTAACAGAGCCGCGAAAGGGAAACTAGTCCCTTCACGATCTGAAAGCCGGCACTTGTGGACTGCATCTGCAGAGAGAGGTGATAAAGGGGAGGGCAGGCTCTGCTGGGCAGGTGGGGGGCCCCGCGGCACACTCGATTCTGCCACGGCGGCCCCGGCAGCGGGAGAAGACAGCTTTTTAAAAAAAAAAAATTCGCTGGGCTGGGGGGGATTAGGAGTGGTGATGGGCTGGGGGGGGGTAGGAGTGGTGATGGGCTATGGGGGGGGTTTGGGTGTGGTGGGGGGCTATGGGGGGGCTGGGGGGGTTAGGAGTGGTGATGGACTATGGGGGGGTTAGGAGTGGTGATGGACTATGGGGGGGTTAGGACTGGTGATGGGCTATGGGGGGCTGGGGGGGTTAGGAGTGGTGATGGGCTATGGGGGGCTAGGACAGGAAATGGGCTGATGGGGAGGGGTTAGGACTTGAGGTGGGCTGATGGGGTTAGGACTGTTAATGGGCTGTGGGCTAATAGGGGGGTTAGGACTGGCAATGGGCTATGGGGGGCTGACTGGAAATGGGTTGATGGGGTTAGGACTGGAAGTGGGTTTATGGGGGGGCTAGGACTGGTATTGGGTTGGGGGTTGCTAGGACTGGAAATGGGCTGATGGGGGGCTAGGACTGGAAATGGGCTGATGCAGGGACTAGATGGGAATGGATGCTGGGTGAGGCTGGAACTAGAAGGGAGCTGATGTTGGGGGAGGATTAGAATGGGATGGGGCTGGGAGAGTAAAATGGAGAGGGGAAAAATATTTTGTGTGGGAGGGATAAAAAATCTACAATTGGCCGGGTATTGGGAGAGTAAGTGGGGATTGAGGATGGAGGGGTAAAATTTGAGTGGATGAAATAGGAATGAGGAAAGAGCAAAAGGAGAAAGATTAGTATGTTAAAGCAGATGTAGAGAGAGAATGGAAAAAAAAACTAGGAGAGAGAAGAAAGGGCAAATGGACAGCAGACGATGGAGAGTTAGCAGAAGACATGAAGAAACCAGAAGAAAGTGGCTGGAGCAATTGCAACTGAAAAAAATGCTCAAAAGGTAGAAAAATATCTCTTTATTTTTAATTTATTAACTGGAATATGTCAGCTCTGGGAAATGTGCATCATTAATGTTTGCGCTTTGTTTAGTACAAGAGGAAATTAATTTATAGTTTTATTTCTACAGTGTTGTTGTACATTCCAAGTTTGGCTTTTGGGGTTCCCAGTTTAATTATTGTCTTCCTGTTTCTAAATCTTTTAGTCTTTCTTTATCCATACTCATTAAGAGGCATGTTTACTAAAAGTTAGTGTATGGTAACATTATGCAAATATTTATGCAAATGAGGCCCCTTATGCAAATGAGGCCCCGCGTCTTATGCGGCCCCCGGGTTACTTTACAAGTCCTCATTTGGCCCTCAAAGCAATTTGAGTTTGAGACCCCTGGTTTAGACAATCAAAAGCAACAATTACCCATTCCTTACACTAGGCTTTGACACATTTTCTTGGAATCTAGGAGCCAGCCTAAAAATCTAGGAACCAGCCACTGAAACCTAGGTCACAGTGCACGCCCCTGCTCCCCTCCCCCCAAAGGCATATCACAGTTAGGTTTAGGGCCTAATTTACTGATTGTTTTGCCATATTCTATGGGAAAAAGCCTAATCAAACAAGTTCTTAATCAGCCACTGCACAGTGCCAACAGAAGGCAGTGGCCCCACTCCTCCTCCACCATCTCTACTGAGCTCTACTTTGCCCACAAGGGCTCTTATGCTTGAGTATAATGAGCATGCAAACCCTCTGAAACCAGTCAATTCTGCAACAGATATGCTGAGGCAATGACCTCCTTAATCCAATGCCCCAAAGCCAACATGGCTTCCACTTCACCCTTGCGCAGGCCAGAAAACAGTACAAAAAGATGGTTGGACTTATGAAGGGATACGTAACCTCCAGGTATCAAAGGAGCACCCTATGGACATCCATCAAGTGAAGATACTTATCCTTTCCCCGACACGGCTCCTTTGGGAAGGAGGGCAGGCAAACCACCTGGTTCATGTGAAAGGGAGAAAATGCCTTAGGCAATAAGGAAGGCACAGGCTGAATGGAAATGGCCTCTTCCCAAAAGGACAGATAAGGATATCGGCAAGACAGAGCCTGCAACTTGGAAATCCGCCATGCAGAATAAATCGCGGCCAAGAAGACAGTTTTGAGCATCAAATCCTTTAAAGTAGTAGGCTTCAATGGCTAAAAGGGGGCCACCTTCAAGACCCTGAGCACCAGACACAGATCCCAGGAAGGGATCACTGAGCGAAGGGTAGGACGCAGATGTTGAACCCTCTGGAGAAAATGTGAGACGTCTGGGTGCAAGGCCAAGGGCTAGCCCACCATCGGACCATAAAAACAGTCCAGAACTGCCACCTGAACTCTCATGGAGCTAAGTGAAAAGCCCTCCTGTAGGCTATCCTACAGAAAAGGTCAACAGGGAGGACATCTTGGCCCCTCAGGAGCCAATTGCCATGTGCCACACCAGTGCTCAAAGAAGCACCATATCTGTACATATACTAGTTTGGTAGACCTCCTCTGGGCACCAAGCAGAGTAGAGATCCCTCCTGGAGAGTAGTCCTTTCATGCTATCAGTCTCCTTTCAAGAACCATGCTGTAAGCGAGAAGGGGTCCCAGTCCTCCAAGACGATTGGCCCCTGCCACAATGGCTCCCGAGACAGAGGCAGCCGAAGAGGAAGTGCCTGCAGGAGCCACATCAGGTCTCTGAACCATGCTCTCTGTGGCCAATCTGGCTCTATAATAACAATCCTTCCTTGGTGGTGCTCTATACACCGAATCACACCCCCCCATTCCCCCACCAGGGGCCATGTTGGAAACATGTACAGCAGCCCCTGACTTGGAAAAAAGTCTTACCTACAATTTAGCATCACTACAGATGTCCAGCAGTGTCACAAAGGCTGTAATCACTCCCAATCTGACTCCTGGTCAGTTCGGATTCCAGATAACCCTACAGTATTCTTCTACTTGAACTGAGCACTTTTGACTTCTTTCCAACCCAATTGATTAATTCAAGAGGATGATTATTATTTGGACATCCACAGAAAACTCTCAAATTCTATTCTCACCCCTAGCACAACATATGCAATGTTCTAAAGATCCCATCTGCTGCTTATCTCATGTCTACCAAGGACTGTCTCTTATCTCAGCTGGTAAGAGATTCAGGGATCTAGGGCCCGATATTCTTTTGGGACGGCTATGCGCTGCTAAGGCACATAGCCATTGTTGCCGAACTTTAACCCCGGATATTTAATTCCGAGGTCATATGCAGCCCCGACATTGAAAATTCGGGATCGCCGCACAGCCCACAAGCCTGCGGAAGCTAACTGGACAGCGGTGATATTGAGCCGCTGCCTGGTTAGCTCCCTTGGGGAAAGATAGGCCTGCTTTTGCCGCACCTATCTTTTACCACGGTTGTTAACCAGGCAGTGGTGCAATATCGTCGTCGCCCAGTTAACAACTGGTATCATTCTCGGAATGAGCACGACATGCCCGATGCTAAGCGGTTTGCACCGGGGCATATAGTGGCATTGATTGGGATATTCAGTGGTACTAACCATGTTAGTGCTGCTGAGTATTCCATTCAGGTCTGTAAACCATATAAATACCTTTGAATATTGGGCCCCTAGTTACTAAGGGGCACTGCCACATTAACGTGCATTAGTATTATTAGTATCTAAGTCCCATTGAATAGCATGGGACCCGCATTAATTTAACGTGTGTTACAGTGATTTAATGCACGTTAAGAACATCGCACCATAGTAACTAGCCCCTAAAAATCTTTTTACTTAAAAATATTTAGGCAAGATTACATTCCTTTAATCCTGCTATCCTAGAGTGAAAAACACACTTTCCACTAGGAGTCCTTCTGCACTTCCCTACGCACTTATGACTGTATCGTTCCTAGCTTGGAAAATACATTTGTCTTCAAGTCCAACGGAGGGTCCTAAGCTTTATTCCTAACAGTTAAGAGAGTTCAGATTTCTTTAACCTTGCTCTCTGTTGGCCACATCCTGGCGACAACACTCGTAGTCCCCCCTCCCATGAGGGTTCCTTCTAACCCCTTATAGCCATGTGTCATGCCACTAGTGCCCAGGATTGTACCATCTCATCCCTGGACGGGGCTTAGGCTTTGGTATATATAAGTACGAGTGGGAGATTCTTAAAGAAACTTGTAATTAGCTTTCCCTGAGTTCATCAAAGATGAGCCCCAGGTCCCTGGGTGACTGCTACTTATCGCCCTCTAAAATGGTACGTTGTCCTTGGCTTTTTGCATCCCAAATGCAGTTTTTTACTATTTGGAATGAAATCATAGTTTCCATATCTTTGACTTGTTTATTCCCACATTTCAAAGTCGGGCTTCATCATTTATACTCCTAGCAGGTTCCCATTATCTGCAAAGAGGCTCACTCCTTAGTGTTTACAAAGACACTGAGTTCGATGAACAACTATAGCCTTCCGTTCTGCTAATCTCATTGACTTTCCACGCTCATGCATCTCACACTCTGACTCCTTCTCACTCTCTCTCTCCCTCCTTTTTCTCATCCCAACCCTTCTTTCCCTTAATCATTTTCCCTGTCCTTTAGCACATGCTTCCTGGGCACTCTCTGAATTTTGGAGCAACTACTCTTCCTCTCTTTCTTCCCTCCTGTCTGCTTCTAATATTTCCTCACCTCTTACCAAGTCAATAAATAAAGAAATAAAACGGCAGTAATTGCTTGTCATTTCGATTACCTTCACATGGGAGATAAACTGACTTGGCAAAACACGGAAGACCTGTAGAACTCGTCATTAATGCCATTTTTGTCTCTTATAGATTCTGGCTCATTGCTGTATTTTTTCCTGTACATTTATTGGAACAGATGAGTAGATGTCTGTTGAATGGGGTGACATGAAATCAATATGCGAGGATAAGCTACATGGCTGCGAGCAGAACAAATGGTCCATTAGTTCCCAAACAGCTGCAAGGTCGAAAAGCAGCAATTTTAAAATCTATTCTATATTTCTGCTGTGATATTTCATTTCCGTGTATGTACATATTGTTTTCTTTGTATGGGAATTGCTAATGCAGTGTGTTCCGTCAAATCTTTTTTAGGTCATGGCCAGTGCTGAAACCTTACCGCAGGGTGACAGGAATTTTCCACGATCGGAAAGTAAGTTTATTTTTCTCCCTTTACATTTTTAGAGTGAATTTAGCACTTGTGAAAAGCGTGGATTGACAGCACTGTAGATGAGAGTTCTCCTCTGTCCATAGAACATGTGCAGTTGGGGAAATTTTATTTATTTAACTGTTTTTTTTATACCGCTTTATCATACAGTCAAAGCAGTTTACAAAGAACATTGAAACCAAAAATGATTTACATAGACTATTGAATCAAAAAGTACTGCATCTCAAACTATTATGTTATAACTTGATATATAGATAACAGAAGCTTGGGGAGGGGGGAGGGGTACAAGGACGAGTAGAGGCTGGCTGTATATAGTGGCGTTGGGTGTGGGGGGGGGGGGGTTTATCCACCACTGTCTGTCTCAAATTAATCTATTAAAAGGTTTGTTTTTAGATTCTTTCGTAGTTGTCGGAGGAGCACAGGTATTCCGGGAGGGATTTCCATATTTTGGGTGCAAAGAAATAATGTCAGTAGAGGTTCCCTATACACACATTAGCTCACTTTCTCTCTGCCCCAGCACACAAGAGAGGCAGTGACAGTGGAAGCTTTTCCCCACATGACCATAAGCGCTAACTCTGGGGGTACTGCGGGGGCTTCAGCAGCTCTGTACTCTACTATACTACTCTAGCATGGGAGCTGAGAGCTCCATGCTGCACGCCTGCAGGGAAAGACAGGAAGTAGCTGCTTCTATTTCCTAGATTACTATTCCCATCTCCCCCCCCCCCTCCCTTGTAGCTTTTTGGCTGACCCAATGGGCTGCAGAAGCGACCTGTTTCCTACGTGCAGCTACCAGCATGGAACAGTGTTGCCATATCTGTGGTTTTCCTGTCCGATTGAGTGACTTTTTACCCAACCTGCAAGAAATATTTGCAGGGTCACAGGTTGCATTTTTTTGGTAGGTTTACCCTGTCACTTTGGGTGAGAAAACCGTGGAAACGAAAGCAAAAAGAGTGAAAAAAAGAAGATGCAAACTCCGCCTTCAGCACCTCGTGATGGCCCTTAGCTGCATCTCATTGGTCAAGACTCGGGGCTGACCAATGAGATGTGGCAGGATGGGAATGACTGGCTGAAATTTGACAGTCAGGGAAGGGGAGGGCATGGCCATGTGGCAGTGGGCACGGCCAAACCTGACGGACTGCTATTGCAGCCAATAAGGGACAGGGAGGGCGGGACAAAGGGTGGGTCTCTCTTTAGGGTTATTTTTTTATCTTACTTTGGAATGGAACTTCTGAGATCATCTGGCAACAGTGGTGTGGAGGGGAACAGTTGTAGTTAGAGACTAAGAAAGGGAAAATGGACTGATAAGTGCTGCCTGGGAGAGGAGTAGAGGGACTAGAAAGGGGTAGGGGAACTGTTTGGAAGAGAAGAGAGACTAGGCGATGAGGACAGAGGCGGGGGTGGGGCTGGAAAGGAATAGATACAAGTTATGAGGATAGAGCTGAGAGGTGACATGGACTGTGATGGAGTGAGCTGAGAGAAGGTCTAATGCTTGAGAGAAGTTGGTGTGCACGGATCAGGAGAGGGACCTTGGAGTGCTAGTGTCTGAGGATCTCAAGATGGCAAAACAATGCGACAAGGTTGTAGACAAAGCCAGAAGGATACCAGGCTGCATACAGCAGAAAGAAGGAATTAATGCCCCTGTACAAGTCATTGGTAAGGCCTCACTTGGAGCATTGTATTCAGTTTTGAAGATCATATCTCACAAAGGACATAAAAAGATCTGAAACAGTTCAGAGGAAGGTGACCAAACTGATTCAGAGCTTGCACCAGATGACATATGAGAAGAGACTTGAAGACCTAAATTTGTATACCCCGGAGGAGAGGAGGGACACGGTAGATATGATACAGACCTTTAATGAACAAACAAATGTTTTTCAAAGAAGGGAAAGCTGTAAGACTAGAGGACATACGATGAAGCTTTTAATAGAGGGGGACTGACCTGCATGGAGCAGCAGGTACAACCCTAAACACAGGCATAGAAGGGGAGATGATCTGCAGGGAGCTGCAGTTACAACCACTTTAGCCACCTTACTTGGCAGACTAGATGGACCATACTGGTCTTTATCTGCCATCATATATTATGGGGTATGTTTACTAAACTGCAGTAACGTAGCAGCGGTAACGTTAATGCGCGTTAACGTAACCTAACGCACGTTAACGTAACCTAACGTGCGTTAGTGTTCCCTGCCACGGTAAACACCGCAGAGGGTGGAGAGAGGGCGGAGAGAAGGCATCAATGGACAGGGAGTGGGGGGGAAAAGGCTCCCATGACACCAACATGGGGAACTGAAGGGCTGGAAACTACCGTGAGTGAAAACCTGGCGTTAGATGCACATTTGCCGGAGAGAGAAACCATTTCAGTGTCAGCAATGTACAGCCTAGGCAGGGAGCGTGAGAAAGGTGATAGTAGTGCTCCATCTGCAGCAACAGTATAGTGGCCAAGTATGAAAGGCCACTATGGTGATGGTGCAAATGGGGCATAGGGGGACTGCAGGCGGGACATGCAGTGGAGGCAGCTGGGGCACAGGGTGAACTAGGCTATCGCCCAGGTGGTACATAGGAACATAGAAATTGGAAATAAGCAGGACATCAGCTGACCAGGGCCAAACATGCCCAGTAGTCCGTGTTCCACAGTGTCCCATCCAGGGGACATTACCCAGCAAGTACCCCAAAAGTCACACAGGTACCACTATGCCTGTAATAGGGCAAGCAGTGCACATCTGGGGACCACACTAAGAAGGGTCCATAGACCACACCCAGGATGGGTCCCAAACAATTTGTAGATCCAGCTAACTGAACACACTGCACGGCAGCCCCTAGTAAGTTATTGCAGGGTGTGCCCATATGTTGTCGGAAACATATATACACCCAGTAGGCCAAACTGGGTACACCGTACCTGAGGTGCATACCATAGCCTGTCCACAGTCGGCAGTAACAACACACTCCGCCTACATCTACCCGGTCCACCCTAGCCAATAGTTGCTAGAGCACCAACCTGACATCCCCCCAGCCATCACTCCCCCATGTGGAAGGGACATAACATGGGGGGGGGGGAATGTGATGGGGGGGAATGTGTGGGGGGGAATGGGGAGGGGGAATGTGTGGATGTCCATGTTTGCCTCGCCACCCCAGACCCCGCATCTTAGGCACCCACCTACCTGCACAGTGGATGGCCTGGGACCGTGCATGACCAGCATCGACAGCATATGGTCATGTCGACATGGCAGGGGGGGTGTTTGTGCTGGAGGGGGCAGTGCCACCCACCTGCAGTGGACCTAGGCCATGCCCTATACCAGTACGTGGTGTGCAGTGCAACAGAAAAGGTCTGCCTGAGGAAAGTAAGGTTAGCCCCAGGGACTGCTACTCTTCTGTGGCAATAGTGTGGTGCAGTACACACAGCCAGTGCATCCAGAAGCAAAGAGTCACAGGTGTGGATCCTACAGAGCATCTCCCCACATTTTACCCTACAATGCAGATACAACATCAACATGTGCAAATCCCAAAGCGGCGTCGAACAGGGGTCAAAACACCCACTCACACAGGCTCCACTATCCAAAGCTTCATGGAGAGTCAGACTGTTGGCCCCAGCAGCTGCAGTTATCAGCAGAGCACTACTACTACCCCCTGCACAGTTTAGCAATGTTGACACTGTGATCAGGACCAGTGTGGTGAGCAGGATTGCCAACCACCCCTATCATTGCACAATGCTGCAATAGGGGTGTGTGTGTGTGTGTGTGTATATGTCTATCAATTGTTTTGTGGCTGCCTACACCACTCTGGGCCCACAATGTCCCACTGTTACCAGTGTTAGCCTGCAAATGTGCATAATGAGGAGCAAGGTATTGTGGGCATGGCCTGGACAGGGTGGATTGGCAGGATGCATCTGCACAGGGTATAGGGCAATGGCTGGGACACTGTAATGCCCGACCACCACCTGTATGGACAGAGTGGCCACAGCATGGCATGCTGTGAGGTCACTCTCACCCTGACCGAGCAGTGACCATGGCATGTCTATGCTCCCACATAGTGCTCAACACTATTTGTCTTCAGTTATATGTGTGTGTTCCCAGTTCTGGGGCCCAATCACTGAGATACCTGCTTGGTGTCTGTGCTTTACATCCCATGCTCACAGGGGTGCACAGGTTTCCCCTGTGAGCATGCACTATGGACTGGAATGTGGACTGTCTGCAGTTAGTATGTGCATGGTTGGAGCACCTTGTAGGGTGATGCAGGACCAGTCTGACTGTGCCATCTGCTATTGAATGGCAGACAGTGGCATGGGGTAGTTGAGGTTTTCCTGGCTTATCCCAAGCATTACTGCTGGTTTGCCACAGTCATAGGTATGGCTCTGGCCCACCAACCCTGGAGGGCTGTCCTCTGCCAGCAGGACTGCGGTTGCTTGTCCTACAGCCAGGGCTCGGGCACTTGTCCCTCCACTCCCTCACCTACAAAATGGGTGATTGTGGGTCCTTTGGGGTATATAGTGTATACCACTTTGACCTGTAGAGACAGTGCTACATCCACCTCATGCTAGTCTAGACACCCCTCTGCCCTGATAAGAGGTGCCCATGGCAGCCAGACCCTAACACTGGGTACACACTAATCTGGGTGGCATCTTGCCCCACAGGGCCACACATGACTGCAGAACACAGATGTACTTTCAGTTGCACTGCTAGGAACACCTGGCACACACTAGCAGTGCTGGGGAAGTGCAGCAGGACCTATCTCTAGCACCACATGGGCGGACTTAGTGCTGGGCGCCCATCCTAACCCTCAGGGTGAACACAGAACCTGCACAATGGCATAGTCTGTAGCTACTCTGTGCCAGTATCACGCACTGTCAGTCTGTCTTACCATGCTGCAGTACCAGAGAGGTGCAGACCCCATCTGATAGGTTATTGCAGGGCCGTTAAAGGATGTATTCAACAGATCCTTGGAAACAGGAGAGGTTCCTCAGGACTGGAGAATGGCTGATGTCGTACCTCTACACAAAAGTGGTGACAGGGAAGAAGTGTCAAACTACAGACCCATGAGCCTTACCTCAGTGGCGGGAAACGTAATGGAGGCGCTCCTGAAATAGCGAATAGTGAACTTTCTCAAAACCAACAGGTTGCAAGATCCGAGGCAACATGGTTTTACTGAAGGACGGTCTTGCCAAACAAATCTGATTGAGTTCTTTGACTGGGTGACCAAGGAACTAGATCAGGGGCATGCGATGGATGTCATCTACCTGGATTTCAGCAAAGCCTTTGATACTGTTCCTTATAGGAGGCTTGTCAATAAACTCAGTAGCTTGGGGATGGGTACCAAGATGTTAAACTGGATTAGAAATTGATTGACTGACAGACGACAGAAGGTGATGCTGCATGGAGCTCACTCGGATGAAAGGAAGGTGATTAGTGGGTTGCCCCAGGGTTCGGTCCTGGGCCTGGCACTGTTCAATGTATTTGTGAGTGATATTGCTGAAGGACTGAATGGAAAAGTCTGTCTTTTTGCAGATGACACAAAAATTTGCAACAGAGTGGACTCCCCCGAGGGAGTGGATAACATGAGGAATGATCTACAAAATCTGGAAGAATGGTCTAATGCTTGGCAATTATGATTTAATGCGAAAAAGTGCAGTGTCATGCACTTAGGTAGCAGAAATCCAAGGGAAATGTATGCAATAGGGGGTGAGAGGTTGGTGTGCATGGTTCAGGAGAAAGACCTTGGTGTGATTATCTCTGATGATCTCAAGGTGGCAAAACAGTGCGACAAGGCAGTGGCAAAAGCCAGGAGGATGTTGGGCTGCATACAAAGAGGGATTACCAGCAGAAAGGAAGAGGTACTTATGCCACTTTACAGGTCACTGGTGAGGCCTCACCTGGAATACTGTGTTCAGTTTTAGAGACCATATCTTGCAAAAGATGTAAAAAGACTGGAAACTGTTCAGAGGAAGGTGACCAAAATGATTTGGAGCCTGCATAAGAAACCTTATGAGAAGAGACTTGAAGACCTAAATATGTACACTTTGGAGGAGAGGAGGGATAGAGGATATATGATTCAGACCTTTAAATACTTAAAGAGGAACGATGAACAAACAAACCTCTTCCAAAGACGGGGAAGCTGCAAAACTAGAGGGCATAACATGAAGCTGCAAGGTGGAAAATTGAAAGGCAATGTCAGGAAATATTTTTTCACTGAAAGGGTGGTGGATGCTTGGAATGCTCTCCTGATGGAAGTGGTGGGGGCAAACACGGTGACGGAATTCAAAACAGCATGGGACAAGCACAGCGGATCCCTTTACACCAACAGGATAAAAACAAAATAAACGGAACCATCTATCTTCTCAACAAATAGGGGTGTCCTACATGGAGTGGTGGGTCCACCCCTAAACAAAGACATGGGGAGGGGTGGCCTGCACAGAGTGACAGGTGCACCTACTCTTGCCGTATCTTGCTGGGAAGACTGGATGGACCATGCTGGTCTTTATCTGCCGTTATTTACTATGTTACTATGTCCTGCGCTGGTTCCCTTTCCTGCATTGCACCTCTTCATGCTTGCCTCACCTGTGCCTGATCTGCATAGCGCCACCACTCCTCTGACCACCCATCATTGTAACTATCCTGCCACCTCTGCCTCCACGGGGGGCACGTATTCCCATCGTCTGCCACCAACTGTCTTTCCAGTACTTTACATTGCCAACACCTTGTGCTGTGGTACAATTGCCCCCACCATATTTGTCAACAGTACTGGCAGCCACATGGGATGCCCGCAGATATGGCAGGTCCAGCGGCTCCCAGCTCTCCCTCCTTCATTCACCTGTTCATTGCCTTTCCTCAGTGCTCTATCTAGTGTTAGGGCTACATCTGCCTCTGTGCCTCACAGGTCATGCATGTCATCCTGAAGCACCTTGCAGCCCTTAGGACACACTAACTTAGGGCACTGTAACCTTGTTAGGCCACCTTAACCTATGGTTCCATAGCCCAGGCTGCCTTCTACGGTGCCTTGTCCAGGGGTGCCTAATACGGTGCTTAGCCTAAGGAGCCTTATAGGGTGCCTTACAGGGCGCCTTATGAGGCACCTTACAAGGAACCGTACAAGGCACCTTATGAGGCACCTTATAAGGCACCTAACAAGGCACCTTATAAGGCACCTTACTTATAAGGCACCTTACAAGGCACCTTGTAAGGCGCTTTATAAGGTGCCTTGTAAGGCGCCTTATAAGGTGCCTTGTAACGCGCGTTAGTCTAAGGTGCCTTGTAACGTGTGTTAGCTGATACGGCTTGCTGTAACGATGCACCGCCCACACCTTTATATGGGCATCTGTACCTTTACTGCGGAACCTAACGTGGGTGACATTACCGCAGTTTAGTAAACATACCCCTATGTTACTATGTATGGACATGATCTGGGGGGGAGGGAAAAGGGGGGAGGGGACACAAGCTGCAGAGGGGTGAGAAGCTGAACGAGATGTAAAGGAGCTGCATTAGACTGTGAAAGGTTGTGAGAAGAAAGCAGGTCATAGTGGACAAAAGACATGAGGTGAGAAAAAGGATAGAAAGAAGAGGAGGGTTAGGGAAGAAGTGGCAGGAGGACAGAAGTCTGGAAGGAGCTGATCGGCGATACACTGTGGAGAGACAGACTAAGGAGAGAGAGACACACATAGAGGAAAGAGACATTTATAAAGAAATGAAAGGAAGACAAGAAAAGAATGCTTAAAAGAGGACTGTGAAGGCCAATTTGAGTCCAGCTTCCTTTAGGCGAATAAACAGTTGCTCCTGTCTCTCCGGATGCGTCTCAAATGTAGGTGCATATACTAGGATGTTGTTTAAATATAATAACAAAATATCAAGGACATACTCCCCTAAAACCGACTCCAATAGCTGGGAGAAATTGGCAGGGGCATTGCAGAGCCCAAATGGAGTCTTCATCCATTCAAACAGCCCAAAAGGAGTGGTATCAGCTGTCTTGCACACATCTTCATCACTCATCTCCGTTTGAAAATATCCAAATGTGAGATCTAGTGAAGAAAACCAGGTGGCTTGGCCCAAGGCATCCAGGGATTTGCCAATACAAGGCAGTGGGTAGACGTCCTTCATGGTAATTGCATTCAACTTGCAATAATCACAGCAAAAACAGAGTGCCATCTCCCTTTCTCAATACTACTACTGGTGACTCCCAAAGGCTGTTACTTTTGCGAAGAATTCCCTGGTTCACCAACTCATATACATGCTTCTTAAATTCTTTGAAGATATGTGGTGAAACCCATCTGTTTGGCTGTTTGATAGGCTGTGCATTTCCTGTATTGATAGAGAGGGTTACAGCATCGGAATACCCGGTGTCAGCATTATTAGTCGAGAAGACATCCCTGTGCTGATATAACGCATTCTTTAGAGCCTTTGCTTGTTCCTCATTCAGCGACTCCCAGTTTACTTTCACTGAAAGCAAGTCATCGAGGTTACAGTTCTCTTGTGAAGCTTGTATGTTACTCACTTTTCCAATTAAATGGCTCTCCTCTTTGGCCTTTAGTTGGAGCTCAGGCTTACTCAGCATCTCTTCTGATTTGTAAACTTTTGCTACCTGTATCCGAGGAGGTAGCATCACATCTTCTTCTCTCGTTGAGAATTCTAACCAGTACAAACCCTTTATTGGGCTTGGCTAACATATTTGCCATGAGTAGCTTCTCAGATAGATTCATCTTCTTAGTGGCAGTTATGAGCATCTTGCAAGCTTCCATGCCCTGGATACTACTTGTATGATCTTCTCAGAAAATGAGGGAATGTGATGTTTCTCATTACCAATTATCTTCACCACCCCCAACTGTCTCTGTGAGTGATATTGGTTGTACTTTCTTTGCCGTATAATAGTATCTAGGATACGAGTCACCCCACAGGACTGACATTTTGATAATTCACTTAGGTCACAGAAGAGACCTTCCAGGTACTGAAGAACATTCATCCCTATAATGCCTGTTATCTTCTATTCCGTTGTTCCATCTGGGCTGAAGTTATCTTTCACACAAATATGCAGTGACTTGGTACTTTTTGGCCTAAGCAGCATACTTCAACCTCTATATAACCTAGAATGGGCAGGTTGGTACAATTTACAGCTGTCAACCTTACCCAACTGACATCCTTAAGTTGCTCTGGATTATCAAAATTTTTATAAAAATGGTTTGCTACTATCGTTGACACGTCAGATCCTGTGTCCACACTACATTGTGCTCCCACTCCTCCAATGGTCATCGTGGGTACAGGGCTTTGCCTAATGATTGGGATCCCGGGTAAGGATAGTGGTCCACTTTTCTTGAAGTTGATACGCATTTGCATGAATTGTCTCCCCCCGCTCTCTGACGTCGGTCATAGATTTCTTTTATTCTTAATCCAAGAGGTACTTATATACCATATATTGAAGAAGGAGATCGAAAATAACTTAAATGGATTGTCCCCTCCATGGCATCATATGCTTCACTGTTTCTCGAGCTTGTCCCTTTAGGTGGTCCTTGACTGTTTCTAATTGCTCTTTGGCTGGCGCTCTCAGGATTTTAAGGGCAGATCGCACCTCCTCGATCCACTTCTCAATGGACAAATCTTCCGTTTGACTAGAGAACCCGAAGAAATTGGGTATACTTTTTTTCGCTCTGTTGTGATTACAATGGGAAGCTATTGTTGAGGGGTGCTTCTTGCAGAAGCCTCCAAGGCTGCCTGCAAATCGTCAATCTGTTTCTGCAAGTCTTCCATGGTAGATTCTTCATTTTTTCTTTCTCTAGAGGTCTGTAACCATTTTAATCCGTTTACCCAGTAAGACATGCCCAAATAGCCCTATACTGTCTGTGATGCTATGTCCCTGTCACTGGACAGCTGTGGAAGCAAGATAATTAGCTTTTCCCCTTAAAAATATTGTCACACAGTGGACCAAATTATGTTGTTATATTATCTGCCTGTCAGAGCTCAGATCCAAGGACAAAATGCCTAAATTCCAGTGGAACACCTCTGAGAGGAATAACAGCTGGAATATAAATTACTAATCTGAAGGTCGGGGCATCTGAAGCATGTGAATGTTTAGACAATAAAATGTATTTTTCCAGATTCTCATAAATTAATAAGACATTTGCATATTTTTCTGTTCTTAGCTTAAATAAAGATATAACAATACAAATGTATATAAATTTAAGAAATTATCTCAGTTGGAAACAAGGTTACTTCATTCTTTTTCTTAAATTGTTACAATTTACTTTTCCTCTTCTCATGAGTGTACATGGTATTTGAAACCTAATCTGAGTCTCTTTAAATATTTGAGCTCAAATATGAATGTTATGAAGGAGGTAAGTGTCTCTACTTATCCTCCTGTCTCCTGTCCTCTCTTCCGTTGAAGTCTGGATCTTGTCTGCTGATTTGAGGTCGGTGAGTTGTCTTCCGACATCTTCTGATGCTTCAGGATGATATATTGTCTCACCAGGATGGCTCAACCTACAGCAAGTTAAATTAAACCTGTCTTTCTCAATCTCCCCCCCCCCCCAAAACCCTAACTAGTTAATTAAAAAATAATAATAATAATAATAAAGATGGAAAAGTATTTAGCAAGCTTGCTGAAACATGTTGTCTTCCTACCCTGGGTACTCTAGCACAGCAAATACACTCTCTCATTCTTCCTCAACACTCACACACTAGTTCACTCTCTGGCATCACCCAAGCAACAGAAAATCACAGTCGCAGCCAGAACCACTGTTCCTATATGACCTTCCTTCCCTTCCTATCCCTTTTTCTCTGCATGACACCCATACCTTCTCTCCTCTATCTCATCCCACCAAACACTCAACAATCACTCAAACAGTCATTACCCCCCAAAAAAACAAAATAATGATACCAGCAATCAGCACTCAGAATATCCCTTCCTGTTAACCCTCCCTCTCCTTATATCGCTCCCTAGGAGGATTTTAGTAAAGGGTAAGTATTTTCCTCTTGTCAGCCTGAAACCCCGACTAAAATTCTATAGGAGCTTTTTATTCCTCCTATAACATTTTTTCCTTACCTTGGAATTAAATTTGAAGCCCCTTAATATAGTTCTGAAAAGTGGAAACCCTTCTCTCCTGTTCCTCTCTATTCTGAGGAAAGCATAAAAAATATTAAAATTTGAACTCTGCTCTTTCCTCCTATGACTATCAATATTTTCTCTTTCAGTCACAGTCATCTCTGTCCAATCCATGCAGCACAACAGCCTTTCCTTCCATTCTACCCAAAATCCAAAACAATAAAATAAAACCTCTCACTTCCAGCCATTCCTTATACATATATACTTATTCTCCCAAACACTTCCTCAAACTCTCCCCCAAAAAAACACTCGATCAGGGCCCCTGACAGCAGTCACCCTCATACACTTCCAGTCTCTCCAGCATTCACTCACCTGCCTACCCAACACCACAGCACCAACACTCTACTCTCTTCCAACACGCTGTTCCTCATGCTGATGTCATCAAAAAGTTCCTTACTGGTAAAAATAAAACCCTTATTTCCTCTCTGTACTACAGATTATCTACTTGTCCTTGCATTTTCATGCTGTCCCGTTAAATAAAGAAGGATCAGGAGGCGATTTCAGCTTTCTGCATCACACCAACAGCCCCTGCTCAGCCGAGCCGTCCTGCTATAAAGTTGCCATGCAAATTAATCTTCCTCTTTGTGCAGCCAGGAACTTTTCCCGCCATAACATATACATTTTTGAATTAAAATATACATTTTTGCACACTTATCATATAGAATTGAAGTCGGTATACACTAGAAAAGTTTTTTTAATACCTTTTAGGTTTCAAAACTGTTTTTATTTTAATTTTTATAATCATCAAAAATCGGGTCTCAGTGGAGAGGTAAAATAACTTGCAAACACTTTCTAAGGGCTTCTTGACTCCTCTGCTATTCTCCGTGTCCCACCAAAACCTTTAACCCCCCCCCCCCAAATCTATTTTTATATAAAAGCTGTTTTGGCTTAATTCCGCCTCCAACCCCTCCCCCTCAGCATTCATGCTGTGATTCGTGGCTCCCTGGATGCCCAAGAATTAAAAAAAAAAACCAAAAAACTTTTTAGGGCTTACCAACCCTCAACAAAACTCCCCTAAACCCCAACACTTTAAACTTTTTATTTTTATTTACTGAAACGTTTTGGCCTAGGCCAAGCACCTTGAGCCTGTCTACTTCATAATGCTGCAAACTGCAGCAAAAATAATCATTACAAAATAAAAAAATACCACTTTCTAGCGATTCCTAACCCCTAATCAGTCCCTGGACTCTTTTCAACTTTATCCTTAAACTTTTAATTTTGGGCCAATTTTGGCTCTTTTTTTTAGGCTGTGGCTCCTTTAAGAGGACCTGCGCCCCAGCCCCAACTCCACATTGCTCTCCGACAGGCCCAAAGCCTACACCAGAGAGACAGCACCACCCTTCTCCCACTCTGGAGCCTCTCAACCTCACTCTCCAAGGCCCCCTGCCTCAAAACAGGTCACTGCCCACCACGTGCAGTCCACCAGAGCCCTCGCAGTCCTGCAGGACTGAGATGGGGGGGCAACTATGATTACTGTGGCTGTCTCCCATCCAGCTATGCAGGACTCTCCTGGGCCTCCACCTTCTCTCTCTCATTCCCACCCAAGTGTGTCCCTCCTCAGATGCACCCGTGGCCCACATGTGGCTACCCTCCGGAGCTCCTCCTCAAACCCAATGCATACTTTAAAATTTATGCATTGGAGGAATGTCTTGCATGAGCTAATGCTCCTGGAGCGGATGGATAAAGGGGTCTCCCCACCTTGGCAGGCTCATTTCATTTTGGTCTGGGATAAGTATATACAGGCCCTGCTGCTGTGAGCTCACAGCCTCATGGCCAATACTTTTTGAATGGATGGCTTGTTTGAGTGGGGGTTGGATGGTGCGGGGTCACACTTGACTCCGTTGGAGTTAGGGGAGAGTCTGAAGGGGGACCCGCAGTACACATAAAAGTCTCTAGGGAGAGTGGGAGAGGGAGACTGGGATAGAGGGTATGTAATGTAGGGAGGAGGGTTGGGTTATGCTCTACTGCTTTGCCTGTGGTTCTGTATATAATATTTGGTGTTGGGTTTATCTTGTTTTGTTGGTTTTGGATTGATTTTTAGCTAGGCTTGTGATATTCTGCCTTTCTAACTAAGCAGATTTTTATTTTCTGTGGGCGGGGATTTATTTATTTATTTATTTATTTAACAGTATTTCTAAACCGCCTTATCTTAATAATCAAGGTGGTATCACAGCAAGCAATCAGGTAAAGTGTGTGTGTTGTACATGCAGTGAGGATAAAACTTAGTTGTGTGAGGGATGTGTTGGGTGCTTGATTTGTTTGAGCTATATACAGGGTGGGCTATTTACAGTGGTGCTAGAATCATATTTTATATATTCAGTTGTTTGGGAGGATTGGAGTGCTGTTATCCATTCTCTTAGGTTATGTGATGTGACCATAGTGCTCTATGAACAGCATGGTTTTCAGTTGTTTTCTGAAGTCTTTGAGGTCTGGAGTTGCCCTTAGATCGTCCGGTAGATTGTTCCATATTGTTGGAGCAGCCATGGAGAGAGCTCTGTCTGTTGTGTCCTTGCGTGTGTGCTTGTACTCATTTGGGGTGCTGACTCGGTTGCGTGTTTGACTTCTTCTGGGACGTGCGCTGGTTTCCGGTTGTATGAGCAGGTGGAGGCTGTTGGCTGATGTGTGTTCTTTTATCTTAAATAGGTTTGGGGATGGGGGTTGGAAGGGTTGGGTGTGGGATATTTTACTCTTGGATGTAGCTGGTGTGTGTAAGAGTGTCCACACATTGGCGGTGTTGATTGTTTCTTGTTTTATAAACAGAGCTGAATATAAAATATTGGCACCATTTTCTGTTTCTCGCAGTCGCGGGAAAGAGGGGGAACTGCCTGGCCTTCCCTCTTTCTATTCCTAACCAAGCACTAGGCCCCAGAGGAATAAAAAAACTAGGTACACTGGTGTGCAAAGGTCTGGAATCACTTGTGAGTTTTGCATTTTTCGTACTTTCTAATGTTTTTTTTTAAATTTTGCGTTAGCCCAGGATATTCATCTTTCTACCACGTTAAAAGGGATACATTTGGCTATTAGAGTTGACTTTTTTGCATTCCCTACTTCCAATTTAAATACTTTACACACACTGGGAGATAGCTACTACGATTTTTATGGATCCTGCATCAAAAGTGGATCGAGATTATCCAATATGCACACGTTATTTCTGACCAATCAGGAGGCTGGTTTCACTAAACAATCACAATGCAGATATCTAGCCAACAGTGCAACTATAAAAACGCGCTGAATTTTTGAATTTCATACGCTTTCTGGAACGACCATGAAGATGACTCAGACCCTGATGTTGGAGGAGCGTGTTCGTGTGTCCTTTATGAGCAAGGAAGGATTTTAAGCCATCAGATAGCCAGGAAAGTTGGCTGCAGTCAGAGTGCTGTTGTTAAGATTGTACAGAAGAAGAAAGAAACGGGTTCAGTGGTGGACAAGCCTCGTTCAGGTCATCCATGTGCATCAACATCTCACCAGGACCGCGCACTACGACGCATTTCACTGACTAATCGCAAGTTGACCTCCCCTCAGCTACTTCGAGAGTGGTCAGACAAGAGTGAGGTCAGTGTCAGCTCATCAACAGTTCGTCGCTGGTGCCTGCAGTTTGGTCTCCGGGGCTGCAAAGCACGAAATAAGTCACTGATAACTGACATACAAAGGTGCAACCAGATCGTGTGGGCGAGAAAGCACTCAACCTGGTCGACTGAAATGTGGGAAAAGGTGCTATTCAGCGATGAAAGCACCTTGTGCCTGTTTGATAACCAGGTCCACACCTATGTGAGGAGATTTCCTGGAGAGGAATTCAAGCCTGAGTGTCTCAACCTCACTGTGAAGCATCCTTTGAAGGTCATGGTCTGGGGCTGCATGGCTGCCAGTGGCGTTGGACGTCTTCACATCGTCAATGGAATGGTCAGCGGGGCCAAGTACATCACCATACTGCAAAAGTGCATGGTGCCATCAGCACACCAGCTGTTTTCCTGGCCAGTTCCTGTTCCAAGATGACAATGCACCCTGCCATCGCTCCAGACAGGTGATCAGCTGGAAGCAGCGGAACAACATCAAGTCAATGGACTGGCCTGCCCAGTCTCCAGATCTGAATCCAATCGAGAACCTGTGTCACAAGGTGGCCTTGGAAATATCCAAGAGGCATCCGACATCAAAGCGTGAGCTGATTGAGTCACTCATTGCAGTATGGAACCGCGTTGTCACCAACGATCACCTTGTCAGACTGGTTCATTCAATACCGACAAGGTGCAGTCAGGTGATCAAGAACAAAGGGTGGCCCATCAAATACTGAGCCATCACTGACACAAAAACAGCCTTTTTCAAGGCCACATACATTAATTTGAAGGAAACCTGGCATGCGTCCATAATATTTTAAAGCATACTCACAATAATATATTGTTGGCCAATGATGTACACTATACGATTTTCACAGAAAATCTATCAACAGGACAACTATGGGGAACAAACTCAGAAAATAAGGGCCAAACCAATACTAAAAGTTGGCCCTAATAGCCAAATCTATCACTTATTATGAAATACACAGAAAAAGCCACTGGGAGGAAAAAGAAATTAAGACATAAGGTCACGAAGTTGAAAAAACGTCAAATTTACAAGTGATTCCAGACTTTTGCACACCACTGTATGTACATTTCCTTTATTTTGACTACTTGGTTATATTATCATCCTGCTAGACTAGTCCAGATGAATGGTTTATGCCCCTTACCAACAGACAGAGGCACACAAGCAACTTTTAGTGATGTCATCACTAGGTATGTTCTCTGGTGCAGCATTGAGAGAAGCCAGTATTGTCTGCCTTCAGCAGGTGGTAAGGTGTGTGGACTGGTGCAGCAGTGGAGATAGGCTTGTCTCCCCTGGCCCAGACCACGATGCTGTGGCCTGTGTGACTGAAACCTGTAGGCCTAATGTTGCTCAGAGCTCGGGTACGCCTCTGTCTCCTGGAGCCGACAGCTGCTTTGTGTCCAGTGCTTTTTCACACTAGGTGGACTGACGAGAAGCAGGAGGACCCCACGGGGCCCCTAAGGGGATCTGATAAATCAGGCTCAGGGTCCCCTTCTCTTTTGCTTCCCTTATCTGCTTGCTAGGCTGTTTTGAAATTTTTTTCCTGAAATTTGTTCTTTTTTTCAGCCCATTATTTCGTATGGGGAGGTATTTGGCTCTCTTTGCTGCTTAAAAAAAGAGTCAGGCCTGTGTGGGTGGTTGGTGAAGCCCTGCTTGGGTTTCCCCAACTAACCTGTCAGGTGCTGGGATTCCCTTTTTGCCACAGCAGTGTCTTTTCTGTGGCATGTGCTTTTTCTAGTGGGTCTTTTTCCCTCCTGCCACCATTTTTTCCAGCAGTTCCCTTTTTTTATGGCCTGGGCTGTTTTGGTGTGCTTTTTTATGTGCCGCATGGAGCATGGCTATTATGGCCACTGCCCAGGGTTGTATCTCATGGAACTCTCTTTGAACCAGCCCCTTTGCCCCCACTGTGATGGGGATGCCCAGGGCCTGATTTTTCCAGCATTGTCAGGAGCATTCTTAGGGGACAAGGGCTCCATGCCGGTGCTGATGCCTCCTCTTTAAACCCAGTATACCCTTCCCACTTACGGGACAGGCCGTCTCTTTGGGGGCCAGCCAAGCGTTGGTGATCAAGGACATGGAGGCTTCGGGTTCTGGCCAGCAGCCACCCTCGGGCCCAAAGGTTACCTTTCTGTTGTCTTGGAGCAGCAGTTGCTGAAACAACTTTCAGGCTGTTCAGTCCTTTCTTGCTGCTTAGCATCCTCTTTGCAGGGGTTCAAGATCTAGGCCTCCACTATGGGGGGACACTGGACCCTTGGGCTCCTCTGTCACATGCAGTAGAGGAGTCCAGATCCCCATGTCGCCCTACTGCTCATCTGGGAGCCCCACCTTATCTCCTTCGGGGTTGACTGAGAGGCTGAAAGGATGTTCTTTCTTCAGAAGGCAAATCTGAGGAGGACGGGGTGATTTCCCTGGTGGAAGGCTAGGATCTTTGTGATTTGCCTTTCTGTGGAAGGGCCCCTTTTTTGCCCTCTTAGGACTCTATGATGACTCTGTGTATAGTACAGCCTGCTCTTGGGTAAGATTAGCAAGTCCCCCTTTTTTATTTCCTTGCCGACTGTTTCCATTGAAAAATTCCACAAGATTATACTCCAATTCCCCACTAGATCAGCTTCATTCTCTCTTTTCCCTTAAATCTCTGTTACCCTTTCATCCTTTTCTAAGATCTCCGATGAGGAAGCCTCTCATCTTCTTTCCTCCTCTAAACTCTCTACTTGCTCTTCTGATCCTCTCTCTCCACCCATCTCCTTAATTCCATTTCCTCCTCTGTCATCCTTCCCATCTCACTTATTCTCCATCTTTCACTCTCCACTGCTACTGTTCCTGCAGCCTTCAAACATGTTGTTGTCACACTTCTGCAAGAAACCTTCACTTGACCCTAGTTGTCCTTCTAATTATCGACCCATTTTCCTTCTTCCCTTTATCTCTAAACTTCTTGAATGTTGTGAATTTCGTTCCTCTCAAGCTCTGCTGGATGCATTTCAATCTAGCTTTTGTCCCTTAAATTCTATTGAAATAGCACTTGCCAAAGTCTCCAGTGACTTATTCCTGGTTAAATCCAAGGGTCTTTACTCTATCCTCATCCTTTTTGACCTTTCCACTGCTTTTGACACTGTTGATCACCACCTTCTCCTTGATACATTGTTCTCACTTGGTTTTAGGGGCTCTGGGTTGACCTGGCTGTCTTCTTATCTCTCCCATCACTCTTTCCGTGTTTGTTCTGGTGGTTCCTCTTCTACTGTTATCCTTCTCTCAGTTGGTGTACCTCAGGGGTCTGTTCTGGGCCCTCTCTTTTTTCTCTCTCTGCACCCAGTCCGTTGGTGCTCTCATCTCCTTCCATTGATTTTAGTGTCATTTTTATGCTGATGATTCTCAGTTCTGTCTTTCTACACCTGGTATTTCTCTGTCACTCCAGGACCACTTCTCTGCCTGCCTGTTTGACATCGCCACTTGGATGTCTCACCGCCGTTTGAAATTAAACACGGTGAAAAACAAACTTCTTATTTTTCCCCTTAAACATTCCTCCCCTCTTCCTCCTTTCTCTCTGTAGATAACACTCTTCTACTTCCTGTTTCCTCAGCCCGTAACTTTGGGGTCATCTTTGGCTCCTCTCTTTCCTTCTCCTCAGATATTCAACAGATTGCTAAAACTTGTCATTTCTTTTACTATAACATTAGCAAAATTCGCCCCTTCCTTTCTGAACACACTACTAAAACTCTTGTCCACTCTCTAATTACTTCCATCTTAACT
The DNA here is from genome assembly GCA_033557465.1 of Ichthyophis bannanicus. NCBI lineage: Eukaryota > Metazoa > Chordata > Amphibia > Gymnophiona > Ichthyophiidae > Ichthyophis > Ichthyophis bannanicus. Next base: position 47,792,400 of record CM066035.1, read on the forward strand.
ATTGCAACCTCCTTCTTGCTGGTCTCCCTCTAAGTCACTTCTTCCCCCTTCAGTCTGTTCAGAAGTCTACTGCGCGACTAATCGTTTGTCAGCCATGATATATTCATATAACCCCTCTTCTCAAATCACTTCACTGGCTTCCCTTCTGTTTCCATATCCAATTCAAACTTCTCCATCTGACCTCTAAATGCTTTCATTCTTCTGCTCCTCACTTTCTTTCCTCTTTCCTCTCTCCTCTCTCCCTACACCCCTCTTTGTGAAGTCTGTGTTTCTACTGACTTGCTTCACTCTTTGCCCTTCTCTTCCGCTGCCAACTCCAGACTTCAATCTTTCACCTCGCTGCTCCTTGTGCCTGGAACAAATTACCTGAATCTGTATGTCAGGCCTCATCTCTGCCCCTTTTCAAATCCATGCTAAAGGCTCACCTCTTGAGGCTGCTTTTCCATCCTGAACCCGTATTTTCCTTGTGTCTTCTTGCTCTTCCCTATTCTGCCCATATTCTTATCTTTTGTCTTGTCTGTCTTAGATTGTAAGCCCTAATGAGCAGGGACCATCTTTATATGTGCATTACAGTGCTGCGTATGCCTTGTAGCGCTTTATAATTATTATTATTAGTAGTAGTAGTAAGGATGTCCAGTGTCCTGCTGCAATCATTGCTCTAACTGATCCTAAGCAGCAGTGTATCAGGAAGAAAACTCCTGAGCTTGGCTCTAAGGGCCCCAAGATCCTTTCTTAGCTGTACCCTTGGCCCCAGGATGGGCTCCCTAGGCTGTGAGAAAGCGCATGCCCATCCTGGGATGAGGTGCTGCATCCGTCTCAGCTTTAGAGAGTTGAGGTCCTCCTTAAGAATACCTTGGTAGCCGCTATTTTAGGCTTTTAGATGCACTGCTTGCGGGCTTGGTACAAAGCCCTCTTATGCTGAATCCAGCCATTGCTGAACAGCCCAGAAACACTGAAGCTGACAGCGGACCACCTAGCTGGCCGGTGCCTATATGACTTGATCAGCATCTTTTGAAATCCATGGCTGTGGAAGCAGTAGACATTTGTTGCTATGGCCCTGTGCTTGGCTAACGATACTGCCTCCAAGTTGTGGCTGAGCAGACTTCCCTTTAAGGGCTGGTTATCCTTTGGGGTGGGGCTGGTGAAAGGTAAGTCCTTGAGAGGTTCACCCACAGCGACTCAAGGAAGATGATTCAAGATTCAAAAGCGGCAACGAAGAGGTGAATTTTCAGTCTGGATTTGAAAAGGGTCAGAGAAAGCGCCTGGCATACAGACTCAGGTAATTTGTTCCAAGCATAAGAAGCAGCAAGGTGAAAGGAGTGAAGTCTGGAATTAGTAATAGAAGAGAAGGGCACAGATAGAAGCAATTTGCTAGAAGAGTGGAGTTCCTGAGGAGGGGTGTAGGGAGAGATAAGAGAGGAAAGGTAGTGAGGAGCTGCACTTATAGGTCAGCAGGAGAAGTTTGAACTGGATGCAGAAATGGATTGGATGCCAATGAAGAGACTTTGAGAAGAGGGGTAATATGAGCATGATGAGGCTGGCGGAAGATTAGCCACACAGCAAAGTGTTGAACAGATTGAAGGGGAGAGAGATAACTCAGAGGGAGACCAGCAAGGAGCAGGTTTCAATAGTCTAGAAGGGAGGTGAGTAAAGAGTGAATCAAGGACAGAAAAAGCCACATTCATATTTGTACAGAATATGGAAATAGTTTTTAAATCCGCTGTTTAAATTTTTGTTAATGTTATTTGCTCCTCCATCCCCCAACACACCTTGTTATCTCTGTTCCATATAATTTTGTTGGATGTAATATTTTATTGAATTGTTGACTACATTGTAAACTGCTTTGATTCTGGAAAGGTGGTATATAAGTGCACATAAATGAATAAATAAATAAGTGTCTTAGTATTGTGTTCAGAAAGGAATGGGCAGATTTTGTTGACGTTGCAGAGAAAGAAATGGTAGGATTTAGCTATTAGTTGGATGTGTGTGGAGAAGAAGAGGGAAGAGTCAAAGATGACCTCAAGGTTGTGAGCTGAAGAGACAGGGAGGAGTAGAGTTATCCACAGAGACAGAGAAAGGAGGAAAGGGAGAGAAGGGTTTAGGGGAAAAATATAAGAAGCTCGGTCTTGGCCATGTTCAATTTCAAGCAGCGGAGAGACATCTAAGCAGCAATGTCAGAAAGGCAGGCAGAGATCTGGGACTGGATTGCCGAAGAGATTTCAGGTATAGAGAGGTAGATCTGGTAGTCATCAGCGTAAAGATGGTACTGAAAGCCAAGGGATTGAGTATGGAGAGAGAAAAGGAGTGGACCCAAGACTGATCTTTGGGGTACACCAGCTGAAAGCAGGATAGCAGTAGAGGAGGATCCACCAGAACAAACACTGAAAGAGTGATGGGAGAGATAAGAAGAGAACCAGGACAGCACAGAGCCCTTAAAACCAATTGAGGACAACGTATCAAGGAGAAGGTTGTGTTCAACAGTGTCAAAAGCAGCAGAAAGGTCAAGAAGGATGAGGATTGAGTAAAGGCCCCTTGGATTTTGCCAGGAACAGCTCACTGGAGATTTTGGCAAGAGCCATTTTGGTAGAATGTAAACGACGAAAGCCAGATTGTAGAGGATCCAGAAGGCTTGAAAGGAGAAAAGGTCAAGGCAACACTGGTGAATCACACATTCAAATAGTTTAGAAATGAAGGGGAGGAAGAGATGGGTTGATAGTGAGAAGGACAGGTAGAGTCTAGCGAGGGTTTCTTGAGGAGAAAGAGAGCAAGTGGGATTCAAATCCTGGTCTGTTTCTTACTGAGCTCTAACCATTAGGCCACACCTCCACACTTCAGCCTAGCTGTATTTCCATGTAGCTTTTCCAAGGTCATGGTGATAGTAGCAGCATTTTTATTCAAGCAGGGAAACCTGCCATCTGTACAGCAGCCTTCATCTCTGGGCCTTTGTAATCCAGGCTGAAAACTCACCACTTCGAGGCCGCTTTTGGATCCTGATCTGCTTAGTCTCCTATGTGTTTCCTTACCATTTCCCTAGATGTATCCTTGTCCTCAGCTGTTGTGATGTCTATCTTGACTAGATTGTAAGCTCTGGTGAGCAGGAACTGTTTCTTACATATGTCTGTACAGCGCTGTGCACACCTTGTAGCACTATACAAATGATTGGTAGTGGTAGTAGTAGTAGAAGTAGAAGTAGTAGTAGAAGTAGAGGTAGTAGTAGTAGTGGTAGTGGTAGTAGTAGAAGTAGTAGAAGTAGAAGTGGTAGTATTAGTAGTGGTAGTAGTGGTAGTAGTAGTAGTAGTAGTAGAATCTGGGTTCTCCCATATTTGGATATCTGGCTGATGCAGTTAGGCTCTCTGGGGAAATGCAGAGATAGCACTGATCTGGTGCTTTACTGGCTGGAAAGGTTGGGGTTGATGATCAACAATACCAATAGTGGCCTGCTTCTTTCCCAGGTTTTGGAGTTGGTAGGGGGGCTCAGTTGCATATTCTCCTTGGTTGAGTTTCCTCATGATTCAGAGCCCATTCAGGGCATTTTGTACTCAGTCAGTTCCACGGGCCAGGTCCTCATGTCCATGGCTTCAACTGTGAAGTCAATTCTATAGGCCAGGGCACTCCTGTGCACTGTGTAGATATACTTGCTAACCCTCTATGATATCCCTGTCCCCAGTTGTCCTCTCCTTGGAGATCAAGGAACAGTTGTGGTGGTAGTTGCAGCCCAGCTTATAATGGTTGGGATGCATTTGGAAGTATTATACTGGATTGGGTGATTATCACCTCGGATGCCAGCCTAAAGAACTGGGCTACACACTGCCTGGGTCAGATGACCCAAGGACTCTGGTCTCCTCAGGAGGCTACCTGGGCATTTCTCTGATTGGTGGTAGGAGTAATCCACCTGGACCTGGAGAGGTTTAGGATTCTCCTAGTGGGCAAAGTAGTCCAGGTGTTTTTGGATGAAGCCATGATGGTGGTGTATGTCAAGTAGAATGGAACTCAAATTGTCAAAGTGGCTCGCAAGGTCACGGAGCTGCATTGTCAGGAGCGTCTGACTGCCCTCTCTTCAGTGCACATTGCAGGTGTAGACAAAATTTAAGCTTTCCTGAATCAGAACTCTGTGGATCTAAGTGAGGGACAGCTCAGCCTTTGCATGTGTGACTTCATAGTACAGAGATAGGGCCTTCCAGAGTTCACCTTCATGACCACTCAGGAGAATGTTGACGTGGGGGACTTTTTCAGCTGCAGGAAGGATTAGTGCAGGAGAGTACTCAGGAGGGAATTCTGTAGGTCTTCATCCCTGGCCTCTGGTGAGCTGCATTCTGTGCAGGATTCAGACCCATCCAAGCCTGGCGATCCTAATGGCCCCACACTGGCCTCACAGACTGTGGTACATGATTTTCTTGAACCTGTTAGCAATGTCCCCCTTTATGTTCTTTCAAGAGAAGGGCCTCCTGTGGCAGAGGTGTCTAGTAATGGAGAATCTCAACCCCTTCTCACTTACAACTTGGCCCTTGAGAGTCATAGGCTCTCCAAGAAGGGCTAATCTGGAGCAGTAGTAGATACCCTGCTTCAGGCCCAGATCGCTTTTCTGTCCTTAGCTTATTTGAAAGTCTGGATAGTTTGAGGGATGGTGTTCCTCTTGATCCATGCAGGCAGACGTAGTTGCCATTCGGTCCTTTTTGCAGTCCAGCCTAGGCCAGGACTTGGCCTTGAACTTGACATGCTGCAAAGGGTCAAATTCAAGAGATTTCATTGGTAGTGCATCCTGCTGTCTCCTGATTCCATTACAGGTACCAATACTGGGAAAACCCAGCATAGATCCCTCTCCAGTGAATACCCTTGCAAGGGGGCAGTTGGTATGTCCGTGCATTGTCAAAAGGTTAGTCTTCATTTTAAACAAAGGAGGAGGTCAAGTTTTTACATGTGTCTTAAATGCCATCTCGTGTACATATGTTAATTCGTAGGTATATGTATGCACAAGCGATTTGCATACACAGTAATTTGCCAGCCCCCAAATGAACCAAATACATGCTGAGAAATCTACACCATGACTAGGTGTGAAGAAAATCCCTAGTGTGTGTAGTGTGACGTCTGTACTGGTTTGCCTTTTCTGATTGTTGGCATGACTTGCACCACACACACCCAGCACATTGTTTTTCACTTTGAAACAACCCCAAACCGGTAAGTGGCATGATTTTGTTTTGCTGGGACTTTGCAAAAACTTTTTCCACAAGCCTAAGGGCCTTAAAAGATTTACAATCTTCCAATCAGGAATGAAACCTGAGAAACATGGGTGGTATGATGGCCCCTGATTCTCCCTAAGGGCCCCTGCATCCAACCCAAAAGTGAAGGAGGGGCTATAATCATATTCTGAGTTTCTTTTGTCCTTGTTTAAAGAAGAATGTCTTTACTGGTAAACACAATACAGAGCTGCACCTCACTAGAGGAAACGAACGATGTGGACTTCTCATACAGGGAGCATACTAACTAGTTAACAATTTTGCAAGACTTCACAGTTGGGTATACTGTCTATTACCATGCTGGGGTAAGAGCTGTTGGAAAGCTGTTTATCCCTGGTTATCCTGGTTCTTATGTCCTCATGAACAACTTGATGGATTCCTATTTATTATTCCATAAACCACTGGGTTACACAAATTCTGAACAGATGTATTAGGTAAATAAACACATGCAAATTTAATATGCCCCTTAACAAAAGCAAATATCCACGTTTGAAAAACCAAATATCAGTACAAGCCAAATCTGCAAAAATACGAGCCATGTGAGGACAGACGTACTGCAAGCAGATTTTCCATATTTGGAGAAAGCTTCAATCTCAAGGGCCTTGGATGTGAAGACAAGGGTATAAGCAAACTGAAGGGGATAAAAACATTTTGGAAGAACTAATTCAAGCCTTTAGCATCACAATTTAATCAGAGGAACGAAACTTGAGAGCAGTGGCAGTAAGCCAAAGTACAGCAATAAATCTCTTCTACACAGGCCTAGAATTACAATGCTCAGGATTAATCTGTAGGCCAAAGGTCACTTTTACAGTAGAATTTCTGTGACCATTGACACCCAAAGGTAAAAATGGTCTGCAATTTTTATTATGAACTGAAAGAAAATGAGGGTCTGATCTTAAGCAATTCACGCACTGTGGTGAGGTGGTGGTTATTCTGATTTTTGTGGGTCATTCAGTTATAATTGTGGATGTCAAACCAAAACCAGAAACCATTCCCCTACTTCCAAAACAACCAGACCAGGCTCCCTTCTTACATATCAGACAGAATTTTATTGATTATAAACCAAACTAGCTGTTCAGAAGGAGGCGTGCACTGTTGTGGGAGCCAACCTTTTACCTTAATTACTATAGTCATTAACTGCTTCTAAACACTAAGCGATGTGGTGTATCACTGGTTCAATATTGCCTGTAACACGGATTGTCAGAAATGGATCTGAAACTGACTTAGGTGCGTGAGAAGGTAAGATCTTATTGTCAATGTTGAGGAAGAGTCAAAAGCCCCTAGGTTTGACTAGGGAAGTTTCTGTAATGAAAGTAGTTGTCCAACTTTATTAAAGGGTATGTAGAGGCCCCTAAGATTCTACCATCTGTGAACCTTTTACTAATAATAATGTGTGACTTTTGTGACCTTTTTTTATATCACTCAGTGCTTTCCAGAATTTGGAAATTCTCCATAGCAGTGAGGTAATGATAAGAAACCTCATCTAGGAGGGAGAATTGAATGATAGAAATATGAAGCCCAATGGCAGTTTCCTGTCTTTGGTTGGTCAAACCATCATATTACCTTTCTGAACACACTACCAAAACCCTTATCTACGCTTTTATCACCTCCTGTTTAGACTACTGTTACCTGCTCCTCACTGGTTTCCTATTGAATCATCTCTCTCCCCTTTAATCTATTCAAAGTTCAGCTGCACGGCTAATATTCCACCAACATAGCTGCACTCATGTAGCCCCTCTTCTCAGGTCACTTCATACCTCTCCTACCGACCTACAAGTGCATTCATTCTGCTGCTTCTCATTATCTCTCCTCTCTTATGTTTCCCTATATCCCTCCTCAGAAATTCTGCTCATCAGGCAGATCCCTTCTATCTGTGCCCTTCTCTTCCACTACCAACTCCAAACTTTGTTCATTCCACCTCGTTGCACCATATGCTTGGAACCAACTGAATCAGTGCATCAAGCTCCATCTCGGCTCCTCTTCAAATACAGGCTGAATAGCCATCTCTTCAAGGCTGGTTTTGGATCCCAACTCCCCTTTCTCCTGTTTAATTTTGATGTTGTTTTTAAACATTTCCCATAATAAATGAGGCACCCTAATATTTTATTCCTTCACTATGCTGATGATACCACATTACTGGCTGAAAGTGAAGATGATCTGAAACATCTGATTATCAAGATCAAGGAACATAGTCTAAAAATGGGCCTTCACCTTAACATGAAGAAGACAAAGATCCTGACAGCTTGCAAAATCAATCATTTCATCCTTGATGGAGAAGACGCAGAAATAGACAACTTTAACCTGCTTAGATTAATAATCAATAAAGAAATAACAAGTAGTCAAGAAATCCAATGACTCTGGGCAAAAGGGCTATAAAGGACCTAGACAAAATTCTGAAGTACAGAGATATCTCTGCATACAAAGATTCGACTTGTCCAAGCCCTGGTATTTTCAATAATGTCTTAAGGATGTGAGAGTTGGACAGTGAAGAAGAAAGATAGGAAGAAAATCAATGCTGTTGAATTATGGTGCTGGTGAAGAATACTGTGCATACCACTGACTGCCCGAAGAACACACCAGTCAGTACTAGAGGAGATCAAATCTAAGCTTTCTTTAGAAGCTCAAATGTCAATACTTTGACTTTCATATTTTGGACACATCATGCAAAGAGAAAGATCATTAGAGAAACATTATGCTTGGCAAGGTTGAAGGTAAACATAAAAAAAGGAAGGACAGCAATGTGATGTATCAATACAATAACAGTAGCGAGGGATGCCACTTGTCAGACGGCTGCCTGGGTGAGAATCTTCACAGTCTTGGCAAGTGCATATATCTATATGATTTGCAAGGGATTGTGGGCAATGCAGTTCATTCACACCAGACACAGCTGCTCACAATAATTAGTTGTGCTTTTGGGTAAAGCCAATAAGATATTTATTTATGATATTTATTTATTTCTCCCAACACAGATATGCTTGGTAGCACATAAATCAGGTTACTTGCTTTCAGTGTTAAACTTGGAAAAACAAAATCAGAAAACAACATTTGAACTTGTCAGGCAATCAAAGCAAAAGAAATAAGACCTGGTTGATAACAAACTGGTCTTTTCTGTAGGCTTAGCTAATATTTTCTTAGCATGTATCAAACAACAAACCAAAAGCCACAAAGAAGGAAAAAAAACCTGTTCTTTTCAGGTAAACTTCTTATATCTTCCCACATAGATTCAGAAGTGATTCTCTTAGAGCTCACAAGCAATTAGGTAAGGCTCAATTGCTAGCATTTATCCAGCTGAAACCCCTTAGCTGGCTTGCTTTCTACTGCGTGGCTAAAAATCCTACTCATGAGCTTTTCTGAGTAGATTAAAGAACAAGTTTGTATTTTTTTGTGATGGTTGCTGTACTTTATAACAGAAAATCACCAAAGGAGTTTAGACAGAGAGCAGTCCATGTAAACAGATTCTTCATCTGCTATCACCCCCTCTTCTTCAACAAGCATGGGTTCAATATCATGGATTGGCACAGATGAATCTCCCAATGGAGCACTTTCAGGAGAATACTTGTTTCCCTGCTGTCTTTCAAGGTTATAGCTAGGGCATAGATCAGTGTTCATACCTGAGCTTCCATTGCTGTTAGAGTTCCTCTCTATATAGCCTGGCCAGTATGTAGTCCAGTTCTTATGTCCAGCCTTCCAATCCAGATCCCTGGACACTGGATCTCTCTTCACATACCTTCTGTCACGGGTCTATGGTCCCTTCCACGTGCAGCCGTCTCCCTCACAGGTACCGTCTGGAGATTCCTAGCTCTGCAGCCCCATTCCTCTGGCTTTCCCCAGTCCAATGGTGTATGCTGGCCCTTGGAATGCCTCCCAGTATACGTACTGCTCCGGACTCTTCTAGACCTCTCAAAGGCTTTTCTCTTCCTTCTTCCAAAGGGTTTCTTTCCCTTTCTGTCCGTCCGGTTTGGCTTCTGCTTCTGATGATCCTCCACATGAAACTGAGGATATCCAAGCTGATCATGAAGATGATGATGATCCTGAGGATCCTTCTCTGTAGAATAAACTCTACCTTTATTCTGCTTAGATGAGTGCTCCTCTCTAACACAGCGCAGCTGTGCTGAATCAGGCCCTGCCCTTTGAGATGAGTGCTTAGGGATTACCTCATAGCCCTCCTGATTGAACACACGTTTCCCCACTTCAGCTCCTCTAATGGCTGTTGGAAACCTGGTGCATTCTGGGACTGGTAGTCTTTTATGGGAAAATTCTGTTTTCTTATTTCTACCAGAACTGACAGGTTGCTTGTTCAGAGTTACTTCACCTTTTCTATAGCTCCTTCCTGAGCTATGATAAGCTTCCTTATCACACACTCCATCAACAATTAGCCACCTGACTGAAGACCAAACACCGTTAGGTCAACTATCCAGTCAACTTGAGTTGACATCGACTTGATGGCACTTAACAGCAACAATATTTTATTTGTCTTGAATAGACTATAAGCTATTTAATCTTACATTTGCTCAGTGCTGTGTATATCTAATATCACTCTAGAGATGATAAGAAGTTGTAGAAGTTGTAGTGTAATGCCTCTGGCTGACAAAGCCACTGTACTCTACAAGAGTTTTGGATCTTGGGTTATCTAAACAATACCATTGTACTGTTTAAGTACATTAAAGAGTCAAGAACAAGAGTCCTCACACAAGGAGAAGGAAAGGTTTCCACTGATACTAGAAGTGTATATGAGGATTCAGAGGACAACATTAGGAGCTGAGATAAAAAGGGCCAGTGTCCTAGAGTACAGAAGCGCCTGTCACCACATCTGAATCAGTCTTCAAATATTCTAAAGTATCTGACAGGAGTGGATCTAGAGGGGCCCAGTGTTCAATGAAGGGAATCGCTTGCCACTTGTGCCTGTGATCCGCTTCCAAGGAAGAAGAGATCAAAGAGAAAAAAGGAGACATTGAAGAACAATGGAGTTCTCAGCATAGGAGGAAAATACCAGCAACAGAAAAAGAGGATTTTCCCTACCTCAAGGGAAAAAATACCTAATTGAAAAGGTGGATGGTTAGAGCACTGGCTTGGTAACCAAGCAACCAGGGGTTGATTTCCACTAGCACTCCTTGGGGCCTTAGGAAAGTCACTGAACCCTCCATTGTCTCAGAAGAAAGACCTGGCAATCTATTTCCAATCACACTGTCCAGAAAACCCAGGAGGTGCTGGGTTGCCAGGAGTCAACATTTATTCAAAGGTGCACATTGCATTTTTTTCCTATTTTTTGGTACTATGCAAGTTGATTGCTTCATATTGATTTAGACTACTAAAGACTTTTGTGTCGATATTCAAAGATATTTATATGGATAACATCAACCTGTGTCGCAATAATTATCTTAGATTGCATTATCCATTGCTTTTTAGAGGTGCTGTGCAGATAAAGGTACATTTTACAATGGGACATTTAAGTGCAATCTGGGACATCAAAGCAGGTATGTGCAAGTTCAGGCACGATTTCAGAAACGTGGACATGCCCTATATGTGCGTCTATAGAGACATCTACCTAGACATCCCCAGAATAGTCTCACAGCTTGTGGCTGTCTAGTAGCACGATGGTTAAAGTGGTGAGTTAGGAGCAGGGTAGTTAGGGCTCAAATCCCAGTATGGGCCTTTGTGATCTTAGACTGGTCACTTAATTCTCCATGTTCTCTACACCCTGTGGATGTTTTAAGGCCACAGCAAGCACTTTTCTGATGCCTGTTTGTACCTGTAGCAAGTCTAAACGTGGACATGCCTACAGACATTTGAGATGTTTCAAAAATCAAATGGGGACATCTAAGTTCATTGCACCTCCACCACGCCTCTTGCCTAATTGGATGTCCCTACACTGGAGATGTCTCTAAAAGTCATTTGTAAAATGGCTCTGGAGAGGTCTCTGTGATTTCGATGTCCAAGATCACATCTGTGTTTTTAAAATGACCCCCTTAGTGTCACTGAAAATCCTTCCAGACCACATTAGCACTATCTGCTGGAGGAGGAAGAGGGTGTGTGGGCAGAGCACAGAGTTATCCTGAAAGCGGCAATATTCAGTTCCCTATCTGGATAACTATCCACATAAATGGAGGACAGGAAAAAAACTGTCCAAACTTTATGCAAATAGTTATTCAGGTGGAGACCAATTTCAAAATGTGCACAGTCGGGCCGTCCGAACACCCCAAAAATGGATGGGGCCAATTCGTACCCGATTCTGCAACCGCAGAAGCTAGACGTTCCCATGGTTGCGGAATGGGGCACTTAGATGGCCCGGCATGCACCTGATTCACTCGCAGAAGCCGTCCCGGCATCTGTACATCCAGCCCGCACAATGCTCCGACTGGTGTGACGGTGCAGTGGCGTCCCATCGCCATGGCACTAGCATGTTCAGTCGGAGCCACTGATGGCCTGGATGCAGAGCAGCCCCGTTTCTCCATCATCTGACCCTTGGCAGGAGCCCCCATGGCCTGGATCAGGTGGTGGGAGCCCTCCCGCAGCGTCGCCATGGTGCAGAGGGGCTGTAGGCCATGCACAATGCATTGCTCGGCACTTATTCCATCTTCGGGGTGGAATAGACCAGACATCTAACGTGCTGCCGGAGGACATACAGAGGCATGACCTGAATGGCTTCTGTATGTCCCGCTGTCTGAGAACTCTCCCACCCCGCCCATGCTCCGCCCCCTCCCAGCACATACAACGCTCCCCGCACATCCTCTGTGTACATGTGGGGAGTGAATGCTGTGGAATCGGCTCCAGGCGTTGTGAGTGGGTTGGACGTCCGGCCTGTACATCCAAGTCCACTACGCGCTGATCAGAATGCCAGCCATAGTGGATTGAACACCACTGATATCTGAATAACTCTTCTACTGACTGCACTTTAGGTAGGGATATTTAGCGACAATTGCTAGTCATATAGCAGTGCTGAATATGCATTTTTTATTTAAGAGCAGCAGTTGGCATTTAAAAAAATTGATTATTGATTCAGATCAAACCTTGTTTTTTTGGAAGTGGAAGAAAGTTGCCAAGTGAATGATCCCAGGGATTAATGGCTTCCCAAGGTTAGCTGGTCTCTTGCCAGAAACTTGTGATTCCATGGGTGGTGGACCTAAGCAAGACAGTGCTCCCACCCATGATGCATGTGACACTGGTCTCCCTACAAAGTAGAGAGTGCCTTATGAGGGACACCAACCTGGGGGCTACAGGTACATTTTGTGACTTTTAGAAACAAAGACTTTAAAGCCCATCTAGTCTGCCCAATTTTCTTCCTGTTTGAATGCTGTGGGCCCCAACTGATTTCTGTCTTTTCTTGTGTTTTTTTTTTTCGTAACTAGTCACCTGCAATCATGGATGCTAAATCTGTCCACTAGATGTCACCATTGCAAAATGACTAATGCCCTACCTCCCTCTCAGGGGCTGTGAACACTGGCTCTACAGTATCCCCAGCCTCAGTTGACCCGGGAAGTGGAAGATTTGTCCAAGAATCAAACTCAACTCCCTTTGCATCACAGTGAGCTACTGAGCCATCTCTAGAAATATTTTCTAATGTTAGTGCGGTATCTGACCTTCTTTGAATTTCATATTAGGACCCTATTGTTCCAGAATTTCTTTAATAGTGAAAAAAGGATAAAAAAAGTGATTACAATGAAATAAGTCCAGTAGAACTGAAGATGATCTTATCTTTATTTTCAAATGAAATTTCATAATTACCGTGTACTGGCAAGATATATCTTACTTTTGTAGCGGCAGAGCGCAAACAATCCAATAATACCAGGAGTCTGTTCAGAAGGTCCAAATCATTTATTGTGCACAAGACTCAAGCAGAATCACATTCAAAATGGCTGAGCCATGGTTTCTAGCAAAACAACAACTTTTATACTGTTCTTCTCCATTCTGTACATAGGCAAACTTTTCATTGGTCCCAGTAACCCCTTCTATCCCATCTATTGGTCCCGGTACCATTATGTAGTCATCCAATGAGGACCTTGGTCTGGGCTCAGCACCTGGTTGCCCCCCCTTACAGTCCCCATTACAATGGTCAGTTCTTAGACTCTTGATACAATTCTCCTCCAAGGTCACTGGCTAACCAAAACATATGGGAAAGCAGGGCACTGTAACTTTTCTTTCAGCAAAGTTAATTAATTCCATAGAAGCTTCACACATCTTATCAGTTCCAATTAAAGTTGTTTTTCTATCTCTTCTAAGTTTCGTTTCTGCTTAGCTATGCTTGGTTATGCTTAGTTAAGTTTCGATTCTATGAAGGCAGCATTCAGGGGGGGTTTTCATTCCTCTGGGCCTAACCACAGGCTTCATTTACAGGTCAAGCTGCTTAGGCCTGTCTGTTTAGTTCAAGCAGCATGGATCATAGGCCTTCACCTACCACACTTTGACATTAAGAAATGTTGAACTGGGGCAGGAGAGCTGTACCTGGTATTTGGTGCAGTAAAGTAATACCATTCACTGGCTGACAGGAGAAATAGCAACTCATGAAAATGAAATGAAACTCGAACACTGCAAATGAAAATCAACGTTATTTGATTTTAATAATGGATTTTGGTAATATAATCCATTATTTATCATCAAAGTACAATAATTGCAGCTCGTCCTCTTAAATTTTCATCTAAAGGAATAAAAGATGTGTCTTTTCCTTACACCTCTCCCTGTGGTGTCTGTTATTCTTTTTTTTTTCTCTTCATCTATGTTGTGTCTCATTCCTAATCCCCTTTTTCCAATCGGTATCTTCCCCTCCCTCTCTCATACCTCTTGTGCTCCTCTTCCTCACCCCCATTGTGTCTCTTGCCATCTTCTTCCTTTCACCCATAAAAACTCTCCTCCTCCTCTTGTCTCCATGGCATCTTTTACCCTGCTCTTCAATATCCCATGTTTTCTCCTTTCCTTACTCTTTTCCACCTTAATTTACACGTTTTCTCTATTTTCTTCCTATTCTCTCTTCTGGTGTTTCTAGCTGCTTAGTGCACCATGGTCTGGACACCGACTCCTGGGAATGAGTTCAGTATCTAGGTTCTGGTGTGCTCAGCAGGTGGAACACTGAGAGATAAGATTATTTTCAGAAAGCAACTGAATTTTATACACCTTCAGATAGGCTCACCTAGTTGCTGAAAATTTATGCTATTGTCACTGGATGCTCAAGCATACTTGGGGCTGTTGTTAATTTATTGCCCGCATAGGGTTTCTGTTTTGGAGTTGAAGGAATCGATACTATTTAGGCAATGTTGGCTTAGGGGTATGTTTACTAAACCGTCTTAACGTAGCAGCGTTGACGTTATCGCGTGATACGTGACGTTCTCGCGTGATAATGGTGCTTTACCGTGCGAGAACGTCACGTATTGTGCGATAATGTCTGCGGCAGCGTTAAGGTGTGCAGAGGGTGGAGGAAGGCTCCCCAGAGGGCGGAGTAAGGCTCCCCAGGGGCAGAGATGAGGGGTCAGTGGGAGGAGAGTGGGTGGGGAGAGGCCCCATGCACACTAACGCCGTGAAATGAAGCTCTGAAAATTAGCGCCAGTGAAAACCTCGCGCTAGAGGCACATTTGCAGGAGAGAGAAACCATTTCAATCAGCAATGTACAGCAAAGCCAGGGAAACCCAGAAAAGTGATAGTAGTGATACATGTGCAGGAACCAAAAAGGCAAATAAACATATTAAATGACCAGAACCACATTTCAAATCCCCATAACCAAGCTGGCCAATAGTGCTACTAATGATAAACATAAAGCAACACTACTGACAAAGCGTAAAAAGGAAGATATCATGTCTGGAAGGGGCTATGCTCTATCCCCCTACAAAGTGAATGATCCCACAGTGAAATAGCGGTGAGCAGGGTTTTCTCTTTTATATTGGGCAGGTTTGTTATGCTGTGGTCCCGATGGGGCACAGTGCGGACTAGGCAGATGCCTAGGTGGCACATAGGAATGCCGAAACTGTAAAGCAGCAAGACAGCAACTGACGAGGGTCCAACATGGGCACGAGTGTGTGTCCCACAGTGTCACAGGGGATATTACCCAGCAGGTGCCCCCAAGGGCACAGAATATTGGCAGGCGGTGCTGGGGGGAAGCGTGCATGTCCATATAGGCACCCCTACACGAGAACCCACACCATAGGCAGCTTCCTGCCGGCACACTGGATGGCCTGGGACTGTGCACCACCAGCTCCACTGGTATAAGGGCATGTCAGCATGGTGGCAGAGGGTTGCTGGTGGTGGAGGGGGCAGTGGCATCTGCCCACAGCAGACAAAGGCCAAGCCCTATTTAGGTGGATACCGTGTGGTGCAACAGAGAAGGTCTGTCTAATGAACACTAATGGTAGCTCCAGGGAATGATCTACCTCTGTGACAACAGTTTGGTGCACTACACACAGCCAGTGTGTTGAAGGTCACAGGTTCAAGCTCCAGCTGTGGCTCCTGCAAACCATGTCCCTGTATTTTACCCATTACTAAACTGTGGTAATAAAGATGGAACTGTTATTGCAGATTAAATAAACAATCCATAAACGCCTATGTTTTACCCTACAGGGCACAGACACCATAAACATGTGCAATCCCTAGAGCAGAGTTTCCCAAATGCAGTCCTGGAGGGCCAAACACCATTCAGGTGTCTTGCTGTCCCTAATAAATTTTCCTGTGCTGCAATTGTATGCAACGCTTCCATTGTATGCAAATGTATCTCATGCATATTCATTAGGGAGAGCATGAAAACCTGAACCATGTTTGGCCCACCAGGACTGGAGTTGGGAAACTCAGCCCTAGAGCAGAGACCAACAGGGGCATAAACACCCACACCCACAGGCTCCACTATCCAAAGCCTCATGGAGAGTCAGGCTGTTGGGCCCTGTGCAGAGCAGAATCTCCCAATAGATTCCCACTTGCATATCTTAGCAATGCCGCCCTTAACTTGGGAACACGTTACACATATATCAAAAGGTTGCTATGATTAATGACAGATAACAAATCCTAAGTTAAACACAATTTGTTGACAGAGCTGCATCATAGCAACGTTTCTGATATCTGTGGAGTGTGTTTCAGTTTTGGTTTCTGACAGTGTTTACCACCCCGGGGAGTGACCACAACAATATTGCATACCATAGCCATGCCTGCACTGTGCCCAGGACTGGTGTGGTGGCCTGGGCTGCCAAAAAACTCTATATTTGCACAATGCTGGCATAGGTGTGGAAGTGTGGGTCTGTCTATCCAGTGTGTTGTGGCTGCCTACACCTTACTGAGCCTACACTGCTTGCACTGTTTCCAGTGTTAGCCTGCCAATGTGCATAATGAGGACCAAGGTACTGTGGGTATGGGCCGGACAGGGTGGCATGGGCAGGGTGCATCTGCACAGGGCATAGGGCAATGGCTGGGACATTGTAGTGCCCGACCACACCTGCACGGACTGGGTGGCCACAGCATGTCATGCTGGGAGGTCACTCTCACCCTGACTGAGCAGTGACCACGGCATGGCTATGTTTCCCCATAGTGCCATACAGTATTTTTCTCAGGTGATATTTATGGGTTTCCTTTTCTGTGGCCCAATCACTGACATACCTGCTTGGTGCGTGTGTTCACATCCCATTTTTGGGTGCACACAGTTTCTCCAGGAACATGCACTATGTACTAACTAGCAGACTGTCTGCAGTTAGTATGTGTTTGGCTGGAACACCTTGCAGGGTGCAGCGGGTGGAGACTGACTGTCCCCTCTGCTGGTGAATGTCAGATAGTGGTGGGGGGACAGCTGATCTTTTCCAGTAGTTTGTCTGTCTGCCATTGCCTTATTGATGCGTACAGTTATGCATTGACTGTGCTGTAGGGGTGCCCTTCCCCAGCAGGACTGGGGTTGATGGTCCCCTTCTACTACCACCGATGTAGAATGTGGATCTGTTGCTGGGAGATCCTGTTCACCCACCCTGAACCACAGAGGGCTGGTTGGTGGGCGGGTGCTACATAATCTGCTTTTGGGTCCAAACACCCCCTTCACTTATAACATGTGACCATGGCACCCACACAGGATGTGCACTATTCTGGGTGCATCATAGTCCACAAGGGCTAGACATGACTGGGGAAATAGAGATGGACACAGGTGTATCCTAGGTGCATCTGCAAGGACTACCTATCACACACTGGCACTGATGGGGACCTGCAGCATAGCCTATCTCAGCCAAGCCAGGTGCTTCGGACCTGGTGCTGGGTATCCCACCTCACCTCAGGGTGACCACAGGACCCGCACAATGTCACGGTCTGTAGCTACTCTGTGCCAGTAACACACATGGTCAGTTCCCCCTACCAGGCCGAGGTGCTGTGGGGGTGCATACTCCATCTGATCTGCATGTGCAGTGCATTATGGGTACGGGTGGGTTTACTTTATCCTGGTAACCACAGCAGACAGTATGTGTGGTGACCTGCAGTCTTTCTGTAGCCAGCCAGGGGGGTGTTATATAATGTGCCCTATAAAGCACTCTATAGGGCACATTATAAGGTGCCTTGGCGGACAGTACACTTTATAATGTGCCCTATGGAGTGCCTTATAGGGCGCCTTATGCAGCACCTTAGGTTCCGGCACTGTGGGTGTTTTTGCTGGTAGTACTAATTTAAATTAAAAAAGGAAATGCCTCAGACAGCACTGATTTAAATGAAAGGGTAATACCTCAGACAGCCTTATTACATAACACCACTGTGGAATCGAAACCATAACCTCTGCCTCCACAGTCATTGCAGTAACCAGTGGGCTACATCTTTATTTGTTCTAACACTGCGCTGGCATGAACTTAGGGTTAATGCGCATTAGCACGCCACCACGCATGTGCAGTGTGTGCACTGTGCGCGGCGTGAGCGGCATCGCGCATGCACGGTGTGCGTGAATGCATCAGCAACCCAGTCACTTCCGTCAGCCAACCTTCACCCAGGCGTGATCTAAAACTCCTCGCCAACCTGATATGCACAAAGCAGACCAGGTTATTTCCTGGATCATCCAAAGGCAAGACCTCCACCGCATCAGGAGGGCATGGCGCCGCATCACTAGGCGCTTTAATCGGATTGCTGACCATCCATGTGAGGTAATTGAATGGGGTCAGGTCACACGATGCAAGGTGTGCAACACAATAACCAGCAATCAATGCACATCTTACATGTACAACATGGGAGAGGCAACATTCTGTGGTGCAAGCAGTGCTGAAAGTAAGTGTGGATGCTGTTGTGTGCAAGTATGCCTTTTCCCCAGGAGGCCATGACCTGCTCACAGAGGTCAGGCTTAAATCCTGCAGGTATGGAAGTTGCTGCTGTTCATGTGTTTATATCCACCCTACCCCCAGGAGGCCTTGATCTGATTACAGAGGTCAGGCTTAAATCCTGTAGGTATGGAAGTTGCTGCTGTTCATGTGTTTATATCCACCCTACCCCCAGGAGGCCTTGATCTGATTACAGAGGTCAGGCTTAAATCCTGTTGGTATGGTACTTGCTGCTGTTTCTGTGTTCCAATCCACCCTACCCCCAGGAGGCCCTGACCTGATTACTGAGGTCAGGCATAAATCCTGTAGGTATGGAAGTTGCTGCTGTTCATGTGTTTATATCCACCCTACCCCCAGGCGGCCTTGATCTGATTACAGAGGTCAGGCTTAAATCCTGTTGGTATGGTACTTGCTGCTGTTTCTGTGTTCCAATCCACCCTACCCCCAGAAGACCTTGATCTGATTACAGAGGTCACGCTTAAATCCTGTAAGTATGGAAGTTGCTGCTGTTCATGTGTTTACATACACCCTACCCACAGGAGGCCTTGATCTGATTACAGAGGTCACGCTTAAATCCTGTAGGTATGGAAGTTGCTGCTGTTCATGTGTTTACATACACCCTACCCCCAGGAGGCCTTGATCTGATTACAGCGGTCAGGCTTAAATCCTGCAGGTATGGAAGTTGCTGCTGTTCATGTGTTTATATCCACCCTACCCCCAGGAGGCCTTGATCTGATTACAGAGGTCAGTTATACATCCTGTTGGTACGGTACTTGCTGCTGTTCCTGTGTTTACATCCACCCTACCCCCAGGAGGCCTTGATCTGATTACAGAGGTCAGTTATACATCCTGTTGGTACCGTAGGTGCTACAGTTCATGTGTTTTCATCCACCCTACCCCCAGGAGGCCATGACCTGACTACAGAGGTCAGTTATACATCCTGTTGGTACCGTAGGTATTACAGTTCATGGGTTTATATCCACCCTACCCCCAGGAGAGCCAGACTTGATTGCTGTGGTCTGTTTGACATCCTGGTGTCAGGGTACCTGCATCTGTTGTTGTTGCACTGCTGAGCCCAAACACCAGGAGACCCACACCTGAACACAGAGGTCTGTTAAAGCTGCTGGTGTCAGCGTACCTGCAGCTGTTGGGGTGTCACTGCTCTGCCCGACCCCCGGGAGGGCCTAGACTGGATAACATAGGTCTATAGCTCAGCTAGGTGGCTCTGTGCATGCTGTGGCTGCATTCGGCCACAACTGTCATATTCACAGGAGGCCTAAGTCCTGACCACAGAGGTAGAGTTGTAGGTCTGATGTCATGGTAGTGGCCCCTGCTGATGTGCCTGGCCCACCCAAACACCGGGCGAGGACAGAACACATCACACATGTTCCTTAGAGAGCTCATGGTGCCACGGTGGGTGTGTCGGCTGATGTGTGTGGGTGAGCCAAATACACAGGTGTCTGCCGCAGCATACAGGGAGTTTGGAAATCCCACTTTTGGAGACCAATGTGACCACCACACACATGGCATGGTGCACCCATGTCATGCAAGGAGGGTGTGGGAACAGGGTAAGGGGGCTGGGGGGTAGCACACAGTACACGTAGCTGGCACCCCACACATGGGCAGACCCACAGCCACACATGAATGCGGTGCTGCCAACAGGTAGTAGAGGACCCACTGGCCAGAGCAGCAGCAACACTCAGCTGCCTGCAGTGATGTGTGATATGTGACGGCCACCCACCAGAGATATCCTTCCCCTGATGTTCCCACCCATTGAATTCCCCCCCAGGTGGATGTCCTTCGGAAGAAGGGACGGGAGTTGCAGCTGCACTGCCCACATGTTCTTGAACGCCTACAAAGGAAGGCACAACAGGAACATGACGGTGAGTGTTGCGGCCACTGCAGGGATATACAGCATGTCACAGTGGCCCAACAGCCTGTGTGTGGCCACACAATGTTTATGTGGTGTGGCAATGGCATGATGGTGTCCTAATGACTGTCTTCCCCAACAGAGGCCGCTGCTGCTGGGGAATGGGCATCCACATCCGGGATACACACCGCAGGGCCCTCAGCTCCAGCCCAGCTGATGGAGGAGGAGGAGGAGGAGAGGGCAGAGCCAGAGGATGACTCTGCGGAAATGGAGTGGGCGGAGGGTTGTGTGGGGTGGGAGGTGGGGGAAGGTGAGGGTTGCTACGGTGCACCAGTGGGTGGGTGGGAGGATGATTTGGAGGAGGAGGAGGAGAGTGTGGAGGGGGAGGGCGATGTTGGGTGGGAAGTGTCAGGGGGGTGGAGGGGGAAGAGGGTATCCCTGTGGGTGCAGTGACACCACCACGTGCCACAGACAGGGCCTTTGCACATGCCACCACACAGACTCTGGGCACCTAGGGCGGATGTGGTGGCAGGTATGTCCGGGACCTGTCTGTGGCAGTGCTTGGTGTGCTGCAATGCCAGCAGGCCCACGACCACACCATGTGGTGGCTGGCAGGCGCCATTCAGTGGCTGGCTGCTGTGATGCACATGCAGCGTGCAGCTGGTATGGAGGGTGCATCTTGGCAGCCATCCCCTGATGGGTGGCCCTGGAGTGTCTGAGGGGCAGAGTGGCGGCCACACATGTGCCCTGTGGTGCCATGTCACTCGGGCCACAGCATGGGTCTACCTGTAAATAGTAGCCATATATGTAAATACACAGGTTTGGTTATACATCACACTGGTCATGTGTTTTCCTTATAGACAGACTGTTGAAGTGAGCATGGGACATGTGTGTTCATCCCTATGTGTATGTATATTAGACATAGGTAACATACATGGACTGTCTCCACACTCATGTGTGGGGTCTGACCATGTGCGTAGCCGTCAGTGCCCCCTGGTGCCCCTGTGATGTACCGCACTGCTGTGTGTACCACCAGCTATGGACACATGCTTGCTGCCTGTCATGTGTAGGCAACATATCTGATGCACCATGCTCATAGGGGAATAGGGGGGATGGCCAGCAGCAGGTATGTGGCAGGAAGGATAAGATGGACTGCTATACCCAGGAGCTGCCCAGGAGGATAGCTGGTGAGGCTATACAGGTGGATGTTGGTCTGGAGGGGGAGCAGCGGCTCACTACAGGCGCAGGGGGAGAGTGAACAACTGACTGTAGCTAGTTACCTATGTCTGCCTGTGTCTTACACAATCATCTGCGGCTAAACAGCCATGTAGGCCCTGGTGTGGGTCAGAGGGAATGGGACACATGTGGGTGGAGAAATGGAGAGGATATGGGGTGTGAGAGAGTGATCAATCCATAAAACATACATGTACCACCATAAACATATTACTGCTTAACTGGAGAGGTAGGGTAAACCCCCACGCATAGGTAGAAGGGTGCACACATGGCATGGTTCATAGCACACAGAGCATGGTATAACATCTGTGCGTTGATTGATGGTAGTGCATACACCACACCCCTAAGGGAAATGGGGAGGCACATGTGACCAGGGTGACAATATGGGAGACAGGGTACTCAGGGGAGTACAGTGGCAAACACCGGAAACGTGCACATAGGTATAATCAGGTTTAGTCATCTTTATTGGCACACAGTAACCTGTTCCCTGCAATCAAGACCTGCATGGCCACCCACGTCCACGGCGACCATGGCCCAAGCCACGCCGTTGTTTGGTTCCGCTGGTGCTGCCTCTGGGGCTGGGGCTGGCTGCTGGGAATGCCCAGCCATGACCTCTTGGGCATCTGCAATCCTCAGTAGCACCGCTGCCATCACCTCAGCTGTGGCATGCATCTGGCTCATCTCCTCCTGAATGCCCATCAGAACCTGACGAGTGGCTGTGGGTGAGACACAAGGTGATGTGTGAGACATGTGTTGCACCCCCCACTGTGACTCATGCACATGTCTGGCGTATCCCAACAGACCGTTCCGCAGACCAGTCATGTATGCAACGGCTAGCAACGCAGTACCATGTTTACATCTGTGTGTCCCATGATCCATCCACAGGCCAGGAAATGATCCTGCTGAGGGGTCGTGGAAATCACAGAAATGACACATGGTACTGTGTTGCACTTCAGTGTGTCACTGCTGTATCTGCGCATTGGTCGTATGGGATAGATTGGATAATGTGGGGATTCATGGCACACAGATAGATATCTGGGGGTGCTGTTCACTCTAAACCTGATGCACACTACTGAGTACCCTGACTATCTATGCTATGTACTACTACTCAGGGAGAGGAGTCCGGTGGGTAAACTATATAGGTGATCTGGGGTAGGTGTGTACCACTGTATGTCTCCATGGGGTATTTTGTGGTTAATAGTAGGCAGATATATGAGCTCATTAGCATGATGACACCAGATGGCACATGCTACAAGGGGGGGGGAGTGCACATTTCACATACCCCCACTACACATACAGAACTATGTGCTATGGTGTCATAATATTAGGGGGACACATGAAATGTCATTGTGGATGTTACGTCAACCCCCAGGGAGCTTGTTGTGTATTCTGTTACCCACCTTCCGCATCATGCTTTGCTGAGGCAGTATGAGCCTGCAGCTCCGCAAGGATGATATTCATGCTGGTGTGTTGGGTGCGTGATGTCCCCGGCGCCTGCATTGTGTGGTGACTCCCCTCTGACTCTGCGTCCTCCACAGCCCGTGTGCTGCTGCTACTTGTGCGTCGGCATCCGCTGCCCTGTCCTCTGCCTCGGGCAGCACAACATTTCTTGGGGTCTCCCCGCCAGTGCTGTCCGCGTCCCCAGACTCGCCGGCCTCTGGCCCCTCGGCATCCTCTGGTGCCGGCACATCCCCCTCCTCATATGCTTCCATGGCCTGGATGTCACCTGGGGGGTAGAACAGGGTACACAGCAAGGATGAGTTAGCGCAGGTCACATATTTACACCTGTGTAGTACATCCCCGCCAACAGCAATGTGGTGTCCACCTGTACCTGCTGTTACTGCACCTACAATGGGGACAGCACATGTGCGTACAGTTTGCTGTACCTGACAGGGGGGGAGGGGCGGCCTCTCGCACTGGTGGAGCTGTGTCACATTTGCTGTTATGTTGGGGGGAATGGGGTTGAGACTGGCGGCCCCACTATATGCAGCACTAGGTATGCACTGTGCGTGTGACTTTGGATGCGGACTCAGCATTACATGTGGCCAGGGTGCTTGTGTGAGCCCTGAGTGGGATTGTGGCCTGTCATAGTGTGTGTGCTCGATGTGTATGCATTGGCCTGAGTGGTATGGATGGCAGGTGTTGCAGCATTCGTCCAGGTCAGCCAGACGTGTGTGGGGACTACCGCTTTGGTAGCCACTGTGCGGTGTGTGTGGACAGCTATCACATGCTCGGTGTGGGTGGTGGGTTATTTCAGGGGATGGGTGGAGTGATGCTGGGCATGAGGTTGCACCGTGGGTGGGGGTCATGGGAATGTGTCTGTGGCACTGCAGTACCTGTATAGATGATGGCCCCAGGTGGTGTGGGGTCTTGGCTAGGTGCAGTTGGTACGGATGTGGCAATGTGCACCCCAATGTCTTGTGAGGATGGGTGGGGCATCCACACTGTATGTTGGACAATGACAGAGTGTGATGTGTTGGACATCTGTGTGATGTGGTCATTGGGGTTTGTTTGCGTCTACCTCGCCATCACAGTGTGATAGGCCTTTCTCTGTCACTGGTCTGGGATATGTCCCTGGACAGGTAATCTCATACACACGTCATAGCTGTTATAGGTGGTGTGTGTGGTTCCCCCTAGGTCAATGTTTTCTGGCTTAGTTGTATGTCCCTCCTGTCTGTGTCCCCCTGTCATATAGTGGTGTATGCCTGGCTACAGATGTATGCTGTTCTGTGTGACCTAAATGCCATGTATGAATAGTTGCTGCATGTGCTGTGTTCATGGGGTGGAAGGTGTTGTGCCCCCCTGTATGTACGGTCATCCAGCCCACTCATGCGCAGTCAATGGGGGGTGGCACTCCGTATGGCTGGAGGACTGCCCCCCCCGGTTCTGTACACATGTGCAGTGCTCTACGACGTCCAGGACTGTGACTGTCGTGCAAGCAGCCCCAGGTACCTGTCACACCCACCCTATACCTACACAGCCATGTTTTGCTGGATATGTGGACCCCAGTTGCCTGTGTTAGGGCACATATGTTCTCAGGACATAGGCCCCCACCTTCCTGTCCATGGCTGCAGGGGCGGCCCAAGGGGGGTGCGGGGCCATGTGCGGAGACTTGGTGCGTGGCCTCATTTGCATAAGAGGTCTCATTTGCATAAATATTTGCATAATGTTACCATACACTAACTTTTAGTAAACATGCCTCTTAATGAGTGTATGGATAAAGAAATACTAAAAGATTTCTACATTACTATAATCCAGTGCCAACCGCCAGGCACATTAGGAACTACTACAAACACTGCCCATTTTGAATCCATTGCAAACCCACCGTATCGTAACAGCACTACCAGGACTCACAAAGCACCATACCCTACCTATCAAAAGGCAACACTGCAAATCTTAAACCAATACATTTCAGAGAATAACAATACATGACCTACTGCGGAAAGAGAACAAGGGCAATGTCAAAAAGCAACTACATAAACAGAATACCTCAGCTCATTTACACATGCAGAACATAGACCATCACCAAACAAGGAATCACAATTTAGAAACAGGAAGACAATAATTAAACTGGAAACCCCAAAAGCCAAACTTGGAATGTACAACAACACTGTAGAAATAAAACTATAAATTAATTTCCTCTTCTACTAAACAAAGTGCAGATGTTAATGATGCACATTTCCCAGAGCTGACATATTCCAGTTAATAAATTCAAAATAAAGAGATATCTTTCTACCTTTTGTGCATTTTTTTTCAGTTGCAATTGCTCCAGCCACTTTCTTCTGGTTTCTTCGTGTCTTCTGCTAACTCTCCATCGTCTGCTGTCCATTTGTCCTTTCTTCTCTCTTCTAGTTTTTTTTTTTCCATTCTCTCTCTACATCTGCTTTAACATACTGATCTTTCTCCTTTTGTTCTTTCCTCATTCCTATTTCATCCACTCAAATTTTACCCCTCCATCCTTAATCCCCACATACTCTTCCAATATCCGGCCAATTGTAGATTTTTCTTCCCTTCCACACAAAATATTTTTCCCCTCTCCATTTCACTCTCCCAGCCCCATCCCATTCTAATCCTCCTCCAAAATCAGCTCCCTTCTAGTTCCAGCCCCATCCAGCATCTGCTCCCTTCTAGTCCCCCCATCAGCCCATTTCCAGTCCTAGCCCCCCCATCAGCCCATTTCCAGTCCTAGCTCCCCTGTCCATTTCCAGTCCTATCCGAGTCCCTCCATCAGCTCATTTCCAATCCCAACCCCCCATCAGCCCATTTCTAGTCCTTTTGTAGCCCCATCATCAGCCCATGTCAAATCCTAGCTCCCCTCCACTCAGCCCATTTCAATCCAAGCCCCCTATGAGCCTACTTCCAGTTCTAGCCCCTCCATGAGTCCATTTCAATCCAAGCCCCCATCACAGCCCATTTCTAATCTTAACTCCCCCAACAGTGCATTTTCAGTCCTATCCTAGCCCTTCCATCAGCCCATTTCCTGTCCTAGCTCCCTCCCCTCACAGCCCATTTTCATTTCAAGCCCCCCTCTCCATCAGCTATTTGCAGTTCAACCACCCCTTCCACTCAGCCCATTTCCATTCCAAGCTCCCCTCCCCATCAGATAATTGCAGTTCAAGCCCCCTTCCACTCAGCCCATTTCCATTCCAAGCCCCCCATCCCCATCAGCTATTTGCAGTTCAAGTCCCCTTTCACTCAGCCCATTTCCATTCCAAGCCCCCCATCCCCATCAACTATTTGCAGTTCAAGCCCTCTTCCACTCAGCCCATTTCCATTCCAAGCCCCCATCCCCATCAGCTATTTGCAGTTCAAGCCTCCCCTTCCACTCAGCCCATTTCCAGTCCTAGCAACCCCCAACCCATTACCAGTCCTAACCCCCCCATCAGCCCACAGCACATTACCAGTCCTAACCCGATCAGCCCACCTCAAGTCCTAACCCCCCCATCAGCCCATTTCCAGTCCTAGCCCCCCATAGCCCATTACCAGTCCTAAACCCACCCCCCATCAGCCCACAGCACATTAGCAGTCCTAACCCCCCATCAGCCCACAGCACATTATCAGTCCTAAACACATCAGCCCACCTCAAGTCCTAACCCCCCATCAGCCCATTTCCAGTCCTAGCTTCTCATAGCCCATTACCAGTCCTAACCCCCCCATCAGCCCACAGCACATTACCAGTCCTAACCCCATCATCCCACCTCAAGTCCTAACCCCCCATCAGCCCATTTCCAGTCCTAGCCCCCCCATAGCCCATTACCAGTCCTAAACCCCCCCATCAGCCCACAGCATATTACCAGTCCTAACCCCATCAGCCCACTTCAAGTCCTAAAGCCCCCTCCAGCCCATTACCAGTCCTAACTCCCCTCCCTCCCATCAGCCCAGGGAAAATTAAAACTAAAAAAAAAGGCTGGCTGCTGCTGCCGCTGCGGCAGAATCGAGTGTCCCGCAGGGCCCCCCCTGCCCGGCAGAGCACTCCCTCCCTCCCTGCCTGCCTGCTTGCTTGCCTCAGTCCCTCTCCGCTTCGGCTTAGAGCCGCAAAGGGAGAGTTTCTCCCTCATGGCTCTGTTAAGCCCGCTGGGGCTTATGGGAAATTTCCCATCTGCCCCGGTGGGCTTAGAGTCACGAGGGAGAAGCTCACCCTTCGCGGCTCTAAGCTGAAGCGGAGAGGGACTGAGGCAAGCAAGCAGGCAGGGAGGGAGGGAGTGCTCTGCTGGGCAGGGGGGGCCCCGCGGGACACTCGATTCTGCCGTGGCGGCTGCAGCGGCAGCAGCCAGCTCTTTTTTTTAAATTTACTTTTAAAGCGGAATGTTCTTTGCGCGGGGCTCCCTGAAATGCGGGGCCCTGTGCAAAAAACATTCTCGCTCAATGGACAGGCCGGCCCTGCATGACTGGCATGTACTGGGCCGTGAGTTGTACATGTGCAGCATATCTCTGACCTACCTGCCTGTGGATGGGCGGTGTCCAGCGCTTCTGGCAGTCCACGCAGATAGATGGGGCCAAGACGGTCTGTGAGTTCCTGCTCCAGGGGTGTCAGGGTTGGGGCAAAGGGACCACCCCCTCCAGTGCCCATGGCATGTCGCCTCTCTGCCACCATGTGTGCACAGACACCACACTTAATATCATTAAACCTTTTCCTAAGGCTACCCAGGTACCTGGATGGCCCCCCTGCCTAGGCTACGGCCTCCTGGATCTCCTCCCACATGTTTATCCGTGTGCCCACAGTGGTGCTTGTGCTCAGCCGGCCATAGAGCACCTCATACCTCTCCAAAACACTGGCCAGCAGGATGTTGTCTTCCTGCTGGCTGAATCTAACAGCCCTCCTCCATTCCTCGGCTGGCACCGGAATATGCCTACGTTTGGTGCTGGGTGGCCCCTGGATGGGCTGCAACACACACGATGGGCCTGCAGCCACAACCACAGGCCTACCTCTCCCTGGGCCTCTTGGTCCCGCTGAACATGTGTCTCACACTCCTCCCCCCTACCATGTCCTGCCGCTCCATCTCACTGCCCTCTGTGCCCTCTCCCTCCCTACCACACATCTTCACCCCTCTTGTTCTTTACCTACTCCCCCATCCCCTGCACCTCGGCTCCTCTGCTCCACCTCACGCCTGTATCTCACCTCACCTCCCCTCCTCTCCCTTGCGTCTGCTCCTCAGATCACCTCCTGTCTCTCTCTCCTGCTCCTAGCCTCCCCTCCTCTCACTCTCTCTCGCCTGCTCCGCAACACACCTCTCCTCACCTGCTATAATCCTGATCTCACACTCGCCTGCTCTACAGCTCACCTTCTTTCTCCATCGCCTACACAAACCCCTCAGCGTGTACCACGTATGCATGTGTATTTAGGTGTTTTTTACATGTGCATGTCCTTGCGCGCATTGCGCATGCGCAGCAGCACGAGCGTGGAGGCTGCTTGCATTGCACATGCACAGGGGGATGCGAAAGGTGTGTACCCAGGACCCATGTGATGAGTGCCGGTCCATGCAGGTGACGTAAGGCCGGCCGCATGCGCGTAACGGCACTCAGCACATGCGCACATCTCATGCCTACACACACACGCACAGCGAATGCGCAATGTGGTGTCCCCATGCACGCACCTTCCGCATGTCCCATGCGCATGTACAATGTCCGCAGCCCCACGCTTGTGCTGCTGCGTATGTACAATGCACACAAGGATGCGCACACTGTCAGATGGCTGCCTGGGTGAGAATGTTCACAGTCTTGGCAAAGGCATATATTAATATGATTTGCAAGGGATTGTGGGAAATGTAGTCCATTCACACCAGACACAGCCATTCACAATAATTAGTTGTGCTTGAGTGTAAAGCCAATAAGATATTTATTTATGGGGTTATTTCTCCCAACACAGATATGCTTGGTAGCACATAAAACAGGATACTTGCTTTCAGTGTTAAACTTAGAAAAACAAAATCAGGAAAACAACAGTTGAACTTGTCAGGCAATCAAAGCAAAAGAATAAAGACCTGGTTGGTAACAAACTGGTCTTTTCTGTAGGCTCTAGCTAATATTTTCTTAGCAGTGCTTTAATCAACAAACAAAACCCACAAAGTAGACCCAGAAGTGATTTCCTCAGAGCTCACAAGCAATTAGGTAAGGCTCAATTGCTAGCAGTTACCCAGCTGAAACCCCTTAGCTGGCTTGCTTTCTACTGTGTGGCTCAAATCCTACTCAGGAGCTTTTCTGAGTAGATTAAAGAACAAGTTTGTATTTCTTTGAGATGGTTGTTGTACTTTGTAACCGTAAATTACCAAAGGAGTTTAGACAGAGAGCAATCCATGTATTCACAGCCTGTATCTACCACCTCTCCCCCTTCTTCAACAATCATGGGTTCAATATCATGGATTGGCACAGAGGAATTTCTCAATGGAGCACTCTCAGGAGAATACTTGTTTCCCTGCTGTCTTTCAAGGGTATAGCTAGGGCATAGATCAGTGTTCATACCTGAGCTTCCATTGCTGTTAGAGTTCCTCTCTAAATAGCCTGGCCAGTATGTAGTCCAGTTCTTATGTCCAGCCTTCCAATCCAGATCCCTGGACACTGGATCTCTCTTCACATACCTTCTGGCACGGGTCCTAGGGTCCCTTCCAAGTGCAGCCGTCTCCCTCACAGGTACCGTCTGGAGATTCCTAGCTCTGCAGCACCACTCCTCTGGTTTTCCCCAGTCCAATGGTGTATGCTGGCCTTTTGAATGTCTCCCAGTATACATACTGCTCTGGACTCCTTTAGACCTCCCAAATGCTTTTCTCTTCTTTCTTCCAAAGGGTTTCTTGCCCTCTCTGTCTGTCCGCTCTGGCTTCTGCTTCTGATGATCCTCCAGATGATGAAGCTGTCCAAGATCATGAAGATGATTCTCTGTAGAATAAACTCTACCTTTATTCTGCTTAGATGAGTGCTCCACCTTAGCACAGCGCAGCTGTGCTGAATCAGGCCCTGCCCTTTGAGATGAGTGCTTGGGGATTACCTCATAGCCCTCCTGATTGAACACACGTTTCCGCACTTCAGCTCCTCTAATGGCTGTTGGAAACCTGGTGCATTCTGGGACTGGTAGTCTTTTATGGAAAAATTCTGTTTTCTTATTTCTACCAGAACTAACAGGTTGCTTGTTCAGGGTCACTTCACCTTTTCTATTGCTCCTTCCTGAGCTATGATAAGCTTCCTTATCACATACCCCCCTGCTTAAGTTATTACGGACTGGTGTAACTGGTGAAACTTCTTCTCTACAGTCCGTAATATGGGAAAGGGCATCCGCATTCTTGTGTAACTTCCTAGCACGATGTTCCACTTGAAAATCAAATGCCTGTAAGGCCATGTACCAGCATGTCAACCTGGCATTGTGGTTCTTCATTTGCTGCAACCACTTAAGTGGGGCATGGTCTGTGACCAACTGGAACTTTCTCCCTGTAAGGTAAAACCTTAACGCCTCCACTGACCACTTTATAGCTAAACATTCTTTTTCTATTGTGGAATACTTTTGTTCAGCCGGTGACAACTTCCTGCTCAGGTACATCACAGGATGCTCCTCCCCTTCATGACACTGGGATAGAACCGCTCCTAGCCCTACATCCGATGCATCTGTTTGAACCAGAAAGGGTTTCCTGAAGTCCACCCCTTTCAGTACCGGTCCTGTACACAATTTTCCTTTTAGGACTGAAAATGATTTTTCAGCTTCAGGTGTCCAATTTAGCTGGTTTGGACAATTCTTCCGCAGCATATCCGTGAAAATTGCACTTTTCTCTGCAAATTGCGGTATAAATCTGCGGTAGTATCCAATAAGTCCCAAGAAACTTCTTAGTTGTTTCTTTGTTGTTGGAGGGGGAAATTTCCTGATGCTATCTACCTTACTCATTAGAGGTTTAATTTTTCCTCTTCCCACTAGGTGGCCCAGGTATTTTACCTCCATATTTGCAAAGGCACACTTCTTCGGGTTTAAAGTGATTCCTGCTTGCTTCATGGAGCACAAGACTGCCCTGATCCTCTTTAGATGCTCCGCCCAGGTGTTACTATGGATTATGACATCATCCATATATGCAAAAGCATAATTTTGGTGGGGTCGAAGTACCTGATCCACTAACCTTTGGCAGGTAGCCGCTGCTCCATGCAGTCCGAAAGGCATCCTCTTGAACTGGAAAAGGCCAACGGGGGTGCTGAACGCAGTCTTCGGCTTCGACTCCCTGGTTAGAGGGATTTGCCAATATCCTTTTGTCATATCAAGGGTGGTTAAGTATTGAGCTTGTCCAAGCTGGTCCAACAGCTCTTCAATTCTTGGCATTGGATATGCATCAAAAACTGATATTGCGTTTACCTGCCGGAAGTCAATACAAAATCTTAAAGATCCATCAGGCTTCAGCACCAGGACTATGGGGCTATTCAAGGGACTCTTTGACTCCTCTATTACTCCCATGTCCAACATCTCCTGGACTTGTGCCACTACTTCCTGTCTCTTGGCTTCAGGCAAGCGGTATGGCCTTTGACGAATTAATTTCCCAGGTGGAGTTATTATTTCATGGGCAACCAAATGTGTCTCCCCAGGTATGGGTGTCAACACATCTGGGAATTCTTTAAGCAATTTCCTAATTTCTTCCTGTTGTACCACTGTCAGGTCCTCACCTATTTGGGGCTCTGATTTTTCTTTACAATCAGATACCTGGGGTCCCAAATCTTCCTCTTCATTCACCTCCCTCTCTCGGGCACAGGTGGCAGCTAGGCTTTTAACCCCTTTGACGTCAGTAGAACCAAAGCCTTTGGTTCCACGCTCAGAATTTTCCAGGGTTGTGACCTCCTCCACAGGTGGAAAACCCAGTCTCTCACAGATCAATTGGGAAATTCTGTCTCCAGTCTTCACGTGATAATCATTCTGTCCAAAATTAAATAACAGAACTTTAATATTGCCCCTGTAATCGGGATCAATTACTCCCGCACCCACATCGATGAAATATTTAAGGGCTAATCCGGACCTTGGGGCTACTCTCCCATAGCATCCAATAGGTATTTCCACTTGGAGACCGGTGTCAACCAGGGCTCTCCCTTGGCTAGTTACAGTCACATTTTCTATACTGCACAGGTCAAACCCAGCAGCTTGATGGGTTGCCCGCTTAGGAGCTTGGGCCTTCTCTGTGACCCTATGGTACTTTAAGACAAATGTCTGCTTAGGGATAGTTTGGTCTTCTGGACGCTTAACCATCTTTTTAGCTGGGGTCTGAGGACTTCCAAATAAAGGCCCGGGAGCTATTACCATTAAACCTTCTCCCTCCTTCTTTCCTAGTCCTTCCACTAGACCCTGTTTAAATCTTGGCCAGTCTCTTCCTAGAACCAAATCAAAGGGTAGCCTAGGCACCACTGCTAACAGGACTTCCTCTTGTTCCCCCAGGCACTTAACCTTTAGCCTATAGGTGGGATATGATGTTGCAGCACCATGAATGCATCTGATGTGAACTTGGCTTTCAGGGGTTCTAGGCACAAATCCTTCTTGGGCCTCTATCCTCTTCCAAAGCCTTTTTGACATCATACTCTGGTCTGCCCCAGAGTCTAACAAAGCATTTATGGTAATTCCTTGCACATCAACCATCAAAAGAAATCCTTCTTTGGGCTGTTTTAAATCCACACCCATTAAGTTAGTGTGCGTCTGGCATCCCTTTTCTAAATGTCCCCATTTTCCACACTTGAAACATTTCTTTCCACTCCACTGTGTCATCTGGTTTGGCACAGTACATTTATTTTCAGAAACACATTTAAGCATTTTCTTTTCTGATACAGCACAGCTTGCCTCAGCACCCATCTTCAGAGGGTCACCCATTCTATGGCAAGCCTGCGTGGCTTCCAAGAATCTCTCTGCTAGCATGGTTGCCTCTCCAAGACTTTGGCAATTTTGCTGTATAAGGAAAGTGTGCAAATCTTTAGGCACAGCAGACATAAATTGTTCAAGCATAATAATGTCTAATAACATTTCTACCGTCTTTTGCTCAGGCTCCAACCATTTTACAGCTAATCCTCTGATTCTCTGACTCAGAGCCCTGGGTGTTTCACCCACTCTTAATGTAACAGCTCTAAACATTCGCCTATACTCTGAAATAGACAACCCTAGGCGATCTCTAATAGCAGCCTTTACATCCTTATAATTCAAAGCCTGGGCTGCTGGCATTGCTCTTTAAGCTGCAAGCGCCTCTCCAGTTAATGAGGCTGCCAGCCTTACTGCCCACTGGGTCTCTGGCCATGCTAATGCTTGTGCCACTCTTTCAAAAGACTCTAGAAAATCATCAACATTATCATCTGGAGTTAGCTTCCCAAAACTGAATGCCCCAATTCCCTGATTGAGTCCCACACTGTCCACATGTGGTGTACCAGTATTTACTGCTGGTCTTGCATCCGATCCACTTTGGTTCTGCAGTTTAACTAGGGCTTGCACCAGATCAAGCACTGGCCTCTGCTGGTCCATTAAGGCTTTCATAGCAGTGTCTTGAGCCTGCTGTGCTAGCTCCTGTTGCCTGTTAAACTGGGCTGCCATCCACTGAGGTAGTTCCCTTGGATCCATCTTGATCCCTGCAAGAAAACACAAAAAACCCCCCCACAGTGCACCACCTTCCAAACAGGTGTTTTTTTTCTACTTTTTTTTTTCAATTACCCCTGTGCCTTACTCCCATCCACCACTAGACATGCCCAGGTACTTGTTACCTTATGCCAGTGATGAATCCAGCTCTGCACAGGGTCTTTTCTTCCTGGAACAGCTACCTGGAACAGCCACCTCTCCTCCAAAGTGCAGTTGAGGGAAAATCTTTTCTTTCAGCTTTTAAGCTTGAACTATCTTTTCCTTCAGACTTGAGTTGTAATCCTTAGCAAGTAAATCCTTTTGCGCAAAAGCAATCCGAAAAACTACGCCATTTGTCAGACGGGCGCCTGGGTGAGAATGTTCACAGTCTTGGCAAAGGCATATATTAATATGATTTGCAAGGGATTGTGGGAAATGTAGTCCATTCACACCAGACACAGCCGTTCACAATAATTAGTTGTGCTTGAGTGTAAAGCCAATAAGATATTTATTTATGGGGTTATTTCTCCCAACACAGATATGCTTGGTAGCACATAAAACAGGATACTTGCTTTTAGTGTTAAACTTAGAAAAACAAAATCAGGAAAACAACAGTTGAACTTGTCAGGCAATCAAAGCAAAAGAATAAAGACCTGGTTGGTAACAAACTGGTCTTTTCTGTAGGCTCTAGCTAATATTTTCTTAGCAGTGCTTTAATCAACAAACAAAAACCCACAAAGTAGGGAAAAACTGTTCTTTTCAGGTTAACTTCTTATATCTTCACACATAGACCCAGAAGTGATTTCCTCAGAGCTCACAAGCAATTAGGTAAGGCTCAATTGCTAGCAGTTACCCAGCTGAAACCCCTTAGCTGGCTTGCTTTCTACTGCGTGGCTCAAATCCTACTCAGGAGCTTTTCTGAGTAGATTAAAGAACAAGTTTGTATTTCTTTGTGATGGTTGTTGTACTTTGTAACCGTAATTACCAAAGGAGTTTAGACAGAGAGCAATCCATGTATTCACAGCCTGTATCTACCACCTCTCCCCCTTCTTCAACAATCATGGGTTCAATATCATGGATTGGCACAGAGGAATTTCTCAATGGAGCACTCTCAGGAGAATACTTGTTTCCCTGCTGTCTTTCAAGGGTATAGCTAGGGCATAGATCAGTGTTCATAACTGAGCTTCCATTGTTGTTAGAGTTCCTCTCTAAATAGCCTGGCCAGTATGTAGTCCAGTTCTTATGTCCAGCCTTCCAATCCAGATCCCTGGACACTGGATCTCTTTTCACATACCTTCTGGCACGGGTCCTAGGGTCCCTTCCAAGTGCAGCCATCTCCCTCACAGGTACCGTCTGGAGATTCCTAGCTCTGCAGCACCACTCCTCTGGTTTTCCCCCAGTCCAATGGTGTATGCTGGCCTTTTGAATGCCTCCCAGTATACGTACTGCTCTGGACTCCTTTAGACCTCCCAAATGCTTTTCTCTTCTTTCTTCCAAAGGGTTTCTTGCCCTCTCTGTCTGTCCGCTCTGGCTTCTGCTTCTGATGATCCTCCAGATGATGAAGCTGTCCAAGATCATGAAGATGATTCTCTGTAGAATAAACTCTACCTTTATTCTGCTTAGATGAGTGCTCCACCTTAGCACAGCGCAGCTGTGCTGAATCAGGCCCTGCCCTTTGAGATGAGTTCTTGGGGATTACCTCATAGCCCTCCTGATTGAACACACGTTTCCCCACTTCAGCTCCTCTAATGGCTGTTGGAAACCTGGTGCACTCTGGGACTGGTAGTCTTTTATGGAAAAATTCTGTTTTCTTATTTCTACCAGAACTGACAGGTTGCTTGTTCAGGGTCACTTCACCTTTTCTATTGCTCCTTCCTGAGCTATGATAAGCTTCCTTATCACAACACGTAAAAAACCACATAAATACACATGCACACGTGGTACACACTGAGGGATTTATGTAGGCGAGGGAGATGAGGCGTGCAGTGTTGGTTGTTGGTGAAGCAAGGGAAGTGTCAGAGGTAGGTTTGGTGTTGAGAGTGGCTGGGTTGGTGAATGCTGGTGGAGTTGTGTGGCTGGGTTGGTGACTGGTGGGTGAGGTGAGTGTCTGAGTTTGAGTGAGTTTGAGGAGTTGAGGGGGTGGAGTTTATGACAGGCTTTGTGGTTGCTGCATGTGCAGTGGGAGGTGATCAGGGGCTGCAGTTGCCTGACGGGGGAGATGGTGTCCATGGGGCTGAGGCACAGGGCATGGGTTTAGTCCTGCTGCAACACAGACCAGCAGCTGTGGGGGCAGGCCAGGCAGGGGCTGTGCCGGCACAGCGCAGGAGACGTGCAGATTTGCAGGATCACCAGCATCACCTCTACAGGCCCAGGGCCCAGCTCCAGGGCATGCGTGAGGACCAGGTCATCTCCCTCTACCGCCTAAGCATGGAGGCTATTAGGTAGCTCTATGAGGATCTAAGACCTGACCTCGAGCCCCTGACTGGTTGGTCACATGCCATACCGTGTTTGGTCAAGCTCCTTGGTGCCCTACATTTCTTTGCCTCTGGCTGGTTCCAGTCATCGATGGCCGCAGTGGGTGGCATGAGCCGCCCAACCTTCTCACGCTGTCTTCACCAGGTACTGCATGCCATGATCAGCCGGGTGGGGAATTACATTGCCATTCCCAACACTAGGCAACAGTGGGGGACTCTGAACCAGGCCTTTGAGGCATTTGCCGGGATACCACACGTGATGGGAGCTATTGATTACACACATGTTGCACTGGTCACACCCAGAGACAGGGAGGTATTTATTTATTTACATTCTCTTATATACCGCGCTATTCGGCATCAGTGCGGTTTACATTGAACAAACTGAAATTACATTGAACAGGGCATTATAACTTGGAGATAACTAGTATTGTCCTGCAACCGCAAACACTACCATTCCCTGAATGTTCAGGTTGTATGTGATGCAAATATGCAGATTCTGAATGTGATCCCTAGGTTTGCAGGGTCCACCCATGACTCCTATATCCTGCATCACTCGGCACTATTCAAACAATTTGAGGCAGGACAGTATGAGGACTGTATACTGCTGGGTGTGTATTTCTCATCTCTGACATGCACATGGTGATCCTGTGACTAACCGTATGTGCACATGTCTGTCTTTGAGGTGTATCCCTAGTTGTGTGTGTCTGTCTCATCTGTCTGTGTGTGATCTAACATTGGGGGGGGGGGGGTGCCCCCCAGCTCTACCTTGCTACGGTGCTGTGTGATGATGGTAGCATGGACGCTAGCATTTGTGTTGTGGTTACAGATTATGTTAATTGCAATCCGTACACCTACCCCTTGTTTTGTGTGCCATAACTTCACACGCTGATGCATAGTTGTGGTGTCCCATCATGTGCTGTCATATGTTTCTGTCAGGATGTTTTGTGCATTTGGTTTGCACGTACATACTTGTGTCCATTTGGGTGGACATCAGCTCCTGCTTTAACGTTCCACATTTCTTTCTGCAGGTGATGCAGGATATGGGTGTCGCCCCTGGTTGCTGACCCCTGCGCGTCAACCACGGAGACATGCAGAGAGGAGTTACAATGAGGCCCATGCCTCCAGATGCTCCGTCATAGAGCGCACTTTTGGCATTTTAAAGAGTCTGGATAGGACAGGCGGGGCCTTACAATACAAACCACAGACTTTGGCAGAGATCATTATAGCCTGTTGCATCCTGCACAACATTGCTCTCAGGCACCATATCCCTGTCCAAATTAA
The DNA here is from genome assembly GCA_033557465.1 of Ichthyophis bannanicus. NCBI lineage: Eukaryota > Metazoa > Chordata > Amphibia > Gymnophiona > Ichthyophiidae > Ichthyophis > Ichthyophis bannanicus. The sequence continues at coordinate 47,829,770 of CM066035.1, forward strand.
TGAGGATCTGGAGGATGATCCTACATGCCCTCCTTTACGTGCCCGTGGTGACACACGTGAGGACACAGCAGTCAGGCAGCAGGTGATTGAGGTGCTCTTCTCATGTAAGTACTGCATATGTTGCCACATACATTTGTTTAGATATGTGTGTACTACTACTACTAGTGAACATTTGTATCCCAATAGCAGTAAGATGCAACACAGCACTGACATGTAACAGACACTGCCTGGCCATCCCAGCTTACAATATAGTCATGACTGAAATGCAGAAGATGTGAGCAGGGCACAACAGCGGGTGGAGGTGGATTATGTGTGTCGGGAGTAGTAGGCTTGTGGGAGGTGTTAAGCTGTCATACCTGATTTGTGGGTGATTGGGATAGGGGCTGCTGTACAGCCACAGGTAGTTAGTTTGAGGCTTTGGGTGCAGTTGTGAGGTTTCAAACAATAAAGTTGTGACTCGAGGGTTTTAGGCAAACACAGGAATTTTATTTTCCTTTCCAAAAGAGCCTTTAAAAGCTCAACGCATGGCAAAATAAATGGGATTCTTCTCCACACAAAACTTTAACAAAAAAAAGACCTTTTTTACCAGAACAGAACACTACAACTGCTTCTATCAGCTTTAAGCACATGTAGCTGTCTATTTCAAACTTCCAGCATTCAAAAATAAAGCTTTAACTGCTTCTCTCAGCTTTAAGGACATGTAGCTGTTTCTTTCAAAGCTTTCAGCATTCAAAATAAAACTTTAACTGTGTCTGTCAGGTTTTTTTTTTAAGACAATTACTTTCTAGGTTTTTCTCCTTTCAAAACCTAGAACTTTTACGCTGTTTTCTTGCATAGAGAGCAGTCCATTAATGATTTTACAGAGTCCTGGTCAGAATCATAACACTCTGTTTGCATTCCTTCATAACCTGTGTCTGTTATATCTGGGTTTGAATCAGCTTGCATAAACTCAGGCTTAATCTCTTCTAACAGCTCTAGGACCTTTCTCCAGTGAGAGTTCTCTTTATACTCAGGGTTCTTAGCAGGCACATGGAGATTCTTTTCTTTCATTAACCGGCATAGAGCCTCTAACTGGCTCACATTACTTTTGTTAACAGTTCTATTCACACACCTTTTGGGAGTTGGCAGTTTTCCAGCAGGTTCACGAGCTGCTGCTATTGTACCTTGCTCCTTGTCAGTAGCTCTCCCAGGCAAAACCCTCCTGTCTCCAGAATCAGATGCAGTTCCCCTGCAGTACTGACTTCCTTCTGGAACGTGGTTCCCTGTGTGCTGGTTTTCTTTGGAATCTTCCCTGGTGCTGACCCTGGTAACTCTTTTTCCTTCAGCTCCCCTGAAGGTTCTCTCTCCTACCGTACCCCTGGTGGTCCTCTCTCCTTCCGTTTCCCTGGTGGTCTCTCCCCACTCTTCTAGTCCCCTGGGCTTATATGAGTGTGCCTGAACTATCGGGCCGTCCTCCTCCCCCAGGTGCCTCTCATTAACTTCACAGCTTCTCTCAGAGCTTGGGCGTGGTCTGTACCTAGCAACTACGTGTGTTTTTTTCTCTTTGCCTGCAGTCTGAAAACCACTGCTTTCTGACCTGTCTCTCTCCTTAAAGGCAAATGCCTGTTTTTCTTCCAGTTTGTCAGACGGCTGCCTAGGGTGAGAACTTACACAATCTTGATGATGCATATATTCATATGATTCTTGCAAGGTATTGTGGGTATTGTAGTTCATTCACTCCCAAACACAGCTGATGACAATAATTTGAGTTGTGAAACCAAGTGGTAAGATCAATAAAATACTTCTTTTATTGATGGGGTTTAATTCACCCAGCACATGTATGCTTGATAGCACTATAAATGAGGTTACTTGCTTGCAGTGTTTAAATGGATAACAAAAAGTCACAAAGTAAACCAGAAAACAACCTTCAGCTTGTCAGGCAATTAGCTAATGTTTTCTTAGCAAATAATTACCAAATACAAAGGCACAAAGAAAAGAATAAACTTTGCTGGTTAGGTTAACTTCTGCTTATTTTCCATGCAGATCTCAGCAGTGATTCTCCCTTGCTCACACACACAATCAGGTGCAGCCCTAATTACTATCAATGGACCAGCTGAAAGCCTTTAGCTGGCTGGCTGCTACTGTGTGAGCCCAAATCCTGCTTTAAGAGCTGTTTGCAGTGGAAATAAAGAACAAAGTTAGGTTTCTTTGTGATGGCTGATGTGTTTGCTCACGGAAAACTAGCAATAGCATTTAGATAGAGAACAGTCCATATAAATAGTTTCATTTGCTGTATCTCCCTCTTCATCAATCAGCATATGGTCACTATCATACATTGGCACAGACGAGTCTTTCATTAAGGCACTATCATGAGAATGCTTATTCCCTGGCTGCCATTCTCTGTTATAGATAGGGTCTGGATCAGTGTTCATACCTGAGCCTCTCCTGCTATCATTATTCCTCTCTGTATAGCCTGGCCAATATGTAACCCAATTCTGATGTCCAGCCTTCCAATCTTGATCCCTGGACACTGGATCTTCTCTCACATACCTTCTGGCCTTGGTCTGAAAGTCTCTTCCACATGCAGTCTTCTCTCTTCCAGGTAGCCACTGGTGATTCCTATCTCTGCCACTCCATTCCTCTGGCTGAATCCAGTCCAATGGACTCTGCTGGCTTTTGGAATACCTCCCAGTATGAGTACTGCCTTGGAATCTCCCAGACCTTCCAATGGCCTTTCTTCTCTTCCTTCCAGAGAGTTTCCTTCTCTCTCTATCTGCTTGGCTTGGCTTCTGTTTCTCCAGGTGATACTGGTGCTTGAGCTCGTAGCCGTTGCTGTCTCTGTATCTCTTCCTCCCTCTGTAGCTGAAACTGTTTCCTGAAGAATAAGCTCTACTCTTATCCTGTTCTAATGTGTGCTGCTCCCTAACACAGCGCAGCTGTGTTGAATCAGGCCCTGCCCTTTGAGATGAGTGCTTAGGGATTACCTCATAGCTCTCTTGATTGCACCTACATTCTCTCACTTCAGCCCCTCTCATGGCTGCTGGAAACCTGGTGCATTCTGGGACTGGTAGTCTTTTATGTGAAAACTCTGTTTTCTTGCTTCTACCAGAACTGACAGGTTGCTTGTTCAGAGTCACATCATCTTTTCTATAGCTCCTACCTGAGCTATGATAAGCTTCCTTATCACAAGTTCCATAGGCTCAGATACACTTTTCCCATCACACATCCCCCCCTTAAGATATTACGGGCTGGCGTATCAATCCCTGCACAGCTCATAATTCTTGCTGGGATGTTAAGGCCTATCTGCCACTTATCCGCCTTACGCTCTCTTGCGGCCAAATGAGCCAATGCTATTCGCTCATGCCAAGGTCTTAATACGTTGATATGGTAGACCTGCTGTCACCCTCTCTTACTTTCTACAGAGTAAGATACCGGCCCCACCTGTTTTACTACCCTATAGGGCTCCTTCCATTTATTTTCAAATTTAGGACTGGCCCCCGCCACCATTACTGTTACCTTTTCTCTTATCTCTAGTTGGCGAGGCTTAGTGTGTCGGTCGTAATAGCTCTTCTGGCTTGTCTGGCTGGCTTTTAAGTTCTCTTCTGCGGCTTGAGACGTTCAATGTAACCGTCCTCTCAGATCCCTCAAGAATTGGGGTATCTCTACCTCTTCCACGGCCGGCTCAACCCACTGCTCCCGCAATATGTCTAAGATGCCTCGTGGAGCCCGCCCATACATCATCTCATATGGTGAAGTGCCTATAGATGCCTGCTTCCGCTCCCTACAAGCATACAGAACAAAAGGGAGCATCATATCCCACTCCGCCATGCTACCTTCCAAACTTCTTCTTAACATTTTCTTCACCATTTGGTTTTGCCTCTCCACTAGTCCATTTGACTGTGGATAATAGGCACCAGTTCTAACGTGACGGATCCCAAACGCATCCCAAACTTGGGCAAGGTAGCGGGACATAAAATTGCTGCCTCTATCAGTTAGGACTTCCCGTGGAAATCCTACCTCACAGAATAACTTCACCACTTCAGAGGCTATGGTTTTGCTGATATATTACGAAGTGGAATAGCCCATGGAAACCTCGTAGCTTGGTCCACTATGACTAGCATATACTGGAACCCCCGGGGTTTCCTTATCAGCTGTCCCACTATATCCATGGCCACTCTATGAATGGGCTGCGATATCACTGGCATGGGTAACAAAGGTACCTCTGGTGGATGGATCGAGGTAACCTGTTGGCACGAAGGGCACGCCTCACAAAATCTGGAGGTCTCTTTAAAAACTCCTGGCCAGTAGAAGCGAGCTAGAATCTGGTCCAGTGTACCATGTATTCCTTTATGACCTCCTATCGGATGGTCGTGCGCTAATCTTAAAACTAGTGTTTTGAACATAGTGGGAACTACGAGTTGCTTTCGGATATTCCCTGTATGGGGATCTAAGCTTTCCCGGTATAACACATTGTCATCTAAAAGAAATCTGGGCAGGGTTTCTGACCCCTTTCGGGCGTAGTCAAAAGCCCGTACAAGAGCGGGATCTGCCTGCTGCTCCTTAGAAAAAGAGGGAAATTTCTCCACTAATTCAGCCGGGACCCAAGGCATCTCTTGTCCGGCTTCTAATTCGGCTCTATTCTGAGACCTAGTCTGCCTCTCCCGGCATTTTTCCGCTCTTCCCTTCTTACGGTTACCTACCGAGGGAGTTATCAGGTCCTCATGCGATGGCAACCCCTGTAATGGGTCGTCTGGTGGATCCTCTTCCCCCTCCAGGGCTCTAGACCGTGCTCGGGTAGACACCATGCCCGCCTTTTGATGTAATTCCTCTTCCAGCCCTCGTCTGAATTGGGGCCAATCCCTCCCCAATACCAGGGCATGTGGTAACCTAGGCACGATGGCTATAGGTATTTTCCTCTTTATCCCTAGACCCTTTACTAGCACATGGTGAATAGGGTAAAGTGACGCTGCCCCATGGATGCACCTGATCTTCACGTTCCCTTCAGGTTGCTTTGGGAACTGACTAGAATGAGATTCAATCTCTTGCCAGAGTTTTCTGGAGATCATGGATTGATCCGCTCCTGAATCTAGCAAGGCTTCTGTAGCGACACCTTCTACCTCCACAGCTAAAAGAAAACCTTCCCTACTCTCCTTGGAGTGGGCTGTTATCAATGCTGTCCTTGCTCTACAATTTCTTTTTAGATGTCCCTCACTACCACATGAAAAACATTTCTTTCGGGTATAGTAGCTCTTATCCATTGGCATACACAATTTCATTTCAGACATCAATGGCCTTACCCTCCTTTCTGATGATACTACCTCTGCCCTTTTGGAAACACCAGCATTCTCCTGGCCTGCCAATTCCGCTTCCATAAAGCATTCTGCCAGTGAGGTAGCGTCATTGGTATTCCGGCAGTTTTGTAGGATCAGAAAGGTTTGTACGTCTTTCGGAACCGTGGCCATAAATTGTTCCAATACAATGCAATCTAGATTAGAATATATAGTTCTAGCCTCTGGTGTCAACCATTGCAATGCTAAACCCTTAATACGTTGGCATAAAGCTCGCGGTGTCTCACCAGGCTTTAACTTACAGCTTCTTAAGAGGCGGTGATAAACCATGGGCGTCAGACCCAGGCGGTCTCTTATAACCCTTTTAAGCTCCTCATGATTGGATGCTAAGGCCGCGGGCATGGCCCTGTACGCTGCCAAGGCTTCCCCGGTAAGAGAAGTGGCTAAGCGCACGGCCCACTGGTCCTTAGGTCATCCAGTTATGAGAGCCATCCTCTCGAAGGCCTCTAAAAAGTCATCAGTATCATCATCTTTAGTTAACTGACCAAATGAGAGTGTCCCACTGTAATGTGTCCCCAGCCCATACAAAGCTCCCATGGGACCTGTAACTGTCTGTGCTGTCTCCGCTGTTTTTTCCTGCGCTCCCAGCCACGCTCCCAGCATATCCAGAAGCGGCTTCTGCTGCGCCTGCATCATCGCTGCAGTTTGCTCCTGCGTTTGTGCGGACATCTCGTGTTGCTTCTCAAATTGTCCAGCCATCCACTGGAGAAGCTCTTTACACTCCATCTCTGGATCTGTGCTGCAACAAGAAGAAAGAGAAGACACCACCAAGTGCGGCACCAAAAATATGACAACTCCTTCTTAGGCTTTTATAAACCACGGCTGCACCCTTGTACCAGTATCCTTAATAACCCCCTTATTCACGGGTTACCTGACACAGGTGTAGACTCGAGCTTATCAGGAATGAAGGTCATGGCTTGTTCTCTCAACTCCGGATCTGACCTCCGCTGCAATTCAGCTTTTAAATCCTCAGCAGGGCTTTGGTGTTTTTTCACAGGTCTTCCGTGAAAGTTCTTGCGTGTCTGCAAATCTTGCGCAAGCGTATGAAAAGGTAGAATCCTTAAAACTACACCACCTGTCGCGCCCCATGCCCAGGCGTCCGCCTATAGGCAGGGACGTGCCTTTTTGTATTGTCCTTTAAATAAGGAATCCAGAGCCGAGGCTTCTGGGAGTTGTAGTTGTGAGGTTTCAAACAATAAAGTTGTGACTCGAGGGTTTTAGGCAAACACAGGAATTTTATTTTCCTTTCCAAAAGAGCCTTTAAAAGCTCAACGCATGGCAAAATAAATGGGATTCTTCTCCACACAAAACTTTAACAAAAAAAAGACCTTTTTTACCGGAACAGAACACTACAACTGCTTCTATCAGCTTTAAGCACATGTAGCTGTCTATTTCAAACTTCCAGCATTCAAAAATAAAGCTTTAACTGCTTCTCTCAGCTTTAAGGACATGTAGCTGTTTCTTTCAAAGCTTTCAGCATTCAAAATAAAACTTTAACTGTGTCTGTCAGTTTTTTTTTTTTTAAGACAATTACTTTCTAGGTTTTTCTCCTTTCAAAACCTAGAACTTTTATGCTGTTTTCTTGCATAGAGAGCAGTCCATTAATGATTTCACAGAGTCCTGGTCAGAATCATAACACTCTGTTTGCATTCCTTCATAACCTGTGTCTGTTATATCTGGGTTTGAATCAGCTTGCACAAACTCAGGCTTAATCTCTTCTAACAGCTCTAGGACCTTTCTCCAGTGAGAGTTCTCTTTATACTCAGGGTTCTTAGCAGGCACATGGAGATTCTTTTCTTTCATTAACCGGCATAGAGCCTCTAACTGGCTCACATTACTTTTGTTAACAGTTCTATTCACACACCTTTTGGGAGTTGGCAGTTTTCCAGCAGGTTCACGAGCTGCTGCTATTGTACCTTGCTCCTTGTCAGTAGCTCTCCCAGGCAAAACCCTCCTGTCTCCGGAATCAGATGCAGTTCCCCTGCAGTACTGACTTCCTTCTGGAACGTGGCTCCCTGTGTGCTGGTTTTCTTTGGAATCTTCCCTGGTGCTGACCCTGGTAACTCTTTTTCCTTCAGCTCCCCTGAAGGTTCTCTCTCCTTCCGCACCCCTGGTGGTCCTCTCTCCTTCCGTTTCCCTGGTGGTCTCTCCCCACTCTTCTAGTCCCCTGGGCTTATATGAGTGTGCCTGAACTATCAGGCCGTCCTCCTCCCCCAGGTGCCTCTCATTAACTTCACAGCTTGCCTCAGAGCTTGGGCGTGGTCTGTACCTAGCAACTACGTGTGTTTTTTTTCTTTTTGCCTGCAGTCTGAAAACCACTGCTTTCTGACCTGTCTCTCTCCTTAAAGGTAAATGCCTGTGGGGGGGCGGAGCCTGATGTCCAGCGGGTTAGACGCTTTGCGCTGAAGCTCCCGAGAGGCCTACTCAGAATCCTGACTTAATACCTACATAAATTCAATTTTTTGCTCCGAACTTACCGGGGTACCTCGGGGGGGATGGCGGCCCATAAACCAGCGCGCTTGGACTTCGGGTCTCCTTCTTCTTCACACGGAAAACGCTCCAAAACAGAGGTGTCTTCCCCACAGAAGATGGTTCCATTTCGGGAAAACCCCGAAATGCATCAGGAGCTCTTAGAGGAAATACGCGGAGTGAAGGAACTGGTGCAGTCCAACGGAGAAGCGCTTCGAGCCCTGCGAGAAGACTTCGGTGTGCTCCAGGACCGACTTGACAGCCTTTCCTTACGGCAGGACAACATGGCGGGGGTCCTCGACTCGCATGCGGTGCGCTTGGTCAAACTGGACAAGGCTGAGCGCCAGATACAGAATCTTCAAAAAGAGTTAGAAGATAGCAATAATCGCGCCCGTCGCAACAATGTGAGGCTCCTTGGAATACCGGAGGGGGAGGAAGCAGGAGATATCAGAGAATTCTTGCTCAAAACTCTTCCCTCCTTGTTGAAGATCACATTTCATAGAGACCTGGAAATTGATCGAGCACATCGTGTTCCTACCCATATGGCGCTCAACCGCACGACCCCCCGGCCTATTATCTTTCGATTACTACGATATCAACAAGTGGAACAAATTCTAAATGCTGCCCGGGCGAATCGTCATCTGGAGTTTGAAAGTCATAAAGTCTCCTTCTTCCCTGATTTGGCAAAGCCCACAGTTGACCGTCGGAAGAGGCTCCTTGCTTTTCGCCCTCGACTTCAACAGCTACAGGCTCGCTTTGGCCTGTTGTATCCAGCGAAGCTCCGAGTGACTCTCCACAACCAAACTAGGACATTCGAAGATCCTGATCTACTATCAACATTTTTAGACTCCAAAGAAGCAGAGCAGATGCGTTAACCCAACAACTTGGACTTATTATCTGCCGGCTCTGTCCGCCATTTTGAAGGGCCCGACGTGGTGGTCATCGCCAAGCACAGAGACTGCCTGGACTTTTCTTTCTGTCTTTATATGACTTACTTGGTCTTCTATCCCTCCATGATGTGTGCCTCGGTTGGATTCGGAGCACGCACAGTTATACAGGTTATATGTTTTCAATTTCGGCCTTCTCTGGGGTTTCTCCCCGCAGACACATGGTCGCCAGTAATTTCTGGGGTTCTGCTTCTTCTCTACCGCACTGCGGTTCTTATTTTTTAATGTGGGGCGCTTCATTGTATTACATTAGCTTATTTTCTATCATGTCATGTGTACAGCCAGATACAGTTACTATGAGGGACATTGTGAACTTATGTGCGCTATCATGTTCTCTTTCAGAATTTTTAACCTTGCTCAATGGCCTTATGTAAGATCTTATCACTTAACGTAAAAGGCATCAATAGTCCAATCAAAAGAAAGAAAATTCTTAGCTATCTTAATCATGAGCATGCTGATTTAGTGTTTCTTCAGGAAACGCATCTAAATTCCGCTGAAACACTGAAACTCAATGCTAAACCTTATCTGGTGGCTGCCTATTCTCCCGCCGTTTCCAAACGGTGTGGGGTGGCCATTCTGATTAAGAGGTCTTTGCAAGCTACTGTAATAGATACTAGCTCTGATAAGGAGGGTAGATGGACCCGTGCACATTTTAAGGTTGGAGATAGTGAATTCACGTGTATTTGTATTTATGCTCCGAATGTGGATAACCCTGCTTACTATGCAAGTATTGCGCAGTTGGCACAGGCCTCTGCCAATACTCCATTAATACTTGGTGGCGATTTTAATCAAGTGCTAGACCCTTTGATAGATAGACAACCGCCCAGAACGAGTAGTCCACCCAAGAGTCTTGCTACCCTTACAGCTCTAATGCAAGACCTTGCGCTAGTAGATATATGGAGGCTGCTTCACCCCTCCGACTTAGAGTACACCTTTTTTTCTGCCCCCCATCACTCACAATCTAGAATAGATTTTTTTCTCATTTCCAAAGCACTGATTTCTCAAGTGGACATGGCTAGGACTCATCCTCTTCATATTTCTGACCATGCTGCCATATCTTTTTCATTGCATGTCACTACGCGAGATGATCATCCCCGTGCTTGGTTTTTTGATAGATCCCTACTGGATCAAAAGGATTTTCAGGTTGACATAAAGGCCGCTATCCAAGATTATTTTCATTTTAACTCACCCCATGACACAGCGAGCTGGGCTTGGTGGGAGGGTTTTAAGGCATCTATCCGTGCTACTATAACCAGCTACCAAATTCGACAGGGGAAACAAAGAAAGCAGCACTTACTGATTCTAGAGCAACAGATACAAGCTGGGGAGCGTCTCCTTACGTCCCGTACTGACCCATGTATTTTACTCCGTTTACAACGCCTCCGCTTTCAATACAATCAGCTTTTATATACTGCTGCTGCTAAAAATATTGAATCACAACAAGGGTTGTATTACCGGGAAAATAACCGTGCTGGCAAACTATTAGCGAATGCCCTGAAAGGTCAAAAAGAAGCCAAGCGTGTTACCGCTCTCCGTAATCCGTCGGGGGGGGGGGGGGGGCCGGGTCACAAACGATACAGAAATTTTAGAACTCTTTCGTGATTTTTATACTCGGCTTTATCAATCTGAATGTGATTTTGAGCCAGAAGTATTTGAACGATTGCTCTCAGGGGTACAACGACCGACCCTATCTGACGAAGATAGAGAGGCCATGGACAAACCATTCACTTTATCAGAAATTCATTCTGCTCTCAAGAGATGTGCCTCAGGTCGAGCTGCCGGCCCGGACGGTCTCCCTGCTGAATTCTACAAAACCTTTAACGCTGACTTAGCTCCAGTTTTGAAACTTTATTTTTCTGCTCTGGCCGAGGAGGGATCTCCTGCTGGGTCCTTTTCTATGGCAAATGTAGTAGTTTTTTGAGAAAGAGGGAGAGATCCGCAACTAACAGCCAATTATCGTCCAATTTCCCTCCTAAATGCGGACTATAAAATATTTGCCACCATTCTCTCCACCCGGCTCTCTGATAGGATGTCCACTTTGATACACCCAGATCAATGCGGTTTCATTCCCGGTAGATCAACCGCTGACAATGCTCGGACTCTATGTCATGTACTGACTACCGCAGTTAATCTTGATCGACCATTTGTCGGCCTCTCACTTGATGCTGAGAAGGCCTTTGATCGCTTAGAATGGCCTTTCCTGTTTGCAACTCTCCGCTGGTACGGATTCGGAGAAGGTTTTCTCCGTTGACTCCACACCATGTATGCACAGCCTACAGCCAGTATCTGTGCTAATGCTTTAAAGTCTCAGCCATTTCCCCTTCAACACGGTACTCGTCAGGGATGCCCACTGTCTCCACTTCTTTTCGATCTTGCACTCGAACCCTTAGCTTTACTAATCCGGCAATCGGAGGAGATTCATGGAGTCCCCTTCTCTCATAGGGAAATTAAAATTTCAGCATATGCTGATGACCTTATGCTCTTTGTCTCTTTAGACTCGGTGCCGGCTGTCCTAGAGCAAATCGGTAAATATTCACACCTCTCGCGGGGTATAAGATAATTGGACCAAATCGGTAGCCTTCCCATTAAACTCTCTAATTCATCAAGCAGATATGCACTCCTTTCCCTTTCTATGGCAACCTCGCATGGTCAAATACCTTGGGGTCCACTATTGCTCTCCTTTGGAAGATGCTATCTCCTTTAATGCCAAAGACTTAACCTCTAAAGTCCGGGCGCTTACTCACCGTTGGACTCCTTTAACACTTACCTGGTGGGGTCGCCTAGAAACCATAAAAATGATGATTGTTCCTAAAGTGAATTACATTTTAGAAATGTTGCCCTGTCTCCTACCTCGACGTACATATAAAGATTTAGAGGGCCTTCTGACTAGATACTTATGGCAAAACAAGACACCTAGGATAGCGAAGCATAAGTTGCAAGCTGATAAGGACAATGGGGGTGTCCGATTCCCTGATTTCCTGAAATATCACCATTCTTTTCTTCTCAAACAAGGCGCTCGTTGGCTGGAAGATCTAGCACCGAGTAGACCTGTGTGGCTAGATATAGAGGAGAACCTTTGCAAACCGTTTCCTCTTACTTCTCTCCCTGGTATGACTCTCCCATCAGACTCCCACTATCCACCAATGCTTTTAGACACTTTAGGTGCCTTTAATACTCTTATTCAATCTCTAGACTCCCGATTCTGTCCGTTAGACAGACTCCCGCTCTGGTACAATACTCGATTTCAAATACAACATAAACCGATGGCGTGGAGCCCCTGGTACACTAGGGGCATTTGGACCCCTACCCAGTTGTTCCATGATGGTCGCTGGAAAACTTTTAGTGAATTGCAAATTGAATTTGGTCTCCCAGCGAAACACTACTTTCAGTTGGTGCAACTACAGCATTGTCTTCGGAGTGCTAAGGTGCTCCCGCCATCGGAATCCCCTACCCAAGACTTATCGGAGACTATCCGATCTATCGGGAGCTCATCGGGTGTAGCATCTAACTTTTACAAAACCTTAAGTACTGCTGTAAATAGAGGTACCCCTATTGCACAGAAAGCATGGGAGCGGGAACTGCATGTAACTTTGACCCCGGAGCAATGGAGCCTTGTCTGGAGCAGAGTGACACGGGTCTCCAGATCCGCCTCACTCACTCAGACACTCTTCTTTCTAGCCCACCGGTGTTTCTATACTCCTGACAGATTAGCCAAATGGAACACCTCCCAGGTCAATAAATGCTGGACATGCCATGCGGCCATTGGTTCACTAACTCATGTTATGTATGAATGTCCCGCACTACAGTATTACTGGCGTCGGGTCTGGGGTCGTATCCAATCTATTTTGCACTTTCAAGAGCCCCTGTCTTGGAGGATAGTGGGACTCCGCTCAGCTGCGGGGATCCCCTCTCTTCCAAAATCGGCTTACTTCCTTTTAGACTTTATGTTGGGCATTGCTATTTCCCTAATTACGAAATACTGGAAAAATAGCTCCCATCTGAGCCCCAATGAATGGTGGAATCATGTCTGTCTTTACAGTAAATATGAACAAATACCTCGTATGTTTGCTTCTTCCGTTCAGACCCCCCATCATCTGTCTAAATGGAAGATGCTCAATGACTATGTTCACACCGCTAAATGCTCTCATCTGACTGTTTAAATTTGTATAAATCTCTGTCACATGATTATTCTGTATCGCAGATGCTATTTCTGTTCGTTTTGATGTACAATCACTGTTGTTTGGAAGCGCTCACATGCTGATACTGTCGACTTAGAGAAGAAGCAGGGGGGTGGGGGGTAATAGGGTTTGTTTTTCCTTATTGTATACTTGTTTTGTCTCCTTTGGTGTGTTATTTTATTTTATTTTTTTTGTTTGTTGCAAAATGAAAATAAAAGTTTAAAAAAAAAAAAAAAAGGTAAATGCCTGTTTTTCTTCCAGTTCCATAGGCTCAGATACACTTTTCCCATCACAACACGCAAAAACGCTCTGATGGGAGGGGAGGGTTTAGGTGCACATATAGGATATCCATGCTTTGCCATTATCAATTTCACATAGTGGGATGACATGCAGCCATCCATGTCAGGTGGCAAGCAGACATCGGAGTGTGGTTTGGCAGACATAACTCAGGCGTCGAGAGATATATTTGCAACTCATCAGCACATAGCTGTTAATGTAAGTCAAGGTATGAGATATACACACCAAGGAAATTTATATGGACAGAGGATAAGGAAGGAGCCCCTGCATATTTCTTAGTGTTACAGGAACTGACAGTGGGGTAGCAGACGTCATTGAGACACCAGAACACACACTGAAGGGGCATTGGGAGCGATATGGGGGACACAGGATAGTACTGCAGACTTAGAGCCGAGCAGGGACACGGTAGCGAGGAGAAAGTTCTGTTCCACATTTTTTACGGCAACAGAGAGATGAGGAAGGGGACAGACAGAGTACGGACCCTTGTAGTTTGCCACACACACTTCAGTGATAACTTTAACATGAAACGAATCTGTACAGTGTGATGGGGAACAGTCAGTCTGCGAGCTGAGGACGTGAAGGTGCAATGTGTGTTGCACAGCTACAACATGACATATGTATATTTCTCTTGTGTTTCTCAATCCACAGGACATACTTGGTGACCTTCCTAGTGCTGTGGTGCATTGGCAGGTGACTGTTGTCAGACGGCTGCCTAGGGTGAGAACTTACACAATCTTGACGATGCATATATTCATATGATTCTTGCAAGGTATTGTGGGTAATGTAGTTCTTTCACTCCAAACACAGCTGAAGACAATAATTGAGTTGTGAAACCAGTGGTTAAAGCCAATAAAATACTTCTTTTATTGATGGGGTTTAATTCACCCAGCACAAATATGCTTGGTAGCAATATAAATGAGGTTACTTGCTTGCAGTGTTTAAATGGATAACATAAAGTCACAAAGCAAATCAGAAAACAACCTTCAGCTTGTCAGGCAATTAGCTAATGTTTTCTTAGCAAATAATTACCAAATTAAAAGGCACAAAGAAATGAATAAACTTTGCTTGTTAGGTTAACTTCTGCTTATTTTCCACGCAGATCCCAGCAGTGATTCTCCCTTGCTCACACACACAATCAGATGCAGCTTTAATTACTATCAATTGACCAGCTGAAACCCTTTAGCTGGCTGGCTGCTACTGTGTGAACCCAAATCCTGCTTTAAGAGCTGTTTGCAGTGGAAATAAAGAACAAAGTTAGGTTTCTTTGTGATGGCTGAGGTGTTTGCTCACAGAAAGCTAGCAATAGCATTTAGATAGAGAACAGTCCATGTAATGAATAGTTTCATCTGCTGTATCTCCCCCTTCATCAATCAGCATAGGGTCACTATCATACATTGGCACAGACGAGTCTTTCCATAAGGCACTATCATGAGAATGCTTATTCCCTTGCTGCCATTCACTATTATAGATAGGGTCTGGATCAGTGTTCATATCTGAGCCTCTCCTGCTATCATAATTCCTCTCTGTATATCCTGGCCGGTATGTAATCCAGTTCTGATGTCCAGCCTTCCAATCTTGATCCCTGGACACTGGATCTTTCCTCACATACCTTCTGGCATAGGTCTGAAAGTCCTTTCCACGTGCAGTCTTCTCTCTTCCAGGTAGCCACTGGTGATGCCTATCTCTGCCAATCCATTCCTCTGGCTGACTCCAGTCCAATGGTCTCTGCTGGCACTTGGAATACCTCCCAGTATGGGTACTGCCTTGGACTCTCCCAGACCATCCAATGGGCTTTCTTCTCTTCCTTCCAGAGAGTTTCCTTCTTTCTCTTTCCGCTTGGCTTGGCTTCTGTTTCTCCAGGTGATACTGGTGCTTGAGCTTGAAGTTGTTGCTGTCTCCTTTCCTGAAGCTATTATCTGAAGAATAAGCTCTATTCTTATTCTGTTCTAATGTGTGCTCCTCCCTAACACAGCGCAGCTGTGTTGAATCAAGCCCTGCCCTTTGAGATGAGTGCTTAGGGATTACCTCATAGCTCTCTTGATTGCACACACGTTTTCTCACTTCAGCCCCTCTCATGGCTGCTGGAAACCTGGTGCATTCTGGGACTGGTAGTCTTTTATGTGAAAACTCTGTTTTCTTACTTCTACCAGAACTGACAGGTTGCTTGTTCAGAGTCACATCATCTTTTCTATAGCTCCTACCTGAGCTATGATAAGCTTCCTTATCACACTGTATGTCATCCAACATGCAGTAGTCTGGGGTAGGTGGACCTACAGCTACTTTGTCTGTGATGACAGTCAGGGGGAGCACATGTCTGCAGTGATCTGTCATATTGTACATATGTTGTTGTTCACCTCTTTTCCCTGCACTCACATACACCATATGTTGCTGTTAGCACACATATCCACATGTGTTCCTGGCCAGTTTGTCTTCTCCAACACTGTCTCTGGGACACGTCCAACAGAGCTGCGTGTGTGTACAGGTCCTAGGTGTTTGGGTGGTGGACTGCACGTACACCCTTCCCTGATATTGTAGCATCAGCCAACAGCAGTGTATCATTTAACAGGTCTTTATCTCCACTAATCTCCAATTGTGCACATACAGGCCGTATGCTACTGCTGGCACGCTCACCTTAGCATACTGTGTGGATGTTTGTTTTTGGGTTGGCTGTATGATGATACAGCGTGCAGGCATTTTGCATTATCATGTGGTGTGAGGGGTCTGTACACCTGGGGAGCGGTGGTGACTGCTATCTCTACCTTACTGTTTACCTTGTGAACATTGTGGACATGTGTTGTGTGTTGTGAGCTATCTCTTGTGTGTTGACAGACCACTGTGCAACAGCATTTTTGTATCACAGATATCGCCATAATGTGGGCATGCATCAACAGTGGCTGGACAGGGGGACATGGTGATTCTACACATTTCGATGATATCTTCTCCCTTCACTGTGACGTGTTGTGGCCTTTGATAGCCTCAGGGGATCCCAAACATACACTTGATGCAAACACACGGTAGGTTGCACCTTTGGTCTTTTGTGAATTACATCAGCCTTTATATGTTAATGATTTACTGTTTGTTTCATAGACATTTCATGTTGGGTCTCTGTACACGAACGCTGATGCACATGGGGTGGAGCTGTTAAACGCCTGTGTAACATGGGCATGGACATGACCATATGCATGTGACACCCTCGTCTGCGGTTCCAATTCAAAATGTCCCCAACATGCAGTGTGTTCTGTGTTGTGATCATGTTATGTTTGCCTATGTGACATTTCCTTACGTACATATTGATGTTTGACTCTCTGAAATTTGGGCTGATGTGGCAAGCAACATACCAATGCATTGTTTATCCTCTTCTGACACAGTGCAGAGAACACACAAAGCACATCTACTACAGTGCATCCGGCGTCACCATCACCCACCTGTTGGAGGACACAACAACACCATGGAACTATCCCTGGGAAATGGTGCCATAGGATGTTTGACCTCTGCGAGTGGGACACATGCCTAAGATGGACAGTATTATTGTTGGACTGCTACTTTGGGCATGACAGGCCTGTCCAACACACCGTTGCTGCCGTGCTCTGGCTGGGTGTCGTGTTCATTGCAGGAGACAAACATGACCTTTCCAGTACTGTGGCATATTGGGATGTCACACTTGACTATGCATGCCCAGGGTTTCAAGGACAGTCGTAACAAGACTTGTTGGACTGCAGACACCCTTTGCACTTTGGACACTGTGTACTGGTCCCCACGTGTGCAGCAGGGACTGACATTGTTGCTGTATGTTGTACATCCTTCTGACATTGTGTTGTTGTGTTTTGCCCATGTGTGTGACATGGAACACAGGATACGCTCATCTGTTTGGTTCAACACGAGCATACAGCCATGCGTGTGGCACAGGGGGAGCAATGGAGAGGTCCTCTTGTCCATGTCCACCTACCCTCCACTTGGACATGACACAATATTTGCCACGACACCACTTTACTGCACACCAACATCTTGGACTGATGTTTGCCCTCACCAAAGGTGTTACAGTACATGTGTGGCATCACAGTATCATGTTTCAACGTACACGGTGCATGTGCATGTGACTGACTATGTTGGTGCAACACAGCATGTGGCAATATGGCTTCTGTGTGGGTTACTGTAACATGTTTGACCTTTCCTTCCATCTCTATATACAGGATATTGTGTTTACTGTACAGACGTGATGCTCTGCATTGATTTACAAACCTAGCATTGCATGTCTGCACAGTCCTATTTATCCCCTGAGGTAACGACACTCACATTGCCCCGTTATATTTGGAGTGTGGCAGTGTGGGTGTCCATTTTCTTCCTTCATTTGTGCATTCCATGTACCGTGATATATGTGTACCGACACTGTATCCACACCAACCAGTGCAGGGGACCTTCTGCACAGTGTTATCTCTGCATGTTTCTGTGGTTTGTTTCATTTGAATTCTCTGTGTTCATGTGCCTCTGCTACCTGTTAGCATATCCTCATTTTGCATTTGACCATTGTTTTGGGTTACTTTGTTGCTGCTTTGATTCCTATATCAGGCATTATGTGACAGTTGTAACATATATTTCGATATCTGTGTTTACACTTTCTTACTTTTAACAACATATGCTGTTTCATTTGTGTGCCTCCTGAGTTGGCAGACAGATATGTTTTAAGGAACAGATCACGATTGATGTGTGTTGGGCCCTCATCATGCACCGCCTACTGTCTACATACACACATATGTAACTAACACATTTGGGGCATGCAGCAGCTTGTGGGGGGAGGGGGTCTAATGCATACTGCACACCATGCACCTGATGCACATTATCTCTCCTGCCCATCATCTGTAGACGGGCCAGTGACCTTTCTGTAACATGTGGGTTGCTGCCCTGCAAAATGTGTTTTCCGATTTTCCCCTGGGATCCACTCACCTTGATATAATGATGGCGGTATCTACACTATCTCTGATGATTAACCAAAATAAAAATATGTGTTTGGCGTACATTTGTCTCTGCTGCTGCTTGATCACACTGACACTTGTATTTAGTGATTTCCTGGTCATGCACATGGCCCACCTTTGCTCACATCCTTGTATGGTGCCAGCTGTCTATCTGCCAGCCATTTGCCACATCACTGGGTGTTACAGGTTCCCATACACACATTCCCTTTGAGGTAATATTTTTGCATTGTGCTTGCTGTGGTTGTTTGGGATAGTGGTTACAGACATGTGTTGTAACACCATAGGTTGCAGGTTTGATCCCTACATGGGGTTTACTTATTTTTTTTCTGTTGTGCTAACCTGACCATTAGGTACCTGCAGGTTCATCACCTATGCACACACCCTTCCATCTCTTCATTGTACACCAAAGTGTGCCCTCTGTGCTGCCTAACCATCACATATTAGCTGTTACATATGTCTCTTTCTTTATAGTTTTTACATGACTGTCTGCTTGGGGGTTTGGCATTGCTGTGGTTCAGCTGGTCTGTGGCACACCTGTTTGCAGGTTCAATTCTCACATGCTCCTGTTCTGTTCCATATTTTGCCCTGCTCCACAGAGCATCCCCTGCCGCCCTTTGGGTTTAGGTTCTTTCCTCATTTGCATGCTGTATCCACTGCATACCATTTCATTGTGTGTGTGCATGTAGTTATATGTGGCTCTGGTCCCAATTACAGACTGTGATCTGTTCTGTACACACCAGATCTGCATGTGCATTCCATCATGGTTACTGTTGGAGGTTTGCCTATCCTGGCAGACAGCAGGCTTCTTGTGTGATGCCCTGCAGTATTCTTGTATGCAGCCTTTGCTAGTGGCCTCACGTTGGTGGTGTGGCCTACCGGTTTGTGCATTAACATTTGTGCTAATGGTCATAGGTTTGATTCCTCTCTGTTCTCTTTCATTTGTATGCCTGTCCTACACAGCTACTTTTCATTCCTGTGACAGTCATATCTGTGCAGATCTGTGCTGTTAGCACATTGTACCCTTATCACAGTTGCCAACCATCCTTCTGTCCATCTATGTGTGTCTGCCAGCTGTGTGCCATCCTGCCCTGATGTGCATGCTGCTACCCCATGTCCTGCACTGATACACGTTTCTGCATTGCAGCTCTTCCTGGTTGCCTCTCCTGTGTGTGCTCTGCATGGCACTGCTACTCCTCTGTCCTCCTGTCATTACACCTATCCTGCCACCTCTACCTCCTCTGCTGGACACGTCTTCCCATCCTCTGCCACACACTGTCATTGTTGCATGGTACATTACCATCACCCTGTGCATCGCTACAGCTGCCACCGATATGTTTGTCTATTTTTCCAACTGCCACATTGGCTGGATGCAGATTTGTCTGGCCCATTAGCTCAGATCTACTTCCTTCCATGACTTGTACATTGTCTTTCCTTGGTGCTCTGTGTAGTGTTAGAGTTACATCTGTGTTTGGCCCATACCTTTCTTGCTTTTCAACTTGGGGGACCTTACTGCCCTTGGCCAACATTTTTTGAGTCACCTATACATCCTTGGGGCATCTTTAGCCACACCTTAGAATCAGCCAGCTTATGGGGCGCCTACTATTGTGCCTTGGGAGTTGACAACCTTTCGACATGCCCTCTGGGGCACATTATAACCCACCTTGGCTGATGTGGTGGTTTAGGATGTGCCTTCTGGTGCGCCCTAAAAGGTGAATTAGTTTATGGCACTGGGGTCAGGTATTTTTAGCTGGCAGCACATTGTTGGACTGTTTCAAGCAGGAGAAGGAATTGCCTTGGCCACCCTTATTCATTAAGCCCACTGGGTGATTGAACTCATGACCACTGTTTCAGCGGTCATTGTATTAACCAGTGTGCTACACCTCTGTTGCTGTGATTGCAGGTCAGCACGCGAAGTTAAGGTTAACGCGCGGTAACGTGCACGGCGCCCTCTATCGCATGCTAATAGACACGGCGCACTTTTTTTTTTCCAAACTTTATTTTATTCATTACAAATAAATATACAAAAGCCAACAACATACCATCGCCGGGGGGTGTACTCTTATCCCTACCCGGCGAGAACCATCTTGCAATGAATACAATGTTTTCTATATTTTCCCGCCCCCTCCCCCCGCCACCCTCCCCTCCCCCCCCCCTCCCCCCCGCCACCCTCCCCTCCCCCCCTACACACCCTTTCTCACAAGGTCACCCCACCTCTGACACTCCACCTCCTATAAACCAGTGTGGAGGAGTTCGTTCCGACACCTGGCCCCTAAAGTATCGATATAGACCCCCCATATCTGCATGAAAGTGGTCCATCGTTTGACACTGCACCTTGCATGCCACCGTTCCATCAACATTACCTGGTGGAAGCAATTGTGCCACTCCACAAACGTAGGGACCTGTTGCTCCCGCCAACGGCGCAGGATCGGGCCCTTCCCCACCAGACAAGCCTTCCGCAGTAACAACCTATCTGCACGCCGAGCCGGGCAGGGGGGGTCCAGTCTGTCCAAAACCACAAAGGTACCCGTCCATCGCACCCGCATCTGCAACAGTGTACTAATATAGGCGCGTATCCGGGCCCAGTACAGCTGAAGACGAGGACAGGCCCACCACATATGTAATAGATTGGCTAAGGGTGCGGAACAGCGAGGGCAGCTACCATCATCCGTCATACAACTACGCAAGGCGCGGCGGGGCGAGAAATAGGCTCTCGTGAGACATTTAAATTGTACCTCTCTCCACTTCGCCCCCACTGCCAGGGCCGCTATCCTGCATAAGGCTGTACGAACTGTGCCCGGGGGTACTGCCTTCCCCAGCTCCACCCCCCAGGCTGCCTCTACCCCCTGATAATCCACCGGGGTACGCAGACCATCCAGGCGTGCCCTCAAGCCCGCTATCGTAGGAGGAGTGTCCTCCCCCAGTGCAAAGAGCCCCAGCAGCTGCTCAGAGCGCTCCGACGTCAGCGCTTCTCGAGGTAAAGAAGAAACGTAATGAGAGACCTGCAAGTACTCAAATGTATGCCTAACCGTCAAGTCATATTCCTGACCCAGGGCCTGAAAAGATTTACAGCGGCCACTGAGATCAACCAAATGCCCTATTAGGTATATGCCCCGCCGTCTCCAGTCCCGAAACCCCCGCGTCTCCGAGCCAGGGGTAAACTGGACATTGCCCTGTAGAGGCAGCCAGCTAGATGCCGTCCAAGGTTTCTCCCAGCGAGCATTAAGGTAGCGCCAGGTCCGCAAAGCTGAACCAACTAAGACGCTCTTCACCAGGCGGCCGGGCAGATCCTTGGACCGGGTATGTAAAGCCCCTAACAGTGAAAAGGGCGCTACCAGCGCCTCTTCAATAAGTAGAGGCGTATATATGGCCGTCTGCCCTAACCAATCGCTCAGATGCCGTGCCTGACAGGCCAAGGCGTAAATCCCCAAATCTGGGAGTCCCATCCCCCCTTCCCGCCATTTCCCCACCAGCCGTATCAGGGGGATACGTGCCCTTGCCCCTCGCCACAAAAAGTTTCGAATCAGCCGCTCGACCTGCCTCAGATCCTTCCGATATAGCCACACCGGCAGGGTTTGTAACCAGTACAGCAGCCTCGGTAATATCACCATCTTTACCGCCGCCACCCGCCCGGACAGAGAAAGTGGCAATGGCCCCCAGGCCATGAACTGGGACTGTAGCCGGTGTACCATCCAATCTAAGTTACGCCTATAAAGGTCCCGTGGGTGGCTAGTCAGGCGGATACCCAAATAGGTAAAATAGGAGTCCGCCCATTTCAAAGGAAACTGACCCGACCACTTCCTCCGCAAGGATCCCAGAACATCAAGAGCCTCCGACTTCTCCCCGTTGATCTTCAGACCTGAAAAAAGGCCATAAGTCCGAAATTCCGCCAACCACTGCGGCAGGGACTCCTCAGGGGACACCAGATGCACCAGAAGGTCGTCCGCAAAAGCCGATAGTGTAAATGTTTGAGTTCCGATCCGCACCCCTTGTATCCCAGGCGAGGCCTCCACCGCTCGAATTAGCGGGTCTAGGGACAATACAAATAGCAAAGGTGAAAGGGGGCAACCTTGCCTCGTCCCTCTTTCCAAGGAAAAAGTCTCCGACAGCACCCCATTGCAAAGTATTCCCGCCGTCGGATTGGCGTATAGGCTGTCTATCATCGCACAGAACGAAGGCCCGAGGCCATACCTAGGTAACAACATGCGCAGGTAACTCCAATTAACCCGGTCAAAGGCCTTCTCCGCATCGAAACTCACCAATAGAGACGGTAACTGTTGGTCATGAACCCACTCCAAAGAGGCTAGAATTTTCCGCATATTCCGTACTATGTACCTGCCCTTCACGAAACCGACCTGAGAGTTGTGAAGTAAAATATCCAAATACTCCGCCAGCCTGTTCGCCAACACCTTAGCAAAAATCTTAGCGTCAAAGTTCAATAGGGAAATCGGGCGGTAGGAAGCCGGGAGTTCTGGGTCCTTGCCCGGCTTGGGGATTAAGGTGATATAAGCCTGATTATGGCCCCATCGGAATCCACCCTGCTCCACCCGTCTCGCATATACCTCCACTAGAACCGGGCTCACATAGCCCTGGAGCAGTTTGTAAAATTCGGCCCCCAAGCCATCCGGTCCCGGAGATTTATAACAACTGGCCGTCCCAATCACCGCTCCCACCTCCTCCAACGTTACGGGACGCCCCAACCACGTGCTCTGTTCCTCTGTTAGCGATGGAAGGTGCAGCTTCCGGAGGTATTCCGAAGCTAACAAAGGAAGGTCCAGCTCCTTCGTATAAAGTGTTTTAAAAAAGGTCCGAAAGACCCGCGCTATCTCCGCAGGGCCACTCTGTAGCCTCCCCTGTTCGTCTCGTATGGCCGCCACAGTATTAGATCCACGCTGCCCCCGCAGGCAGCGGGCCAACAACCGCCCAGGCTTATCCCCATGACATTGAAGTCTATGACGGTAGTATAACATTGTCTTCTTAGCTCGTTGATGGAGCAGTTCGTCCAGACTCACCCGGGTTTCCCATAATTCCTTTTGCAGCCCCGCCGACGGGGTCTGCGCTAGCCGACGGCGCAGATAAGATACCCGCTTCTCTAAGCGAAGAATCCGATCTGCCAGCATCCGCCGCCTGCGGGCCGCAAAACCTATAATTTCTCCACGCATGACTACTTTAGCGGTCTCCCAGACCAATTCTGGGTCTCCGTCGTGTACTCGGTGGACCTCCGCGAATTCTTGCCAGCGCTGTTCTAAGAACTTATGAAATTGCGCATCTCTGTATAACTCTAACGGAAAACGCCATAGGCTAGACCGATCAGCCCGCATCCCCCAGCCGAGATCAAGCCACACTGGAGCGTGGTCCGATATCGCAAAGGGGCCAATCTGCGCCCCTTCCACCTTCGCAAACAATTCCTTCGTAAGCAGCACGTAGTCTATACGAGAACTGGAGCCATGGGCCCTAGACTGATGGGTAAAATCTTTTTCCAAGGGATGAAGCACCCTCCACGAGTCTACTAGTCCCAAACGAGCTTTAAAACGTTGCAGCGCACGGGTGACCGGTCCCCTTTCACGCGCCTCCCCTCCTCTGGTAGTGTCCAACTCCACGTCCAAGACGCCGTTAAAGTCGCCTCCCAGCACCAGGGGGATCTCCGGCAGCTGCTCCACTTTAGCGGCCACTGTGGCATAAAAGTGGGGATCCAAGGCGTTGGGTCCGTACACCGTGCCCAGAATGACTGGTTGCCCGTCTAAGTGTCCTTGCAATAGCAAATAACGCCCCGCCCCGTCTCGCACTTCTGCCTCCAAAACCCAACGGACCCGCTTATGGACCAAAATGGCCACTCCGCCCTTCTTCCCCACTGCCGGTGCCCCCCACACCTGCCCGACCCAGCCTCGCCGCAGCTTGGCATGTTCTTCGGCCGTCTGGTGTGTCTCCTGCAGAAAAGCAATATCACAGTTGTGTCGAGCTAGAGCCTGCAAAATTTTATATCTTTTAATAGGGTGGCCTAAGCCGCACACATTCCACGAGGTAATTCTCAGAGTGGCGGTGCAGTGTCAATTCCTCCCTGCCCGGTTTTCCATGTTACACTGGAAGGGGCTCTCCCAGCCTGGAGCCCCCTCCGCGCTTTCTTATCACTAAACCTCCAAAGTTTTATATAGGGTGTGTTACCCACTCCTCCCCCCTCCCTCTCCCCCCCCACCCTTCACCCCACCCAGCCCCTCCCCTCCCCCCACCCCCTCCCTCCCCCCCCTCATCCCCATCCCCCCTTGGATTATGAATCTACCAACCCCACACTCCCCTCTCCTCTCTCCCATGGACTTGCAGTGATGCGCTCCACCACCCCCGCTTTGCCCGACCTCTAACCCCCGACCCCCCACGGGCCCCCGTCGCAACACCCTCCCCACCTCTTCCGCCTCCCATCAGTTACACTCGGGGTCCCTTTAATGCCCTCAGCAATCCTTTCGGCATGTCTCTCTCCACCAACGCCGGTCATCTACCCCCCCTCTCCCCCATCTTTCATCCCACATAGGTCCGCTAAGCCAGCCCAGCTTCCCTTTAAGACTTCTGTACCCAGAGCGGAGTCTCTCCCTCCCGGGTGGCGTTCTCTGCGAACAACCAGCGTTCTGGCTCACAGGCTGACCCCTCCCTCAGTCTGCCTGCTCTGCCAGCGTTGGCTGTGCTCCACCCCTACCTGCCCGGCACGGTCCCTTGAGCCTTCGCAGGTTGTCTTTCTTCTCCCCTCCCCCACCCTTTCTAACCCCTCAGACTATAGCACCGTGGAGGCTGTCGTTCTGCTCTCCCTCCCCTCCCCTCCCCGCTCACAGTATAATAGCCCCCACCTCTACCGCCCATGGGAGAGCCCCCCCCTCCCCCCTGGTCCGCTGGTACAGTAAGGGAGAGTCAAACTGCCGCATAAGCGTCACAAATTTACCCTGGGTCCCATTCCCAGTTCCTCCCCCCCCCCCCGCTTACCGTCCAGTATTTGATAGGGGGGTAGCACCGGCTCTCCCTGTGTCCCAACCCCCCATCTACCCCACATCCGGGACCCCGCCCCCCCCCCCCGCAAACAAACCCCCCCAGCGCACAAAGAACCAGCCAATACATCTTAACATAACACAATGTAACCAACACATAACTCACAATGTATCCCTCTGGAACATCCAACCCATGAAATACAATGTAGCCCTCCCCCTGCCCTAGGTAACCCTCCAGCCTGCCTGGAAGCGTTCTGGCTCTCCGCCATCTCATTCAACAGGTCGGCCTCCCGGGGAGATGGCTGTCACTAAGGTCCATAGGTCCAGAGGGAGTCCACAGTCCAGGCCGCCGCTGCTTTGACGGTGGTCCTGAGGCCCATCTTGCGCCCCGGTCTTCCACCCGTGCTGACAGCGGGGCGTAGCAGGCAAAACACAGTCACTTCCTCAGGGGCCCTCAACTCTCTCCTCCGGCAGACACAAGGCTCTCCACGTACGGCGTCGCGTCCTCAGCCGAGTCAAAAATCTTGCGCCGGCCCTCAACAAAGATATGGAGACGTGCCGGGTATTGGACCGTAAATTTAATTTGGCGTTCAATGAGCTTCTGGCAGAGGGGTGCATAGGCTCTGCGGCGCTGGCTGAGTTGTAGGGAGTAGTCCTGCGCTACCCGGATCCGCAGATTTTCCACCACCAGACCTCCCTGCGCTCTCGCCGTCCTCAAAACTGTCTCTTTTTGCGGGAAGTGGAGTAACTTCACCAAAACCACTCGAGGCCGGGAGTCTTTCAGAGTTTTACTGCCCACCCGATGGGCACGCTCGATGTGGATCTTCTCCCCTTCTACGTCCCCACCAGCACGTAACAGCGGCGAGAACAGCTCCACCAAATATTTCGGTAAGTCCGAGTCCAGCACTGATTCAGGTATGCCCATCACCCTCAGGTTGTTCCTTCGCGACCGGTTTTCTAGGTCGTCTATTTTAGCCTCCTGGGATCGCAGCTGGTTCCGTAGCGACTCCACTGTTTGCTGTAACGTGTTGGTGGTATCCTCCACTTGCCCCACGCGGTCCTCAACCTCCTGGAGCCGTTTGCCATAAGTCTCCACGGAGCTTTGCACTTCGTCCAGTTTCTCCCGAATCGCTGAGAATTGCGTCGCCAGAGCCTCCGCTACCGCCGCGGATATTTCTTCTACTCTGGCGGGTGAAGTTGGGGAGCTCGGTGTCGCGGTTCCCTCCGCCATCTTACTCGGACCGGGCCCTCGGTCTCTCTCCTTTCTTCCCGCTCTTAATGCCGCTGCCATTGCTGAGGTTTTTGCAATGCAACTCAGGAGAATAACAAGGAGTTAGGCACACAGAGGGGCTTCGTGAAGCAGGTCGGGAGTCTCAAAAACGGTACAATTAGCCGGTATAAGCAAGGGGTGGTCGGAGGACGAGCAGCACCCGACTACTCGCTCTCACCACATCACCGGAAGTCCCGACACGGCGCACTTTATCGCATAACCCATGTTTGCTATCTTAAGACCGGAACACCCACTCCTTATATGGCATCCTTCACATTATCGCTGCAATTAGTGCTGGGAACATTAAGACGGTTTAGTAAACATACCCCTTAATGTTCCAATGACTTTCTATTATAGGTTATTTTAATTTTCACTGTGATGATATTAATGATGACTTGGCAGCACATTTTCTACTTTAAATTCTATGGAGTTCTTTGCAATGGTTCCTCTCATGCAGCTGACCATACATTGGATCTTGTACTATCACTGGCAGGTTGAGACACCACTATATAGGGTCAAGATCATGCAAACCTGTTATCTGTTCTGACCATTTCCATTTCAAATTTTCTATTTCAAAAGACAATTGTGTGACTTTTAACAATCCCTCACAAAATAAGAATATAAGATATGCCATACTGGGTCAGACCAAAGGTCCAGCAAGTCCAGTATCCTGTTTCCAACAATGGCCATTCTGGGTATCAAGCACCTGCCTGGTTTTCAAAGATATACACATTCCATGCTGCTTGTCCCAGGGGTAAGCAGTGGATTTGTCCAGTCCTCTATAATGGTTTATGGACTTTTCCTCCAGGAACTCGTCCAAACCTGTTTTGAATCCAGCTACACTAACAGCTTTTATTACATCCTCCGGTAATGAATTCCAGAGTTTGATTATGTGCTGAATGAAAAACTATTTTCTCCAATTAATCTTAATTGGGCCACATTGAAGCTCCATTACGTGTCCCCTAGACGTTCTACTTTTTGAAGAAGTAAACAAGCAATCTATGTTTACCCATTCCACTCCATTCATTATTTTATAGACCTTTATCATATCACCCCTCAGCCATTCCTTTTCCTTGAAGAGACCTAACCTTTTTAAGCCTTTCCTCACAGGGATATCCACTTTGATTGAAGGATAAGGCGGTATAGAAAACTGGTTAAATAAATAAATAAATCATTCCATTCCCTTTACCATTTTGGTTGCTCTTCTCTGTACCTTTTCGAATTCTGCTATATCCTTATTAAGATACGGCGACCAGAATTGCACACAATATTCAAGGTGCGGTCGCACTATGGAACAATACAGAGGCATTATAATATCCTTGGTTTTATTTTCTATTCCTTTCCTTATGATTCCTAGCATTCTATTTGCTTTCTTGGCTGGGTGGGATTGGGGTAAGATTGACTCACAAGATTTTCTGAATGCATTATTGCTTCCAACTGGTGATGAATCTGCTTTGTTGGAGTCATTGGAAGATGAATGGTATTTCACTCTGTTTGATGCCTTAGATTGTCTCCTCTTTGGAATGGAATAGAGTAAGGTGCCCTCATGGTTTACAGTACCTTTATCTTTATTTCCAAATTTGATATACTTCTTTTAGCTACAAGCACCAAAGTGTTTTACAAATCAAAGTAGTAAGTGCAGACTGTTCAAGATAGGGCTGAAGAGTTCTGATAGTACAAAGAAAATAAAAACATGACTTCACCGTATCTGAAATCTGAGATGAAAAAGAAAGTTGACTGTCAAATGTAACACCCAAGATCTTAAGCTGGGGGACCACGGGCAAGGGATGGCCATCCAAAATGGGTGACACTACCCCTAATAAAGACTAATTCAATACCCTCATGGCTCTACACTTTTCCAAATTTAATTTTAACTGGTAAGACTGAAGCCACTGAGAGATAGCATCAAGATGACTATTAAGTGGCTGCAAGTCCAAAACCTGAGGATCCAAATGGGCAATAAGCTGCACATCGTCTGCACGTTAAATACTCTCTTAAAAATTCCAGAGTAGAATGTAGGGCATTGGAATGAGAATGGTCCTGATCTTAGAGTATTTTAACGTGCATCGGCAAGAAATAATGGAGCCCAAGAAGCTTTATTTTTTTTAGGCAAGTTGTTAATGGGGTGAAAAGCACAAGGGAATTACTTCAGGTTGTAAATAGTCTGTTCTGACCAGACTGTAAAAGGCAAGCAGGTGCATGACATGGGACAGTCAGTCAGTTGTTTATTTATTTATTTAATAGCTCTTATGTGCGGCTAATCTGTACAGAACATTCAAGGCAACTTAATTAGTAGCAGCTGGGAATCTGTCTGGGATACGTAGCTCTCCCACAGACCAGTGGTCATCTTTTGAACCAGTTTCTGCGGAGGTGACTGATTTAGTAAATGTGACCATCTACAAGCTCTGAACCAGGAAAACTGTCTTACAGGGTTTCCTTTGTAACCTTTTCTATTAGCATGATAGGCCAAAACTTAACCATTATCTCAGACAATTTCCAGATCAGGGCAGAGTATACAAAAAATTAGACTCTGTGTAATAACAATTAACAACACAAAAGGTTTCCCCGGAGGTTGCTGTGAGAGGTTCAGCTATGGGAATATATTTCAAAAGTTAAAAATGTTGCTAGAATTAAAAGAGAATCAATTCATGAATAATATATATTTATTATTTAAGAGAAATTAAAATCTATTAAAACATAAATAGCACATAAATAGGCAATACATACAATAAAAATAGTTAATTAAAATTATTTTCACTCAGTGCGTAATCAAACTCTGGAATTTGTTACCAGAGGATGTAATAAAAGAAATTAGGGGTGTGTTTACTAAACCGTCTTAATGTTACTGGCGCTAGTTGCAGCGATAATGTGAAGAATGCCATATAAGTAGTGGGTGTTCCGGTGGCAAGGCAGCAAGAATCTGTATCGCGCGATAGTGGGCACCATGGCACGTTAACGCGCGCTAACCCCAAGTTCATGCCAGCGCAGTGTTAGAAGTTATAAAGGTGTAGCCCACTGGCTACTGCAATGACCGCAGAGGCAGAGGTCATGGGTTTGATCCCACAGTGGTGTTATGTAAGAAGGCTGTCTGAGGCATTTCCTTTTTTAAGTTAAATCAGTGCTGCCAACAAAAACACCCTCAGAGTGCCGTAACCTAAGGTGCTACATAAGGCGCCCTATAAGGCACTCCATAGGGCACATTATGAAGTGCCCTGTCCGCCAAGGTGCCTTCTAATGTGCCCTATAGGGCGCCTTATGAGGCATCTTAAGGTTACAGCACTGTGAGGGTGCATTTTACTGGCAGCACTGATTTAAATTAAAAGGAAAAGCCTCAGAAAGCCTTATTAAATAACACCACAGTGGAATCAAATCCATGACCTCTGCCTCCACAGTCACTGAAGTAACCAGTGTGCTACATCTCTATAGCTATTAACACACCGCTGGCTGGCTACAGAAAGACTTCAGGTCACCACACAAACTGTCTGCTGTGGTTACCAGGATAGGGTAAACCCACCCATACCCATGATGCACTGCACCTGCAGATCAACAGTCTACAGCTGATCACAAGATGGGGTATGCACCCCCACAGCACCTCGGCCTGGTAGAGGGAACTGACCGTGTGTGTTACTGGCACAGAGTAGATACACACTGTGACATTGTGTGGGTCCTGTGCTCACCCTGAGGGTGAGGTGGGGCACCCAGCACAAGGTCTGCAGCACCTGGCTTGGCTGAGATAGGCTATGTTGCAGGTCCCCATCAGGGCCAGTGTGTGGTAGGTAGTCCTTGCAGACACACCTAGGATACACCTGCATCCATCTGTATTTCCCAGTTACGTCTAGCCCTTGTGGATTATGATGTACCCAGATTAGTGCATAGCCTGTGTGGGTGCCATGGTCACATGTTATAAGTGAAGGGGGGGGGGTGTTCGGATCCAAAAGCGGATTATGTAGCACCACCCAACCCACCCTCTGTAGCTCAGGGTTGGGCACAGGCTCTCCCACAAACAGATCCACATTCTACATCTCTGCAATGGTGGCAGTAGAGGGGACCATCAACCCCAGTGCTGCTGGGAAATGGGCACTCTACAGGGCAGTCAATGCAGATCTGTATGCATCACATAAGGCAATGGCAGACAGGCAAAATGCTGAAAAAGCTCAGCTGCCCCCCACCACTATCTGATATTCACCAGCAGAAAGCACAGTCAGTCTCTACCTGCTGCACCCTGCAAGGTGTTCCAGCCATGCACATGCTAACTTCAGACAGTCTGCTAACTAGTACATAGTGCATGTTCCTGGAGGAACTGTGTGCAACCAAAAATGGGATGCAAACACACACACCAAGCAGGTATGTCAGTGATTGGGCCCCAGCAAAGGGAACCCATAAACATCACTTGAGAAAAACACATATAGCACTATGGGGGAACCTAGCCATGCCGTGGCCACTGCTCAGTCAGGGTGAGAGTGACCTCCCAGCATGACATGCTGTGGCTACCCTGTCCGTGCAGGTGGAGGTCAGGCACTACAATGTCCCAGCCATTGCCCTAAGCCCTGTGCAGATGCATCCTGCCCAAGTCACCCTGTCCGGCCCATACCCACAGTACCCTGCAGGCTAACACTGGAAACAGTGCAAGCAGTGTGGGCTCAGTAAGGTGTAGACAGCCACATCACACTGGATAGACATACACACACTCCCACACCTATGCCAGCATTGTGCAAATATAGAGGTTTGTGGCAGCCTTGGCCGCCACACCAGTCCTGGGCACAGTGCGAGCATTGCTATGGTACGCAATACTGTTGGGGTCACTCCCCGTGGTGGTAATCACTGTCAGAAACCAAAACAGAAACACACTCCACAGATATCAGAAAGGTTGCTATGATGAATGTCTGTCAACAAATCGTGTTTAACTTAGGATTTGTTAGCTGACATTAATCATAGCAACCTTTTGATATATGTGGAATGTGTTCCCAAGTTTAGGATGGCATTGCTAAGGTATGCAGGTGCTAGTATTGGGGGATGCTGCTCCGCGCAGGGCCCAACAGCCTGACTCTCCATGAGGCTTTGGATAGTACAGCCTGTGGGTGTAGGTGTTTGTGCCCCTGTTGGCCGCTGCTCTAGGGCAGAGGTTCTGAACTCTGGTCCTGGTGGGCCAAGCACGGTTCAGGTTTTCATGCTGTCCCTAATTAATATGCATGAGATACATTTGCATACAATGGGGGTGGCGCATACTAATGCAGCACAGGCATATTTATTAGGGACAACATTTATTTATTTATTTATTTAACAGTTCTTCTATACCGCTCTATTTTAGATCAGAGCGGTTTACATTTAACATCAACTATACAACACAAGGAAATTTGAGTTGTATTTACAATAAACAGGGAGATCAACTTGGCAGTAACTGGGGGAACTATGTACATTGTATAACTATATACATTGTATTACACTGGTACCTGATTTCAGGTAGAACATATCTACATCTTATTTACACTGGGGGTCTTAATTCTATTTCAGTGGGTACTTCTGAGCGATCAGTTATTAGCATGAAACCTGTATGGTGTTTGGCCCTCCAGGACTGCAGTTGGGAAACTCTGCTCTAGGGATTGCACATGTTTATGGTGTCTGTGCTCTGTAGGGTAAAGTATAGGCGTTTCAGGCATGTTTATTTTATCTGCAATAAAGGTTCCGTCTTTATTACCACGGTTTAGTACTGGGTAAAATAAGGGGACAAAGTTGGCAGGAGCCACAGCTGGGACTTGAACTTGTGACCTTCTGCCCCTGAATACACTGGCTGTGTGTACTGCACCAAACTGTTGCTGCAGGGGTAGACCATTCCCTGGGGATACCATGACTGTTCGTTAGATAGACCTTGCCTGTTGCAGTACAGGGCACCCACCTAAATTGGAGTTGGCCATGGTCTGCTGTGGGCAGATACCACTGCCCCTCTGCCACCCGCACCCCTCTGCCACCATGCTGACACGCCCTTCTGCCGGTGGTGCTGGTGGTGCGCAGTCCCAGGCCATCCAGTGTGCTGGTAGGCGGCTGCCTATGGTGCATGATATGGGGTAGGGGTGCCTGCATAGACATCCACACTTCCCCCCGGCACCACCTGCCAATTTTATGTGCCCTTTGGGGTACTTGCTGGTACTGTCCCCTGGGACACTCTGGGACACACACTCGTGTCCATGTTTGCCCTTGTTCAGTTGATGTCCTGCTGGTTTTCCGCCTCCACATTCCTATGTGTCACCTAGGCATCTGCCTAGCCCACCCTGTCCCCCAGCTGCCACACTGCATATCCCGCCTGCAGCCCACTGTAACCCATTTGCAGCCTCACCGTAGTGCCCTCTCATAGTTGGGCACTATGATGTTGCTGCACATGTATCACTACTATTACTTTTCTTAGTTTCCCTGCCTTTCCTGTACATTGCTGACTGAAATGGTCTCTCTCCCCTGCAAATGTGCCTCTAGTGAGAGATTTTCACTGGCGCTAATTTTCAGACCTTCATTTCACGGTGTTAGTGTGCATGGGGCCTCTCCCCGCTCACTCTCTGCCCCTGGGGAGCCTTACTCTGCCCTCTGGGGAGCCCTACTCCACCCTCTGCGCACCTTAACACTGCAGGAGACGTTATCCCGTGATACGTGATGCTTTTGCACGGTAATGCGCCATTATCGCGCGATAACATCACGTATCGCGCGATAACATCGCAGCTGCAATGGTAGCACTGTTTAGTAAACATACCCCTTAGAGTAGCTGGATTTAAAAGACATTTGGCCAAGTTCCTTGAGGAAAAGTCCATAACCCATTATTAAAGTGTACTGGGGATATCCACTGCTTACTCTGGGATAAGCAGCATGGAATTTGTCTACCATTGGGAACCTGACAGGTACTTGTGACTAGGATTGGCCGCTGCTGGAAACATGATGGACCTTGGTTTGTCCCAGCAGAGCATGCCTTATGTTCGTATATTCTAACATTTTCTGCCCAGGTAGCTATTAAAATGAAACAGATATGCCTCCAATTACACTGGGCTGCACTGGGAATGCCTGAATGTTTCCTTTGGAAACTAGATGTCAGTCTCTCTTCTTGAACCTACCACCTGACTTAGAAAAATCAATTAAAAAACCTATCTCATGCTCATTTTAATCCTCTCCTTGCATTAAGGAGCATGTTCCCTAGTGTGAACTGCTTTCCTTAGTGGTTATTTTTCTGTAACTAGTTTCAATATGAAAGATAATTGGTATTCCTTTCTATCTAAAGTTCCTTTTCATGTAAAATTTCTTTTAGCAAAATCCTTTTATTGAAGCATTTCCTCTATTGTTCTCTTACTCAGGAATTCATCTTTCATACATATTGGCACACTCCTCTATTTCTCTTAGAACTAAGGACACATTTTCACCTTAGAAAATAGACAGTGGGGTATGTGTACTAAAGTGTGATGTTTTCACTTTCCACCCCTTAACTAGCAAGCTTATGTAGTAAGCGCAGGGAACGCCCATTACAGGGTACGCTTACCACATGCAAGAGCCGCACTCCCTGTCCTGCAGGAAGCATTGGAGATCCCACGTTACCAGCCGAGGCAGGGAACACAATCTCAATAGTGAGAAATGGAAGGAAGAAAGTTGCAGTGGTGGCTGCAAGGATCGTCTTCCCCCCAAGATCCAATCCGCCCACAGAATATCCCCTTATTCCGATCCTCCCAGCATACCCCTCCATCAGCACCCTTTAGACCCCATGTCAACCAGGGCAGGCCGAAGGGTTTCTGCTACCCCAGGCAGAAGCCCTGGCCATGCCATCCCCCCTCTTTTGAGTCATGTCACCCCACCGCCCCCTGCTGCCGCTGACTGTTGGCGGGGTCGGTGAGGGGACATGGTTCGGCTTGACGCAGTGGTGGCAGCGTCCCGTGGCAGGCCATGTGCTTCGGCACACTTGACCTGCCACTTCTGAGCCCCCTGCGACACAACTTCCTTGAGGCTCACCAGTTTATGTTGTTTCATCTAATGTGGCGATAGCGCCAAAACCATGATGCGCTAGGTGCAACATCACCACCACATGGGTTTCAAGAGCATGTTCCTGGCAGTTAACACGGCACTCTGTGCCCTAATGTGGTATACAAATAGCATGGGTGCACTTAACTCCACCTATTAAGGTGGCATTAGGTAAACCCACGCTAATTGCAAGAGTCAAAGTGCATGATGTTTACCCCTGAGCTAACTGTGCGGTGTTCACCGCTCCCACTCTCTGTCTATAACCCACCCACTTACCATCCCAATGCATGATTCACAGTTAGCATAGAAATCGGCTTCTGCTGTCACCGTGTGTCCCAGCATACCTTCAGCGCACACCAGAACATGCACTGACATTGGCACTCTTTAGTAAAAGACCCCCTTAGGTTTGCCTTGTAGCGCTTTATAAATGTTTAATAGTAGTAGTAGTAGTAGTAGTAGTAGTGGTAGTCAGAAAATGCTCGTTTTGGCTAGCCTTTTACCGGAGGGATTAAGGGGGAAATCTCACTTAAACCCCCAAGGGGTTATTCTGTCGCACGAATAGCGGGGATAGATGTCCCAATTGGATGTTCATCCCCGCTATTCGTGCCCCCTCCCGGTTGTATGGGGAAGCTAGATGGGGGCGGGAAAGGGGAGGATCGGAGGCGGGGACTAACTTCCCTGAACATTGGAGATCAGCGGGCCCGAGGCCGGGTAAGGGAGGCAGAAGGCAGAGAGCATTCCCCACAGCCCGACTCTGGCCCTGGGAGGCCAAATCAGGGGTTGGGCTGTGGGGAATAAACCGTTTGTTCTAGCGGCTGGCATTGCGACTTTTAAATGGAGCCGTGGTGCCATGGCAACCAGACGCCTTGGCGCCATGGCTCCATTTGAAAGCCCTGACTGAGTTAGTTGGGCAGTGCCTGTACATGCAGGCTTGGCTGAATCGCAGTCCCGGCCTGCACGTACAAGCCTGATTGTGAATCTGATCCCGCCGGGCTAGATGTGCCCTGTGGGATCAGAATTTCAACCCCCTCTGTATGTCCGGTCAAACTGGAAGTACAGCGGGGGTGTACATCCAGGATGGAATGAGCCTGCCGATGTTTATTTCACCCTCCACAAGTTACTTTGGTAAACATCGAATTATCTGTAATTGTGGAAGAGCAGTAGGAGGTCCAGGTTTGCAAAATGGCCAAGATACATGTGTGTGCCGACATTGACACGTGCACATTCTACAATTCTAGCACACACACGTGTAATTCACTGGGGTTCCTTCATCGACTTTTCACATGCACATTTTTATAAAATACTGCTTCCTGCTGCACATGGATGCCTGTCCCCATGTGTACCTGAATTTCCTAGTTTGATTTAACACACTAGGAAATGCAGGAAGGGTGGAGATATGTTGATTTAGATTGGACATACACAATACACGTCATATTTCTATGTTTCTATTGGTATGAGGGGATCCATGGAATAGTCTCCCAGTGGAGGTGGTAGAGATGAGGACAGTGACTGAATTCAAAAAAGCATGGGACCAACAGAGGATCTCTAAAGGAAAAAGGGGACTGTTGTAGTTGTTGATATGGAAGGACAGACTAGATAGGCCATGTGGTCTTTTTCTGTCGTCATATTTCCATGTTTCTATATTTCTATGTTTCTATGCTTGCCCTCTCCTTGAAAATTGACATAGAATTGCAGAAGTCTTCACTTGGACACTGCAACAACCACATAAACATTCTTTTTAAAATGCACCTTTAAATATATAAGAGACAGATAATCTCCACATAAGTTTACCATAAACTGCTGGCAGCAATAAGGTCATTTTACAGGTCTCGTAACTTGCAGAGAAAGTGTGCAAGGCGCCCAGTGTGCACTGCAGAAAGTGAGAGACACAGATAACATCCCAATTAAATAAACCTCACAGCTCATTAAGATAAAGATATCTGTTTATGAATGTCAGTAGCACACAAGAAACATACCTTTAATTAGCTCCTAACCAGTCTAAAACAATAAATACTGAAAAGAAGCTCTCTTTTTATTTGCATTCCAAATTTCAATCCAGCAAACAAGGTTTATATTCAAAGAGGAAATGAAGAGCTCGTAATACTGTTAATTCCAGGTTATAATCTATAAACTCTTGCAAGAAGGGACCTACAATTCGGGAGGCCATTGGCTTAAATTTAAGGTGATGCCCCATTCCTTTCCCCAGTGTGAGTGGCAATGAGATGGCGAGTTAGTGAGAGGTTTATTATTTTTGCTATTATTATTTTGTAACTGTTTGATGAATTGATTATTTTTGATATATATGTTACGTACCATGTGGCACTTTATTAAACCGTGGTATATTTTTAATGAATCATATCCGTATCTACTGGAAGCCACTTTGGACAATTCTTTGAAATTGAAAAGTTGGAACACAAATGCAGAAGAGAAAGAGAATGAGAAGCGGCAGGCAGAAGTTGCGGACTGTTAACTCTGACAATTCCCTACACAGGCACGTTGACACCATTCAGTGCACCATCGGCAGGAATGCTCCGAAATCTGGGAAACGTATAGCTGGCCAGCTCGGCTAGAATCTCCTTATTAAGAGGCGGTCCATATCAAAATATAAGTTGCTGCTGACAACAAATTGCATATTGATTTTCATTTTTAATGGAAGTTTATCCATACTGGAGAGAGATATATCAGTAAATAAGAACATAAGAAATGCCATACTGGGTCAGACCAAGGTCCATCAAGCCCAGTATCCTGTTTCCAACAGTGGTCAATCTAGGTCATATGTACCTAGCAGTTTCCCCAAAAGACAAAGGTTCCACAATGCTTGTATTGGGTCAAGCATTGATATCCTGGGTCCCTTTTTAATAATGGTTTATGGACCTTTCCTCCAGGAACTTGTCCAAACCTTTTTTAAACCCAGCTACACTAACAGCCTTTACCACATCCTCTGGTAACAATGATGTTATAGTGCTAAGCATCACAATACTGCCTTGTCAATATGCAAGACATCATACTGTATCCTGTGGCTTCAGTTTTTATTACCCCATGACCCGATACTCAAGAGCAATGGTAGGAGAAGTAGATACATGAGAGTGGTAGCGGCAGGAAGAGAAGAGCCACAATTGCCAAGGAAAGAGCGTTGTGGCATAACACATAAGTAGAGAGCCACAAGGACCAGTAGATAGCTCCAGCAGCAATCAAGAGCTGCAGTAGTTGCCACAGTCAAAGGAAGAGAGTCATGGCACTCAAGCAGCAGACATGACTAGCAGTGGCGGCAGTTTGGGTCAGCAGGTAAGCTTAATAGTTTTGGCAAGTAGTAAAGTGAGTAGTTATGACAGGTTTTTAGTCAAAACAGTTCTCATTCCAGATGATTTCCATATTATAATCCTATATGACAAATCTTCCCAAATATTTAGGGGCCTGTCTACTCAAGGATTTTTCCTTTTTTGTGTCTATGGAGAAAATGTTTAGTAGACAGGCCCCTTAAAGTGTCATTTTAAGAAGGAACATCTAAGAGGAATCTGAGATGTCCAGAGCAGAATGTTCAAAAATCCAGGGGAGGTGCAACAATGAAGGGAGGCACGTATACGTATACGTGCCTTGTGACATTACTACATCTCCTCCCCGAAAAAGAACATGAGTGAGTGAGGTGTTCAGCGCCCAGTGGCGGCGAGGAGAGTGTGCAGTCGGAGGCCTGGGCCCTGTGGCAAAGGGTCTTAAGCAAAGTGTTAAAAAGGTTCCTTGGAAGTGGGACCCTCCTCTGTGAGGACAGGCTAGCTGCAGCAGAACTGAATCAGGGATGGGAAAGTGCTCAAGGAATATCTGCTAATGACTCTTTCCCTTTCAATAATTACGCTCTATTTTTGTATGGACAAGTCTTGTGTTTAGATCTTTGAAACCATGGGTGTTAAGATCAGCATCCTCACTGCTTCTTTGACGTGTAGCCCAATTCCGGTAGTGGCACGTCCGGGCCATCTGGACAACCCCAAGCAAGACAGGATCCGATTCTGGACCACGGGAACAAAATGTTCCCGTGGTAACCAGAATAGGGCTCAAGGATGGCCTCTCATGCACCTGCCACTTGCGGGAACTTCCCCCCTGCAGGCGCCCCCGACTCCTGCATGCTCAGCTCCCATTTTCCGTGCCGCCTGATCCGAGGCTGGCCTGCCTTGGCCTGGATCGGGCTGCAGGGATCACCCCACACCCAGCCCCGGGGGTGGGGGAACCCCAGGCCCAATTGCCGTTTTTTTGCTGCTTATTCCTTTGATGTGGAATAAGCAGCACGTCTCCACAGGCCAGGCAGGATGTACAGGGCTGTGACCTGAATCAGCCTGGTACATCCTGCCGGGCTGGCCTGCTCCTGCTCGGCCCTGATCCCGCTGGCTCTCACCATCCTGCTGCTCATGATGTATGGGGAAAGAGGAGGGGGAATCGGGTCTGGACAGCTTGTGAGGCTGCACATCCCGCTGTGATGTGCAGCCCCGCAACCCGCATCCCAGAATCAGGCCCCTAGCCATCAATAATCAGCCTGTGGGAAGAGTTGTGTTTGAAGTATTTTCTGCCGTGTGCCTGAAGTGTGAAAACATTTGCTGCCTTTGCACAGGAGAAAAAGGTGTGGGAAAATGAATGTCCTAGTAGCCAGTTTTGAAGACGCCCTACGCAGATAGCAAGGCTGGTACGTGCGTGGGTGTAGACCATTTTACAAATGTAAATGTCCCAAATTGCACAGCCTCAAAACCGGGTACCTGGATATGCCAACAGGGGTATTTCAGAAGGGGGGTGACTATGTTATGAGACTTGCATGTCACAGCCTACTATTTCAGGTACTCAAACATTTGGCAGCAGGCCAGTAATATGTTTGGAGTATGTATTTGCACGCATGTTTCTTTGGCGATGAAAATGCATTCTGTGCTTTCCCCTGGAAGAGTTACAGCCATGAAACAAGCACTTTTTCCACTTTATTCAAGATCAGAAGTATAAGCGTTGACATCTCACCAATCAAGGCCAGACGTGCTTGTGCCATTCTGAAATTGCATCGTGACACGCACCTCCCTTGCTCCCCCCAATCAACGCCTCCACCATGCCCCCATATTACATGGATATTCTTGCACTGGGGAAGTCCATATACCTGGCTTCTAAAATGGCTTTGTGGACGTCACCATGTTTTGCACGTCTAAGTGCCCATTTTCAGACAAGATATTCACAAATAGGGCTTCTAAAATACCCCCTTTAGGGGTTTGTTTACTAAACGGTCCTAATGTTACCGGTGCTAGGTGCAGCGATAATGTGAGGAATTCCATATAAGGTGCTGGGCGTTCCGGCGTAAAGGAAGCAATGGCGGGGTATCGCGCAATAGAGGGCACCCTGGCCAACATCGCTGTGGCATGTCATTGCACAGTAACCTTAAGTTCGCACGCTGAGCTGTGATCAAAGGGCTAGAGGTGTAGCACACTGGTTAATACAATGACTGCTGATACAGCAGTCATGAGTTCAATTCCACAGTGGTAATATGTAATTAGGCTGTCTGAGCCATTTCCTTTTCCTGCCTGTAACAGTCAGACACATCTCAACAATCTGTACTGTCCCCCCAAAGAAACACTCATCCCTGTGCCCTAACCTAAAGCACCATTTAGGGTGCACCATAAGGCACATCATTAAGTGCCACGTCAACCAAGGCAGGTCAGAATGTGGCCCAGAGGGCAGCACGAATGGGTGGTACCCTCCAAAGCATCATATAAGGCACCACAGAGGCTGGCCAAACCCAAGGTGGTGCTAAAGATGCCCCAAGGATGTTAAGGTGACCAAAGAAATGTTGGCCAAGGGCAGTAAGGTGCACCAACCTCACAAGCATGAAATGTATGGGTCAAACACAGTTGTAACCCTAACACTGCATAGAGCAGCAATGAAAGCCAATGAAGAAATGATGTAAGGAAGTAGATGTCTGAAGTGATGGACCTGCCAAATCTGTGAGCAGCCCATGTGCCAGTTGGTAAAGTGGACAAATATATCAGGGGCAGCTGTACCGATGCACAGGGTGATGATACTATAAAGTGCAACAATGACAGTGTGTGGCAGAGGATGGGAATACGTGTCCAGCAGAGGAGCCAGAGGTGGCAGGAGAAGTGCAATGACAGGAGGACAGAGGAGTAGCAGTACCATGCAGGGCAGACACCGGAGAGGCAAGAATGAAGAGCCGTGATGCAGAAAAGGGTACCAGTGCAGGACATGGGGTAGCAGCCTGCACAGTAGGGCAGGACGCCACAGAGCTTGCAGACACAAATAGACTGATAGAAGGATGGTTGGCAACAGTGATGCGGGTATAATGTGCCAGCAGCACAGACCGTCACAGATAGGACTGTGACAGGAATGCAAAGTATGTGTGTACGAGAGGC
Source organism: Ichthyophis bannanicus (assembly GCA_033557465.1). Lineage (NCBI taxonomy): Eukaryota > Metazoa > Chordata > Amphibia > Gymnophiona > Ichthyophiidae > Ichthyophis > Ichthyophis bannanicus. The sequence continues at coordinate 47,870,562 of CM066035.1, forward strand.
ATAAAATAATTAGAACAGACAGGAATCAAACCCATGACCACTAGCACAGATGGCAATGCACAAACTGGTAGGCTACAACAATGTGAGTGTCACAGCAAAGGCTGCATACAAGAACACTGGAGGGCAGCACACCAAAACACAGCTGGCTGCCAGGATAGGGCAACCCCAACAGTAATGAAGATGCAATGCACATGCAGAACCGGTGTGTACAGCTCATATCACAGTCAGTAATTGGGACAACAGCCACATATAAACACATGAACACACACAATGAAATGTTATGCAGTGGACACAGCATGCAAAAGAGCAAAGAACCTAAACACAATGGGCAACAGTTCTGTGGAGCAGGGCAAAATGGGAAACAGAACAGAAAAGGAGCATGTGAGACATGAACCTACAAACAGACATGGACCAGATCAGATCAACAACAGCAATGCCAATCCCCCATGCCGACATGGACAGTACAAAGAAAGAGCCATATGTAACAGCTAATATGCGATGAATAGGCTGCATCGAGGGCATACTGTGGTGTACAGTGAAGAGATGGAAGGGTGTGTGGAGGGGTGACCAATTGTCAGGCAGTTCCTGGTCAGGTTAGCACAAAACAAGGAACATGTGGGACTCCACCCTGCAACCTATGGTGCTCCAACACATGTCCACAACCACTATCCCAAACAACCACAGCAAGCACAACACAAATATGTCCCCTCAAAGGGAATGTCGGTATGGAAACCCTAGCACCCTGTGATGTGTCAGATGGCTGCCACATAGCCAGCTCCCACTGTACAAGGATGTGAGCACAGGTGAGCCATGTATATTACCAGAACATAATGAAAGACATGTGTCAGTGTGGTCAAGCAGCAGCAGAGAGAAATGTGGGTCCAACACATAATTTTATTGTGGTCAATCAGTTGACATATCGTATATACCACCTGTCAGCATATCAAGGTGGTTGGTTTACAGTGAACAAACTGAAAACACATTGAGCATGCCAGCTACCCACATGTCACCCCAAAGTCACTGGCACGTCTACAGATGATGGGCAAGAGAGATAATGTGCCGTAGCTGCATGGTGTTCACCATACAGTATCCCCCCACCCACCACATGCTGCTGCACGTCCCAGATGCCCTAGTCGCATGTAGACACTAGGCGGTGCACGATGAAGGACCAACACACATCAGTCATGAATTGTCCCCCAAAACATATCCGTCTGCCAATACAGGTGGCAAAAGCCCCAAAAAGCATGAGTAGCAACATGTAAGCAAGCGTACACACAGATATAGATATATATGTCACAGCTGCCCATAGCACCTTCATTGCCTGATATAGCAATGAAAGTGTCACCAATGTGACCCAAAACAAAGGCCAAATGCAAAATGAGAATATGGTAACAGGTACAAGAGGCACATGATCCCAGAGAAGACCAAAAAAAGAAACTCACAGACATGCAGAGATATCACCATGCAGCAGGTCCCCTGCAATGGGTGGTGTGGATACATGAACCATACACAGAGATCACGTTACATGGGATGCACAAATGAAGGATGAATATGGACAATCACACTGCCACACTGCAAATGTCATGGGCGAAGGTGAGTGGCGGAACGTCAAGGGATAAAGAGGACTGTGCAGACATGCAATGCTATGTTTGTAAATCAATGTACAGCAGCACGTCTGTACAGTAACCAAACACAATGACCTGTATATGGAGTTTGAAAGAAAGGTCGAACCCCACACAGAAGCCACACTGCCACATGCTCTGGTGTACCAACATATTCAGTCTGTCAGACGGCTGCCTAGGGTGAGAACTTACACAATCTTGACGATGCATATATTCATATGATTCTTGCAAGGTATTGTGGGTATTGTAGTTCATTCACTCCCAAACACAGCTGATGACAATAATTGAGTTGTAAAACCAAGTGGTAAGGTCAATAAAATACTTCTTTTATTGATGGGGTTTAATTCACCCAGCACAAGTATGCTTGTTAGCAATATAAATGAGGTTACTTGCTTGCAGTGTTTAAATGGATAACAAAAAGTCACAAAGTAAACCAGAAAACAACCTTCAGCTTGTCAGGCAATTAGCTAATGTTTTCTTAGCAAATAATTACCAAATACAAAGGCACAAAGAAAAGAATAAACTTTGCTGGTTAGGTTAACTTCTGCTTATTTTCCACGCAGATCTCAGCAGTGATTCTCCCTTGCTCACACACACAATCAGGTGCAGCTTTAATTACTATCAATTGACCAGCTGTAAGCCTTTAGCTGGCTGGCTGCTACTGTGTGAACCCAAATCCTGCTTTAAGAGCTGTTTGCAGTGGAAATAAAGAACAAAGTTAGGTTTCTTTGTGATGGCTGATGTGTTTGCTCACAGAAAGCTAGCAATAGCATTTAGATAGAGAACAGTCCATGTAAACTGTACTTTCATCTGCTGTATCTCCCCCTTCATCAATCAGCATAGGGTCACTATCATACATTGGCACAGACGAGTCTTTCATTAAGGCACTATCATGAGAATGCTTATTCCCTTGCTGCCATTCTCTATTATAGATAGGGTCTGGATCAGTGTTCATACCTGAGCCTCTCCTGCTATCACTATTCCTCTCTGTATAGCCTGGCCAGTATGTAATCCAATTCTGATGTCCAGCCTTCCAATCTTGATCCCTGGACACTGGATCTCCTCTCACATACCTTCTGGCCTTGGTCTGAAAGTCCCTTCCACATGCAGTCTTCTCTCTTCCAGGTAGCCACTGGTGATTCCTATCTCTGCCACTCCATTCCTCTGGCTGAATCCAGTCCAATGGACTCTGCTGGCATTTGGAATACCTCCCAGTATGGGTACTGCCTTGGAATCTCCCAGACCTTCCAATGGGCTTTCTTCTCTTCCTTCCAGAGAATTTCCTTCTTTCTCTATCCGCTTGGCTTGGCTTCTGTTTCTCCAGGTGATGCTTAAACCTGTAGCTGGGCTGGAGCTTGTAGCCGTTGCTGAAGCTCTCCCTCAAGCTCTTTCTGAAGCTTTTGCTGAAACTGTTCTTGAAGCTGTTATCTGAAGAATAAGCTCTATTCTTATTCTTTCCTAATGTGTGCTTCTCCCTAACACAGCGCAGCTGTGTTGAATCAGGCCCTGCCCTTTGAGATGAGTGCTTAGGGATTACCTCATAGCTCTCTTGATTGCACACACATTTTCTCACTTCAGCCCCTCTCATGGCTGCTGGAAACCTGGTGCATTCTGGGACTGGTAGTCTTTTGTGTGAAAACTCTGTTTTCTTGCTTCTACCAGAACTGAGAGGTTGCTTGTTCAGAGTCACATCATCTTTTCTATAGCTCCTACCTGAGCTATGATAAGCTTCCTTATCACATACCCCCCTGCTTAAGTTATTACGGACTGGTTTTACTGGGGAAACTGCTTCTCTACAGTCCGTAATACCTACGAGAGTGTTATCTTCTTGAAGCTCACTTACTTCCTGACTGGGTTCAAGGTCATTATCTACAGGCCTCTCCCTCCAAGACTTAAGTACATTAATATGGTAGGTCTGCCTACGCCCTCTGGCATTTTCTACCATATAAGACACTGGGCTTACTTGTTTAACAACCTCCCATGGCCCTTTCCACTGTACCTCAAATTTTGGAGCAGTTCCTGCTACTTGAACCAAAACCTTTTCACCAATGCTTAATTGGCGGCTTTTGGCCTTTCTATCATACCACCCTTTCTGGCGAACTTGACTGTCCTGCAGGTTCCTCTCAGCAACCTGCGACGTCCTTTTCAAACGTGCTCTCAAGTCACGTAGAAACAGGGGCACCTCCCGACTTCCTGGTTCAGGATCAATCCATTGTTCCCTCAAAATATCCAACAAACCCCGGGGAGCCCTACCATACATCAACTCATACGGAGTTACACCTAGGGACACTTGAATTCTTTCCCTGCAGGCATATAAGGCAAAGGGTAATAACATATCCCATTCTTTTACCTCTCCTGCTAACCCCCTTCTCAACATTTGTTTGAGAGTTTGGTTGAATCTCTCCACCAAACCATTTGATTGTGGATGGTAGGCTGAGGTTTTCACGTGACGAATGCCAAAGGCATCCCAGACCTGGGCCAAATATTTGGATACAAAATTGGACCCTCGGTCAGTCAACACCTCTCTTGGGAATCCCACTTCACAAAACAATTTTACTAGCTCTAAAGCTATTGTTTTTGCAGAAACATTCCTCAATGGTATGGCCCAGGGAAACCTTGTTGCCTGATCTACCATAACTAGGATGTATTGGAAACCTCGGGGCGTTTTGACTAATGGGCCTACAATATCCATGGCAATGCGACCAATTGGGTCTGTGATAATTGGCATGGGGATCAATGGCACCACCGGTGGGTGAGCCGCTGTAACTCGCTGACATGCTGGACATGCAGCACAAAACTGGGCAGTTTCTTTGAATATACCTGGCCAGTAAAAACGCACAAGAATTTGATCCAACTTTCCTTGCATACCTTTATGACCTCCCACTGGATGATCATGTGCTAGTCTAAGTACTAGCCCTTTGAAAGTTGTGGGTACCACCAATTGTTTACGAATGGCACCATTTCTGGGGTCCTGACTCTCTCTATATAATATGTCATTATCTAGTCTGAATCTGGGCAATTCCTCCCTGACCTCCTGAGCATACTTAAAAGCTCGGGTGAGAGCTTGATCAGCTCGCTGTTCTTGTGGAAAGTTAGGAAACTTTGCCACCAACTCAGCTGGCACCCAGGGTAAACTATGACCAGCTAACATCTCAGCCCTACCCTGTGCTCTGCAAAGTCTCTCACGCCTCTTTTGTGCTTTCAACTTTCTTATTTTACCAGATGATGGGGTTATTAAATCATCATGAGAGGGTAAATCTCCTAATAACTCTGCCTGCTCCCCCTCCTCCTTCTGCTGGCTCTCTAACTTAGCCTGCGAGCGGGTGGATACAAGGCCCCTCTTATTACCCATAGTTTGGCCTTCTGGATGCTTAACCATCTTTTTAGCTAGGGACTGAGGACTTCCAAAGAAAGGCCCGGGAGCTATTTCCATTATTAAACCTTCTCCCTCCTTCTTTCCTAGCCCTTTCACTAGTTCCTGCTTAAATCTTGGCCAGTCCTTCCCTAGAACCAAATCAAAAGGTAGCCTAGGCACCACTGCTAACAGGACTTCCTCTTGTTTCCCTAGGCACTTACCCTTTAGCCTATAGGTGGGATATGATGATGCAGCACCATGAATGCATCTGATGTGAACTTGGCTTTCAGGGGTTCTAGGCACAAATCTTTCTTGGGCCTCTATCCTCTTCCAAAGCCTTTTTGACATCATACTCTGGTCTGCCCCAGAGTCCAATAATGCATTTGTGGTAATTCCCTGCACATCAACCATCAAAGGAAATCCTTCCTTGGGCTGTTTTAAATCCAGACCCATTAAACTAGTATGTGTCTGGCATCTCTTCTCTAAGTGTCCCACTTTTCCACACTTGAAACATTTCTTTCTATTCCACTGTCTCATCTGGTTTGATACAGTACATTCATTTTTAGAAACATTCTTAATTATTCCTTTTTCTGATACAGCACATTTAGCCTCAGCATCCATCTTTAGAGGGCCACCCATTCTATGGCAAGCCTGCGTGGCTTCCAAGAATCTCTCTGCTAGCATGGTTGCCTCTCCAAGATTTTGGCAATTTTGCTGTATAAGAAAAACATTCAAATCTTTCGGTACCCCAAGCATAAATTGTTCCAGCATTATAACATCTAATAACATTTCTACTGTCTTTTGCTCAGGCTCCAACCATTTTACAGCTAAACTTCTGATTCTCTGACTCAGAGCCCTGGGTGTCTCACCCACTTTCAATGTAACAGCTCTAAACATTTGCCTATACTCTGAAATAGACAACCCTAGGCGATCTCTAATAGCTGCCTTTACATCCTTATAATTCAAAGCCTGGGCTGCTGGCATTGCTCTGTAGGCTGCAAGTGCCTCTCCAGTTAATGAGGCTGCCAGCCTTACTGCCCACTGGGTCTCTGGCCATGCTAAAGCCTGTGCCACTCTTTCAAAAGACTCTAGAAAATCATCAACATTATCATCTGGAGTTAATTTCCCAAAATTAAATGCCCCAATCCCTTGATTGAGTCCCACATTGTCCACATGTGGTGTACCAGTACTAACTGCTGGTCTTGCATCTGTTCCACTTTGGCTCTGCAGCTGAACTAGAGCTTGCACCAGATCAAGCACTGGTTTCTGCTGTTCCATTAAGGCCTTCATAGCAGTGTCCGGGGCCCGCTGTGATAGCTCCTGCTGCTTGCTAAATTGGGCTGCCATCCACTGAGCCATCTCCCTCGGATCCATCTTGACCCCTGCAAGAAAAGAAAAAAAAAAAACCAAAGAGCAGCACCTTCCAACCAGGTGTGGGTTTTTTTTTTTTTTTTCAACTTTTTTTTCAATTACCCCCTGTGCTTACACATATCCACCACTAGACATGCCCAGGTACATATTACCTTGTCTCAGTGATGAATCCAGCTTTTCACAGGGTCTTTTCATCTGGGACAGCTTCCTGGAACAACCACTTTTCTTCCAAAGTGCAGATGAGGGAAAGAAATCTTCTTACAGCTTTAAACTTGACTTTTATTTGTAATCCACAACAAGTAAATCCTCTTGGTGCAAGAGCAATCCGAAAAACTACGCCATTTGTCAGACGGCTGCCTAGGGTGAGAACTTACACAATCTTGACGATGCATATATTCATATGATTCTTGCAAGGTATTGTGGGTATTGTAGTTCATTCACTCCCAAACACAGCTGATGACAATAATTGAGTTGTAAAACCAAGTGGTAAGGTCAATAAAATACTTCTTTTATTGATGGGGTTTAATTCACCCAGCACAAGTATGCTTGTTAGCAATATAAATGAGGTTACTTGCTTGCAGTGTTTAAATGGATAACAAAAAGTCACAAAGTAAACCAGAAAACAACCTTCAGCTTGTAAGGCAATTAGCTAAGGTTTTCTTAGCAAATAATTACCAAATACAAAGGCACAAAGAAAAGAATAAACTTTGCTGGTTAGGTTAACTTCTGCTTATTTTCCACGCAGATCTCAGCAGTGATTCTCCCTTGCTCACACACACAATCAGGTGGAGCTTTAATTACTATCAATTGACCAGCTGTAAGCCTTTAGCTGGCTGGCTGCTACTGTGTGAACCCAAATCCTGCTTTAAGAGCTGTTTGCAGTGGAAATAAAGAACAAAGTTAGGTTTCTTTGTGATGGCTGATGTGTTTGCTCACAGAAAGCTAGCAATAGCATTTAGATAGAGAACAGTCCATGTAAACTGTACTTTCATCTGCTGTATCTCCCCCTTCATCAATCAGCATAGGGTCACTATCATACATTGGCACAGACGAGTCTTTCATTAAGGCACTATCATGAGAATGCTTATTCCCTTGCTGCCATTCTCTATTATAGATAGGGTCTGGATCAGTGTTCATACCTGAGCCTCTCCTGCTATCACTATTCCTCTCTGTATAGCCTGGCCAGTATGTAATCCAATTCTGATGTCCAGCCTTCCAATCTTGATCCCTGGACACTGGATCTCCTCTCACATACCTTCTGGCCTTGGTCTGAAAGTCCCTTCCACATGCAGTCTTCTCTCTTCCAGGTAGCCACTGGTGATTCCTATCTCTGCTACTCCATTCCTCTGGCTGAATCCAAACCAATGGACTCTGCTGGCATTTGGAATACCTCCCAGTATGGGTACTGCCTTGGAATCTCCCAGACCTTCCAATGGGCTTTCTTCTCTTCCTTCCAGAGAATTTCCTTCTTTCTCTATCCGCTTGGCTTGGCTTCTGTTTCTCCAGGTGATGCTTAAACCTGTAGCTGGGCTGGAGCTTGTAGCCGTTGCTGAAGCTCTCCCTCAAGCTCTTTCTGAAGCTTTTGCTGAAACTGTTCTTGAAGCTGTTATCTGAAGAATAAGCTCTATTCTTATTCTTTCCTAATGTGTGCTTCTCCCTAACACAGCGCAGCTGTGTTGAATCAGGCCCTGCCCTTTGAGATGAGTGCTTAGGGATTACCTCATAGCTCTCTTGATTGCACACACATTTTCTCACTTCAGCCCCTCTCATGGCTGCTGGAAACCTGGTGCATTCTGGGACTGGTAGTCTTTTGTGTGAAAACTGTTTTCTTGCTTCTACCAGAACTGAGAGGTTGCTTGTTCAGAGTCACATCATCTTTTCTATAGCTCCTACCTGAGCTATGATAAGCTTCCTTATCACAAGTCACATGCACATGCACATGCACCGTGTACGTTGAACCATGACACAGTGATGCCCCAGATGCACTGTAACTCCCTTGGTGAGGGCAAACATCAATCCAAAATGTTGGCGGCCATCAAACTGGCCTGGTGTTAACAACTGTGTCATGTCCAAGTGCAGGGTAGGCCGACATATACAAGAGTACGTATACAATGTTGCCCCTGTGCCACACGCATGGCTGTATGCTCCCATGACCTCAACAGATGAGGATATCTTGTGCTGCATGTTACACACATGGCCTACACACACTAACACAATGTCAGATGGGTGTAGAACATACAGCGACTATTTCAGTCCGTGATGCACATGTAGGGACCAGTACACAGTGTCCACAGTGCAAAGGGCATCTGCAACCCAACATGTCCCATTAAGATTGTCCGTGAATCACTGGGCATGCATAGTCAAGTGTGATATCTCAATGTGCCACAGTACTCGAAAGGTCATGTGTGTCTCACGCAATCAACAGGACACCCAGCAGACCACGGTAGCAACGGTGTGTTGGACAGGCCTGTTATACTCAAAGTAGCAGTCCAACAGTAATGTTCATCATAGGCATGTGTCCCAGTCGCAGAGGTCAAACATCTTATGGCACCATCTCCCATAGATAGTTGAATGGTGTTTGTGTGTCCTCCAACAGGTGGGTGATGTTGCCCGCAGATGCACCTAAGTAGATGTGCTGTGTGTGTCCACTGCCCTGTGTCAGAATAAGGACAAACAATGTCTTGGTATGCCGGACGCAACATCAGGGCACATTGCAGGGAGTCAAACATCAGTATCGATGTAATTGAACGTCACACAGGCAAACATAACATGACCACAACATAGAACACTGTGCATGTTGTGGACATTTGGAAATGCAACCTGTCAGACGGCTGCCTAGGGTGAGAACTTACACAATCTTGACGATGCATATATTCATATGATTCTTGCAAGGTATTGTGGGTAATGTAGTTCCTTCACTCCCAAACACAGCTGAAGACAATAATTGAGTTGTGTAACCAGTGGTAAAGCCAATAAAATACTTCTTTTATTGATGGGGTTTAATTCACCCAGCACAAGTATGCTTGGTAGCAATATAAATGAGGATACTTGCTTGCAGTGTTTAAATGGATAACATAAAGTCACAAAGCAAATCAGAAAACAACCTTCAGCTTGTCAGGCAATTAGCTAATGTTTTCTTAGCAAATAATTACCAAATAAAAAGGCACAAAGAAATGAATAAACTTTGCTGGTTAGGTTAACTTCTGCTTATTTTCCACTCAGATCCTGCAGTGATTCTCTCTTGCTCACACACACAATCAGGTGCAGCTTTAATTACTATCAATTGTCCAGCTGAAACCCTTTAGCTGGCTGGCTGCTACTGTGTGAACCCAAATCCTGCTTTAAGAGCTGTTTGCAGTGGAAATAATAACAAAGTTAGGTTTCTTTGTGATGGCTGATGTGTTTGCTCACAGAAAGCTAGCAATAGCACTTGGATAAAGAACAGTCCATGTAATCAATAGTTTCATCTGCTGTATCTCCCCCTTCATCAATCAGCATAGGGTCACTATCATACATTGGCACAGACGAGTCTTTCCATAAGGCACTATCATGAGAATGCTTATTCCCTTGCTGCCATTCACTATTATAGATAGGGTCTGGATCAGTGTTCATACCTGAGCCTCTCCTGCTATCATAATTCCTCTCTGTATAGCCTGGCCAGTATGTAATCCAGTTCTGATGTCCAGCCTTCCAATCTTGATCCCTGGACACTGGATCCTCTCTCACATACCTTCTGGCATAGGTCTGAAAGTCCCTTCCACGTGCAGTCTTCTCTCTCCTAGGTAGCCACTGGTGATTCCTATCTCTGCCATTCCATTCCTCTGGCTGACTCCAGTCCAATGGACTCTGCTGGCACTTGGAATACCTCCCAGTATTGGTACTGCCTTGGACTCTCCCAGACCTGCCAATGGCATTTCTTCTCTTCCTTCCAGAGAGTTTCCTTCTCTCTCTATCCGCTTGGCTTGGCTTCTGCTTCTCGAGATGATGTTGTTGCTTGAGCTTGAAGCTGTTGCTGTATCCTTTCCTGAAGCTCTTTCTGTAGCTGAAACTGTTATCTGTAGAATAAGCTCTATTCTTATTCTGTCCTAATGTGTGCTCCTCCCTAACACAGCGCAGCTGTGTTGAATCAGGCCCTGCCCTTTGAGATGAGTGCTTAGGGATTACCTCATAGCTCTCTTGATTGCACACACGTTTTCTCACTTCAGCCCCTCTCATGGCTGCTGGAAACCTGGTGCATTCTGGGACTGGTAGTCTTTTATATGAAAACTCTGTTTTCTTACTTCTACCAGAACTGACAGGTTGCTTGTTCAGAGTCACATCATCTTTTCTATAGCTCCTACCTGAGCTATGATAAGCTTCCTTATCACAAACCGCAGACGAGCGTGTCCCATGGATATGGTCATGTCCATACCCATGTAACACAGGTGTATCACAGCTGCACCCCATGTCCATCAGCATTGGTGCACAGAGACCCAACAGGAAAGGTCCATGAAACAAACAGCAAAACACAAACACATAAAGGCAGATGTCACACACAAACGATCCAAGGTGTAACCTACTGTGTGTCTGCAGCAAATGTCTGTTTGGGATCCTCAGAGGCAGGCACAGTCTACAACACGTCACAGTAAAGGCAGAAGATGTCATAAAAATGTGTTGAATTACCATGTACCCATGTCCAGCCGACATTGCCGCATGTCCAAATTATGGTGACATCTGGGATACATAAATGCTATTGTGCAGTGGTCTGTCAACACACATGAGATAGGTTAACCCACAATCCACAACACGCAACACATGCACACACTGTGCACAAGGTCAACACCAGTAAGGTAGAGATAGCACACGCACCACTGCTCCACAGGTGTGCAGACCCCGCCCACCACATGATAATGCAAACTGCATGCACATTGAGCCACCCTCAAACACACACACACACAGTATGAGAAGGTGAGCGTGCCACCAGTAACATATGGCCTGTATGTGCACAATTGGAGAATAGTGGAGCTAAAGGTCTTGCAAATGCTATGACACACTGCTGTTGGCCGATGCTACAATATCAGGGAAGGGTGTAAGTGCGGCCCACCACCGAGGACATGTAGACACATGCAGCTCTGTTGGATGTATCCCAGAGACAGTGCTGGAAAAGACAAACTGGGCACGAACACATGTGGATATGTGTGGCCAACATCAACATATGGGGTACAGGGGAGTATGCTAAATAGGTCATCCACAACATATGTGCATTAGACAGATAACCTCTGACATGTGCTGCTCCTGACTGTCCACACAGACGAATTACCTGTATGTCTACCTACCCCAGTGTCCTGCACATTGAATGAGGTACATACAGCTGCCATTGCACTACAGCACCAGGAACATCACCAAGCATATCCTGTGGATTGAGAAACAAGGGAAACATACATATGTCATGTTGGAGCTGTGCAACAAACACACCAGCTTCACGTCCTCAGCTCTAATAACCCTCTAGATCAGTCACAGTCTGGCAGTTCATCATGACACTGTACCTAATTGCCCCCACCCAAACCCACCACTGATGTGTCCCTGACCAAATACAAGGGCCTGTAGCCTGTCCGTCCCCTTTGTGACTTCTCTGCTGCCCTTGAGACCGTTGACCACAACCATCACCTCGCAACCCTGTACATACTCAGCCCAAAGGTCTCGGTACAATCCTGCTTCCCCCATATGTCTTCCATAGCACCTTCAGTGTGTGTTCCTGTGGGTCCACCTCTCCTGCTAACCCGCTCCAAGGTGCTGTACAAAAGGGATATATGCAGGGGCTTCTACATTCCCCAGGCCCCATACCCAGTTCCCTGGTGCAGCAGGCACATCCCCTGGCTATCAGTAGCAGCTGTATGCTGATGTGTCCCAAAGATAGCTCTCCACGCCTGAACTATGTTTGGCAATCCACACCCCGATCTCAGCTTGTTCCCTGACATTGCTGGCTGCAGGTTCCCCCGCTGCATGAATTGAGCATGGACAAGACCAGACATCTGGTCATCGCCCCTAAATCCTCCCCAACCTTTACAGTGTCTGTGTAAAGGTTGGTACACCTTCTGTTGACCTGGTCTTCAAGATAGCAGTTCTCTATGACCCCTCACTCCCCTTCCCCACACATACCTATCATGTATCTAAGGCCTGTGGTGTCCTCCTAAATAACATCAGCAAGATTCCTGCCGTCACCCCAGAACACACAAATAAAACACTAATGCCCCCCTTCATCACCTGCCATCCTGGTCACTGTAACCTATACACCTTGCTGGTCTGCTTCAAAATCATCTCTGTCCACCGCAATGTATGCAACACTGTGCTGCATGGCTAAGCTACCGGCAGCCTCAGCATGGCAATAATACTCCACCTGTCAGGACACCTCACAGGCTCCAGGTGAGGTCAAGACGCACCTGCTGATCTACACATGGAGTCACAGTTTGGTTGCCCTGTACCTTGACTTGCATAACCCAAGTACTACAAATACTACTACTACTGAGCATATAAACAGTGCTAACACCTGTATGCATCGCCATACTGAAACATGTAACACACAGTCCCTGCTCATTAGAGCATACAATCCAATCAATCCCCTCATATCCCCCAAGTGTGATCCTCACACGTCAAGGCAACTGGTCCTATCTATGGGCCGCTCCCCCACTGTTAACACGGGACCACACACCTGTCACCTTGCAGCACCCAATGCCTGGAACTAACTACCTGTGGCTGCAGGGCAGCCACCCTCTCCAACCATCTCAAAACCCTGTGTGACAGCCTACCACATCGCCTATGCCTAATAATCCTGACTACATTAATCACCTCCACCCGCTGTTGTCCCCTGCCCACACCTTCTGTGTTAGCGGTTGGACTACATTGTAAGCTCAGATGGACAGGCATTGTGTCAGCAATGTCAGTGCAGTGCTGCGTATGACTGGTAGTGCGATACCAATGCTCACTAGTAGTAGTAGTACATATTGGATTGTCATACGCATATATTATGGTAACCTGCTGTTCCCTTTCTTTTCTTTGCCTATCCTTTTGTCTGTTTCTGTCCTCTACTCTGTCCTATCTTACAAATGGCGTTCCTTTCATATTTCCACAAATGATATATTATTGTAAACCACTCTAATGCTTCGGCCTGAGCGGTATATCAAATTCAAATAAACAATAAACAATAAACAATATATCTATCCAAATGTTATTTCCAAAATATCCAGTACTCACATGAGAATAGCTCCTCAATCAGCTGCCGCCTGAGTGCTGCGCCCTCACATGTGTCACCACGGGCATGTACAGGAGGGCACATTGGATCGTCTTCCAGATCCTCATTAATTTGGACATCGATATCGTGCCTGAGAGCAATGATGTGCAGGATGCAACAGGCACTAATGATCTCTGCCACTGTCATGGGTTGGTATTGTAAGGCCCCACCGGTCCTATCCAGACACCTGAAGCGACTTTTCAAAATGCCAAAGGTGCGCTCAATGATGGAGCGACTGGAGGCATGGGCCTCATTGTTCCTCATCTCTGCACGTGTCTGTGGTAGACACACAGGGGTTAGCAACCAGGGCTGACACCCAAATCCTGCGTCATCTGCAGAAAGAAATGTTGAACATTAAACCAGGAGCTGATGTCCACACACATGCACACATGAATGTACGTGCAAACCCACAGCACTTACAGGTCAGACAGAAACATAGGGGAACACATGATGGGACACAACAACTATGCACCAGTGTCTGGAAGTTTGAGATACAGAGCATGGGGGAGGTAGAAGGAGTGCAAACAACATTAACCTGATCCACAGCAGACACATGGGCAGACACCAGAGGCTGAAAGGTAGTAGCACCAGCCCTGAACACATCAGAGACAGACATGCAATGCACCCTGGACAAGGGCAGAGATGCACACATGTGCAAGCATGTGACGGTCATGCTACTGTCCACACACAGATGGTGCAACAGGAACAGGTACCCCACTGTGCCAAGCAGGATGGCATAGACAATATCACACTGTTGATAAACATGAAGCATACATGTGTGTCGTACTGTGCCAACCCAAACACACAATGTCAAATGGTGTGAAATGTCAAAAGTCAGTGTGCCACCAACACACAGCACAGCAGCACAGAAGACCTGGAGTGATTCCCCCCCCCCCCCCGCATCAGCTCTCACACACACAGATGACACACACACACACAACTCGGGACACACGTCAAAGACAGACATGTGTGCAGGCGGCTAGTCAGAGGTACACGATGTACATGTCAGAGATGACAAATACCCACCCAGCAGTATACAGTCCTCAAATTGACTAGCCTCAAATTGTCTGTACAGTGCCGAGTGACGCAGGATATAGGAGTCATGGGTGGACCCTACAAACCGCAGGACCACATTCAGAATAACCATACCTGCATCATATACAACCTGAACATTCAGGAAGTGGTAGTGTTTGCAGTTGCGGAACACTGCCTCCCTGTCTCTGGGCAGGACCAGGGCAACATGTGTGCAATCAATAGCTCCCATCATGTGTGGTAACCAGGCAAATGCCTCAAAGGCCTGGTTCATGGTCCCCCACTGTTGCCTAGTGTTGGGAAATGCAATGTAATTCTCAACCTGGCTGAACATGGCACGCAGTACTTGGTGGAGACAGCGTGAGAAGGTGGGGTGGCTCATTCCACCCACTGTGGCCACAGATGACTGGAAACAGCCAGAGGCAAAGAAATGTAGGGCACCAAGGAGCTTGACCAAACCCGGTATGGCATGTGACCAACCAGTCAGGGGCTTGAGGTCAGGTTTTAGATCCTCATAGAGCTCCCTAATAGCCCCTGTGCTTAGGCGGTAGAGGGAGATGACCTGGTTCTCACGCATGTCCTGGAGCCAGGCCCTGGGCCTGTAGAGGTGAGGCTGGTGAGCCTGCAACTTGGCACGCCTCCTGCGCCGTGCCAGCACAGCCCCTGCCTGGCCTGCCCCCACAGCTGCAGGTTGGTGTTGCAGTGGGACTGCACCCCTTCCCCGTGCCCCAGCCCCATGGTCACCATATCCCCCGTCAGGCAACTGCAAGCCCTGCACATCCCCCAGTGCACATGCAGCAACCACAAAACCTGCCATAGTGGACACTATAAACACAACCCCCCTCACCTCCTCTACCTCACACTACCCCTGCCACTCACCTCCCTCACCACACACCAACCCTGCCGCTCAACTCCCCCACCACACACCAACCCTGCCGCTCACCTCCCACACCACTCACCAACCCAGCCACACACCACACCCACCACCGACCAACCTTGCCACCCACCTCCCCCACCACATACCCACCCTGCCAACTACCTCCCCCACCACCCACCAATCGTGCCACTTACCTCCCCACCACACACCAACCCTGCCACCTACCTCCCCCACCACCCACCAACTGTGTCACCTACCTCCCCCAACACTCACCAACCCAGCCACACACCTCCCCCAGCACTCACCAAGCCCACCGCTCGCCTCCTCCACCACTCACCAACCCAGCCACCTACCTCCCCCACTGCTCACCAACCCTGCCACTCTCCATGCCTAACCTGCCTCTGACCCTCTGTTCACTTCACCATCAACAATGCTCGCCTTCAAACTCGCTCGCCTGCACTAACCCCTCAGCATGTACCAGGTGTTCACGTTAATGTATGGTATGTTTTTCCATCTGCGCATGTGTGTGCGCATTGCGCATGCGCAGAGGCGATGTGTAGAGTGTGTATGTGGAACCATGCGCCGCACATGCGCAGACACATACACCTCTTGTGCATGTGTGGCACACGGTTCCGCTACACCCTGTCGCCTGTGGGATGTGTGCAGAACCAGGTGCTGTAGATGCACAGATACGTACAGCACATGTGCATGTGCGGCACCTGTTGCCGTGCACATCTCACAGGCAACAGGGTGTAGCAGAACCATGCAATGCACCTGCACAAGAGGTGTACGAGTCTGTACATCTGCGGCGCCAGGATACACACAAGCCGTAATGGACGGTGTGATGGGAGCTGCTGACACACATGCATATGCCTCCCATGCAAATATGTAGCCTGCAAGCACATGAGCGACGACTGGTTCCACGCCCATCCCACATGCGACAGGGCTTAATGGAACCATGTGCCACACATGCGCAAGAAGTGTACATGTCTGCGCATGTGCAGCACACTGTTCCGCATATGCACCCTACACATCGCCTCTGTGCATACGCAACACGCACACACATGCGCAGATAGCATACTGGCATGCTGTGGGAATCTGTAGGTCAACATCTCGAGGGCATGAGGTGTACAGCACAAGCACAGTAACAGACCTGTCATGTTACATTGTGACAATTCGCAACAGACCCATTGTAGCCCCTGCCATGCATCTGCAGTTCACACTCACACATCCCTTTGCCCTATCAGCTCTGCATACCCTGTAAGCCGTAGATCTGTGGTCCCTTATGACGGTGCAGCACATGGTTGGATCACAATGTCATCAGGAATACATTGTTGTGGGGCAAGGGCAATGTATGTGGCACACATACACACTGGGACATGCACACAGGTGTCACACTCACTGCTACAGCATGTATGTACAGAGGACACATGACCATTGCAACAGTTGGCTGCCTACACAATGTTTTAATACAAATATGTGTCAGTAGGTGCCTTACAAACATTAAAAGGTACAATACCCTCCACACGGGCGGGTTAGCATTACAACTAGTTCAGAATATACTTTTTAAATAATTCAACCGGGGAAGAAGTTGTTACTACTGGAAAATTCAACAATCGAATATTAGAGGCACGTGCCACATTTTCCAAATTTTCCAGTTTCATTTTCATGAAATCATTATCCTTAATAATAGAGTCCTGCACTAGTGCAAACTGAGTCAATTTTTGTTCCCCAGCTTCCACTTTCAAACAACAGGTAGCCATCTCTCCTTGAATCGTGGATGACGTTGTTTCCAATTTCTCCAATCTAGAAACAGTTAAATCCAGTTGTTTACTCACAATGGAAGAAAGCTGCAATATCGCTTCCCAAATTGATTCCAGGGAAATCTCCTTAGGTCGCTGCAGAGGAATACCAATAGCCAAGCCAGCCGTCGGTCTTGAAGAATTAATATCCACTCCCTCAGCACAGTTAAGAGATGTATCAGCCTCAGAGATGGAAGAAGGAACCAAATCCACATCCCCCCGAACCGAGGGCAGGAATCCAGAGCTCTCCTCCTGCAAGGCCCGCACTTCAGACGCCATCCCACCAACTCCGGGATGGGCAGTTTCTCCTCTTGCGGGAGGAGACACCGGATAGGTTCCACGAGGAGGTGGCAGTCACTCATCTGGGGAGAGAGTCACATCCAGGGCAGAGACAGCCGTAGCCACTATTACCGGCGTCGGATTATTATTTAAAAAGTATATTCAGGAAGTTTTGAATGTTCCATCTGATTTAATCCCCCCGGTGGTGAAGGCTTATTTTCTGCCTAAGGGCAAGATAGAGGGTAAGGTAGCGGTAGGTGATATGGGTATGGATAGCCTGGATGTATCCGTGTTGTTACAATCACCCAAGGACTCTGATATATTAACCTCAACAATGCTGGTGACTCTTGCATTATCTTCGGATCGTGATTGGTTGTTAAAAATGTATTTCAAGAAACGGTCAGTGTTATTTATGAGGAAGAGGGTAGCAATGTTTCCCGATGTTTCTAGGGATACTCAGAAAAGACGTAGGGCCTTTTTGTTATTAAGACCAGGAGTAGTCCAGATGGGTGCTAATTTTGTGCTTCGTTTCCCTTGCAAGTGTATTATTTCCTTTCAGAATTCTAAATATGTTTTTCTCCGGCCTGAGGATTTGACTTCATTTATTAATTCTCATATCGTAACTTCCTCTCCCCAGTAAGTTCTCATCAATTTAGACATTTCTCTGTCCCCTGCCAATATTAGGAAGCCACTTTTTCTTTTTCTAAATTTTCTCTTGGCTATTTCCCCCATTTTGTGGGCTAACTACATTCTTGTATCTGTTTTTTTTTTCTTGGTACTTTGTTCTGAGATGTATTTGTTCTTTTTTTTTTTTTTTCTTTTTCAAATTTTTATTTATAAAAAGTAAAATACACCAATACAACAAGAGATGAGAAAAAATTCTCATCTGAAACCAAAGAAAAGTAATAAACATATCAAATAATAATTATGAAAAGTCCACATCCAGGAGAAGCTCTATAAACACAAAGCAAAAATTACAAATCATAACATGCCTGGTGAAATCCCCACAACCAACAAGATACAATCAATACAGATTAGCATACAATAACATACAATAAAACTAATCTAAATGATCTTAAGGGGAAACTATAACTAAACTTTCTCCTTCAAAAAATCCAATAACTGAGCTACCTCTCCAAAAACATATCTTTTATCTTGATATATTACGTGACATTTGCATGGGTATTTCAAATAAAACGATGCTCCCAAGGCCAAAACGCGTGGTCGGGCCTCTAAAAAAGCCTTCCGACGACGCTGAGTGGCCCGGGAAACATCAGGAAATATCTGAACATACTGCCCACAAAATTTTTCACGCTTCTTCTTAAAATATGCCCGAAAAATTCTTTGTCTATCTAAATCTGAAGCTAACATAACAACTAGGGTAGCTCTTGTAGATATCATATCTTGAGAAGATTCTAAAAATTCAGAGATATTCAATGATGACATAGCTTTGGGAACTTCCTGAGACCCTGTCCCCAAGGAAACAGGCGCTGAAATTAAATCTCTAGTAGGAACATAGTAAATATTCAATAAATCAATTGTTTCAACACCGGATATAAGCAACACATCCTTCACATATTTCTGGAAAAGAATCACAGGCGTAAGATAATGCGTTTTAGGAAAATTTAAGAGACGAAGATTCCTCGCTCGGAGGGAGTTCTCTAATATTTCATCTTGACTATGCAATAAAGTAACATCTTGAACCAAAGCGTCAAGAACTCCCTGCTGCGAGGCAATCCTCGCGTCATGTAATGCAACAGATTTTTCCACAGACAACAATCTAGAATCCTGATTAGACAACTTTTCAACCGTTTCTTTTGTAAAAACAGAAATTCTTTGCAAGGACGAGTCCAAAGCTAACTCCATCTTTGATAACATAGCCCAAAGATCTTTTAACGAAACATTTTCAGGAGGTTCACGAGGCTCCCCGGGAGGGGAGAAAACAACTGCCGATGGAAGTGGAGGAGGCAGAGCATCAAGTTTAGACTCAATCCGCAAGAAAGAGGAAGAAAGTAAAGGTTCCCCAATCTCAGAGGAAACAAGGCTAGCCTTAGAAGAAACAGCCATCATAGAATTTTGCACTTGCATAGCTGGGGGTGAGTCCTTCAAATTTGGGGAAACATCCGAAGATACAGTACTCACAGTTGACTTTTCCTCAATAGCGATATCGACTTTCAAAGTATCAGGCAACTGTCTCCCAACTTGTACATGAGCGTCCATTGGGCCGACTACCCTGCCCGCTTTCGGTGCTGCAGCCGGCAAAGGACGTTTCTTCCTTTTCCCCATCAAAGAGGACTCTAGACTCCGAATGTGCGCCGAAGGGGCGCCAAAGGGGCATGGCCTGCCCCTTTGGTCACGCCCCTTCGGGCACGCACCACGGGCACGCGCCCGCTACGCGTACCGCGTTGGGGCAGAGTCTTATAGCCCGTTCAATCAAGCAGCCCCAATGAGAAGAGCTGCCGTGGGTCACCAAGCCAATCAGATACAAGCAAAATACTGCAGGTAGGAAATGAAAGAGCCCTCGGCGTCCCGCGTTGGGGCAGAGTCTTATAGCCCGTTCAATCAAGCAGCCCCAATGAGAAGAGCTGCCGCGGGTCACCAAGCCAATCAGATACAAGCAAAATACTGCAGGTAGGAAATGAAAGAGCCCTCCCGAGATGTATTTGTTCTTACAAGATGTTGTTTCTGTACAAGTATTTTACTTGGTTAATTATTGTTAAATTGCATAAATAATAAATTTAAAAAACAAACAAACAAAAAAACCTAGTTCAGATTTGGCGTTAGCCCAGCATATACATCCATCTCACACGTTAGTGGGGATACATTTGGCTATTAGGGTTGCCACCTTTGCCATCTGTGCATCCAATTTAACTACCTTGCAGACACTGGGAGATGGCCACAGCTATTTATGTGGATCGTGCGTCCAAACTGGTCCTCGATTATCCAATATGCACACGTCATTTCTGCCAATGAGGAGGCAGGCTGCGCCAACCTATCACATTGCAGATATCTGGGAAATGGTGCAGCTATACTCATGCACAGACACTTTGATTGTCATACGCCTACTGGATAGGGCATGAGGATGACTCAGACCCTGATGTTCAGGAAGCATGTCTGTGGCCCCATCATGGGCGGGGACGGGGTTCCATGCTGCCAGATAGCCAGAGATGTTGGCTGCCATCTGGGCGCTGTTGTTTCATTTGTACAGATGAGGTGGGAAATGGGTTCAGTGATGGATATGCCCCGTTCAGGTCCCCCATGTGCATCAGCATCACGCCATGACTGCCAACTTCACCGCATTTCACTGACTGATTGCAGTTTGACCTCTCCTTAGCTACATCGGGGCTGGTCAGACAGGAGTGAGGTTTGTGTCAGCCCCTCAGCAGTCTGTCGCCAGTGCCAGCAGTTGTGTCTCAGGGTGTGGCAGGCACCAAATGAGCCACTGCTGACTGACATACCAGTGCGCAACAGGATCGTGTGGGCATGGAGGCCCTCCGACTGGTCGACTATGATGTGGGATACATTGCTCTTCAGCGCTTAATTCACCATCAGCCTGATTGTAAATCGGGCCCACACATATGTGCGGGGAGTCCCCGAGTTGTTTTCCCAGCCAGGGTGTCTTAACCTCAGTGTGCACCATCCTCTGCCGGTCACAGTCTGGGGCTGCATGGTTGCCAGTGGCATTGTACGTCCACACATCAGGGATGGGGTGCTCAACGGGGCCCTGTACATCAGCATATAGCATATGTGCATGTTGCTATCAGCACACCAGTTGGCTCCTGGACAGTTCCTCCTCCTAGTTGACAATGCACCCTGCCAGTGCTCCAGATAGGTGATCATCTGGACACTGCAGGAGACCATCACATCAATGGACTGCCCTGGCCAGTCCCCAAATCGGAATACAGCCACGATCCTGTGTCACATGGTGGCGTGAGAAATATCCAGGGGGCATCCATCGTCACACTGTCAGCTGATAGTGTCACGCACTGCAGCTTGGAATGGCATTGTCACCGACAGTGACCTTGTCAGACAGCCTCATTCAATGATGGCAAGGTGCATTCTGGTGAACAGGTACAATAGGTGTCGCATCAGATATAGAGCCATCACTGATGCATACATGTGGACATTTGCAAGGCAACATACATTCGTATGAGGAAGACCTGGCGTGCATCCATGATATGTGGGAGCATACCTACCGTACTGTATCGTTGCCCAACAATGTACATCACGCGGTATACACATAATACCTATCAACAGGCCAACTATGGGGAACTGACCTTGTATTCTGGGCCACACATGCACTGGTGGTTAACCCTAATAGCCAAATGTATCACCTATCATGGTATGCACAGAGGCAGCCACTGGGTGGACCATGACATCAAGCTGCATGGACATGTGGCTGTGGACACATCTTTGTACAGGGTGTCACAGATCTTTTGGTACAACTGTGGGTCACATGTGGCCAATTCCCAGTGGACCCCATGTGCTGGTCCCAGGTCCCGGGACAGCACAGGGCAGGTGTGCCATGTGCACATGTGTGCCTCACACACCCAGGGGCCCGCCATGGGGGTATGGCTGGGGATGCGTCATGAACATGCCATGATAATGCTGGTGGCGCATCACTTCAGCCATACCCTCAACAGCAGCTGTGAGCTGCCTGATGGCGTGGCCATGGTCACTCAGGGTCTGCATAATGGTGCCCATTGCCACACACAGGAGACCTACACATTTTCCACCACATCCACATCATGTGGCTGTGGTCTGGGTGGTGGCATCTGCATGGGTCCTGTGTGTGGCAATGTGTGTAAGTCCCATGCCCAACCTGACACCTTTGCCATGCACATGGGGCAGGTGGCAGGGGCCCCCAGTGCCCTGTGGTGACCTGCGGCCACCCTCCGGCACAGGCTCCCCCTCTCCACCCTTCATGGCCCCCCGCCCTCCCCGCCCTGGCCGGTCCCCTCACTCTCCCCACTGCCCTCCCCCTCTTCCCCCTTCCACTGCACCTCCCCAGCACCCTCTGCCACCCCCTCCTCCCACTCCTCCCCACCCTCCATGTATTCCTCCCCACATCCATGGCATCCTCCGCCGCTGCAGGTATGTCCTCCACATCAGTGATTCCAGTGGTCATGGGGGGGCTGCCACCAGGTGGTGTGTGTGCCGAGATCCCCTCCCCAGCATCTGCAGCCTCTGTGGAGAAAGCAGAAATGAACAGGGCATCATGCGTTTGTTATGGCACAGACACATTGTATGTGGCATCACAGGCTGCCATGCCACTGGGCCATGGTGTTGCGCAATGCAGAGGCTGGGACACTCACCAGCACCCGTGGCCATTGCCTCCCACTGCATGTGGCGGAGGTATCCAGGGCAGTGTGGCCACATCTCTCTGCCCTTCTTCAGTAGGTCCTCTACCTGTGGGGATAGGCAATGTTTGCAACTATTAGGGTCCTGTATCCCTGCCCATGGCAAACGACATGGCGCACATGTCTGTGTGCAATGGGGGTCGCTCCTGTTATGGGCAGTGGGTCCCATACTTGCTGTTGACACCACCACCTGCATGTGTGGGCGTGAGGCTGGGCATGTGTGGTGTGACACCTACGTGCCCTGTGCGCTGCCTCGCAGCTATCCCATGCCATGTCCCTGCCATCTCCTGGCATGACATGACAGCAACATGGCATGTGCGGCGTTGCCATTCTGATCTCCAGGGGGTGTGACCCCATACCCTCAGTGCAGTCCTGCACACACCTCGGTGTTGGGAAGCTCGTCCCACATCAACAGGAGCCATCACCATGACACCTGGATGCTGATCCAACCTCTGTGGTGTGGGCTCGGACACCTGGGAGTGTGGGGAAGCATGGTACCTGCACCAACATCAGCTACCATTACACCGGGATGCTTGGTGGACCACTGGAATCTGGTGTGATGCCTCCTGTGGATGTGGTGGAGCTGGAAGCCTGCAACAGCAGCAGCAGCAGCCATAACACCAGGGTGACTGACAGACCTCTGTGTTGTGGGCTGGAGCCCCCTTGGGGTGGGCCACAGCTGGGAGACGGCAACTGCAGCAACCACCATGACCCCAGGATGTGTACTACACCTCTGTGATCAGGTCTGGGGGCCTCCTGGGGATAGGGTGATGTTTCACACATACACAGCAGCACCTACCATAACACCAGGATGTAGAATAGACCTGTGTCAGCTGGTCTGATGCCCCCTGGGGTTAGGGTAGAGCTGGGAACCTGCAACAACAGCAAACACCATAACACCAGGATGTAGAATAGACCTGTGTCAGCTGGTCTAATGCCTCCTGAGGTTAGGGCAGAGCTGGGAACCTGCAACAAAAGCAACCACCATACCACCAGGATGTAGACTAGACCTATGTAATCTGGTATGATGCCTCCTGAGGTTAGGGCAGAGCTGGGAACCTGCAACAACAGCAACCACCATAACACCAGGATGTAGAATAGACCTGTGTAATCTGGTCTAATGCCTCCTGGGGTTAGGGCAGTGCCGGGAACCTGCAACAACAGCAACCACCATAACACCAGGATGTAGAATAGACCTGTGTCAGCTGATCTGGGGCCTCCTGGGGTTTAGGGCAGAGCTGGGAACCTGCAACAACAGCAACCACCATAACACCAGGATGTAGAATAGTGTGGTGTAGAAGGTCCCTCTGATCCCTTAGAGATAGGAAAAATGGAAGAGTTAGCTTCAGTAGCTGACAGAAAACAAAAGCACATGGCTCATGGTTTCCAGGGAAACCACAAGCAGAGTGAGTCACAGGAAAGGAAAACACACCCCTGCTGCAGTTTAGCTCCACAGTCACGAGTTGAGGCAGAACACCTGCTGGGAGGAGGGGTCAGGTTAAACCCTAGAAGGCAGAGATATAAAGAATGCTCATTAGAGAGAAAGTTAGAACAGCCAAGGAAACAGCTAAGAGAAGAGCCAGGAGAACCAGGTGGAGGACAGCCAAGAGAACAGCCATGAGAAGCAGAGGAACTGCTTGGGACTGAGGACCCAGAGCAGCTGATGGTAATAGAAGATTCTCTGAGGTTTAATTCAGAGAGGGAAATCAGCAAGAGGAACAATTGGAGAACCAGTGCCAAGAAGCCAGATATAAACAGCCCAGGTTTGGTGCTCTATCTGAAAGGCAGCCAAAGGGAAAGATTACCAAGAAGGCTGACTTGGGAGCACTCACAAACTCCAACAGCAACCATCATAACACCAGAATGTAGAATAGACATGTGTCAGCTGGTCTGATGCCTCCTGGGGTTAGGGCACAGCTGGGAACCTGCGACAATAGCAACCACCATAACACCAGGATGTAGAATAGACCTGTGTAATCTGGTCTAATGCCTCCTGGGGTTAGGGCAGAGCTGGGAACCTGCAACAACAGCAACCATCATAACACCAGGATGTAGAATAGACCTGTGTCAGCTGGTCTGGGGCCTCCTGGGGTTAGGGCAGAGCTGGGAACCTGCGACAACAGCAACCACCATACCACCAGGATGTAGACTAGACCTGTGTCAGCTGGTCTGATGCCTCCTGGAGTTAGGGCAGAGCTGGGAACCTGCAACAACAGCAACTACCATAACACCAGGATGTAGAATAGACCTATGTCAGCTGGTCTGGAGGCTTCCTGGGGTTAGGGCACAGCTGGGAACCTGCAACAACAGTAGCCACCATAACACCAGGATGTAGAATAGACATGTGTAATCCGGTCTGATGCCTCCTGGGGTTAGGGCACAGCTGGTAACCTGCAACAACAGCAACCACCATAACACCAGGATGTAGAATAGACCTGTGTCAGCTGGTCTTGGGCCTCCTGGGGTTATGGCACAGCTGGGAAACTGCAACAACAGCAACCACCATTACACCAGGATGTAGAATAGACCTGTGTCAGCTGGTCTGATGCCTCCTGGGGTAAGAGCACAGCTGGGAACCTGCAACAACAGCAGCCACCATAACACCAGGATGTAGAATAGACCTGTGTAATCCGGCCCTAACCTCAGGAGGCATTAGACCAGCTGACACAGGTCTATTCTACATCCTGGTGTTATGGTGGTTGCTATTGTCGCAGGTTCCCAGCTGTGCCCTAACCCCAGGAGGCATCAGACCAGCTGACACAGGTCTATTCTACATCCTGGTGTTATGGTGGTTGCTGTTGTCGCAGGTTCCCAGCTGTGCCCTAACCCCAGGAGGCATCAGACCGGATTACACATGTCTATTCTACATCCTGGTGTTATGGTGGCTACAGTCCTGCAGGGGAAGGAACACGCTCCAGGGTAGTCAATGCAGATCTGTTTGTATCACACAGGGCACTGGCAGTAGGCCTGTCAATGCTCAGATACTACCCACCACCATCTGACAATCACCAGCAGAGGGCAGGGTCAGTCTTCACCCTGCAAGGTGCTCCAGCCATACACACGCTAATTGCAGACAGTCTGCTAGCTAGTACATAGTGCATGTCCCTGGTGAAACTGTGTGCACCCAGAGGTGGCATATCAGTGATTGGGCCCCCAGCCAGGGGAACTCCCAGATATCACTTGAGGGAAGCACTACATAGCACTATGTGGGGACCTAGACATGCCATGGTCACTGCTCAGTCAGGGTGAGAGTGACACCCCCCCCCAGCATGACTTGCTGTGGTCACCCTATCCGTGCACGTGGTGGTCGGCCAATACAATGTCCCAGCCATTGCCCTATGCCCTGTGCAAATGCATCCTGCCCAGGCTGCCCTGTCCGGCCCATACCCACAGTACCTTGCTCCTCATTATGCACATAGGCAGGCTAACACTGGAAACAGTGCAAGAATTGTGGGCTCATTAAGGTGTGGGCAGCCACAAAACACTGGATAAACATACACACACTCCCATACCTATTTCAGCATTGTGCAAATATAGAGGTGGTTGGCAGCCCGGGCCGCCACACCAGTCCTGGGCACAGCGCAGGCATTGCTATGGTACTTAATACTGTTGGGGTCACTCTCCGGGGTGGTAAACACTGTCAGAAACAAAAACCGAGACACACTCCACAGATATCAGAAAGGTTGCTCTGATGGATCTCTGTCAACAAATTGTGTTTCATTTTGGACTTGTTATCTGACATTAATCATAGCAACCGCTTGATATATGTGGAACGTGTTTCCAAGTTTATGACGGCATTGCTAAGGTATGCAGGTTCTAGTATTGGTAGATGCTGCACCGTGCAGGGCCCAACAGCCTGACTCTCCATGAGGCTTTGGATAGTGGAGCTGGCCGATGCTCTGGGGCAGAGGTTCCCAACTCTGTTCCTGGTGGGCCTATCATGATTCAGGTTTTCATACTGTCCCTAATGAATATGCAGGGAATACATTTTCATACAATGGGGGCGGTACATACAAATGCATCTCAAGCATATTTCTTAGGGACAGTATGAAACCTGAATGGTGTTTGGCCCTCCGGGACTGTAGTTGGGAACCTCTGCTCTAGGGACTGCACTTGTCTACGGAGAATGTGCTCTGTAGGGTAGAATATAGGTATTTATAGTGTGTTTATTTTATCTGCAAAAAGGTTCCTTCTTTATTACCACGGTTTAGTACTGGGTAATAAATAGGGACATGGTCTGCAGGAGCCACAGCTGGGGCTTGAACCTGTGACCTTATGCCCCTGGACACACTGGCTGGGTGTACTGCTCAAAACTGTTAAGAAGACAGTCAGGAAACGTGGCAGAGAAAGGGCCTTTATTATTCCACGAATCAAGCGTGCCAGTCCTGACACAGGCCGTGTTTCGTATTACACTTCCTCAGGGGTATATGGCTCACTGGAAATAAATACATATGTAAAAACAAAAGTAAAAACAAAAACACAGCAAATAAATATAAAACCAAAATGACATTATTAAAAAAAGAGTCAATTAAACATAAACAACTGATGCATTAAAAACATATTGAGTATAACAAAAATTAAACATTTAAAACAGAACGTGATAACCAATGATAAAATCAAATAAATTAGATAAATACATAAGAACATGAATGCATAAATAACATCCACTATCCAAATGAAAAAAACTATTATTACTTGAACTGTGTTCTCAATAAAAATAAACATCCAATGAAGAACAAAGGTACTAAAAAGTAATAAAAGGCGAGAGAGGAGGACCAAGGTGAAATGAATACCCAATAAGCGGGAGAGTTAAATAAATAAGACCATTGGATAAATACCAAAATAAATCAATAAATAAATGTTTATAAAAACAAAAGACATGTAAATGATAAATGTGATCACCCATATAAAAGAATAAATATCATAAATAAAAAGTATGTGCAAATAAAATGAAACCGTATCATACCGCTATATCTGCCCGTCCACCGGACACAATCTTAGGGGTATATTTACTAAGGGGTATGTTTACTAAACTTCCTTAACGTGCGTGCCGCGCAATTAGTGCACGCTAAGGTACCTTAGCACACGCTAATGACGCTTTCCGTGGCAAAAATGCGCTTTAGTGAAAACCTCGCGTTAGAGCCGATTTAAAGGGAAGAGAAACCATTTCTGTCAGCAATGTACAGCAAAACCAGGGAAACCAACAAAAAGTGATAAGTGTGATACATGTGCACAGAACAAAAGTACAAATAAACATTGAAAAGGACTCCAACAAAATAAAAAAAAATCATAATCAAGCTGGGCAATAGTGATAGTAATGGGAAACATCAAAAAACACTCCCAAGAAAGCTCCAAAAAATAAATATGAATTTTGGAAGGGTCTACGTTCCGTCCCCATACAAGGTGAATGATCCGACAGTAAAATAGCACTGATCAGGGTTTCCCTCTCCATTTTTACAGGTTACCTATGGCATGCACATGTTCCACAACAGCAGGGCAGGCATGTCGGAATGGGCAACTGGACAGATGCTGGGAAAGGGGATACAGAGGGTTGCAGGCGGCACATGCTGTGGTGCAGCTGGGGCACAGTGCGGACTAGGCAGATGCCTAGGTGGCACTTAGGAATGCTGAAACTGAACAGCAGCCAGACAGCAACTGATGAGGGCCCAACATGGGCACGAGAGTGTTTATCACAGTGTCACAGGGGATAGTACCCAGCAGGTACCCCCAAGGGCACAGAACATTGGCAGGCGGTGTTGGGGGGAAGCGTGGATGCCCATGCAGGGACCCCTACTCCAGAACACGCACCATAAGCAGTCGCCTACCTGCACACTGGATGGCTTGAGACTGCACACCACCATCACCACCAGCAGAAGGGCATGTCAGCATGGTGGCACAGGGGTACTGGAGGTGGAGGGGGGCAGTGGCAGCTGCCCAGAGCCGACCATGGCCTAGCCCTGCGTAGGTGGGTGCCATGCACTGCAACAGACAGGCTCTGTCTGACAAACAATAATAATAGTCTTAATCCGTAGAACTGCAATCTCACCTTGCACCTCCTCTCATCAAGAAATTACCTAGATTCATTTAAGCTCCACATATAGCTGCATTTAGTTGCTTTGTATATAGTTGCTTTGTACATAGTTCTCATGTTCTCTGTTCTGTTTTCACTGTTCATGAAACCTGTTTAATGTATACCCAGTTTATTGTCCTGTTCATTGTAAGCACAGATCAATTTTTTTTGAGACGTGTAGTTTTATGTTCATTGTAAACCGCACTGATGTCAAATAGCGCGGTATAAAAGAAACTGTAAATAAATAAATAAATAAATAAAATAAATAAAATATATATCCATTTATCTTCAGATATTCTCAATCCTAGTGTAGATCATATGGAGTGTTTCTTTTGGTCTTGTAAGGTCTAATTTTGAGCCCCCGCATGGGTAGTCATAGCGGTATAAGAACTCACAATTGTTTTACATGGTATTTCATCCTGGCGGGTCTTCCCCTTTGAAATTATAAGAGCACACACACTGATTGTATCTTGCGGTTTCAACTTTTTCTAAGGTGTTTTTAGGTGATTGGGGTTGGTCAGGGTTCAATTATGAACACAGATTTATCACACAATGTCACTTCCTAATAAAAAATTGTTTAATTTTTGTTACAGTATTTCTTTATTTATTAACAGTATATGTGTATTGTTCTTTTCTGAGAAGATTGGTTCTACTCGCACACATGCGGGTTCCCCTTTGATAAGTGAAGGCCGCGGGGTCGCGTCCATGTCGGCCGCCTGTAACCGGGCGGCGCAGCAAGAGCGACACGAGGCGGCCAGGAGGGTTGGGGGGGGGGAGGGAAGTTCCGGGCGGTGCGACTTTTAAATTCATTGGCTCTCTACATGGCGGGAGCCGGGGGAGTGAGCCAATGAATGGGAAGAAGGAATAGGCAGGAGCACGAGTTGGCAGGGGTGGGGAGGGGTGGTCAAGCAACCTCAAGGGGGGAGAGAAGAGGGGAGCCTCCACGTGGGTCTCGCAGTAAGACAAATAACAGGGGGGAGACGAGAGGTGAGGGGAGAGGAGGCGTAAGGGGTGCAGAAGTGGGGTGGATAGAGGGGAGGTGCATAGGGGGGGAAGGGTTACCACCGGGTTTAAGTGGGAGCGCTGGCAGGGGCCACATGGGGCAGGCCTTTGACAATGTAGTGGGGCTGGGTCCTTACACGCCTTTTACTGGATGGGGGAAACAACAGGCTACATGGCCGGCAGGGAGCGCAGGGGCTTGGGAGCATTGGGCTAGGGGCGGACAGGGCTCCTCTGGGGCCGAGTGGCTTGGGGCGTGGCAGTCAGCGGCCTCCGGTGGGCCCTCTCCCTGTGTTTCCTTATTTGTCTTAACAGATGCCTGGCAGGAGTCCATACCCTATGCTGACCAGAGGAGACGGCTTCAGCGGAGAGCGGCGAACCGTTGGCCAGCCGGCGGGGGGAGAGCAGTGGGCAAATGAGCGGCCAGAGGAGCAGCAGTGGCCCATAGAGGACAGCTGCAGGGTGACAGTGGGAGCAGCGGCTGAGGGTCCAGTGGACAGGGCTGCAGGTGAGTCGGCAGCGGACCGAGGTGGGGCTTCAGTGTGGAAAGGGGCGTCGTCGGGTAAGAAAGGAAAGGACCATCGGAAGCGGAAGCACAGCAGGAGAAGGCGGCATGGGTCAGATACCTCATCGTCATCGTCAAGCTGGTCGTCGTCCTCCACTTCGAGCGAGGGAGATGCGGAATTGATGGCCGGGGGCGGCGGCGAGGGGCCAGGCCAGCAGATGGGAGCCCCTTACTTAGCAGCTTATGCAGAATTGTGGGAGGGGGTCCCGAAAAAATTGCGTTGTAAGATACGAAAACGTTGGTATATCGACATCTTCCGGTTGTTAGAGGGCAGGAGACGTTCAGGGGATAGTAGGAGAAAGAGAAAAGAAGATAAGAAGGCAGGTAGGCTGAGGAAGGTGTCCCGGAATGTGGTGAATTGGACAAGAGCTTTTCTGCATTTAGCGAGCGTGTGGGGGCATTATTATCTGGAGCAATATGGGATGTTGCTGGCTTATGCGGACGTGATTCTGGAGGCAGCACAAATGCATGAAGGCTGGTCGTGGTTGAACTACAACGAGCGATTTCGAGATAAGATGGAGGAGAACTGATTCTTGTCATGGGGCGCACAAGACATCAACCTATGGCTAATGCAAATGTCAGCTAAAGTAGGGGTGGGGATTCTGGGTGGCGGAAAAGGGGGAGGGGAGAGCCAAGGGGGCACGGGTCGTTCCTTTCGGAATGCAGGAGCTGGGTTGCAGCAGAGAGTGGGGGGAACAGGGACTGAAGATGTGTGTTGGAGATTTAACAAGGCATCGTGCCCCTTTCCAGACTGTAAATTTCGGCACGCATGCTCCAGTTGTGGAGGGGGACATTCAGCAGTCAAGTGCGGCAAAAAAGTCTCTGCCCCACCCGGCGGGCCCCTGCCGAAGTAAGGCAGAGATAGGCAGTCTAGCCCCTACCCCGATTAAGGTTATCTGTAAACTCATGCATGTTGACTGTACTGAGATTTTTGTTATTTATTTTATTTTACATTTCTTATATACCGCACTATTTGACATCAGCGCGGTTTACATCGAACACAAAAATTCAGCACAAAAACAAGTGTCTGAGTTACATTAAACAGGGTCAATAAACTTGGCTAACAAGGTAATTATGAATCACAGGAAGGTAAACTTGGATTGTAAAGTAAACTATTTGTTCTATGTGAACCGCGCTGATGCTGAATAGAGCGGTATATAAGAGAATATAAATAAATAAATAAGGAGTTGCAGGCTAGGTTGTTAGGTTATCCGAAGTGGGGGAACAGGGTAATTTTGAAAAAGGGGTTTCTTGAAGGTTTTGTTATTCTGATAGTGGGTGCGGTAGTAGGCAGGGTGTTGCGCAATGCGCCGTCAGTGAGGCGATTGGCGAACATTGTTCGGAAAAAATTGTTAGTGGAATTGGAGCTGGGATGAGTCGCCGGGCCCTTCTCTGAGAGGCCTTTCCCAAATTTAGTGGTGTCCCCGCTAGGGATTATTCCTAAAAAAAGAAGTGGGGAAGTTTAGACTCATTCATAACCTGTCGTTTCCTGAGGGTGAGTCGGTCAATGATCAGATTCCGTGGGATAAGTGTGCGGTGCGTTATGCGTCCTTCAACTGGGCAGTGGAATTTGTTAGGCGTGCAGGGAGGGGGGCCTAGATGGCGAAGGTGGACATTGAGTCGGCGTTTAGGCTGCTGCCAGTCCACCTGGATAGTTTTCCATTGTTGGGTTTTTGGTTTGAGGATAGCTTTTATTTTGACAAGTGCCTGCCTATGGGTTGTTCAGTCTCATGTGCGTACTTTGAGAAATTTAGTGCATTTTTGCACTGGGTGCTGGTGAAAGAGGTTGGTTGTTCGAATGTGGTCCATTATTTGGATGATTTTTTGTTTGTGGGAACCGGACAGTCGGAGGATTGCCAGAACCTAGTGACGGGGTTTCTGGGCTTGGCGGAAGAGCTGGGCATGTCACTGGCAGAAAAGAAATCGGAGGGGCCGACGAGGCGCTTGACCTTTTTAGGGGTGGAGCTGGACTCAATAGAGATGATGGTTCGGCTGCCGCGCGAGAAGGTGGTCAAGTTGCGTGTATTAGTGGCCAACGCAAGGGCATCTAATAAGTTGACTTTGAGGGAGGCGCAGGCACTGCTGGGTGCGTTGAATTTTGCGTGTTGGGTCATCCCGATGGGCAGGGTGTTCATGAGGTGTTTGGCGAGAGCCACGGCAGGTTTACAAAAACCACACCATCGCTTCAGGGTGTCGGGGGTTGTGAGGGCAGATTTAAGGATCTGGGACATATTCTTGAAGGAATTTAATGGCACTGCGGTCATAATGGAGGAAGAGCGGTCCTCGGACGACTTGCAATTGTACACAGACGCAGCAGGAGGAATTGGTCTGGGCATTTATTTTGCTGGAGCCTGGTGTGCTGAGAAATGGCCGTAAGTGTGGCACGAGGTGGGTGTAGTGAAAAATGTGGCGTTTCTCGAGTTATTTCCCATTCTGGTGGCCTTGGCATTGTGGCCCGAGCGCTTGGGTAATAGGAGGGTGTTGTGGTGGTGTGATAATGCATCGGTCGTTAGTGTCATCAACCATTATACGCCAGAGAAGCTAGCAAAGTAGTCAAGAAGGCAAAGATTCAAAAGGAGGAGGAAATAGCCAATGCAATAAAATGGGGAGATAAGACATTTTTCAGATATATTAGTGAGAAGAGGAAGGGCAAAAGTGGTATTGTCAGACTCAAGGGTACAGGGGGGGAATATGTAGAAGCTGATAAGGATAAAGCGGAATTGCTTAACAAATATTTTTGTTCTGTGTTCACAGATGAAGAACCAGGAGCAGGACCTCAGAAAACACCCAAAATAAGAACAGAAGCGAGGGACATCTTGAACAATTTTCAGAAGACTGTGTTCGTGAGAAACTAGCTCAACTTAAAGTAGACAAAGCGATGGGACCGGATGGGATACACCCTAGAATACTGAGGGAACTTGGGGACGTTCTAGCAACTCCACTGACTGACCTTTTCAATGCCTCATTGGAGTCGGGAGTGGTGCCAAAGGACTGGAGAGCGGCTCATGTGGTGCCTTTACACAAAAGCGGAAGTAAGGATGTGGTTGAAAACTACAGGCCGGTTAGTTTAACTTCAGTGGTGAGTAAATTAATGGAAACGCTGTTGAAAGAGAAAATAGTGAGGTTTCTGGAGTCCAGTGGATTACAGGATCCGAGGCAGCATGGATTCACCAGAGGCAGGTCTTGTCAGACAAATCTGATTGATTTCTTTGACTGGGTGACCAGGGAGTTGGACCGAGGGAGAGCTCTAGATGTGGTGTATTTAGATTTCAGTAAAGCCTTTGACACTGTTCCTCACAGGCGACTTATAAACAAACTGAGCACCCTAGGGATGGACCCTAAAGTTACTGCTTGGGTTAGAAATTGGTTGGGTGGGAGGCGACAAAGAGTACAAGTAAATGGAGCTCACTCTGAGGAGAAGGATGTTACCAGTGGTGTGCCCCAGGGATCTGTCCTTGGTCCGATTCTTTTTAACATCTTTGTTAGTGATATAGCGGAAGGGCTGTCGGGTAAGGTTTGCCTCTTTGCGGATGATACCAAAATCTGCAATAAAGTAGACACCCAGGAAGGTGTAGATAACATGAGGAGGGATCTAGCTAAGCTTGAAGAATGGTCTAGAATTTGGCAGCTGGGATTTAATGTTAAAAAATGTAAGGTCATGCATTTGGGCTGCAGCAATCCAAGGGAGCAATACAGCATAGGAGGTGAAGTACTTTTGTCCACTAAAGAAGAGCGGGACCTAGGCGTAGTTGTGTCCGATGATCTTAAAGTAGCTAAACAGGTAGAAAAGGCGACGGCAAAAGCTAGAAGGATGCTTGGGTGCATACGGAGAGGAATGGCTAGCAGAAAAAAGGAGGTGATAATGCCTCTGTATAAGTCTTTGGTGCGACCTCATTTGGAGTATGGTGTGCAATTCTGGAGACCGCACCTTCAAAAGGATGTGAACAGGATGGAGTCGGTGCAGAGGGTTGCTACTAAGATGATTAGTAGTCTTCATTATAAAGCATATGAGGACAGACTTAAGGATCTTAATATGTACACCTTAGAGGAAAGGCGGGATAGAGGTGATATGATTGAGATGTTTAAATACCTACGTGGCATAAATGTTCAGGGAGAGAGCCTCTTTCAATTGAAAGCAAGTTCTGCGACGAGGGGACATGGGATGAGGGTGAAGGGAGATAGATTCAGGAGTGATATGCGGAAATATTTCTTTACGGAAAGAGTAGTGGATCCGTGGAATAGTCTCCCAGTGGAGGTGGTAGAGATGAGGACAATAAATGAATTCAAAAAAGCATGGGACCAACACAGAGGATCTCTAAAGGTAAAAAGTGGACTGTTGTAGTTGTTGTTATGGAAGGACAGACTAGATGGGCCTTGTGGTCTTTTTCTGTCATCATGTTTCTATGTTTCTAAGGTGTAGTCAGGTAGCGGAGCTAATGTGGGAGGTGGTGTTGTCCTGTTTACGTTTGAATGTAGTGATCAGAGCTAGACACATCCCAGGATGCACCAATGAGGTGGCTGACGCTCTTTCTCGTTTGCAGTGGGAATGGTTTCGGAAGCTGGCACCAGGAGCAGACGCATTAGGATGGAAGGTCCCAGAGAGATTGTTGCACATTGGCCTACCGGAATGTTGAGTTTGCTGCGGAGCTCAGTGGCGCATGCCATCTGGGTGGCTTATCAGCGGGGCTGTGGCAAGATTGAGGATTTTTGTGTAGAGCAGGGGTGGCAACTGGAATCTATGTCGGATTGGATGCTGGCACAGTATGTAGCGGAGGCAAAGCTGAGAGGTTTATCTAAGGCTGCGGTGAGGACGCATTTGGCAGGTTTCATGTTTTTTGCGAAAGCGGTAGGTCGGTCCCCCGTGGGGGGAAGTTTCCTAACACGGAAGATGATGCAAGGTTGGGAGAGAGTGGAGCCGAGATGGTGCGACCGCAGGCAACCGATCACGCATGATTTGCTGGTGCGGATGTGTGCGGTGCTCCTGAGGTGGCTTCATCCGTTTATGAAGCGGTATTGTTTAGGGCTATATTCTGCCTGGCGTTTTTTGAGGCCTTTCGGGTGGGGGAGTTGGTGGCTGCATCGGGGGGATCAGAGGGTTCCGGGGGGCTGTTATTCCAGCATGTCCAGCTGGAGGGCACGAGCCTGCGAGTCTTATTGGCTAGGTCTAAGACAGATCAGCAGGGGCAGGGCTGTGGGTGGTATTGCAGGAGATTTCAGGAGGGCCAACTTGTTCGGTGGCGGCGTTGCGGGAATACCTGGTGTTCCGCCCGGCGGTTGGGGGTGAGCTGTTCCTACACGCTGATGCAAAACGAGTGACAAGATTTCAGGTGACGGCCGTATTGCAAATGGTGCTGCAACGGATCGGAGAGGAGCCGTTGCACTTTGCAGCGCATTCCTTCCGCATAGGTGCAGCAACGAGTGCCGCAGCAGCAGGTTTGTCCGGTCAGGATGTGCAGCGCATTGGGAGATGGTGGTCTAAGGCGTTTTTGGGCTATGTCCTTTTGTAAAAGGGTGGAGGTCAGGTGCAGCAGGCGTCTAATTGTGTTTTTTCTATTGCAGACCAAAGGCGGATTCCACATAGCTGTTGGCTGGTCGGCCACTCGTTCATGCAATGGGCGAGTCGGCGTGCAGCTGTGCGGCCTGTTGGGGAGAATCTGGGACTGGATCCTGCGGTGGTGACCGTCACATGGCTGGGTGAGCGTGGTCTACGTTGGACACAGTTGCTCCCTTTGCTTCGGCACCATGCGCGCCTGCAAAGTGCACCTGGCTTGATATTACTGCATTTGGGGGGCAACAACTTGTCAGCTTGGACCTGCAAGCAGCTGATCAGAGTGGTCCAAAGAGACTTGGGGGAAGTGTAGCGCTTATTCCCGGGAGTGGTAGTAATGTGGTCAGACATTATTCCACGGCCGAGTTGTTGGGACCAGCGGCGATGGTCGCGTGGCCTTGCAAAGATAAACCGACAAATCGGCCGTTGGGTTTGTGAGCATGGCGGGTACCAAATACTGCATTCATGGGTGGAGGTCAGCTGTGCAGGGTTGTATGGAAGGGATGGGGTACATTTATCCCCAGTGGGCTTAGATCTATTATTGAATGATTGGCAGGAGGCAGTAGAGTGGGTAGCATTGAGGGATGCCCACTGGTCGCAGCTTGGGTCAAGGGGGGCGGCGGAGTAACGTGGGGGACGTTCTGCGCCGGTGGCGGGATCCCGGAGGTTTCCGGGGTCCGGACGCTGAGGATAAGCTTGGGCCGGGGGCTGGGTACCCCCGACCTGGACAACTCCCTAGCTGGGCTTTTGCTAATGGCATGGCGAAGTCGGGGGCTAAGGGGGAGTGAGAACAATACAAAAGCGGAGGTGCCATCGCCTTGCTAGTGATATGGCTGGTGATGCATTATTCCGCTGTTATAATTTTGTATGTTAATCAAGTTGATGTTTCAAGTGTTAATGTTTAATAAAGCTGCGACCAGTTTGTGGACCAATTAGCGAGTGGCGTCTGACTTTGTCTTCCCATAGGGGGGAGAGGTTAAGGATTGAGGGGGGAGGGGGAGTGAAGGGTGAAAAAGGAAGGAATGGTGATAAGTGATCGGAGGAGCTGAGAGTCCACGCTCCCTCGGTTAGTGAAGGCCGCGGGGCCGCGTCCACGCCGGCCGCCTGTAACCGGGGTTTTGTCCTGGACCTGGCACTGTTCAATGTATTTTTGATTGATATTGCGGAAGGACTGAATGGAAAAGTCTGTCTTTTTGCAGATGACATGAAAATTTGCAACGGAGTGGACTCCCCTGAGTGAGTGGATAACATGAGGAAAGATCTACAAAAGCTGGAAGAATGGTCTAATGATTGGCAAGTTAAGATTTAATGCAAAGATGTGCAGTGTCATGCACTTGGGAAGCAGAAACCCAAGGGAAATGTACATGATACGGGCGAGAGGTTGGTGTGCATGGACCAGGAGAAGGACGTTGGTGTGATTATTTCTGAGGATCTCAAGGTGGCAAAACAGTGTGACAAGGCGGTGGCAAAAGCCAGGAGGATGATGGGTTGCATACAGTGAGGAATTACCAGCAGAAAGGAAAAGGTACTAATGCCACTGTATAAGTCGCTGGTGAGGCCTCACTTGGAATAGTGTGTTCAGTTTTGGAGACCATATCTTGTAAAGGATATAAAAAGACTGGAAACGGTTCAGAGGAAGGCGACCAAAATGATTTGGAGCCTGTGTCAGAAGCCTTATGAGAAGAGAAGACCTAAATATGTACACTCTGGAGGAGAGGAGGGACAGGGGAGATATGATTAGGACCTTTAAATACTTAAAGAGAAATAATGAACAAACAAACCTCTTCCAAAGACGGGGGAAGCTGTAAAACTAGAGGGCATAACATGAATCTGCAAGGGGGTAAATTGAAAGGCAATGTCAGGAAATACCTTTTTACTGAAAGGGTGGTAGATGCTTGGAATGCCCTCCCGATGGAAGTGGTGGGGGCAAATACAGTGACAGAATTCAAAATGGCATGGGGCAGACATAGTAGATCCCTTTACAGCAACAGGATAAAATCAAACTAAACTTATCTAATTTTACAACGTACAGGGGTGTCCCACATGGAGCGGTGGGTTTCCCCCTAAAACAGACATGAGGAGGTGTGCCCTGCACGGAGAAGCAGGTGCACCTACTCTTGCCATCTTACTGGACAGACTAAATGGACCATACTGGTCTTTATCTGCTGTCATTTACTATGTTACTATGTTAAGGTGATGTAGCAGAAGACTTGAAATAAATATTGATAAATCATGAGGATGTATTACAACTGTTTGAAAAACTGAAGAGTAGGAAATCACCTGGGCCATATGGTATACATAAAAGGGTGATGAAAAAACTGAAGTATGAGATTGCAGATGTACTATTAGTAATCTGTGAACTATCATTAAAATCATCTTTAGTACCTGAGGATTAGAGAGTGGCCAATGTAGCACCAATTTTTAAAGAAGGTTCCAGGGATGATCTGGAAAATTGCAGACCAGTGAGCCTGACATCAGTACCAGGCAGAATGGTAGAAACTATTATAAAGAATACAATTACTGAACATGTGGATAGCCATGGTTTAATAGGATTAAGTCAACATGGATTTAAGCAAGGAAAGTCTTGTCTTCTAATCTGTTATATTTTTTTGAAGGTGTCAATAAACAGGTAGATAAAGGTGAGCCAGTTGATATTGTGTACCTGGATTTTCAGAAAGCATTTGATGAGGTCCCTCATGAGAGACTTTTGGAAAAAAATAAAAAGTCATGGGATAGGAGGCAGTGTACTATTGTGGATCAGGAACTGGTTAAAAGATAGAAAGCAGAGGGTAGGGCTAAATGGCCAGTTTTCCCAATGGAGAAAGGTGAATAGTGGTGTACCCCAGGGATCTGTGCTGGGCCCGTTGCTTTTTAATATATTCTTAAATGACCTGGAATAGGAATAATGGGTAAGGTGTGTCACGGGGGGTTCCCCGGACAATAAAGATTACACCATTATGTCACGAGTTATTGATTAAAGAGACCAGGTGGAGGGAAATAAAGGCTTTTATTCCCTGGTTAATGCAAAGGTCCAACTTAAGAGACAAATCAAGAAACAGAAAGTCCTTTGTGTCAAAAGGTACCAATATTTATAATGAATGCTTAACTGTTGCTTCACAGTTAAGCAGGCTTTCAAATAGTAGAATTCAGTGCAAGAAACATTAATTACATTTCATTCATTCTTCTGTGTTATATGGAACATAGAGTGTCTGGAGCTGAGGCAGTGCACCAATCACATTCCATAAGTTCTGGCATAGGTGAGGGAACAGTGTTTGGATAATCAATTTCCATGGACTCTCCTTCACTGTACTCAGTTGAGGAGTATTCACTGTCCCTGTCTATCTCAGCCTTGTAGTTTAAAACTCGGGAGTCTGGCTTCCCATAGCCAGGGATTCTCAAGGCTGCTGGTATTTTACTAAACCAATCTGGTTTCTTTTTTCTCACAGAAGGAACACTTGTTTTAGCAGAGCCTTTAGGAGCACAATAATTACAGTCAATGGTTAATGTCTCATACCTTGGTTTAGCTGAGTTGAAATCCACAGAGTTATCTCTTCCAGACCCTCTCCCTTGGTAGCTGTACTTCTGCCTGCCAGCGTGGGACACAGCTGGGCTTCTAGGCAGTGGATTAAAACTTATCCTGGATTCTCCTCTCACTCTTGGTAAAAACTCCTGTTGATTATAAAAGTGCTTTTCTCTCTGACCTGGTAAAACTTGGCAATACTCCTCCAGAGATAGTAAGCTCTTCTCAGAACCCTTCTCCCTGGTTCTTGGCTTCTGTCTCTCTGTCCTATATCCAGGCAGACTATAAGAACTAGGCGTGGCAGACACTCTCACCTTAGGGAAAGCTCTACCAAACTCCCCTTGTGCAACAGGGTCAGTTTGGGCCTTCTGGCTCCCCACCTTGTGAAGTCTGTTTCTCCTCAAGTTCTTCTCAGTCCTTTCTTGATGGCTCCCAGCCTTGCTTCCTTCACAGCCCTCAGGCTTGTCTCCTCGGTAGCTCCCAGGCTTCCCTCCTCGGTAGCTCCCAGGCTTGTCCTCTTGGCTCTCAGCCTTCTCTGTTCTAGAAGCATTCTGCTCTGACTTATAAAGCAAACTGTTTTGGATGACTTCCTGATTCCCTTCCAGCTGCAAGTCATCAGAGTTCCTAGGCTCATTAACTCCCGAATGTCTGTTCCTGCTCCCTCTAGCTGTGCCTGGGGGTAATTGCACACCTAGTTCCTCAAAAGAAACAGGATTTCTTTTCTTTAAACCAACTTTATCAGTGCCCACATCATGACAGGTGTTTAAATTTGCAGATGACACAAAATTATTCAAAGTTGTTAAAACACAAGAGGATTCTGAAAAATTGAAAGAGGACCCTGATAAATTGGTAGCCTGGACATTGAAATGGCAGTTGAAATTTAATGTGGACATGTGAAAAGCTATGCGTCTAGGAAAGAACAACCCAAGCTATCGTTACACAATGCAAGGTACCACTTTAGAAACTGCCACCTAGGAAAAAGATTTAGGTGTGACTGTGGATAATATGTTGAAACCCTTTGCCCAGTGTG
The DNA here is from genome assembly GCA_033557465.1 of Ichthyophis bannanicus. Lineage (NCBI taxonomy): Eukaryota > Metazoa > Chordata > Amphibia > Gymnophiona > Ichthyophiidae > Ichthyophis > Ichthyophis bannanicus. The sequence continues at coordinate 47,911,259 of CM066035.1, forward strand.
CAGCGGCGGCCAAGAAAGCAAATAGAATGCTAGGTATCATAAGGAAAGGAATGGAGAATAAAACAAAGGATGACATCATAATGCCTCTGTATCGTTCCATGGTGAGACCGCACCTTGAACATTCTGTGCAATTTTGGTCGCCAGATCTTAAAAAGGATAGAGCTGAATTAGAAAAGATACAAAGAGCGACAAAAATGGTAAAGGGAATGGAAGGATACCCCTATGAAGAGAGGCTTAAAAGATTGGGACTCTTCAATCTGGAAAAGAGACGGCTGAGGGTGGATATGATAGAAGTCTATCAATTAATGAATGGAGTGCAATGCGTAAACATAGATCGTTGTTTATGCCAACAAAAAGTAGAAAGACTAGACGACTCACAATAAAACTACAATGCAACCCATTTAAGACTAAGGGGTATGTTTACTAAACTGCGTTAATGCAATTCGCGTTAGGAGCCGCGGTAGTGACAGAAACCCCAAATAAGGACATGGGCGGTACATCGTCACCACTAACGCGCGTTCAAAAAATTAACGAGCGTTACTGGGCGCCATGGTGCGTTACTGCGCGTTAATCGTAAGAAGACGTACAGACACAAAGCACTGAAACAGAGCTGTAGCACAATGGTTACGGTACTGACCGCTGTTACAGGCAGCATGGGTTCGAGTCCCCAGTGTGCCTAACGCAGAAGGCTGTCCCAGGCATCACCCTGTACATTACAGAGGGAATGAGGAGGCATGTTTTTCTTTACGTTGAGTATTGGTGTCAGAAACACACCCTCGGAGTGTGCCTAGCCACGTACGTTGGTGCGTGCGAGGTTGTGTGCGAGGCTGTGTGCGTTGGTACGTGCGTAGCCCCGTGCGTAGCTGCGCGCGTACAATCGTGCGTGGGTACGTGTGTTTTTACCAGTGTGGGCATCTTATATTACAGACTCTGTAGGGTGTCTTGCACCTATGCATTATGCTAACAGATGTACGTGTGATGGCCTATGGTTTATCAGAGCCTGTGAGCAGGTGCTGGAGTTTCACAGGGTTGGATTGTGCCAGTCACACCCATGATGCACTGCACATGCAAATCAGCTGTTCACAGATACACACCATGGGGAATGCACCCCCACAGCACCTCGGCCTGATAGGGGGTACTGACCATGTGTTGTACTGGCACAGAGTAGCTACACACCGTCACATTGTGCGGGTACTGTGCTCACCCTGAGGGTGCAGTGAGGCGCCCAGCACTAGGTCCACAGCACCGTCCATGGCTGAAAGAGGCCATGGCGCAGGTCCAAAGCAGTGTTACTGTGTGAGATAGGTAGTTTCTGCAGGAACAACTTGGACATCTGTCTGTTTCAGTCAGGTGTAGCCCACATGCACCACCATCCCCCTCCCCCAGGGCGGCAAACAGGGTCTCCTATCAAAAGATCCACAGTCTACCTCCCTGCAAAGGTGGCAGTAGAGGGGAACATTAACCCTAGTCCTGCTGAGGAACAGACACCCCACAGGGCAGTCAATGCAGCTCTGTACACAGCCATAACACAATAGCAAACAGACATTAGGCCTGGATATGGTATGCTGCACCCCACCACTATCTGATATTCCCTTGGTGCAAGCCATCAGCCACTGCACCCTGCAAGCCACTCCATCACAACACCTACCAGCTGCAAACAGTCTGCTAGTGCCCAGTGGAGATGCCTGTACCCAGAGCTGGGATGTCAGCATACACAGCAAGCAGATACATCAGTGACTGGGCCCCAAAAAGAAACCCATATTTATCACATGAGAGAAATACTAGATAGCACCATGGGAGTGCCTAGCCATGCTGTGGTCACTGCACAGTCAGGGTGAGAGTGATCTCTCAGCAGGATATACTGAGGTCACCCTGTCTGTGTAGGTGGTGGCCGGGCACTACAACGTGCCTGTCACTTCCCTATGCCCTGTGCAGATGCACCCTGGCCAGGCCACCCTGTCCAGCCTATACCCATGGTACCTTGCTCCTCATTATGCACATTGGCAGCCCAATACTGGCAACATTGCTGGCAGTGTGGACTGTGGAAGGTGTTTGCAGCCACCACACACTGGATAGACAGCCACCCCCACACCTATGCCAGCATTGTGCTACTATAGAGGTGGTCAGCAACCATACCCACCACACCAGTCATGGACATAGTACAGGCATGGATATGGTATACAAGGCTGTTGGGGGGTCACTCCCCAGGGTGGTGAACACTGTCAGAGACCAGACCTGCAGCACACACCGCAGACATCAGAATGATTGTTATGGTGGAGCTTGTCAGACGGCTGCCTGGGTGAGAATCTTCACAGTCTTGGCAATGCATATATCTATATGATTTGCAAGGTATTGTGGGCAATGTAGTTCATTCACACCAGACACAGCTGCTGACAATAATTTAGTTGTGCTCTTGGGTAAAGCCAATAAGACATTTATTTATGGGGTTATTTCTCCCAACACAGATATGCTTGGTAGCACATAAATTAGGTAACTTGCTTTCAGTGTTAACTTGGAAAAACAAAGTCAAAATCAGGAACACAACAAATGAAAAGCTACAAAGCAAGAAACAAACTGTTCTTTTCAGGTTAACTTCTGATTACTTCCCACATAGATACAGAAGTGATTCTCTCCTAGCTCACAAGCAATTAGGTAAGGCTTAATTGCTAGCAGTTACCAGCTGAAACCCCTTAGCTGGCTTGCCTTCCACTGTGTGGGTCAAATCCTGCTTCAGGAGCTTTTCTGAGTAGATTAAAGAACAAATTTGTATTTCTTTGTGATGGTTGCTGTACTTTATAACAGAAAGTTACCAACGGAGTTTAGATAGAGAGCAGCCCATATAAACAGGGTCCTCATCTGCTATTATTCCCCCTTGTTCAACAAGCATGGGTTCAATATCATGGATTGGCACAGATGAATCTCTCAATGGAGCATTTTCAGGAGAATACTTGTTTCCCTGCTGTCTTTCAAGGTTATAGCTAGGGCATAGATCAGTGTTCATACCTGAGCTTCCATTGCTGCTAGAGTTCCTCTCTATATAGCCTGGCCAGTATGTAGTCCAGTTCTTATGTCCAGCCTTCCAATCCAGATCCCTGGACACTGGATCTCTCTTCACATACCTTCTGGCACAGGTCTTAGGGTCCCTTCCACGTGCAGCCGTCTCCCTCACAGGTAGCCTCTGGTGATTCCTAGCTCTGCAGCACCATTCCTCTGTCTTTCCCCAGTCCAATGGTGTATGCTGGCCCTTGGAATACCTCCCAGTATACGTACTGCTTTGGACTCTTCTAGACCTCTCAAAGGCTTTTCTCTTCCTTCTTCCAAAGGGTCTCTTTCCCTCTCTGTCCGTCCGGTTTGGCTTCTGCTTCTGATGATCCTTCAGATGAAACTGATGATCAAACTCAAGCTGATTCTCAGGATACTGAGGACAATTCTCTGGATATCCAAGGTGATCATGAAGATGGTCATCTGTAGAATAAACTCTACTCTTATTCTGCTTAGATGATTGCTCCTCCCTAACACAGCGCAGCTGTGCTGAATCAGGCCCTGCCCTTTGAGATGAGTGCTTAGGGATTACCTCATAGCCCTCCTGATTGAACACACGTTTCCCCACTTCAGCTCCTCTAATGGCAGTTGGAAACCTGGTGCATTCTGGGACTGGTAGTCTTTTATGGCAAAATTCTGTTTTCTCATTTCTACCAGCACTGACAGGTTGCTTGTTCAGAGACACTTCACCTTTTCTATAGCCCCTTCCTGAGCTATGATAAGCTTCCTTATCACATACCCCCCTGCTTAAGTTATTACGGACTGGTTTAACTGGTGAAACTTCTTTCCTACAGTCCGTAATACCTACGAGAGTGTTATCATTTTGAAGCTCACTTACTTCCTGACTGGCTTCAGGGACATTATTATTTACAGGCCTCTCCTTCCAAGACTTAAGTACATTAATATGGTAGGTCTGCCTACGCCCTCTTGCATTTTCTACCACATAAGATACTGGGCTCACTTGTTTAACAACCTTCCATGGCCCTTTCCACTGTACTTCAAATTTTGGAGCTGTACCTGCTACTTGAACCAAAACCTTTTCACCAATGCTTAATTGGCGGCTTTTGGCCTTCCTATCATACCACCCTTTCTGGCGCACTTGACTGTCCTGCAGGTTCCTCTCAGCAACCTGCGACGTCCTTTTCAAACGTGCTCTCAAGTCACGTAGAAACAGTGGCACCTCCTGACTTCCTGGTTCAGGATCAATCCATTGTTCCCTCAAAATATCTAATAAACCCCGTGGAGCCCTACCATACATCAATTCATATGGAGTTACACCTAGGGACACCTGAATTCTTTCCCTGCAGGCATATAAGGCAAAGGGCAATAACATATCCCATTCTTTTACCTCTCCTGCTAACCCCCTTCTCAACATTTGTTTGAGAGTTTGGTTGAATCTCTCCACCAAACCGTTTCATTGTGGATGGTAGGCTGAGGTTTTCACATGACGAATGCCAAAGGCATCCCAGACCTGAGCCAAATATTTGGATACAAAATTGGAACCTTGGTCAGTCAACACCTCTCTTGGGAATCCCACTTCACAAAACAATTTTACTAGCTCTAAAGCTATTGTTTTTGCAGAAACATTCCTCAATGGTATGGCCCAGGGAAACCTTGTTGCCTGATCTACCATAACTAGGATGTATTGGAAACCTCGGGGCGTTTTGACTAATGGGCCTACAATATCCATGGCAATGCGACCAATTGGGTCTGTGATAATTGGCATGGGGATCAATGGCACCACCGGTGGGTGAGCCGCTGTAACTCGCTGACACGCTGGACATGCAGCACAAAACTGGGCAGTTTCTTTGAAAATACCTGGCCAGTAAAAATGCTTAAGTATTTGATCCAGCGTTCCTTGCATCCCTTTATGACCTCCAACTGGATGATCATGTGCTAATCTAAGTACTAGCCCTTTGAAAGTTGTGGGTACTACCAATTGTTTACATATGGTCCCATTTCTGGGGTCCTGACTCTCTCTATATAATATATCATTATCTAGTCTGAATCTGGGCAATTCCTCCCTGACCTCCTGAGCATACTTAAAAGCCCGGGTGAGAGCTTGATCAGCTCGCTGCTCTTGTGGAAAGTTAGGAAACTTTGCCACTAACTCAGCTGGCACCCAGGGTAAACTTTGACCCGCTAACATCTCAGCCCTACCCTGTGCTCTGCAAAGTCTCTCACGCCGCTTTTGTGCTTTCAACTTTCTTACTTTACCAGATGATGGGGTTATTAAATCATCATGAGAGGGTAAGTCTCCTAATAACTCTGCCTGCTCCCCCTCCTCCTTCTGCTGGCTCTCTACCTTAGCCTGCGAGCGGGTGGATACAAGGCCCCTCTTATTACCCATAGTTTGGCCTTCTGGAAGCTTAACCATCTTTTTAGCTAGGGACTGAGGACTTCCAAAGAAAGGCCCGGGAGCTATTTCCATTATTAAACCTTCTCCCTCCTTCTTTCCTAGCCCTTCCACTAGACCCTGCTTAAATCTTGGCCAGTCCTTTCCTAGAACCAAATCAAAGGGTAGCCTAGGCACCACTGCTACCAGGACTTCCTCTTGTTCCCCCAGGCACTTAACCTTTAGCCTATAGGTGGGATATGATGTTGCAGCACCATGAATGCATCTGATGTGAACTTGGATTTCAGGGGTTTCAGGCACAAATCCTTCTTGGGCCTCTATCCTCTTCCAAAGCCTTTTTGACATCATACTCTGGTCTGCCCCAGAGTCTAACAAAGCATTTGTGGTAATTCCTTGCACATCAACCATCAAAAGAAATCCTTCTTTGGGCTGTTTTAAATCCACACCCACTAAGCTAGTGTGTGTCTGGCATCTCTTTTCTAAATGTCCCCATTTCCCACACTTGAAACATTTCTTTCTATTCCACTGTGTCATCTGGTTTGATACAGTACATTCATTTTCAGAAACATTTTTAATTATTTTCTTTTCTGATACAGCACATCTTGCCTCAGCACCAATCTTCAGAGGGCCACCCATTCTATGGCAAGCCTGCGTGGCTTCCAAGAATCTCTCTGCTAGCATGGTTGCCTCTCCAAGATTTTAGCAATTTTGCTGTATGAGGAAAGTGTGCAAATCTTTAGGCACCCCAGACATAAATTGCTCAAGCATTATAATGTCTAATAACATTTCTACCGTCTTTTGCTCAGGCTCCAACCATTTTACAGCTAAACCTCTGATTCTCTGACTCAGAGCCCTGGGTGTTTCACCCACTTTCAATGTAGTAGCTCTAAATATTTGCCTATACTCTGAAATAGACAACCCTAGGCGATCCCTAATAGCAGCCTTTACATCCTTATAAATCAAAGCCTGGGCTGCTGGCATTGCTCTATAAGCTGCAAGCGCCTCTCCAGTTAATGAGGCGGCCAGCCTTACTGCCCACTGGGTCTCTGGCCATGCTAATGCCTGTGCCACTCTTTCAAAAGACTCTAGAAAATCATCAACATTATCATCTGGAGTTAGCTTCTCAAAACTAAATGCCCCAATCCCTTGATTGAGTCCCACACTGTCCACATGTGGTGTACCAGTATTCACTGCTGGTCTTGCATCTGTTCCACTTTGGTTCTGCAGCTGAACTAGGGCTTGCACCAGATCAAGCACTGGCTTCTGCTGGTCCATTAAGGCTTTCATAGCAGTGTCCTGTGCTTGCTGCGATAGCTCCTGTTGCCTGCTAAACTGGGCTGCCATCCATTCAGCCATCTCCCTTGGATCCATCTTGAACCCTGTAAGAAAATACAAAGAAAAAAAACACAGTGCACCACCTTCCAAACAGGTGTTTTTTTCTACACTCTTTTTTTTTCAATTACCCCTGTGCTTACTCCCATCCACCACTAGACATGCCCAGGTACTTATTACCTTGTCTCAGTGATGAATCCAGCTCTGCACAGGGTCTTTTCCTCCTGGGACATCCACTTCTCCTCCAAAGTGCAGTTGAGGGAAAATCTTTTTTTCCAGCTTTAAACTTGAACTTTAGTTGTAATCCTCAGCAAGTAAATCCCCTTTGTGCAAAAGCAATCCTGCCAACTACGCCATTTGTCAGACGGCTGCCTGGGTGAGAATCTTCACAGTCTTGGCAATGCATATATCTATATGATTTGCAAGGTATTGTGGGCAATGTAGTTCATTCACACCAGACACAGCTGCTGACAATAATTTAGTTGTGCTCTTGGGTAAAGCCAATAAGACATTTATTTATGGGGTTATTTCTCCCAACACAGATATGCTTGGTAGCACATAAATTAGGTAACTTGCTTTCAGTGTTAACTTGGAAAAACAAAGTCAAAATCAGGAAAACAACAAAATGAAAAGCTACAAAGCAAGAAACAAACTGTTCTTTTCAGGTTAACTTCTGATTACTTCCCACATAGATACAGAAGTGATTCTCTCCTAGCTCACAAGCAATTAGATAAGGCTTAATTGCTAGCAGTTACCAGCTGAAACGCCTTAGCTGGCTTGCCTTCCACTGTGTGGATCAAATCCTGCTTCAGGAGCTTTTCTGAGTAGATTAAAGAACAAATTTGTATTTCTTTGTGATGGTTGCTGTACTTTATAACAGAAAGTTACCAACGGAGTTTAGATAGAGAGCAGTCCATATAAACAGGGTCCTCATCTGCTATTATTCCCCCTTGTTCAACAAGCATGGGTTCAATATCATGGATTGGCACAGATGAATCTCTCAATGGAGCATTTTCAGGAGAATACTTGTTTCCCTGCTGTCTAGAATACTTGTTTCCCTGCTGTCTAGAATACTGAGGGAACTTGGGGACGTTCTAGCAGCTCCACTGACTGACCTTTTCAATGCCTCGTTGGAGTCGGGAGTGGTGCCAAAGGACTGGAGAGAGGCTCATGTGGTGCCTTTACACAAAAGCGGAAGTAAGGATGTGGTTGAAAACTACAGGCCGGTTAGTTTAACTTCGGTGGTGAGTAAATTATTGGAAACGCTGCTGAAAGAGAAAATAGTGAGGTTTCTGGAGTCCAGCGGATTACAGGATCCGAGGCAGCATGGATTCACCAGAGGCAGGTCTTGTCAGACAAATCTGATTGATTTTTTTGACTGGGTGACCAGGGAGTTGGACCGAGGGAGAGCTCTAGATGTGGTGTATTTAGATTTCCGTAAAGCCTTTGACACTGTTCCTCACAGGCGACTTATAAACAAACTGAGCACCCTAGGGATGGACCCTAAAGTTACTGCTTGGGTTAGAAATTGGTTGGGTGGGAGGCGACAAAGAGTACAAGTAAATGGAGCTCACTCTGAGGAGAAGGATGTTACCAGTGGTGTGCCCCAGGGATCTGTCCTTGGTCCGATTCTTTTTAACATCTTTGTTAGTGATATAGCGGAAGGGCTGTCGGGTAAGGTTTGCCTCTTTGCGGATGATACCAAAATCTGCAATAGAGTAGACACCCAGGAAGGGGTAGATAACATGAGGAGGGATCTAGCTAAGCTTGAAGAATGGTCTAGAATTTGGCAGCTGGGATTTAATGTTAAAAAATGTAAGGTCATGCATTTGGGCTGCTGCAATCCAAGGGAGCAATACAGTATAGGAGGTGAAGTACTTTTGTCCACTAAAGAAGAACGGGACCTAGGCGTGGTTGTGTCTGATGATCTTAAAGTAGCTAAACAGGTGGAAAAGGCGACGGCAAAAGCTAGAAGGATGCTTGGGTGCATACGGAGAGGAATGGCTAGCAGAAAAAAGGAGGTGATAATGCCTCTGTATAAGTCTTTGGTGCGACCTCATTTGGAGTATGGTGTGCAATTCTGGAGACCGCACCTTCAAAAGGATGTGAACAGGATGGAGTCGGTGCAGAGGGTTGCTACCAAAATGATTAATGGGCTTCATTATAAAGCATATGAGGACAGACTTAAGGATCTTAATATGTATACCTTAGAGGAAAGGCGGGATAGAGGTGATATGATCGAGATGTTTAAATACCTCCGTGGCATAAATGTTCAGGGAGAGAGCCTCTTTCAATTGAAAGCAAGTTCTGCTACGAGGGGACATGGGATGAGGGTGAAGGGAGATAGATTCAGGAGTGATATGCGGAAATATTTCTTTACGGAAAGAGTAGTGGATCCGTGGAATAGTCTCCCAGTGGAGGTGGTAGAGATGAGGACAGTAACTGAATTCAAGAAAGCATGGGACCAACACAGAGGATCTCTAAAGGCAAAAAGTGGACTGTTGTAGTTGTTATGGAAGGACAGACTAGATAGGCCATGTGGTCTTTTTCTGTCGTCATATTTCTATGTTTCTATGTTTCTATGTTTCAAGGTTATAGCTAGGGCATAGATCAGTGTTCATACCTGAGCTTCCATTGCTGCTAGAGTTCCTCTCTATATAGCCTGGCCAGTATGTAGTCCAATTCTTATGTCCAGCCTTCCAATCCAGATCCCTGGACACTGGATCTCTCTTCACATACCTTCTGGCACAGGTCTTAGGGTCCCTTCCACGTGCAGCCGTCTCCCTCACAGATAGCCTCTGGTGATTCCTAGCTCTGCAGCACCATTCCTCTGTCTTTCCCCAGTCCAATGGTGTATGCTGGCCCTTGGAATACCTCCCAGTATACGTACTGCTTTGGACTCTTCTAGACCTCTCAAAGGCTTTTCTCTTCCTTCTTCCAAAGGGTCTCTTTCCCTCTCTGTCCGTCCGGTTTGGCTTCTGCTTCTGATGATCCTTCAGATGAAACTGATGATCAAACTCAAGCTGATTCTCAGGATACTGAGGACAATTCTCTGGATATCCAAGGTGATCATGAAGATGGTCATCTGTAGAATAAACTCTACTCTTATTCTGCTTAGATGATTGCTCCTCCCTAACACAGCGCAGCTGTGCTGAATCAGGCCCTGCCCTTTGAGATGAGTGCTTAGGGATTACCTCATAGCCCTCCTGATTGAACACACGTTTCCCCACTTTAGCTCCTCTAATGGCTGTTGGAAACCTGGTGCATTCTGGGACTGGTAGTCTTTTATGGCAAAATTCTGTTTTCTCATTTCTACCAGCACTGACAGGTTGCTTGTTCAGAGACACTTCACCTTTTCTATAGCCCCTTCCTGAGCTATGATAAGCTTCCTTATCACAAGCTCAATGAGCAAAATGTGCTTAACGTAGGAATTGATATCTGCCAGTTATCATAGGAAACGTTTGATAGCTCTGTACCATATACCCAGGTGTAGGGTGGCATTGCTAAGGTATGCAACTGCTAGTATTGGGAGATACAGGCAGGGCCCAATGTCTTGCCTCTCCAGGTTGCTATGTATAGTTAAGGGGAATAAGATGAGTTAAATATAAATGAACAATGATAATATAATTAGAGCCTTTTTAAGGATCACGACATTAACGGAGGAAAAGGTGGAGTTAGTCTTCCCTTTAAAAAACAGAGGTATACCTGCAGTCCGCATGCGCGGCGTCTCTCCAATTCAGAAATTTTAACGTGGAGACGCGGGCAGCAACAACCATAGTGAGTAGAAGTGATTTTTAATAAATTCTGTTTAGGAACAATAATATTAGAGAGCACATGGTGATAGGAAGATAACACAGGTACACTACCAAAAAACTGCCTCCAGTTTTGCAACTGATTCCTATAGATTTTGGGGTGCTGAATCCAGGAAAAATAGCCAAAATGTTCCATCACGTCACGTTTTCTTGCAAAATTAGATTTCTTACCCATATAAGGAATGTTCACATAATTTCTTTTTAGCCGACTGCAGTTTATTTTCTTGGCCCAAAATAGAGGTTGTAATGGTTAACTAACTAGAAACACTCCCTCATGATATTTTAGAGTGTTTTGTATTCATTTTATACATTAACAGGACAATTGGGAGGCGGGGGGCTAAATCCAGTACTCGCGCTGGCGCATGTTCTTGCCTGTTCGCCTCGCCTCGTTCGCTCGCTCAAACACGGTGGTTGCGACATGAACGTTCCTGTCAAATTTCAGTTTCTTGCAAGTTCATTATTACCTTTTGTTTGCTCAGTCGTAATCCAGCTTTATTCCGAAGTGGTTCACTACAGTTGTAGTTTGCAGTGCTGTGTATTTGTGATGGCTCACAGAGCCAGAGGTTGCGTCAACTCTCCGGACAGTTTTTGTTTTATTTGTGGGGAATATACCGTGAAAAAGCGGCAGAGGAACATTTCTGCATTTATTAAAAAAGTATATTTCGCCTATTTCGGTTTGAAGTTAGGCGATCAAGACAAACCGTGGGCTCCTCACAAAGTGTGCAAGACATGTGAGGTAGATCTACGCTTATGGATGAAAGGTAAAAAACAAGCATTTCGTTTCGGAATACCTATGATGTGGCGTGACCACAGCAGTGACTGCTATTTTTGCTCTTGCATTGTGAAGGGATACAACTTAAAAAATAAGAACGTAATAAGTTACCCCAACCTTCCCTCAGCAATTAGGCCTATGCCTCATAGCAACGAAGTACCTGTGCCTGAACCACCAAAATCTTTGTATCATATTTGTGTGGACGGTTCTGATCATGATGAGACTCATCAGATGGCTTTTCCCGATGAGTCCAGTATTTCCGAGTTTGAAACTGAACCAGATCCGAAACCTGAACTTTTCTCTCAAGCTGAATTGAATGATTTAGTCCGGGATTTAGGACTCCCAAAAGATGCTGCCCAACTGCTAGGTTCTCGGCTTAAACAGAAAAATATATTGTCACCAGGAACAACTTTTTATTGGTACCGCAACCGCGAGACACAATTTTTGAAGTATTTCAGCAAAGAGGAAGATTTGGTATTTTGCAACGATATATACGGAGTGATGGAAAAGTATAAACTCAAGTATGATCCTGCTGAATGGCGGCTGTTCATTGATTCGTCAAAAGACAGCATAAAAGGTGTTCTTCTTCATAATGGCAACACATTCGCTTCAGTTCCTATTGCTCACTCTGTTATTCTCCAAGAAAAATACGAGAATTTGGCCCTGATTCTTCAGAAGATTTGTTATGATGAGCATAAGTGGATGATTTGTGGAGACTTTAAAATTCTATCCATGCTATTAGGGCAGCAATCCGGTTTCACCAAATATCCCTGCTTCCTTTGCTTGTGGGATAGCCGGGCCCGCGACCTACACTGGGGGAAAAAAGACTGGCCAATTCGGGAGTATTTGAGACCCGGTGAGAAAAATGTTCTTCATGAGAGCTTGGTACCTCGTGATAAAATTCTATTACCACCTCTCCACATTAAGTTTGGTCTCATTAAGCAATTCATCAAGTCCCTTCCAAAAGATGGTGAGTGCTTTCGGTACCTTTGCTCAAAGTTCCCCCGACTTTCTGAAGCAAAGCTAAAGGAAGGAGTGTTTGTTGGCCCTGATATAAGGAAACTCATTTCAGATGGAGCATTCGCTGAAACGATGTCTGAGAAGGAAAAAGAAGCCTGGGATTCCTTCAAGGATGTTGTTCTCAAATTCTTGGGGAACAGGCGGGATGAGAACTATAAGGATATTGTTGCCAGGATGCTCAATGCCTTCAAAGAACAAGGCTGTAACATGAGCCTGAAAGTCCATTTCTTGCACTCCCATGTGAACTACTTTCCCGAAAACTTGGGGGCGTATAGTGAAGAACAAGGTGAAAGGTTTCACCAGGACATCAAGGACGCAGAGAGAAGGTACCAAGGAAGATGGAACACCACTATGATGGCTGATTTCTGCTGGTTGCTGCTGCGGGAAACCCCAGATGAAAAATACGTCAAGCAGCGCACCAAGAGAAGCATTCGGGGGAAGAAGAAACGGGCCCACCAGGAGATTGATTGACCCAAGAATGACTTTAAAATCTAAACTGTGTTGACAAATATCGTGTTTTTACTAAACTTTGAAATAAAAATTTGCTAGTTATTACCACAGTGTCGGATCTCATTTATTAGAATTTTATTTTCACACCATCGGGTGTTTGTCTTCATGTATTGCAATGGTGCGGTTTGCGTTTTCTATTCTTACATACATACCTGTACAACATTTTTTGCACATTTCTTTGCTTTGCTTTGTGTCTAACCTCGCTCTTATATGCTCAATGTTTGTGCACATGTATGTGGCTGTTTTAAGTGCAGACAATTTTGCTACCATCACAGTGTGTTTTGTTGACATTACTCTATTCTTATGTGCTGCCTTGTTACAATTTTCTTTATTCTTATTTGAATAACTACTAAACAATTAGTATAAAGAATTCATCCAAGAAACTTTTATCTCGATCGCACTCAATCTGAAACGTTCACCTCAAACTGCTAACCCAATGTAGCAAAAAATCTGTACGTGATGGAGCAAATTGGTTACCAGATTTGGATTCAGCGCACCAAAAAACGTAAAAATCAATCGAAACATTAGAGGCAGTTTAAAAAAAAAATTTTTTAGTGTACCTGTGTAATTTGTGAAATTGTATGTGTATTTGTTTTATTTTTTAGACACTAAAGAAGAATCTCCTGATGAAAGTAATATACTGAAACGCTTTAAAGACGCTGCAGTTGAGCGTCGGGAATTGCTTCTATCAGTGTTTCATAAGTTTGGCAGATTCAAAATACTTTTAAAAGAAATATAGAAGAGTTAAAGTCTTAAGAAGAAATGTTTGATGACAAGTGTGGATAATCATGATATTCTTGAATGATATGTTTTAAGATTAAAGAAGATATTTGAGAAGAAATTTTTGTCCACTCTGTTTTAAAGATATTATCTAAGACCATCACATGAAGTTAATACGGTTCACTACTACCAATTGAAGATAACATTGAACGTATGAATTTTGATATAGTGCTACACAAATGTTCAGGAAGTAACTCCAAGTATAGACGAGTTGCCTCTCCAGGAGGCATTGGCCAATGGGGCCTGTGGGTGGGTGTGTGGCCCTGTTGGCTGCTGCTTTATGGCAGAGTTCCCCAACTCCAGTCCTGGTGTTCCAAACACTGTTCGGGTTTTCATGCTGTCCCTCATAAATATGCATGAGCTACATCTGCATACCATGGGGGTGGTGCATAGCTATGCAGCACAGGCATCTTTATTAGAGGCAGCATGAAGCCGGAATGGTGTGGGGCCCTCCAGGACTGCGTTTGCGGGACTCTGCTTTAGGTAATGTGCCTGTTTCTGGTGTCTGTGTTTGGTGTGGTAAAATATAGGCCATGCATATGTTCTCTGCAATAAAGGAGTGTCTTTACTATCACTGTTTAGTGGTGGGTAAAACTATGGGGACTGGGTTGGCAGGAGCCCCAGCTGGGATTTGAACCTGTGACCCTCTGGTCTTACAGGCACTGGCTGTGTCTGTTGCACCACACTGTGGCCACAGAGACAGTGCAGTCCCTGGAGTTAGCTAAACTGGCCTGACGAGTCAGAAACCCTGCTCTGCAACAGGTTTACTGTGGCCTCATTTACCTTGTATGCAGACAAAGGTGCACATAAACCTCAGAAAAGACCTCAAAAAAGGGGCACACACCCATAACCAAACTGGGCAACAATGATATCTTTGGGCAACATTACACAACACTCCCAGGACAGCTCCATTACAATGAAATGATCTTTGAAAGGGTCTGCGGAGCGTAGACCCTTCCACACATCATTTCTTTTTTATTTGGTGCTTTCCAGGGAGTGTTGTTCCTTGTTGCCCATTGCTATCACTGTTGCCCAGATGAATTATGCTTTTTAAAATGTTTCTTGTGGTCATTTTTAACGTTTTATGTGATATTTAGTTCTGTGCACATGTATCACACTGCTCACGTTTTGTGGGTTTCCCCGGTTTTTCTGTACATTGCTGACGGAAATGGTTTCTCTTCCCTTTAAATGCCTTTAACGACAGGTTTTCATTTGCGTTGGAATTGAGCTCAGGAATTCAGTGCGTTAGTGTGAGGGGAGCCTCTCCCTGCCCACTCTCCGCCCATTGACCCCTTCTCTCCACCCACTCTCCACCTTCTGCGCTGTTTTAACGCGCCGCGGGACTTTACGATCGTTAACTATGCTTAACGCGCGTAGTATTACGTTAACGGTCGTTAGTGCGTCGGTACACGTGTTATACGGCACTTACGGTCGTTAACGTCGTACAATGCGCGTTATCCACGTTTATCGCACTTTAGTAAACATACCCCTAAGAAGAGAAAATAATTGTTTACTCAACGTGCAATCAAACTCTTGAATTTGTTACCGGAGGATCTTGTTAAAGCTCTGAATGTAGCCGGGTTTAAAAAAGGTTTGGACAAGTTACTAGAGGGAAGATCCATAAACCACTATTAAAGAGGACCCAGAAAATCCACTGCTTGCCCCTGGACAAGGTTTGTGGAACCTGTGTGCCTGTTTGGGAACTTGCCAGGTACTTGTGGCCTGGATTGGCCACTGTTGGAAACAGGATACTGGGCTTCATGGACCTTGGTCTGACCTAGTAAGGCATTTTTTATGTTCATATGCTTTCCTCCTACATTGGGGACAGGGCCTTCTGTATGTTTCCTGGACCATGATGTTCCAAGGGTTGCAGAGCAGTGATGGTGTCCATCTGTCCATGAAGGGTTAAAGTGTTATAAGCAGCAGACTGGCTAACCTACTGAAGAGGGCTTTAAACTAGATTTTTTGAGAATGGGTGAAGAAAGCCAGCAGGTAAGTGAAACATTAAATACCTCTGTAGAAATGGGTAATAGAGGCAACATCTGGAAAGCGGTGTGTATAAATGCCCGTAGCATGGGAAAGAAGATCCCTGATGTTGAGGCTTTAATGGAAGAAGCTGACTTGGATTTAGTGGTAGTTATGGAGACATGGTTCACAGACAATCATGACTGGGATGTAATTATACTGGGCTATACTTTATTCAGGAAGGACAGGGTAGGAGAAAGGGGAGGAGGAGTAGCATTATGTATAAAAAATAATATTAAAGCTATACAATTGCAAGGCCTAAAAGGAAGAGAGGAGGCACTGTGGGTTAAACTAGAAAGAGGGAAAGGGAAATCCATTTGCATTGGAATTATATACAGATCCCCCTCACAGGGAGTAGAAGTGGACGAAGATTTAATAGAAGAGATAGACAATATTACCATGAAAGGAGAAGTGCTACTGATAGGGGATTTCAATATGCTAGATATGGATTGGCACATCCCTGCTGCGGTGTCATCTAGAATTAAGGAGATCCTGGATTCTCTACAGGGAGAACTATTCAGGCAACTGGTAACAGACCCCACACGTGAAGGGGCCATACTGGACACGGTGCTTACCAATGGTGAAAGTGTTTCTGATGTTACAGTGGGACATCATCTCACATTCAGTGATCACCAGATGGTGTGGTTCAGTATTAGGACTAGGGCTGATAAAATCCATTCAAAAGCAAGGGTCTTAGACTTTAGGAAAACTAACTTTGCCAAGATGGGCCAATACTTCAGGGAGTCATTAGCAGGATGGAAACACCTGTGGGATGTAGAAAAACAGTGGGCAAAACTGAAAGGGGATATTTTAAGGCAACAAACCTTTTTGTTAGAAAGGTAAATAAATGTAAAAGGAAAAGGAAGCCACTATGGTTCTCAAAAGAAGTAGCTGAGAAGGTGAAGAAAAATAGGGAGGACTTCATGAAATACAAGAGATCACAGAGCAAGGAAGACAGGCGTCTATATTTGGAAAAACTTAGAGAAGCTAGCAAAGTAGTCAGGAAGGCAAAGATTCAAAAAGAGGAGGAAATAGCCAGTGCGGGGATAAGACATTCTCCAGATATGTTAGTGAGAGGGGGAAGGGCAAAAGTGGCATTGTTAGACTCAAGGGTGCAGGGGAGGAATATGCAGAAACTGATGAGGAAAGAACAGAATTGCTTAATAAATATTTCTGTTCTGTGTTCACAGATAAAGGGCCAGGAACAGGACCTCAGAAAACATCCACAAACAGGAACAGAAGTGACGTGGATCTCAAACGATTTTCAGAAGACTGTTCGTGAGGAACTAGGTAAACTAAAAGTAGACAAAGCCTTGGGTCCGGATGAGCTACATCTGAAAATACTGAGGGAACTCGGGGACTTCTAGAGGCTCCACTGTCTGACCTTTTCAATACCTCTTTAGAGTTGGGAATGATGCCAGAGAACTGGAGAAAGGCACACGTGGTCCCTTCATACAAAAGCGACATTGAGAACTACAGGCCGGTTAGTCCAACCTCTGTGGTTAGTAAATTATTGGAAAGGCTACTAAAAGAGAGAATAGTGAGGTTTCTAGAGTACAATGGATTGCAAAATCCAAGGCAGCATGGATTCACCAGGGGCAGGTCTTGTCTCACAAATCTGATAGATTTCTTTGACTGGGTGACCAGGGAGTTGGACTGAGATAGAGCCCTGGATGTGGTGTACTTAGTTTTCAATAAAGCCTTTGACACCATTCCACCCAGGTGACTTATAAACAAACTTAGCACCCCAGGGATGGATCCTAAAGTTACTGGTTGGATTAGAAATTGGTTGAGTGGGAGGCAACAAAGGGTACAGGTAAATAGAGCTCACTCTGAGGAGAAGAAGTTTATTAGTGGTGTGCTGTAGGGATCTGTCCTTGGTCCAATTCTTTTTAACATTTTTGTTAGTGATATTACAGAAGGGCTGTCGGGCAAGGTTTGCTTGTTTGTGGATGATACTAAAATCTGTAATAGAGTACATCCAGGAAGGAGTATGAGGAGGGATCTAGCTAACATGAGGAGGGATCTAGCTAAACCTCAAGAATAGTCTGGAATTTGGCAAGTGAAATTTAATGCTAAGAAAATGGAGGTCATGCATCTGGGCTGCAAAAATTCAAAGGAGCGGTACAGTGCAGGGGTGAGGTACTTCTGTCCACAAAAGAAGAGCGAGACCTGGGCGTAATTATGTCTGATGATCTTAAAGTAGCTAAACAAGTAGAGAAGGCGACTGTGAGAGCCAGAAGAATATTTAGGTGTATAGGGAGAGGAATGGCCAGCAGAAGAAAGGAGGTGATAGTGTCTCTGTATATGTTTCTGGTGCAACCTCATTTGGAGTATTGTGTGCAATTCTGGAGACCGCACCTTCAAAAGGATATAAACAGGCTGGAGTCGGTGCAGAGAATGGCTACTAAAATAGTTAGTGGTTTTCATTTTGAAGCACATGAGGAAAGACTTAAAGATCTTAATATGTATACTTTAGAGGAAAGGCGGGATAGGGGTGATATGACAGAGACATTTAAATACCTCCATGGCATAAATGCACAGGAGGGTCCCTTTCAATTGAAGGCAAGCTGTGCTGTGAGGGGAGATAGCATGAGAGTAAAAGAGGATAGACTCAGGGAATAATATGCAGAAATATTTCTTTACGGAAAGAGTGGTAGATGTGTGGAATAGTCTCCCAGTGGAGGTGGTGGACACGAAGACAGCATCTGAATTCAAAAAAGCATGGGACAAATACAGAGGATCTCTACAGGCAAAAAGGGGACTATCATAGTTTATTTATTTAATTTGTTTATATACCGCGCTCGTCAACATCAGTGCAGTTTACATGGAACATGAGGTATTTACGGCGGGGGTTAACACCGTGATACATATAACAGGTAGCTTAACTTGGATAACAGTATTAACTATTTACATTTGTAATGATAACAGAATGATATCATACTTATATACAATACATGAGGGAGGTTGCATGTGGTCGGGGTTACATTGTGAGCGGTGGAGTTGGTATGCATTCATCAGGGTAGCATTTGAGGAAGAGATAGTGTTTCAATGCTCTCCTGAATTTAGTTAGTTCTGGGATTGCTCGGATGTCAGGAGGAAGAGCGTTCCAGCTTCTGGGAGCATAGAGACTGAAAGCCATGTTTATGGTTGTCTGAGTACAGTGGGTCATTGCTTTGGGGATTAGTAGAGTGTTTATAGCAGTGGAACGTCTGGTTCTATTTGGGGGGGGGGTAATGTGGGTGAAGTCAGCGAGAGAGGAGGGGGCGGGTCCATTGATGGCTTTGAATGCTAGTAGTAGGGTCTTGAAGGTGATCCTGCTGTGGATTGGGAGCCAGTGGAGACTTTTGAGGATGGGTGTTATATGGTCCCTCCTGGAGGCGCCATGTAGGACTCTGGCTGCAGCGTTCATAGCGAGTTGGAGCGGGCTCAGAGTGGATTGTGGGAGTCCTTGGAGAATTGCGTTGGCGTAGTCGAGATGTGGGATGGTTAGTGCTTGGAAGATTGTTCTGAAGTCGGCTGGTTGAAGGAGGGGGCGTAGATGTTTGAGTGTCCTGATCTTATGGTACGTTGATTTTACTATGTTGCCCACGTGTGTCTTCATATCCAGTCTTTGATCCAATGTGACACCCAGATAGCGGATTGAGGGTTTGGTTTGCAGTTCTATATTTCCAATTTTTAGGCAGGTTGGAGGGGAAAAGTTGGGGTTTCTGGAGATGAACAGCACTTCAGTCTTTTTGTGCTATATTCGAAGATTCTGGTTTAGAAGCCATTTTTCTACTGAGCTAAAACAGTTAGTTAGTGGGGTGAGGTCAGTTTGGTCGGTCTGGAATGGTATGTATATGAGAACGTCATCAGCATAAATCATGCATTCGACGTTGAATGATCGTATGAGGTCTCAAATTGGCTGCATATAGATGTTGAACATTAAGGCTGAGAGGGAAGATCCTTGCGGAACGCCCTGTTTCTGGTGGAACGGTTCTGAAGTGGAGAATCCCGTCTGCACATGTTGCCATCTATCGGACAGGTATGACTTACACCAGGTTAGTGCTAGGTCACAGATGCCCTTCTCTTTGAGCCGGCTCAGGAGGGTTTCATGACATACTGAGTCGAACGCTGCAGCTATGTCCAGGAATATCAGGGCAACTCCATGACGGATGATATGGAACGGCAAAAAAGATAGGCCATGTGGGGTTTTTTTCTGCCATCATGTTTCTATGTTTCTATGCATATCCTCCAACACCTCTCTCCTGAAGCTCAAAACAGATAGAGGCATTATGTTTCTCATTACTCTCTATTGGCCATGACAGCCTTGCTTTCCTCTCCTGCTGCAGCTCTCCAGTCAGGAACCTTTCCGTCTGGGCCAGGCATCCGACCGGATTTGCACCTCAACATCAAGTCCTTGGCCCTCACAGCATGGATGTTGAGAGGCTAATGCTATCTAAGTTCAACCTGCTGGCTGGCGTGACTGATGTCCTTTTGGCCTCCAGGAGAGCCTCAATGAGAAAATCTTATTCATGCAAGTGGATTGTCTGGTATGAGGATCATGCCCTAGAGATCCCTTCATCTGTCCCACACAAAAACTGTTTGAGTGTCTTAAGAACATAAGAACATAAGACATGCCATACTGGGTCAGACCGAGGTCCATCAAGCCCAGTATCCTGTTTCCAACAGTGGCCAATCTAGGTTATACATACCTAGCAATATCCCCAAAAGACTGGGTCAAGCATTGATATCCTGGGTCCCTTTTTAATAGTGGTTTATGGACCTTTCCTCCAGGAACTTGTCCAAACCTTTTTTAAACCCAGCTATACTAACAGCCCTTACTACATCCTCCGGTAACAGATTCCAGAGTTTGATTACACGTTGAGTGAAAAAATATTTTCTCTTATTTGTCTTAAATAGTTTACCCTGTAGCTTCATTACATGTCCCCTAGTCTTTCTATACTCTGATAGCGTAAACAATTGATCCACGTTTATCCGTTCCACTCCATTCATTAATTTATAGACCTCTATCATATCTCCCCTCAGCCGTCTCTTCTCCAGGCTAAAGAGCCCTAACCTTCTTAGCCTCTCTTCATAGGAGTAGCCTTCCATCCCCTTCACCAATTTGGTGGCTCTTCTCTGTACTTTTTCTAATAACGCTATGTCCTTTTTAAGATACGGTGACCAGAATTGCACACAATATTCTTCTACACAATAGTCTTCTACACCTCTCTGAGTGTGGGCTTAAGTTCAGTTCTGTTAGGGTTCACCTCAGTGCAATTGCTGCTTATCATTGAGGTGTAGAGGGAAGGTCCATTTCTGCACAGCCTTTAGTTGTTTTTTTGATCTGGAAAGTTTTGTTTTTGATGGTGGTCATTTCGGCACATAGAGTGAGCGAGCTTCAGGCTCTTGTAGTTCATGCATCTTACACCAAATTCCATTATAACAGAGTGGTCATCTCTACTCATCCTAAATTCCTTCCAAAAGTGGTTTGGATTTCCATCTTAATCAGTCAATTGTTCTGCCAACATTTTCACCAAAACCTCATGCCCACAAAGGAGAAACCGTGTTGAACATGCTGGACTGCAAACAAGTCTTAGCCTTCTACTTGAAGCGGATAAAAGTCC
Organism: Ichthyophis bannanicus; assembly: GCA_033557465.1. Taxonomy (NCBI): domain Eukaryota; kingdom Metazoa; phylum Chordata; class Amphibia; order Gymnophiona; family Ichthyophiidae; genus Ichthyophis; species Ichthyophis bannanicus. The sequence goes on from CM066035.1 coordinate 47,932,520, forward strand.
ATAGAAAGTCCATCCAGCTTTTTGTTTCTTTTGACCCCAACAAGCTAGGGGCTGCTGTCTCTAAATGCTCTTTCCATTTGGCTAGCAGACTGCATTTTGCGTTTATGCCCAGGCAGGCCTGAGCCCTGATGATCATATCACAGCTCGTAATGTCAGAGCCATGGCTGTGTCAGTTGCCAACCTGTGCTCAGTCTAGAAGGGGATTCCCAATGTGACAGCAACTGCAGTCAATCAGCACTTTGGAATCTGTTTGGGGATTAGAATCCAACTCCATCTCCCCTAGGCCCCTTCTATTCTGTTCAGCCTACCTTCAAAAAGAAAAGGAAAAGAGAATGACAATTTGTATTGTACATAATTATGCAAGCAGACAGACTTAATTGCCCCTGTTGGGCTGGTCTGCATTCTCATTGCGTTCAATAGCCTGTAGCTAGAAGTCCCATAGGTGAGGAGTTCGTTCTTGCTCGTCCACCTGTAGCAGATGTTCTCCATGGACAGCGGGAATAAGTCCTCACAATCCTCCCATTTTCCCTGGGAGATGCATTCTGCTATTATATTTATTTATTTTATTTAACGTTTTCTATAATGCCTTATCCTATAATCAAAGTGGTTTACATTGCAACTTGGAGTAATTTACATGGAACCATTAAACAGGGAGGGGGAACTGGCATGCGGGAGTTGCAGAACAGAACAACAGAACTTAGATACATTGGGGCCAGTCCCATTACATGCACATTTGGACCATGGGCACATCCAAATCATAAATGTTCCCGATTTAAATGATATTCCGCATTAGACACATATGCAGTTTCAGAATAGGGATGTACACGTTTGTGGTGCTGCCTGAACAGAGCACTATAGAGTACGGGACATGGCTATACGCAGCAAACAGCTTTGTGTGACTCTGCGCTCACCGTATTCTGAAAGGTTAGACGTTCACAAACCCGCCCGTCTCCACGATACACCCGCGCATAGCCACGCCTCCTTGTAAAATGTGCATCTCTGAAGCTTCTCCACTCACTGACAGTGTCGTGCTGATGCAAATCACACATAAATACTGATGATACAGAGATGGTGATGTAAACTAGACTATAGCAGTCTGTGCAATGCTCAGTATGGCCCAGAAGAAATCAGAAGAGAGTATCTATAGCAAAACGTCAAAACATATCCCTGTCACTGATAAGGGACCCGCAGAATGGGACTATTCAACAATGCAAACAGCACTAATAAATGACCAGAAGCACCATCCTCGCTCACTACAATTGTGCATATTACTAGAGACCTATGATGGTACGATGGTACCCCGGGAATATCTTAGTGCTGTTGCACTGTTGACTGCTCTCATTCTGAGGGGCCCCTATTAGTGACAGGGATATGTTGTGACATTTTGCTATGGAGAACCACCTCTGATTTAACCTTCCTGATCATACTGGCACCTGATGATGCTGCGGTCATCCCTAAGGACCAGTTACCAGGCAGATATTCATGTCCCAACAGATTAGCAGAGGTGCACAACTGATCCTCCTGTACAACACTCAGACCACACACACACACACACACATCCTCTCACTTGCAGTCACAACTACCATCATCTGCAAAAACCATGTCCTGCAACCATACACAAATGCTGAGACCATGATGGCGTGACATCTCAGGACTCCACAGCTGATCTGCATTTCTCAGACAAACATAATTCTGTTTTCTACTACCTCACATACCATCCCTACATCTATAGTACATTCATATTGTTCTGGACACTGGGATTGTTAGGGAAGCCGAGAATAGTCCCTTTGGCACAAGCAGCAAATATCAGCATAGCCAGAATACAGTCTACTGCAGTGTTTATATTTCTGTAGAGGAGTTTTGTATTGATCCTTAACCTTACAAATGTCCCTCACCTGTGCATTCCAATCTATACAACTGGATCTTGTGCTCTCCCAGACAGCAGACACACCAGTTCAGTACAGACGTGTCACATCCATTCATCTCTGGCCTTATTGCTGGCCTTATTCCATGTTTCCGCAGGTATAATTTGGAAATCCGCGGGTAACGCTGAAGACATACATGGGCCTCTACTGAATACGCTTTATACATCTCCGTGGCTGGTTATGCCCCCATTCTGCCCCCTCCCACCCATGTTCAGAGATCCCCATGCTAGCACAGTGTTCGTACACGTACGCATGGTTTCGGAATATGGTTCTAGACGTATTTGCACGAAAAATGTCTAACACGCAGTCTAACCAGTATATTCATGGTTCAGAATGACCCCGATTATGTACAATGGGCAAAGAGGAATCAGAGGAGATTAGTTCATAATGCTTAAGGTCATCTAGAGTATAGCTTTAGGGGTATGTTTACTAAACTGCATTAGTGCGATTCGCATTAGGAGCCGCGGTAGAGACAGAAACCCCAAATAAGGACATGGGCGGTACATCGTTACTGATAACGCGCGTTACCAGGCGCCATAAATGAATGAGCGCTACAGGGCACGTTACCGCGCGTTAATCTTAAGAAGGTGCGCAGGCATACAAGCACAGCAACAAAGCTGTAGCACAATGGTTACAACACTGACTGATGGTACAGGGGTCATGGGTTTGATTCCCCAGTGGGCCTAATGTATAAGGCTGGCTGAGGCAGCACCCTTTACATTTAAGTAGTGATTGTTGAGGCATTTGACATGTATTTTAATTAGTGCTGCCAGCAAACACACCCTCACGGTGGCATAACCTAAGGTGCCGCATAAGGCACCCCATAACGCATTCCATAGGGCACATTATAAAGTGCACTGTCCGCCAAGGCACCCTATAATGTCCCCTATAGATGTATCCTAGGTGTGTCTAACGGAACTACCTATCACACACTGATGGGGACCTGCAGCATGGCGTATTTCAGCCATGAAAGGTGCTGTGGACCTGGTGCTGGGCGCCCCACCTCAACCTCAGGGCCCGTCTGTTGCAGTACACGGCACCCACCTACACAGGGATAGGCCACAGTCTGCTCTGGGCAGCTGCCACTGCCCCCTCCACCACCAGTATCCCTCAGCCACCATGCTGACATGCCCTTCTGCTGGTGGTGCTGGTGGTGCGCAGTCTCAGGCCATCCAGTGTGCAGGTAGGCGGCTGCCTATGGTGCGGGTTCTGAGGTAGGGGTACCTGCATAGACGTCCACGCTCCCCCCAGCCCCGCCTGCCAATGTTCCGTGCCCTTGGGGGTAGCTGTTGGGTACTATCCCCTGTGACACTGTGGGAAACACACTCATGCCCATGTTGGGCCTTAAGCAGTTGCTGTCTGGCTGCTCTGCTGTTTCAGCATTCATATGGGCCACCTAGGCATCACCCTAGTCTGCACTGTGGCCCAGCTGCACCACAGCATGTGCCGCCTGCGGCCCTCTGTATCCCCTTTTCTCCGGCATCTGTCCAGTTGCCGTTCCGACATGCCCGCCCTGATGTTGCGGGACATGTGCATGCCACAGGAACCCTGTCCAATGGTGGGGAAAGCCCTGAGCAGCGCTATTTCACTGTGGGCTCATTCACCTTGTATGGGGATGGAGTATAGACCCTTCCACGATTTATATCTGTTCTGTGGAGCTTACTCGGGGGGGGGGGGAGGGGTTGATGTTTCTCATTGATACCACTATTGGCCAGCTTGGTTATGTTTTTTTTCCAGTTTGTTGGGGTCATTTTCAGTGTTTCTGTGCACTTTTGTTCTGTGCACATGTATCACACTTATCACTTTTTTATGGTTTCCCTGCCTGGGCTGTACATTGCTGACACTGTAATGTGCATTTAACGGCAGGTTTTCAATCGCGTTTGGATTAAGCTCTTCAGATCAGCACGTTAGTGTGAAGGGAGCCTCTCCCCACCCACTCTCCGCCCACTGACCCCTTCTCTCCGCCCTCTCTCTACCTTCTGCGGTGTTTTACCGCGCCGCGGAGCGTTACGATCGTTAGCGCATCATAACGCGCGTTATGTAACGTTAACGCGGTAAAACACGGTAAACATACCCCTTATGGGTGATGATGCACCCAGAATAGTGTATGTTTACTAAACTGCGGTAACGTTACATAACACGCATTATGATGCGCTAATGATCGTAACGCTCCGCGGCGCGGTAAAACACAGCAGAAGGTGGAGAGAGGGCGGAGAGAAGGGGTCAGTGGGCGGAGAGTGGTTGGGGAGAGGCTCCCTTCACACTAACGTGCTGATCTGAAGAGCTGAATCCAAACGCGATTGAAAACCTGACGTTAAATGCACATTACAGGGGAGAGAAACCATTTCAGTGTCACCAATGTACAGCCCAGGCAGGGAAACGAAAAAAAAGTGATAAGTGTGATACATGTGCACAGAACAAAAGGGCACATAAACACTGAAAATGACCCCAAAAAACTGGAAAAACCATAACCAAGCTGGCCAATAGTGGTATCAATGAGAAACATCAACCACTCCCCCCCCCCCCCCGAGTAAGCTCCAGAGAAAAGATATAAATCGTGGAAGGGTCTATACTCTGTCCCCATACAAGGTGAATGAGCCCACAGTGAAATAGCGCTGCTCAGGGTTTTCCCCACCATCGGACAGGGTTCCTATGGCGTGCACAAGTCCCGCAACATCAGGGCGGGCATGTCGGAACGGCAACTGGACAGATGCCGGAGAAGGGGATACAGAGGGCCGCAGGCGGCACATGCTGTGGTGCAGCTGGGCCACAGTGTGGACTAGGGTGATGCCTAGGTGGCCCATACAAATGCTGAAACAGCAGAGCAGCCAGACAGCAACTGCTGAAGGCCCAACATGGGCACGAGTGTGTTTCCCACAGTGTCACAGGGGATAGTACCCAACAGCTACCCCCAAGGGCATGGAACATTGGCAGGCGGGGCGGGGGGAGCGTGGACGTCTATGCAGGCACCCCTACCCCAGAACCCGCACCATAGGCAGCTGCCTATCTGCACACTGGATGGCCTGAGACTGCGCACCACCAGCACCACCAGCAGAAGGGCATGTCAGCATGGTGGCTGAGGGATACTGGTGGTGGAGGGGGCAGTGGCAGCTGCCCAGAGCAGACCATGGCCTAGCCCTGTGTAGTTGGGTGCCGTGTACTGCAACAGGCGGGCCCTGTCTGACGAACAGTCATGGTATCACCAAGGAATGTACTGACTCTGTGCCAACAAGGTGGTGCAGTGCACAAAACCAGTGTATTCAGAAGCAGAGGGTCACAGGTTCAAGTCCCAGCTGTGGTTCCTGCCAACCCAGTCCCCAAATTTTACCCACTACTACAACATGCTAATACAGACAGCACCTTTATTGCAGATGACGTAAACATGCCCAAGACACCTACATTTTACCCTACAGAGCACAGACACCATAAACATGCACATTACCTAGAGCAGAATCTCCCAAATGCAATCCTGGGGGGCCAAACACCATTTCGGTTCCATGCTGCCTCAGATAAAGATGCCTGTGCTGCATTTCTATACGCCACCCCCATGGTATGCAGATGTATCTCATGCATATTCATGAGGGACATCATGAAAACCCGAACAGTGTTTGGCAGACCAGGACTGGAGTTGGGAACCTCTGCCGTAAAGCAGCAGCCAACAGGGGCAGACACACCTGCACCCACAGGTCCCATTATCCAAAGCCTCCTGGAGAGGCAGGACTTTGGGCTCTGCGTGCATCTCCCAATACTAGCACTTGCATACCTTAGTAATGCCACCCTAAACCTGGGAATATGGTACACATCTATCAAAAGGTTGCTATGATTACTGGCAGATAGCAATTCCTAGGTTAAGTACAATTTTCTGGGTGAGCTGCATCATAGCAACCTTTCTGATGTCTGTGGAGTGTGCTACAGGTCTGGTGTCTGACAGTGTTTACCAACCTGGGGAGTGACTCCTACAGTATTGCATACCATAGCCATGCCTGCACTGTGCCCAGGACTGGTGTGGTGGCCTGGGCTGCCCAACACCTCTATAGTTGCACAATGCTGGCATAGGTGCGGGGAGTGTGTGTCAGTCTATCCAGTGTGTGGTGGCTGCCAACACCCTCCACAGTCCACACTGCTAGCACTGTTGCCAGTATTGGCCTGCCAATGTGCATAATGAGGAGCAAGGTACCGTGGGAATAGCCTGGATAGGGTGGTCTGGCCTGGATGCATCTGCACACGGCATAGAGCAATGGCTCGGACATTGTAGTGCCTGGCCACCACCTGCACGGACAGGGTGGCCATAGCATGTCCTGCTGGGAGGTCACTCTCACCCTGACTGAGCAGTGACCATGGCATGGTTAGGTTCCCTCATAGTACTATCTAAGCATTTCTCTCATGTGATATTTATGGGTTTTCTTTTGGGGCCCAATCACTGACTTATCTGCTTGGTGTGTATGCTGACATCCCTGTTCTGGGCACATGCATCTCCTCCAGGACCATGCACTATGGACTAGCTGGCAGACTGTCTGCAGCTAGTATGTGTCTTGCTGGAACACCTTGCAGGGTGGAGCGGCTGGAGGCTTGCTGCTGGAGAATGTCAGATAATGGTGGGGGGCAGCTGAGCATTTCCAGGCCTACTGTCTGTCTGCTATTGTGTTATGGATGTGTACCGCTCTGTCTGTTCACCAGCAGGACTGGGGTGGATGGTCTCCTCTACTACTATCATTGCAGGGAGGTAGACTGTGGATCTATTGGTGGGTGATCCTGTTGCCCACCCTGAGCCCCAGAGGGTGGGTTGTGTGGTGGTACATGATCTGCCTATGGGTCCATACACTTCACCTACAGCAGGTAACCATGGCACCAACACAGGATATGCACTATTCTGGGTGCATTATCGCCCATAAGTACTAGACATGACCGAGACATACAGCATGACACAAATGTATCCTAGGTGTGTCTAACGGAACTACCTATCACACACTGCTGGGGACTTGCAGCATGGTGTATTTCAGCCATGAAAGGTGTTGTGGACCTGGTGCTGGGCGCCCCATCTCAACCTCAGGGTGGGCACAGTACCCGCACAATGTGACTGTCTGTGCCACACACGGTCTGTTCCCCCTACCTGGCCGAGGTGCTGTGGGGGTGCATACCCAATATTGTGCCCATCTCTCGACTGCTGATTTGCATGTGCAGTGCATCATGGGTACGGGTGGGTTCACCCTATCCTGGTAACCACAGAAGACAGTTTGTGTGGTGACGTGCAGTCCTTCTGCAGCCAGCTAGGGCTTTGTTCACAGCCTTATAAGGTGTCCTATAGGGGACATTATAGGGTGCCTTGGTGGACAGTACACTTTATAATGCGCCCTATGGAGTGCATTATGGGGTGCCTTATGCGGCACCTTAGGTTATGCCACCGTGAGGGTGTGTTTGCTGGCAGCACTAATTAAAATACATGTCAAATGCCTCAACAATCACTACTTAAATGTAAAAGGTGCTGCCTCAGCCAGCCTTATACATTAGGCCCACTGGGGAATCAAACCCATGACCCCGTACCATCAGTCAGTGTTGTAACCATTGTGCTACAGCTCTGTTGCTGTGCTTGTATGCCTACGCACCTTCTTAAGATTAACACGCGGTTACGTGCCCTGTAGCGCGCGTTCATTTATGGCGCCTGGTAACGCGCGTTATCGGTAACGATGTACCGCCCATGTCCTTATTTGGGGTTTCTGTCTCTACCGCGGCTCCTAACGCAAATCGCAGTTTAGTAAACATACCCCTTAGTGTCAGACTGAAGTAAACTGACACCGTGGGGAAGATGGCGTGTATGTGTGGTGGAACCTCCCAATAGCTTCCATTAGTAGCTGGAGAGAGTTCCTGCGTGGGCTCCATCTCATGATGTCACCCATATATAAGGACTTATTCGTGCTGTCCAAGGAAAACACCCGCTAAAGATGAATAACTACCTTTTATGTTATTTTCTATAAGCTGCCTCTTTATGATCCATAAGGTCCCATAATCCTATCTCTCCTCCTTTCTCTGCTGGTTTTATTGCTACAGCACGGTTTGTTGACAAAACCTTGCCAACTTTCCATTTTTCTTGTGTTAAATTGTTTACTTCAGCTAAATTAACTGGCCTGCAACTTCTTCCTCTAAGAGTTTCTCAAAGGCTGCTATATTATGGCCTACTGATCCCAGACGTACCCATATGGGTCTCTGTGATAAATATTTATTTAAAATAGTTCAAAATATTTATCCCTGCAATTTATAGGAGGTTATAATTTGATTTACAGGTGAAAATTATTCATCTCTTGTGCAACTTCCAAATTTTATATAGATACATTTTTGGAAGATTAAGTTGTCCGGCCAAAATTTAAATTAAAAAAACAACAACAACACATTAATACCAAAGGCTGAGTACATAAATCCTTTTGAATATTCAGCTGTGTTTGGTTCCAATACACAATTCAAATGTCGTAAGTAGAAGTTGGCTGTTCTAATGGGAAATCACAGTCCTATGTGTTAAATTGCATTCAATTACATTTTAATTTTCTCGCTTGTTGTGCTGCAAACATTGCTATGAGCTTTTCAGTGTCCAACATGTGAGTGATACCACTTTGAGCAGTTAGGGATGAGGGAGTTGCTACCAACAGAGCAACTTCAGGTCCAGGAATAGAGCCAGCAAACCTAGAAATCAATCCCGGGCTGCTGCAGTGAGGAACCGGCTGCAAACAGTGTTCTGAAAGGCCGGTATAAAATAGGCTGGGGAAAATGCTAAAATAAAAGGTTTGCACCGTACTGATAGATTACATAGAAACAGATGTTGGACAGCCATTAGACATGGAGCCCGATTCAGAAAGGGGCACTTCTGGGCTCCATGCATGTCTCCAAAGAGGACATGCAGGCAGAGCACCGATTCCACAACCCCATGTATACACACACACGGGGATGTAGAATCAGTGTGTGGCCATTCCCAGCAAAGCACGCCTAACTAGCAGCCTATCGCAGCATTCTGAGCCATGCACACATGTAGGCTGTGTGCTCACTGCCCGTGTTGCCCCAGCTAACCCATGTACCTGCAACCCTGAAAATGTCCCCAACTCCATGTCCTGCAGACCACATGTGACTGGAACCAGGAAGGAGGCCCTACTAATCATAATGCACACATCAACATGGCTACCAGGCAGCCTAATTTCAGTGAGGCAGAGAAAAGGCTGCTAGTTACCATGGTCCTGGAGCAGAAGGAGACTCTCCTCCCCACTGAACAAAGGTGGCCACCAACACAGCAGCGCGCAGGGGCTAGGAACACATCAGGACCACCCTTGCCCAGTATGTACATCACAACACAGACATACAAACCTAGAATCGGAGAGAGGTGGACAGGCAGGAGCAGCACACAAGTTGGCACAGAGACATGCATGCACCAAGGTGGAGAGGAAGGGCAGGGAAAGTCATGATCTGCCCATGGCAGAAAGTAGTCAGGCTGCACAGTGACAGCACAGCACAGACAGAGCAGCCCCACAGCAGGGGCCCATGAAACAAGGGAGAAGAGGATGCAAGCAGGCCCACAGTGAAGGCACAGGGGAACACAGAGACAGATGGAAGGGGCACACATAGCAGAGAGAAGTCCCAGAATGTCAACCACAGCCCCAGATCACACAGATGTCCCCTGTGGATGCCCAAAATAAATGACCCTATACAGGTGGCAAACCCTTTACCCTGAGCACTATAGGTCAGGCACAGAACCATCAGGCCAGAGCTGTGACTGCTCTTGGGTCTCAGAAGGGAGAGAACCGGGCCCTGTATATGTACACCAAATGCATTGAGTAGACGCAGCAACCCCCCCCCCCCCCCGGCATGGCAGGGTGATGTACAACCAATAGCAGATGGAGACAGAGCACATGATGCGCATGCACATAGCACAAACAGCACCCCCCCCCCCAATGAGTAGACAGGCCTGTGCCCTGGCATAGGGGAATGATGAGGTGTGTCTCAACCCCACAGGTGTTTCCGGATCCTGCATGACACTGAGGCCTACCGTGTGCGATACCGCACAATCCACCATATGCACCCATGGTTCATAAGGCATATCTGGCAGCAGCTGCAGGAGGAGCAGGGTGAGTAGTGTCATGCCCATAGCCCCTTACAGCAGTGTGGAGGGGCGTGCTTGTTATAGCAGATTCCACCACTTCAGCAATGTGCCTGACTGACTGACTTTGAAGTGCACCATGGGAAAGGTAGTCCATTCAGGTTACACTTGACTTTTAGGCAGAAAAACACTCTTTTGTAGTTGGTCGAGAGTTAAGGCATTGACAGAATTTATTTATGAGGTAAACGCAAATAAGGTTCACAAATTGTCACCTATTGGATTTCTTCTCCAGGATTATATTTAGTACAACAGGATATAACTGAACTTAAGCACAAACAGCTTGTAATGTCTTTCAATGCAAAGCAGAAAGTCCTTTCCACAGCCACTGCTAACAAACGTGCCTAGCAGTGCTGTTTAAAACAAAGCGAAAAATATCAGCCTCACATAAACAGCTCTCTTTTCTGTTCCAAAAGAAACTTCTTAAATCCACCGTGAGTACGGCATAAGCTCTGCACTGCACTGACTTCAGCTGGCCAATGAGCAAACAATTAAGCAGCTGCAGACATTCTCAGCACAAGTATTTTCCTTTTCAAAGAACGTTTTCACTTCACATACAGGCTCTCTAGGGTACTGGACTCTGGAAGGTTCCCTTATGATGTATTCCCTCTCAGGACTTCTTTGTGCTTGGCAGTTTGGCATAAAGAACAGTCCATGTAAGAATCATCCTCTTCCACAACTAATTCCTGTTCTCCTAGCTGCATGGGTTCTACTTCTGGCTCAGAGGGCTTAGCTGACTGCCTCCCATCAGGACAAGCGCTGCCTCCAGCAAATCTGTAATGCTTCCCATCAGACAGGCTTCCAAAACTCATACCTGGGTCAAGGCTTGGTTCAGTGGTTCCTCCCTCATATTCTGGCCAGCATGTATCTGAGCTTCCCTGTCTTGTCCTCCAGCATGGGCTCTTGGTTCTCAGGGCTTCAGCTCTATTTCTCCTCCAGTAGGCATTCCTACTCCTTCTCCTCTCTCTTCCTGAATCTTCTGTCCTAGCTTTAAACCTCCCAGGCTCTAACCCTGCCCTTTCTCCTCTCAGGTGTTGTAAATCAGTCTGCCTCTTGGTAGCTGAGTAATTTGGAAAGTCAGTGATGTAAGGGTTCCTTACTCTGAGCTTGCTTTCCCCCTCCTTCTCACCACTAGGGATACTCTGCAACCTATTGCAGCCTGGTACAATCTGATTTCTAGGTACAACTGAGGTTTTGTATCTCTGACCTGGCAATACAGGTCCTTTGATAAGGGTAAATTCCCCCTCTTTATCCTTGTTTCCTGGGCCCTGATAAGCTTCCTTATCACATACCCTCCTGCTTAAGTTATTACGGGCTGGCGGAGGTTGCGAAGGTCCCTCCAAGCAGTCTGTAATTCGTGAGAGGGCATCAGCGTTCTGGTGCAGTTTCCCTGCTCGGTGTTCCACTTTAAAGTCAAATGCCTGCAAGGCCATGTACCAACGGGTTAACCGTGCGTTATTATTTTTCATTTGTTGAAGCCATTTTAACAGGGCATGGTCTGTAACTAACAGGAACTTCCTTCCCGTAAGGTAAAACCACAATGCTTCTATAGCCCATTTTATTGCGAGGCATTCTTTTTCTATGGTGGAATACTTTTGCTTAGCGGGAGACAATTTCCTGCTGAGATACATCACTGGGTGTTCATTCCCTTCATGTTTTTGGGATAGAACAGCTCCCAGGCCTACGTCCGATGCATCTGTTTGCACAAGGAAGGGCTTCCTGAAATCCACGCCGCGCAACACTGGACTGGTGCATAGCCTTCCTTTTAAGAGCGTAAATGCTTTCTCGGCCTCGGGAGTCCACCGTAACTGGTTTGGACAATTCTTCTTTAGCATGTCTGTGAACACTGCACTCTCTTCTGCAAAGCGCGGTATAAACCTGCGGTAATATCCAATGAGCCCCAGAAAACTTCTGAGGTGCTTCTTGGTGGTTGGTTGGGGAAAGACCCTGATACTGCCTAACTTGTTGATTAACGGTTTAATCTTTCCCTTTCCCACCATATGTCCTAAATATTTCACCTCTCTTTTTGCAAAGGCACATTTCTTGGGATTTAAGGTAATGCCAGCTTGTCTCATGGAGCGTAGTATTGCTCCGATTCTCACCAGATGCTCGGACCAACTGTTACTATGAATGATGACATCATCCATGAAAGCAAAGGCATACTCCTGGTGCGGTCGGAGAACCTGGTCCACTAACCGCTGGCAGGTAGCTGCCGCTCCATGCAGTCCGAAAGGCATCCTCCTGAATTGAAATAATCCCATTGGGGTGCTAAATGCGGTTTTTGGCCTAGACTCCTTTGTTAATGGGATTTGCCAATATCCTTTGGTCATATCCAGGGTAGTCAAATATTGAGCTTGCCCCAATTGTTCTAACAGCTCTTCAATCCTTGGCATCGGGTAAGCATCAAAAACAGATATGGCGTTCACTTGCCGGAAATCTATACAAAATCTTAAAGTGCCATCCGGTTTTGGCACCAGGACTATGGGACTATTCCAAGGACTCTTCAACTCCTCTATGATGCCCATGTGCAACATTTCATGGATTTGTGCCGCTACCTCCTGTTTTTTTGCTTCAGGCAACCGATAGGGCCTCTGCCTAACTATCCTCCCTGGTGGCATTATAATTTTGTGTGCCACTAGGTGAGTTTCTCCAGGAACCGGAGTTAACACCTCTGGGAACTTTACCAACAACTTTGCTAATTCCTCACGCTGTACCATCAACAGGTCTTCACCTATTCGTGGCTCTGAACTCTCCTTTCACTCTGTGACTTGAGGTCCCAGGTCTTCCTCTTCGTGTACTTCCTTTTTTCCCTCGCAAGTGGCAGCAAGGCTTTTCATCCTCATCGCCTCAGTTGAGCTGAATCCCCTGGTTCCTCGTTCGGTGTCAGACAAGGTTGTAACTTCCTCCAACGGGGGAAAACCCACTCTTTCACAGATCAGCTGGGCGATCCGATCCCCTGCCTTTATGGGAAAATCTTCCGGTCCAAAATTAAATAACAGCACTTTTACATTTCCTCTATAATCGGGATCAATAACTCCGGCTCCAACATCTAAGAAATGTTTAAGAGCTAACCCCTACCGAGGGGCTATTCGGCCGTAGCAGCATATTGGTATCTCCACTTGGAGTCCGGTGTCTACGAGGGCTTTTCCTCGGCTAGGTACTGTCACACACTCCACACTACATAAATCAAACCCTGCAGCTTGAGGGGTGGCTCGCTTGGGGGTCTGGGCCTTCTTCATGACCCTGCAGAACTTTAAGGTGAAAACCTGCTTACCAAGAGGTTTGGCTTCCGGGGGTTTCTTTTCTACTTTCTCAATGGGCTTCTGAAGATTCTCAAAAAGGGGCCCGGGAACCACTACTGCCTGTCTCCCATTTTCCCGGGTATTGGCTCTATTCTGTGATGGGGTTGATACAAGGCCACTCTTCTGTTCTAGTCCTTCTGCTAAACCCTGTTTAAACTGAGGCCAGTCCCTACCCAAAATCAAATCATATGGGAGTTTTGGCACTACTGCTATTGGAATTTCTTTCTGGACTCCCAAACCCTTAACTGTTAGCTTATAGGTGGGATAAAATGAGGCAGCCCCATGAATGCATCTAATGCGTACATTACTTTCAGGCTTTCTAGGCATAAAATTATCCTGGGCCTCTATTTTTTTCCAAAGTCTTTTGAATAACATAATTTGGTCTGCTCCTGAATCCAAAAGAGCACTGGTAGTAATTCCCTGTATCTCAATCATCAAAAGGAAACCTTCTCCAGTCCGCTTTAAACTGGTACCCATTAAATTAGTGCGGGACTTGCAACCTTTTTGCAAATGTCCCCACTTTCCACACTGGAAACATTTTTTTCTAGCCCACTTCATATCTTGTGTAGGCACAGCATCACTTCCAAACACAGTATCTTTTCCATCCTTCTTTTCTGATACAGCAAAGCTTACCTCAGCACCTGTTTTCAGAGAGCTACCAGTTTTCTGATAAGCCAACTCGGCTTCCATAAAGCGTTCAGATAACAGGGTCGCCTCTCCCATGCTTTGGCAATTCTGTTTGATGAGAAAAGATTGTAAATCTTTTGGCACAGCTGACATAAATTGTTCTAGCATAATAGTGTCCAAAATCATCTCAACAGATTTTCCCTCAGGAGCTAGCCATTTTAGAGCTAGTCCCCTAATCCTCTGACTCAGAGCTTTTGGTGTTTCGCCCACTTTCAATATTTATTTATTTATTTATTTTATTTACATTCTCTTATATACCGCGCTATTCTGCATCAGTGCGGTTTACATTGAACAAACTGAAATTACATTGAACAGGGCATTATAACTTGGAGATAACTATTTTACAGGGAACATGGGCTATGGAGGGTTAAGTGGCTTGCCCAAGACCACAAGGAGCACCTGTGGGACTAGAAACCCCAGTCCTTCCGGCCCAAGGTTGCTGTCCTCTAGTGGGATTTGAACCCCCAACCTTCCAGCCTGAAGTACCTTGCCCCAACCACTAGGCCACTCCTCCACTCCTCCAATACTGTGGCCCTAAACATGCGCCTATATACAGTAGGAGTTAGCCCTAACCGGTCCTTAATTGCACATTTAACAGCTTTATAGTTTAGAGCTTGGGCCGCTGGCATGTCTCTATAGGCGGCAAGCACCTCCCCAGTTAATGCTGTAGCCAGCCTTACTGCCCACTGTGCCTCCGGCCAACCTAGAGCTACTGCCACTCTCTCAAACGACTCGAGAAAATTGTCTACGTTATCTTCAGGGGTGAGTTTCCCGAAACTAAAAGCCCGAACACCCTGAAACTGTCCCACATTGTCCATATGTGGATTAACCGGTATTGGTGCAGCTGATACAACTCCTTCTCCTTGGCTCCGAAGTGCAATCAAGGCTTCGACCAAGTCAATAACTGGTTTCTGCTGTTCTTGCAAGGCGGTGATTGCAGCTTCCTGGGCCTGCTGTGCCATCTCCTGCTGATGTGCGAATTGGGCCGCCATCCAGCTTACCAGCTCCTTAGGATCCATAATAACACCTGCAAGAGATAAAAAAAAGAAAACCACAAAGGGCGGCACCCCACAAACAGCCTCCTTTCTTTTTTTTTTTTTAAATGCCTCTGCACAAACCTTTTATATCCAGCACTGGTCATGACTAGGTACCTTTTACCTTATACCAGTGTGGCCTCTCGCTTATACAGCATCCTTTCATCAGGAACTGCTCCTGGATCAACCCTTCTGCTCATCCGTCAGGGAAAATCCCACTTTCACCTTGCTTGGCTTGAAAATCTTGTGGCTGTGTGGCTTTATTGAACTTTCCTGGTATCCTTCAGTGCACAAGTATCCAACAACTACGCCACTGTCACGCCCATAGCCCCTTACAGCAGTGTGGAGGGGCGTGCTTGTTATAGCAGATTCTACCACTTCAGCAATGTGCCTGACTGACTGACTTTGAAATGCACCATGGGAAAGGTAGTCCAGTCAGGTTACACTTGACTTTTAGTTAGAAAAACACTCTTTTGTAGTTGGTCGAGAGTTAAGGTATTGACAGAATTTATTTATGAGGTAAACGCAAATAAGGTTCACAAATTGTCACCTATTGGATTTCTTCTCCAGGATTATATTTAGTACAATAGGATATAACTGAACTTAAGCACAAACAGTTTGTAATGTCTTTCAATGCAAAGCAGAAAGTACTTTCCACAGTCACTGCTAGCAAACGTGCCTAGCAGTGCTGTTTAAAACAAAACCAAAAATATCAGTTTCACATAAACGGCTCTCTTTTCTGTTCCAAAAGAAACTTCTTAAATCCACCGTGAGTACGGCATAAGCTCTGCACTGCACTGACTTCAGCTGGTCAATGAGCAAACAATTAAGCAGCTGCAGACATTCTCAGCACAAGTATTTTCCTTTTCAAAGAACGTTTTCACTTCACATACAGGCTCTCTAGGGTACTGGACTCTGGAAGGTTCCCTTATGATGTATTCCCTCTCAGGACTTCTTTGTGCTTGGCAGTTTGGCATAAAGAACAGTCCATGTAAGAATCATCCTCTTCCACAACTAATTCCTGTTCTCCTAGCTGCATGGGTTCTACTTCTGGCTAAGAGGGCTTAGCTGACTGCCTCCCATCAGGACAAGTGCTGTCTCCAGCAAATCTGCAATGCTTCCCATCAGACAGGCTTCCAAAACTCATACCTGGGTCAAGGCTTGGTTCAGTGGTTCCTCCCTCATATTCTGGCCAGCATGTATCTGAGCTTCCCTGTCTTGTCCTCCAGCATGGGCTCTTGGTTCTCAGGGCTTCAGCTCTATTTCTCCTCCAGTAGGCATTCCTACTCCTTCTCCTCTCTCTTCCTGAATCTTCTGTCCTAGCTTTAAACCTCCCAGGCTCTAACCCTGCCCTTTCTCCTCTCAGGTGTTGTAAATCAGTCTGCCTCTTGGCAGCTGAGTAATTTGGAAAGTCAGTGATGTAAGGGTTCCTTACTCTGAGTTTGCTTTCCCCTTCCTTCTCACCATTAGGGACACTCTGCAACCTATTGCAGCCTGGTACAATCTGGTTTCTAGGTACAACTGAGGTTTTGTATCTCTGACCTGGCAATACAGGTCCTTTGATAAGGGTAAATTCCCCCTCTTTATCCTTGTTTCTTGGGTCCTGATAAGCTTCCTTATCACAGTAGTCATGCAGATATCCCATATGAGCAGGAGGCCAACAGGCCCCCCCAATGCAGAGGCAGGGAACCACATGTAAGAGCACCACCACTGTGACATGGACACCACAGAAACAGCATGCCCCCACCCCAGGGTCCCACAACACATAGTCCTGGCCCATACTGCCCCACCCCCTGCAGAGCTGGGACATGCTAGAACACCCTGTGTGTGTGCCTGCCCCCCCCCCCCCACCAGCTATCACAGTAGTGCAGCAACAGGATGAGCAGGGTGTGGACATGTGTGGCACAGCCACCATGATGTCCTAGAGAGAGTTATGGGCATGGAGAATGGTAAGGTGACACAAAGAGGCCTGCCTGCCCCATCACAGTGGCAGTGACAGGAGTGCTGTTCGGAGTGTGACACAGGAAATATATACCTGATGTGGACCACCCATGGGTCCAGAATGACAGCACCCTATGCCACAGGCACACCAGGAACCCAGTTACCCATGGATGACCTGTCAGACATGAAGTAGAGACACCACAGGCATGCAGCTAACCATGACCTCTTTCCCCCACAGCAGCAGCACAGCAGGAGGATGAGTCCCCACCCCATCCCCTGATGGCTCCATCCCTAATACCATGGAGGATGCTGGCACAGATATGCCCCCCTGACCCCAGCAGGAGTGGCGGCATGACCACAAGTGGGGCAGCACCAGCGCACCAGCAAGCGCCATCCTCCTGCCCAGCCCAATACTATCTGTGGATGATGAGGGGGCCCAGTAGAGGAGACAGCATTCTCTCCCGCCATCATCCTGAAGAGGGAGGAGCCAATTGCAGTGGGCAGGGGGGGGTATTTATTCCACAGCACCTGGGGGATGGTTTGCAGCAGGTCAGCGGCCAGATCCCACTGGTGCCATGTGCAGGCACTGCAGAGACAGGGGGCAACCTCTGGACCCTCATCCTCCAGCACCTGGTGGAGGAAGTATGTGGTGTGACAGGGAAGGTGGCCAGGAGGACCCCATGGAGTGGTGTGGGGGAGGCTATACTGACATAGGCTGAGGGCTCAGGCCTGGGTGTTGAGGGGGCAGCATGTGAGTGCATGGGTGAGAGTGAGTGGCTGGTGGGTGGTGCTGAGAGCGAGGGTATGAAGTGCATGTAGGGGGTGTTTGCAGGGGTGTGTGAGCTACAGGAGGGTGGGATCAAAGGTGAATGATCTGTGTACATGCAGAGCAAGTGTGTGGGGGTGAATGAGTGGCAGGAGTGCAGGAGTGAGGTTGAAGGGTCTGTGTGCAGACAGGGTGAACATGTGGAAGTGAGTGAATGGCAGGAGGGCAGAAGCAAAGGTGAGGGGTCTGTGTGCATGCAGGGTGAGCATGTGGGGGTGAGTGAGTGGCAGGAGTGAAGGAGCGAGGTTGAGAGGTCTGTGTGCAGGCAGGGTGAGCGTGCAGAGGTGAGTGGCAGGAGGGCGGCAGTCAGGGTGAGGGGTCTGTGTGCAGGCAGGATGAGCATGTGGGTGTGTGTGAGTGGCAGGAGGGTGGGAGTGAGGAAGAGGGGATGGAGGGCATGCTGTGGGAGGGTGTGGGTGAGGGTGGGTGTGCAAAGTGGATGGGGGTTCCAAGAGCGGGTGTTGTGTGGGAGGTGACAGTGCAGCTGGAGGGAGGTGTGGATAGGGAGGAGGCAGTGGAGGGCCCAGGTTATGCGAGCTGGAACTGCCAGGAGGCTGTGGTGGTGCCAGGGCATGGCAGTGATGAGGGCAGTGATGCGGCAGAGGTACCTGCTGCTGGATGAATGTTGGAGCGGGGCACCCATATTGGTGGGCCACAAAGCCCACACCTATCTGATGTGGGGGCCAATGAGAGGGTCCAAGAAGCAGGTGGAGGCCCCATAGACAAACCAGCCATGGGCTGACTTGAGCACATGCTTGCATGCAGCTTTGCACGACTGTGAAAGCCCTTCTCCTACCTCTCACACCATGTGGAGGGCCTCAGGATTAAGGTCCAGGGCCCGAGGGGTGAGCTCAGGGCCATGCAACTGCTGCTGAAGGCCTACCCACAGCCCCACATACCACTCCCCGTCACACAGCAGCAGCCCTGTGGGTCCCTGAGGGGGGCCCACCACCAGGGAGATGCGCAGGGGCACTCAGTGGTATGAGCCATGCCAGTGGCTGCAGGAGCAGTGCTAGCTACCAGTGTAAATGGCTCTGTAGGTGCAGCAGGGGCATGGGTTGGATGCTGTGGGGCACAACTGTTTGCCAGTGTGTGTAGGCACTGTTTGCCTACTTTATGTGTCTGTCCCATGCATGTTTGCTGAGCAAATAAAGTGTTATGCTGTTCAACATGTGTGCCTTGTGTGCTTTTATGTTTGTCATCCATAGCAACCCTGACCCACAATGGCCCCGAACATATATGTAGCATTAAAAGGTAGCTGCCATGCTGCATGCCACAAGGTCATGGTAGCCCATGCATGGCTGTGTGAAATAGCCAGGTAGGCTGGCCACCACAGTAGCATGGGATAGGGCAAACACCCAGGGGGATGGGTTAGCGTTGGGAGGGGAGGGAACCATGAACATGTGGAAGCTGCACAGTCAGCAATCAATGGGTGTGCCGTGACCCAGGGCTGGCCGCAGCACAGATGGTAATGGTGTGTGCCATGCAGAAGGGGACAGATGGGGAGAGGGGACTGGGCCAGAGGAGGCCAGGGATTTGGCAGGGCAAGGTCACATGGTCAGCCCAGATCTGCGAGCACACCCAAGGAGGAATGTGGAGTGACCCAGGTCAGGGAGGGTAGGGAGGCATGGTGGACTGACTGCATAGTCAGTGCTGCATGCAGCAGCAGCCCTGGACATGGAAGCTGAGTGGGGTCAGGATGTGCTGCATGCGGTGGGTGTGGCTGGGTAATACTGGGCCCACAGCTGCCCAGCTGCACTGTGCATTGACTAACAGACAGAAGAGTGGGCAGGGGGCCACATGCCACAGACACCTGGCCCTGCCACCCCATGGTGACAGGAACAGGCTTGGGACTGCATCTGTGGAGTACGATGGCAGTCATGCATGCCCTGTGTGGATGGATGGTGATATGCTGGGGGTGCCATTGTGTATGTGGCACACCATGCGCATAACCCACCTCCCATGATAGTTGTCATGTATGCATCACTGGCAGTGGACAATAGGCAGGTGATGGCTGTACAGGGGACAGGTGAACTGTGTGATGTGTATGTCCCAGCTGCGGTAGCCGTGTGGGCCATGCCATGGACTCACATGTCCCACATGGACTCACATGTCCCACATCTGAAGATGCCACCAGACACATGTCACAGCACATGTGGGGTTTGGGGTGTATGGCACATGGCAATATTTGCAGGGTAGGCCCCCAAACACTTGGCACAGAGGCAATGTCCATACCAGCAGTCCACAGTGGAACACTGCTATGAACAATGTCTCAGGCAAGTAATGTGCATGTCATACAGAGGCATGGGCCAGCCACACAGGCCATGTTTGCATGGTGTGGACATTCACAGGCCCATTGCAGCTTTGCTGGCATGTGCATCATGTTGTATGGGTGGGGAACATATGGCAGTCAGGCAAAGTGTGCCTGGACAAGGCTGTCATGCACCACCACCCCCCATCTGGACTGTGCACCCTGGGGGGCATCTGCAGCGGCATCCGGCTCATCACCATCACCCTCACTGGCTCAGGCTCATCTGGCAGTGACTGCTGGCGCCACAAGGTATAGATGTGAAGCATGCAGCATGCCATAGTGATCTGGCATACCTTGTGAGGCCTATAGAGCAGCTCCCACCTGGATGTGTCCAGGCATCAAAACCAGCTCTTCAACTGCCTAAAGGTGTGCTTGATGATTCTTCATGTGGTCTGGTGTGCATGGTTGTACCGGTGCTATGCTGGGTTGCTAGGGTGGAGTATGGGGGTCAGCAGCCACTTGCGTAAGGGGTAGCCCTGGTCACCTGTAGTGAGAGACAGAAGAGTGAACCATTGATCAGCTGGTGTGCTAGTGACGGGGTCATGTGTTAGCAATATGTTGTGGGCTGCAGATAGCTGACTGTGTATATGCATGGCTGTGGCCACTGTATGGATGGTCCCAGGATTGCCAATGGGGCACTGTGTGTCTGTAGCCCACCAGATATGCATGGGTGCACCCACAGATGCAGGGTCCCTGCTGGGGGGGGGGGGGTGGGCCTGGGTATTGTGGGAATGTACAGCACCCTTTCCCTGTGCCTGGCCCACATCAAGCACAGACCTGGGCAGTGGGAGATAGGGCTGCATGGCACGCCAGTATGTGCAGGCCCCCTGCTGCCATTCCAGTCACCTGCCTCTGTCTCCCACTGCATGCATGGGGCCTCTGTGCATGCTGCAGGGGATGGGGATGGGATGCATGTGGATGGTGGGTATGGGGTAGGTGGGGCAAACCCCCAGATGTACAGGGCCAGAGTGTACCATGGCCATGTATGTCAGGGGCCACCAGTGGGCTCCCTGCACATAGCCCCACTGTGGTGTCATAGGGGCAGGGCACACCCCACACATTTCTCCCCTTCTTATTGGTCTCCACTGGCTTCCTATCTCCTACCGGATTCAATTTAAAATCCTCACTTTCGTTCATAAGGCAATACATACTGGTGTCCCGTGCTATCTTTCTAACTTGGTCCGTCTCCATGCCCCTCAACGCTCCCTGCGCTCCATCCATGCTAACCGTATGTTTCTTCCCCCCCCCCCCCCCTGCCTCTGCTCACCTCGAATCCACCCATTCCTCTGCCTTTTTCTTCCTTGGTCCCAGGCTCTGGAACTCGTTCCACCCGCCCTCCGTCTTGAATTATCCTTTTGTAAATTTAAAGCCGGTCTGAAGAACCACCTTTTTTGTACTGCCTACGATCTGCCCTTTCCCTCTTCTATCCCTACAGACCCCTCATAGGTTGTCTCGTTTTCCTCAGTTTGTCGGTCTGTCTATCTCTGACCTACTCTTCTGTTCTCTTTCCTTTCTCTACCTCTGTCCCTTTCCTATTGCACTAATGGAGTTCTGTTTCCTCTATCCTCTCTTTCTAGCAGCAATGTTATGCCCCTTATTTTAAGCTTGTTGTAAACCACGCTGGTGTCTTTGGCATGTGCAATATATCAAGAAACGAATAAAGATAAAGATACATGCCCAGTGGCCCCTGAGGGCCATGGGGCCCACCCACAGGGACTTAGGGTCATGAGAGTGGCCCACCAGCACCTTCACAGTGTACACACCCCCATACAAACTTCACTGGTTACCTATACAAAGTAGGATAAAATATAAAGTTATCATAACAACGTTCAAACTGATAAGAGATATAGCCCCATCATATCTAACTGATCTACTGACAATTCATTCAAGGACCAGAACAGTGAGACAAAGGAACCTGAACACACTACTTGTTCCAAACAACTTTTCAAAACTCAATAAAACTACAACAAATAGGGCATTCAGCTTCAATGCTCCTTTAATATGGAACGCTCTGCCGGATAAACTCTGAGATATCACAGATCTTTCAGCATTTCGAAAAGATCTTAAAACTCACCTATTTATAGAATACTTTGGAGACTCATTCCCAATAGATGAAATATTTCCCACTTAAACTCATGTATACTCATATTCATTAATTCATTAATTCACAACTTACTTTTTCCTTTTTCTTACTCTATCTTACAATACCCAATTCTCCACATTATCACATTAACTCTTTACACTAATAACACAGGTACACTACCAAAAAACTGCCTCCAGTTTTGCAACTGATTCCTATAGATTTTGGGGTGCTGAATCCAGGAAAAATAGCCAAAATGTTCCATCACGTCACGTTTTCTTGCAAAATTAGATTTCTTACCCATATAAGGAATGTTCACATAATTTCTTTTTAGCCGACTGCAGTTTATTTTCTTGGCCCAAAATAGAGGTTGTAATGGTTAACTAACTAGAAACATTCCCTCATGATATTTTAGAGTGTTTTGTATTCATTTTATACATTAACAGGACAATTGGGAGGCGGGGGGCTAAATCCAGTACTCGCGCTGGCGCATGTTCTTTCCTGTTCGCCTCGTTCGCTCTCTCGCTCAAACACGGTGGTTGCGACATGAACGTTCCTGTCAAATTTCAGTGTCTTGCAAGTTCATTATTACCTTTTGTTTGCTCAGTCGTAATCCAGCTTTATTCCGAAGTGGTTCACTACAGTTGTAGTTTGCAGTGCTGTGTATTTGTGATGGCTCACAGAGCCAGAGGTTGCGTCAACTCTCCGGACAGTTTTTGTTTTATTAGTGGGGAATATACCGTGAAAAAGCGGCAGAGGAACATTTCTGCATTTATTAAAAAAGTATATTTTTGCCTATTTCGGTTTGAAGTTAGGCGATCAAGACAAACCGTGGGCTCCTCACAAAGTGTGCAAGACATGTGAGGAAGATCTACGCTTATGGATGAAAGGTAAAAAACAAGCATTTCGTTTCGGAATACCTATGATGTGGCGTGAACAAAGAGACCACAGCAGTGACTGCTATTTTTGCTCTTGCATTGTGA
Source organism: Ichthyophis bannanicus (assembly GCA_033557465.1). NCBI lineage: Eukaryota > Metazoa > Chordata > Amphibia > Gymnophiona > Ichthyophiidae > Ichthyophis > Ichthyophis bannanicus. Next base: position 47,955,740 of record CM066035.1, read on the forward strand.
AGGGATACAACTTAAAAAATAAGAACGTAATAAGTTACCCCAACCTTCCCTCAGCAATTAGGCCTATGCCTCATAGCAACGAAGTACCTGTGCCTGAACCACCAAAATCTTTGGATCATATTTGTGTGGACGGTTCTGATCATGATGAAACTCATCAGATGGCTTTTCCCAATGAGTCCAGTACTTCCGAGTTTGAAACTGAACCAGATCCGAAACCTGAACTTTTCTCTCAAGCTGAATTGAATGATTTAGTCCGGGATTTAGGACTCCCAAAAGATGCTGCCCAACTGCTAGGTTCTCGGCTTAAACAGAAAAATCTATTGTCACCAGGAACAACTTTTTATTGGTACCGCAACCGCGAGACACAATTTTTGAAGTATTTCAGCAAAGAGGAAGATTTGGTATTTTGCAACGATATATACGGAGTGATGGAAAAGTTTAAACTCAAGTATGATCCTGCTGAATGGCGGCTGTTCATTGATTCATCAAAAGACAGCATAAAAGGTGTTCTTCTTCATAATGGCAACACATTCGCTTCAGTTCCTATTGCTCACTCTGTTATTCTCCAAGAAAAATACGAGAATTTGGCCCTGATTCTTCAGAAGATTCGTTATGATGAGCATAAGTGGATGATTTGTGGAGACTTTAAAATTCTATCCATGCTATTAGGGCAGCAATCCGGTTTCACCAAATATCCCTGCTTCCTTTGCTTGTGGGATAGCCGGGCCCGCGACCTACACTGGGGGAAAAAAGACTGGCCAATTCGGGAGTATTTGAGACCCGGTGAGAAAAATGTTCTTCATGAGAGCTTGGTACCTCGTGATAAAATTCTATTACCACCTCTCCACATTAAGTTGGGTCTCATTAAGCAATTCATCAAGTCCCTTCCAAAAGATGGTGAGTGCTTTCAGTACCTTTGCTCAAAGTTCCCCCGACTTTCTGAAGCAAAGCTAAAGGAAGGAGTGTTTGTTGGCCCTGATATAAGGAAACTCATTTCAGATGGAGCATTCGCTGAAACGATGTCTGAGAAGGAAAAAGAAGCCTGGGATTCCTTCAAGGATGTTGTTCTCAAATTCTTGGGGAACAGGCGGGATGAGAACTATAAGGATATTGTTGCCAGGATGCTCAATGCCTTCAAAGAACAAGGCTGTAACATGAGCCTGAAAGTCCATTTCTTGCACTCCCATGTGAACTACTTTCCCGAAAACATTGGGGCGTACAGTGAAGAACAAGGTGAAAGGTTTCACCAGGACATCAAGGACGCAGAGAGAAGGTACCAAGGAAGATGGAACACCACTATGATGGCTGATTTCTGATGGTTGCTGCTGCGGGAAACCCCAGATGAAAAATACGCCAAGCAGCGCACCAAGAGAAGCATTCGGGGAAGAAGAAACGGGCCCACCAGGAGATTGATTGACCCAAGAATGACTTTAAAATCTAAACTGTGTTGACAAATATCGTGTGTTTACTAAACTTTGAAATAAGAATTTGCTAGTTATTACCACAGTGTCGGATCTCATTTATTAGAATTTTATTTTCACACCATCGGGTGTTTGTCTTCATGTATTGCAATGGTGCGGTTTGCGTTTTCTATTCTTACATACATACCTGTACAACATTTTTTGCACATTTCTTTGCTTTGCTTTGTGTCTAACCTCGCTCTTATATGCTCAATGTTTGTGCACATGTATGTGGCTGTTTTAAATGCAGACAATTTTGCTACCATCACAGTGTGTTTTGTTGACATTACTCTATTCTTATGTGCTGCCTTGTTACAATTTTCTTTATTCTTATTTGAATAACTACTAAACAATTAGTATAAAGAATTCATCCAAGAAACTTTTATCTCGATCGCACTCAATCTGAAACGTTCACCTCAAACTGCTAACCCAATGTAGCAAAAAATCTGTACGTTATGGAGCAAATTGGTTACCAGATTTGGATTCAGCGCACCAAAAAACGTAAAAATCAATCGAAACATTAGAGGCAGTTTAAAAAAAATTTTTTTTAGTGTACTTGTGTAATTCTAGTGAACTACAATACATTTTTCCTTGCTCAGATAAGATAAGATTTTTGAAATTTGTAAATATTGTCGCCCCCGCCTGGCCAGGTATATAACTGATACCAGGTGAGGTCGCCTTTTTGGCTTTAAAATAAGTTTCCCTCAAAATGGCTGCCAGGAGGGCTGCTGGGAATTGTAGTCCTATCTTAAAGCAAAGGAGTTGTGATCCGAGGGTTAGGCATAAGACAGAGAAAATTTATTTAGTGTAATCAGGGGTTCTTCATACACCGGACATAAGTGGAAAAATCAAATAAAGGATTTTTAATCCCACGCTACAGCTTCAAAAGAAATAGGAACAACTTTGCTTGTATTTCAAAAATGCAAAGAAACAGGCACAACTCTGCTTGTAAATCAAAATATCACTTCTTCCACAAACGTTCCGATTCTTAGATGTTTCTCTTCTTTACAGGAACAAAACTCTTGCAGCAAAACAACTCTTTAAATGTCCCTTGAACATTAGTATCAGCTTTCAACCTTATCAGTTGAACTTAGCACTCAGCTGTTTTCTTCAGTTGTGACGTCTTCACAATTCAATCTGCTTCCTAAGCAGGCATATATTCAATGGCTTTCTGGCTCAGCTCTCTTCTACGTCAGAGGCTTGACATACAGCGCATTGCATTTCAATGGAACTGTCTTCCATATCTGTTATCTCCATATCTTCAACGCTATCATTCTCACACACATTCAAAGACATCTGAGGGGAGAGCTTGCTATTCTCTTTCTTAATCAGTTCACTCAGTTTCTTAAGCAGGGCTTGTTTCTGCACTAGCTCGTCTGCAATATGAGCTACTTGATACTTAGATAAACAGTCTCTCTTTATCCTAGGGTTTGGCTTGTTGCTAGAATCAGCTTTTAACTCTAAAGCTAATTCTCTCAAACTTTTACTAGTTAAGAACTGAGAAGGACACACTTGCCTGGTTTCAGAGGTATTCAGAATCTCTCTCTGCCCTGCAAGCCAGTCATGCTGTCTTCCGTTTGCAGCAGCTTCGTTTGCTTGCACCAGCCTCTCTTTCCTTGCTCTCTCAGCTGTGCTTGGCAATCTCTCATCAGTTCTCACTCTTCGGCTTCCAGTGTTTCCTTCACACTGTCTTTCATGCTCAGCAAGCACCCTCTCACTTGCTCTCGCTTCCCTCTTAGCGTTCCTTGTTCCTGCTGCTTCACTTCCAGCTTCTCCGTCTCTGTCCCTTTCTCCCTCTCCGTCCCTTTTTCTATCTGTGTTTCTGAAAGTCAGCTTTTTAAACTTTCCTTCTTCCTGAGCCACACCTTGCTCCCAGCACATGTGATCAGGGTCAAGCTTCTCCCTGACGTGCTGCTGTGGGCGGGGCTTAGGGATGACTAGGTTCTGAGTCAGAGACTCTTGGTTACCAGGGAAATCCTTGCTACTTTCTGAATTAAAGTGATAGGACTCATTTCCCTGTGTATCTCTCTGTTCAGCAATGCTTTCCTCACTACATATTCCCCTTCTTAAGATATTACGGGCTGGGGTTACCATAAAATCACAGCACGCAATTCTCTTATAGGACTCTTTATCTTCATCTCTGGTAGTGCCTCTAGACAACGCATCCGCGTTTTGGTGAAGTTTTCCTGCTCGATGGACAACTTGAAAGTCAAACGCCTGAAGCGCCATATACCATCGGATCAATCAGGCGTTGTGATCTTTCATTTGACCCAACCATTTTAATGGGGCATGGTCGGTCATGAGTAGGAATTTTCTACCCGCCAGATAGAACTTTAAGGACTCCACGGCCCACTTCACCGCTAGGCACTCTCTTTCAATGGTAGAGTAATTTTTCTCAGCGGGCGACAACTTCCGGCTGAGAAACATCACGGGATGCTCCAGACCTTCATGCTTCTGGGAGAGCACCGCTCCCAGACCTGTTTCTGAAGCATCAGTCTGTAGGATGAATGGCAGACTGAATTCTACCCCTCTTAATACCGGGGCGGCGCACAGTTCTTCTTTCAGCCGTCCAAACGCCTTATCCGCCTCTTCGGTCCAGCGCAACTGATTAGGCATGTTCTTCCTCAACATATCAGATAATGGCGCACTCTTCTCGGCAAACTGTGCCACAAACCTTCGGTAATAACCTACCAAACCTAGGAAACTATGGAGTTGTTTCTTATTGGTAGGGCGCGTAAAAGATTGGACACTTTCAATCTTACTTAACAGGGGCTTCACTATACCATGTCCCACCAAGTGTCCCAAGTATTTTACTTCTTGGGCCCCGAACATGCACTTTGCCGGGTTTAAAGTCAAACCAGCTTCCCTCATTGCTTGCAGGACTGCCTTTACGTGGACCATGTGCTGATCCCATCTGGTGCTATGGATCACAACGTCGTCCATGTAGGCCGTAGCATATTTCTGATGCGGCCTGAGTACAATATCAATGAGACGTTGACAGGTGACTGCCGCTCCGTGGAGCCCGAATGGCATTCTTCGGAATTGAAACAACCCCTGTGGCGTACTGAAAGCGGTTTTCTGGCGAGATTCCCTGGTCAGGGGAATCTGCCAGTATCCTTTCGTCATATCTAACGTTGTTAGATATCTGGCCTGGCCCAGCCGGTCAAGGAGCTCCTCTATCCGAGGCATGGGATAAGTGTCAAATTTGGAGATGGTATTGACTTTGCGAAAATCAATGCAGAATCTGAGTGATCCATCTGGTTTTGGAACCAGCACGACCGGGCTGTTCCAGGGACTCCTAGATTCTTCAATGATACCAAGGTCTAGCATCTCCTTGACCTGGTCCATCACCTCATGCTTCTTGGCCTCGGGCAGCCTATATGGACGTTGCCGAATTACTTCTCCTGCAGGTGTTAGGATCTCGTGAGCAACAAGTTTGGTTTCTCCTGGTAGTGGCGTCAGGACATCTGTAAAGCTCTTAACAAGACGCTCCAACTCCTGTCTCTGAAACCATGAGAGACCATCTGCTATCCTGGGTTCAGGTTCCTTCCTGCAGTCACTTAGCTGGGGTCCGAGGTCATCCTCCATCCTTTCTTCCCGCAATGCAGTCAGCCCATGCTTGTCTGAATACCCCGAGGACCCGAAACCTTGCGTCCCTCGCAGCGTATCGGACACCATGGCCACCTCTTCCAACGGAGGAAAACCCACTCGCTCACAAATAATTTGAGCAATTCGGTCGCCCACATTCACTTGGAAATCTTCGGATCCAAAGTTAAATAGCAATACTTTAATGGCTCCTCTATAATCAGGGTCCACTACACCCGCACCTACGTCCAAGAAGTGCTTTACAGCCAAGCCTGATCGAGGCGCAATTCTCCCATAGCAGCCTACTGGTATCTCCATCTGTAGTGCGGTGTTCACTAGTGCCTTCCCATGCTTCGGGACAAGAACCTCTTCAGCACTGTATAGGTCGAAGCCGGCAGCTTGTGGAGTGGTCTTCCTTGGGGCTCGTGCTTCCGGACTCATCCGACAAAAGCGTAAGACAAAAACAGGTTTCTTAGGAGACTCCTCCTCAGGCAAGTGTGGCTTCCCCTTCTTACCTTTCGCAAACAAAGGCCTTAAGAATGCCATTGTAGCACCTGTCTTGGGCTTACTTGTTCTACTTATAGGAGCTGTCCCTACAGCTTCATGAGAGGGTAGAACCTTCGCCTCCCCCTCTAGGGGCTCCTCCTCTAAGACCTGTTGGGCTTGGGCCTGGGCTCGCGTGGACACTAAGCCTTTCTTAACCCCCAACCCTTGTTGCACACCTCGCTGAAACTGGGGCCAGTCCCTCCCGAGGACTACCTCCTGGGGTAATCTGGGAACAATAGCGACCGGGACCTCCCTCTCTATGCCTAATCCTTTTATGCGGACACTGTAAACAGGATAGGTAGACGCCGTTCCGTGAACGCACCGAATGTTTACATTGCCCGTGGGTGTCTGAGGTGTTCTTAAACCTGGGGCTGTTAACCTTCTCCATAACCGTTTGGAAAGCATCGATTGATCCGATCCGGAATCAAGCAGTGCTTTAACTGGTATACCTTGTACTGTCACCTCCAGTAAAAAGCCTTCTCCTTTCTTACTAGGGTCGCTCAACACTAGGGCTGTTTTCACCTTGCACTCACGCATTAAATGTTGTTCACTTCCACACCGGTAACATGCACGCTTCACTGGCATCCTTCTATGGGTGGGAACACAAACATTCTGTACATTCTTGCTATCAACATTCAACCTAGCTACAGACATTTTAGTACAGGCGACAGACCTATCCTTAGCTAACACTTCAGCTTCTAGGAATCGCTCTGACATAGTTATAGCCTCTCTGGTGTTCTTACATCCTTGTAACATCAAGAAATTTTGCATCCTTTCAGGTACTGCTGCAAAATACTGCTCCAGAACGAGCTCATCGATCAGTGTTTCCACTGACTTATGTTCTGGTTCTAGCCATTTAACTACCAGCATTTTCAATCTATGATATAGCGCTCGTGGTGTCTCATCCACGAGCAATTTTGCATTTCTAAGCTGGCATCTATAGACTATAGGAGTTAGGCCAAGCCTATCTTTTATAGCCTTCTTGACCTCCAAATAGTCATTGGCCAACTCAGCGGGAACGGTTTGGTAGGCTGCCAAGGCCTCACCAGTAAGTGAGACAGCTAACCTTACCGCCCACTGTTCAGGTGGCCACCTGGCTATTTGTGCCACTTTTTCAAACGCATCCAAGAATGCGTCTACACTTTCTCCATCTCTTAGTTGTCCAAAACTAAGGGTCTCTTTGGACCCGAGTCCAAAGGTATGTGCTAATCCCAAAGAAAAACCTGTGGTAACCGGATCAGGCTCTGGTGGTTTCTTATGTTCCTTCACCCAGGCCTCCATAAGCTCTACCAGCGGTTTCTGCTGGGCCTGCAGTTGACGAGCCGCTTGCTCTTGAAGCTCTAATGACAAGTCTCTTTGCCGCTTGAGCTCCGCCGCTGCCCATGCAAGGATATCTTGTGTCTCCATCGTTGTCTCCTTTCCTGTAGAATGAGAAAACACAGAACACCCAAGTGCGGTACCCAACACTAGGTATGTGTTCCCCTCTATCTGCTGCTATCGCCCCCACCCAGTACCGGTATCCTTAACTTTCTCTAGTTAAATACGGTGTACCTGGTACTAGTGGTGCGTCTCGCTCAGCAACAGCGTAGGACCTCGGCAGGTCTCCGGACCCTCCGGCTTTGCAGGAACTCTGGACTCTCTGTCTCAGCCGCTTGCACTTCTCCGGCGTCCTCCTGTCGAGCTCTGGAATCCATCGTGCTCGCGTTCTTCTGGTCCGCAGTCGTACTCCAGCTGCAATCCAAAGAACTATGTTCCTCTGTGGCGTGGCCCACTCCGCATCCAAACAACTACGCCACTCTGTCACCCCCGCCTGGCCAGGTATATAACTGATACCAGGTGAGGTCGCCTTTTTGGCTTTAAAATAAGTTTCCCTCAAAATGGCTGCCAGGAGGGCTGCTGGGAATTGTAGTCCTATCTTAAAGCAAAGGAGTTGTGATCCGAGGGTTAGGCATAAGACAGAGAAAATTTATTTAGTGTAATCAGGGGTTCTTCATACACCGGACATAAGTGGAAAAATCAAATAAAGGATTTTTAATCCCACGCTACAGCTTCAAAAGAAATAGGAACAACTTTGCTTGTATTTCAAAAATGCAAAGAAACAGGCACAACTCTGCTTGTAAATCAAAATATCACTTATTCCAAAAACTTTCAAATTCTTAAATGTTTCTCTTCTTTACAGGAACAAAACTCTTGCAGCAAAACAACTCTTTAAATGTCCCTTGAACATTAGTATCAGCTTTCAACCTTATCAGTTGAACTTAGCACTCAGCTGTTTTCTTCAGTTGTGACGTCTTCACAATTCAAGCTGCTTCCTAAGCAGGCATACATTCAATGGCTTTCTGGCTCAGCTCTCTTCTACGTCAGAGGCTTGACATACAGCGCATTGCATTTCAATGGAACTGTCTTCCATATCTGTTATCTCCATATCTTCAACGCTATCATTCTCACACACATTCAAAGACATCTGAGGGGAGAGCTTGCTATTCTCTTTCTTAATCAGTTCACTCAGTTTCTTAAGCAGGGCTTGTTTCTGCACTAGCTCGTCTGCAATATGAGCTACTTGATACTTAGATAAACAGTCTCTCTTTATCCTAGGGTTTGGCTTGTTGCTAGAATCAGCTTTTAACTCTAAAGCTAATTCTCTCAAACTTTTACTGGTTAAGAACTGAGAAGGACACACTTGCCTGGTTTCAGAGGTATTCAGAATCTCTCTCTGCCCTGCAAGCCAGTCATGCTGTCTTCCGTTTGCAGCAGCTTCGTTTGCTTGCACCAGCCTCTCTTTCCTTGCTCTCTCAGCTGTGCTTGGCAATCTCTCATCAGTTCTCACTCTTCGGCTTCCAGTGTTTCCTTCACACTGTCTTTCATGCTCAGCAAGCACCCTCTCACTTGCTCTCGCTTCCCTCTTAGCGTTCCTTGTTCCTGCTGCTTCACTTCCAGCTTCTCCGTCTCTGTCCCTTTCTCCCTCTCCGTCCCTTTTTCTATCTGTGTTTCTGAAAGTCAGCTTTTTAAACTTTCCTTCTTCCTGAGCCACACCTTGCTCCCAGCACATGTGATCAGGGTCAAGCTTCTCCCTGACGTGCTGCTGTGGGCGGGGCTTAGGGATGACTAGGTTCTAAGTCAGAGACTCTTGGTTACCAGGGAAATCCTTGCTACTTTCTGAATTAAAGTGATAGGACTCATTTCCCTGTGTATCTCTCTGTTCAGCAATGCTTTCCTCACCACAATATTTAAATCTGTATATATGTTTAAACTATCTATATACCTAATCAGCATTTACTCAGCATTGTAACCCTCAAATTACCATTTTTATTATATGCAATTTAATGTTCACTGTAATTCCAATTGTTTGAATAAGTTTCAATGTAATGTTCAAGTTTTGTTCTTTGTAAACCGCTTTGATTTTTCTGAAAGGCGGTATATAAAACCGTTCAATAAATAAATAATAAATAAATATGATGCCCCATGCCTCCCATTCCCAAGGTGTCTGTGCATATACTCACCTAACAGCCATCTGCCAGTGATGTGGTCCCCTCTCAAACCAGGCACAGAGCCCAGACTGGCCCAGGACATAGGCATCATGGCAGGACCCCAGGTACTTTGTGCAGCTGTCCACTATCCCCCCATATGCATTGCACACTACCTGCACGTTGACAGAATGGAAGACCTTGCGGTTCCGATATGCAGCTTCACTCTGTTGTGGGGGCTGGAGGGTAATGTGTGTGCCATCCACCACACCCAGGACTAATGGGAACCCTGCCACAGTGTAAAAGTCCTGCATTGTCCTGTGCTGATCCTGCTGAGTTGCCGAGAAGCAGATGGTCTGCGTCATGGACCGCAGGTAGGCACCCAGGAACTGTGTGAGGCACCGAGATACTGCAGGCTGGCTGAGTCCCCTGACAGCAGATAGCACCATCTGGAATAAGCCTGTCGCCAAGAACACCAGCATGGGCGTCACCTTCAGGTATACTGGTATGGGATGGCCCCTCTGCGTGGGGTTTTCGAGCCATGACTCCAGCTGCTGGCAGAGGTCATCTTTGGCCTAGCCCTGTTGAACTAGTACCTTGCCATACATGTCACATCGTTCATGTCCATATACTGGACCCTCTGCCATGGGACACTTGCATGTGGGTGCCTCTGCTCCATGTCCTGCCCACCATGGTCACAGCTGTGCAGCAGGGCCAGTGAATACCATCCCTGGATGTCCTGCAGGTTATGCCATTCCAGCCAGCTAGCTACACACTGCTGGGCACCCATAGCACACATTGTTGCATTGCTCGGTAAACTGCAGGTGGCGCCATCACTGTCCCGTTCTGTGTCAGTCCTGCCACAAAACCGTTCAGGCCTGAAGGTGCACTGCTGTGTCCATGCAATTGCATAGGGATGCATGTATACAGGAATGTGCACATGTGGTATGTCGCTCTCCAGATAGATCAGGCTGAATATACGGAGAGTGATGATGTGGTCACTGTATTATCTGTTTAAGCTAGGATTGATATTCCGCAGGCCTAAACTAAATGTGTAACTTACCTGAATAGTGGCTGAATCTTGCCACTATCTGGATAATTTTTCTGGCCTACCCTTGCTCCTCCCCTAACATGTCCCAGATACAGATAATAGCTGCCCATTCTGCAGTTTAAAAGCCTGATATTATCTGTATATATTTTTTAAACTATATGGTTAGACTAATTATGATTTGCCAGTGAACGCCTAATTGCCTTTGAATATCAAACTTCATATAGAACACCCCCAGGCTCACCAATAAAGCTCTTCCAACCACAGATGCAGGGTAGATGTAGGACGTTTCACTTTACAACTCAACATACAAAATATTCTATTCAAATTCTAGTCTCACATCAGTGATAACACCACTAACTCCCTCCACAGCTAGAGATTGTGCATCATAACACAAAACCCTGCAAATGGACGCTTGACACCAGCATCAAGAACTCAAATTGCACCAATCCTACCTATGGAAAATCAGCACTGAAAATATTCTAGAACACCAGGAACCCCCGGTTGGGAAAGAGAACAAGCTAACCTACTACAGATTCCTAGAGGTCATGGCCACATATTGGGTTTGGGACGAGGTGAATCACACTTTCAGGAGGCCACCACCTGTCAAATCCAGCCAAACGTCCAGCGCCGATAACAAAGATAGTAAAGGCATGGGGACTTTCTGATTCAAGTGAGCGTATGCCTCTAAGCTCCTGCTGGCACTTCCTGTCCCTCCTTCTCTGATGAATACTTGTCGCTTCAGAGGAGGTAGGACAAGGAGGGCCAGCAGGGACTTAGAGGCACGCGCGCGCTTGTATCAGAAAGGCCCCACGTCTGTACTACTTCCGTTACTAGCAGTCTGGATTTGACGGGAGGTGGTCTCCCGGAGCATGCCCAATTCAACCTTGCCTTGAACCCAACACGTGGCTTGAGACAAGTATGTGTCAGAAAAGTTGGGACAGGGAGGGCCGGCAGGGACTTAGAGGCACGCGCGTGCTTGTATCAGAAAGGCCCCAGGTCTGTACTACTTCCATTACTAGCGGTCTGGATTTGACGGGAGGTGGTCTTCCGGAGCATGCCCAATTCAACCTTGCCCTGAACCCAACACGTGGCTTGCGACAAGTATGTGTCAGAAAAGTTGGGACAGGGAGGGCCGGCAGGGTCTTAGAATCATATGTGCGCTTGAATCAGAAAGGCTCTGTGCTTGTGCCATCTTTCATTAGAGGCAGCGGGCGATGGAGTGGAGGGCTAGATTGGGACATAAGGTTCTGTTATATGGGTTGGGAGGTTGGAGTATCAATGCACAACAGGAAGGAAGAAAAACAGGAGATCCTTGACATGGGGGTGGAGGGAGACTGAGGAGAAGCTGGATATGTTGGGGGGAGACATTGGGTGGCAGAGGGGTGAATGCTGGGCATAGAGGAACATAAGGAGACAAAGGAGTGGTGCTGTTCATCAGGGGAGACACAGGGAGACAAAGGGGTGATGTTGGAAATGGGGGCTGGAGAGACATTGGGATATAGAGGTGATGCTAGATGTGGGAAGGAAGCACCAAGGGAGATATAAATAGTGAAGCATGGGAGAGAAGTAAGGAAGATGATAGACGTGGGAGAAGAGAGCATGGGGGAGATGCAGATGTGAGGGAGAGAGAGAAGGGGAAGAGGTTGGGCTGGGAGGGTAGGAGAGGACAAAGGACAAAGACACTGGGCAGGGAGGGGGAGAGACCAGATGGGGAGAGAAAGGGAGGAATTGGATGAGAGTGAGAGAGAGGGGGAAGACGCTGGACTGAAAGTGTGTGTGGGGGGGGGTGGAGGATACAGGATGAAGGGGGAAGTTAGTAAAGATGGGAAAAAGAGGTTGGGAGAGAAGTGGCAGATGGTCTGCAGTCTCTGTAAAAGAGAGTTAAGAGAAGACAGGACGCAGAATCTATACATTGGGACCAAGTCCGTTAGAAAAATTAAAACAGTCAGACCACAAAGGTAAATAATTCATTTTCAGTTTAATGACTGGAATATGTCACTTTATGGATTTTATCTTTATATTTTGCACAGTACGGGGGGAAATGCATCAGTTTATTTCTCTGGTGTTGCGCTGCGTGCAGAGCCTGGCTTCTTGGGGTTTCAATTTAATTTTTGTCTATGAGATGGTGCAGGACTGGGGGAAGATGCTAGACACAGTGAGGAGGGGGAAGGAAGGTTGGATGGCGGACCACCAGGGAAGGGGAAATAGGGAGGACGCTAGATATGATGGGGGATGGAATAGGTTATATGGCAGGGAGATTCTTTTTTTTTTTTTTAACTTTTTATTGACAACAATTCCAGCATAAAACCAAACCCAAGTATCAGAACGAAACACTTCTAGACAAAGGGTAACTAACATCCACAAAAGCTACCCTACAGATGCATCCAACAAAGGGTAGTCAAGAACAACACAATATAATCCTCTATCCCAGAGCAAAGTTACATCCCTTGACACTAGATCCCCAAGATGCCAATTAGATACCGTTGCAATCTCACCCACATTACCCCACCCACCATCGGAATTGTCTATATTTATATTAACAATCTGTACCCTTCCAACTGGGAACCCATGGGCCTCCCCAATCATCCCACTCGCCCCCTACCCACCCAAGCCTAAGGCCTTCCCCCCTCCCCTCTCTCCTCCTCGCCCTCCAACCCCACCTCCCTCAGCCCACCCATCCCCTGCAGCCCGCCTTCCCCCCTCACCACCCCCTACGCCCCCCTCCCCTTCCCACCCCCCACCATCTAATCCCCCCCTTAGTCACCCCAACCCCCCCCATCCTCATCCAACCCATCAGATCAATGGAAATACTGCGAATAAGCCTAGGGTAGTTAGCCAAAAATAAGGTCTCATACCGATCTGTAATCTGAACCCCCAAGTAACCCAGAGACCCCTGCACCCAACGTAGCTGAAACATACTCTTCAACCTCCCTTCAACCCCCATATCCAACAGGACTTTCAGCACCTCGGTTTTATCCACATTCATTTTGAAACCCGAGACTGCCCCATACCTTTCTACCTCCCTCAACACCTCAGGCATCGAAACCAGCGGATTGCCGATGTATAACAATATGTCATCAGCATATAAGGAAATCTTATGCTCACCCTCCCCTCGCCGTAATCCCCGAATCCGATCATTCAACCGTATACATTCCGCCAACGGCTCCACCACCATTGCAAAAAGCAGGGGCAAGAGCGGACACCCCTGACGAGTCCCACGGCCCAATGCGAAGTCCCGGGAATACCTCCCGTTAACCTTTACCCGAGCCCGTGGACCGTTATACAAAGCCCCCACCCATGCTAAAAAATTCGGTCCACACCCTACCTTCTTCAATACCTGCATTAAAAACCCCAGTGAACTCTATCGAAGGCCTTTTCAGCGTCTATGGACATCAAAAGGAAATCCGCCTGTTCCTGCCGCGCCTCCCAAATCACTCCAATGGCCCGCTTTATATTATCCGCTGCCTGCCGCCCGGATATAAAACCAGCTTGATCCGCCTGAATGAGCTCGGGCATCCACACCGCCAACCTTCCCGCCAGAATTTTCGCTAACAACTTAATGTCGACATTCAACAAAGAGATGGGTCTATACGAACTGCACCTCCCCGGATCCTTCTCTGGTTTCAACAACACCGTAATCCCTGCCGTGAGCATTTCGGCTGACAATCCCCCCCCTTCTGCTATGGCCCCGTTGAATACCCTCAATAAAAGGCCCCCTACCTCTCTCCGAAATACCTTATAAAAGGACCCCGTTAACCCATCTAAACTCGGCGATTTCCCTCCAACCAACCCCTTCACCGCCCTCTCCAATTCATCCCTCGTGATCTCATCCTCCATCTCCCCAATGGCCCCCTCAGTTAATTCAGGTAAGGATATCCCCTCTAAATACTCCTCTATCCCCCCTCCCTTACCCCATCCATCTCTCGGTAAAGCTCCTGATAATATTCCTTAAACCGCTCCTGAATGGCTTCATCTCCCCTACAAATCGTCTCCCCCTGCCCCTCTATCTGATAAATTGTCGCTATCCCTTTTTGCTGCCGTAATCTCCATGCCAACAAACGACTAGCCTTATCCCCAAACTCGTACTGCGTCTGCCGCACCTGTTGTAAGAGAAAAGCCACCTTATCAGTCTGTAACGCCCGCAATTCTACTCTCACTCTCTCCATCTCCCCCCTATCCTTCCGCGCCCCTGACCTCCGGTACCTCTCCTCCACCACCATGAACTCCTTCCGCAGTGCATCCTCACGTCTCTCCCTCTTCTTCCTAGCCCCCCACATAATAAACCTCCCCCGCACCACCGCCTTCAGCCCCTCCCAGACAACTACCTCCTTTACCTCTCCCGTATCATTAAAACACAAATACTCCTTTATAGCCTCCCGAACATCTGCCACCACCTCCCCATCCCTAAGTAGGCTATCATTCAGCTTCCAAAACACCCCTCCACCCTTCCCCAGACTTTTAATATTCACCACCACTGCCCTGTGATCAGACAAGCCCACCGGCTGGATACCCCCATCCAGCACCCCCTTCATCCAGGACTTATCCAACAACAACATATCTATCCGGCTCCAACTATCACGTGGAGCCGAGTGAAAGGTGTACCCCTCTCCACTCGGGTTTAGGGCCCTCCACATGTCAACCAAATTATATTGCCCCATTACCTTATGTAATTCCAGCCTATTCTTTCTCCCCCCTCTCCCTCCCTCGGCTTACGATCAACCCTCGGATCCAGCACTAAATTAAAATCCCCGCCCACCAAAACCTTCCTGTCTCCTGCCCCTTCAATGAGATGCCCTACGTTGTGCCAGAACCCTTTTTGCTGCCCATTAGGACCATACACCACCACCACCACAATATCCTCCCCCTCCAATTTCCCTTTAACCCCTACCACCCTTCCTTCCATATCCTTAAAGGACCCTTCCACCCGAATCCCACACCCCTCCCGTATCAAGATGGCCACTCCCCCCTTTCTACCACCCTCCTTATTGCAGGAGAAATACTGATGAGGGTACTGCCGCTGTCGCAACCGCCCCACCTCACATGCTCGCAAGTGTGTTTCCTGAATCAAGACCACATCCCACTGATCTCTCACCACCTCCCTAAAGAACAACCCTCTCTTAGTGGGAGAATTCAGCCCCTTCACATTAATAGTTCCAATATGCACCATCAATGGAAATTTTCCCCCCTCCATCCACCCCCCCTTGTGTTCTGATCCCCCCCTCTCTCCCCTAGACCCCCCTCCCCCCACCCCCCAGCCTCCTCTTCTGCTACCCCTCTCGGACATCCTATCCAATCCCGTCCCACCATACCCCCCCCATGCCACCCACTCCCCCCTCCTCCTTCTCCCTCACATCATACATCAACTCACCCCAATTAACCTATAATCCCCTCCACTTACAAACCCACACCCCTCCTTCCCCTCCCTCCCCTCCCCCGTTAGCCCTATGAGTCCAGTGTCCGATTCCAGGAAAAGGGGCTCTAACACCCCTCCTCAGGAGCAATACTCGCAGCCGGAAGCAGCCTGTCCAGGCTCCCGTCTCAGGTAGCTGTCTCCGAAGCAGCCCTCCGCCGATCCATGGACATCCGCTGCAGACGCTTCCCATGTTCACCAACTCGTTGCCATTGTGCACTGGGTGTACGTTGCTGTTTGCTCATCTCCGCAGGGGCCTTACGCTGCCGCTCTGTCTCCCCCACTTTAGGCAACCCCTCACAGCCCAATTCTCGCAGGGTGGCCCATGCCTCCTCCACGGATTTCATCTTCCGATTCACACCATTCACCGACAGCAAGACCCCGAACGGGAACATCCAGCGATATCTATGGTTCTGCCCCCTCAAATACGCAGTGACTTCTCTCATCGCCCTCCGTCTGTCCAACGTGCCTTTAGACAGATCATTAAAGACTTCAATTTCATGGCCTTCCCATGCAATGCACCCAAACTTCCGGGCCACACTCAAAATTTGTTCTTTCTGTGGGAAGATGCTCATACAGGCTATAATGTCCCTTGCTTGCTTCTCCCGCCGGGGGCCTAAGCTTCTATGAGCTCTCTCCACGCCAATTTGCTCAGCGCTCAAACCCGCCACTTCCCCTCATTGCAGTATATGGCCACAGAGCTTCTGGACTACTGCCACACAGTCTTTAACCGCCGCGTCCTCGGGCACCCCCCGAAAACGTAAGTTGTTTCTCCTAGCGCGATCCTCAATCTCCTCAATTTTCTCATGCAGCTCATCTTGCTGGGCCTGGAGATTTTCTTGCAGGGCCGCCATCCCGCGCATCTCGCGCTCATACTCCTCCAAGTGGCTCTCCAAGTCTTCCATGCGGCCGCCCAGACTACTCATCTCCTGCTGAATAGCCTGCAGGGTTTCTTTTACCTCCTTCCGCATCGCTTTAATCTCAGTCCTCATCTCAATTTTAAAGTCCTGTAACCATTTACGAAGGGGCACCTCCTCCAGCCCCTCCGTATCTGTGCCACCATCCTCCTCAGAACTGTCGCCATTAGCTCCCGCATCGGAACAGGCCGAATCCGCCACCGCCGCCGCCATCAGCTCCCGACGCACATATGGGGACTGGAAACCCTCCAATTTCTTCTTCGCGGCCATCTGACTGCTGACTGCTCGCTTGCCTTCCACTTTGGCACTGGGGGACACACCACAATATCACCACTCTCGGGAATCAGACAGAGCTAGGCTTTTAGGCTGCCATTAGCTCCGTGACGTCACCAGAAGTCCGGCAGGGAGATTCTTGATGTGGGGGTGGTATAGGACAGGGAGGCAGAGGAGATGTTGAACATGGGGAAGGGGGAACGAGGGACACAGAGTTGATGCTGGACAGGGAAGGGAGGGAGATAGGAGATGCTTGACATGGCGGGGGGGGGGGGTACTGGGCAGGGAGACAGGAGATGCTAGTTATGGGTAGGAAGATTACTGGTGAGACAGGAAATGACGGTCTTTGTAGAGGAACTCAGGAAACAGGTGGGATACTAGATATGGAAGGGGAGGACTAGTGAAATACAGCAGATAACGGTCATGGGGGAAACTATGGAAACAGAGGAGATGCTTGAATGGGAAGGAGGGAGACAGACAGGAGATGTTTGACATTGGGAGGTTACAGGGGAGGTGAGAGAGAAGAGAGGCTGGACATGGAGGGTGAAACAACTGGTGAGACTGAGCATTAAGGGTAGGGCTAGCGAGACAGAAAAGATACTGGTGGGGGAGGGAACTAGCGAGACAGAAGAGATACTGGTGGGGAGGGAACTAGCGAGACAGAAAAGATACTGTGGGGGAGGGAACTAGGGAAACAGAAAAGATACTGGTGGGGGAGGGAACTAGGGAGACAGAAAAGATACTGGTGGGGGGAGGGAACTAGGGAGACAGAAGAGATGCTGGACTTGGGGGACTAGGGAGACAGAAAGGTGCTAATGAGCATGGGAGAGAGAATGAGAGACCCTGGATGAGGAAGGTGAGAGAGGAAAGAGGGAAGATGCTGGACACAGGGGGAAAGTTAGTAAAAGACTGGGAATGGGAGAGATGAATGAGGGAAAGCTGTGGGTAAATGCAGTAAACAGCGGGAGAATGACACCTAAATGGTAAAGGGAGAAGGAAGAAAACTGAAAAGAAAGATTAGTGTTACAGAATGACGTAGGACCAGGTGATGACCGTGAAGACAGGAGAAAGAAGAAATGGCAAGTCGACAGGTGACCCTGGAAGAAAGAGCTAAGAGAAGAAAGAAAAATAGAAACCAGAGCCAAGCAATAATAAAAATAACATAACCAGAAAACAAGGTAGAAAAAAAGAATTGCATTTTCTATTTAGTGATTGGAATATATGAGGTTTTGGAATGTACATCTGCCAGGACTGGTGACAAATATGGCTTGGGACCAACTCAGGGGGAAACTTTGGGATGGGACTTCAAAGACCACTAGGAAACTGTGCTTTCTTCAGCTTCAGACACACACATGCTGTCCTTGGTCACTTATCCCTCACATCTGTGCACACACACACTGCTCCCAGATACATACACACGCACACACTGCCCCCCCCTCCCGATGCTCAGCCCCCACACTCAGGGCCGGTGTTATGAGGTGGCAAACAGGGCAGTTGCCCTGAGCCTCCATGCCCAAAGGGGCCCCAAGTCTGCCTCAGGCTGAAGGAGGCATTGCCTGCAGGTGGGCTTTGGGGCCCCCTCATCAGTTTCAGCCTGGATCCCCTGCATGGCTAACACTATCCCTGCCCACACTGCAAATATTCAAGAAGCTGTGTCATGACTTTGAAACCCATATGTGTCAGGCATGTTGAGCATATTGAATAATTACTTTAAAAGCATTGATTTAAATATTTAAATATTTATGTGTTTATATTTATGTTGTTTGAGTAATAATTTTATTTGATTAGTATCCGGGATCACATGAACTTTCCTCTGCTAAAACGGGGATCACACTGGAAAAAGGTTTGAGATGCTCTGTCCTGAGAGAACCTAAATGTTAACAGAATCCCTTATCTCGGCAACACATGGAAAACACAGAACATCCCCCAATAAACGAATAAGAAACTACAAAAGCAAAAATTGAAATGGAAAACCCCCAAATCAGACACCAAGCTGTGAAACATGGAAGAAAGAGGAACAGAAAAGTATTTCCTCCCTAATGAATTTTAAGAAATGCACATTTTCAGAGCTGGCATTTTATTCTCTAGAAACTGACACAGTTTTTGTACCTTTCTTGTCTGATCATCTTATTTGTCCAGTTGAGTTGGTCCCACTCTCTCTTTTCGACTTCCTCTTGTTGGTTTTCTTTTAAGTCCTTTTCAAAAAATCCCATTCCCATTTTCTTTTTCTTCACACTCCATGTCTTCTTCATCCTTTCCTTAAATACATCTGGCACTGACATTGATCTTTCTATTTCTCTCATTTGCCTTTTCCCTAACTATAGTTTCATTCCATTCTTGTTTCTCCTTTCTAGAATCTTCAGTCTTCCTCTTTTCACTATTCACCTACTTACCAGCTTTCCATTTCCCAACCTTAGTTTTCTAAACTTTGTCATGGGGTAGATCAGAGTATACCTATGGAAATAGGAAACACAGAGTCAAGCAGGTCTAATAGTGATAGCTCAGAGCACATGGATCAGGGTTGCTATGAGCAACCATCACAAACAAAAGCACCAGGTGTAGGAGCACGCCCTAGTAGGAGATTACCTCATAGCCTATTAGGTAATGAGGGACAGCTGAGGGCAGGACCAGCTCACAGGAACACTAAGAGTGACGCAGTTAAAAATCACTCAGAGTTAGTCAGAGGCAGAGCTAACCAGGAAGTTAACAGAAACAGCAGAGCTAACCAGAGACCTAACCAGAGAGCTAACCAGAGAGCTGACCAGGAAGCTAACAGAAACAGCAGAGCTAACAGCAGAGCTGTTTGGGAAGCTAACCGGAGAACTTCACATGGATATTCAAAAAGTATTTCACAGGAAATAGCCAAGGAAAGAATACCAGAGTCTGGTTACAGGGAGCTGAGCAGCACTGAACAAGAGCCAGGTGGTTGGAGCCACGGAGGTATTCAAGCAGGCAGATGGAAGGAATCTGTGAGAAAAAATCTCCCTGAGAACAGGTACCGGGAGGGAAATAGCTGTTATCAGAGGGATACTTGCATGCCCAAAGAGAAGCATCCAGTAAAAGGGAGTGGAAGGCTTTCATGGGAGAAAAGCCACATTAAGTTTCCTAGCTCAAAAAGCTCCGGGGGAACCGAGCCAGAAGGTAGGCTGATTCCTTATAATAAAAGGGACCTTGAAAAGCAGAGTTTCACATACACTCATCCAGGAGTGTGTGGCCCTCTGGAGGGAAACTCTACACTATACGGTAACCTTCCCATTCACCCTGATAGAGAGGAGGAGAGGAGCCCTTGTAACGGAGAAGAGGGTTTATTTAGAAATGGTATGAGTTACAATCCTACCGAAGATAACTACGGGGAAAAGTATGAGGACATGGAATGTGACTTCGGTGTTGAAAGTCCTGATGATTTCCAGATGGATTGTACATTAGTATTCTCCGATAACATTTCTTCATTGTGCTGAACTGTTTAAAGACAGAAATCTGTTTAGAGAAACAGATTTCAACAAGCCTGCTTGTGTAAAGTACAAGGACTGTTTTCACCTTTTTATTTATTTATTTAACATCTTTTATATACCGCGCTATTTGTTGTCAGTGCGGTTTACATATAACAAAGGTTGCACATTCAGAGGACAATTGTGACAATTCAGACAATTGTGACAATTCAGAGGACATTTGTTTGTTTGGCGAAAGATAAGCATCCATTTATGTTAATAGTAGTTCACCTTCATTTTTGCCAGAAAGTATGGTTTATTTCCTTTTGATTCCTATGTGCTGAAATTCACCCGGAAGGGAAAATAAAATACCTCTTTTTAAAGCCTGGCTACTCGTCTACAACTACCTTTTTGATTAGCTGGTGGGACTACGAATCCCAGGGGGCATTGCAACGTCCCGGCTATATTGAGAAGAGACCCCACTGAAGCTCCCTAGGCTTCTGCCTATAGGAGTACGTAGGTGGGTGACAAATGGCGTAGTTCTTTGGATTTTTGCCTAAGGATTAAAAGGACACCACTAGAAGAACTACTTTTCTACTGGAGAGGACTGTATCCAGACTGGGGAGAGCCGTCGTGGAAGATTTCTCGCTGCCAGGTGCTGATGATCCAGAGAACTTTCTCACAGGCTGAATCCTGCATGAAGCCTCAGGTAAAGGATACCTGGGCATAAGTGGGGCAGGACAAGAGTGAGAAAGGGGGCGCTGGTGGGCAAGCTGAGGAATAGACAGAGGAAAGGGAAAAGTCGCAGTACCGCACTTGGTGGGTTTTTTTTGTCTTTTTCTCTCCACAGGGACGTCAACGCCGAAGATGGAGCTGCAGGACGTCATGCGCTGGATACAGACACAGTGGGACAAACAAATTGAGTTGGTCCGGTATCTGCAGGAGCAGACTGCCCTGACCCTGAGGGAACAGCAAAAGCTGCTGATGGACACCATGGAGGCGCTTTTAAAAAAGTCAGTGGATGCCAGAGCAGACATCCCCTCCATACTCCAGGGAGCAGGATTGAACCCTCATGGTGCTTTGTCATTAGGACAGTTAAAACCGCATGATAATCTAGACGATTATATAGACGCTTTTGAGCGCATAGCCGCAGCTTTGAAATTGCCAGAGGAGCAATGGGCAACTAGGTTTGCCATATCACTCTCAGGCGAGGCCCTCTCGGCATATAAAGCCATGCCGGCTATCATGACCTCTAACTATGCAGAAATCAAAAAAGCAATCAAAGACAGACTAGTGCTGACTCCTATGCATTATCATAGAATGTTTAGGGAGGCAAGGATAAAGCCTCAGGAGACCCCTAAGGCCCTGTCTCAAAGGCTGAAAAGTTTGGCCGGAAAATGGTTAACTCCGGAAGGAAGCACACTGGAAACAGTTATAGATAGAATTGTTTTAGAACAGTTCATGCAAGCTGTTCCCAGTGAGGTAAAAACCTTTCTTACGCTCCAGCATTGTCAAACCACTGATGAGGCAGCCACTCTTGCTGAGAGGTATTTCGAAGCAGAGATGACTGACACCTCAGGGGTAGATCTGTGGCGAGCAGCTGGTATGAAAAGTTTTAGCAGAAAAGGACAGTGTTCAAAAGGTAACATGTTAAATGCTAAAAAGTCTACTGTTGGTAAATCTGAAAATGTTAATGTTTTGTATGTACCCAAAGGGAAATGTTTCACCTGTGGGAAAGCCGGACATTTTCAGAGGAGCTGCCCTGAAAGAACGGTTCTGGGGTCAGGAGCTGAAGAGCCAAACCAGGATGGGTTTTTCCTACCGGTCAAGGTAGAAGGTATGGATGCACTGGCACTACTTGACTCGGGGGCTGACCAGAGCATGGTTTTCACGCAAGCTCTGGGAAGCCATTGAGAAGCACCGTTCGTCACCCCCGAGTCAAGCAGAAGGCCAAGTACGTATTAGGTGCGTGCACGGAGCGGGCTCACTCTATCCCTTGCACAGTTTAGAGGTGGGTGCGTTGGGAACAAAACAGCAGATGTTAAGGGCTATTGTTCCAAAACTGCCCCGGGAAGTTGTCCTGGGACGAGATTGGCCACCATTTTTTCAGAAAATGGAAGAAGGGTTTAATAAACCTGGCCAGAGGGCCAATCAACCCCAGGTAGGGAATAGAGAAATAGGGTCAGAGGCTTTAGCAGCTAGACTCCCTAATCCCTTATTTGGGAAAGCACCAAAAACTAGAGCACAATCGCAGGCACACAAGAGTGAAGGTCCCTTAGGGAAACCAAAATTTGTGCTCCAGTTCTGTAAAGCATCTAAACTAGCAAAAGCCCGCAGAGAGCCTCCCCAGCAGCTGCAGGGTACGACCTTTTCAGCGCGGAGGAAGCCATAGTTTTGAAAGGGGGCAAGGCTTTGGTTGACACTGACATACAAGTAAAAATACCGGAGGGCTGCTACGGCCGTATTGCCCCAAGGTCGGGCCTGGCAGTCAAATTCTTTTTGGATATAGGGGCAGGGGTTATAGATCCCGATTACAGGGGCTGCATAAAAGTCTTAATCTTTAATTTTGGAGAGAAAGACTTTAAAGTCCAAATAGGCGACCGCATCGCTCAGTTAATATGTGAGCGTGTGGGTTTTCCCACAGTGGAGGAGGTGTCATCGTTACCACCAACTCCTCGGGGGGGAAAAGGGTTTGGGTCTACCGGGCAGAAAGAAGTAAAGATTATGACGGCCTTAGCAGAGGAAAAGAAGGAAGAAGACCTGGGTCCTCAAATTGCTGATTGGAAGGAAAGGCCAAAACCCAGGTTGGGTGCAGGGCTCTCCCAGCAACAGCAACAGGAATTAACCCAAGTGCTAGACAGATTTGCTGATGTCTTGACCACGAAGCCCGGGGAAACCCATATCGTTGCCCACGAGATAATCACGGCACCAGGACAAGTAATTAGGCAGCGCCCCTACCGTATGCCAGAAACTAAAAAGAAGGAAATAGTGGAGCAGGTGAAGGAGATGGTAACTATGGGCATAATAGAAGCGTCACATAGTCCCTGGTCAAGCCCAATAGTGCTGGTGCCCAAGCCAGATGGGACTCTTAGATTTTTTATAGACTTTCGCCGGGTAAATGAGATTTCCCAGTTTGATGCCTACCCGATGCCCCGCATCGATGATTTGTTGGATCGCCTGGGGCAGGCCAAATATTTAACGACGCTAGACCTTACAAAAGGGTATTGGCAGGTACCATTAACGAAAGACTCAAAACCCAAAACAGCGTTTAGCACGCCCATAAGGCTATTTCAGTTCAGGCGCATGCCATTTGGCCTGCATGGCGCCGCTGCCACCTGCCAACGCCTGGTGGATCAGGTCCTAAGACCCCACCATGACTACACATTGGCCTATATGGACGATGTAGTTATATATAGTACAACGTGGACCCAGCACCTCGCAAGGGTGGAGGCAGTTCTGAGAGCACTGCGCAAGGCCGGTTTAACGCTAAACCCCGCAAAGTGCCTATTCGCCAGCGAGGAGGCTAAGTATCTGGGCCACATGGTCGGGAGGGGAGTAGTAAGGCCCATAGCTTGTAAAATTGAAAGCGTGAGGGATTTTACCCGGCCAGGAACGAAAAAACAAGTATGTAGTTTCCTCGGTTAATAGGATACTACAGGAGGTTCATACCTCGATTTGCCGAAGAGAGCATCCTGTTTACCGAGATGCTTCGGAAAAACGCACAGAATACCGTAAGGTGGACCCCAGAGGCCGAAGAGGCCTTTACTGCCCTTAAGGACAAACTTTGTAAGGCCCCGGTACTACGGGGAATAGATTTTAGCTTACCCTTCGTGGTACAGACGGATGCGTCAGAGAAAGGGTTGGGGCAGTGATGTCCCAGGTGTTTGAAGGGGTGGAACACCCGGTGACATACCTAAGTCGCAAGCTCTCAAAAGCTGAGAGAAATTACTCCACAATAGAGAGGGAGTGCCTCACAATAAAGTGGGCCATGGAGGCATTACGCTTCTATTTGACAGGCAGGAAATTCCTCTTAGTCACTGACCATGCCCCTTTAAAGTGGCTAAACCAAATGCGAAATAGCAATGCCCGTTTAACCCGGTGGCATCTAGCGCTGCAGTCTTTCAACTTCATAGTACAGCATAGGGCTGGGAAACTACACGGGAATGCAGACGCGCTATCGCGAATTACGGGCTGTCAGAAAGATTCCGCAGCCCGTAATATTTTAAGGGGGGGGGGAGATCTGTCATGGGGTAGATCAGAGTATACCTATGGAAATAGGAAACACAGAGCCGAGCACGTCTAATAGTGACAGCTCAGAGCACATGGATCAGGGTTGCTATGAGCAACCATCACAAACAAAAGCACCAGGTGTAGGAGCACACCCTAGAAGGAGATTACCTCATAGCCTATTAGGTAATGAGGGACAGCTGAGGGCAGGACCGGCTCACTGGAACACTAAGAGTGACGCAGTTAAAAATCACTCAGAATTAGTCAGAGGCAGAGCTAACCAGAAAGCTAACAGAAACAGCAGAGCTAACCAGAGAGCTAACCAGAGAGCTGACCAGGAAGCTAACAGAAACAGCAGAGCTAACAGCAGAGCTGTTTGTGAAGCTAACCGGAGAACTTCACATGGAGATTCAAACAGTATTTCACAGGAAATAGCCAAGGAAAGAATACCAGAGTCTGGTTACAGGGAGCTGAGCAGCACTGAACAAGAGCCAGGTGGTTGGAGCCATTGAGGTATTCAAGCAGGCAGATGGAAGGAATCTGTGAGAAAAAATCTCCCTGAGAACAGGTACCGGGAGGGCAATAGCTGTTATCAGAGGGATACTTGCATGCCCAAAGAGAAGAGTCCAGTAAAAGGGAGTGGAAGGCTTTCATGGGAGAAAAGCCACGTTAAGTTTCCTAGCTCAAAAAGCTCCAGGGGAACCGAGCCAGAAGGTAGGCTGATTCCTTATAATAAAAGGGACCTTGTAAAGCAGAGTTTCACATACACTCATCCAGGAGTGTGTGGCCCTCTGGAGGGAAACTCTACACTATACGGTAACCTTCCCATTCACCCTGATAGAGAGGAGGAGAGGAGCCCTTGTAACGGAGAAGAGGGTTTATTTAGAAATTGTATGAGTTACAATCCTACCGAAGATAACTACGGGGAAAAGTATGAGGACATGGAATGTGACTTCGATGTTGAAAGTCCTGATGATTTCCAGATGGATTGTACATTAGTATTCTCCGATAACATTTCTTCATTGTGCTGAACTGTTTAAAGACAGAAATCTGTTTAGAGAAACAGATTTCAACAAGCCTGCTTGTGTAAAGTACAAGGACTGTTTTCACCTTTTTGTTTGTTTGGCAGAAGATAAGCATCCATTTATGTTAATAGTAGTTCACCTTCATTTTTGCCAGAAAGTATGGTTTATTTCCTTTTGATTCCTATGTGCTGAAATTCACCCGGAAGGGAAAATAAATACCTCTTTTTAAAGCCTGGCTACTCGTCTACAACTACCTTTTTGATTAGCTGGTGGGACTACGAATCCCAGGGGGCATTGCAACGTCCCGGCTATATTGAGAAGAGGCCCCACTGAAGCTCCCTAGGCTTCTGCCTATAGGAGTACGTAGGTGGGTGACAACTTTCATTCCACATTTGTCTCATTCCTTTTCCGTTTTTAAACACTCAAAATAAGGTCATCCTACAGAGTGTGAAGTGCCTGAATAAATGTGGTGTACACTCCAAAATATCTTCTGTGATAGGCAGCACTATCTAATGAAACACTCGCCTCACTAGGCTCCAATCCACAAACATAATTATATAAATCTTGAATGGATCTCAGACTTATGGACAACGAACCGTATTGCTAGGTTCGTGTGTCCCGATAGCATCAATGACCCAAATGGATATAGCAAATTCAATAGAATGGAACGTATCTTATCTGATTGATGTGCCTTTGTCACAATGTTGCCAACACAATTCCCCAACGCCAACAAAGAGTACTACTGTCGCGTTTCACTCCACGTTTCTTCAGGGGTTTGATCATCGGAAACTGTGGCAATCTGTGATAGTTTCACGTCTTGTTAACATATCTGCGGTGAAACAAAGTAACGCTTTAGACTAATGTAACAATACTGTCTATCCTCACGATGTCTATCAACTTCATCTCCATGTTACTAACCTCCCTGTTTCAAGGAGAGAAGAACTGATGCTGCCCGCGTCTCAAGAGCACCAACTTGCTTGCTCACGATATCCCCGATGCCCGAAAAACACCGCGCATGCTGGGTCCAGCTAGCTTCCTAATTTAAAAAAAGAGCATAACTGACGTCACAAAATGCGTCATCCAAAACAATTCTTTACGATGTCTTCCATCACCACTGGGCGCCATTTTTCAAATAGATAACAATGAAAAACTGCTGTGTACTGTAGAAAATTGCCACTTCAACCCACACACGCCCCCCAGTCGATGTAGCCATTGAGACTCCCGGGCTCGACCGTGCCAAGTTCAAAAATCCACCTTTGTTCCTTAACAATGAGCCACTGATCGAGGGGCTTACCCTGGGCCCCTCACTCTATACGCTCGATACAAAAACATCTGAGATCATCAAAGGCATCCCGAAATGCAAGACAGTGCTGTACTATGGGGGCCTCAACAGTTTTATGCTTAATCCTGCTCTTATGTTCTGCCATGCGAGTTTTGAAAGCCCGGGTAGTTTTTCCTACATAGAGTAAGTCACAGGGGCATTGGATGATGTAGACCAGTGATGGCTAACCTTTTTGAGCCCGAGTGCCCAAACTGCCGCACAAAACCAAAGAATTTCCTCAAAGTGCCAGCACGTCATTTGCATAAGTGGTCTTATTTGCATAAATATTTGCATAATGTTACCATACACTAACTTTTAGTAAACATGTCTCTTAATGAGTGTATGGATAAAGAAAGACTAAAAGATTTCTACATTACTATAATCCAGTGCCAACCGCCAGGCACATTAGGAACTACTACAAACGCTGCCCATTTAGAACCCATAGCAAACCCGCCGTATCCTGACAGCATTACCAGGACTCACAAAGCACCATACCCTACCTATCAAAAGGCAACACTGCAAATATTAAACCAATACATTTCAGAGAATACTGGGGAAAGAGAACAAGTGGCAACGTCAAATAGGAATTTCCTCTTGTACCAAACAAAGCGCAGATGTTAATGATGCACATTTCCCAGAGCTGACATATTCCAGTTAATAAATTCAAAATAAAGAGATATCTTTCTACCTTTTGTGCATTTTTTTTTCAGTTGCAATTGGTCCAGCCACCTTCTTCTGGTTTCTTCATGTTTTCTGCTAACTCTCCATCGTCTGCTGTCCATTTGTCCTTTCTTCTCTCTTCTAGTTTTTTTTCCATTCTCTCTCTCTCTCTACATCTGCTTTAACATACTAATCTTTCTCCTTTTGCTCTTTCCTCATTCCTATTTCATCCACACAAATTTTACCCCTCCATCCTCAATCCCCAATTACTCTCCCAATACCTGGCCAATTGTAGATTTTTCATCCCTCCTACACAAAATATTTTCCCCTCTCCATTTTACTCTCCCAGCCCCATCCCATTCTAATCCTCCCCCAACATCAGCTCCCTTCTAGTTCCAGTCTCACCCAGCATCCATTCCCTTCTAGTCCCTGCATCAGCCCATTTCCAGTCCAAGTCCCTTCATCAGCTCATTTTCAATCCTAGCCCCCCCATCAGCCCATTTCTACTCATTTCCTAGCCCCACCATCAGCCCATGTCAAATCATAACTCCCCTCCACTCAGCCCAATTCCAGTCCAAGCCCCCCCATGAGCCTACTTCCAGTTCTAGCCCCTCCATGAGTCCATTTCAATTCAAGCCCCCACCACAGCCCATTTCCAATCTTAGCTCCCCCCAACAGCCCATTTCCAGTCCTATCCTAGCTTTTCCATCAGCCCATTTTCAGTCCTAGCTCCCTTCCCTCACAGCCCATTTCCATTCCAAGCCCCCTCCTCATCAGCTATTTGCAGTTCAAGCCTCCCCTTCCACTCAGCCCATTTCCAGTCCTAGCAACACCCCAACCCATTACCAGTCCTAGCCCCCCGTCAATCAACTTCCAGTCCTAACCCCCATCACCCCATTTTCAGTTTAAGCCCCCCCCCCTATAACCCTTTACCAGTCCTAACCCCCCATCAGCCCATTTCCAGTCAGCCCCCCATAGCCCATTGCCAGTCCTAAACCCCCCCATCAGCCCACAGCCCATTACCAGTCCTAACCACATCAGCCCACCTCAAGTCCTAACCCTTCCCCATCAGCCCATTTCCTGTCCTAGCCCCCCCATAACCCATTATCAGTCCTACACCCCCATCAGCCCACTACCAGTCTTAACCCCCCATAGCCCATTACCAGTCCTAACCCCCCCATCAGCCCACTACCAGTCTTAACCCCCCCCCATAGCCCATTACCAGTCCTAACCCCCCCATCACCCATTTCCAGACAGCCCTCATCAGCTCATAGCCCATTGCCAGCCCTCATCAGCCCACAGCCCATTGCTAGTCTTAACTCCCCCCCCATAGCCCACTGCGTCTTAACCCCCCTCCCCAGCCCACTGCCAGTCTCAACCCCCCCTCCTCCTAGCCCATTGCCAGTCTCAACCCCCCTCCCTCCCTCCCTCCCTAGCCCATTGCCAGTCTCAACCCCCCTCCCTCCCTTAGCCCATTGCCAGTCTCAACCCCCCTCACCCCCTCCCTAGCCCAGTGCCAGTCTTAACCTCCCTCCCTCCCAAGCCCATTGCCAGTCTTAACCTCCCTCCCTAGCCCATTGCCAGTCTCAACCCCCTCCCTCCCTCCCTAGCCCATTGCCAGTCTCAACCCCCCTCCCTCCCTAGCCCATTGCCAGTCTCAAACCCCCTCCCTCCCTCCCTAGCCCATTGCCAGTCTCAACCCCCCTCCCTCCCTAGCCCATTGCCAGTCTTAACCTCCCTCCCTCCCTAGCCCATTGCCAGTCTTAACCCCCCTCCCTCCCTCCCTCCCTAGCCCATTGCCAGTCTTAACCCCCCTCTCTCCCTCCCTAGCCCATTGCCAGTCTTAACCCCCCTCCCTCGGCTCATGGCAATAAAAAAAAAAAAAGCTGCCCGCTGCCGCCGCGGCGGCATGGAGTGTCCCGCGGGGCTCCCTCTGCCCGGCGGGACTCTCCCGGCGCTGCTCAGCCCCTCGCTGCCGGCTTGCAGCGACGCGAAGGGAGA
Organism: Ichthyophis bannanicus; assembly: GCA_033557465.1. Taxonomy (NCBI): domain Eukaryota; kingdom Metazoa; phylum Chordata; class Amphibia; order Gymnophiona; family Ichthyophiidae; genus Ichthyophis; species Ichthyophis bannanicus. Next base: position 47,985,108 of record CM066035.1, read on the forward strand.
GAGAGTCTCCCTCGCGTCTCTCTGCAGCCCGCAGGGGCAGATGGGAAATTTCCCATCAGCTCCTGCGGGCTTAACCGAGACGCGAGGGAGACTCTCCCTTCGCGTCTCTGCAAGCCGGCAGAGAGGGGCTGAGCAGCGCCGGGAGAGTCCCGCCGGGCAGAGGGAGCCCCGCGGGACACTCCATGCCGCCGTGGCGGCAGCGGGCAGGTTTTTTTTTTTTTTTTAATGTGCGACCTTCCCGCGTGCCAGCTGCAAGGCCTTCGCGTGCCACAGCTGGCACGCGTGCCATAGGTTCGCCATCGCTGATGTAGACAATATGAGTGGATTCGCATGTGGTGCTTTCTTTCAACTTATAGGTCCTCCCTCGATACTGAAAATCTGTAAGCTCTCTAGTAATGTGGCAAATGCCACACATGCCACATTTTTTGTGTCCCAAAAATTTATTGGCTGACACCTCCTGCCGCTCAAAAGTTTTTAATATTGCCAGACTGAAATATTCCTTCAGGTTTCTACCCCTCTGCCACACACATCGGATTTTCTTATGCTGTAACGCTGGGAATGTTTCCCAGCACATTACTGTGCTTACGTAGAATCTTCTGAATAGACATGCTAAGAGGAGAATAAGTTGTAATGAGATTAATGTTAACATCATCATATATATGACCTCCCCCAGGGTTCTCCTGCAATAGCAAAGTCCTGTTGTTATACAGAGCTCTCCGGAAAGCCTGCTTCACCACTTGTGGTGGATAACCGTGTTCACCAAAGCCAGTAGCCAACATTCATGAAGCCAATTTAAAATCCCGTTTGGCTGAACAATTCCTTCTGTATCGCAGAAACTGGGAAAATGGCAAGGCTGCTTTTAATCGAGGCGGGTGAGCGCTCTTAAAGTGAAGAAAGGTATTGCGATCCGTCTGCTTCCGATAAATAGTCGTAGCCCAAGCTCCCCAGTGTCAAATTATTTTCACATCCAGGTAAGTAACTTCCTTGGTGCTGTAAGAATGGGTAAAACTGATGTGCGAGTCACATCCATCTAGCCACCCAAAGAAATCTTCCAATGTCACAGACGAGCCACTCCAAATCATAAACACATCGTCTATGAAGCGACACCAAACTTTAATATGGGCTGCATAGGGACTGGTGCTCAACCATCGTTCCTCAAATTTTGCCATGTATAGATTAGCAATAGAAGGGGCACAGGTCGCACCCATGGTGACTCCGGAAACCTGATGGTAAAGTACCCCTTCAAAAATAAAATAATTATGAAAGATCGCCAGACGGGCCAACTGCAAAATAAACTCCATCAAACCTTCATCAAGATCACCCCGAGACCGTAAATAATGGCTGACAACGTCAAAAGCGGCCTGTTGAATTGGCTTCATGAACGTTGGCTACTGGCTTTGGTGAACGCGGTTATCCACCACAAGTGGTGAAGCAGGCTTTCCGGAGAGCTCTGTATAACAACAGGGCTTTGCTATTGCAGGAGAACCCTGGGGTAGGTCATAAATATGATGACGTTAACATTAATCTCATTACAACTTATTCTCCTCTTAGCAAGTCTATTCAGAAGATTCTACGGAAGCACAGTAATGTGCAGGGGAACATCCCAGCATTACAGCATAAGAAAATCCGATGTGTGTGGCAGAGGGGTAGAAACCTGAAGGAATATCTCAGTCCGGCAATATTAAAATCTTTTGAGCAGCAGGAGGCGTCAGCCAATGAATTTTTGGGACACAAAAAATGTGGCATGTGTGGCATTTGCCACATTACTAGAGAGCTTACAGATTTTCAGTATCGAGGGAGGACCTATAAGTTGAAAGAAAGCACCACATGCGAATCCACTCATATTGTCTACATCATCCAATGTCCCTGTGACTTACTCTATGTAGGAAAAACTACCCGGGCTTTCAAAACTCGCATGGCAGAACATAAGAGCAGGATTAAGCATAAAACTGTTGAGGCCCCCATAGTACAGCACTGTCTTGCATTTCGGCATGCCTTTGAAGATCTCAGATGTTTTTGTATCAAGCGGATAGAGTGAGGGGCCCAGGGTAAGCCCCTCGATCAGTGACTCATTGTTAAGGAACAAAGGTGGATTTTTGAACTTGGCACGGTTGAGCCCGGGGGTCTCAATGGCTACATCGACTGGGGGGTGTGTGTGGGTTGAAGTGGCGTTTTTCTACAGTACACAGCAGTTTTTCATTGTTATCTATTTGAAAAATGACGCCCAGTGGTGATGGAAGACATCGTAAAGAGTTGTTTTGGATGACGCATTTTGTGACGTCAGTTAAGCTCTTTTTTAAATTAGGAAGCTAGCTGGACCCCGCATGCGCGGCATTTTTCGGGCATCGGGGATATCGTGAGCAAGCAAGTTGGTGCTCTTGAGACGCGGGCAGCATCAGTTCTTCTCTCCTTGAAACACGGAGGTTAGTAACACGGAGATGAAGTTGATAGACATCGTGAGGATAAACAGTATTGTTACATTAGTCTAAAGCATTACTTTGTTTCACCGCAGATATGTTAACAAGACGTGGAACTATCACAGATTGCCACAGTTTCCGATGATCAAACCCCTGAAGAAACGTGGAGTGAAACGCGACAGTAGTACTCTTTGTTGGCGTCGGGGAATTGTGTTGGCAACATTGTGACAAAGGCACATCAATCAGATAAGATACGTTCCATTCTATTGAATTTGCTATATCCATTTGGGTCATTGATGCTATCGGGACACACGAACCTAGCAATACGGTTCGTTGTCCATAAGTCTGAGACCCATTCAAGATTTATATAATTATGCTTGTGGATTGGAGCCTAGTGAGGCAAGTGTTTCATTAGATAGTGCTGCCTATCACAGAAGATATTTTGGAGTGTACACCACATTTATTCAGGTCATTCCTTTTCCAGCATCCTACCCCCTCCCCCTGTCTTTCACCCATTTTCTAGTCCACCATGTCCTCTCTCTGTACTTATAACCTCCCCAGTCTCATTTACCACCTTCTGCTTCTCATCCCTTTACCAGCCCTGGCTCATTCCCTTTTTCCTACTCCAACCCTATTCCCATCTCTCCATTCCAGGCCTTTCTTATGTCTTAACGCCATCCAGTTTCCATTTCCTTTCTCACTTCTCCAATTTCTACCCTCTTTCACCTGCTTCAAGGAAGACCTGTCACTTTCTGTAACTCTCATCTACTCCATAGCTCTCTGTCCTTTTCAACTGCCCCAGCCTCTCCAGGTCATTCAAACCTTCTCCCCTCCTCACATTTCCGCACTTTGTCTCACAGCCCTACTCCTTCCCCTCACCCAATTATCTTATCCCCATTGTTCTCTTAATCTTTTGTCAATTTCTTAGTCCCCACTATCCCCCTCAAGCAATTTCAAGTTCACATTCACAATCCCACCCAAGCCCCGAGTCTCCACTTAAAATCCCAATTCCCAGACTATCATAAGAACATAGGTAATGCCATACTGGGTCAGACCAAGGTCCATCAAGCCCAGTATCCTGTTTCCAACAGTGGCCAATCTAGGTCACCAGTGCCTAGCAGGTTCCCAAAAAGGCACACAAGTTCCACAATGCTGGTCCCAGGGTAAGAAGTAGATTTCCCAGGTCATCTTTAATAATGGTTTATGGACCTTTCCTGCAGGAACTTGTCCAAACCTTTTTTAAACTCAGCTACACTAACAGCTTTTACTACATCCTCCGGTAACGAATTCCAGAGTTTGATTACGTGTTGAGTAAAAAAATATTTTCTTTCATTAGTCTTAAATGGGTTACATTGTAGCTTCATTGCATGTCCCCTAGTCTTTCTACTGTTTGATGGTAAAAGCAACCTATCTACATTTATCCATTCCTCTCCATTCATTAATTTATAGACCTCTATCATATCCTCCCTCAGCCGTCTCTTTTCCAAGTTTTCCAACCTTTTAAGCCTCTCCTCATAGGGGTATCCTTCCATCCCCTTTACCATTTTTGTTGCTCTTCTCTATAATTTTTCTAATTCTGCTATATCCAGAATCGCACACAATATTGAAAGCGCGCTCGCACTATTGGAATGATACAGAGGCATTATAATATCCTTGGTTTTATTCTCCATTCCTTTCCTTATGATTCCTAGCATTCTATTTGCTTTCTTGGTTGCCGCTGCACACTGGATGGAGGATTTCAACATATTATTCATAATGACACCTAAATCTATTTCCTGGGTAGAGGTTTCTAAGGTGGTACCTTGCATTGTGTACCATAGTTAGGGTTGTTCTTTCCTAGGTGCTGTCGGCACGCCTCCCTGGTGGCCAGTGGACGCCAGGGCAGGTGGGACATAAAAATTTTAATATTAAGATAGGAGAGTCTTTTAAGGGCCAAAAGGCACTTGGTCCTTGTAGTTTTTTGCTCCAATCTTTAAAGAAACCATTAAAGCAGAGTGGTGGGAAAAAGAAGGCTTTTATTCCCTTTACACAGTGGTTCCAGTTGTTGGGTTGCAACTCAAAGTAAATGTCCTTAATTCAGGTAAGAAAGAAAACTCAGGGTTTAAAGCAAAACTGTTGAATTTCACAGGAATAGCAGTGCTTAGTCAATTAAAGAATGCTCGGTTAGCAATTCAAGCAATTCATAAGTCTGGCAAGGACTATATGCTACCAGAAACACAGTGAGTACAATCCATTTCCTGGTCTGATAATTCTCCTGCCAGTTCCACTTGCATTGGCTCATAATCAGATATGTCTGACTCTGTATCCCTAGTTTCTTGGGAAACACCTCCAGGGGTTTTGTATATCTCTTGCAGTACTTGCCAATGTCCTTGGCCTAGCCTAGGGTGTCGGCCATGTGCTGTATTAGGATTAAATGTGTTTTCTCTTCTTAGAGGTTTTATAGCAGCTTTACCAGAGTCTTTAACATTTATAGCTTTCTTCACAGACATATATTTATCATACCTTGTATTGCAGCAACAAGCAGGTAAATGGCTTTCTTCAATTGCCTCTCACAGTCAGCAGCTTGATGAAATCCTTTTCTTTGAAAGTTTGGTTTACCTTGCAGCCTTTGAACCCATTCTCCTGGTAAGCGCCTGCTTCTGCATAAGCCCTGATCCTGGCTTTCCGGCTCAGGGTGGCTTAGCTTCCCCAGCTGATTCTCCTTTTGCCTCTGCTTGCAATTAGTGCAGTGCTTTTGCCTCTTCGGGCAAACAGCTCTCTCTCTAGCTTGAGCTGGTCCCTCCTTAGGTCCTTCCTCAGCTCCTGGTGAGTCACCTCTTACTCCTGGTGATCCTCTAGCTCTGGAGAAATCAGGCTTCCACTTCAACCTCTCCCTCTTCCAGTCTTCCACTCTTCCCTTATAAAGCACTCCTGCCTTTGAGGATTGGGAGCTGGTTGTCAGTTCCTCGTGACCAGCTGGGCGTGGCCCTTCAGTCTCTCTGAACGCCCTCCTGCTCCCTCTAGCTGGTTCCTGCAAATATTGCAACTTGTGCACATCTTTTTTTCTCTGAAAAACAGCTTCTTTTTTCTCCTCTGGGCTTTCATCAGCCCTCGCTGCATTACAGTGCATAACTTTACACTTGTCCACATTAAATTTCATCTGCCATTTGGATGTCCGGTCTTCCAATTTATCAAGATCCTCTTGCAATTTTTCACAATCCTCTTGAGTTTTAACAACTTTGAATAATTTTGTGTCATCTGCAAATTTGATCACCTTACCTTTTATTTCTATTTCCAGGTCATTTATGAATATATTAGAAAGCTGCGGGCCCACCACATATCCCTGGGGTACTCCACTATTCACCTTTCTCCATTGGGAAAATTGGCCATTTATCCCTACTCTCTGTTTTCTTTTAACCAGTTCCTGATCCACAGTAATACACTATCTCCAATCCCATGAATTTTTAATTTCACCAAGAGTCTCTCTTAGGGGTAAGTTTACTAAACCGTCTTAATGTTACCGGTGCTAGTTTGAGCATTAATGTGAAGAATGCCATATAAGGTAGTGGGTGTTCTGGAGGGAAGGTTGCAAGGAATCGGTATCCTGCGATAGTGGTCGCCGTGGCACGTTAATGCACATTAACCCTAAGTTCATGCCAGCGCAGTGTCAGAAACTATAAAGATGTAGCCTGCTGGTTACTACAATGACTGTGGAGGCAAAGGTCATGGGTTTGATCCTGCAGTGGTGTTATGTAAGAAGGTTGTCTGAGGTATTTCCTTCTAATTTAAATCAGTGCTGGCAGCAGAAACACTCTCACAATGCTGTAACCTAAGGCACTCCATAGGGCACATTATAAAGTGCCCTATCTGCCAAGGCATCTTATAATGTGCTCTATAGGGTGCCTATGAGGCACCTTAGGCTACGGCACGGTGAGGCACCCCGCCACTATATGACATTCACCAGCAGAGGGCACAGTCAGTCTCCACCCACTGCAAGGTGTTCCAGCCATACACATGCTAACTGCAGACAGTCTGCTAACTAGTACATAGTGCATGTTCCTGGAAGAACTGTGTGCACTCAAAAATGGGATGTGAGAGCACACTCCAAGCAAGTATGTCAGTAATTAGTCCCCAAAAAAGGGAACTCATAAATATCACTTGAGAAAAATACTGCAGAGCACTATGGGGGAACATAGCCATGCCATGGTCACTGCTCAGTCAGGGTGAGAATGACCTCACAGCATGACATGCTGTGGCCACCCTGTCTGTGCAGGTGGTGGTCGGGTACTACAATGTCCCAGCCATTGCCCTATGCCCTGTGCAGATGCATCCTGCCCAGACTGCTGTTTCCGGGCCATACCCACAATACCTTTCTCCTCATTATGCATATTGGCAGGCTAACACTGGAGACAGTGCAAGCATTGGGGGCTCAGTACGGTGTAGGCAGCCACAAAACACTGGGTAGACATACACACACTCCGACACCTATTTCAGCATTGTGCAAATTTAGAGGTGGTTGGCAGCCCCGGCCGCCACACCAGTCCTGGGCACAGTGCAGGCATTGCTAAGGTATGCAGGTGCTAGTATTGGTAGCTGCTGCTCCGTATGGGGCCCAACAGCCTGACTCTCCATGAAGCTTTGGATAGTGGAGCCTGTGGGTGTGGGTGTCTATGCCCCTGTTGGCTGATGCTCTAGGGCAGAGGTTCCCAACTCTGGTCCTGGTGGGCCAAGCACGATTCAGGTTTTCAGGCTGTCCCTAATGAATATGCATGAGGTACATTTGCATACAATGGGGGCACTGCGTACCAATGCATCTCATGCATATTTATTAGGGACAGCATGAAATCCTGCAGGGTGTTTGGCCCTCCAGGACTCCAGTTGGGAACCTCTGCTCTAGGGAGTGCACATGTTTATGGTGTATGTGCTCTGTAGGGTAAAATATAGGGGCATGGTCTGCAGGAGCCACAGCTGGGACTTGAACCTATGACCTTTCATCCCTAAATACACTGGCTGTGTGTACTGCATCAAACTGTTGCCACAGAGGCAGGTCATTCCCTGGGGATACCATCACTGTTCATCAGACAGCCCTTGTTTGTTGCACTGCACGCCACCACCTGAAAAGGGCTTGGCCTTGGTCTGTTGTGGGCAGATGCCACTGCCCCCTCCACCACCTGCACCCCTCCGCCACCATGCTGACATGCCCTTATGCCGGTGGTGCTGGTGGTGCGCAGTCCGAGGCCATCCAGTGTGCCGGTAGGTGGCTGCCTATGGTGCGTGAAATGGGGTAGGGGTGCCTGCATAGACATCCATGCTTCCCCATGGCACCGCCTGCCAATGTTATGTGCCCTTTGGGGTACTTGCTGGGTAATGTCCATTGTGGCACTGTGGGACACACATTCATGGACATGTTTGCCCTTGGTCAGTTGCTGTCTTGCTGGTTTTCTGTTTCTACATTCCTATGTGTCACCTAGGCATCTTCCTAGTCCACCCTGTGCCCCAGCTGCCCCACTGCATGTCCCGCCTGCAGCCCCCTGTACCCCATTTGCAGCCTCACCATAGTGCCCTTTCGTACTTGGGCACTATGCTGTTGCGGCACATGTATCACTACTATCACTTTTCTTGGTCTCCCTGCCTTTGCTGTACATTGCTGTCTGAAATGATTTCTCTCTCCTGCAAATGTGCCTCTAACGCGAGGTTTTCACTGGCGTTAGTTTTCAGACCCTGATTTCACAGTGTTAGTGCCTGGAGCCTCTCCCCGACCACTCTCCACCCACTTACCCCTTCTCTCCGCCCTCTGGAACAACTTACTCCACCCTCTGTGCGCCTTAACACTGCCAGAGACGTTATTGTGTGATAAGTAATGTTATCGCATGGTATTTACGTGCAATAACATTACCTATCACGCGATAACATCGCTCTGTCCTGTGCTGCTGAGGTAAGCTATATTCTTATTTGATTTAAATTATTAAATCCCTTAAGAGACATACTATATAGCACTATGGGGGAACCTAGCCATGCCATGGCCACTGCTCAGTCGGGGTGAGAGTGACTCCACAGCAGGAGTGGAGGAGTGGCCTAGTGGTTGGGGCAAGGTACTTCAGGCCGGAAGGTTGGGGGTTCAAATCCCACTAGAGGACAGCAACCTTGGGCCGGAAGGACTGGGGTTTCTAGTCCCACAGGTGCTCCTTGTGGTCTTGGGCAAGCCACTTAACCCTCCATAGCCCATGTTCCCTGTAAAATAGTTATCTCCAAGTTATAATGCCCTGTTCAATGTAATTTCAGTTTGTTCAATGTAAACCGCACTGATGCAGAATAGCACAGTATATAAGAGAATTAAATAAATAAATAAATAAAATGACATGACATGCTGTGGCCACCCTGTCCGTGCAGGTGGTGGTCGGGCACTACAAGATCCCAGCCATTTGCCCTATGCCCTGTGCAGATGCATCTTGCACAGGCCTCCCTGTCCGGGCCATACCCACAGTACCTTGCTCCTCATTATGCACATTGGTAGGCTAACACTGGAAACAGTGCAAGCATTGTGGGCTCAGTAAGGTGTAGGCAGCCACAAAACACTGGATAGACATACACACACTCCCACACCTATTTCAGCATTGTGCAAATATAGAGGTGGTTGGCAGCCCTGGCCACCACACCAGTCCTGGGCACAGTGCAGGCATTGCTATGGTACTCAATACTGTTAGGGTCACTCCCCGGGGTGGTAAACACTGTCAGAAACAGAAACTGAAACACACTCCACAGATATCAGAAAGGTTGCTATGATGAATCTCTGTCAACAAATTGTGTTTAACTTAGGTTTTCTTATCTGACATTAGTCATAACATCCTTTTGATATATGTGGAACATGTTTCCAAGTTTAAGACGGCATTGCTAAGGTATGCAGGTGCTAGTATTGGTAGATGCTGCTCCACGGAGGGCCCAACATCCTGACTCTCCATGAGCCGTTGGATAGTGGAACCTGTGGGTGTGGGTGTTGGTTTTTGTGCCCCTGTTGGCCGCTACTGTAGGGTAGAGGTTCCCAACTCTGGTCCTGGTGGGCCAAACACGGTTCAGGTTTTCATGCTGTCCCTAATGATTATGCATGAGACATTTGCATACAATGGGGGCGGTGCATACAAATGCATCACAGGCATATTTATTAGGGACAGCATGAATGGTGTTTGGCCCTCCAGGACTGCAGTTCGGAAACTCTGCTCTAGGGATTGCACATGTTTATGGTGTATGTGCTCTGTAGGGTAAAGTATAGCGTTTATGGTGTGTTTATTTTATCTGCAATAAAGGTTCCATCTTTATTACCATGATTTAGTACTGGGTAAAATATAGGGAGATGGTCTGCAGGAGCCACAGCTGGGACTTGAACCTGTGACCTTCTGCCCCTGAATATACTGGCTGTGTGTACTGCACCAAACTGTTGTCACAGTGGGATATCATTCCCTGGGGATACCATGACTGTTTGTCAGACAGACCTTGTCTGTTGCAGTGCATGGCACCCACCCTCAACAGGGCTTGGGCTTGGTCTGCTGTGGGCAGATGCCACTGCCCCCTCCACCACCACCACCCCTCCGCCACCATGCTGATATGCCCTTGTGCTGGTGTTGCTGGTGGTACGCAGTCCCAGGCCATCCATTGTGCCGGGAGGCGGCTGGCTATGGTGTGTGATATGGGGTAGGGGTGCCTGCATAGACATCCATGCTTCCCCCCGGCACCGCCTGACAATTTTATGTGCCCTTTGGGGTACTTGCTGGGTACTGTCCCCTGGGACACTGTGGGACACACACTCGTGGGCATGTTTGAACTTAGTCAGCTGCTGGCTTGCTGATTTGCAGTTTTTGGGTTCCTATGTGCCACCTAGGCATCTGCCTAGTCCACCCTGTACCCCAGCTGCCCCAATGCATGTCCTGCCTACAGCCTCTTGTACCCCATTTGCAGCCTCACCGTAGTGCCCTTTCGCACTTGGGCACTATGCTGTTGCTGCACATGTATCACTACTATCACTTATCTTGGTCTCCCTGCCTTTACTGTACATTGCTGACTGAAATGGTTTCTCTCTCCTGCAATTGTGCCTTTAACGCAAGTTTTTCACTGGCATTAATTTTCAGACCCTGATTTCACGGCGTTAGAATGCCTGGAGTCCCTCCCTGCCCACTCTCTGCCCATAGACCCCTTCCCTCCGCCCTCTGGAACGATTTACTCCACCCTCTGTGCGCCTTTACTCCGCCGGAGACGTTATCACGTGATAAGTGACGTTATTGTGCGGCAATGTTACATTATCGCACAATAACATCACTTATTGCGCGATAACATCACCGCTGCAACGTTAGCGCTCTTTAGTAAACATACCCCTTAGAGTCTCTACCTTCTGCGCCCCTATTTTCCCACATTCTATGTCCCTAGTACCTGCACTCCTGCCCCAATCCTCTTCCCCAGCAAATACCCACTTGCTTCCTTCTGCAATACTCATTAACCTTGCCTTTCCTTCTTCTTACCCCAGCATGCATTCTTACACACCTCTTTCTCAACCTTCCCTTGGTTGACTTGTTTCTTCCTCAGTGTCTGTCCTCCTCTCCCTTCTCACTCCCCCAGCATCTCCTTCTTTTTTCTACTCTGACCCTAGTATTTACCAAAATTAGTACCCTTGCAATCCTAGGACCCATCCCTAGAATTATATCCCTTCCAGTCTCAGCTCTTTTCTAGTCCCATCTCCCCAGACCTAGTATTAGCCCATTTCTAGTCTCCCCAGCCCCAATATCAGCTCATTTCCAGTCTCGGCCTCCATTCCCAGTATCAGCCCATTGCCAGTATCAGTCAGCCCCCTAGTTCCTGTATCAGCCCATTTCCAGTCCTCCCAACCCCAATATCAGCCCATTTCCAGTGAAGGCCCCCATTCCCAGTATCAGCCCATTGCCAGTATCAGTCAGCCCCCTAGTTCCTGTATCAGCCCATTTCCAGTCCTCCCAACCCCAATATCAGCCCATTTCCAGTGAAGGCCCCCATTCCCAGTATCAGCCCATTGCCAGTATCAGTCAGCCCCCTAGTTCCTGTATCAGCCCATTTCCAGTCCTCCCAACCCCAATATCAGCCCATTCCCAGTATCATTCAGCCCCCTAGTTCCTTGTTAACCATTTATACTGTGTTTATCATTGTTTCATTGTATTCAGTTGAAATATACTGACTGTTATGTTCCCTGTAAACCGTCTTGAATTGTAGAAAGTCGGTATATAAAACTTGTTAAATAAATAAATCAGCCCATTTCCAGTCCTCCCAACCCCAATATCAGCCAATTTCCACTACCAGTCCTAAGCCCTAGTATCAGCCAGCCCCCCCCCAACCCCAATATCAGCCCATTTCCAGTCCCAGCCCCCCATTTCCAGTATCAGCCCTTTGTCATTATCAAGTTACTGCATCAGCCCAGCCCCAGTCTCAGTCCTCCCGCCTCAATATCAGCCCATTTGCAAGCCCCCAGTCCAGTTCCTGTCCCTCCCCCACAGCACCGGTATCATCCATCCCTCCCCTCTTCTCCTCCCTGCAGCAAGACAGCCACAGGAGCAAAAGCCTGGAAAAGTACACCAATGCCTCCTAGAGAGAGACCTTCCGCACAGCGCATTCTCCTCTCTGTGCCCCTCCTAATCACACTCTTCATCTGTCCCATTCTCACACAATCTTGTGCCCCCTTGTCACTGCAGGTGTTAGAGAAAATGTTTCTCCACTTCTGGATGCTGATTGGCTTATTCTGCTGGCCAATCAGAGACAGGAGGTGGGAAATTAGCTGCTACGGAACTTCCTCCACCCTCCTTCCTCTGTCTCTCGTAGTGCCTGCCCTGTTCTCAGCCTAAACTCAGTCTGCATGCTCAAGCTCTCAGGCTGAGTTTTGTGTAGGCTTAGCCTCCCCAAACCTTTTCTATTAGGTGCCTATGCCTAACTCTGCCATAATCCCTTCTGCTCACCTTAGCATGGACTTCCCAGCCCATCTACTTCAGTAACTCATACATTTCATCCCTGTCTAGTTCCTGTGAAACTCCGATCATTAGTTTACCAGAAAAAGCCTAAAGTATAAGGGAGGGCGGGGCACCATTAGAAGAATTAAATTCAGGAGGACACTGAAAGAATGGCAAAATAATTATTCTCTATTTCCTTTAATATATTAGGATTGCTAGGTTAGTCCCAGGGTGCTCACAGTTTTGATTCCACATTCAATTAAATTAGACCGATTGAATGAAGTTCTTAATGAGCTGTCGCAGGAAAGAAAAAGATTCTGCTGATATATTTAGTGCAAAGTACAGCAAGAGATTGTAAATTGTGATATTTTACAATACATTGCAAAAGCCTCAAATCCTAGGAAATATTAAGGCCACAAAGATGACTTTTTAAAAACTGTATGAAGAGATCTTCAGGAACAAGCAGGAAGTCAGTCTTCACACATATGGGTGATGTCGGCACCGATATAGCCTGGTGTGGGAACACTCCCCAGCATCCAATGGGAATGCTTTTCGGAGCGTTGCTCCATGCATGCATGTCTGCCTTCCCGCCTTCCCGCCTTCCTTCCTGGTTTCCTCAGTCATTTTTTTTCCATGGAGCTGTCGGGACCTCATCCCTTGTTCACCGCGTGAAGAGACTTCAAATGTTTCTGTGATATCATCTAATACTTCATTTTTTGCCTTCCTGTCAACCGACTCGACTCCCCGTCGATTCCAGTTCCTGTTTCTATTTTTTTTTTAATTTTCTCTTCAAGTTTCGTTGGGCCTAATGCCGACTTGGGCACCATTGCACAGTTTGATTTTGCCTCCCTCCTTTTTCAGAAATGGAGAAGCCCTGGAGTGGTTTCAAAAAATGCTCTAAGGGGTATGTTTACTAAACCGCGCAATTGTGCGGGGCGCACTTGAACGTGCGCTAAGGTACCTTAGCGCACACTAATAGTGCTTTTTTGTGCCCCGCACATGTGCGCGCTGCACTAACGGGCCCGCACAAGTGCGCGGCGCGCTGATGTGCGATAGAGGCGTGGAAAGGCATTCTGAGGGCGGAGGAAGGCTCCCGAGGGGCGGAGGGATGGGGTCAGTGGGAGGGGAGAGGCTCCCCGCACAGGAGCGGGGCTGAAATTCAACTAAAAAAATACCGCGAGTGAAAACCTCGCGGTAGAGCCGATTTAAAGGGAAGAGAAACCATTTCTGTCAGCAATGAACAGCAAAACCTGGGAAACCTACAAAACGTGAGCAGTGTGATACATTTGCACAGAACAAAATAGCAAATAAAAATAGAAAATGACCACACCAAAATTCTAAAAAATGATAATCCAGCTGGGCAACAGTGATATCAATGGGCAACAATAAAAAACACTCCCAGGAAAGTTCCAAAAAAAGGAAATGATTTTTGGAAGGGTCTACGCTCCGTAGACCCTTTCAAAAAGCTCTTTTTTTGGAGCTTTCCTGGGAGTGTTTTTTACTGTTGCCCATTGATATCACTTTTGCCCAGCTTGGTTATGTTTTATTTCCCTTTTTTTCGAGGCCATTTCTAATGTTTATTTGCCCTTTTGTCTCCATACTAGGTGAATGAGCCCACAGTGAAATTGTGCAGAGCAGGGTTTCTGATTTCCTTGGCCAGGTTTCCTATCTCCAAGGACTGCACTGTCTCTGTGGCCACAGTGTGGTGCAGTGAACACAGACAGTGTGTTCAGGAGCCAAAAGTCAGCAGCTCAAGTCCCAGCTGGGGCCCCTGCAAACCCAAACCCATATTTTACCCACCACTAAACCGTGATAGTAACGACCAACCTTTTTTGCAGAGAACATAAGCATGGTCCAAACACCTGTATTTTACCCTACAGAGCACAGACACCAGAAACATGCGCATTACCTAGACCACAGTCCCCTAAATGCAGTCCTGGAGGGCCACATATCATTCAGCTGTGATGCTGTCTCCAATATAAGGCCATGTCAGCATGGTGGTGGAGGGGTACCGTTGGTGGAGGGGGCAGTGGCTGCTGCCCACAGCAGACGGTGGCCTAGCCCCCTTCATGTGGATGCAGTGCACTCCAACAGACAGGCCCTGTCTGACAAACAGCCATGGACTCCCCAGGGAATGCACTATTGCTGTGCTAAGATGGTGGTGCAGCGAACACAGCCAGTGCCTTTAGGACCAGAAGGTCACAGGTTCAAATCCCAGCTGGGGCTCCTGCCAACCCAGTCCCTTTATTTTACCTATGCAGAAAACATGGTAGTAAAGACTGAACCTTTATTGCTGAAAACGGTACACAGCTATCAAACGTTTTTATGATTACTGCCAGATAGCGATTTCTACGTTAAGCACAGTTTGCTGTTTGAGCACCATTATAACAATCTTTCGGATGTCTGTGGTGTGTGCTTCAGATCTGGTCTCTGACAGTGTTTACCACCCTGGGGAGTGCCCCCCAACAGTATTGCATACCATATCCATGCCTGTACTGTGCCCAGGACTAGTGTGGTGGCCAGGGCTGATAGACTCCTCTATAGTAGCACAATACTGGCATAGGTGTCGGAGTGTGTGTCTGTCTATACAGTGTGTGGTGGCTGCAAACACCTTCCACAGCCCACACTGCCAGCACTGTTGCCAGTATTGGCCTGCCAATGTGCATAATGAGGAGCAAGGTACCATGGGTATAGCCCAGACAGGGTGGCCTGGCCAGGGTGCATGTGCACAGGGCAGAGGGCACTGACTGGGGCATTTTAGTGCCTGGCCACCACATACACAGATAGGGTGACCTCAGTATGTCCTGCTGGGAGATCACTCTCACCCTGACTGTGCAGTGATGACAGCATGGCTAGGCACCCCCATAGTGCTATGTAGTATTTTTGTCATGTGATATTTATGGGTTTCCTTTTGGGGCCAGTCACTGACTTATCTGCTTGTTGTGTGTGCTGCCATCCCAGTTCTGGGTGCATGCATTTCCACCAGGAACATGCACTATGGCCTAACTAGCAGACTGTTTGCAGCTGATATGTGTCTTGGTGGAGTGCCTTGCAGGGTGCAGTGGCTGAAGGCTTGCTGCAGGAGAATATCAGATAGTGGTGGGGTGCAGCTCACCATATCCAGGCCTAATGTCTGTCTGCTATTGTGTAATGGATATGTACAGAGCTGCACTTAGTTCCCTGATGGGTGTCTTTTCCACAGCAGGACTGGGGTTGATGGTTCCCTCTACTGCCACCATTGCAGGGAGGTAGAATGTGGATCTGTTGATGGGAGACCTTGTTTGCCACCCTCAGCCCTGGAGAAGGAGGGTGATGGTGCATAATCCACCTGGGGGGTCCATGGGGGCTACACCTGACTGAGACAGACAGATATATCCAAGGTGTTTCTGCAGAAACTACCTATCTCACACATTAACACTGCTTTGAACCTGCATCATGGCCTATTTCTGCTATGGAAGGTGCTGTGGACCTGGTTCTGGGCGCCTCACCGCACCATCAGGGTGAGCACAGTACCCGCACAATGTGACGGTGTGTAGCTACTCTGTGCCACTAAAACACACGGTCTGTACCCCCTACAAGGCCGAGGTGCTGTGGGGGTGCACATGGTCAGTTCCCCCTACCAGGCCAAGGTGTTGTGGGGGTGCATACCCCATCTTGTGTTCATCTGTGGACAGCTGATTTGCATGTGCAGTGCATCATGGGTACGGGTGTGTTAACCCTATCCTGGTGACCACAACAGACTGTCTGTGTGGTGACATGCAGGCTCTCTGCAACCAGCCAGGGGCTTGCTAGTAGCTATAGAGCTGTAGTTCAATGGTTACTTCACTGCCTGTGAAGCCAGAGGTCATGAGTTCAAACCCACAGTGGGGTTATTTGATAGAACTGCCCAAAGTGTTATCTCTTTTTAATGTACATTTTTGCTGCCAGCAAAAACACCCTCAGCGTACTGTAACCATAAGGTGCCTCTGAGGGTGCTTTATAGGGCGCCCTATAGGGCACCTTATGGTTCCCGTCCATGTAAGGTGCACTATACATTATCCTGTGATGCAACTTCTAGGGTGCCCTGTAGGGGACATTTTAGGGTGCCGTGGCGGACAGTGCACTTTATAATGTGCCCTATGGAGTGCCTTATAGGGTGCCTTATACGTCACCTTCAATTACGGCACGTGAGGGCGTGTTTGCTGGCAGCAATTAATAAAATAAAAATAAAGTGCTGCAAGAAACAAAACATACATTGCAAAGCTGATGCCTCAGCCAGCCTTATGTATTAGGCACACTGGGGAGCAAACTCATTACCCCTGTATCAGCAGTCAGTGCCTTAACCATTGTGCTCCACTGCTGTTCCTCCTTGCATGTCAGCGCACCTACTTATGCTTTTCATTCCTTAAACTGCACAGTGCTGCCATAAAAAACAGTACTCTGACCTTGCGGTACCTCATACGGCACCCTATAGAGCACCCTATTCTATTCTAGGGTGCCTTGGCAGACAGTGCACTTTAAAATGTGCCTTATGGGGCGCCTTATGTTAACACGCTTTGAGAGTGCGTTTGCTAGTAGTGATAATTAAAATAAAAATAAAATGCCTCCTAAAGCAATCTTCCCCATAATATGTAATGCCTCAGCCAGCCTTGTTTATTGGGCACTGTGGGGGATTGAACCCCTGATCCCTGCACCATTGGTCAGTGTCTTAACCATTGTGTTGTGGTTCTGTTCCTGTGCTTGCACATCAGCGCGCTGCCTTATGCCGCCCAATATTAAAATGCCTCAGCCAGCTGTCTTCATTAGACACTGTGGGGGATTGAACCCCTGATCCTAGCACCATTGGTAAGTGTCTTAACCATTGTGCTGTGGCTCTGCTCTTCTGCTTGTATATCAGCGTGCCACTTATGCCTCCCGCGCAGCTTTCTCATGCCCTAATGTGCGGGGCGCACATGGGCACCGCGCACCTTAGCGCATATTTAAATCCCGGTTTTGCTTTTTCAGAAAGAAACGCCCACTCCTTATATGGCACCCGCACACTAGCGGGGCCCGCACATTACCGGGGTTTTAGTAAACATACCCCTAAGTGTTCGAATACTATCTCTATCACTGATGAGCATGACTGGTGCCTTAGGTGTTTAGGCCCAGACTATGATGTAGATTTTTGTCCCTCCTGTCACCACATGACTTCCAGAGGGAGAAAGAACCAAAACAAACAGAAGACTAAGCTGTTTCCAACAGACTTGGCTCCTTCAGTGCACTCCTCGGGGGGGGGGGGCATCGATTCCTTCAAAATCATCCCATGTTTCCAGATCGTCATCACCATTTAAACAAAAGTGAAAGAATCGCTCAGTCACCAGCGCATAAGATGAAGAAAACAGCTGCTTTGGCATCAAGATCTCATTCATCGGCCTCAAGATCAGTATTAGTATCAGACACTGAGCACCGGAATTGACACCAACACTCATCACACTCCAATGCAGAGTGTCCAGCTAAACAGCCCCAGTGGGAGGTCTCATCCTCCAAAGCCTTACAGGGGCTCAGGGATGCCCCTGAGGCTCAGTCCTTGGTGCAGCCCCCGATACCGGCATCGGGAGTTGTAGCCCAGACCATAGTGTCCGGAGCTACTCTTTCCCCGATACCAGTGCTCGATGAGTAAGTCATCGCCATAGAGAGGAGAATCGCAGCAATCCTAGCAGCAGTAGCACCAACATCATCAAGTACACAGTCTGTACCGATACCTCCAGCATTGATGAGAGGCACCGACAGGACAGTCAGTATAGTTCCACAGATGTCATTGGCCTCTCAGCATTCCATGGAGCAGCTGGTACCAAAGTCTTCAATATCGCCTCGCCTGATGCCCTCTACTTCCAAGCAGCCTAGATCCTCAGAGCATAGGAGGTACTGATGCCTGGATAGAGGCTATTTTGATTTCCTGCCAGACTCTGATTCTGATTCCCAAGCCTCTGACTATCAATTCCGATCCACATCAAGGTGTACTGTTGGATCCACCGCCCCCTATGAGTGATGGTGCTCACCGTTCAAAGACATGTCCTTCCAGGACTTTATTAAGGATATGGCAGCTGCTCTGGAGGTTTTGGTGGCTACCAAAATGGAATCAAGGGCAGAAGAGCTGGATATCCTTCAGTATCCATTGGCACGAAGGAGGCTGCAACCCTCCTGGTACATAACATCTTTAAAAATTTAATGACTCGAATGCAGGAATCTCCCTTGTCAATTTCTGCAGACAGTAAAAGACTTGACACCCTTTACAGGGGTCCTCCCTCTTCTGGGTTCCAAAAGCTACAACTCCCTCACCATTCTATGGTGGTAGAGTCTGCCATGAGGAGAATTAAGAGCCA
Source organism: Ichthyophis bannanicus (assembly GCA_033557465.1). Taxonomy (NCBI): domain Eukaryota; kingdom Metazoa; phylum Chordata; class Amphibia; order Gymnophiona; family Ichthyophiidae; genus Ichthyophis; species Ichthyophis bannanicus. The sequence continues at coordinate 48,003,801 of CM066035.1, forward strand.
AAAGAACCATTCCTCGGTGCCTCTTAGGAGAGAGGCAAGGACCTTGATGCCTTTGGGAGGAAAGCTTTCCAGGCAACAATGCTAGCCTCTAGAATTGACTCCTACATGCTCTATATGGACATGTTCCTTAGGGATGTCTTGAGGGACTTGGCTGAGTTCACTACCCTGATGCCTTCTGACAAGCAGGCACCTCATCAGGTCCAGGTCATGCATTCCCAGAATACATGAAAGTTCTTGACAAGGGCAGCATTTGATGCTTTTGAGGCCTGCATTGGTGCTAGGAGGGCAGCCTGGCTTCAGGCATCTGACCTGGAACAATGGGTCCAGGATAAGTTGATCAACATCCCCTTTAATGGAAAAAATCTTTTTGGCCAGAGGTGGAAGGAGAAGGCAGGGGTGATAGAAATGGATGACCTCACCAAGAAGAGGCTGTAAAGGAAGACAGCAGATTCTTCCAAAAAGAAGACTGCTACGAAGAAACCATTCTAGCTTAAGAAGAAACATTTCTATTCACCCTACCATTCATACTCTGCCTACTCTTTTCCACAACAACAACAGCAGAGGCAGCAATGCCCAAAGCAACCTCAAAAGCCCAAGGTTCTCAAACCTCAACCTTCATCTACAACTCAGTTCACACAGAATTTTTGGCTCCTTCTTAAGGAGCATGGCCAATTGTCCCATAAGATCTCCCATTCCTCAGCTGATCCCAGGAAGAATGGTGCTTTTTGCAGACTGCTGGGTCAACATCACCTCAGAATCGTGGACCTTACAGCTAGTCAACCAGGGCCTCCAGTTGAAATTCAGAGATCTTCTAACCAGTCATTTTGTGGGCCAGCCCTGCTTAGATCTCCATCACACCTCCTTACTTCAACGGGAGATCCATTCTCTGCTAGCACAGGAGGCGATAAAGGAGGTTCCTCCATCTCAGCAAGGCCTAGGCTTCTACTCCCGATACTTCCTAATCCCAAAGAAGACGGGAGGCTTCAGGTCTATTTAGATCTCTGAAAACTTGAAAATTTTCTTATCAAAGAAAAGTTCAAGATGATCTCTCTGGATGCCCTTCCATACCTCCAACCAAACGACTGGCTATGCTCTTTGGATCTAAAGGATGCTTATACACACATCCTGATCCACCCAGACTACAGAAAGTTCCTCAGATTTGTGTTTCAGAGCAATCATCATCAGTATTGAATCCTCCCCTTCAGACTGGCCTTGGCACCAAGAGTCTTCACAAAGTGTATGGTTGTTGTTGCAGCCTATCTCCGAACTTTGGGGATCTTTCTGTTCCCTTACTTAGACAACTAGCTGATAATGCAGATACCATTCAATCAGTCACCGTCATCCTCCAATGAACCATCCACATCCTCCAAGATTTAGGGTTCATCATAAACTATACAAAGTTACATCTTGCTCCCACTCAGGATCTAGAGTTTATAGGAGCTTGGCTAGACATAGTTCAAGCACGAGCTTTCCTGCCCGATGTCAGACATCTTCGGCTAATTGCCCTGGCCACCCAGGTCCAGGAGCAATCAACAGTTACTGCCAGGACTTTCTTTTGCTTACTAGGACACATGGCCTTGACAATCCATGTCATACCCCATGCCCGAATACATGTAGGTCGGGCAATGGAACCTGTCACAACAGTGGACACAATTCACAGGTCGCCTCTCTGACCTCATCACTATCTCTCCTCATTGAAAACCTCCCTTCAATGGTGGTGCACACCACAGAACCTCATGATAGGTTACCTTTTCAAAGGTCTGTACTGCAGTGTACCCTGACCACCAATGCGTCAAAGCACAGTTGGGGGACTCACCTCAAAGGCCTCACAACCCAAGGCCTCTGGTCTGCTTGGGAAAGCCCCCTTCACATCAGTCTCCTGCTACTCCTGGCAATCTTCAGCGCCATCCGCATCTTCTCTCCACACCTGGTGGGCCGCTCAGTCCTCATTCAAATAACCAAGTGGCCATGTTCTATATCAACAAACAGGGAAGAACAGGCTCTCAGCCCTTATGCAGGGAGGCAATATGCCTCTGGAAGTGGGCAATTCCTTAGGGAATTCACCTTCATGCAGTATACCTTCCGGGATCAGAGAATCAGTTAGCTGACAGGCTAAATAGAATTCTCCATCCACAGGAGTGGAGGCTGAAGCCTCAAGTGGAACAATACTTGTTCCTCTGGTGGGGGATGCTTCTACTCAAATCTCTTTGCTTCTCCTTGCAACACCCAACTACCTCGCTTTTGTTCCAGAATACCGTTTCCTCACAGAGAGAGCTCAGTTGGTTTTCATTTCCACTGGGGACAGGATCTGCTCTATGCTTTTCCTCCTCTCTCCCTCATTGCAAAAACACTTTTCAAACTCCAAGCCTACCGGAGAACAGTAATCCCCTGGAGGGCCACAAACCAGTCAGGTTGGCAGGATATCTCTAATGCATATATATCTCATGCATATTCATTAGGGCTATCCCGAAAACCTGACTGGTCTGCGGCTCTCCAGGACCAGGGTTCCCCACCCCTGGTGTAGGGCAATGGCTGGGACATTGTAGTGCCCGATCACCACCTGCATCGACATGGTGGCCACAGCACGTCTTGCTGTTAGGGCACTCTCACACTTATTTTATTTATTTATTTATTTATTTACATTTCTTATATACCGCACTATTTGACATCAGCGCGGTTTACATCGAACACAAAAATTCAGCACAAAAAACAAGTGTCTGAGTTACAGTAAACAGGGTCTATAAACTTGGATAACAAGGTAAATATGAATCACAGGAAGGTAAACTTGGATTGCAAAGTAAATTATTTACATCTTTAAATTATCGCACAAATGAGACGTAATTAATGGTAAGTGAATACTTATGATTAATGATCAGTGGACCTTACTATGTGGGGAATTCTAGCTCACTAGGTGATTCGGAGTTCCTGTAACTAACGGAGAGAGGACGTGCTTCTGCACTTACCGGGAATTATTTAAGGAATAAGTAATGTTTGAGGGCCTTTCTAAAATGAAGTAGGCTGGTGGTTGCTCTAATATCTAGTGGCAATGTATTCCAAAGTTTTGGGGCACGGAGACTGAAAGCCCTGTTTGCTGTAGATGAGGAGCTTCTTGTAAGTTCACGAGGAACCCTTAGCATATTTAATGCAGTTGATCTTCTTGTTCTATTCGGGGTTATGGGTTTGATGAGATCAGTTAAAGACTTGGAGGAGAGACTATTTACCGCTTTGAAGGTAAGTAGTAATGTCTTAAAGATAATCCTGGCCTGTATAGGAAGCCAGTGTAACTGCTTCAGAAGGGGCGACACATGCTCACTCCTAGATGCACCATAGAGAACCCTCGCAGCGCTATTCATTGCAAGCTGTAAGGGGTTCAAGGTTGAATGAGGGAGGCCTAGCAAAATGACATTAGCATAGTCAAAGTGAGGCATGATCAGAGCCTGGTAGATGGTACGGAAATCCTCAGGTTCGAGAAGGGGGCGAAGATGTCTTAGGGGTATGTTTACTAAAACCCCGATAAAGTGCGTGCCCCGGTAGTGTGCGGGTGCCATATAAGGAATGGGCGTTCCGGCCTGAAAAAGAAAAGCCGGAAATTACATATGCGCTAAGGTGCGCGGCGCCCATGTGCGCCCCGCACCTTAGCGCATGAGATAGCTGCGCGGGAGGCATAAGTGGCGCGCTGAAGTGCAAGAAAAAAAGCAGAGCCACAGCACGATGGTTAAGACACTGACCAATAGTGCAGGGATCAGGGGTTCAATCTCCCACAGTGCCCAATGAAGACAGCTGGCTGAGGCATTAATTTATGAGGCGCAGAAATACTGGGCGGTATAAAGTGGCGCGCTAATGTTCTTGGCGGCATATTAAGAACATAAGAACATAAGAAATGCCATACTGGGTCAGACCGAGGTCCATCAAGCCCAGTATCCTGTTTCCAACAGTGGCCAATCTAGGTCATACGTACCTAGCAGTTTCCCCAAAAGACACAGGTTCTGCAGTGCTTGTACTAGGTCCCTTTTTAATAGTGGTTTATGGACCTTTCCTCCAGGAACTTGTCCAAACCTTTTTTAAACCCAGCTATACTAACAGCCCTTACTACATCCTCCGGTAACAGATTCCAGAGTTTGATTACACGTTGAGTGAAGAAATATTTTCTCTTATTTGTCTTAAATAGTTTACCCCGTAGCTTCATTACATGTCCCCTAGTCCTTCTATATTCTGATAGCGTAAACAATTGATCCACGTTTATCCGTTCCACTCCATTCATTAATTTATAGACCTCTATCATATCTCCCCTCAGCCGTCTCTTTTCCAGGTTAAAGAGCCCTAACCTTTTTAGCCTCTCTTCATAGGAGTAGCCTTCCATCCCCTTCACCAATTTGGTGGCTCTTCTCTGTACTTTTTCTAATAACTCTATGTCCTTTTTAAGATACGGTGACCAGAATTGCACACAATATTCAAGGTGCGGTCGTACCATGGAGCGATACAGAGGCATTATAATATCCTTTGTTTTATTCTCCATCCCTTTCCTTATGATACCTAGCATTCTATTTGCTTTCTTGACCGCCGCTGCACACTGGGCGGAGGGTTTTAACATGTTATCCACGATGACTCCTAAATCTTTTTCCTGGGTGGTGGTTTCTAATGTGGAGCCCTGCATCGTGTAACTATAGTGTGGGTTGTTCTTTCCTAGGTGCATAACTTTGCACTTGTCCACATTAAATTTCATCTGCCATTTGGATGCCCAGTCTTCCAATTTATCCAGATCCTCCTGCAGTTTTCCACAATCCTCTTGGGTTTTAACAACTTTAAACAGTTTTGTGTCATCTGCAAATTTGATAACCTCACTAGTTATTCCCTTTTCCAGGTCATTTATGAATATGTCAAAAAGTAGCGGACCCAGTACAGATCCCTGGGGTACTCCACTATTCACCTTTTTCCATTGGGAATATTGGCCATTTAGCCCTACCCTCTGCTTTCTATCTTTTAACCAGTTCCCGATCCACAATAGTACACTGCCTCCTATCCCATGAATTTTTAGCTTTGCCAAAAGTCTCTGATGGGGGACCTTGTCAAAAGCTTTCTGAAAGTCCAGATACACTATATCAACCGACTCACCTTTGTCTACCTGTTTATGCACACCTTCAAAAAAACAGATCAGATTAGTAAGACAAGATCTTCCTTGTCTAAAGCCATGTTGGCTGTCTCCCATTAGGCCATGACTATCTACATGCTGTGTAATTTTGTTCTTTATGATGGTTTCTACCATTTTCCCTGGTACTGACGTCAGGCTCACCGGTCTGTAATTTCCCGGGTCACCCCTGGAACCCTTTTTAAAAATTGGTGTTACGTTGGCGACCCTCCAATCTTCAGGTATTACAGATGATTTTAATGAAAGTTCACAGATTACCAATAGCAGGTCTGCAATCTCATATTTCAGTTCTTTCAACACTCTGGGATGTATACCATCTGGTCCAGGTGATTTGCTACTATTCAGTTTATCAAATAGTTGTAATATATCTTCCCGGTGTAGCGATATTTCTCTCAATTCCTCTGCAGTATCATCTTTAAATACCACTTCAGTCTTGGGTAACATCCCTACATCTTCCTCAGTAAAGACCGAAGCAAAGAATTCATTCAGTCTCTCTGCTATAGCCTTGTCTCCTCTTACTGCCCCTTTTACCCCTCTATCATCTAATGGTCCAATTGACTCTCTCACAGGCCTTTTGCTACGAATGTACTTGAAAAAGTCTTTATTTCGTGTTTTTGCTTCCGTAGCAAGTTTCTTCTCAAATTCCCGCTTTGCCTGCCTTATCAATGCTTTGCATTTAACTTGCCAGTGCTTGTGCTGTTTCCAGTTTTCATCATTTGGCTCTTTTTTCCATTTCCTGAAGGTTGCTCTTTTGGCAGCAACAGCCTCTCTGACCTCACCTTTAAACCATGCTGGCAGTTTTTTGGACTTTCTTCCACTTTTCTTAATGCGTGGAATACAGCTGGTCTGGGCTTCGAGGATAGTATTTTTAAATAACACCCAAGTTTGCTGTAAGTCTTTAACCTTTGGAACCGCTCCTTTTAGTTTTTTCCGAACTATATTCCTCATTCTATCATAGTCTCCCTTTTGAAAGTTAAAAGGTATTACTGTGGATTCCTTTACTATCTGTCCTCCACTGATTAAATCAAACATGATCATACTATGATCACTATTGCCAAGTGGTCCCAACACCCTTATTTCTTGCACCAGATCTGGCGTTCCACTAAGGACTAGGTCCAGTATGGCTTCCCCTCTGGTTGGTTCATGAATCAGCTGCTCCAAGAAGCAGTCATTTATTTCATCTAGAAACTTTATCTCTTTAGCTTGTCCTGCTGTGACACTGTCCCAGTCGATACCGGGGTAATTGAAATCACCCATTATTACTACTCTGTTGTGGCTTTTGTTAGCTTCCTTGATTTCTTTGAGCATTTCATCATCCATTTGTTCATTCTGGCCAGGCGGTCGATAGTATACTCCCACTGCCATCACCTTCCCCTTCATAAATGGAATTTCAATCCATAGAGATTCTACAGCAAATTTTGTTCCCTGCAAAACTTTAATCCTTTCTGACTCAATGCCCTCTCTAACATAGAGCGCAACCCCTCCACCAATTTGTTCAGCTCTATCATTACGATATAGTTTGTATCCAGGTATCACAGTGTCCCACTGGTTATCCTCCTTCCACCATGTCTCTGAGAGTGCAATCATATCTAACCTCTCATTTAGTGCTATATATTCTAATTCTCCCATCTTATTGTTTAGACTTCTAGCATTGGCATACAAGCATTTTAGAGACTGTATTTTATTAATATTAATCTGGCTATTGGTAGGCATGGGTAATTGGGAATCTTTATGCTCTGTCTGCTCCTTACTCAAGGGCATTTGGGCTACTATACTCCCTTTTGGAACCTCACTGCTTTTGGTAGTATCCTTCAAGGATACCTTTGTCCGAACCATGCGCTCTTGGGTGACTGTCGGCTTTCCCCTATTTTCTAGTTTAAAAGCTTCTCTATCTCTTTTTTAAAGGTTAATGCCAGCAGTCTGGTCCCATCCTGATTAAGGTGAAGCCCATCCCTTCGGAAGAGCCCCCCCTTTCCCCAGAATGTTCCCCAGTTCCTAACAAATCCAAAACCCTCATCCTTGCACCATTGTCTCATCCACGCATTGAGACTCCGGAGCTCTGCCTGTCTTTTGGGTCCTGCACGTGGAACAGGAAGCATTTCGGAGAACGCTATCCTGGAAGTTCTGGATTTCAACTTCCTACCTAAAAGCTTAAATTTAGCCTCCAGAACTTCCCTACCACATTTTCCTATGTCATTGGTACCAACATGTACCAAGACAGCAGACTCCCCCCCACCACTATCTATGATCCTATCTAGGCGGTGCGTGAGATCTGCTACCTTTAATATTAATACTGGGCGGCATATTAATACTGGGCGGCATAAGGCGGCGCCCTGATGTTTATGGAGGCATTATAATACTGGGCGGTATAAGGCGGCGTGCTAATGTTTTTGGTGGCATATTAATACTGGGCGGCATAAGGTGGCGCCCTGATGTTTATGGAGGCATTATAATACTGGGCGGTATAAGGCGGCGCGCTAATGTTTTTGGCGGCATATTAATACTGGGCGGCATAAGGCGGCGCCCTGATGTTTATGGAGGCATTGTAATACTGGGCGGTATAAGGCGGCACGCTAATGTTTTTGGCGGCATATTAATACTGGGCGGCATAAGGCGGCGCGCTGATGTTTATGGAGGCATTATAATACTGGGCGGTATAAGTGGCGCGCTGATGTGCAGGAAGAAAAGCAGAGCCACAGCACAATGGTTAAGGCACTGACTGTTGATACAGGGGTCATGAGTTTGCTCCCCAGTGTGCCTAATACGTAAGACTGGCTGTGGCATAAGCTTTGCATTGTACATATTTTGTCCTGCAGCACTTTATGTATATGTTATTAATTGCTGCCAGCAAACACGCCCTCACGTGCCGTAATTGAAGGTGCCGTATAAGGCACCCTATAAGGCACTCCATAGGGCACAGTATAAATTGCACTGTCCGCCACAGCACCCTAAAATGTCCCCTATAGGGCACCCTATAGGTTGCGTCACAGGATATTGTATAGTGCTCCTTATATGGACGGGAACCATAAGGTGCCCTATAGGGTGCCCTATAAAGCATCCTCAGAGGCACCTTATGGGTACAGTACGCTGAGGGTGTTTTTGCTGGCATCAAAATATGTACATTAAAAAAAAATGCATTGGACAACCCTATCAAATGACCCCACTGTGAGTTTGAACCCATGACCTCTGGCTTACAGAGGCAGTGAAGTAACCATTGGGCTACAGCTCTATAGCTGCTAGTAAGCCCCTGGCTGGCTGCAGAGAGCATGCATGTCACCACACAGTCTGCTGTGGTCACCAGGATAGGGTTAGCCCACCCATACCCATGATGCACTGCACATGCAAATCAGCTGTCCACAGATTAACACAAGATGGGCAATGCACCCTCAAAGCACCTCGGCCCGTTAGAGGGAAGTGACCATGTGCACCCACACACCACCTCGGCCTTGTAGGGGGTACTGACCGAGTGTTTTACTGGCACAGAGTAGCTACACACCGTCACATTGTGCGGGTACTGTGCTCACCCTGAGGGTGCAATGAGGCGCCCAGGACCAGGTCCACAACACCTTCCATACCCAAAAGGGGCCATGCCAGATATCCAAAGCAGTGTTAATGTGTGAAATAGGTAGTTTCTGCACAAACATCTTGGATATCTCTGTCAGGTGTAGCCCCCATGCACCCCCTCCTCCAGGGCTGAGGGTGGCAAACAGGGCCTTCTATCAATAGATCCACATTCTACCTTCTATATACATCCATAACACAATAGCAGACAGACAGTAGGCCTGGATATGGTGAGCTGCACCCCACCACCATCTGATATTCTCCTGCAGCAAGTCATCATCCACTGCAAGCTGCTCCATCATAACACATACCAGCTGCAAACAGTGTGCTAGTTAATCCACAGTGCATATTCCCAGTAGAGATGCATGCACCCAGAACTGGGATGTCAGCATACACAGCAAGCAGATAAATCAGTGACTGGGCCCCAAAAGGAAACCAATATCTATCACATGAGAGAAATACTATATGGCACTATGGGGGTGCCTAGCCATGCTGTGGTCACTGCACAGTCAGGGTGAGAGTGATCTCTCAGCAGGACATACTGAGGTCACCCTGTCCATGTAGGTGGTGGCCAGGCATTAAATGTCCCAGTCAGTGCCCTAAGCCCTGTGCAGATGCACCCTGGCCAGGCCACCCTGTCTGGCCTATACCCATGGTACCTTGCTCCTCATTATGCACATTGGCAGCCCAATACTGGCAACATTGCTGGCAGTGTTGGCTGTGGAAGGTGTTTGCAGCCACCACACACTGTATAGACCAGGGGTGGGGAACCCTGGTCCTGGAGAGTCACAGACCAGTCAGTTTTTCAGGATAGCCCTAATGAATATGCATGAGATATATATGCATTAGAGATATCCTGCCAACCTGACTGGTTTGTGGCCCTCCAGGGCTGGATTTGGAGACCCCTGCCTTACACCTCTGTAAAATATTTAAAATATTTTTGAAAGAGTCTACGGAGCATAGACCCTTCCAAAAATCATTTCTTTTTTTTGGAGCTTTCCTGGGAGTGTTTTTTATGGTTGCCCATTAATATCACTGTTGCCCAGCTGGATTATAATTTTTTTGGAATTTGTTGTGGTCATTTTCAATTTATATTTGCTATTTTGTTCTGTGCACATGTATCACACTGCTCACGTTTTGCAGGTTTCCCTGGTTTTGCTGTACATTGCTGATGTAAATGGTTTCTCTTCCCTTTAAATCGGCTCTACCGCGAGGGTTTCACTCGCGGTGTTTTTATTGCCGAAATTCAGCCCCGCTCCTGTGCGTGGAGCCTCTCCCCTCCCACTCTCCACCCATTGACCCCGTCCCCCGCCCCTCAGGAGCCTTCCTCCACCCTCGAAATGCCTTTCCACGCCTCTATCGCACATCAGCGCACCGCACACATGCGCGGGCTCGTCAGTGTGAGGTGCACATGTGCGGGGGCCCATTAGTGTGACGCGCACATGTGCGGGGCACTTAAGAGCACTTAAGTGCATCATTAGCGTACGCTACTGTGCGTCACGCACATGTGCGCGGTTTAGTAAACATACCCCTTAGTGACCGGATTTTGTAGTATATGGCTCTTACAGTGTTGGCTATATGTGCCTTCATGTTCAGGTTCTGATCGAGAATAACACCCAGATAACGTATATTGGGTTTTGATTGTAGCTCAGCATCTTTCACCTTCAGGAATTGTGGAGGGGTAAAGTTCGGGTTCTTTGACATGAAGAGCACCTCTGTCTTCTTATGTTGTATTCTTAGGTTTTGTGACAAGAGCCATTCCGATATGGCATCAAAGCAGTTGCTCAGGGGGGATAGGTCCAATTTGTCTATGTTGAAAGGCATATAAAGCAGGACATCATCCGCATATACCATGCAACTTACATTGAAAGACCGGATGATCTTACAAATAGGTTGCATATAAATATTGAACAACAAAGCAGAAAGGGAGGAACCTTGTGGGACCCCCTGCCCTTGGTGAAATGGATCAGACATCGCTCCACCAGCACGCACGTGCTGCCATCTTTCAGATAAGTACGATCTGCACCATTCAAGGGCAGTTCCGCCAACTCCTTTCTCTTTTAGCCGTATTAGGAGGAGGTCATGGTTCACAGAGTCAAAAGCTGCAGCTATGTCCAGGAACACAAGTGCAAAACCCTCCCACATAGTGCTACATAATATCTGTTCCAGGAGATATATGTGTGCCCCTGTTCTGGGGCATCTGCCGGGTGCCTGTGCCATACAACCCAGGTCCGGGTGCACATAGTTCTACTGTGAACATGCAGGATAGACTGGCTAGCAGAGTGTCCGCGGTTAGTTTGTGCATGGCCGGGACACCAGGCGTGGTGCAGCAGGTACAGTCTGACTGTGCCTGCTGCTGGTGAATGTCAGATCATGGTTGGGGGCTAGGGAAGAGCTGTGGTCCTAGACCTGGGGGATGCACAGGGGAAGAGCAATGACCAGGTAGTGTGCAGCATTGTGGTGTATGCCTGTGATGTCTTTTTGGCACATGTGTTCTTATGTGCCATAATCTGGGTCTACTGCTTTTTGACATATTCATAAATGACCTGGAAAAGGGAATAACGAGTGAGGTTATCAAATTTGCAGATAACACAAAACTATTTAAAGTTGTTAAAACCCAAGAGGATTGTGGAAAATTGCAAGAGGATCTTGATAAATTGGAAGACTAGGCATCAAAATGGCAGATGAAATTTAATGTGGACAAGTGCAAAGTTATGCACCTAGGGAAGAACAACCCAAGGCGTCATTGTGGAAAACATGTTAAAACCCTCGGTCCAGTGTGCAGCGGCGGCCAAGAGAGCAAATAGAATGCTAGGTATCATAAGGAAAGGAATGGAAAATAAAACAAAATATATTATAATGCCTCTGTATCGTTCAATGGTGCGACCGCACCTTGAATATTGTGTGCAATTCTGGTCACCGTATCTTATAAAGGATATAATGTTATTAGAAAAGGTTCAGAGAAGAGCCACCAAAATGGTAAATGGGATGGAAAGATACTCCTATGAAGACAGGCTAAAAAGGTTAGGGCTCTTTAACCTGGAACAGAGACGGCTGAGGGGGATATATGATAGAAGTCTATAAATTAATGAAGAGTGGACCGGGTAAACGTAGATAGATTGTTTACGTTATCAGAATATAGAAAGACTAAGGGACATGCAATGAAGCTACAGGGTAAACTATTTAAGACTAATAAGAGAAAATATTTTTTCACTCAACGTGTAATCAAACTCTGGAATTTGTTACCGGAGGATGTAGTAAAGGCTGTTAGTGTAGCTGGGTTTAAAAAAGGTTTGGACCTGTTCCTGGAGGAAAGGTCCATAAACCATTATTAAGAAGGGACCCAGGATATCAATACTTGATCCAATACAAGCATTGTGGAACCTGTGTCTTTTCAGGAAACTGCTAGGTACGTATGACCTAGATCGGCCACTGTTGGAAACAGGATACTGGGCTTGATTAATCTTGATCTGACCCAGTATGGCATATCTTATGTTCTTATGTTCTAATCTGACCACATATGCTAAGGCGCCTAGACGTATCTCATAAGGCACATAGAAAGCTCTGTAATGTCACGTGCGTTCTTGTGCATGCTGCGCGTCAGATGCCCTGCTACGCATATTCTCCGCAATGCATGTAGGATGCACCACTGTGTGCTAATTGAGCAGACATGATGGCCACTTGGTGGAACATATTTGCATTGTGCTTGTTGTGGTTGTTTGGGATAGTGGTTGCAGATGTTCGTGGAGCCAGTATAGGTTGTGGGTTTGGGTCCCACAGGTTCCTTTTCGTTTGTTCTGCTTTCCTTACCATACAATGGCTCCGGCTTTGTCCCTTTTCCACACACCCTTCCTTCTCTTCACTGTACACTGCAATGTCCCCTCCATGCAGCCTATCTGTCACATGCTAGCTGTTACATATGCTCCCTTTCTTTGAAATGTCTGGGTGAGCAGGTGGCTCAGTTGTTTGGTATTGGTGTCGGTGAGCTGTGTTTGGGTTCCTCAGTGTACTGGTTTAGTTCCCTCTTACTCCTTTTTGGATCCACACAGCTGGCCCTTCAGGCAGACCCCTCTGCATGCATGTTTACTCCTCTGCATGCTGGGTTCACTGCACACCATTCCATGGTGTGTGTGCATGTGTGGCTCATGTCCCCATTACAGACTGCGATATCACTGCCTGTGGACTATGGCCTTACACCTACGGCTCTGTTTCTCATGTGGCACCATGTCTGCACATCCCTCAGTACGTCTTCTACTGTCAGTGTGCCTTAGATTGCATCCCCTTTGGATGCGCTGCTGCTTCCCATCAGCTGTGGTGTTCACGAGCGGTGGGTCCATCGCGCACTGTACCGTGCGTTAAGCGCCTTGTAATGCACGTTATCTGACACGGCTTGTTTTAATGATGTACCGCCCACTCCTTTATATGGGCATCTGTAACATTACCGGGGAACTTAACACGGGTAACATTAACGGAGTTTAGTAAACATACCCCTAAGACTTTGAGTTTGCTGTGATTGGATTCCATCTTGGCTTTTATCTCAAACCACACCGTGTGATGATCGCTGCTGCTGACATGGGCACCTACCTGGATATTCAACACGCTATCTCTGTTGGTGAGCACTAAATCCAGCACAGAGCTCTCCCTGATCGGTTTCATCACCATTTGTTTAAGTAACACATCTTGGAAGGCATCCATAATTTTTTTGCTTCTTTCCAGAAATGCAGAAGGAACACTCTAATCCACATTGGGTAGATTAAAGTCACCCGATATGATCACTTCCCCCTTCATGGTTATCTTTGCAATATCAACAATCAATTCGCTATCCATTTCTTCGGTTTGAGTTGGAGGCTTGTAGACCACCCCAGTATGGATGACAGTACCATCACCTCTTTCCAACATAATCCAGAGTGCTTCTTCTTTTCCCCATGTGCCCTCCATTTCAGCAGCTTTAATATTGCTTTTGACATAGAGGGCTACTCCTCCTCCTTTTCTACCCTTTCTATCTCTTCTAAATAGATTATAGCAAACTATGGCTATATCCTATTCATGCAACTCGTTAAACCATGTTTCTGTAATAGCCACAATGTCCAAGTCCATTTCCACCATTAGGGCTTCCAGATCAGGAACTTTGTTGGCTAGGCTTCGAGCATTTGTACTCATTGCTTTCCAGCATTTGTTGAATGTCTTGCCTGCCTTTTGCATGGATTTTGTTCTACATGCCCTTCAGTTAGCAACCAGCATAGCCGCTCTCAAGAAATGGAAATGTCCAGTGTGAATAGAGGTTCTTTACTGATGAAATCCTTAAGAACAGCAGCAGAGGCCAGTGTTCAGCAAAGTCCAACATCAAAATAAGTTGGAGGCCAAAAGAACACAGATGATTCTCAGACTTCTTGGTTCTGTCCTACTCCTCTCTCCCAACTCCAACTCCTCTCTATATAATAAAAATGAACTACTTCCAATTCTTTGGTGCCCAAGCTATTTCTGGGCTTGTGGCCAGCTTCCAGTTATCACTCAGGTTCTTCAGGGCTCCTCTATAGGGTAAAAACACATTTTGTACCTGTGGTACCTCTGAGCTAGTGGTCAGTTTCCAGTTATCAGCTTCACGTTCTCCAGGCCTCCTCTCTTTAGGAATTGATTGTACCTCTTCCATTCCTCTGGCTACTTCAGCTCTCTTCAGAGATCTGTGGCATACGGATCCCAAACAGTGGGCCTTTCTCCCTAGCCATAGACCTTCTGGCTCTTGGGATCCACTTTCAGAGCCCTGGCACTCTAGGATGGGTGGAGAGAAAGACAAGAAAAAATTGACTTCCTCCCCTTCATAGGATTTTATACTAACATGTTCCCCCTTAAGGACCTGGCTATTTCCATACACACACTCATCATTAACAGATACTGGGGGATTTATGAGCTTATCTCCCCAACACTGAAAATGCCTCAGGTTACTGACAAATGGATTATCAGCTGAACTGCTAAAAAGAAGTATTGCAGTGGAAGAACAGAGGGGTGAGGTCATGGAAATAGGAGTCACAGCTCCCGAGCCTCAACTTTTACTTAATAGCAACATCTAGTGGCTGTATGTTGGTGAACATTAGCCAGGTTTTGTAGGGAGGTGCAGTTTATGACATTGTTGCTGTAATAGGCTAGTTTGGGAGATGGATAGTAAAATAGGGGAGCCCTTCCATTTCAAATACTTGCAAATAGTGCCCTAACCAAAGAGATGCAGGTTCTAATTCTACTGGTAGCCCAAAGAAGCAGGAAAAAACTGACTATTCAAAAGAGAAGTAAAGAACGATACTGAAACTAGATCAAAATCTAAAAGTTTTCATTAGCATAAATCAGGTCAACATTCTTACAGTCTGACTCTGGCAGATTTAGCAAAGATGTAATATACTGAGACAACAGCTCAATAGAGATCATCCTAACAAGATGCAAAAATTCTTCGTATTTATAGTCCCACAGGTGCTCCTTGTGGTCTTGGGTAAGCCAATTAACCCTCATTTGTCTCAGGTACAAAAATATAGATTGTGAGCCCTTTGGGGGACAAGGGAAATATATATACAGCACCTGAATGTGCACCACTTTGACTTGTAGAAAAGGGGGTATATAAACCCAGTTAAATAAATAAATAAATAATGAAAGTGCTTAGTTGATACACATGCCTAGTACATAAAGGAAAAGCAGGATTTAACATTAAGCGCTATTTAATATGTGTAATTAATGCAAATACCTGACATGTAAAGGCACATTTTAGAAAGATTATTCATCTGGTTGCTGCAATGTCCAAATGGAAATGTCTCAATTTCTATGTCAACTTTAAAGGGAAGAGTGGACATGTGTAAGTCAATTCTAAATTCAGCATGTCTCTGCCCCCTTGCTGTAAACATGCCTATCAGAAGGGCCCAAAAATTGCAATGCAGATGCGTGCAGTAGGTTATGCGATTTAGAAACATACAGGTGGGAAATATTGACTCAAGCATCCTGGCAACTTGCATGAACTTGTGCCGGTATTACTGTCCATTTTAGAAACATGGACCTTGCGCTGCTCTTGCTGATTTTTAGATTTACTTTTAAGCGCTTTTTCACCTTTAAATGTCAAAGTGGGAACAACGAACATCAACATTAGCATCAAATAAAAACACATACAATCTTACAATACACATACATAAAACAACCACAGTTCATAACTCATGAAGATCACATCATTCAAAATCATATGCCTGCTGATATCTTAGCCCCACGCTTGTACAATCATATTGCTTCCTAAAGGCTAGAATATGATACAATGCAATAACCCATTTGGCTGTGCATTCTAGAGATGAGGTGCATATATCAGAAATGCCCAGTCTCATGGTTTCTGATTCTTTCCTGCACTTAATGGTGTTGCACTAGGTGGTGCACTGCGATGATAGGAAAATATATTTTTAAAGCCATTGAAAGTACCTCAGCATTTTTTTACAAAAATTTTATATTGCATTCTATGCAAAGCCAGTGAAGGAGTAGTCTAATGGTTAGGACAACAGCCTAGGAGTGGAAAGATCAGTGTTCAAATCCCACTGACATTCCTTGCGGCCTTGGGCCAGTCACTTAACCCTCCATTGCCTCAGGCACATAGATTGTAAGTCCTCTGGAGACAGGAAAATACTATACCTGGATGTAACTCTCCTTGAGCTGCTGCTGAAAAGGTATGAGCTAAGTATGAAATAATGTAACGTGATTGTATTCATTCTGTTTAAGCCACATTCTGTGCTAACTGTAAGAGTCAGAGGGTGGAAATTGGCAGCCTCTGCAAAATACTGTTGCAGTAGTCTAAGCTTTTGGAAAAATTGCTGGAACGTCTGCTTCCTCTAACATGTGTCGCAGGAACCGCATTTTGTAAAAGGCCGCCTTAACTCATCACTCTCAAGAAATGGGGATGAAGGTCAATCTCTGATGTTAAAGGGACCCCCAGATAACACAGCAATTCACTATCCCCCACTTTTATAGCAGTTGATGGATCATATGTATGTAACCCCCTCGACCCAGCTAGCTGGCCTGGGGTCATATAAAATACATTTTTAAGTCATGCTAGATTTTTCCTTGGGTTCTTGGGGCGGGATTGGGACTTCTCCAAGGAGACCTACAGATCTCCTCTCACTCTCAAACAGCAGGAGTCACTCTCTCGTCAGGTTTTGAAACAGAGTATGCTTCTGAACCCGACACTATGATTCTTGATTACAAATAGCATTAACTGCTCAATTCAACGGCTAAAGTCCTTTCCAGATTTTTACTTGATCATGACCTTTGGAGTCTATTGGGTGGGACTTCAGCGATTTCTGGGGTAGAAGAGCCCTCAGAGACCTAGAGTTAGGAAGAAAAAGAAACATGCTAGTTTTTCCTCCTGCAATTATCCAGGATGTGGCAAACTGAGGTCACTGCACTCCTCAGCCCAGCTTTCTAAGTCAGAGTGAAAACTACTTCCAAGGTTTCACTTCAAACCTCCTCTTATTATTACAGCACATTTCCTATTTCATGTACCTCTTGGTGTTAATTGTGTGGGTAAGTGACAGTAATGTGAAGTTTCTTCCCATCAGTGTGGCTCAGTTATTTGTATAGCCCTGCCCTGTCCTTCCGGTTAGTTCCTCTCCACACGAGTTGGCAGGTTACTACCCTTAATGTAACATTTTCTTACCTAATGTAACATTCTCTAGTACAATGATGTGGATTTTATGTTCTGTACGTTTTCTAATCAATCCTTTTAATAGAAGACAATTAAAACTTATATTGTTATTATTCAGTATTCCATCCCCCACCCCCAAAAAACAAGATCACAGTCATCAAATCTGTAAAGAATAATAGTGCTCTATTATGGAGAGCTCCGAGCATTATATCCAACCTGCTCCCCTTGACAGCGATACTACCAAGACCTTCGGCATTCCTGACTTGAATTACCTACCATATACTTCTATTTCATTTGAGGATAAAGAAGGTTTTAATTATTTTTATAATTAGAATTTTAGAAAATCTGTACTGCAAATACTCTGTGAATCCCCTTAGCTCTAAACAGGATGGTTAAATCACAGATTCGATGCTTAGGAGTGACGCTGGACGAGGGACTAACACTATAACCACACATCAACAATACCATGAAACTGGCATAGCACAAGATACAGAGTCCAACACCTGCGGCCCCTACTCGACTCCAATGACTTCCGCACAGATTTCCAGGCCCTGGTACTCTCCCAGCTGGACTACGCAACAACATTCTTCAACGCCTGCCGGGATATGCAATCCACCCTCTACAGCTTGCCCAGAACACTTCTGCCTGCTTTCTGCATGAAACATCCACACATGAGCACATAATCCCAGCTCTCAAAACCTTGCACGGGCTTGCTATCGCGACCTGTATCAAATACAAGACTCTGCTCATCGTATTTAAAGCACACCACGGCCTTTCCTCTGAATACCTACAATCACTCATCCAGAAAACATCAAATGACAGACCACGAAGAGCCAACACACAGCCCCCTCTAGCTATCCCACCATCTAAGAGCTCTCACTGCATCAAACAGAGTGTTCTCCTACCATGTCCCAAATCTAAGGAACACACTACCGGATTCCATCTGGGCCACGCACAACATCCAGGAATTCCATAGAAAGTTAAAAGCACACCTATTCATCGAGCACTTTGGTGGAAACGTTACCTAGCAGAGATAACCAGAACCCCAGGCACAGATGGCCTTCTCGGACAATTCAGACTATCACTTATCGTTACCCTCCCGCTGACTATGCCTTAGTTACTAGCTCAACCTATAGGTTGTATATGCAATAGTTAACTGGTTTTACACCCCTCTTTATTCACCACTGTATTATATGCCCCTCAGCTCTTATTCATCCGGTTCTATACCATCACTTCATGTTTCCCAGCTGATTCCATGTAACTTGATTGTGTTCAATTGTAAACATGAAAACTGCTTAGACAATTGATAAAGCGGTATATAAGAACAGCTAAATAAATCACACCCTACTCCCCTGTAAAGAAACCAGTGCAGATTAGTCCCCAAGCACACAACCTGAAACGAAATTTGCACTGCCTGTACATAGTTCCATGTTACCTGTAAAAAGTTCCAAATGTTCCATGTATTAAGACCAGACATGCACTACTGTCATGCCTTGTAACAAATGTTCTTTGTAAACCGCATCTGATCCCTGGGAGGATGCGGTATAAAAGTGTTTTATTAAATAAACAAATAAATAAAAATAAATAAATGTCCACTCTTTCATTATCCACTCAAATGGGCGGCTCCAGGTCTGAGTTTGGGCATTGTTGGATAGCTTTTGGACAATACCAGGCCACAGCAGTTGGTGAGAACTTGCTTATCGTCCAGCAAATCCAGTTTTGTCCTTCAGTCCTTGAGCAGAGACTCTCACCATACTACTGCTAACCAGGGCCGGATTTACCTATACGCCATGTACGCCATGGCGTAGGGCCCACAGCTGCAAAGGGCCCACAAAAATGGAACAAGTTAGGCTTTTTTTAAAAAATAAAATAAAAAAAAAACCTGCTGGCTGCCGCCGCGGGGCCCCCTCTGCTGCCGCGGCAGCATGGACTGACCCGCGGGGGCCCCCTCTGCAAGCTCGATCCCTCCCTCCGTGCCTCCCTCCGTGCAGGCTGTGAGAGGCGCGAAGGCAGACTGTCTCCTTTGCGTCTCTGTTAAGCCCGCAGGGGCTGATGGGAAATTTCTCATCAGCCCCTGCGAGCTTAACAGAGACGCGAGGGAGACAGTCTCCCTTCGCGCCTCTCACAGCCTGCACGGAGGGAGGCACGGAGGGAGGGATCGAGCTTGCAGAGGGGCCCCCGCGGGTCAGTCCATGCTGCTGCGGCAGCAGAGGGGGCCCCGCGGCGGCAGCCAGCAGGTTTTTTTTTAAATTAAATTTTACTTTAGGCAGGGGGAGGGGGTAGGACTGGTAATGGGCTATTGGGGGGGGGCGGGGGCTGGGACTGGAAATGGGGGGGGGGATTAAGGCTGGAGGTGGGCTGATGAGGTTAGGACTGGTAATGGGCTGTGGGCTGTTGGGGGGGTTAGAACTAGTAATGGGCTTTGGGGGGGTTAAGACTGGTAATGGGCTGTGGGCTGATGGGGGCTGTCTGGTAATGGGCTATGGGGGACTAGGACTGGAAATGGGCTGGGGGGGTTAAGACTGGAGGTGGGCTGATGGGGTTAGGACTGGTAATGGGCTGTTGGGGGGGGGTTTAGAACTCGTAATGGGCTTTGGGGGGGGTTTAGACTGGTAATGGGCTGTGGGCTGATGGGGGCTGTCTGGTAATGGGCTATGGGGGGGCTAGGACTGGAAAGGGGCTGGGGGGTTTAAGACTGGAGGTGGGCTGATGGGGTTAGGACTGAAAATGGGCTGTTGGGGGGGTTAGAACTGGTAATGGGCTTTGGGGGGGGTTAAAACTGGTAATGGGCTGTGGGCTGATGGGGGCTGTCTGGTAATGGGCTATGGGGGGGCTAGGACTGGAAATGGGCTGGGGGGGTTAAGACTGGAGGTGGGCTGATGGGATTAGGACTGGTAATGGGCTGTGGGCTGATGGGGGGGGGTAGGACTGGCAATGGGCTATGGGGGGCTGACTGGAAATGGGTTGATGGAGTTAGGACTGGAAGTGGGCTGATGGGGGGTTAGGACTGGTAATGGGTTATAGGGGGGCTTAAACTGAAAATGGGGTGATGGGGGGTTAGGACTGTAAGTGGGTTGATGGGGGGCTAGGACTGGTATTGGGTTGGGGGGTTGCTAGGACTGGAAATGGGCTGATGGGTGGCTAGGACTGGAAATGGGCTGATGTAGGGACTAGAAGGGAATGGATGCTGGGTGAGGCTGGAACTAGAAGGGAGCTGATGTTGGGGAGGATTAGAATGGGATGGGGCTGGAAGAGTAAAATGGAGAAGGGAAAAATATTTTGTGTGGGAGGGATAAAAAATCTACAATTGGCCGGGTATTGGGAGAGTAAGTGGGGATTGAGGATGGAGGGGTAAAATTTGAGTGGACGAAATAGGAATGAGGAAAGAGCAAAAGGAGAAAGATTAGTATGTTAAAGCAGATGTAGAGAGAGAATGGAAAAAAACTAGAAGAGAGAAGAAAGGACAAATGGACAGCAGACGATGGAGAGTTAGCAGAAGACACGAAGAAACCAGAAGAAAGTGGCTGGAGCAATTGCAGCTGAAAAAAATGCACAAAAGGTAGAAAAAATATCTCTTTATTTTGAATTTATTAATTGGAATATGTCAGCTCTGGTAAATGTGCATCATTAACGTCTGCGCTTTGTTTAGTACAAGAGCAAATTAATGTATAGTTTTATTTCTACAGTGTTGTACATTCCAAGTTTGGCTTTTGGGATTCCCAGTTTAATTATTGTCTTCCTGTTTCTAAAATGTGATTACTTGTTTGGTGATGGTCTATGTTCTGCATGTGTAACTGAGCTGAGGTGTTCTGTTTATATAATTCCTATTTGACATTGCCACTTGTTCTTTCCCCAGTAGGTCATGTATTGTTGTTCTCTGAAATGTATTGGTTTAATATTTGCAGTGTTGCCTTTTGATTGGTAGAGTATGGTGCTTTGTGAGTCCTGGTAGTGCTGTTAGGATACGGCGGGTTTGCTATGGGTTCTAAATGGGCAGTGTTTGTAGTAGTTCCTAATGTGTCTGGCGGTTGGCACTGGATTATAGTAATGTAGAAATCTTTTAGTCTTTCTTTATCCATATACTCATTAAGAGGCACGTTTACGAAAAGTTAGTATATGGTAACATTATGCAAATATTTATGCAAATGAGGCCCCTTATGCAAATGAGGCCCACACCCCCCTTGGGCCGCCCCTGCTGGGGGCCCACAATTTTTGTTGGCGTATGGCCTCACTCAAGGTAAATCCGGCCCTGCTGCTAACCCACTGGCTGCCATCTCTTACCCAATAGACTTCCCTGGTGAGGGAAAATACATCTACGATGAGAGTGAATCACAGGATGAAGAATTCCTGTTGCGTCTGTAAAGAGTACATGAGACTCGGTATGTCACCCAGTGCCCTAATCCATTTTTGTAATGTCTCTGAAAGATAACATTCAAGGTCCTTCTTCTTGTCCACCATGCCTTTTATTCAGATTCTCATCCCTACCTTACCAGACTTCTTGTTCCCTATGCGCTTGCCAGCGCCTTTATTTCTCCCAGGCTTCCCTGTTGTCCCGGCCCTCTCCCTCTCAGCTCCACCTTAATATTTCTTGCAGCTCCGCATTCTCCTATCTTGGTCCCTCTTTGTGGAACTGTATCTGTCTGGAAACCTAAAAGGAAATTAAGACCTGGTTCTTCTAGTTAGCTTTTGGACAGTGCGCTTGGGATGCAAGGCGAATTATCTCTCTCCGTCCCTGCTATTCCTTTCCTTCTCCATCCCAGTCTGCCAATGTCGTCTTGTAATCTACTATGATGGCATTTTTTTCACTTTGAAAGTTGGTATAGCAAGCTTGTATAAATAAAGAAATAGTATCCAAACTAATTTTAATTGTGTTATTGGGTGTGGGTTCTGGGCTAAGCCGAGCTCTATAATCTCACACTGAGAATCCAAGAGAGTTTGTGTTTTGTATGGACTTGCCAGTTTCCTCCAGCTCCTCTCAAGCTTCTAGCTCAGTCAACACTAGAGCTGGGATTCAAGACCATGAGCCTTCATTCACAACTATTTGGGAGGTGTCTCCTTATTTCATATCTCTTCCCAGCTTACTTTAGTTCAGTCATCATGGTGTTAGTCCTTGGCCAAGGTCTATGCACCAGAAGCTCCTTCCAGAGTCCTGCAATCATGGACCCTCTATCTGTCATTCAAGTCCCAGTCAAGCCACAAACAAAATATCTGAGGCAAGAGTGGAACCCAGCTCCCTCCCCACTGTGCCAGCCTTGTATTGCTTTTTTTGTTGTTGTTTTAGTGCCATCAAGTCAGTGTTGACTCCTAGTGACCCAGCTACCTCTGGGTTTTCTTGGCACTGTATCACTGGAAATAGATTGCCAGCCTTTTCTTCCAAGGCAATGGAGGGTAAAGTGACTTGCCCAAGGTCACAAGGAGTGCCAGTGGGAACTGAACCCTTGATCTTCAGGGTACTAGACAGTTGCTCTAACCACTAGGCTACTCCTCCACACTTCCACTTGTATTGTTAGTGGTTAGCAATTTCCGATGTACCTCCTTCTGAGAGGTACTGCTTGTTGTCAGATACACTTGAAGGCCTGTCATCTGCGAAGATCAACTCCGCAGTTACCTCCTCATAGTTGACAATGGATCTGTATTTGTCTAGGATATTTGTTTCAGTGTTCTTCAGTTTATTCACTAACTCATGCCTGATATAATGAGACCGGCGCCTCGGAATTCTCATTTTCCAAGAGGGCTGTCATCTCTGCGCCATTCTGCTCCCCTGCTGTCAGCTAATCTCTGCAACAGTTCTGAACTGTCCTTCCGAGTCTCGCTTGGATTTTTAAGTAATGAGACAAGCTGTGACTCTTTGAGAGGTTTTTTCTGCCCTAGGACTTATTCACCTTTGTAAGCTTTACCACCTGCAGTCTATTGCAGCATCTCCTAGACTAACTCACAGAACCCTTAGCTCTCCTGAAAGGGAACAAGCTATAAATACACTGGAAGCTCTGTTGCTATTTCATATATCTATTTGTTGGTGAAAATAATATTTTAGTCATCTTTCTAGTTTCATTTTCTTGGATTGTTTTGTATTTCTTTTGCTTACCATCTCGACCTATCCCTGACTGGATTGGTAAAGGGCTTAATGTTATTGTTAGTAATTACCAAAAAAATAATTTTGCCCTCTGCAGTTTTTCAAATGTATTATTAGTTTTTACATATGGAGGCGTGCAAACATGTTACTGAGAACGGTGGTAAGAGGTCATTCAGAAAGTCTTGCTACACAACAAGGCCATGAAATATGAGAGAAGAGCCAGGAATTTAGGAAAACTATTATCTGCCAATCACGTAATGTAGACGCAAAAACTCACTTGCACCATATATGACCAGAATTATCAGACATGCAGATTCTTGAACGAAACTTGGATTAGCAATAGGAGTTAATATGTGAGGAATAAATGATAATTCATAACAGGGATAAAAGCATGTTAAAAGTGCTTTCTGAATGAAGCCGTACTTCTGAGGCAAATCTTAAACACTATTAAAAGTCAGATTGGCTACATAACGCAGAATAAAAGAATTAATGAGCACTGCCTTACTGCTTCTTTTGGTGGTTTGTCTGTGTGGGTGTGCGGCTGATACTACTGCTTTGAGGTCGTAGACTTTCAGAAGGAGTGCTGCCAAGACATTTCAGTGGCTTGAGCACAGAACATCTCAAGGTGTCTGTCCAAGGGACTTCCGTCATTACTGGCACCCAGGTATTGATTTGCATCAGGAGCTCACTGGTAGCAGCAGCAAAAATATAGGCACCGTAAAATGTCAAGAGAGTTCAGAGTTCACAGTAAAAGAGCAGAAGTTTCAGAGCTCAGAGGGAATCTTTCTCATCAAAGTTGCTGTAAAAGTCCTTTTCATGGAAAATCCCCATAAAAATCTTAGGGGTATGTTTACTAAACCGTCTTAATGTGCGCTCTGTGATGTTATCACACGATAAGGTACCTTATCACGCAATAATGGCGCTTTATTGGGCGCAGAAGGTACCTTAGCGCGTGATAACATGCACAGCGGCGCAAATGAGCGCTGAAGGCGGAGAAAGGCTCCCGGAGGGCGGAGGAAGGCTCCCCAGGGGCGGAGAGAAGGGCTCAATGGGTGGAGAGTGGGAGGGAAGAGGCTCCCCGCACACTAACGCTGTGAAATCCGAGGCTGAAAACTAACACCAGTGAAACCCTGGCGTTAGAGCTGATTTAAAGGGAAGAGAAACCATTTCTGTCGGCAATGTACAGCAAAACCAGGGAAACCTACAAAAAAGTGATAAGTGTGATACATGTGCACGGAACAAAAGGGCAAATAAACAGTGAAAATGAACAGAAGAAAATGTAAAAATAAAATAACCAAGCTGGGCAATAGTGATCTCAATGGGAAACATAAAAAAACACTCCCAAGAAAGCACCAAAAAAAGGATATGAATTCTGGAAGGGTCCATGCTCCGTCCCCATACAAGGTGAATGAGCCCACAGTGAAATTGCGCTGTGCAGGGTTTTCCTCTCCATCGGACAGGTTTCCTATGGCGTGCACATATGTGGCAACAGCAGGGCAGGCATGTCGGAATGGCCAACTGGACAGATGCTTGAAAATGGGATACAGAGGGCTGCAGGCGGCACATGCTGTGGTGCAGCTGGGGCACAGTGCGGACTAGGCAGATACCTAGGTGGCACTTAGGAATGCTGAAACTGTACAGCAGCCAGACAGCAACTGATGAGGGCCCAACATGGACATGAGTGTGTTTATCACAGTGTCACAGGGGATAGTACCCAGCAGGTACCTCCAAGGGCACAGAACATTGGCAGGCGGTGTTGGGGGGGAAGCGTGGACGTCTATGCAGGCACCCCTACCCCAGAACACGGACCATAGGCAGCCACCTACCCGCACACTGGATGGCCTGATATCACGCACCACCAGCACCACCAGCAGAAGGGCATGTCAGCATGGTGGCAGAGGGGTACTGGTGATGGAGGGGGGCAGTGGCAGATGCCCAGAGCAGACCATGGCCTAGCCCTGTGTAGGGGGGTGCCATGCACTGCAACAGACAGGCCCTGCCGGACAAACAGTCATGGTATCACCAGGGAATGCACTGACTCTGTGGCAACACAGTGGTGCAGTGCACACAACCAGTGTGTTCAGAGGCAGAAGGTCACAAGTTCAAGTCCCAGCTGTGGTTCCTGCCAACCCAGTCCCCATGTTTTACCCACTACTAAAACGTGCTAATACAGACAGAACCTTTATTGCAGATGACGTAAACATGCCCAAAACACCTACATTTTACCCTACAGAGCACAGACACCATAAACAGGCGCATTACCTAGAGCAGAGTCTCCCAAATGCAGTCCTGGAGGGCCAAACACCATTCAGGTTCCATGCTGCCTCTAATAAAGATGCCTGTGCTGCATTTCTATGTGCCGTCCCCATGGTATGCAGATGTATCTCATGCATATTCATGAGGGACAGCATGAAAACCCGAACAGTGTTTGGCCCACCAGGACTGGAGTTTGGAACCTCTGCCGTAAAGCAGCAGCCAAGAGGGGCAGACACACCCGCACCCACAGGCTCCATTATCCAATGCCTCCTGGAGAGGCAGGACATTGGGCTCTGCGTGCATCTCCCAATACTAGCACTTGCATACCTTAGCAATGCCACCCTAAACCTGGGAATACGCTACACAGCTATCAAAAGGTTTCTATGATTACTGGCAGATAGCAATTCCAAAGTTAAGTACAATTTTCTGATTGAGCTGCATCATGGTAACCTTTCTGATGTCTGTGGAGTGTGCTACAGGTCTTGTGTCTGACAGTGTTTACCACCCTGGGAGTGACCCCAACAGTACTGCGTACCATAGCCATGCCTGCACTATGCCCAGGACTGGAGCAGTGGCCAGGGATGCCAAACACCTCTATAGTTGTACAATGCTGGCATAGGTGTGGGACTGTGTGTCTGTCTATCCAGTGTGTGGTGGCTGCAAACACCCTCCACAGCCCACACTGCCAGCACTGTTGCCAGTATTGGCCTGCCAATGTGCATAATGAGGAGCAAGGTACCATGGGTATAGCCCGGACAGGGTGGCATGGCCAGGATGCATCTGCACAGGGCATAGGGCAATGGCTGGGACATTGTAGTGCCCGGCCACCACCTGCACAGACAGGGTGGCCACAGCATGTCTTGCTGGGAGATCACTCTCACCCTGACTGAGCAGTGACCACGGCATGGCTAGGTTCCCCCATAGTGTTATATAGTATTTTTCTCATGTGATATTTATGGGTTCCCTTTTAGGGCCTGATCACTGACTTATCTGCTTGGTGTGTATGCTGATATCTCAGTTCTGGGTGCATGCATCTTCTCCAGGAACATGCACTATGGACTAGCTAGCAGACTGTCTGCAGCTAGTATGTGTCTTGCTGGAGGCTTGCTGCAGGAGAATGTCAGATAGTGGTGGGGCGCAGCTGAGCATTTCCAGGCCTAATGTCTGTCTGCTATTGCTTTATGGATGTGTACAGAGCTGCATTGACTGCCCTGTAGGGTGTCTGTTCCCCAGCAGGACTGGGGTTGATGGTCCCCTCTACTGCTACCATTGCAGGGAGGTAGAATGTGGATCTGTTGGTGGGAGACCCTGTTTCCCACCCTCAGCCCCAGAGAGTGGGTTGAGTGGTAGTACCTAAATGCCTATGGATCCATAAGGGCTAAACCTGCCTGAGAAATACAGATGTATCCAAGGTGTGTCTGCAGGAACTACCTATCTCACACACTAGCACTGCTTGGGACCTGCAGCCTGGCCTATTTCTGCCATGGGAGGTGCTGTGGACCTGGTGCTGGGCGCCCCACCTCACCCTCAGGGTGAGCACAGTACCTGCATAATGTGACGGTGTGTAGCTACTCTGTGCCTGTAACACACACGGTCAGTTCCCCCTACCAGGCCGAGGTGCTTTGGGGGTGCATACCCCATCTTGTGATCATCTGTAGACTGCTGATTTGCATGTGCAGTGCATCATGGGTACGGGTGGGTTAACCCTATCCTGGTGATCACAGCAGACTGTTTGTGTGGTGACATGCAGTCCTTCTACAACCAGCTAGAGGTTTGTTAGCAGCTGTAGCCTACTGGTTATTTCATTGCCTATGGAGCCAGAGGTCATGGGTTCAAACCCACAGTGCATTGTCTATTTTTAATGTACATTAGTGCTGCCAGCAAAAACACCCTCAGAGTACTGTAACGATAAGGTGCCTCAGAAGGCACTTTATAGGGCACCCTATAAGGCGCCCTATAAAGCACCTTCTGAGGCACCTTATGGTTACAGTCCATATAAGGGGCCTTATAAGGTGTCCTATGGAGCACCTTATAGGGTGCCCTATAGGGGACATTATAGGGTGCCGTGGCGGACAGTGCACTTTATAATGTGCCCTATGGAGTGCCTTATAGGGTGCCTTATGCGGCACCTTAGGTTACGGCACGTGAGGGTGTGTTTGTTGGCAGCAATAATTAAAATACAAATAAAACGCCTCAAGAAACAATACTTACATGTCAAAGTTGATGACTCAGCCAGCCTTATGCACATTGGGGGATCAAACTCATGACCCTTGCATTATCAGTCAGTGTATTAACCATTGTGCTACACCTCTGTTTCTATGTTTGTATATCTGGGCACCTACTTAAGATTACCGCGCGTTAACGTGCTTAGCGGCGCTTCACCCGATAATGTGCGCAGCAGCGTGCATTATCGCGCGATAATCCCGTTTTGCTACTTTAAGACTGAAACGCCCACTCCTTTTATGGCAGCCTGCACACTATCGCCGGGCGCACGTTAAGACGATTTAGTAAACATACCCCTTAGACTTCAGTTTTAACATTTTTCTTTTTCTTATCAGTTCCTACGTGCATCCAAAAGCAAGCGGTATGATTGGCTATACCACAGTACATAGATACCAGACTGATGAATCAGAAGTTACTCTGTATCTCATGCTCATTCAAAAAGGTTCTTCTTCAAGATGGTTCCAGAATGGCTATTCTTCATTGTTCAGCTAGAATCCCGTATACTGATACATTGTTTATTTTTTTTTAAACTTTTATTTTCATTTTACAACAAGCAAAAAGAAAACAACACACCAAAGGAAACAAATACAAGCACACAATAAGGAAAAGCAACCCCAATTACCCCCCACCCCTATGCTTCTTCTCTAAGCTGATGAGTATCATCATATAAGCGCTTACAAACAACAATAATTGTACATAAAAACAAACAGAATAGTATCTGCGATACAAAATTATCATGTGACAGAGATTAACACCGATTTAAACAGTCAGATGAGAGCATTTAGCAGTTTGAACATAGTCGTTGAGCATCTTCCATTTAGACAAGTGGTGGGAGATCTGAGCGGAAGAGGATTACATACGAGGTATTTGCTCATATTTACTATAGAGACAGACATGATTCCACCATCATTGGGGCTCAGATGGGAAACTATTTTCCAGTATTTCGTAATTAGGGAAATAGCTATGCCCAGTATAAAGTCTAAAAGGAAGTAAGCTGATTTGGGAAGAGAGGGGATCCCCGCAGCTGAGCGGAGTCCCACTATCTTCCAAAAGAGGGGCTCCTGAAAGTGCAAAATAGATTGAATACGACCCCAGACCCGACTCCAGTAATACTGTAATGCGGGGCATTCATACATAACATGAGTTAGTGAACCAATGGCCGCCTGGCATGTCCAGCATCTATTGCTCTGGATGGCGTTACATTTGGCTAACCTGTCAGGAGTATAGAAACATCGGTGGGCTAGAAAGAAAAGTGTCTGAGTAAGTGAGGCGGATCGAAAGACCCGTGTCACCTTGCTCCAGACTACACGTGAATTCACTATCTCCAACCTTAAGGTGTGCACGGGCCCATCTACCCTCCTTATCAGAGCTAATATCCATTACAGTAGCTTGCAAAGACTTCTTAACCAAGATGGCTACCCCACACCGTTTGGAAACGGCGGGGGAGTAGGCAGCCACCATGTAAGGCTTAGCATTAAGTTACAGTGTTTCAACGGAGTTTAAATGCGTTTCCTAAAGAAACACTAAATCAGCATGTTCATGATTAAGATAGCTAAGGATTTTCTTTCTTTTGATTGGACTATTGATGCCTTTTACGTTCAGTGATAAGATCTTACATAAGGCCATTCAGAAGGGTTAAAAATTCTGAGAAAGAACATGATAACGCACATAATTTCACAATGTCCCTCAGATTAACTGTATATGGCTGTACACATGACATGATAGAAAATAAGCTAATGTAAAAACAATGAAGCGCCCCATATAAAAGATAAGCACCGAGGTGCATTAGAGAAGAAGCAGAACCCCAGAAATTACTGGCGACCAGATGTCTGCGGGGAGAAACCCCAGAGAAGGCCTAAGTTGAAACATATAACCTGTATAGCTGCGCGTGCTCCGAATCCAACCGAGGTGCACAACATGGAGGGAAAGGAGACCAAGAAAGTTATATATAGAAAAGAAAGAAAAGTCCAGGCAGTCTCTGTTCCAGGCTGTGATCACCGCGTCGGGCCATTCAAATGGCGGGCAGATCCGGCGGATTACAGATCCAAGTTGTTGGATTAGCGCATCTGGTCTGCCTCTTTGGAATCTAAAAATGTTGCTAGTAGATCAGGATCTTCGAAGGTTCTAGTTTGGTTAT
The DNA here is from genome assembly GCA_033557465.1 of Ichthyophis bannanicus. Taxonomy (NCBI): domain Eukaryota; kingdom Metazoa; phylum Chordata; class Amphibia; order Gymnophiona; family Ichthyophiidae; genus Ichthyophis; species Ichthyophis bannanicus. The sequence goes on from CM066035.1 coordinate 48,033,853, forward strand.
GGAGAGTCACTCTGAGCTTCGCTGGATACAATAGGCCAAAACGAGCCTGTAGCTGTTGAAGTCTAGGGCGAAAAGCAAGGAGTCTCTTCCGACGGTCAACTGTGGGCTTTGCCAAGTCAGGAAAGAAGGAGACTTTATGACTTTCAAACTCCAGATGATGATTCGCCCGGGCAGCATTTAGAATTTGCTCAACTTGCTGATATCTCAGTAATCGAAAGATGATAGGCCGGGGGGTCGTCCGATTGGGCGCCATGTTGGTAGGAACACGATGTGCTCGGTCAATTTCCAGATCTCTGTGAAAAGTGATCTTCAGCAAGGAGGGAAGAGTTTTGACCAGGAATTCTCTTATATCTCCTGCTTCTGCCCCCTCCGGTACTCCAATGAGCCTTACATTGTTGCGACGGGCTCGATTATTGCTATCCTCTAACTCTTTTTGAAGATTCTGTATCTGACGCTCAGCCTTATCCAGTTTCACCAAGCGCACCGCGTGCGAGTCGAGGACCCCCGCCATGTTGTCCTGCCGTAGTGAAAGACCTTCAAGCCGGTCCTGAAGCATACCGAAATCTTCTCGCATGGCTCGGAGCGCTTCTCCGTTGGACTGTACCAGTTCCTTCACACCGCGTATTTCCTCCAAGATCTCCTGTTGCATTTCGGGGTTTTCCCGAAGTGGAACCATCTTTTGTGGGGAAGACAACTCTGTTTTAGAGCATTTTCCGTGTGAAGAAGAGGGAGACCCGAAGTCTAAGCGCGCTGGTTTGTGGGCCGCCATCCCCCCCGAGGCACCCCGGTGAGTTCGGAGCAAAATATTAAGTTTATGTAGGTATTAAGTCAGGATTCTGAGTAGGCCTCTCGGGAGCTTCAGCGCAAAGCGTCTAACCCGCTGGACATCAGGCTCCGCCCCCCCCTGATACATTGTTTAAATGAAGTCATAGGGACACTGTCCATTCGCTGTGTCACCTTCTTCTCTTGCTCAGAGTAATGAATTGTTTGTGGAGCAGTGAGCACTGTAGAACTCTATGTGCTTTGACAATTTCAGAATCCTTTGCTGGAAATCCATGGTTGAGCCCATGTTACTTGAGCATTGTTGGAAGGTACAGAACATGGATGGTTAGCCGGGCAGCAGTCTGTACGTGCAGGCTGACCAGAATCGGGTCACAGCCTGCACGTACAGCCTTAGGGGTATGTTTACTAAACCGTCTTAGGGGTATGTTTACTAAACGGTGCTAACATCACGGCTGTGATGTTATCGCGTGTGGCATGTTTAAGGGCCTCTTGCTGGACCCTCCTAAAGCTCCCTGGGTCTTTCGCTAGCCCCCACTCTGGGAAGAGGACAATTGTATTTGGGTCACTGCCGCTGAGCTATCCACAGGGGTTTCTTCCCTAGACTCTCACTCCCAAGATCCCTCCCCCATAGCCGCCCTCAGATTTAATTGATAGCTTAGCATTTCCTGGTGATACCAACTTCGGGACATAGCAGGCTTGTGATTCTTGACATATAGATCTGGGTCTTCCAGCGGGAAAATCACTGGGAAATCTTCGTGGTCCGAATTAGTGGAGCCATCAGTTATCTGGGCCCATATCGCTCTGAGGTTTGGGTAGTCTCTGCTGATCACCACTGGATACGGGAACCAGGACAACACCATGATCTCAAACATGGCTTGCCCTGCTGGAGTCTTAAGCAAAACTTATGCTGTTGGATACTGCCTCTGTTCTCCATGTAGATAGGCCAGTGTGACCATCTTTGCATAATCAATTTGAAATAGGGTTATGGTTTCCTGGTGAATGAGGGTCCGCACACTCCCAGAGTCTATAAAGGCCTGGATATGGGTTCCCTCGAGCTCCACTGGAATCCCAAAGTTCTGTGACCCTGGGTGAGAAATGTCCACAAAAGCGCAGGTGTGAGGGGTGGTTAGGCTGACATACATGGGTTCTTCTGTACCCAGGGGACATTCCCAAGCAAAGTGTCCCCTGGCGCCACACCTAAACAGATGAAGGGGTCATGGCTGGGGACATACATTCACTTAGGAGGTGACTTTGGGGGTTGGAACATGGGAGCTGTCCACTTGAGTCACCAGCTGGGCTTCATGATACCCCTCAGCTATTTCCAGTGTAAACTTCGATGCTTTTGGATCCTGATGCCCCTCATTCTCTCGTTCACTACTTATGTGTATCTTACCATACTCTAGTCCCCAGTTTTGCGATGTCTTTCATCTTGATTAGATTGTGTCTTACATCTTTATGTCCAGTGCTGTAAATGCCTTGTAGCACTATACAAATGATTAGTAGTTTTAGTAGTAGTAGTTGTGCTGACTTACTCATTGTTTCATTGAGGTGGTAAAGCCCTCCAAGAACTGCTCCAATAGCACAATCTTGGCTATCTTGGGCCCGGTCTTTATCTCCAGTTGCAGTCACTTCCATGCAAGATCCTTCAACTGATAGAGGAACCTCCAAGCGCTCTCTTTTATTTGGAGCTCCCCCTTTCTGAATTGCTGGTGATAGGTCTATGGGGTACAGCTGGCCCATTCCAGTATGGCGGCCTTGACAGCTGCATACATAGCTCGCCCATCTGGGTTGGCATCCTGAAATGCAACCAGATTGCAGATTTTCCGACTAGGTAGTCCATGTTGCCCCTGGCCAGCCGACCATGCAGGCGGTTCATTCAAAGTTAACCAAAAAATGGTCCAGTTCATCTTCTGCCATCATTTTAAGAAGTGCTTGCGCAGGAGGGTGGAGTTGCACTCTCTGCAGGGCCGGGGTCAACTGAGCTATGGAGCAATTCTATAGCTCCCCCTGTGCTTGAATAAGATCCTGTATCTGCTGATCCTGTTGTTGCTGTCCTTCTAGCAGGATTTGTTGAAACTGCTACTGATATTGTTGCGGTTGCTGCTGACCTTCTGCCAGAATCTGGAGGAGCTGCTCCATCTTGGCTTGCACTGTTCTCTTGTAACACCACTACAGCTTCCTCTTCTGCAGCTGAGTTAACCTTGAAGTATTCCAGCTCCAACAAACATTTAGCGGCCTCTAGTGGCCATAACAAAGCCTGCTTGTCCAGCACTGACTATACTTTCTTCAAGCTCCCAACTAGGGCAAGCCTAACCCTTTTAGCCCATACAAACAAACAAAAAAATCCTGACTTACTTTAGAGGCCCAGAACTGGAGGGATGTGAATTTGCCCTTAGTCATGTGGTTAGAGGAAATCCCCAAGCTGCCACCATATGTGGTAGTGTGGAGTGTGGTGGGAAGGGGTTTTCTTTAAAACACAGGCCAGATAGCAGTTCAGGGAAAACAAAATCAGCTTTACTTCTCTCCCAGCTTGTTTACCCTCCACAAGCTGGTTCTTCTGGCCCTTCTTCCACCCTCAGTTAAGTTTCTACCTCAGAACGCCTCTGCAAAGCTTGTCTTGGAAGGATGTCTGGCTCCACGGGCCTCTCTCCCTCTTGCAGCCTGCTGAGTTGTTAACCTCTCCTTGAGCCACGCCCTCCCAGCCCTGAACTCTGGGCTGCAGACTCTCTCAAAGGAGACTGTTGATACTCCCTTTGAAGACGGACTTCTTCCTTTACAGGATTCCAGTTTCTTGCTGATACTACCTCCACTGGGAGACTATTCTATGCATTTACCACACTTTCTGTGAAGAAATATTTCTGCATATTACTCCTGAGTCTATCCTCTTTTACCCATCATCTTTAGTCCCCTCATAGCAGAGCTCACTTTCAATCGAAAGAGGCTCTCCTCTTGTGCATTTATGTCACGGAGGTATTTAAACGTCTCTATCATATCACCTCTATCCAGCCTTTCCTCTAATGTATACATATTAAGATCTTTATGTCTGTCCTCATTTGAAGAACTATCGACTCCCGCCATTAATTCATGTTTCATGTACTTGACCTTGCATCAGGGGAATACTTCCAAACTGCAGCTTTCAGATTCTCTAACAACAGCTGCTGTAACAATCCAGGAAGTGATGGAAAATATTTATTTATTTAACAAGTCTTTTATACTGCTTTATCATTTCAGTCAAAGTGGTGTACATTGTAAGATAAACTTGGTAATGTACATTAAACAGGGACATTGATAACTTGGATTTTTCCGAGGCAATAGAGGATTAAGTGACTTTAATTTAAAATCTGCCCCACTTCTACTAGAGAAGTGGATAACAAAATGATGCGTGCCCTACCATATTCTGGGGTTACTGTTCATATGGGTGTTAAAATCCAGAGACATTGGTGAACTCTGCAGGTTCGCTGTTTTTGCTGCAAGCTCCTCCTGTCTGACGTTTCGCCGTAGAAGAAAGATTAGCAACTATTTGGGGAGTGGGGCAGCTTTAGATGAACTTGGTAATCATCATGTCTGCGGTAAGTACCAATGGTGTGCAAACACAATATCAGGTTCTGTTTAGATTCATCCTGATACCCACTTGAGCTAAACAGGACACAGACTGTAACTCAAGTCAGGTTGTATACATGATCATGTGCCCTTGCCCAAAGGTCTATTTTGGATGTACAAAGAGAGCAGTGCGGACCCGTCTTGATGAACATTACAGCCGGATTTCTATTGGCACCATTACAGCTCCCCTTGTTGAACCTTTTCTTAAGAAGCATGCTGCAAGACATTTCTCACGGCACGTTACTTATCAAATCATTGAGAGATGGCGTGGGGGTGATTCTGCTCAATTGTTAAATTTAAGAGAACAGCAATGGATTTATCGGCGGAATGCAGTTGCTCTTAATGGACTTAATAATGAAATTAAATGGGCCACTTTATTGTAATTAGTTTCTGATTGATGGGGTGGATTTTAAATTCACGTCACTTCCTGGATTGTTACAGCAGTTGTTGTTGGAGAACCTGAAAGTTGCAGTTTGCAAGTGTTCCCCCTGAAGCAAGGTCAACTCCTGAAACATGTCGGGAGTGGATGGTTCTTCATATAAGCTAAGTGAAGCACTTTACATGATTAATTGGGATTTGGACTGGTTTGTGATGCACTTAATAGCACTTGAAAGAAAACAAATTATATTTTTTTAAATAAAGGTTTTAGAGGGTGAGTTGACTGATGAGTGATATATAAGGGTTCGAAGAAATGGCGTTTATGCTATAATAATTCCCTCCCCTTTTCTGATGGTCACTCCATTCTCTTTTTTCTTTAGCTGGAGTATGAAACCATAATGAAGTTTTTGATAATTTATTACAAGAGTGTGTTATATTATTGGGTTATGAGTATTACTCTTGATTGAAGAGATCCTAATATTTATTCTTTAGACAATTTTGGCAATGGCATAACTTGCTTCTTGAGCTTTGTCAGAAACAGTTGTGATTTTGTTAAATTATTTAACCTTAAAATAATCAATTGGTTTCTCGAATAAATGTGAGTGCTTTGTGTGAAGGTCTCTTCAGCTTGCTTGGAACCATAGCTTGGCTTGCCAATTTCTCACCGCAAACAGCACACTTAGCGGTATGTTTACTAAACTGCTGTAAAGGAGAAGTCTTTTCCATGCAGTAACGGCAGCAATAAGGGGTTACCGTGTGCTAAGTGTGCTGGGTGGGTCAGAGGCGTTCCGGCGTTAAGGGGTGCTAGTGGACACTTACTGTGTGGTAATAGGACATTATTTAACCAGTTTAACCAGTTTTGTATACCACTTTATCCTTCAATCAAAGTGGTTGACAACACAAGGGTCTACATTGAATGAGAGGGGAGGGGCGACAAGACTTACATACAGACTTTGGCCAATTGGTTCTTATTTATTTAGTATACATTTGTATACCGCTACTTCCAGCGATCAGAAGCGGTTTGATTACAGATTGTAGTTTGTCAAATCATGACAGCAATTTTGGGGTATAAACACATTGATTTGAAGGGAAAAACACAGCACATAGGAAAAAGGTCTTAAGGGGGGGATTCAGCATTTACATATATACATTTTTACATAACAGTGTCCATGTTTCCATGTCTTAGCCTTCTTTCCATGTCTTAGCCTTCCTCTATGCATGTCAGTGGGGTGTAGGTACCCTACGTTACATGTGAAAAGGTTCTGTGAACAGGAGGGTTTTGAGGGATTTGCGGAAGTCCTTGATGTTGTTTATGGCTCTTAATTCATCCTGGAGGAAGTTCCAAAGAGCTGGCGCTGAGAAAGAGATAGCTCTGTTGGAGGTAGTTTGTTTTGTCTTCTGGTATCCCGTGGGTGTGTGGAGTCTGTTGTTGCCGTTAGTTCGTCTAGGACGGTTAAGGAGTGATAGTGTACACTTACCGTGCGGTAACGGGACATGCTGTGGGAAGGTGTCTGGCATACACCTTAATGCAGGAAAGCCACTGAAACTTTGAGAGGGGGGCAGGGAAGCCATCAGAGAAGGTGTGGATGCAAGCACAATTGGTAGCTGATGGGGTTGACTCACCTGATACCTGGCAATGTGGTCTATGCTGTTGAATAGGCGAGATAGGCGGCTGCCTAGTGATGATGGTCAGTGTGGGTGTTGGCTGTGTTATGGGTGGGTGGTGGTGGCAGTGGAGCCAGCGGGGGATGCAGCAGCCGGGGGGGGGGGGGGGGGGGGGGGGGGGGGGGGCGCTGTGACAGGCGTTCAGTCCTAGATGCCCCTGAAAGCATACACTGTGCCATAAGCTACATCATAGTGTCTGTGAGGTATGGACAGATATCCAAATGTACTATCAGTGTGTGGCATGCCAAAGGCCAGGACAGTGTCTGGGTGGAGGCAGCATGTTCCTGATGTGGGCAGCAAAGTGAGGATTGTCCATGAGTGCCCATGTGAAGCAGTCACAAGAGAGGTGTGCATGATATGGGTAACTGCTGCAAGTGACCCCTGATGGCCATGGTGGGGCAGTTAGTGCCAGTAAAGTGCCCCACCATGAATCTCCCTGATGGTGAAATGGTGGGTGCAGGGCTGTGCCATGGATTTTCCAAGCAGAGAGTGCAATGTGCGTGGTGGGTAGATGTATGGGATCATACAGGCCAAAGGCACTGGGTGTGTGAACCGAAAGTAGCAGTGCCATGGGCTACATGAAACACCATTTGTGCAGATGGGACTGGTGCCTCAGCCTGTGCAACTGCAAGGCAATACATCCGACAAAGTGGCATGATAGAAAGGGACATTGAACCCATTTGCCCCATGTGGGGCAAGTAATGATGGCAGAACAGTGCAGGGGATGGCTATGCAACGAGTATTAGGTGCCTGAAAGTACGAGATATATCCTCTTTATGTAAAGCTGGGAGGTCACAATGATGGCAAAAGAGAAAATGCATCCATACCAGTTGACCCAGACATCTGCTGCGTATACATCACTGACCCACTGCAATGCGCCGTGGCAGAGCCACTAAAGACGTGTTCACAGATGTCCACGATGGGGAATGCCATGTTGGGCTACCAAATGTGTGGCTATAATGCATAGAAATGTAGAAGAACGATTGTCTGCAAGTCACAGCAGAGTCAGGACTGTGCAAGCGCACCCAAGTACAAAATGAACAAATGGGAATCAAACCCTGGAGACATTGCACCAACCATTACCTACCCCTGCACACAGCTCTATGCAGGTGTATAGAGCCTGCAGATCTCTGATCAAACTGTTTGCTGTCTGTCAGCATAGGTTGGGCCCTCTACTACCCATGAGGCACTGCACATGCAAAACAGCGGTCTGCAGCTGAAGAACCAATGGAAAATGCACTGATCCAGCATATCAGCTCAGTAAGACACACTGGCTGCGTGTGCTACATGCACATAACAACAGCAAGCTGTGCTGCAGAGCCGTTCCAGATGTCACCCTGAGGGTGAGGAGGGGTGCCCAACACCTGGGCCACTGAACCTGCACTGTTAGAGGTGATCACTGCTGTAGGTCTACATCATTGCTAGTGTTTAGCAGGTATTGTCTGCAGTGTGTTGTGCTTTTTTTTAACTTCTGCATGCTGAGGGTGATAGTGACAGCAGCAGCTCAGCTCTGTGTTCTGCCCATTGGACAATAACCCTTCAATAATAATGCCGGTTAGTGGCCAGTGTCAATATGCTGCTGCTATAGGCAGCCACTGTAGTGGGGTGGGGCTACTGCTACAGTCCTGTCAGGAACCCAGTGAGTAGGCCGTGATTGACTGCTACCCGAACCATTGAGGACTAACAATTAACTACAGCACAGGCAGAAAGACTGCCCGGCTGCCTTCACTGGGCTGTATCAGCCAAGCACAAACCAACTACAGTAGATCTGCTGATCAGCATGCACATAGCGCGACCACGAGCACTCTGCCTTGGGATACTCAGCATTGACACCCAGTCATTTACTCAGCAAGTAGCATCCCCAGACAGAGACTGGAGCCACACATCATAATAGCTCGATGTGGATACATAGCCAAGCCATGGTCTCTTTTTGAACCCAGTGACAATAAATAATCAGAACAATTTTTTGTCGGAATGGCCAGCTTAGTGTAGAGGAAAACACCTCTCACCTCCGTAGCCCGTCCATTTTAATTAAAGAATTTTGAAAACAGCTGATACTTAGCTGTGTGTGGTTAAATCAGGCTGCTTCTATGCTGTCACCAACAGTAGTTCCAAATACGACGTGGCACATTTCGGGGACACAACCGTAAGCCCCCTGCTTCAGGTCAAACCACTGTTTAATGAAAATTTCAGCCTTTAAAACTTTTCTGAATGAAGCGGTTTTTATAACCAGACTCATTGGCATGCAGACTGCACTACCGATTTTGTTGTGTATTTAATTGTATGCCCATGTACACTTTATTATGTGGGGCGGACTTCACGAACCTTCAAGTTACGCTTGGGGGAACATGCTTCTCAGCTGCGCACAAAGACTTTGACAGCACCATTGGTTGATCACTGCTTGGAAAACTCACATACCTTTGAGGTGCTCCAAAGGCGAATTTTGGACCACGTGCCACCTAACCCTCGGGGTGGCGATCGGGTTCAAATTTTACAAAATCTTGAATAAAAATGGATCTTTCGCTTAAATACAGTACATCCAATGAGTTTAAACATGCAGGTAGATTGGCATACTATTTCATAGTCATTCAGTCAGGGAAGAGGTCTCTGATTGGTGGTTCCTCTTCCTTCTGTTCTGATTGGCTTCTCTGTGTTCAAAAAAACTCACCTGAGGGGTGGGTCTAATAAAAGCAGAGCAAATTTATTTACATTCTCTTATATACCACGCTATTCTGCATCAGTGTGGTTTACATTGAACAAACTGAAATTACATTGAACATGGCATTATAACTTGGAGATAACTATTTTACAGGGAACATGGGCTATGGAGGGTTAAGTGGCTTGCCCAAGACCACAAGGAGCACCTGTGGGACTAGAAACCCCAGTCCTTCCGGCCCAAGGTTGCTGTCCTCTAGTGGTATTTGAACCCCCGACCTTCCAGCCTGAAGTACCTTGCCCCAACCACTAGGCTACTCCTCCACTCCAAATGTGCTGTGATGGCTGGGTTATAAAAACCGCTTCATTCAGAAAAGTTTTAAAGGCTTAAATTTTCATTAAACAGTGGTTTGACCTGAAGCAGGGGGCTTACGGTGGTGTCCCCGAAACGTGCCACGTCGTATTTGGAACTACTGTTGGTGACAGCATAGAAGCAGCCTGATTTAACCACACACAACTAAGTATCAGCTGTTTTCAAAATTCTTTAATTAAAATGGACGGGCTACGGAGGTGAGAGGTGTTTTCCTCTACACTAAGCTGGCCATTCCGACAAAAAAGTGTTCTGATTATCTGGTTATTTATTGTCACTGGGTTCAGTTTTGTGTTGGTAATTGGTGACCTGGTGAATGGTTTTTTAGTGTTGGTTATGGTCACCTTTTGGTCATAGTGAGAGTGCCACATAAAGTGGCCACCCAGGTAATGCACATGGCAGATGGGCACAATGGCATCTCAACCAGTGACCCTACCATTGTAGCAGACACATCCAGGCCAATCTGTGCTGTTTCAGGTGATACCCACAATCCTCTGCTTCGCCTTATTCACATCTTCCAGGCTGGAAAAACCTCAGACAATGTGAGCCAAAGTGCAGTGCAGAAAGCCAAGGACAAAGGGAAGACACACACATACACTCTCATTGGCACAAAAGTAGAGATGGTTGGCATTCCTGCTTGACACGCCTGTCTCAGTGTCAGCTCAGGGATTGATAACGTGTGCTTTGTTTGCACGTATTACGTGTGCTATTAGCCTCCAACCAGCTGTGGATAGTGGAACCTGTTAGTACTGCTGGTGGATGTTTCCACCCTTGCTGGCCTTCTCCTTGAGGGTGCACATGCTGGAGCTGTACCTTACACTGTCAGCTAAACCTTGTCCACAGGAATATGCAATACAGAAAATCCAATAGGGACCTGAACCTGTGACCCTCTGCACATATACACACCAACTGTATGTGTTGCACCACAGTGCTGCCTTATGGGGATAACAGCTCCTGTTGCTGACATGCTTCCCTTCAGCTGACCTTTGGCACATGCTGCAATGCACATGGTGCACACGATCAGGACAAGGCTTCTGTCTGCTACAGGCTGGTGCCACTTCCCATGCCACCACCAATTCCCCACTATGCAGACATGCCCATGCACTGTCAGTGGTGGTGGTCACAGTCCCAGCATCTTAAACGTGAGGGTGTGGCAGGCACCTTGGGCAAAAGGTCCAGATGTTGGAGCAGGGCACACATGGATGGCCATGCAGCCCTCCCCCCACCAGCTGCCCATGCAGGAGCCCCATCACCGCCTGCCACCGATACGTCTTGGGGGGAGGATGGCAGCCACTGATGTAGTATTTCCCCGGGCACCTGCATTTTCCAGCTACCTGGAGGGCTACAGCATCTGGCACTATTGGCCTCTTCCCCTACAGCTGGGTTTTGTGGCAGCGGGGGGTGTGGGGTGTGGGGGGAGAGGCAGCCTAGATCTTTGCCTGGGGTGCCAGGATCCTTGGACCATCCCATGTGGCACATTGCCTTTCCACAGCAGTAGCAGGACTTTGTGGTGCCACTGTCACTGTGGGATCATGACAAACATCACAGATGGTTCTACGGATGGCAGAATACCTCTTTGTGTAGAAGCTAAAAAGGTTGGGCTCATCAACCTGGGGAAGAGACAGCTGAGGCGGGATATGATAGAGGTCTATGGTTTATTGACTGGAGTGGAACAGGTAAGCATAGGTCACTTTTTTATGCCATCAGACTGTGGACAGACTAGGGGACCTGCAATGTGGCTACAGTGTAACCCATCTGGATCTTCTAGGTGAAAATATTTTTTCAGTCAACGCATAATCAAACCCTGCAATCCATTACCAGAGGATGTGGTAAAAGCTGTCAGTGTAGCTGGGTTAAAAAAAAGTTTGGATGGTTCCTGGTTAACGGTCCATAAATCATTGCTAAACAGGATCCGAGCTATGCACTGCTTGCCCCATTACAGTTATTGGGGATCCTGTGTGTCTTTTGGGGAAACTGCTAGGTACTTGTGACCTAGATTGTGCACTGTTGGACACAGGATACTGGCCATGATGGACCTTGGTCCGACACAGTTTGGCGTATTTTGTAGTCTTATGTTCCTATGTGCCATCTAGGCAGCTGCCTGGTCCCCCCTGTGCACCAGCAGCCCCACTGCATGACCCATATGCCATCTCCTTTTCCCCCATTTGCACTATCAGCATAGTTCCCTTTCATACTTGGACACTATGTTGTTGCTGCTAATGGAGCACTACTATCACTCTTTTGGGCTCCCCTGTCTGTGCATCACATTGCAGACGTAAAATAGGATCTCTCTCTTCAAAAACCACCCTTTCCGCCAGGTTTTGAATTGCGTTAGGGTTCCTGCCGTTAAGGTGCCTGCGTTAAGGGAGCAAGCCTTGTTCCCGCCTACTACCCGCCCATTGACCCCCTCTCTGCATCCTGTGCATGCCTTCTCTTCACCCACAGGGCGTTTTACGCTGCTGGTGCCGTTAGTGCCCACTAAAGTGCCTTTTTGCACCCGCTAACGGCACACTTGCTTCTTTACTGCCGTTTAGTAAACATACCCCTTCAGATGTGGCACTTCTTCTCCAGATGAAATGAATCTGAAGGAGAAAAAGTCTTCATTATACAGGCGCACGACAATTTTAGAACTAACACTGACGGTACTCTGTGCGTTGCTACCCGAACTGGTGCCTGTCATGCCTGATTCAATGCCATCATCTAGCTTACATTTTTAAATGAAAAATCTGTGTCTAATAAGCCCTGAAAAAAAAAATAAACATAATTAGGAGATAAATTCAGAAATAACAAAATAACTAGAAAAAAATAGAAATAATAAACAAAAATGCATCAGCGCAAGATTTAACAGAATAACACACACAATTCAAACAACAGCTGGGTGAAGAATGAAACTGGCTCTGCTCTTCCTCAGACTCCCTCAGTGTCTCTCATAATAATGACCCTCGCCCACGGCACGCCCTCGCCCACGGCACACCCTCGCCCACGGCACGCCCTCGCCCACGGCACACCCTCGCCCACGGCACGCCCTCGCCCACGGCACACCCTCGCCCACGGCACACCCTCGCCCACAGCACGCCCTCGCCCACGGCACACCCTCGCCCACGGCACACCCTCGCCCACAGCACGCCCTCGCCCACGGCAAGCCCTCGCCCACGGCACACCCTCGCCCACAGCACGCCCTCGCCCACAGCACGCCCTCGCCCATGGCACACCCTCGCCCACGGCACGCCCTCGCCCACGGCACACCTGAGGACGATTTCTGGCACACCAATGTGCCGTGGCACAGCGGTTGAAAATCACTGCCCTACCCTTTCGCAGAGATCCATTGTAATCCACTTTCCCATTTAGACGCTGTGCTATATGACTGGTCTATGTGGCTTTCGATTTGCTTCTTGGGGTGCTGCAGGTCTTGTTTGAAACTTCACTCTTATTAAGAAAACCGAAGCATAACACTGATATTTGTATACAACTCATTTTATTTAGTTAGTTTACAATGGGCCCGATTTTCATTAAGGCAGGCTATGTGCCGTGTCAGCGCATAGCCTGCCCGCCGATCCCCTTAACCCGGATTTTCATTTCCGCGGCGACTGAAATGAAGATCTGGGACATGCTGCACAGGCCGGCAGCCACCGATGCTAAGCAGGTAGCAGTGATTTTCGATGCTGCTCATATAGCCCCAGCGCCGTTCTCCTCGCCTATCTTTAAGGTGCAGAGCTCTAAGCGGGCAGCATTGAAAATCGCTGCTACCAGTTTAGTGCCATTGCCCACCTCCGCTCCGCCCTGCAATGTCCCAAACACACCCCGAAGCTAAGCAGATAGCATCTGGATGCGTTAGGGACTTAACTGGGATTTTTGCAAAGGCACTACCTGTGTAGGTGCCTTTGGAAAATCCCACTTAAGGCATTTACATGGGTCACATGAGCTGTTACCTGTGTAACCGCCTTCAAAAATCAGGCCCAACGTTTATAGCTCATGCTATCTATCTAGCTATCTAAAATTCTAGGCAGGTTACATCATTACATACATAAAATCAACCACTAAAAACAAGCAAAAAATACACATAAAAACCTCAAAACAGTACTAAGAAAACCACATAGCAATCCATATATCAACCTTAGAATAAAAACAATCCACAAAAAGGTACATTTGATGATACCATCCACAAATCCAACAAATGTTCTATAAAAAATCGATCTTTGCTAACCCAGTCTGATCATTTCCAGAGTAATAATACTCCATAAATGCTAAGATTCAATAACCTATTATAGTTAGATAAAGTGAAATCCTGAAAGCTAATGCAAAAAAAATAAGCTTTCAGTTTCTTTCTAAATTCCACAGTGTGGGTGACTGACCTCAGTCCATTAGGCAGCGAATTCCATGACTGCAGTGCTGCAATGGAAAAAGCACGGGCTTGTGTATCACCCAAATGAGCATCCCCAATGGAAGGAACGTTCACTAGAGCATAATACTTAAATTGGACGATATAGTCTCAAGACTGAACAAAGGCACTGTGGTGCTTCCTTAGTGTTTATGTTTATGTTTATTGAATTTGATAAAACCACCTTTCTGCAGGAATCAAGGCGGTGTACAATTTTCCAAAAAAAACAAAGAAAAGTCAAGGCCGGGGGCCAGTGAAAATAAGAAAGGAAGTTACAATGCTTTGACAGGAAAGAAGAAGAGGGAGGAGAGAGAAGACGAGACGGAAGAGAATATATATTCCAAGATAGAAACAAAAGGGTAAGGAAAGCAAGAAGGTCACACGAAAGGGGAGGGAAGGTCAAAGGCCAGGGAGAAAAGATGGGTCTTCAGGTTTTGTTTGAAGGTGGTATGAAACACCAATGTCAGCATTTTAAATTGTATGCAATGCACCACATAACTGGAAAAGATCCTCTTGGGCTTTCGATGGTAGGTCCCTAGCACTGTGATGTCTCCCTTCCTTTATCTTTTCGTAAGGAAAGATGATGACTCTCTGAATAAAGCCACCCTTGCTTGTTACAGACTATTTCAAGCAATTGAAGGAAAGATGACTGTGTTGTTTCAGAAGAATCCCTTGCTCGTTGCAAACTACTTCAAGTAATCCGTCACTCTCCCACTCTGCTCAATTAATTACTCTCTCTCCAACACAGCAAGGAAACCTTTAATGCCAGCTGACAGATACAAAGGAAACGGTTTAGTAATTCTGCTAATTCCCTGTCTCTTTCTTTTTCTTGTTTTCAGCTTAGATTGATTTCAGTTGCCTGTTTTAGGGGGGGGGGGGGGGGGTTGGCTTTAGGACTGTGAGAGCTGTACCAAACTACATTCATTCATTGAGTACTGCTTCTAACCAAGGATAGAGAAGCCAACATTTATTTCATCTGAGCAACATCTGAAGTGCGGGCATCAAAAATTATCGGAGCTTTTGGAATCACCGCCAAAGAGTCTGGATTTACCCAAATCATGGCCACCCCTGACCTGACTCTGATTCCCAACTTTTGAAGTTTCTTCTAGTTCCAAATTGTCAAATGATTGGTACCCATATCCTTTGTTCCTACCCATGCAGCCGGCCTTCCAGGAAAGAGAAGACACACTGCTAATTGGAAATGCAGTTTTACAGGTGTTGCTTCTTCGCCTGACCCGAGCACCACCCTGTTAATGCCTACTTGAAACGCAGCTAAATATAGCTGCGGTCTGAAATGATGCAGTTGGGTTACTGTGGTTCTGCCCACAGTCATTTTCATACTCGGGGGTCTAGGTGCCTAACTCCGTGGTTAGCCTCCTAGATCCTTTCGAAAGCTGCCCTCTAGAGAATAACCAAAATAGCAAAGCAAAACACCACCATGTGGTAATGATAATGAGGGAAAACCTCTTGCAAATCCATCAGGAGGCAATTCACTCGTAGATTATGCTGAGAGACAGAAATGACTTAATCAGGGGAGCAATGCATTATGCGATGAGTAAAGTAAGTCCCAGTATGAATAATTTGTGATCAGAATATTTGGCCATTTCTTATCAGTGGTGTCAATGACTTGGTGTTTGTTGTAGGTATCATATGCACACAAAACAAACAACACACTTCCACACAAAATAAACACACAAAACATAGATATAGACAATTAGCACATACACGGGCCTCATCCCTACAAACAGGAATGCGCACATGCACAAACACAGAGACGCACATAACTGTGTATCTATGTGTGGTTTTGTGTTGTATGTTATGCTAATGGTTATGGTTGTCTTTATTTGATATACCACAAAAACTGTAAGCAAGCTCTGCGGTTTACAACACAATAAAATAAAAATTAAGAAAGAAACTCCATTTACATATGACAGGAAAGATAAAGAAGAAAGTAGATTAACAGAAGCACATAGATAATGGGAGGCAGTGGGATAAGGCTGCAGAGTGTGTGTGTGGGGGGGGGGGGGGGAGAATGGAAGGGTGGGCCATTGGTTCTGCTAGTCCCACATCTAAGAGCAACTCCTTCATGGTATGAAACTGAAGACAGTCTCAAATAGGAACATTTTAAGCGCTTTCTTAAAGCATTTGAAATCGTGCTTGATATGAATGGGGGTGGGCAAAACATTCCAGAGTGCAGGGGCTGCGGCAAAGAAAGCGGCCTTCCGTGCACTTTCATACTTGACTATGGCTGGAGAGGGAAAGTGTAGGCTAAGACTATGCAGAGTGGAACGCTCTGGTCGGGGCATGCAAAGTGATTAACGACGACAGGTATTCAGCGGCTGCATCATGAATAGCTTTATGGGCAAGGGTCAATGTCTTAAACAGAATGCACGAATTAATGGGCAACCAGTAATGCGGTATAAGTAGTGGAGTTGCATGGTCAAATTTCCGGGCTTGGGTGAGAGTGCATGCAGCCATGTTTTGGATGGTCTGGAGGTGTTTGAGCTGGTATTAGGGGAGACTGAGATAGGAAGTGTTACAGTCTGGACAACACTGTATGCAGTAAAATGGTAGTTTGTACAGGCTTGTGTAAGAAAGGTCGGATGGCTTGAAGGCCAAGAAAGATGATTTGGCAACACTCACCAGTTGAGAAGAGAAGGACAATTCTGAGCTCGGTATGATGCCTAGAATGTAGTTGCAGAGGTACATCCTCCAAGACAGGGGACAAGGCGGGGCAGGGCTGGGACCCCGTGAACCAGATAGCCAGGGATTTTGCTGAATTAAGTTTTAGTGAGTTCTCACGCAGTCAAAATGAAATGTTGGCCAGACAAGAATGAATGGGGGATGAGACTGGGAGAGTTGTCATCTGCTTAAGCATAAGTGGAAACACCCTGGTTTGGATTGATGTGATCAGGTAACTAAAAAAAGATATTAAAAATAAGTGGTGAAAGAGTCGAGCCCTGTGGGTCTCCACACAAAAGCTTATGTGGACCTGATGTGTCATTATGGATAGTGACCTAGAAGGATCTGTCCCGTAAGAACCGTTCCATGAATACTAACGTCATATAGGCGAACTAAGAGCAGGTCATGATGATGTATTAAATCAAAGGTGGCGAATAGGTCTAGTGAGATGGCAATTACAATCTTGCCCTGATCTTGGGCCCTATAAATTTCCTTTAGGACAGCTGTAATAATGGCCTCTGTACTGTGCAGTGTCCTCAAACCCAATTGCTGGGGGTGTAAAGAGTCCATGGGGGATGTTTACTAAACTGCGTTAGTGCAATTCGCGTTAGGAGCCGCGGTAGTGAAAGAAACCCCAAATAAGGACATGGGCGGTACATTGTTACCACTACCGCGCGTTAGAAAAATTAACGAGCGTTACCGGGCGCCGTGCCGCGTTACTGCGCGTTAATCGTAAGAAGACGTACAGACACAAAGCACTGAAACAGAGCTGTAGCACAATGGTTACGGTACTGACCGCTGTTACAGGCAGCATGGGTTCGAGCCCCCAGTGTGCCTAGTGCAAAAGGCTGTCTCAGGCATCATCCTGTACATTACAGAAGGAAAGAGGAGGCATGTTTTTCGTTACGCTGAGTATTGGTGTCAGAAAAACACCCTCGGAGTGTGCCTAGCCACGTACGTTGGTACGTGCGTAGCCACATGCGTAGCTGCACGCATACATTCGTGCGTGGGTACGTGTGTTTCTACGTGCGTGGGTACGTGTTTGTTTACGTGCGTGGGTACGTGTGTTTTTACCAGTGTGGGCATCTTATATTACAGACTTTGTAGGGTGTCCTGCACCTATGCATTATGCTAACAGATGTACGTGTGATGGCCTATGGTTTAGCAGAGCCTGTGAGCAGGTGCTGGTGTTTCACAGGGTTGGATTGGGCCAGTCACACCCATGATGCACTGCACATGCAAATCAGCTGTCCACAGATACACACCATGGGGAATGCACCCCCACAGCACCTCGGCCTGGTAGGGGGAACTGACCATGTGCACCCCCACAGCACCTCGGCCTGATAGGGGGTACCGACCGTGTGTTGTACTGGCACAGAGTAGCTACACACCGTCACATTGTGCGGGTACTGTGCTCACCCTGAGGGTGCAGTGAGGCGCCCAGCACTAGGTCCACAGCACCGGCCATGGCTGAAAAAGACCATGGCGCAGGTCCAAAACAGTGTTACATTGTGAGATAGGTAGTTTCTGCAGGTAACACCTTGGACATCTCTGTCTGTTTCAGTCAGGTGTAGCCCCCATGCACCACCACCACACCCCTCCCCCAGGGCTGAGGGTGGCAAATCAGGGTCTCCTGTCAAAAGATCCACAGTCTACCTCCCTGCAACAGTGGCAGTAGAAGGGAACATGAACCCTAGTCCTGTTGAGGAACAGACACCCCACAGGGCAGTCAATGCAGCTCTGTACACAGCCATAACACAATAACAGACAGACATTAGGCCTGGATATGTTATACTGCACCCCACCACTATCTGATATTCCCCTGATGCAAGCCATCAGCCACTGCACCCTGCAAGCCACTCCATCACAACACCTACCAGCTGCAAACAGTCTGCTAGTGCCCAGTGGAGATGCCTGCACCCAGTACTGGGATGTCAGCATACACAGCAAGCAGATACATCAGTGACTGGGCCCCAAAAGGAAACCCATATTTATCACATGAGAGAAATACTAGATAGCACTATGGGAGTGCCTAGCCATGCTGTGGTCACTGCACAGTCAGGGTGAGAGTGATCTCTCAGCAGGATATACTGAGGTCACCCTGTCTGTGTAGGTGGTGGCCGGGCACTACAATGTGCCTGTCACTGCCCTATGCCCTGTGCAGATGCACCCTGGCCAGGCCACCCTGTCCGGCCTATACCCATGGTACCTTGCTCCTCATTATGCACATTAGCAGCCCAATACTGGCAACAGTGCTGGCAGTGTGGGCTGTTGAAGGTGTTTGCAGCCACCACACACTGGATAGACAGACAGCCACCCCCACACCTATGCCAGCATTGTGCTACTATAGAGGTGGTCAGCAGCCATACCCACCACACCAGTCCTGGGCATAGTACAGGCATGGATATGGTACACAAGACTGTTGGGGGGTCACTCCCCAGGGTGGTGAACACTGTCAGAGACCAGACCTGCAGCACACACCGCAGACATCAGAATGATTGTTATGGTGGAGCTCAATGAGCAAAATGTGCTTAACGTAGGAATTGATATCTGCCAGTTATCAGAGGAAACGTTTGATAGCTGTGTACCATATACCCAGGTGTAGGGTGGCATTGCTAAGGTATGCAACTGCTAGTATTGGCAGATACAGACAGGGCCCAATGTCTTGCCTCTCCAGGTGGCACTGGCCAATGGGGCCTGTGGGTGTGTGTGTGGCCCTGTTGGCTGCTGCTTTACGGCAGAGTTCCCCAACTCCAGTCCTGGTGTTCCAAACACTGTTTGGGTTTTCATGCTGTCCCTCATAAATATGCATGAGCTACATCTGCATACCATGGGGGTGGTGCATAGCTATGCAGCACAGGCATCTTTATTAGAGGCAGCATGACACCGGAATGGTGTGGGGCCCTCCAGGACTGCATTTGCGGGACTCTGCTATAGGTAATGTGCCTGTTTCTGGTGTCTGTGTTTGGTGTGGTAAAATATAGGCCTTGCGTATGTTCTCTGCACTAAAGGAGTGTCTTTACTATCACTGTTTAGTGGTGGGTAAAACTATGGGGACTGGGTTGGCAGGAGCCCCAGCTAGGATTTGAACCTGTGACCCTCTGGTTTTACAGGCACTGGCTGTGTCTGTTGCACCACACTGTGGCCACAGAGACAGTGCAGTCCCTGGAGTTAGTTAAACCGGCCTGACGAGTCAGAAACCCTGCTCTGCAACAGGTTTACTGTGGCCTCATTTACCTTGTATGCAGACAAAGGTGCACATAAACCTCAGAAAAGACCTCACAAAAGGGGCACACACCCATAACCAAGCTGGGCAACAATGATATCATTGGGAAACATTACACCACACGCCCAGGACAGCTCCATTACAATGTAATGCTCTTTGAAAGGGTCTGCGGAGCGTAGACCCTTCCACACATCATTTCCTTTTATTTTGGTGCTTTCCAGGGAGTGTTGTTCCTTGTTGCCCATTGCTATCACTGTTGCCCAGCTGAATTCTGCTTTTTAAAATGTTTCTTGTGGTCATTTTTAACGTTTTATGTGAAATTTTGTTCTGTGCACATGTATCACACTGCTCACGTTTTGTGGGTTTCCCCGGTTTTTCTGTACATTGCTGACGTAAATGGTTTCTCTTCCCTTTAAATGCCTTTAACGACAGGTTTTCATTCGCGTTGGACTTGAGCTCTGAAATACAGCGCGTTAGTATGAGGGGAGCCTCTCCCCGCCCACTCTACGCCCATTGACCCCTTCTCTCCGCCCACTCTCCACCTTCTGCGCTGTTTTAACGCGCCGCGGAGGTTTACGATCGTTAACTACGGTTAACGCGCGTAGTATGACGTTAACGGTCGTTAGCGCATCTATACGCGCGTTATACGGCACTTACGGTCGTTAACGTCATATAACGCGCGTTAGTCACGTTTAACGCACTTTAGTAAACATCCCCCCATGTGTTCAATATGGTCTGAAAGTTGTTGGGACACTGTTTTCATTACCAGCTTAGATAACTATGATTGCATGTGTGTGTGTGTGAGACTCATTAATAAACAGCTGGTTAATGTCCTTTGCCTTCAGACAGAGCTCTTGATCCCAATACATCTTCCAGACAGCTTCACACTGCTGAATCTCTTCTGGATAAGGTTACCAGATACTGTATGCCCGATTGTCAGTATGGTCCTTGAATTTGAATGTAAGTTCCCTATTTTAATGTGCATTGTGTCATATTACTGCTGTTACTATAATTTGCCTATTTCCAAGTTTACCTCACTTGATCATTTTACCATAGCTATGGTGTTAAAGTAATGGAAGTTGCCTATGGAGGTCATTCATGAACGTGAGTTGCAGGATTACCTCAAAGGTGGTATTAGCAGCACTTTTGTGCTAATTGGGGCCAGGGATCCCCCCTGGGGCGGGGCCAGGTTCAGGGAGCTCCCCACCATCCGATACATGCCACGGCAGGACAGCCATGGGTTAGGCAGCAGGGAAACAGGGACTGGAGCCGCAGACGTTGGGGGCAACTGCGGGGAGGACGCCCCCTCAGGTGGAGGCAGCACGCCGGGTCGTCCTTGGGATCGATTCTGGCTACCGTGGGAATGAAGCATTCCCACAGACCAGAATCAGGTCCAAACAGCCCTGTCTTGCTCAGAGACATCCGGACCATCTGGATGTTCCTTCCCTGAATCGGGCTCCGCATCAAGCTCCACCCGTTGTACACTGCCTTGGGTGAATCTCTTCATAAAGGCGGTTAATGAATCATAATCAGTATGCAAATGATGAAAGGGAAGAATTCTCTGTGTTTGCTTCCCTATAGGAGACACCCGCATGGTACATTCCCTGTTTGAAAAGTATGGCCCATGTGGCATTAAAGCCAAATAAAAGAAAGAGAAGGTGAGTAGGGAGGAAGCTGGAGACAGAGTGGGCATGTAAAGGGGACCTGGACAACCCATCTTCAGTTCCTAGCAGGAGCCTGGGAAAGCCAAAGAGCTATAGGAGTAGTTTAGGATCCCCATATGGGATCCTGAGGTTGCAGCTCCCCCCCACCCCCACCCCCCATGCAGTTGACACCAAATAAAGGAGCCAAGAAGACAGATAGAGGAGAGTGAGGTACAGTTCCAGGGGCACTCTGGAGTGTGGGGAACCAGAATCTGGACCACAAGGATCTCTTTCCCCCTACAATAACAATGAAACGCGATGGAAGACAGCACATGACCAGCCCGAAGCAAAACTGCTGAGCAGAATTATAGTTAGCAGGGTGGAAATTTTCCAAGGATGATTATGAGCCATGTTACTGAAGAAGTGGACTGAACCGTGTCTTTGAATTGCATCATCCTTCTACAAAACATTTGTCTTTGTTGTTTGGAGCACCACGTATGGGTCAGTGAGAGTTTGTTGCAAGTATGTTTGCACCCAGGGCCTTAAAGAAGAGAATCTCTTCTCCCCCTCCCCCCCCAGGGTCGGCGGAAGGGTATGAGACGCCCTAGGTGAACCTCATCCCTTGCAACCCCTCTGCACACACCCCGACTCTCGTTGCTGCTGCTTCTCACTGCGATGTCAGCGGCGGCGATGCTTTTAAAATGGCACTGAAATGCCAGTTACCATCACCTCCGGCACTGCGGTGCCGTTGTGCTACTGCCACCCCTTCAATTCCACTTCCTCTTTGCATGGGGGCAAAAGTGGTTGCAATGGGCACCCCCAGAGGGCCAGCCTAGTTTGTGCAAAGGTAGCACTGACCGTGCCCTAGCTCAGAAAATCCACTCCAGGTCTTCCAAATGAGAGAAGTGAGGATTAGAATCTGGACTGGTGACCCGCTGCGGCTGCCCAGGAAGGGTGCCACATATACTTTAGCCATATTGAAAGAGGACAATGTTCAGACAGCGAGTTTGCACATATAACTAGCTATTTACAGCCATACAGGGAAATTGCTCTCATAAGAATCGAGGACTGCAGGGTAAGTCATACCATGAGCATACTAACAACTATTTGAATGTCAAGCAGCAATGAGCTGAAGGTGACTGTAAATGTCTTGGCTGGGAAAGGAGGCCAAAACCAGTAAAGCTTCCTGTCATGACCCCCTCCCTCTGCTCTTTGGGCTCTTCAGATCTCAACAGAGGCACAGCTGGAAGTTTTGGCTTGAAAAGAAAGCAACAGTTTCCTCATGCCAGACCCTGGAAGCATCAGAGGTCTTCCAGCTGTTGCTTATAGCTGCTGCCTTCTCTTCTGAAAAGCTGGACCCTCTGTAGACGGTGATGCCCAGTAAGGTGAAGGGTTGGTATGTGATCGAGTCTGGGTGCGGTCTAGAATGCCAGGGAGAAAAGGGCAAAAGCCTGGCCTCGGATATAAAAACAGAGAAATGCCAATAAAGTGGCACCAGAGAAAAAAAAGTAGTGGAAAGACATTGCTCAGAGTCCTTTGGGATAGGAAGCAAATTATAAATGTTAAATTACATTAAATTAAATCTGGTGTAAGAATCGGTGGCAGCTGGGGAGGGGCTGCCGCTGCCGCCAACCACCCAGGCCGGCCGCCATAGACAGTCGCCTAGCTCTCCTAGTGGACAGACCGGCCTTGTTCAGAGGTCACCAGATCTTTGAGGGTCAGTGGACGCAAAGAACCTAGAGTAGCTATCCTGCTGTAAAGAAACAGGAGCGGGCACATCCTGGCGACTAGATCGGGAGATACCCAGAGAAGTCAGAGGATCTTCTGTTGCTCAGGATGTGCATTCAGTTTGTACTTATGGTTCAGAAACTTCAATGCATATAAGAATGAGATGAACTCAGTTAGAC
Source organism: Ichthyophis bannanicus (assembly GCA_033557465.1). Lineage (NCBI taxonomy): Eukaryota > Metazoa > Chordata > Amphibia > Gymnophiona > Ichthyophiidae > Ichthyophis > Ichthyophis bannanicus. The sequence goes on from CM066035.1 coordinate 48,057,140, forward strand.
AGGCATAAAATCTCTGAATTAGTGTACGTAAATTCAATTTATATCTAAATATCTAAACATTGTCCAAACACCCCTAAAAGTATCCGGAAACAAGCTGCAAGATTTTCCATGTGCACCCGTATGAGGGGGGGGGGGGGCTGATAAGTCTCTGGTCTTGTAACGAAACAGAAATCTATGGGCACCTTTCAGTTCTGGAGATCCCAAAGATCTCTCTGCAGTTTTGTTTTACTTAACACATTTTATTTCATAAAACAAAACTGCAGAAATCATTCGGATCTCTGGAAATGAAGTATGCCCATAGCTTTATGTTTCATTACAAGACTTATCGTGCCCCCTCATATGACCTGCCGAGAAAGCTCTCACAGGAAGAAGTTATGTTGACTTAGCAGAAATAGACGTAAGGTCACATGAGTGACCACCGTCGCTCTTCAGAGGTGATGAGTTAAAATTCATTTTATTATGCTAATTTCCACTACAGATTGCTCTCCTTCAGACAGTTATGGCGCCGATATTTAAAAGCACTCGTCCAGATACCAACACCAGCTCACCAGCTGGGTTTATCTGATGATAGTGTCACTGAAAATCATACTGACTTCCCCAGCACCATCCACAGAGCTCCAAGGCAGAGCATGGGCAGAACCAGAACTATCCAGATGGCAGCAATTTCCAGTCTGGTAGACTTACTGGGTAATGTGGGACAGCAAGAAACTGACTGGATATCGCCATTTTCGGATGACTCTGGTGCTGACCGTATTATACATCTCTTCAATACTGGCCACTATCCAGACAGCAGTGCTGAATTTACATATTTGATTTAACTGCCACAGCTGGCGAATATAAAAGCGCTAACCACAGGGGTTTAACATCTACTTGTATAATAGCAAATCTGTTACCTTTTAAGGGTTTTTGCAAAGGTGGATGTCATTTTCAGGATAGAAGGTAAAAATATTCATAGTTCATTGAAATGCAGGTCATTGCTCAGACTTTGCTTGCTACGGTCTTGGATGACTTCGAACCCAAACCAATAAAGCTCATATCTCCTGCAGGCCCTCCTAATGAGAAATAGAGATGGCAGTCTAGTGAAAATAAAAGGGAGGTATTAAAGACAGGACAGGAGTGTTACGTGTCTTCATAAGTGTGGCCCCTGATTTGGGTACTCCATAGGTTTTCAACCCAGTCCTCGGGGAACTCTAGACCAGTCAGGTTTTCAGGATTCGCAGAATGAATATGCATATGATAGATTTGCATACAATGAAGGCAGAGCATGCAAATCTTTCTCATGCATATTCACTCTGGGAATCCTGAAAATCTGTCTGGCCTAGGGTTCCCCGAGGACTGGGTTGAAAACCCCTGCAAGTACTCTGAGAGTTTACGTTTACTGGGATCCAGGTATCTGCTCCCATGTGCGATGTTTCTTGGGGAAACCTGGTGTCGATTCTCTGATTTGGGGCAGGGTTGTGGGAAGGATTTATCGATTTATCAACTTCAAGGCCCTACCTGTAGTTCCTTAGTCATAAAGACATTCCAGACCGTTTCAAAATTAAAGTCTTTACTGGAAAAAAATAATAAAAAGTCCTAAACATTGTTTCTTACTCACAAATAATACAGCAAATTTGGAATTTCTGCAGTGCACTGGGATAAGGGGTAAATTCTTTTCTCTTCTGCCTTTTCCTTTCTCAGTTTGTTCTTTTCTCTGATTCCAGTGTCAGCAGCACATGGATAGTGCTCCTGTAGCCTCCTTTAAGACTGGCTTATGAACACATTAGCTTTTCAGGATGAAAGCAGGCACCTCTCACAGCCTCTTTCACCTGAGACTCTGATTCACCCTGGACATCGGATCCAAGGGCTCCGGACTCCAGGTCCAGCAACTGGCTTCGTAGAGCTCAAGCAGACTAGAAATACTGTCTGCCCTCAGGCTCCAAGCTGAGAGATGCCACTTCTGGTCTGCAAAACATAAGTGTTCCCTCTATAAAAATACTTCAGTGAAAATGTGTAATTTCCAAGTGAGCTGATCTTTGGACTGGCTCAGACTGTGGAACCCTAACGCTGAACCCAGTGGACTCCTCTGATTTAGTCCATGACGGCACAGCAGTTTCCACCAATAAGAAAAGCCGAACTGATGCATGTAACATGCAATAAAGATCATATATGTGCAGCTGAAGTCTTTCTGTAACTTCCTCTTAGATCAGGTTGATGTGAATTCCACCTGATTATCACTTCCAAGCAAATTTGAATAAATCAGATTCTACCTTTTGGGAACCTGACAGGTACTTGGCTACTGTTGGAAGCAGGGTACTGGGTTTGAGAGTGTGAGCCAGTAAGGCAATTCTTATGTTCTTATTCTGATGGGGCACATTTATACTCATTTGGGGGGGGGGGCAGTTAAATGAGTGATGTTCTGAACATGTTCCACATGCTTAAGTCTTTGACCTTACAGATCTCTAGCTTTTCACTTCCTGTTATGCATCAATGAAACCTTTTTTCCTATCGGTGTACATTTACCCTCCCCCCCATCCCCCTCAGTTTTTATGAGAAGTATCTCAAGTCCCATCTCTTATCTGCTTCTTAAATCCTTGTCCCTCCTTTCTTTCCTCCTACATTTACCTAAAAAGACCTGACCTGATACTTAAACACTGTGGTCAGTGTTTACTTTAAACCTTGGGTGCTGCATTTAAGTATAATCCATACGTTCAATGGATTATGGGCAGTGCCAAATATATGTAAAAAGCTGCCAGCACTGTGGCTATCTGGATAGCGCTGCTGTCTAGATACCTATCCGGATAAATTTAGGACAGCCTTTTCGTTCACCTAAATTTATCTGGATAGTTATATGGATAGTGGTCTGAATATCGTACCTATATGGAGAATTTCTGGGACTGCCCACACTCTGCCCCCCAGCACTATATGGATAGGGTGTGATTCTATATAAGGTATGTAAGATGGTACTCATAACAGACACACATAAGCCCCAATTTTGTTGGACTTACGTGCATGGATGGGCACGCAAGCGTGCACTTAGAGAACAGTGACCCCCTCTTAAGCGCGTGGTGTCATTGCGTGGAAGTGCCATAGCGGCTTGCACAGGGTGGCACTCGGGCGGAGCTTAGGTGCGGCCTCAGCTGACACACGTAAGTTATAAAATACTATGACTTATGCGTGTAAGTTCAATGATCTAGGTATGACAAGTTACAGCTTCTCTTGGGCTGGGATATCCGCTGCATCTAGGTTCCATCACATCCGTATGCTTCTATTTTATAAAGCATGTGCTTAACGTGTGCTACCATGCATTGCCTGTGTGGGAGTATACAGAATTACCCTCATCATGCCCAGGTGGTCTGGAAGGACTTTCAGTGCCACTGTACAGATAGTGCTGCAGAAAATCCACAGCTAGTGCCGCCGAAAGGAACTGTTACCTGGATATTTGCTTTTAAAGATTGAAATGACCGTGCCTCACCTCTGCCCTGGCATCTCCCCGTTATAGCTTTCTTCAGTTGCGTTTTGAGATTCTGTAACCCGAACTTGTATTGTCAGGTCCCTTATAGAAGGGCGTCACAGAAACAGACTGAAAACACTAAACATTGTCTCGCTTTGTCATGGCGCAGTTAATGTGACTCATACTTGTTGTATATGACTTGCATAATGAGCTGGTCAGGCAGAAGGGACGATTTTGAAATAATCAGTTCATTGAATTGACCTCTGGTGCCCAGTGATTTTTCATCATGGCAGGAGCTTCATTCCCGATAACAAGGAGACGGTTCCCCAATGACAAGGCTTTTGTGTCAGTGAAATGCATGGTAAGGACAAGGAAACTCAGGACATTATGGACTTTAGTGAGGTGCGAGAGGACAAGGGGGTCATGCAGTGAAGTTAGAAGGGGGGAGTCTTAGAGGAAACTTGAGAAAATATTTGTTTAGGGAGAGGCTAGTAGATGTCTAGAATACTCTGCCAGCAGCCATGGCTGTAAGCAAATTTGTGACCAAATTCAAGCAAGTCTGGACAGACACAAAGGACAGTGATAAGGTCAAAGAGTAGAGCTAAGCAGAGGTTTAGCAGGGTCTGTGTTTATGCAGCTGAATGGATTCAGAGATTCTCCTTAGGAAACTGATAATCAGCATTGATAAATCCATTTAAAATTAACCAGATTCCTTATCCAGTAACTCCAAACAGATTTTCAGTGAAATTATCTGTTTAAGCCAGGCTGCTAAATAGGTGGGTCTAAGCTGAAACAAATCAGTTGTCTGTTTGAGTTAGGACAAATATTTCTGCAGTTCTAGTTTAGTTATGCAAATAGTAAATGATTTGTCATTACCTGGAGGGAAGTGAGACTGATGTCCTGGTGCAGTCTCTATGATCATTACAGCACTCCTCTGTGGCAGTGGTCTAGGCCCCAGACACAGAAGCAAGAGCTGACGGTCACAGGGAACGTGAAAGAAGCAGAGAGAGAGAGAGAGGGAAAGAGAGAGAAGAGAGGGAGGGAGGGAGAGAGAGAGAAGAGAGACAGAGAGAGAGAGAGAGAGAGAGAGGGAAAGAGAGAGAGGGAGAGAGATGAGAGGGAGAGAGAGAGAGAGAGAGAGAGAAAGAGACAGAGATGGAGAGAGAGGGAGAGGGAAAGAGAGAGAGAGAGGGAGAGAAGGCAGAGAGAGAGAGAGAGAGAGAGGGAGGAGAGAGAAGGAGAGAGAGACATGCATAGAGAGAGAGAAGAGAGGACGGGCAGAGAGAAGGCGGGAGAGAGGACAGAGAGACCCAGAGAAGATGGTCAAGAGAGAGGGTATGAGAGAGAGAAGAGAGAAGTCCATAGAGAGAGAAGAGAGGCAAAGAGAGAGAGGGCAGAGAGAGGAGAGAGAGCGAGAGAGTAGAGAGGAGAGAGGTCCAGAGAGAGAGGGAGAGAGCCAGAGAGGGCAGAGAGGGGGCAGAGCGAGAGGGGGCAGAGAGAGAGAGGGAAGGGCAGAGAGAGAGAGAGGGCAGAGAGAGAGAGGGCAGAGAGAGAGGGGGCAGAGAGAGAGAGAGGGCAGAGAGAGAGAGGGGGCAGAGAGAGAGAGAGAGGGCAGAGAGAGAGAGAGAGGGAAGAGAGAGAGAGGGCAGAGAGAGTGCAGAGAGAGAGGGAGAGAAGGAGAGAGGCACAGAGAATAGAGGGAGAGAGGGAGAGAGAGAGAGGGCAGAGAGGGCAAGAGAGGAGAGAGAGAGAGAGATGGGGAGAGGGAGAGGCAGAGAGAGGAGGAGGAGAGCGAGAGAGAGAGAGAGAGAGGGCAGAGAGAGAGGGAGAGAGAGAGAGGGCAGAGAGAGGAAGAGAGAGAGAGAGAGGGAGAGAGTGCAGAGAGATAGGGAGAGAGAGAGAGAGGGAGAGAGGGCAGAGAGGGAGAGAGAGAGAGGGAGAGGGGCAGAGGAGAGAGAGAGGGAGAGAGAAGAGAGGTCAGAGAGGAGGCGGAGAGAGGGGAGAGAGAGAGGCAGTGGAGAGGCCGAGAGAGGGGAGAGAGAGAGAGAGGCAGAGAGAGGAGAGAGAGAGGGAGAGAGGGCCAGAGAGAGAGAGAGAGAGGGAGAGAGAAGGAGGAGAGAGAGCAGAGAGAGATATAGGGAGAGAAGAGGCAGAGAGAGAGGGGAGGGGAGAGAGGGGGCAGAGAGAGGGCAGAGAGAGGACGAGAGTTGCAGGAGAATAGGGAGAGAGAGAGTCATAGACAGATATATGGCAGCGAAGTCAGAGAGAGAGAAGAGAGCGAGAGATAGAGAGAGAGGAGTGCGCGAGTGAGAGGAGAGAAGAGAGAAATAGCGAGAAGAGAGGAGAGTAGAGGCAGAAGGAGAGAGAGAGAGAGAGGGAGGAAGGGCAGAGAGAGGGAGAGAGAGTAGAGAGGAGATAGGGAGAGAGAGAAAGAGAGGGAGAAAGGGCAGAGAGAGAGAGAGGGGGGGAGAGAGAGAGGGAGAGAGGGCAGAGAGAGAGAGAGAGAGAGAGAGAGAGAGAAATCTCGATAAACTGGGAACATATAATACAGTTCATGGATAAACTAAAGAGCAGCAAATCACCTGGACTGGATGGAATACATTCCAGGATGCTGAAAGAATTGAAATTGCAGACCTACTTTTAGTAATTTGTGAACTATCCTTAAAATCATCTGTAGTACCTGAGGATTGGAGAGTCGCCAGTTTTACACAGTTTTTAAAAAAGATTCCAGGGGTGATCTGGGAAATGACAGACCAATGAGCTTGACATCCATACCAGGCAAAATGGTGAAAACCATTATAAAGAACAAAATTAGTGAACATAATGATAGCCATAGCTTAATGGCAGGAAGCCAACATGGATTTAGCAATGGAAAGTCTTGTCTCATTAGTCTGTTATATTTTTTTAAGGTGTGAATAAACAGGTAGATCAAGGTGAGTCAGTGGATATAGGGGCATGTTTACTAAACATTCCTAACGTGCGGGGCCGCAGTAGTGTGCCTGTGCCATATAAGGAGTGGGCGGTTCAGGCCGAAAAAGGAAAAAAAAAGACCGGATGTGTTCGCGTCGCGTTAATGTGCGGGGCCCACATTAGCGCGTGGGAAGGCTAAGTGGGGCGCAGCTGTGCACATATAGGAACAGAGCCATAGCACAACGGTGAAGACAATAACCAATGGTGCAGGGGCCATGGGTTCAATCCCCCAGTGTGTGCAGCCCAAAAAGACTGGCTGAGGCACCACCTTGAATGTGGAAATGTGTGTCAGGAGGCAAAATAATTTTGGGGCGGCATAAGGTGGCGCATTCTTCATTTTGGGGCGGCATAAGGCGGCGCACTTTTCATATTGGGGCGGCATAAGGCGGCGCACTGTTCATATTGGGGCGGCATAAGGCGGCGCACTGTTCATTGTGGGGCGGCATAAGGCGGCGCACTGTTCATTGTGGGCAGCAGGATGCGGCGCGCTGATGGCCACAAGGCGGCGCGCTGATGCTAAAGCAAAGGAACACAGCCACAGCACAATGGTTAAGACACTAACCAATGGTGCAGGGACCAGCAGTTCAATCCCTCACAATGCCCATTGAAAAAGGCTAGCTGAGGCAGTATATTTTATGTTGTGGAGTGCTTTAGGAGGCTTTTTAATTCTATTTAGTGATAACTACTAGCAAACGCACTCTCACAGCATGTTAACATAAGGCGGACCATAAGGCACATGTTACAGTGCACCGTCCGCCAAGGCACCCTAGAATGTCCCCTACAGGGCAGCATGTATGTTGCGACACAGGATAATGTATAGTGCACCCTATATGGATGGCACCCATAAGGTGGCCTATAGGGCGCCCTAAAGAGCACCCTCAGAGGCACCTTATGGGTACAGTATGCCAAGGGTGTGTTTGCTGTCATAAAAATATGTACAGTAAACAAAGATAATGCTCTGGACAACCCTATCACAGAACTCCACAGTAGGCTTGAACCCATGACCGCTGGCTGCAAAGGTAGTGACGTAACCATTGGGCTACAGTCCTATAGCTGTCAGCAAGCCCCTGGCTGCCTGCAGAGAGCCTGCACGTCACCTCACAGACAGTCTGCTGTTGTAAACATAATAGGGTTAGGCCACCCGTACCCATGATGCACTGCACATGCAAATCAGCTGTCCACAGATGCACACAAGATGGGGAATGCACCCCAACAGCTACCCGGCCTGGTAGGGGGAATTGTCCGTGTGCACCCACACAGCACCTCGGCCTGGTAGGGGGTCCTGAGCGGGTGGACTACCAGCAAAGAGTAGCTACACACCGTCACATTGTGCGGGTACTGTGCTCACCCTGAGGGTGTGATGTGGCGCCCAGGACCAAGTTCACAACACCAGCCATGGCTGAATGAGGCCATGACAGAGCTCCAAAACAGTACTAACCTGCGAGATAGGAAGGTGCTGCAGAAACATCTTGGATATCTCTGTCTGTCTCAGTTAGTGGAAACCCCCATGTACCCCTAGGTGGTCAAGGTACCCACCAACCACACCCCCCCCCCCCCCCAGGTGGCAAACAGGGCCTCCCACCAACAGATTCCCCATCCTCCTCCCCCAATGGTAGTAGAGTGGACCATCAAACCACAGTCCTGCTGGGGAACAGACACCCTACAGGGCAGTCCAAGCAGCTCCACACACATCCATAACACAATATCAGACAGACTTTAGGCCTGGATATCCAAAGATGCACCCCAGCAATATCTGATATTCTCCTGCAGCAAGCCATCAGCCGCTGCACCCTGCAAGGCACTCCATCAAGACACATACCAGCTGTGAACAGTCTGCTGGTCAGCCCTGATGGAAATGCATGCACCCAAAACTGGGGTGGCAGCACACCCAAGCAGAGAGTTCTGTGAGGAGACCCCAACAGAAAACCCATATATATCACAGGAGAGAAACACAATACAGCACTATGGGGGTGCCTAGCCATGCTGTCATCACTGCACACTCAGGGTGAGAGTGCTCCCCCAGCAGCACATACGGAGGTCACCCTGTCTGTGTAGGTGGTGGCCGGGCACTACAATGTCACAGCCAGTGCCCTATGCCCTGTGCAGATGCATCCTGGCCAGCCCACCATTTCTGACCTATACCCATGGTACCTTGCTGCTCATTATGCACATTGGCAGGCCAATACTGGCAGTAGTGCTGGCAGTGTGGGTTGGGGAAGGTGTTTGCAGCCAACACACACTGTATAGACCAGGGGTGGGCAAACCTGGTCCTGGAGGGCCGCAGACCAGTCAGGTTTTCGGGATATCTCTAATGAATATGCATGAGATATATATGCATTAGAGATATCCTGCCAACCTGACTGGTTTGTGGCCCTCCAGGGCTGGATCTGGAGACCCCTGCCTTACACCTCTGTCATTTAAGATTGTGAGTGGACAAGGTGCAGATGTCCAAGACATCAAAAAGGTTAGATAGAATTTGTCACAGTCCTCCTCACTTCTCACCACCACCAAAAAATTGTCTATTAGACAACTTTTCGGTGGTGGTGAGAATCGAGGAGGAATGTGACACATTCTATATACCCTTTCGATGTCTAGGACATCTGTACCTTGCCCACTCACGATCTTAAATGACAGAGGTGTAAGGCAGGGGTCTCCAAATCCAGCCCTGGAGGGCCACAAACCAGTCAGGTTGGCAGGATATCTCTAATGCATATATATCTCATGCATGTTCATTAGGGATATCCCGAAAACCTGACTGGTCTGCGGCCCTCCAGGACCGGAGGTGCCCACCCCTGGTATAGACAGACACACACTCCCACACCTATGCCAGCATTGTGCTATATTGAGAGGGTGACTAGCCTTGCCCACCACACCGGTCCTGGGCACGGCACAGGCATGGATATGGTACGCAGTACTGCTGGGGGTCACTCCCCAGGGTGGTGAACACCGTCAGAGGCCAGGCCTGGAGCACGCACTGCAGACACTAAACAGATTGTTCGGATGGGGTCAACTAGCAGTATGTGCGTAACGTAGGGATATCTATCAGCCTGTCCTCTTAGCACACGTTTCAGAGCTGTGAACCTCAGGTGTAGGGTGACATTGCTAAGGTATGCAGGTGCTAGTATTGGGAGATGCACACAGGGTCCAATGTTCTGCCTCTACAGGAGACATTGGCCAATGGGGCCTGTGGGTGTGGGTGTGTCTGCCCCTGTTGGCTGCTGCTTTAACGGCAGCGCGTCCCAAATCCGGTCCAGTTTTGCATCACACTGTTCGGGTCTTCCTGCTGTCCCTCATGAATATGCATGAGCTACATCTACATGCCGTGGGGGTGGTGCATAGATATACAGCACAGGCATTTGTATGAGTGGCAGCATGGAACCTGACTGGTGTGTGGCCCACCAGGACTGCATTTGGGGGATTCTGCTGGAAGTTCTGCCCCTGTTCATGGTGTCTGTGCTCAGTGGGGTAAAAGATAGATGTATTAACATTGCATATATCCTCGTCATGAAAGGTGTGTCCTTACTGTCACTGTTTATTTGAGGGGAAAATATGTGGGCAGGATTGGCGGTAGCCCCAGCTGGTCTTTGAACCTGTGACCTTCTGTTTTTGCATGCACTGTCTGTGTGCACTGCACCACCGTGTAGCCACAGATTAGCTGAATTCCCTGGATAGTCCATGACTGTGGATCCGGCAGGGCCTGTCTGTTGCTGTGGACTGTGCCAGCCTGCATATGGCTAGGCCTCTGTCGTACGGGACTGCATTTGGGCGACTTGGCTGTAGGTATTGCCCATTGTTGTGGTGTGTGTGTGGTGTTGGGTAAAATATGGGTGATCTCCCCATGCCTATGTTCCCTGCAAGACAGGGGTGTGTGTGCTATCTTTGTTCAGTGGTGGGTAAAATATATGGCCAGGGTTGGAAGGTGCCCCAGCTGGGATTTGAACCTCTGACCCTCTAGGTACTGGCTCTGTCCGCTGCACCACACTGTGGCCACATGGACAGTGCAGTCCCTGGAGATAGTAACATGGCAGGATGGAGTCGCAAAGCCTGCTGTGTGCATTTCTACTGTGGGCTCCTTCACCCTGTCTGGTGACAAACGTGCAAGTAAAGCCCACAGAAGACCACGGGAAAAGGGGGATAAAATATAACCAAGCTGGGCTACAGTGATATTAATGGGCAAACATGGAAAACACTCCCAGGACAGCTCCAGAAAAAGGGAAATGTTTTTTGGACGAGTCTCCGCTCCGTACACCTTTCCATAAATCATTTGTTTTTGGAGCTTTCCTGGGTGTGTTTTCTAGTTTTGCCCATCACTATAACTGTTCCCCAACTGAATTACTATTTTTAATATTTTTGTGGTGGTCATTTTCTATTTTTAGTTGCACTTTTGTGCTGTGCACATGTATCACACTGCTCACGTTTTTCAGGTTTCCCCGGTTTTGCTGTACATTGCTGACGGAAATGGTTTCTCTTCCCTTTAAATCCCCTCTACCGCGAGTGGTTCACTCGCGCTATTTTTGCAATGGAAATTCGGCCCCGCAACTGTGCGAGGGGCCTCTCCCCACCCCTTCCCCGCCCATTAACCCCGTCTCTCCGCCCCTCCGGGGCCTTCCTCCGCCCTCCGTAGGCCTTTACACGCCTCTATCGGACATTTACGGGCCCATGCTTGTGCGGGGCTCGTTAGTGTGACGCGCACGTGTGCGGGGCTTCGACGCACATTTGCGGGGTGCTTAAGAGCACTTAAGTGCTGCTTTTAGTGTTTTAGCGCCGCGCAAAATAGCGGTTTTTAGTAAACATGCCCCATAGTGTTTCTGGATTTTCAGAAAGCCTTTGACAAGTTCCATCATGAGAGACTATTGCAGAGATTAAAAAGTCATGGGATAGGAGGCAGTGCACTACTGTGGATTAGGAATCGGTTAAAAGATTAGAAAATAAAGAATAGGGCTAAGTGACTAATTTTCTCATAGTAACATAGTATATGATGGCAGATAAAGACCAGTATGGTCCATCTAATCTGCCCAGCAAGGCGGCAAGTGTAGGTGCACCTGCTGCTCCGTGCAGATCACCCCTCGCCATGCCTTTGTTTAGGGGTGTACCAACTGCTCCGTGTAGGTCACCCCTATTTGTTAAGATATAAGAGATAGTTAAGTTTATTTTGATTTTATCCTGTTGCTGTAAAGGGATCCACTGTGTCTGTCCCATGCTATTTTGAATTCTGTCAAGGCATTTGCACCCACCACTTCCATCGGGAGGGCATTCCAAACATCCACCACCTTTCGGTGAAAAAGTATTTCCTGACATTGCCTTTGCTTGCAGCTTCATGTTATACCCTCTTGTTTTACAGCTTCCTCCTCTTTGGAAGAGGTTTGTTTGTTCATTAATACTCTTTAAGTATTTAGAGGTCTGAATCATATCTCCCCTGTCCCTCCTCTCCTCCAGAGTGCACATATTTAGGTCTTCAAGTCTCTTCTCATAAGTCTTCTGACGCAGACTCCAAATCATTTTGGTTGCCTTCCTTTGAACCATTTTAGTCTTTTTATATCCTTTGTAAGATATGGAACCCGATTCCGGTAGGGGCATGTCCTGGCCATCCAGATGGCCCCAAGCAAGACGGGCCCATTTGGACCCGATTCTTGACTGCAAGAACAAAACTTTCCTGCGGCAGCCAGAATCGGGCCTGAGGATGGCCCAGAGTACCCCTGCCGCCTGCGGGGACATACTCCCCGCAGGTGTCCCCCGACTCTGGAATTCCAGGCCCCCCTTTTCTCTACCTTCTGACCCAAGGCTGGCCTGCCATGACCTTGATTGGGTGGCAGGTACCCCCCCGCACCCAGCCCCGGCCCCGGCCCCGGGGGTGATCCCAAGCTCCAATCGTGGCAAAAGTGCTGCTTATTCCACCTTTAAGGTGGAATAAGCAGCACATCCCCAAGGGCCAGGCAGCATGTACAGGGCCGTGACCTGAATCGGCCCTGTACATGCTGCCGGGCTGGCCCAGCCCCATTCTACCCCGATCCCTCCCCCTCCTGCTCCCCGCCAGCTCTCTCCATCCTGATGCACATTATGTACAGGGAGAGCCGGTGGGAGAACCGGGCCCCGACGGCTTGCGGGGCTGCACATCTTGCCGGGACATGCAGCTCCGCAACCTGCATTTCAGAATGGGGCCCATGGTCTCTAAAACTGAGCACAGTATTCCAAGTGAGGCCTCACGAACGACTTGTACAGTGGCATTAGTACCTCCTCCTTTCGGCTGGTAATTCCTCTCTGTATGCAACTCAGCATTCTTCTGGCTTTGGCCACCATCTTCTCACATTGTTCTGCCACCTTGAGATCCTCAGAAACAATTACTCCAAGGTCCTTCTCCTCATCCGTGTACACCAACCTCTCGCCCTCTATTGCATACATTTCCCTTGGATTTCTGCATCCCAAGTGCATGCCACTGCACTTCTTCACATTAAATCTTAACTGCCACTCCCTCAGGGGTATCCACTCTGTTGCAAATTTTCATGTAATCTGCAAAAAGACAGACTTTTCTATTCAGTCCTTCAGCAATATCACTCACAAATACTGGTCCAGAAAGGTAGATTACCTCAAGGATCTATGCTGTGCCCTTATGATAGACTCTTGGCAAAATTAAAACGTCATGGGACTGAAGGCAGTGTAGTATTGTGGATCAGGAAATGATTAAAAAATAGAAAGCAGAGAGTAGGGCTAAATGGCCAATTTTCCCAGTTGAGAAAGGTGAATAGTGAAGTACTGCAGTGATCTGTCCTGCTGCATTTCAACATATTCATAAATGACCTAGAAATAGGAATAAGAAGTGAGGTGGACAAGTGCAAAGTTATGCACCCCACGATGTCAGCTACTCCCCCTCCTCCCACTCTTCACTCCCAGCTCCCCCCCCCCCACCCCCATACCTCTGCTATCCTTTCTTTTCTATGATCTCTGAGGAGGAAACCATTCACCACCTTTCCTCATCCAAACTCACTACCTCCTCCTCTGATCCTATTCCCACCCCGTCTCCTTAGCTCCATCTGCTCCACTGTAGTTCCTTCCATCTCTCATATTCTCAACCTATCGCTCTCCACCGCAACTTTCCTTGCAGTCTTCAAGCATGCTGTAGTTGCACCTCTCCTCAAGAATCCCTCAGTACACTACAAAGGACCTCCTTCAATTCCGGAAGAATTTAAAACCTTCCTGTTAAATAAATAAATAAAATTAATATTTGTAATGGTACTTTGAAATTTCAGCCAGTCTTTAATTTTTCATGGGTACATCACCCTTCCCTCTGCTGTTCTCTTGGAAATTTCAACCTCCTTCTTAATGACCTACTTTCCTATAAAGAACTAATCCCAAAATGAACTAACCACGGAACTTGGGTCAAATCTGTCTCCTTCATAGCCTCCTGGTTTGCTGACAGTACAAGTCCAAAATATGCTGTGCCCTGTGGGTGTATGCTCCAGTCATCTGATGACACCTCATCTCACAATAGCTCCCCTAAAGATAAGAGCATATGAATATAAGTTTTGCTATGCTGGGTAAGACCAATGGTCCATCAATCCCAGTATCCTGTTTCCAACAGTGGCCAGTTCAGGTCACAGATACCTGGTAGAAGCCCAAAAGGTACACAGATTCCATGCTGATTATCCCAGGAGTAAGCAGTAGATTTTCCCAGTCGACTTTAATAATGGTTTATGGACTTTTTCTCCGGGAACTCACCCAAATCTCTTTTAAACCCAACTACACTAACAGCTTTTACTACATCCTCTGGCAGCAAATTCCAGAGCTTAATTATGTGCTGAGCAAAATAATATTTTCTCTGATTGGTCTCAAATGAGCTCCATTGCATGTCCTCTTTCTTTATACCTTTCAAAGGAGTAGTCTATCAATTCACCTCTGTCTCATCTCCAAGCTGAAGAGCCCTAATCTTTTAAGCCTTCCCTCACAGGGGTATCCTTCCATCCTTTTTATCATTTTAGTCGCCCTTCTCTGTACCTTTTCCAATTCCTCTATATCTTTTTTTTATATGCGGAGACCAGAATTGCATGAAATACTGAAGATGCAGTGGCACCATGGATAAGGCGAGGTTAACCACTAACAAGCACTCAGCAGCAGCAGGGCTTTAGTATATTCTCAGATTTAATTGGGGAAGGTTTCAGGCTTCCTAGCAGTGACAGCAGGACGGCTTGGCTACACATCACAGCTAAGGACATGAGGGTTCTGGAGTGATCTCCTACAGGAAGTCAAACTTAAAGGGTTGACAGCTTGCCTAGACGACAGTAGGCAGAGCAGTCAGGTAGACTAGATAGGCCAAATAATCTTCAATTGCTGATTTCTACTGTAACCACCCAGCCTAGCTGGTGTCAACTTTACTTAACTCTTTTTGCTGTTAATGTCACAGTGGTGATGGTGTTACCTCAAGTTGACAGCTGCCAAGGGATGACTCACAGTTTTACACAAAGTCCCTCTGTTGTAACACTATTGAAGCGCACTACTACAGGTAGGGAAAGAGAAACAAAAAACGAATGGACAGGACCAATTCACTGGATATCACAAGAAGGTGTTTATTAATTTCCCAATTTTAAATCTGTACAAGTATGTATCAAAATAACTAAAATGTGTGTTTAATCATTGACATGTTTCTCAATTGGTCTTTCAATAAAAAAATTTAAACAATTCTTTCAGTGTACACTAGGTTTTTTCCCTACATTAGCCCTTAATTTATGTAATGGAATGTATCATTGAGCTCATTTAAGTGTCTCAGCTCGTGAAGTGAAAGTAGCTACTTCACCCTCCGACGTCTTCCTCCGTTGGGGCCCTGGAAGAAACTGGCAGCACTCTGGACAGCAGAAGTTCTTCTTTCTTCTTTCTTCTCGCTTCTCTTTTCTTGCTAAAAAAATATAAGAACTGCACCCCTCTTAACTAATTTCTCCACCCTCCCCTATCCCGGGAAGATCCCTTAACTCACTATATACATACATATATATATATCAGCCCCTCCCTCATTTTTATATTATATATTTTTTTTAATCGGACCTCCCGGTCCTTTTCTCTTTCCCCGTAGAGCTCCATTTACCATTTGGGGCCTTCCCAGCCCTTTCACCAACCTCAGGGCCAAACTTTGAGGTCATCTCCGGGCCCTGCCTCCTCTTCCTCCTGACTCTGGGCCTTGCTCAAGGGCTCCAGAGTCAGTGCCAGGAAAGATCAGTCCCTCACGCATACATTGGGAAGAGCTGCAATAGACATGGCCTTTCCCGATGCTCCTAGACCTCTTATGGCCTTGACTGGGGAAAGCTGCAGTTATTCCTGGCTCTCCGATCAAGGCCTGCACCTCCCCGAGACCTATTTCAAGACTGCGGCATTTGCGGCACTTTTTTCTTTTAAAAACAAAGACAGCACTGCTCCACTCTACCCTGCAGCCGCGGAAAAGTGAAAGAAAGCCTCCCTTCACCTTTTACCTTCCCCGCAGCTGTGGGGAAAAGGAAAACAACAGACTAGCTGCCATCTGCAGCCTGGGATCGGCCCCAATCAACAACAACAACAAAAAATTCACCTTGGCTGCATTGGCAGCCCAACAACTGGCCCAGCCAGGTAAAAAAAAAACAATTTTTTAATATATTTACCCTGAGTTATACTACTTTATTACTGTGGGGTATGTTTACTAAACTGCGGTAACGTTACATAACGTGCGTTATGTAACGTTAATGATCGTTAGCGCATCATAATGCACGTTATGATGTGCTAATGATCGTTAACGTTACATAACGCGCGATAACCAACATTAACGATCGTAAAGCTCCGTGGCGTGGTAAAACACCGCAGAAGGTGGAGAGAGGGCGGAGAGAAGGGGTCAGTGGGCGGAGAGTGGGCGGGGAGAGTCTCCCTGCACACTAACGCGCTGATCTGAAGAGCTGAATCCAAGCGCGATTGAAAACCTGCCGTTAAATGCAGATTACAGGGGAGAGAAACCATTTCAGTGTCAGCAATGTACAGCCCAGGCAGGGAAACCAAAACAAAGTGATAAGTGTGATACATGTGCACAGAACAAAAGGGCACATGAACACTGAAAATGACCCCAACAAACTGGAAAACAACCATAACCAAGCTGGCCAATAGTGGTATCAATGAGAAACATCAACCCCCCCCCCCCCCGAGTAAGCTCCATAGAACAGATATAAATCGTGGAAGGGTCTGTACTCCGTCCCCATACAAGGTGAATGAGCCCACAGTGAAATAGCACTGCTCAGGGTTTTCCCCACCATCAGACAGGGTTCCTATCTTTATCTTTATATTTATTAAAACACTTGATAAACCGCTATGGCCAAAGCATTAAGCGGTGTACAATAAAATAAAATAAAAGTCAACACTGCAAAGTAAGGAAAAGAACGCCATAAAATAATAGGAAAGCAGAAAGTCAAATAAGGACATAAAAGGTGAACATGAAAGAGGACCAAAACAGAAGATAGTACAGGCTAAAACTATTAAAATTACTATGAAGACCAAATACATACTTCAAACAGAGACAAAAAAGACAGACAAAATGACATGGACAACATATCTTAGGGATGGGAATCAGAGGGAAGGTCAAAGGCTTGTTTAAACAGGTGAGTTTTGAGTAATGATTTGAAGTGCGGATAAGAAGATTCTAATCAGAGGATAGATGGTAAAGTGTTCCATAGAAGCGGACCCAAAAAGAAAAAGGCCGAGTGTCGGGTCTGTTCTAGGTGCGCTCGCGAAGGAGCAGGCAGAGCTAGACGGTTGGCGTGAAGGGAGGGAAGCTGGCGGTATGGGGTGTGGAGGGAGACGAGATCAGCCAGATAAGTGGGTTCACCCGTGTGAATGTCACGGTGAAGTAAGATAAGAAATTTATAGTGATAACGAAACCGAAGGGGTAACCAATGTAATCGAAAAAGAAGAGGGGTAATGGGGGGGCGGAGCCTGATGTCCAGCGGGTAGGACGCTTTGCGTTGAAGCTCCCGAGAGGCCTACTTAGAATCCTGACTTAATACCTATACAAATTTACTATTTCGCTCCGAGCTGACCGGGGCACCTCGGGGGGGATGGCGGCCCATAAACCAGCGCGCTTGGACTTCGGGTCTCCTTCTTCTTCTCACGGAAAACGCTCCAAAACAGAGGTGTCCTCCCCACAGAAGATGGTTCCATTTCGTGAAAACCCCGAAATGCACCTGGAGATTTTGGAGGAAATACGCGGCGTGAAGGAATTGGTGCAGTCCAATGGAGAAGCGCTTCGAGCCATGCGAGAAGACTTTGGAGTGCTCCAGGACCGACTTGAAAGTCTTTCATTACGGCAGGACAACATGGCGGGGGTCCTCGACTCGCACGAGGTGCGCTTGGGCAAACTGGACAAGGCTGAGCGCCAGATACAGAATCTTCAAAAGGAGTTAGAAGATAGCAATAATCGAGCCCGTCGCAACAATGTGAGGCTCCTCGGAATGCCGGAGGGGGTGGAAGCAGGAGATATAAGAGAATTCTTGCTCAAAACTCTTCCCTCCTTGCTGAAGATCACTTTTCACAGAGAACTGGAAATCGATCGAGCACACCGTGTTCCTGCCCACATGGCGCTCAACCGCACGACCCCCCGGCCTATTATCTTTAGCTTGCTACGATATCAACAAGTGGAACAAATTTTACATGTTGCCCGAGCGAATCATCATTTGGAATTTGAAGGTCGTAAGGTCTTCTTCTTTCCTGATTTGGCAAAGCCTACCGTTGACCGTCGGAAGAAACTCCTTGCTTTTCGCCCTCGACTTCAGCAGCTACAGGCTCGCTTTGGCCTGTTGTATCCAGCGAAGCTCCGAGTGACTCTCCACAACCAAACCAGGACGTTCGAAGATCCTGATCTACTATCAACATTTTTAGACTCCAAAGAAGCAGAGCAGATGCGCTGATCCCAAATCTTGGACTCTTATCTGCCGGCTCTATCCGCCATTTTGAAGGGCCCGATGCGGCGGTCATAGCCAAGCACAGAAATAGCCTGGACTTTCTTTCTTTCTCTATATGACTTTTGTTTTTTGGTCTCCTATCCCTTCATGATGTGTGCCTCGGTCGGATTCGGAGCACGCACAGTCCTACAGGTTATGTGTTTTTTTCAATTTCGGCCTTCTCTGGGGTTTCTCCCCGCAGACACATGGTCGCCAGTAATTTTGGGGTTTTGCTTCTCCTCTACCGTACTGCGGTTTTCTTTGTTAATGTGGGGCGCTTCATTGTATTATATTAGCTTATTTTTCCTATGTCATGTGTACAGCCAGATACAGTCAGTTTGAGGGACATAGTGAAATTATGTGTGCTATCATGCTCAGAATTTTTAACTTTTTGAATGGCCTTATGTGAAATCTTATCATTCACCGTCAAAGGCATTAATGGTCCACTCAAACTAATTAAGTAATACTGGAAAATTAGCTCCCATCTGAGCCCCAATGAATGGTGGAATCATGCTTGTCTTTACAGTAAATATGAACGAATACCTCGTCTGTTCGCTTCCTCCGTTCAGACTCCTTCTCATTGGTCTCAATGGAAGATGCTCAATGACTATGTACATTTTGCTAAATGCTCTCATCTGACTGTCTAACTTTGTATATATCTCTGTCCCATGATCATGCTGTATTGTAGATACTCTTTTGATCGTTTGATGTATAATCACTGTTAATTGGAAGCGCTCACATGCTGATATAATCGGGTAGAGAAGAAGCATCGGGGTGGGGGGTAATGGGTTTACTTTTCCTTATTGTGTACTTGTTTTGTCTCTTTTGGTGTGTTGTTTCTTTTGTTTGTTGCAAAATGAAAATAAAAGTTTAAAAAAAAAAAGAAGAGGGGTAACATGATCATAGGGGTGAGTGAAAGTAATAAGCCGAACAGCAGTATTTTGAACGGACTGGAGTCTTTGAAGCTGAGAATTAGGGAGATTTGCTAGGAAAACATTACAATAGTCTAGTCTACTGATGACGAGAGCCAGTACCAAAGTGACCAATGAATCGAAGGGTAAAACTGAACGGACGGCCCTGATCTGACGTAAAGACAGAAAAGAACGGCGAGTGAGGGAAGAAATGTGTAAGTGGAAAGAAAGAGTGGAATCAAGAATAACACCCAGATAACGAAAAGAAGAAACCAAAGGGATAGGAATAGAATCAATCAGAGGCACAATAGTCGGACAAGAGCCGCTTAAGGATACCCACATCGCAGTGGATTTAGCAGGGTTTAGATGGAGAAAGTTCTGGGAGAGCCAAGAAGCGATATGCGAGAGATAGTCATTAAATGGAGATATATCCGGAATTAGTGGAGAGACGTGATAGAGAAGAATGATGTCATCCGCGTAGATGTAAGGAGACACAGGAAATTGTTGAATTAGAAGGGGCAACGGAGCACAGAACCCTGTGGTACACCACAAGTGAGCGGAAAAGAAGAAGAGGAATGACCATTCGAGTGAACAGTGAATGAACGAGCCGAAAGAAAAGAGTGAAACCACTGTAAGACTGTACCCTGCAATCTACAGTCAGAAAGACGAGAGAGAAGAGTCCGGTGATCAATTAGATCAAAAGCTGTCGAAAGATCAAGTGAGACAATTAGAGTAATATCACCCCGATCATGTGCAACATGCAGTTCATTCAATAGTGCTAAGAGGACAGTCTCAGTGCTGTGCCCATGACGGAAACCTGCTTGGTGGGGGTGAAGGGAGTGAGTAGTCTCAATGTGGGAATTCAGCTGTTCCAAAGCAAACCGCTCCAGAAGTTTGGCTATGAACGGGAGATTTGAGACGGGGCGCCAGTGGGACAGAACGGAAGGATCAAGTGATGACTGCTTTAGAAGAGGACGTACAACAGCAGATTGCCAAGCGGATGGAAAAAGGCCAGATGACAAACTGGAATTAATAATGTCAGTTAGGAACGGCAAGAGCTGCAAAGAAGGCTCTGCTAGCCAGCTTGATGGAATTGGGTCTAAACTACAAGTGCACATGTCCCGCAACATCAGGGCGGGCATGTCGGAACGGCAACTGGACAGATGCCGGAGAAGGGGATACAGAGGGCCGCAGGCGGCACATGCTGTGGTAGAGCTGGGCCACAGTGCGGACTAGGGTGATGCCTAGGTGGCCCATACGAATGCTGAAACAGAAGAGCAGCCAGACAGCAACTGCTGAAGGCCCAACATGGGCACGTGTTTCCCACAGTGTCACAGGGGATAGTACCCAACAGCTACCTCCAAGGGCACGGAACATTGGCAGGCGGGGCTGGGGGGAGCGTGGACGTCTATGCAGGCACCCCTACCCCAGAACCCGCACCATAAGCAGCCGCCTACCTGCACACTGGATGGCCTGAGACTGCGCACCACCATCACCACCAGCAGAAGGGCATGTCAGCATGGTGGCTGAGGGATACTGGTGGTGGAGGGGGCAGTGGCAGCTGCCCAGAGCAGACCGTGGCCTAGCCCTGTGTAGGTGGGTGCCATGTACTGCAACAGACGGGCCCTCTCTGACGAACAGTCATGGTATCACCAAGGAATGTACTGACTCTGTGACAGCAAGGTGGTGCAGTGCACAAAACCAGTGTATTCAGAAGCAGAGGGCCACAGGTTCAAGCCCCAGCTGTGGTTCCTGCCAACCCAGTCCCCATATTTTACTCACTACTACAACGTGCTAATACAGACAGCACCTTTATTGCAGATGACGTAAACATGCCCAAGACACCTACATTTTACCCTACCGAGCACGGACACCATAAACATGCACATTACCTAAAGCAGAGTCTCCCAAATGCAGTCTTGGAGGGCCAAACACCATTCCGGTTCCATGCTGCCTCTGATAAAGATGCCTGTGCTGCATTTCTATGTGCCACCCCCATGGTATGCAGATGTATCTCATGCATATTCATGAGGGACAGCATGAAAACCCGAACAGTGTTTGGCACCGCAGGACTGGAGTTGGGAACCTCTGCCGTAAAGCAGCAGCCAACAGGGGCAGACACACCCGCACCCACAGGCCCCATTATCCAAAGCCTCCTGGAGAGGCAGGACTTTGGGCTCTGCGTGCATCTCCCAATACTAGCACTTGCATACCTTAGTAATGCCACCCTAAACCTGGGAATATGGTACACATCTATCAAAAGGTTGCTATGATTACTTGCAGATAGCAATTCCTAGTTTAAGTACAATTTTCTGAGTGAGCTGCATCATAGCAATCTTGCTGATGTCTGTGGAGTGTGCTACAGGTCTTGTGTCTGACAGTGTTTACCAACCTGGGGAGTGACTCCTACAGTATTGCGTACCATAGCCATGCCTGCACTGTGCCCAGGACTGGTGTGGTGGCCTGGGCTGCCCAACACCTCTATAGTTGCACAATGCTGGCATAGGTGTGGGGAGTGTGTGTCTGTCTATCCAGTGTGTGGTGGCTGCCAACACCCTCCACAACCCACACTGCTAGCATTGTTGCCAGTATTGGCCTGCCAATGTGCATAATGAGGAGCAAGGTACCGTGGGAATAGCCTGGATAGGGTGGCTTGGCCTGGCCGCATATGCACAGGGCATAGGGCAATGGCTCGGACATTGTAGTGCCCGGTACCACCTGCATGGACAGGGTGGCCATAGCATGTCCTGCTGGGAGGTCACTCTCACACTGACTGAGCAGTGACCATGGCATGGCTAGGTTCCCCCTTAGTGCTATATAGCATTTCTCTCATGTGATATTTATGGGTTTTCTTTTGGGGCCTAATCACTGACTTATCTGCTTGGTGTGTATGCTGACATCCCCGTTCTGGGTACATGCATCTCCTCCAGGACCATGCACTATGGACTAGCTGGCGGACTGTCTGCAGCTAGTATGTGTCTTGCTGGAACACCTTGCAGGGTGCAGCGACTGGAGGCTTGCTGCTGGAGAATGTCAGATATTGGTGGGGGGAAGCTGAGCATTTCCAGGCCTGCCGCCTGTCTGCTATTGTGTTATGGATGTGTACCACTCTGTCTGTTCCCCAGCAGGACTGGGGTTGATGGTCCCCTCTACTGCTACCATTGCAGGGAGGTAGACTGTGGATCTATTGGTGGGTGATCCTGTTTCCCACCCTGATCCCCAGAGGATGGGTTGTGTGGTGGTACATGATCTGCACCCCCCTCCTTCACCTACAGCAGGTAACCATGGCACCAACACAGGATATACACTATTCTGGGTGCATCATCGCCCATAAGGACTAGACATGACCGAGACATACAGCAGGACACAGATGTATCCTAGGTGTGTCTAACGGAACTACCTATCACACACTGATGGGGACCTGCAGCATGGCGTATTTCAGCCATGAAAGGTGCTGTGGACCTGGTGCTGGGCGCCCCACCTCACCCTCAGGGTGGGCACAGTACCCGCACAATGTGACTGTCTGTGGCTACTCTGTGGCAGTGCCACACATGGTCTGTTCCCCCTACCAGGCCGAGGTACTGTGGGGGTGCATGCCCAATCTTGTGCCCATCTCTCGACTGCTGATTTGCATGTGCAGTGCATCATGGGTACGGGTGGGTTAACCCTATCCTGGTAACCACAGCAGACAGTTTGTGTGGTGACGTGCAGTCCTTCTGCAGCCAGCCAGGGCTTTGTTCACAGCCTTATAAGGTGTCCTATAGGGGACATCATAGGGTGCCTTGGCGGACAGTACACTTTATAATGTGCCCTATGGAGTGCGTTATGGGGTGCCTTATGCGGCACCTTAGGTTATGCCACCGTGAGGGTGTGTTTGCTTCCAGCACTAATTAAAATACACATCAAATGCCTCAACAATCACTATTTAAATGTAAAGGGTGCTGCCTCAGCCAGCCTTATACATTAGGCCCACTGGGGAATCGAACCCATGACCCCTGTACCATCAGTCAGTGTTGTAACCATTGTGCTACAGCTCTGTTGCTGTGCTTGTATGCCTGCGCGCCTTCTTAAGATTAATGCGCGGTAACGTGCCATGTAGCGCTCTTTCATTTATGGCGCCTGGTAACGCGCATTATCGGTAACGATGTACCGCCCATGTTCTTATTTGGGGTTTCTGTCTCTACCGCGGCTCCTAACGCGAATCACACTAACGCAGTTTAGTAAACATACCCCTGTGTTTCTCCCTATACCAGGGTTTGAGTGCCGAAGGGCAACACTACTAATTTCGCACAGGCGATTAGCAGTATAGAGATTAGACTGTGCAGGGATTCAGTAAGCAATACAAGGTTGACGACCATTTCCTCTGAGTATCTTCTGGACAAGCAGACTCCGCATCCTTCTACAAGGTCTATAGTGATCAAGGCTAAAGCATAAACATTGATTTAGTCACTTTAAGCAAACTGATATTAGTAAGTAAATTGACTATACTTATAATATATTGCTGTAATTATCACTCACAAATTTTGCTGGTCAGGGGGAAATTTTTACTAGTTAGGTTTATCTATCTTCCAAAGTAAGTCCAATAAATCCTTTGCTAATCTATCCATACCCAAGAGATGTTCAGTGCCATATCAGCAGGGGCATTCTATAATGAGGTGGAGTGAGGCGGCCGCCTCAGGTGGCAAAGTTTTGGGGGTGGCAAAATATGCTTCCAAAACAGCCAAATGGCTGCTGCCTCACTCTGCCTTCTAAAGTTAAAATAAATAAATAAATAAAATGGACCAGCTGCTGCCGCTGCCTCCATTTCTTCCGGTTGGTGGCAGCAGCAGAATCAAACACCACCAATCCCACCGCCATTGCCCCTGTCCCAGATCTGAGGATACTGAGGCAGCGGCAGCAGAAAAAAGAAGTGGAAAATCTTTTGAAGACTCCCACACACTGGTAAGCCCCTGCTGGTTCTGCCTCCTCTGACACGAAAAGCAACATCAGAGGGGGCAGGACTCATCAGGTTCTTACAAGCAAGCCAGAGTCACAAAAGCCAGAGCTTTTGTTCTCCGTTTTGTTTGATTTTTCAAAGTTGATAGCTCACTGCCACTTATAATGAGCCATCAACTTTGAAAAACAAACAAACTGGAAAGCAAAAGCACAAACTCTTGTGACTCCATCAAAATTGTAAGACCCTAATAGGTCCCACTCCCTTTGATGATGCTTTTGGTGTCAGAGGGGGTGGAAGCAGCAAGGACTTGAAAACCCTGTGCTTTTGCTGTTCTGATGGTGGAAAGGTGGCTGGCAGATGCTGGACAATGGAGAGGGGAGGGCAGGAGGATAGATGCTAGACAATAGGGAGAAGAGAGACAGGAGGGCAACTGCTGAACAACAGGGAGGCAGGAGGATAAATACTGGACAATGGGGGGGAGGGATAGGAGGGCAAATGCTGGGGGGGAGGGAGAGGAAGACAAATGCTGGACAATGGGGGGTGGGGAAGCAGGAAGACAAATGCTGGACCAATGCCGGCACTACCCAGTAAGCAGGGTAAGCATGACAGGGGGACCCGGACGTCAGGAGGGTTCCATTACTAGCCACCTGCCCCCCCTTCCCATTCAGGATGACCTATGGAGCAGTGTGAACCCAATGGAGAGCCTGCCTGCAGGACATGCTGCTCCCGTGGGCAGAAGGCTGTGAGAGGCGCAATTGCTTCTCACAGTCTTGTGTCCCAAGGGCAGGCTCTCTACTAGGCTACTGGCACTCCGCAATCATCCTGAATAGGGAGTGGAGGTGGGCGGCCAGCAACGGCACCCACCTGACATCTGCTCCTGTGGACAGGCTCTGTGTCCCTGGAACATAGTTATGGCTTCCACAGCCCCTGCCCACAGGACATGCTGCTCCAGTAGGCAGAAGGGTGTGGGAGACAGTGATCGTGGCCCAGAGAAGCAGATCCCACCCATAGGAGCAGCATGTCCTGTGGGCAGGGGCTGTACAAGGCCAATAGTGCCCTGTCTCTCTGGGCTGGGATCACGACTTGCACAACCCCTGCCCTGGGATGTGCTGCTGCTACTGCTGTACTGTTCCGCAGGTAGACTCTGCCCCTTGTACATACAAGGGATGGACATGGGGGGGGGGCATTGAAAGGAAGAGCGGACATGAGGGGGCATTGGGAGGTGGACATGGATGGGCTATTCTGCAGGTAGACTCTGCCGCTTGTACATACAAGGGGTGGACATTGCGGGCATTGAAAGGGGGAGTGGACATGAGGGGGCATTGGGAGGTGGAGGTGGATGGGCTGTTCTGCTGGTAGACTCTGCCCCTTGTACATACAAGGGGTGGACATTGGGGGCATTGAAAATGAGGAGTGGACATGAGAAGGCATTGGGAGGTGGACGTGGATGGGCTGTTCTGTGGGTAGGCTCTGCCCCTTGTACATACAAGGGATGGACATGGGGGGGGCATTGAAATGGAGGAGTGGACATGAGGGGGCATTGGGAGGTGGATGTGGATGGGCTGTTCCGCAGGTAGACTCTGCCCCTTGTACATACAAGGGATGGATATGGGGGGGGGGCACTGAAATGGAGGAGAGGACATGAGGGGACATTGGGAGGTGGACGTGGATGGGCTGTTCTGTGGGTAGGCTCTGCCCCTTCTACATACAAGGGATGGACATGGGGGGGGCATTGAAATGGAGGAGTGGACATGAGGGGGCATTGGGAGGTGGATGTGGATGGGCTGTTCTGTAGATAGGCTCTGCCCCTTGTACATACAAGGGATGGACATGGGGGGGCATTGAAATTTAGGAGTGGACATGAGGGGCCATTGGGAGGTGGACGTGGATGGGCTGCTCCACAGGTAGACTCTGCCCCTTGTACATACAAGGGATGGACATGGGGGGGCATTGAAAGGAGGAGTGGACATGAGGGGGTATTGGGAGGTGGACGTGGATGGGCTGCTCTGTGGGTAGGCTCTGCCCCTTGTACATACAAGGGGTGGACATTGGGGGCATTGAAAGGGGGAGTGGACATGAGGGGGCATTGGGAGGTGGACGTGGATGGGCTCTTCTGTGGGTAGGCTCTGCCCCTTGTACATACAAGGGATGGACATGGGGGGCATTGAAATGGAGGAGTGGACATGAGGGGGCATTGGAAGGTGGATGTGGATGGGCTGTTCCACAGGTAGACTCTGCCCCTTGTACATACAAGGGATGGACATTGGGGGGCATTGAAATGGAGGAGTGGACATAAGAGGGCATTGGGAGGTGGACATGGATGGGCTGTTCTGTGGGTAGGCTCTGCTCCTTGTACATACAAGGGATGGACATGGGGGGGCATTGAAATGGAGGAGTGGACATGAGGGGGCATTGGGAGGTGGACGTGGATGGGCTGTTCTGTGGGTAGGCTCTGCCCCTTGTACATACAAGGGATGGCCATGGGGGGCATTGAAATGGAGGAGTGGACATGAGGGGGCTTTGGGAGGTGGACGTGGATGGGCTGTTCTGTGGGTAGGCTCTGCCCCTTGTACATAGAAGGGGTGGACATTGCGGGCATTGAAAGGGGGAGTGGACATGAGGGGGCATTGGGAGGTGGAGGTGGATGGGCTGTTCTGCAGGTAGACTCTGCCCCTTGTACATACAAGGGATGGACATGGGAGGCATTGTAATGGAGGAGTGGACATGAGGCGGCATTGGGAGGTGGAGATGGATGGGCTGTTCTGTGGGTAGGCTCTGCCCCTTGTACATACAAGGGGTGGACATTGGGGGCATTGAAAGGGGGAGTGGACATGAGGGGGCATTGGGAGGTGGACGTGGATGGGCTGTTCTGTGGGTAGGCTCTGCCCCTTGTACATACAAGGGATGGACATGGGGGGCATTGAAATGGAGGAGTGGGCATGAGGGGGCATTGGGAGGTGGACGTGGAAGGGCTGTTCCGCAGGTAGACTCTGCCCCTTGTATATACAAGGGATGGACATGGGGGGCATTGAAATGGAGGAGTGGGCATGAGGGGGCATTGGGAGGTGGATGTGGAAGAGCTGTTCCGCAGGTAGACTCTGCCCCTTGTACATACAAGGGATGGACATGGGGGGGCATTGAAAGGAGGAGTGGACATGAGGGAGCATTGGGAGGTGGACCTGGATGGGCTATTCTGCAGGTAGACTCTGCCCCTTGTACATACAAGGGGTGGACATTGGGGGCATTGAAAGGGGGAGTGGACATGAGGGGACATTGGGAGGTGGAGGTGGGTGGGCTGTTCTGCAGGTAGACTCTGCCCCTTGTACATACAAGGGATGGACATGGGGTGGCATTGAAATGGAGGAGTGGACATGAGGGGGCATTGGGAGGTGGAGGTGGATGGGCTGTTCTGTGGGTAGGCTCTGCTCCTTGTACATACAAGGGGTGGACATTGGGGGCAGTGAAAGGGGGAGTGGACATGAGGGGGCATTGGGAGGTGGAGGTGGATGGGCTGTTCTGCAGGTAGACTCTGCCCCTTGTACATACAAGGGATGGACATGGGGGGGCACTGAAATGGAAGAGTGGACATGAGGGGGGTATTGGGAGGTGGACGTGGATGGGCTCTTCTGTGGGTAGGCTCTGTCCCTTGTACATACAAGGGATGGACATGGGGGGCATTGAATTGGAGGTGTGGACATGAGGGGGCATTGGGAGGTGGACGTGGATGGGCTCTTCTGTGGGTAGGCTCTGCCCCTTGTACATACAAGGGATGGACATGGGGGGGGCATTGAAATGGAGGAGTGGACATGAGGGAGCATTGGGAGGTGGACATGGATGGTCCGTTCCTCAGGTAGACTCTGCCGCTTGTATATACAAGGGATGGACATGGGGGGGCATTGAAATGGAGGAGTGGACATGAGGGGGCATTGGGTGGTGGACGTGGATTGGCTGTTCTGTGGGTAGGCTCTGCCCCTTGAACATACAAGGGATGGACATGGGGGGCATTGAAATGGAGGAGTGGACATGAGGGGGCATTGGGAGGTGGACGTGGATGGGCTGTTCCGCAGGGAGACTCTGCCCCTTGTACATACAAGGGATGGACATGGGGGGGGCATTGAAAGGAGGAGTGGACTTGTGGGGGCATTGGGAGGTGGACATGGATGGGCTATTCTGCAGATAGACTCTGCCCCTTGTACATACAAGGAGTGGACATGGGGGGCATTGAAATGGAGGAGTGGACATGAGGGGGCATTGGGAGGTGGATGAGGATGGGCTGTTCTGTGGATAGGCTCTGCCCCTTGTACATACAAGGGATGGACATGGGGGGGCATTGAAATGGCGGAGGGGACATGAGGGGGCATTGGGAGGTGGACGTGGATGGGCTGTTCCGCAGGTAGACTCTGCCCCTTGTACATACAAGGGATGGACATGGGAGGGGGCATTGAAAGGAGGAGTGGACATGAGGGGGCATTGGGAGGTGGACGTGGATGGGCTGCTCTGTGGGTAGGCTCTGCCCCTTGTACATACAAGGGGTGGACATTGGGGGCATTGAAAGTGGGAGTGGACATGAGGGGGCATTAAGAGGTGGAGGTGGATGGGCTGTTCTGCAGGTAGACTCTGCCCCTTGTACATACAAGGGGTGGACATTGGGGGCATTGAAAGGGGGAGTGGACATGAGGGGGCATTGGGAGGTGGACGTGAATGGGCTATTCTGTGAGTAGGCTCTGCCCCTTGTACATACAAGGGATGGACATGGGGGGCATTGAAATGGAGGAGTGGACATGAGGGGGCATTGGGAGGTGGATGTGGATGGGCTGTTCCGCAGGTAGACTCTGCCCCTTGTACATACAAGGGATGGACATGGGGGGGCATTGAAATGGAGGAGTGGACATGAGAGGGCATTGGGAGGTGGACGTGAATGGGCTGTTCTGTGGGTAGGCTCTGCCCCTTGTAAATACAAGGGATGGCCATGGGGGGCATTGAAATGGAGGAGTGGACATGAGGGGGCATTGGGAGGTGGACGTGGATGGGCTGTTCTGTGGGTAGGCTCTGCCCCTTGTACATAGAAGGGGTGGACATTGCGGGCATTGAAAGGGGGAGTGGACATGAGGGGCATTGGGAGGTGGAGGTGGATGGGCTGTTCTGCAGGTAGACTCTGCCCCTTGTACATACAAGGGATGGACATGGGAGGCATTGTAATGGAGGAGTGGACATGAGGCGGCATTGGGAGGTGGAGGTGGATGGGCTGTTCTGTGGGTAGGCTCTGCCCCTTGTACATACAAGGGGTGGACATTGGGGGCATTGAAAGGGGGAGTGGACATGAGGGGGCATTGGGAGGTGGACGTGGATGGGCTGTTCTGTGGGTAGGCTCTGCCCCTTGTATATACAAGGGATGGACATGGGGGGCATTGAAATGGAGGAGTGGGCATGAGGGGGCATTGGGAGGTGGACGTCGAAGGGCTGTTCCGCAGGTAGACTCTGCCCCTTGTACATACAAGGGATGGACATGGGGGGGCATTGAAAGGAGGAGTGGACATGAGGGAGCATTGGGAGGTGGACATGGATGGGCTATTCTGCAGGTAGACTCTGCCCCTTGTACATACAAGGGGTGGACATTGGGGGCATTGAAAGGGGGAGTGGACATGAGGGACATTGGGAGGTGGAGGTGGATGGGCTGTTCTGCAGGTAGACTCTGCCCCTTGTACATACAAGGGATGGACATGGGGGGCATTGAAATGGAGGTGTGGACATGAGGGGGCATTGGGAGGTGGACGTGGATGGGCTCTTCTGTGGGTAGGCTCTGCCCCTTGTACATACAAGGGATGGACATGGGGGGCATTGAAATGGAGGAGTGGACATGAGGGGGCATTGGGAGGTGGACGTGGATGGTCTGTTCCTCAGGTAGACTCTGCCCCTTGTATATACAAGGGATGGACATGGGGGGGCATTGAAATGGAGGAGTGGACATGAGGGGGCATTGGGAGGTGGACATGGATTGGCTGTTCTGTGGGTAGGCTCTGCCCCTTGAACATACAAGGGATGGACATGGGGGGCATTGAAATGGAGGAGTGGACATGAGGGGGCATTGGGAGGTGGACGTGGATGGGCTGTTCCGCAGGGAGACTCTGCCCCTTGTACATACAAGGGATGGACATGGGGGGGCATTGAAAGGAGGAGTGGACTTGAGGGGGCATTGGGAGGTGGACATGGATGGGCTATTCTGCAGATAGACTCTGCCCCTTGTACATACAAGGAGTGGACATTGGGGGCATTGAAAAGGGGAGTGGACATGAGGGGGCATTGGGAAGTGGAGGTGGATGGGCTGTTCTGCAGGTAGACTCTGCCCCTTGTACATACAAGGGGTGGACATTGGGGGCATTGAAAAGGAGGAGTGGACATGAGGGGGCATTGGGAGGTGGACGTGGATGGGCTGTTCTGTGGGTAGGCTCTGCCCCTTGTACATACAAGGGATGGACATGGGGGTGGCATTGAAATGGAGGAGTGGACATGAGGGGGCATTAGGAGGTGGACGTGGGTGGGCTGTTCTGTGGGTAGGCTCTGCCCCTTGTACATACAAGGGGTGGTCATTGGGGGCATTGAAAGGGGGAGTGGACAGGAGGGGGCATTGGGAGGTGGATGTGGATGGGCACAGGGTGTCAGAAGGGAGATGCTGGGTGTGGGGGGGGGGAGAATAGGGAGGCAGCGGGGATAAGATTGAGGTGGAGGGCTAGGGAGATAAAGATTCTAGACATGGAAAGGGACATAGGGAGAAGCAAGGAGGGGAGATGGAATGGTGATGTTGGCCAGGGGGTTATAGGGAGACTATGGGAAAATGCTGGACTTGGGGGGGGGGGGACAGAGGGAAGAAGCTGGACATGGGGTAATTAGGGGAGAAGGAAAGGCAGAACATGGAGGTATTAGGGAGAGAGATTGGAGAAGATGGACATGGGGTTAATAGGTTGAGAAAGAGTTGGAGAGATGCTGGACATGGGAGTATTAGAGAAGGGATGGTATAGTATGGAGATGGGGTAGATGCTGGTTGCAGGGAATAGGAAGGGAGACGGCAGACATGGAAGGAGAAAGAGAGCGGAGGTACTGGATGGAGGGAAACGGTGTACCAGAGCAAGAGAGAGAGAGAGAGAGAGTGATGGGATGGGGGGTGAGAGATTTTAGACATGGAGAAGAAGAGAGAGTGAGTGAACGATTAGGGAATAATGGAACAGGTAAGAAGAGACAGGGATTGGAAGGACTGGGGTGAAGTTTGAAAAGTGGTAGGTAGATGGCATAAAAAAGAGGGAGAATGAGAACTGGATAGTAAGGAGTAGTGAAATCTGGGTGGATAGAGAGAGAGAAATAAATGAAGAAAGCTGAATGGAAAAAAATCAATATCCAAGATGGAATGAAGTGAAGAACATAAAAGGAGAGACAAGAAATGGCAGGTGGACTAGCGACCATAGAAAGAAAGCTAAGAGAAGACAGAAGAAAGCAGAAGCCTCAGATTGAGACCAGCATGATCAGAGTATAAAATGGTCAGACAACAAAGGTAGAAGAAATAATTTATTTTCAATTTAGTGACTGAACTTTGCACAATATTTATATTTTACACAGTATGGGGAACTACATCTCTTATTTCTCTAGTGCTGCTTTTTTGTGGAGTCTGGCTTCTTGGCATTTTAGTTTAATTTTTGCCTACATATTTTTATTTTTACTTTAGGTTGTGGTCACTTATTTTATACTTGATGAGGGCCTGTGTTCTGAGGCCAGGCGTTCTATTAACATGATGTTTCTATGTAGGGATCTGTACTGTAATAATTTGACTTGTCCAGCACAATTCAATCCAGCCTTTGAATTCATGGCTACCAGGATTCGTTTTTCTCATTTTATATAACATAGGGGCTTGTTTACAAAGCCGCGGTAGCGGTTTGCGATCGTAATCGGATTTCAATGGGGCTGCGGCTGCGATCGCGAACCACTACCACTGCTTTGTAAACAAGCCCCATAGTAACATAGTAAATGATGGCAGATAAAGACCAGTATGGTCCATCTAGTCTGCCCAGTAAGATGGCAAGAGTAGGTGCACCTGCCCCTCTGTGCAGGCCACCCCTCCCCATGTCTTTGTTTAGGGGTGAACCTGCCGCGCCGTGTAGGACACCTCTATTTGTTGAGAAATTCGATGGTTCAGTTTATTTTGATTTTATTCTGTTGCTGTAAAGGGTTCCACTGTGTCTGTCCCATGCCATTTTGAATTCTGTCACTGTGTTTGCCCCCACCACTTCCATCGGGAGGGCATTCCAAGCATCCACCACCCTTTCAGTGAAAAAGTATTTCCTGACATTGCCTTTCAATTTACCCCCTTGCAGCTTCATGTTATGCCCTCTAGTTTTACAGCTTCCCCGGCTTTGGAAGAGGTTTGTTTGTTCATTATTTCTCTTTACGTATTAAACGTCTGAATCATATTTCCCCTATCCCTCCTCTCCTCCAAAGTGTACATGTTTAGGTCTTCAAGTCTCTTCTCATAAGGCTTCTGACGCAGGCTCCAAATCATTTTGTTTGCCTTCCTCTGAACAGTTTCCAGTCTTTTTACATCCTTTGCAAGATATGGTCTCCAAAACTGAACACAGTAGTCCAAGTGAGGCCTCACCAGTGATTTATACAGTGGCATTAGTACCTCTTCCTTTCTGCTGGTGATTCCTCTTTGTATGCAGCCCAACATCCTCGTGGCTTTTGCCACCGCCTTGTCGCACTTTTTTGCCACCTTGAGATCTTCAGAAAACACACCAAGGTCTTTCTCCTTTATATCTTTCCTCTTCATCAATAATCTGGTGATAGCAAAATAAATCTGATGTGAATATACTTATAATGGTTTGATTAAGGGAGCTGTGTAAGTGGCTTTTCATTAATCAAATTTAATGTTTGTTATTCTGTTTGTTTTATTAAAATATCTATTTTACTAATTGCATATGTATGTTTGGAAGCCACTTAGGATTTTAGATGGCTAGCATATACATATCAAAATAAAGTATACACAATTTATGCAAATTATGCCACAATGAATCTCCGCACATGGTACTACAACATCCTCATGCTGCCCCTGGGGAAAACAGATGGGGGGGGGGAGGGCACTGGGAGGTGGAGGAAAACAGAAACCTCAGATTGGGACCAGCATGATCTGAAAATAAAATGGTCGGACAACAAAGGTAGAAGAAAATTTTATTTTCAATTTAATGAACGGACTTAGGGAAATGTCTGTCTTTCTATTTCTCTGGCATTATATTGTATGCAGAATCTGACTTCTTGGGGTTGCAATTTAATTTTTATCTACATGTGTTTATTTTTAGGTTATGGTCACTTATTCTGTACTTGGTGAGGGTCTGTGTTCTGAGTGTGTGACCAAGACTAGGTGTTCTGTTAACATGAAGTTTATATGTAGGGATCTGTACTGTAGCAATCTGAATTGTTCAGCTATTGAAAAAGGTGTTGGATGTTCAAGGGCCCACTTGCAGTATTTACAGTGATGCTTTTTTTTGGGTAGGCTCCTTACGTGAGTTTTGGAAGTTGAGTTGATATGGTATGGTAGATTTGTTCTATGATCTTCAGTGACTTTGTTGTAGGGTTTTGTATTAGCCTGGTACTGGAGAATGTTTGTTATTGTTAGTGAGATGATCAGAATCAGGGTTTTTTTTTAGATACTGAGTTCTGTTGGTGAATGTCCTAGTTCTGTTCTGCTCTGCACCCACTGTTGAAGAAGGGGGTTCTGTGACTATATATTCAATAAGAAAAAGCAAGAACAATAATGCTGTTTATAACAACAAAATAAAATAAGTTATAATTTGGTTTATAAACTGTGCTGTGGTTCTCGATCTTTCTTTTAGTTCCTTAGTGTGTGAACATCTTGCATTTCCTCCACATTATCTAATCGGCTTTTTTGGTTTGGTTCCGTCCCTGACTGGAGTTTTGAGAAAGCCTTCCAGGGGGTGCCATCTCATCCCTTGCCTCAGGTTGCCTTGAACTGCGCCTGCACATTAGAGTATAAAACTGGACATGATCAGATCAGTGGCCATTTTAAAAGTCTCCGTTGTTTGACCATTTTTTCTCATTATTAAAAACATGGCATGCAGTCAAAACATCGTCCTGTGATGTTTGTCGACTCTCCCTGGTGCAGGCGTGTGGATGTCAGTACTGAATGAAACAGTGAACTTTCAGAGATAAGTGAACACTTTTATTTGCATCCACAAAATTATTTAAAATTAATGAAGCCTGATAATGAGGGTCAATATATTATCCAGTAATATGAACATTATCAGAGATTAGCATGGGTAAACATTATCAGGCAGGCAGGAGGCACCAGGAGAATCTATATTCACACTCTTTATCTGGCTGCAAATTTTGCAAGATGACACGGAAACATGAATTGCATCTGTTCTTTATTTTAAGCACATAGGACCCGATATTTGAAAGGCATTTACACGGTTTAGAGCCCAGTAAACCATGTAAATGCTTTAAATGGGATATTCAACAGCACTTATATGGTTAGTGCCGCTGAATAACCCCTTCTAACCCCGCTTCACGCCTTGATGCTATGCAGTTAGCATTGGGAGGTGTTGGGGGCATTCTGGGATGGAACGAAGGCAGAGACTGTCGCTAACTGGGTAGAGGCAATATTACATCGCTACCCGGTTAGCAATCAGTGGGTAAAACTAGGTACAGCAAAATCTGGCCTACTTTGCCTGCGGAAGCTAATCGGGTAGCGGTGCAATATTGCCTCTACCCGGTTAGCTTCGGCTACTCCGAGGCATGTGCGGTGACCCCAAATATTCAATGCCATCGCCGTGGCATTGAATATCCGGCATTAAGGGTCAGCAGGCAGGGTTATGCGCCATAGCGGCGTAAAGCCTGCCCAATTCAATATCAGGCCCATAGTACATTAGGTAGTCTGGGGCAATAAGACTCCAGTCATATGTACTGTATATGAAACAGATTGATCTTTACTGCTTTACAAATATAACATCAGCCTTGGTAAATTTCACAAGATAGCAACGTAGAAAGAACGTTCAATGTGCAGAAATTCTGTGACAAAGTTCTACTGTGACGCTAAAGCTTAGTTCACCCTAGCTCCTAAAGAGGAATAGCCGATTCAGTTCAGTGTGACTAATCTTCGCAATCTTTGTCCTACTGTGTCCAGCGCAATGGCTTCTCTGCAAAGCTGAGGCTCTCCTGTCTGTGTGGTTCAGGCAATTGCTACAAAACTACTGGGTGGAAAAGGGAGCACATCAGTGCAAGTAGCTACTAACCAGAATTTTTCTGAGCTCCTGGATTTAAAAGCATCGAGATTCAGACTTGTAAGAAGGTGGGTTACCAAGTGGCAGCAGTTATTAAGGATTTGGCACTGACACACTCAGATTTTCCCTTCTCAAAAAAATAGAACTCAGGTGAGACTTCTGGGTTCTAAACCAAGGGTTTATTAAGAATTAGGATCACTGATAAACAACTTCATCTCTGAACATCTTACAATTTGAATATAACTATAATACAGTAGCTTAGGCTAAGAACATAAGATATGCCATATTGGGTCAGACCGAGGTCCATCAAGCCCAGTGTCCTGTTTCCAACAGTGGCCAATCCAGATCACAAGTACCTGGCAGGTTCCCAAAAAGGTACACAGATTTCTTATGTTCCATTGCACACTGTGCACCATCTTGACTTGTACAAAGACTTGTAGAAATATTGATAAATAAATAAATAAATGGTTTTTTAGACTTTTCCTCCAGGAACTTGTCCAACTGGCAGGATCCCAAAAGGTTGACGGATTCCATGCTGCTTATCCAGGGGAAAGCAGTGAATTTTCCCCATGTCCACTTTAATAATGGCTTATGGACTTTTCCTCCCAAGAGCTTGTCGAAACCTCTTTTAAGCCAAGCTACACTAACAACCTTTACTACACCCTCCAGCAATGAATCCTGAGCTTGATATATCACATACACTAGCTATCGTTTGGATTGCTCTTCCCTACCTGCAATACTTTGCACTTGCCCACATTAAATTTTATCTGCCATTTGGATGCCAAGTCTCCCAGTTTCTCAAGAGTCTCCCTGCAATTTCTCCCAATCCTCTTGTGATTTAACAATTTTGAATAATTTTGAGTAATCTGCAAATCTGATCACCATGACTTTTTGAATTCCCTCGGGGGTCTTTCATGAGATACTTTGTCAAATGCTTTCTGAAAATCCAGAAAAACTACGGGAGTCAGTTTAGAAGCCCTATTTGTGATTTGGGTGTCTAAAAATGGCCATTTAGATGTCTCAATCACATCCACGTCCCAAGAGCATTTTAGAACCCTCCAAGTTTACATGAGTCTGGCACAATCGTGTCTGCCATATGGAGGCATGTCAGAGAGCTGTCTGAGACATTCCAAAAAAGATACACATGTGCAGTCGATTTTAGATTATCGCCACACGTTAAAATCCACCCAAGGGCATGAATAGACATTAGAAAGGTGCTTGTTTCGGCCAGGTAAAAACGATACAGAGAAGGGGAGAATGCCTTCTCCTTCTCTCAATATTTTTCACCAACTCAAAAACACCTAGCAGGTAAATATTGAGGCCTTACCGTTGCATGTCTTCATTTCCAAAATGGCAGGCCAGGACATGTACATGGTGACACATACCCATGTGTGCTCTGAAATACTAACGCTGGCAGGTCTATGTGGCCGGTACCATGCACATTCATGTCTTGCATGTCCATATTTCTAAGACTGGCCAATTTTCTGCTTGTATCTGGACCCTTGTTTGGACGTTCTTATTCTCTTTATATTACAACAGACATGATTATCTTTTTGTGGCGGGGGTATGTCTATTTTACAAAACACTTACACATTTCCACCTTCATTGCTGCCCCTTCCGCCGAATTTCAGCCATTTTAACAAGGACATCTCAGAATTCAACTAACAGATTTTCGAAAATGTGCCTTTATATCAACCAGTTTTCCTTTAGCATATTGGTGAGGCAAGACTTTCCTTAGCTAAATCCATGTTAGCTTAGACCCATTAAACCCACTAATGTTCTTTAAAATGGTTTCAACTATTTTGCCTAGTACTGATGTCAGGCTCACCGGTCTGTAGTTTCCTTCATCATTCCTAAATCACTTTTTAATAATTGGCATTCCATTGACCATTTTCAAGGCTTCAGGCATGGAAGATGATTTTAACGACAATGTACAAATTACTAATAGTAGGTCTGCTATTTCATTTTTCAATCTTTCAGCACCCTGAAATGTATTTCATCTGGTTCAGGTGATATGCTACTCTTTAGTTTGTCAAATCGCCCTATGACATCTTCCAGGTTCAACAAAATTTGTTTCAATCTTTCCAAAGGAAAGAAATCATTTAGTCTGTCCGCTGTAGCCTTATTATACCTTTAGCCATATTTTTGGCTTCCAGACATATATGCCAAAAGAGTTGGGGTTTGGATTTGGGGAGTGATGGGACTGAAAGGATTATAAAGCATGAATGGACCATTCCTCCCTTTTCCTCTTCCATTCCCAGATCCACCCTTCTGATCAAGAATTCCCTGCCGTTTGCTTCTCAGTCTGCCTCCATATCCTCTAATCCTTTGCTCTTTCTCCATTTCCACTCTCTGAGGTCCCCTCTCACTCTCCATCCCCCAGATCTCTTCACTTCCCCCTATTCTCTTTCCCTTCCTCCCCTGCTTGACTTGATCACTAAGACCCATTACTCCTCAAATAAGGATCAAACAAATGAACTGTCCAAAAAGATTTCATTTTAATAAACATTTGCATAATTTGTTTTAAGTTCAAACATTTTATTGAAATGTTATGCAAATCCCAAAATGCATAACAAAGTACTAACAAAACAGTAAAAGAATAAAGTGATGACATCACCCTTGAGATTAATAATCACAAGCAAAGCTTAACCAGCCCCAGGACCTAAAAGGCTAAAAGAAATCAGGACGTATAAAGCAGCAGTAGTATGTGCTATCTAGATGTCTCTGTACAGAGGTCCAGATTTGATTAAATTGAAGTAAACCATTATATTTATCAGCTGATTGCCTCAGATTTGAAAGTCAGGCAAACAGTCTTATCACAAATGTGTATTCAGCATATTATAATTCTTTCAGCATTTGGAGTAGCTGTGGAAGAAATTATATTCAGCAGGTGTTTTTATTATCGCCTGAAAGGTTAACGTTGACAATCAAAGATTTTAGACTATTGGGGGGGGGGATGAAAGATCAGGTATCCTCTGAATTATATGTGAAACCTGTTGTCAGAGTGGGTGGATGTTACCTCAATAAGATAGGGTTAGAGGTACAGAATGAGAACCAGGAAGGACTGGAAGCTGTAGAATCCATCTTGTGAAGCTTTAACGCCTGGTGTGCTAGAGAATAAAAACAATGGATTGAATTTTAGAAGGCTTAGGTGCCATTTGTACATGTAAATCAGATTGTGTGTAACATAGTAAATAGTATGTGATGGCAGATAAAGACCAGTATGGTCCATCTAGTTTGCCCAGTAAGGGGCTAGAGTGGTTATACCCACTGCTCTGGGCAGGTCAGGCCCCTTTTCTTTGTTGAAGTATTGTAGCAGCAGAGCGCAAACAATCCAATGATACCAGGAGTCTGTTCAGTAGGTCCAAATCATTTATTTGTGCACAAGACTCAAGCAGAATCACATTCAAAATGGCTGAGCAATGGCTGTTAGTAAAACAACAACTTTTATACTGTTCTTTCCCATTCTGGACATAGGCAAACTTTTCATTGGTCCCGGTAACCCTTCTTTCACCATCTATTGGTCCCGGACCGTTACGTAGCTATCCAATGAGGGCTCTTGACTGGGCTCAGCACCTGTTTCCCCCTCTTACAGTCCCAATTACAATGGTCAGTTCTTCAACTTTGATACTTTTCTCCTCCAAGGTCGCTAACCAGCTGGAATATGTGGGAAAGCAGGGCACTGTAACCTTTCTCTCAACAGAGTTAATTAATTCCATAGAAGCTTCACACAGTCTTATCAGTATCAATTAAAGCTGTTTTTCTGTCCTTTCTAAGTTTCGTTTCTGCTTAGCTATGTTCAGTTAAGCTGAGTTAAGTTCAATTCTATGTAGGCAATATTGGGGGGGTTTCCATTCCTCTGGGCCTAACCATAAGCTTCATTTACAGGTCAAGCTACTCGGGCCTGCCTGTTCAGCTCAATCAGCATGGATCATAGGCCTGAGCCTACCACATTCCCCCCTTTGATTAATCTCACCCTAATGCTAAGAAGGTGTGAGATCTAAATCACTTAATTACACTGGAGTTGGGTTTTTACCAATGGTACCAGGAGTAGGGTGCCATAAGGCTAAAATCTTAGTAGTAGTTTTACGTTCTATGGTATTTTCAATAACACTATTAATAGAGCGCATACAACATGGTATTATACATGGTAAGAGCAAAAACAAAGCCAGAAATAGCAATATCAGCATAGCGAAAGTGGTAAGTCCTCCTAAACCAGAGAAGATGGATGCAAACCAATTGGGTATCTTAAGACCATGCCAGGTCTGTACTGGCACATAAGCTTGCTTTCGCATGTTTTCAGCAATCTCTTCAACCACCTGACCCTTATCATCTATCTTCAAGCAACAATTTGTGAGATTTAGTTTGCCACATACTCCTCCTTCAGCTGCTAACAAGTAATTTAGTGCCAAGCGATTTTGATATATTGCTGTGCGCATTTGTGTGCTTTGTCTGGCTAGAAGTGTAAGTGCTTGACTAGTTTCATTAGTGATGAGTTCAACTACTGCCTGCAAGCGTATAATTCTATTCAACATATAAATTGGGGTACGATACCCCCACATGCCATCTTGCTCCCAAGTGGCAGGTCCATAATAGGCAATGATTTGCTCGGGTGGCCAATCGTCACCATCCCATTTCTCCCATTTGCCTATCTGTAGAGCTGCTCTCTTCTGCCTCTTTGAGTAGACTGGGTAGCCTAATTGTTCTCCATGTTCTGTGGGCAATAAAAAAAAAGAGGGTCGGATAGTCCCTAAGACACACGCCCCTCCCCAATGAATAGGGAGTCGAGCATATGCTCGGGTTCCACAAATCCAATATAGGCCAGGTGGGGCTTGCCAGACATAAGGTTGGGCAAGGTCAGTCCATAGAGGGGCAAGTTCGGGAAATTTCGCTAATGGATTGGTGGGTTCAGATTCATTAACTCCTGACCACCAGGACATCTGTTTTGTGGTGTCATTATAAAACTTCTGGCTGAGACAGACTAGCTGGTTTCATCAGTATAAAAGATATTTCAGCTGGCTTTGATGTCACCCTCTTGCTATAAAGGAACGCACTGTGTCTGTCCCATGCCATTTTGAATTTCATCACTGTTTTTGCTCGCACCACCTCCATCGGGAGGGCATTCCAAGCATTGACCACTCTTTCAGTGAAAAAGTATTTCCTGACATTGCTTTTCAGTTTACCCCCTTGCAGCTTCATGTTTTCCCTCTAGTTTTACAGCTTCCCCTTTTTTGAAAAAGTTTAGTTTTTTTCATGAATGCCTTTTTTTTAAATTGAATGTTTCAAAAAACTGAACACAACACTCCAAGTGAGGCCTCACCAGTGACTTGTAGAGGGGCATTAATACTTCCTCCTTTCTGCTAGTTATTCTTCTTTGTTTGCAACCCAGCATCCTTCTGGCTCTGACTACCACCTTGTTGCATTGTTTTGCTACCTTGAGACATTATGGCCTTCATTCAGGAACCTGGGTTGTGGGACGTGCATCCCCGCAAGCCATCTGAACTTTATTCCCCCTAAGCATCAGGACATGGAGAGCCGGCGGGGAGCAGGATTGGGGCAGACCGGGGGTGGGCTAGCCTGCTAGCATGTACAGGGCCGATTCAGGTCACGGTCCTGTGTTTCCTGCTGGGCCCATTGGAATGTGCTGTTTATGCTATCTCAAAGGTGGTATAAGCAGCACCTTCTG
Source organism: Ichthyophis bannanicus (assembly GCA_033557465.1). NCBI lineage: Eukaryota > Metazoa > Chordata > Amphibia > Gymnophiona > Ichthyophiidae > Ichthyophis > Ichthyophis bannanicus. Next base: position 48,098,291 of record CM066035.1, read on the forward strand.
TGAGATTGGAGCCAGGCAACCCCTCCTGGGGCCGGGGCTGGGTGCATAGGGGGTCCCTGCTGCCCAATGCAGGACACTGGAGGCCAGATGTGGGTCGGGCAGTGGGGATTTGGGGGGGCAGAGCTACGGATGCTGGGAGCAACTGCAGGGAGGATGTCCCCGCAGGCAGAGGGGGAATGCCAGGCCCTATTCTGGCTCCCATGGGAACGTTTTGTTCCACGGACTAGAATTGGGTCCTAATGGTCCCATCTTCATCAGGAACATCTGGACGGTCTCTCCAAGCTCCCTCTCCTGGTTCATGCACACCAACCTCTTGCCCCTTACCACATATAACTCCTTTGGATTTCTGCATCCCGAGTGCATGACTCCGCACTTCTTCGCATGAAATCCTAATTGCCAAGCATTAGACCATTCTTCTAGCTTTTGTAGATCTTTCCTCATGTTGTCTACTTGCTCTGAGTTGTCCATTCTCTTGTAAATATTCATGACATCTGCAAAAAGGCAGACTTCTCCTTGCCCTTTTGCAGATGGCATGAATATTTGCAACAGAATGGATTCCTCCTTCACTCAGCTAGCACATACTCTTTTCCACAGGAGCGGATTCTCCATAGGTTCAGAGAAGCTCTTGACACTGTATTGGGTACTCCAGTTTTCTTTACTGAGTGAAGTGTCCAACATCTGCAGTTTCTGGTTCCAGTCCTCTTTACTACAAATACAGTCCTTGGTAAAACAGTGTGTATCATCTTGGGCATTTGCATCTGTGACTCGCATATGAATGCTCAGTGGTTCTGCAGTAGGCAGATGATCTCCTTCTTGAACTCCTCAAGTTATTAGCGGATACCAAAGAAGCCTGGCGGAATGTTAAGTCTCCAGGCCCAGACGGTGCATATAGGATGCCTGATGACGGACCATTGTACAGCCTTTGGGGTTTTAGTTGGAGTTGTCTGTGCTATGGTTATTATGTATGAAAAGCATTTTGATTGAAAAAATGAAACTAATAAGGACTTGCCAGCTACTCATAGGGTGCACTATGTGCCAGGCAGCATTTATTAGCAGAAGCGAGAGGAAACACCCTCAGATATTTTAAGTTCCTCAGACAGTTATCATTTAATACCTATTTTGGGAAATATCTCAGGAAGAGACATTTATTGGAGCAAACCCTGATAATCACTTTTGAGCAAGACTCAGATCAAGATTTTGTTTTGGGATTGTATTTCAGATATAAACAGTTTCTTTTCCATGGGTCAAAAGTGAATATATTCCCCAATTTATCTATTCAATATCCTAGACACATCTTCAGCCTTGTACTCCTTCACAATTAACTTTTAGACACCCAGCATCCCCTCCCCAAGATTCTGATAATTCAACTCAGTTATCATCTGAATACCTCACTTGATTTGCAGCTTGTCATGCTATGAGGGCTTGTGTGCATCAGTGATGCTGAGAGCTAAGCTATCGATAGTTTAACTACTGGCAGGGTCTCCCAAGATGGACAGGTGTCAGTGGAGGTGCCAGACCAAGACAAACCACCCATCTGAGCAGCAGCAGAATGGGATAGTGTTGACGGCGGAGGATCACATTTCTGTGACAACGGCAACAACACTAAACTTAAATTGCGCGGAGGAAAGGCCTGGCAATCTACTTCTGTATCTTGCCATGAAAACCCAATGGATAGTCACAACAAAACAAATTGCACTAAAGTGCTGGAAGATGAGACCCCCAGGTCGGAAAGCACTCATCTAGCTACTGGGGAAGAACTGAAGACTTTTCAGAGTAAAGCCAGCATTTATGATGTGGTTGGATCAAAGCCTTCGGGACATCTGACTGCTGATGTAGCTGCGCATGAAATGAGAGTCAGAAGCTGTAAAGATGTCTTACACATTGGAACATGGAATGTACGACGCATGAACCAGGGGAAGTTGGAGATGGTCAAGAATGAAATGGAACATGTACAACTTGATCTGTTGGGTGTCAGCGAACTGAAATGGACTGGAATCGGGCACTTTGCATCAGATGATCACATGGTCTACTATGCTGGAAATGAAAGACAAAGAAGAACTGGTGTTGCATTTATAATAAAGAAGAAACTTGCAAGAACTGTAATGAAATACAATGCAGTCAGTGAATGCTTAATCTCTATTCATCTATGAGGAATGCCTATCAGCACAACTATAATTCAAGTATATGCCCCAACAACAGCTGCAGAAGAGGATGAAATTGAAGAGTTATATGAACACGTTCAAGCTGAATTTCACAGAACATGCAAACAGGATATCCTGATAGTCATGGGTGACTGGAATGCAAAAGTTGGCAACAAAGAAGAAGGCAAAGTGGTTGGAAAATATGGACTTGGCAAAAGAAATGAAGCTGGAGAAAGACTGATAGAATTCTGCAAGACCAATGATCTATTCATCTCAAACACCTTCTTCCAGCAACACAAGCGGTGACTGTACACATGGACTTCACCCAATGGATTGTATAAAAATCAAATAGACTACATCTGTGGAAGTCAATGATGGAAAAGCTCTATAACATCAACAAAGACAAAACCTAGAGCTGACTGTGGTACAGATCATCAACTACTAGTATGCAAACTCAAACTAAAGTTGAAAAAGAGAGAGCCACTCATGAATGTAGCAAAATATGACCTTGAGAATATACCACTGGAATTTAAAGACTGCCTGCAAAATCGATTTGCTGCTTTAGATACAAATGACAGAGCTCCAGAAGAGTTATGGAATGACATCAAGAAGGTTGTGTTGGAAGAAAGCGAGAAGTCTCTACAAAAGGTGAAAAAGCAAAAACGGCCAAAATGGATGACGGAAGAAACTCTGAAAATTGCCCAGAAACACAGAGAAGCTAAAGTCAGAGGAGAAAGAAAGACAATGGCAGAACTCAACAGAGATTTCCAACATGCAGCAAGACAGGACAAGGAAAAGTACTACAATGATGCATGCAAGGAAATAGAAGCAGAAACAATTAGAGGAAGAACAAGATTGGCTTTTCTAAAGCTACGAGAGTTAAAGAAAAAATTCCAGCCTCGAATTGGAATGTTACAAGATGCGTAAGGTTCTATGTTGAATGATGCTGAGAAGATCAAGAAAAGGTGAAAAGAATATACAGAGTTTTTATATGATAAAGATCAAGTGGATCAACAGCCACTTCAACCTCATGATCCGGAACCATTGGTGATGAAAGAAGAAGTTGAAGCAGCATTGAAAGCCTTATCAAAGAACAAAACACCAGGCATTGATGGCATTCCCATAGAGGTATTACAGCAATCTGATGCAGCTGTTACCGTACTTACAAGGCTCTGCCAAGAAACTTGGAAGACAACATCATGACCAACTGACTGGAAAAGATCTGTGTTTATACCAATACTAAAGAAAGGTGATCCAACTGACTGTGGGAATTATTGCACAATTGCTCTGATGCCACATGCCAGCATGATTCTACTGAAGATTATTCAAAAGAGACTACAACCATACCTGGAACAAGAACTACCTGAAGTGCAAGCAGGGTTCAGGAAAGGGCGAGGAACGAGAGACATCATTGTGGATGTGAGATGGATCCTTGAAAAGACTAAAGAATACCAAAAGGATATCTATTTGTGCTTTATCGACTATAGCAAGGCTTTTGACTGTGTAAACCATGAGAAACTCTGGGCCACATTAAGAAGCATAGGTATACCAGAAAAAACGGATCATTCTCTTGCACAATCTGTACATTGATCAAGAAGCAACAGTTTGAACGGAACAAGGAGAAACAGAATGGTTTAAAATAAGCAAAGGTGTAAGACAAGGCTGCATACTTTCCCCCTACCTGTTTAATTTATATGCAGAACAAGTCATCAGAGAAGCAGGATTGTATGAAGACAACAGAGGTGTGGAGATTGGTGGAAGACTCATCAACAACCTTCGCTATGCTGATGATACCACATTATTGTTTGAAAGTGAAGATGATCTGAAACATTTGCTTCTCACAATCAAAGAACATAGTCTCAAAATGGGCCTGCACCATAATGTAAAGAAGACAAAGATCATGACAACTGGCATAATCAACAGGTTCATCATTGAAGGAGAAGAAATTGAAATCGTGAACAACTTTAACCTACTTAGATCAACTATCAATAAAGAAGCAACAAGCAGTCAAGAAATCAGATGACGCATTGCTCTTGGCAGAATGGCTATGAAAGACCTAGATAAGATCCTCAAGAGCAGAGATGTCTCTCTTCATACAAAGACTCGACTTGTTCAAGCCATGGTATTTTCAATAACATCATATGAATGTGAAAGCTGGACAGTGAAAAAGATGGACAGGAAGAAAATGGATGCCTTTGAATTATGGTGCTAGCGGCGAATACTGTGTATACCATGGACTGCCCGAAGAACAAACCAGTCGGTACTAGAGGAGATCAAACCTAAGCTTTCTTTAGAAGCTCAAATGACAAGACTTCAACTTTCATACTTTGGACACATCATGCGAAGAGAGAGATCATTGGAGAAAGACATCATGCTTGGCAAGATAGTAGGTCAACGCAAAAGAGGAAGGCCAGCAATGAGATTGATCGATACAATAACAGCAGCTATGGGTACCAGTCTATCAAAAATGAGCCACCTGACTGAAGATCGAACACAATTTAGAACAACTATCCAGAGGGTCGTCATGAGTAGACTTTGACTCGACGGCACTTAACAACAACAACAACAATCATCCGAATATTATCCCTCCCAGAACAAGCCTATAAAAGCACACATTTTGGCATATTACATTTAAATCTTAAACTTTGTTTTGTAGACATATACATAATAAGGAAGATTTCCAAATGTCACTTATAAGAGTGAAGGGACTCCTTGTGGGTAATAGTAGGCACTGATGAGTTTTTGAGTTTGCAGGGCTGCTTGTTTTGCTTTGTCTGTAGATGCTCTTTGCTTCTCTGAGAAGCTGTTGTCTTAGGTGACTGCCTAGTGGTTGGGCTGGCCCCAGATCTATTGCTGCAGAGGCTGTGTTAGAGATTTTCTTGTTTATCACCCTCATGCTCCAGCTCTTGCGACAAATTTCTTCCTTTCATGTGGGGAATATTTAACTATATACTGTCCCTGATAATTTATGGGATTTCCTGCAGAATACGATTTTTGGGGGATGGAGGTGGAGCATTAAGTTTGATGTCCTGCCAGCATATGTTATTTTTCTTATTTTATTTGGTTTTTGGTGTAGGTGATTCTGTCTCTCCTTTGGACTGGTGGGCTTGAGTTATTTCAGACTCAGTTTTCCTTTATTGGAGCATTTCAAATTAGGTCTGTAATAGTATTTCCTTTGTATGTTGTTTTCACTTATTATTGTGAAAATACTAAATTGCAAATTTAAAAATAGACACCAGTGAGATTCTGAAGGGAAAACAATGACTAAGTTGATGTTTTGCTGCCAAAGATAAGAGAGTAAGATTTAAAGCACTGAGCAAGGTCAAAAAATCCATTTCCTAGGAGGACAAAAGTTGACCTGCACAAATAATAACAACACCTGGTAAGAGAAGGGGACCAGAGAAAATGCAGTTTTTAGAAACGAGGGCTGACGATACATCTAAGAAATGATAAGCTAGTAGAAAGAGCTGACAAACTAAGAATAATGTAAGGAAAGGGAGCTGAAAAACTTGAATCAACCAAGTTTTAGAAAAAGTGGGTATAGAAATTGACAGCTCTTGTTATTGCTCATTGACATCCTACGTGATCTAAGATCACCATTACCGGCTTACCTACCCTGAAAAAAGAAAAAAAAAGGAGTATTTCACAGGACGCACATTCATCAATAGGATACTTCTCCTCTCAGTCAAATTTCAGTGAGGCATTAACATATCAAGCTTAAAGTGTTGAATAAGATCATAGATCAAGGAAGACTTGATTTAGAGGGAGCGGACATTAAGCAGGCCTATCTTAGGAGGAGGTATGTAGGTCTGAGAAAAATACTGCAAAGAGCTAGGATGGCCTTCACCTGGACTGCAATTTAAGAGGCAATAAACATTTATGCCTCTTGGCTAAGGAACAGATAAAGATTGCTCCAGACAGCTGAAATAGACAAGGAGAAGCATATATTCAAAACAGAGGAAAGAGGGAACAGGACTGTCTTCGGGAACATAGGAAACTATGACTAAAGTGAATCGAAACAATGCGAACCAGATGTCAGATCTAGAAAGGAGATGAATACAAAAACAAGAGCCCAAAATCCCAAGATGATACAAAGCTAGGTAGCAAGAAAATCAGAAAGCAAGCAGCCATCTTTCCAGAAGTGAGACGATAACTGCAAATGGCAGATACAGCAGAACAGCTCAAGTACCGAAGACCCTTGTGTAAGAAGAAATATTCATACAATGTACCAAAAACCTCACACCCAAATAGTACTAACAGCACAACTATTTGCAGAGCCTGCAAGCACTTAAATACCTTATGTAGACACCCATAAATATTTGTACAGAACCATCAGAATGGAGCCTTTAAGGAACAGCAGGTTATAGCAAGACCAATGTTGTCCTCACAATCATCTTTCTTTTTTCACATTCAACTTTAATTTATTATTCACACCAACTTTTTTTTTAAATTTTCAACATGTATTAAAAACTGTGCTTGCTATATTTGAAAATGAGTTAAAAAAACTTTTTAAGAACAATCACTACAATCATATATTGCAGTTGCTTCATGTACTTTAAATAGCTCTTGTTCAATATTTCTCACTGCTGTGCATGAAGCTTATTCAATAATTGTCGCATCCATTCATAAGATGCCCCAACACGCTGCCTTCATGTATACTTAGCTGGCTATACAAAGGGTAACCTGTTCTCCAGGTGTGCAGTCTATTCTGCCGGTATCTCACTGGAACACCGGGATGCCTCCTCTCACCCGACCTGCCTCAGGGGCGTGGCATTGTCCTGTGAATTTCCGTGGAACTCCAGCCCATCTTTTTTATTTGCAGCATGTTGATAACCATTTGGCCTGATGAAACGTTTCAACCTTTTGGATGTATTTTCTTAAAATAATTATGGATAAAGCTAGAACGTTTTGGTGCGCTATGTGTGAAAGGATGACTGATGATGGATGATGTCATTTTGGATCCATTACCGCTATGGTTCCGGTCCCGTCATGATCATGCTATCCCTTATAAATGGGTCTTGAGATGATAGCATTGTGAGCATCATTTTGAAGACTCAACTGCTGATTGTCTTGAAAGCATTGGGCAACAATGTATCCAGCTTTATATTGACGGACGCAATCAGCAAATCAAGTCTTTAAGGTACACTGCAACGCTTATTAGTTTACAGGTTTGGTAACATGGTGAATTACAGCTATTTCCTATTTCTATGCAGCAACTTGTTGAGTTTATTTGCAATATAGTTCTATTAGAAGGGCTAATGTACCATTGGAGCCATGGAAAGCTACAAAAAGTAGAAGATATTCACCAATAGATGTTTGGTGAGGCATTCGTTCAGCTGTGTTCTTCAGTAAAAGATGGTGAGAGATTATTAAAGCAATGTTGTATATTCATTAAAAAATATCTGCAGCCTTGAAGATTTTGTGGCACACTCGTGATGCAGCTCTTTTGCGAAACGTGGCCTCATCAAGTGTGAAACTGCTGGCTGGAAGATATTTTTAAAATAAGTGGAAGACACTTTCAGATAAGATGAGGTGCATATTTTGAATAATTTCATCTATATTAATGAATTATTTAAATAAAGCAATGAATTAATGAGGGGGTTTTCTGAGCTATGAGGAAAAGTTCCCGAAGCTAAACTAAGATCAGCTTATGTTTAAAAGGAGGAACAACTCTGAGGTCTTTTGCCCTTTTTTTCATTTTTGAATATAGAGCAATTGGTTTAGCTGATTTTTGAGGGTTTCGTTTTGCGCACACCATGACAGTCATGAACCTCACTTCTAAGCCAGGGTATGTGGATTATAATCTCAGTCTTTCAAATTTACTGCTAATGCTCAGCTTAGTACTTGCATTGTGCCAAAGAGAGCCTCCTGCTGGAGTTCATAAGATGTTACACGTAGGGGTAATTTATCAAGGGGTGCTTGGAAGTTCTTCTTAATCAAGCCTGCAGCACCCGACACGATTGCTTTGTGTGTATGTGTTTGTCCACTCTTCCCGCAGGTCAAAGAATGTGTCGATCGATGGCTCTTTAAATTTGTCTGGTTGTCGGAATCTATTATTTTGCTTTGACCGAAGCTGCTCTCTGCTCCCCGCAGAAGCTGCCACCCTGAGTGACTGCCTGGTGTAGCCTGATAGTTGCACTGCCCTTGTACATGCATAGATCAAGGTATCTTATGATCTACATGTGCACTTATATACTCCACCTACACTCCACCCAAGAGCAGCCCATATTCTCACCCACTGTGAAAGTGTGCACCATCAAATTAATGCGCCTGCTTTTACGCTGGATGCTACTGTATAAGGAGCCTTTCACAAGCATGCGTGGTCACATACATGCAAGAATGATTTAAATAGCCTATTTTAGACACCTGTTTTAAGACTTAAAGTAGGCTCCTCCTTATAAAATTAGCCCCAAAATTCTCTTTGTGGTCCAGTGGGCCCTGGAACCCCTTCCCAAAAAATGTCCTGGTGAGTCAGTGGGTCCTGATCTCCCCATCCCTCCAGTCCCCTCCCCCCCAACACTCAATTACCCCTCTGACACTATTGACCTAACCCCTCCCCACTCCCTGATCCCTCCGACATTCCCAAACTCATCCCTCCCTGACTCTGCAAAGTCCTCCACTGAGGCTATCTGGTTCAGAGCACATCTAGCCTGGGCACTCTGTGGAAAGCACAACTGTCCTGGGAACCTCTGGCCAGAGCTCCCTTGGAGAGGGAGGCCCTTGACCAGAGAGTCTGAAATGTAGTCCAGAGCCCTACCCACCCACTCATCTCCAAATATCTGGAGGCATGAGCGACACTGGAGGCAGGAGCTCCTGCCTACAGTGCTTTCAAGTTGCAAGATGGCAGCACGTACCCCATAGCGGTGCATCAGCGTGCATTGCTTGGGTCATGCATCTGCTTCAACTTGTCTTTATAACATAGGAACACACTGTAACTAGGCACACTGTTATAAAATTACCTCCACAAGTGTCTTCAGATGATCCAAAATATGTAGATGCACACAAATTCAGTCACGTCACTCCCCTAGTGATAGATCACCATTGGCTCCTCATTGACTGTAGAATGATCTCGGGGTAATTTCTCCAAATAGGTTCGTTTTGCACATACCATGACGGTCATGAACCTCACTCCAAAACCAGGATTTGTGGAGTACGATCTCAGTCTCTTTCACAAGTGTTACCTTGCCTTTTCAAGTTCTTTTGCTCAATTGTCTTAGATACTTAACTGGTTGCCTTTTGTCTTATATACCAGCTCACACTTTGAGACCATCTTGTTCCATCAACAACAAAGATTCAGCTGGAAGTTACGAGTGTGCCGCTTTGCGTTTAGCTTCATCACACGCCAATTAGGGGACTTCCTACCTGTCCCCTAAAGTCTGACTGTACCTAGCCATCCTGTAGTTTGGACTTGAAGACAGGATTTTGCCAATAGGCTTATGAGTTGAGCCACTCAACTCTGACTTAGGGATGCGCATTCATTAGCAGGCATTTCATGTCTTAGTGCATCTTAAAAATTTAGTATTTGCTAAATTGATTTAAACCTACATTAACCTATGGATTAACATATGTTAAGTCAATTAGCATGCATTAAAAATTTCTAATAAGCATTAAAAATTTGCATTAAAATAAATGTGTGAAACAAACAAAAAAATGACCAAAACTTGAAAATGAATTCCAAACAAAGAAACCAAAAATCGTTCCCCTGTGCACATCCTTACTGACTGATCACTCTCTTCTACCCCTCTGATATCCAGACCCTCTCCAGTTCCTCTCAGTATAGTAACCCATCCCTGCATACTCTCGGGGCAGAGTCTTGAAATGGGCGAGTCTGCGCATCCCATGGCAATCATGCCGTTCTCCGGTTTCCCCTTTCTATCTAATTAAACAATTCTTTTAATGCTATATTGTAAACAGCTTTGCGTTGTGCTAAGAGGTGATATATATCATAAACTAAACCCAGTCACTGTGCATACATTTTCCTTTGGCAGTTTTCAGAGTGAAACAAGGCACATACATTCAATCTGGAGACTGGAGTAGAGACTGCAGGGCCTTTGCGGCAATTTTACTCCTCTCAGGGAGCAATTTTATCAAGGAGTTTTCCCATATTAAAGACCTTTTAATGCATGTACAAGTTTTTTGTATAAAATTACCCCAATGGTTACACCGCAGACGTGCTCAGAATGAGAAGAAGGCGCATGTTTTGCACCATGCGCATGGAGAAGAGTTGGGGTGGAGAATGCGGCGGAGTCACGATTCATGCACATACGTAAATGTCTGCAGCTGCCATCTCGGCATGATTTCGGCAGCTTTGCCCCTAGTAGTTTATAAAGACGCGCAGCCGCCTATGTGTCTTTATAAAATAACCTCAAAATAGGAACCTGTTGGGCCTTTGCACATAGGCGGCCTGCTATAAATGTATCCTCTCAGAGGGCAGGGTTAGAGCTGGAGAAGGTGCCTATTTTTATCAGAGGTCTCCTGCATGCGTACAGTAAGTCAGTGTTTTATGAGTGGAAAGGGTTTATAAAATGACCCTCTTGATATTTAGTGCTGCTTTCCTCTCCACTGGAAGGAACGCTGGACTTTCTAGAAAGCTGCTCCCTGCCTTGTTTATGCGGTTTCTGTATGTGTCGGCCATTATATTTTCAGACTTGCCTTTCTCCATGTAATAAGAACTATTGATTTCTAGGAGTCAGTCTTCAGCAGCACCCATAATCCAATCTTTCATCTTCAAAAGCAGACTTTGCCCTGCCATTTAATAAACCTTCTACTTTGCCACCTGTTGGCTAGCAATACACGTTTCTGCAGATGCTGCCTGGGTCATTTTCCAATCTCTCTCATTCTTTACCCTTTACTCTTTTCTGGAGGACCCCCACCCCCAAGCAAAGGCAGGAAAACAGCACAAGGGAAGCCCACAAGTTCTGTAACTGTTCACATCTGGCTTTTTACAAATGTTTTATGTATGCAGTTATCAAAATACAAAATAAACAAACACATGCTTATATGGGAAAGTTGTTACCAGTGGAAAAGAATCCAATATCATAATAAAAAGAGAATATGGCATTACCAAAGGAAGGAATACACTCAATCAACTCAAACCTGCAATAATGGGAAGATCCGCGTCAATAGTCCCAAAGAAAAGTAAACCTTAAAAGAGGTTAAATCCCGTCAAGAAGGAAAAAAAGTAAAATATGCATAAATCAAGAGTCCATAAATCTAAACTTGATTGCAAGAGTGTCTGGTGGCAGAAGGAGGAGTTGCAGCAAGCTCTGACCCAGAAATCTGCTCAATGGCAAATGATTGTCCGCTCCTTGATCACCTCCCGTCTTGATTACTGCAATATTCTCCTTGCTGGTCTTCCCACAAACCATCTCTTTCCCCTTCAATCTATTCAACATTCTGCTGCTCCACTAATTTTCCATCAGCATCGCTTTTCCCATGTCACTCCTCTTCTCAAGTCCCTTCATTGGCTTCCCATCCATTTCCGGATCCAATTCAAACTCCTCCTCTTGACCTATAAATGCATTCACTCTTCAGCCCCCCACTACCTATCATCTCTAATCTCTCCTTACATCTCCTCTCGTGTTCTTCGCTCTTCGAACAGCCTTCGTCTATCTATGCCCTCCACTCGTACTGCTAATTCTAGACTTTGCTCCTTTCACCTGGCTGCACCCTTTGCCTGGAACAATCTACCTCTGTCTGTGCTCAATGTGCCCTCTCTGGACCTCTTCAAGTTCAGATTGAAAGCCCATCTCTTCTCTATTGCTTTCTGTTCTTGATTCTTGTTTTTGCTCTTCTTGTTTATTGTATACTTTGTCTTACTTGATTGTATTTGTATTTTGTGATCTTCTTGACTAGATTGTGAGCTCTGATGAGCAGGGACTGTCTTTTCTTCATGTATGTACAGCGCTTTGTACATTTGAAGTGCTTTATAAATATTAAATAGATAGATATATGAAAGCAGTTAGATGACCTGGGTCATAAAAATTATACTTCATTGATTGATTTTTCTGAAGTTCCCACCTAAAAGTATCAAAGCTCCAAGTTGTAACACGGCAGGGCGTAGCAAAAGAAAGAACTATCTGCTTCTTTGCATTTAGCCACATCAGGGTATAAAATCCAGAAACTCCACTCCACTCGAAGCAGCAATAGCAGAAAGTGACAGAAAGGGGGAAGTCTTTGTTCCAAGTTGACCTCTTCTGGGTCCTTCCCAAGTAGGGTGAAGCCGACGGTCCTCAGCCTCCTCTTCACTGACAGCCATATCACTATCCAAGGGAAAGGCGTTCAGCAATGAAGGTGGTGACACAGTGGACTGGGAAATCCATTGCCATCGATGACCAGCCTCTGCAGACGAGGGGAAATGTGGGCTTTAAGCAGCTACAAAGTGCTCTGTAGAGCAACTTTTAGTAGTTTCTACCCTCAGTGTCATGCCTGGTACAGGTACAACAGGTCAAGGTCAAGGGGAGCAGCATTCATTTAATGACTGACACGTGCCACATATGCCCACCTTTCCCAGAGGGTACACTGGTGGCAGCTGGACCAGGCAGGTACAAGCAGCAGAGAAATCAGCAGGGTACTGGAGGGCCAAATAAAAAAAAAAATACAAAGAAAGAGAAAATCCTTCTCCTCCCCTGTCCTTCCCTGGATGCTCTGGGTCCTTGCCGTCATTCTAGTTGCTCCGGCAATCCTCATATTGCTTTGCTTCCACTAGGATGTTTGCACTGCAAAGACAAAAACACCCCCCAAAAATCTCTCTTTTTCCCTATTCTTTTCTGTAAACGATCACCCAATAAATAACTAAATGTTGCTGCCAGTTTGCTGCTGAAGCTGCCCTCTCTCATCCTGTAGCCCCGTCGCTGTCCTGTTTCTGCTTTAGTATTTTCACCCCTCCTAAAAAAAGGAAAGAAATAAAACAGCCCTTTTCCTCCTGAACCCCTTTCCTGGTGCCTTGGGCTGTTCAGGCTAGTGTTGGTGCAGTTTTGCCCCTCTTTTGGTGCCTTTAGGTGTTGATATTTGACCACCTTGACCCTTTCACTGTGCCATGCAATATCGCAGCCTTTACTGCTAATTCCTGCCTGCAAGTTGCATAAACCTTGGGTGGAAAACTCCAGCGTTAGAGTCAGAAATAGGAAAAACGGCTTCTCCTCTTGACTTGAATCGAGCGTTAAAAACACTGCATAATTTGGAAATGAAAAGCCGAAGAGGGCACATTGCTAGGAAACACTCACTGTCTTTCTTTCGCTTTGATCGTAATGCAACGGCAGCAAACATGAATGAAGTGACTGGAACCAGAGACCGAGCCCTAAGCAATTTTTAAAACACAGTAGTCAAAACTGTGGCATTTCAAACAGCTGCTGCAACCGCCTTGAACTCCTCACCCCGATTCTTTGATGTTAACGTCAATTGGCAACGCTTTGGAACGATAGACTTCAGTGATATCCCTGCACTCACAGGACTGAAAGCCAGAAAAAGGCTGTAAGCGTGCTAATAACAAAGTATAAAGCATCTGAGAATAATAATTATTATAATTATAGTAAGATATCACCATGAAGAGAGATAACAACCTCCAGTGTCACCCCATCAATGGAGATATTCATAATGATCCAGTTTTTCCATGGAGAAGGGCACTGAAGATGACAGGGTTAATGTTTATGTGGTACTAACATAGTGAGAGACAACAAATGTCAATTTTCCAAGCAGCATTATATTGATGTGGAGAGAAACATTAGTTTCTGTGTCAGTAACAATTTTACAACGCACAGAAAAATTGCAAATAATAGGTGGGGGGAGGGGCGCTAGGAGTAGGACAGTTTCCGCAGCATTGGACTTGCGAAATCAAAGTAAGCGAGGGAAATCTATGAGAAAATAAAACAAGGAAGCTATGATTGAAAGTCACATTGTGGCCTATTGGAAACTGGGTTAGGAATTATTTCAAATTCTGAACCCAGGGGCAATGGCTGAATCTCCTTGAGGAAATCTACGCCACCACTGGGCTATCAGGCTTACCTGAACTGTAATAAAGCTACCTTGACCATCATTTCAAGAGCAGGCTAAGAAAATAATATTGAGAAAAGGTCGCACTGATGCTTCCCCTTAACAAGGAAGCGACCTTCTGCAACCACAAGGCCTGAATGTGCAGGTGGTGTGTGACACACACATGAATATTCTGAATGTGATGCCTTGGTATCTGCGTTTTGGCCATGACTCTTGTGTCACTCGGTCCTCTTCCAGATTAATCCTCTGCACCTCCTCCTGACCTCGCAAGCCTTGCAGTTCTGGGGGGAGGTGTGGCCCAGGATGGCTGCTAGCTAAGTACATAGCATTATGCTAAGGAAATCCCTGCATGAAAAGAGTCATTATGTCTGCCAAGGAATATTAGCTCATCCTAATGGGGTTTCAGTCTGTGGGGAAGGAACGTAACATCATCTGAGAGGTTCCTTGCACAAGTCAAACAGACTTTATTCTTTTTTACATGTTGTGTCGCCATCTGGCTTTATACTTCCCTAATTGAATGATGGGATCAGGGTTTTACCCTATCACACTCACTGAAGTAATACAAAGCAACGTAACCTTGCCATGCTGTGCTCCATCTCTGGGCTTGTGGCTCCCTCATGAAACAAGCCATTCACCGCTGCAAAGAAATTTATTGAACTCAGTGGCTGAGAGTATCATCCGGGCCTGACTGCCAACTTTGCAATTGACCCTACCTTGTTGCCTCCTCCCCCCCAAGTGGACCCAGGCACCCGCTTAATGTTGTCTGGGCTCCCAATTTTGCTGCGCCCAGGTCTCTTTTCTTGCCAGCACATGCCCCTTTGCAGATCGGACTCAGGCGCCCTCTGCTTAGACCTGTGCCCTGTCTTGTTTGAGTGTACCCCTAAGTCTATTGGTAAGGCCACGCTGTGATGTAACTGCCCTCCTTACTCTCCAGAATTGATGCGAATTGGGTCCCTGCTCAACTCGTACTGTCTTTCTGTCCCTTCCTTCTCCTATTTAACTGTTTCCCCACCCCTTTCCTGAGCCTTGGCTACCTATGCTCTCTGCTCCTGCCTGCTTGTACCCTCCCCCTCCTAGCCCTGTCCTCCCCCCTTTGACTTTCCCTTGCCCTTATCCTGGCTGCTGCCGGGTTTTACAGCCCCTTTACCTCTAACTAGTCGGGCTGCCTTCTGTTAAGGGAACAGGAACTGATAAAACAAACAAAGCATATCCCCAGAGCAAAATAAATGCAGATGTTAGAGAGATATAAACTACAAGTCCTAGCAAAGAGTGGAGTAAAACCTGAACAGAGTCAGTCTTTCCAGTAATCATGGTGATAGCTACCAACCCTACTCGCACTCTGCAGAAAACAGGATATAACATGAAATCTTGAAGCTAGAAATTCCACGTGTAAAAGGAAGGAGAATCGTGATGGGGGTATACTTTTGGCCACCCAGCCAGAATGAACAAACAGATGTTGAAATGCTAACAGAAATTAGGTAAAGAAACCTAGTTGCAGCCGCAGGAATTGCCGACATGCTGGGGTGGTAAAGTTCCAAGATGAAATAAATGACTGCTAAATGGAGCAGGTGGTTCAGAAACCACCAAGAGGGGGAGATATTTTAGAGGTAATCCATAGTGGAACACAGGATTTGATACAGGAGGTAATGATATTGGGGCCATTTGGCATGATCATGTTTTAGCATGATCAAATTTGACTTAATAGCTGGAATAAGGACTCAAGGAAACCTACTGTGCTAGCATTTAACTTTCAGAAGGGAAACAATGATAAATGGGCTGATTTTATAAGGGTTGCACAGAAATTTATGCCCTGGTTTGTGCATAAGTTCCTATTTTTAAGGACGTACATGAGTAAATACATGTGTGCTTTGGGTAGTTGCTATTCTGCAAGCGTGTACTTTTCCTTGGGGGACTGAGCTTTGACAGAGCATAGACGAGGTCTCAATTTGCACACCTGAGTTATAAAATATGATAATGAAATCGCAGCTTCGGGGGCGCTCAGGAGATCAGCGAAGAGACCGGAGCTGTGAGCAGGAGCCCCTCCTCCCTCCCATTGCCTGCCTATGAGAAGCCAGCATCAACGGATAATCGTGGCGTGGCCCTTAGGCGTTGGTCTGTGGCGTTCATCCTGAAGTGAGCATTGAAATTGTGGACTGGATTGTCATACGCTCATATTATGGTAACTTGCTGTTCCTCTTCTTTTCTCTACCTATTCTTTTGACTGTTTCTGTCCTCTACTCTGTCCTATCTTACAAATGGCGTTCCTTTCGTATTTCCGCAAATGATATATTATTGTAAACCGCTCTAATGCTTCGGCCTGAGCGGTATATCAAATTTAAAATAAATAAACATACATAAACATAATGTCCATGCACGATCTGCAAATCTAGCAACGCAACCTATGCCCATTCTAAGGCAGGCATAACTGCCGCAGCTAGATTAAGGTGCGTTAGGCGCTGCTGTTTTGTAAAGTAATGTACATGCATGCATATACATGTGGGAATGCGCATTGACAGCATGGGTGTTTATATAATTACTCTCCGAATGAGGATAAAGGCTAAAAAAACATAAAGGAGCCGCTGCAAAGGTTAACAGTTTACACTGAAAGAGGGCTTGAGACTAGATTTGCTGGGGATGGATGTACAAAGCCCCTAGGTAAGTAAAACACTGAATGCCTACATAGAAATGGGGAAAAATGGAGCAGCGTCTAGAGAGCTTTGTATGCTAATGCCTGTAGTATGGGAAATAAGATTCTAGATACAGGGGCTATAATGGAAGAGGCTGACTTGGATTTAGTAGTGGTCATACAGACATGGTTCATGGAGAAGCAAGACTGGGATATAATTACAGCGAGCTATAATTTATTTCAGAAGAAATAGGAAAGTCTAGGAAGAAAGGAAGGAGGAGCAGCACTATTTATTTATTTATTTTATTTTATTTATTTAACAGTTTTTATATACCGTCTTTCTTCAATTCAAGACGGTTTACAGAGAACATAACATGACGGTATATTTCAACTGATTACATAGAACCGAACTACATAGGGGTATGTTTAATAAACTGTCCTAATGTTACCGGCGCTAGTTGCAGCGATAATGTGAAGAATGCCATATAAGGAGTGGGCGTTCTGGTCTTAATGTAGCAATCGCGGGTTATCGCACGATAAAGTGCACCGTGTCCGTTATCGCATGATAGAGGGAGCTGTGCACGTTACCGCGCGTTAACCGTAACTTCGCGTGCTGACCTACAATCACAGCAATAGAGGTGTAGCACACTGGTTACTACAATGACTGCTGAAACAGGGGTCATGAGGTCAATCCCCCAGTGGGTGTAATGAATAAGGGTGGCCAAGGCAATTCCCTTTCCTGCTTGAAACAGTCCAACAATTTGTTCTGCCAGCTAAAAATACTCGCACCCCAGTGCCATAACCTAATGCACCTTTTAGGGCGCACCAGAAGGCACATCCTAAATCACCACATCAGCCAAGGTGGGTTATAATGTGCCCCAGAGGGCATGTCGAAAGGTTGTCAACTCCCAAGGCACCATAGTAGGCGCCCCATAAGCTGGCTGAATCTAAGGTGTGGCTAAAGATGCCCCAAGGATGTATAGGTGACTCAAGAAATGTTGGCCAAGGGCAGAAAGGTCCCACAAGTTGAAAAGCAAGAAAGGTATGGGTCAAACACAGATGTAACCCTAACACTTGCACAGAGCACCAAGGAAAGACAATGTACAAGTGATGGAAGGAAGTAGATCTGAGTTGATGGACCAGACAAATTTGTGTTCAGCCCATGTGGCAGTTGGAAAAATGGACAAACATATCGGGGGCAGCTGTAGCGATGCACAGGGTGATGGTAATGTACCATGCAACAATGACAGTGTGTGGCAGAGGATGGGAAGACGTGTCCAGCAGAGGAGGTAAAGGTGGCAGGATAGGTGCAATGACAGGAGGACAGAGGAGTAGCAGTGACATGCAGAGCACACACAGGAGAGGCAACCAGGAAGAGCTGCAATGCAGAAATGTGTATCAGTGAAGGACATGGGGTAGCAGCTTGCACATCAGGGCAGGACGGCACACAGCTGGCAGACACACATAGATGGACAGAAGGATGGTTGGCAACTGTGATAAGGGTACAATGTGCTAACAGCACAGATCTGCACAGATATGACTGTCACAGGAATGAAAAGTAGCTGTGCAGGACAGGCATACAAATGAAAGAGAACAGAGAGGAATCAAACCTATGACCATTAGCACAAAAGTTGATGCACAAACCGGTAGGCCACACCACCAACATGCAGGTGAGGAGAGGTGTGTTGCGGAGCAGGCGAGAGAGAGAGAGGAGGGGAGGCAAGGAGCAGGCGAGAGAAACAGGAGGTGATCTGAGGAGCAGGCAGCAGGGAGAGGAGGGGAGGTGAGGTGAGGTGCAGGCGTGAGGTGGAGCAGAGGAGCCGAGGGGCAGAGGAGGGGGGAGCAGAGGAAGAACAGGAGGGGTGATGATGTGTGACAGGGAGGGAGAGGGCACAGAGGGCAGTGAGATGGAGCGGCAGGACATGGCAGGGGGGGGAGGAAGGTGAGACACATGTTCAGCGGGACCCATAGCCGCCAGGGAAAGGTGGTCCTGTGGTGGTGGCTGCAGGCCCATTGGGTGTGTCGCAGCCCATCCAGGGGCCACCCAGCACCAAATGTAGGCGTATACCGGTGCCAGCCAAGGAATGTAGGAGGGCTGTTAGATTCAGTCAGCAGGAAAACAACATCCTGCTGGCCAGTGTTTTGGAGTGGTATGAGGTGCTCTATGGCCGGCTGAGCACAAGCACCACTGTGGGGATACAGATACACATGTGGGAGGAGATCCAGGAGGCCATAGCCCAGGCAGGGGGGCCATCCAGGGACCTGGATAGCCTGAGGAAAAGATTTAATGACATTAAGCGTGGTGTTCATGCACACATGGTGGTGGAGTGGCAACATGCCATGGGCACCAGAGGGGGTGGGCCCTTTACCCCAACCCTGACACCCCTGGAGCAGGAACTCGCAGACCATCATGTCCCCATCTACCTGCGTGGACTGCCTGAAGCACTGGACACCGCCCATCCACAGGCAGGTAGGTCAGAGATATGTTGCACATGTACAGCTCACGGCCCAGCACATGCCAGTCATGGACGGGAAGGTGGGGGCCTATGTCCTGAGAACACATGTGCCCTAACACAGGCAACTGGGGCCACATATCCAGAAAAACATGGCTGTGTAGGTACAGGGTGGGTGTGACAGGTACCTGGGGCTGCGTGCACGACAGGCACAGTCCTGGACGTCGTAGAGCACTGCACAGGTGTACAGAACTGGGGGAGGCAGTCTCCCAGCCAGGCAGAGTGCCACCCCCCTTGACTGCGCATGAGTGGGGCGGATGACCGTACATACAGGGGGGCCCCAACACCCTCTACTCCATGAACCCAGCACATGCAGCAGCTATTCGTACCTGACATATAGGTCACACAGAACAGCATACATCTGCAGCCAGGCACACACCACTATATGGCAGGGGGACACAGACAGGAGGGACATACAACTAGGCCATAAAACATTGACCTGGGGGGACCCGCACACACCACCTACTTAGACAGTTTTTTTATACCACCTTATCCTTAATCAAAGTGGTCACAACACAATTGGGGGATACATTTAACACGAGGGGATATGAGACACATACACTAATACTTACAGGGAACATGGGCAATGGAGGGTTAAGTGGCTTGCCCAAGACCACAAGGAGCACCTGTGGGACTAGAAACCCCAGTCCTTCCGGCCCAAGGTTGCTGTCCTCTAGTGGGATTTGAACCCCTGACCTTCCGGCCTGAGGTAACTATAACAGGTAACTATAACTATAACCTATAACAGCTATGACGTGTGTATGAGATTACCTGTCCAGGGACATATCCCAGACCAGTGACAGAGGACGGCCTATCACACTGTGATGGCGAGGCAGATGCAAACAAACCCCAATGACCACATCACACAGATGTCCAACACATCACACTCTGTCATTGGCCAACATACAGTGGGGATCCCCCACCCACCCTCACAAGACATTGGGGTGCACATTGCCACAGCTGTACCAACAGCACCTAGCCAAGACCCCACACCACCTGGGGTCATCATCTATACAGGTACTGCAGTGCCACAGACACATTCCCATGACCCCCACCCATGGTGCAACCACATGCCCAGCATCACTCTACCCATCCCCCGAAACAACCCACCACACACACTGAGTATGTGATAGCTGTCCACACACACCGCACAGTGGCTACCAGAGCGGACGTCCCCACACACGTCTGGCTGCCGTCCATACCACTCAGGCCAATGCATACACATCGCTCACACACACTGACAGGCCACAATCCCACTCAGGGCTCCCAGATGCCGAGAAGCAGGACCTGAAGCAGGGTTTGAATTGCTATAACCCGAAACGTGGACCATGTTGTCAATCTAACTGATGAAGGCACTTTGGCGGTGCTCTATTTAAGAAGCTAAGTTCATTGTTCTATTTTTGCACTTTTGCACATTTTTTTAAACAAAACATGTTGCTTAAATTATTTATAATAAAGTGAGTGGTCACAGTGGTGTCTGCGGGATGCTTCCCTGACACTGGGCTGACATACTCCGACACATATAGTGGTTTCAGCCTTGTGTTTTCCCTAAGTTTATTGGATTGTGTTGTGGGTGTTCCATAATCATTGAAGCAACCAGTGGGCTACATCTCTATAGCTACTAACACACCCCTGGCTGGCTACAGAAAGATTGCAGGTCACACACAAACTGTCTGCTGTGCTTACCAGGATAGGGTAAACCCACCCGTACCCCTGATGCACTGCACATACAGATCAGCAGTCTACAGCTGATCACAAGATGGGGTATGCACCCCCACAGCACCTCAGCCTCGTAGGGGGAACTGACTGTGTGCACCCCCACAGCACCTCGGCCTGGTAGGGGGAACTGACCGTGTGTGTTACTGGCACAAAGTAGCTACAGACCATGACATTGTGCGGGTCCTGTGCTCACCCTGAGGGTGAGGTGGGGCGGCCAGCACCAAGTCCGCAGCATCTGGCTTTGCTAAGATAGGCTATGCTGCAGGTTGCCATCAGTGCCAGTGTGTGATAGGTAGTCCTTGCAGACACACCTAGGATACACCTGTGTCCATCTGTATTTCCCAGTCAAGTATAGCCCCTTGTAGACTATGATGCACCCAGAATAGTGCATATCCGGTGTGGGTGCCATGGTCACATGTTATAAATGAAAGGGAGGGGGGGTGTTTGGGCCCCAAGGCAGATTATTAGAGCACCATCCAACCCGCCCTCTGTGGCTCAGGATGGGGGACAGGATCTCTCACCAACAGATCCACATTGTACATCTCTGCAATGGTGGCAGTAGAGGGGAACCATCAACCCTAGTCCTGCTGGGCAACAGGCATTCTACAGGGCAGTCAATGCAGATCTGGATGCATCAATAAGGCAATTGCAGACAGGCAGAATGCTGGAAAAGCTCAGCTCAGCTGCCCCCCACCACTATCTGATATGCACCAGCAGAGGGCACAGTCAGTCTCCACCTACTGCACCCTGCAAGGTGTTCCAACCATACACATACTAACTGCAGACAATCTGCTAGCTAGTACATAGTGCATGTTCCTGGAGGAACTGTGTGCACCCAAAAATGGGATGTGAGCACACACACCAAGCAGGTATCTTTATCTTTATCTTTATTTTACATTTGATAAACCGCTTACGTCAAGACATTCAAGCGGTGTACAAATAAAATAAAAGGCAGCACTGCAAACTACAGAAAAGAATGCCAAAAATAATAGGAAAGAAAGAAAAAGAATAGCACAAAAAACCTTATAAACGATAAACAATAATCAGCAAACCAAACACAGACAAAAGACAATCAGCACAACCGACAGAGACAGACCAAGGGGGTAGCAGGACCAAACTGAGCTAGGACAGGACAGCAACTTGGGGCGGTATCAGGGAGGGAAATAAGGGGGGAGATCAAACACTTTCTGAAACAGATGGGTTTTAAGTGAGGCTTTGAACTGAGAGTAGGAGGGCTCTAAACGAAGGGACGGAGGCAGGGCATTCCACAGCCAGGGACCAAGAAAGAAAAAAGCAGCGTGACGAGTCTTTTCAAGATGTGCGTGAGACGGGGATGGTAAAGCCAGACGGTTTGCATGAAGGGAGCGGAGCTGACGGTAGGACGTGTGGAGAGAGATTAAATCAGCCAGGTACAGAGGATTATTAGTGTAAATTGCATGATGAATAATGTCAGTGATTGGGCCCCAGATGTCAGTGATGTTAGTGTAAATTGCACGATGAATGATGTCAGTGAGTGGGCCCCAGAAAAGAGAACTCATAAATATCACTTGAGAGAAATGCTGTATAGCACTATGGGGGAACCTAGCCATGCCATGGTCACTGCTCAGCCAGGGTGAGAGTGACATCCCAGCATGACATGCTGTGGCCACCCTTTCCGTACAGGTGGTGGTCGGGCACTACAATGTCCCAGCCATTGCCCTATGCCCTGTTCAGATGCATCCTGCCCAGGCCACCCTGTCCAGGCCATACCCACAGTACCTTGCTCCTCATTATGCACATTGGCAGTCTAACACTGGAAACAGTGCAAGCAGTGTAGGCTCAGTAAGATGTAGGCAGTCACAACACACTGGATAGACATACACACACTCCCACACCTATGCCAGCATTGTGCAAATATGGAGGTTTGTGGCAGCCCTGGCCGCCACACCAGTCCTGGGTACAGTGCAGGCATGGCTATGGTATGCAATACTGTTGGGGTCACTCCCCGGGGTGGTAAACGCTCTCAGAAACCAAAACTGAAACACACTCCACAAATATCAGAAAGGTTGCTATGATGAATCTCTGTCAACAAATTGTGTTTAACTTAGGATTTGTTATCTGCCATTACTCATAGCAACCTTTTGATTTATGTTTAACATGTTCCCAAGTTTAGGGTGGCATTGCTAAGGTATGCAAGTGCTAGTATTGGGAGATGCTGCTCCGCACAGGACCCAACAGCCTGACTCTCCATGAAGCTTTGGATAGTGGAGCCTGTGGGTGTGGGTGTTTATGCCTCTGTTGGCAGCTGCTCTAGGGCTGAGTTTCCCAACTCCAGTCCTGGTGGGCCAAACACGGTTTAGGTTTTCATGCTGTCCCTAATGAATATGCATGATGTACATTTGCATACAATGGGGGCGTTGCATACAATTGCAGCACAGGCATATTTATTAGGGACAGCATGACACCTGAATGGTGTTTGGTCCTCCAGGACTGCAGTTGGGAAACTCTGCTCTAGGGATTGCACATGTTTATGGTGTCTGTGCCCTGTAGGGTAAAATATAGGCATTTATGGATTGTTTATTTAATCTGCAATAACAGTTCTGTCTTTATTACCACGGTTTGGTACTGGGTAAAATATAGGGACATGGTTTGCAGGAGCCACAGCGGGGGCTTGAACCTGTGACCTTTTGCCCCTGAACACACTGGCTGTGTATACTGCACCAAACTGTTGCCACAGAGGTAGATCATTCCCTGGGGCTACCATTAGTGTTTGTTAGACAGACCTTGTATGGTGGCTGTAATGTTGGTTCCAATTACTAAGATGTAGCATGACTTGGAGAATGGCAAAGATCATCGTACTAGTTGTGGAATCCCAAGTGAACATTTAAAGCAACTTTACAGGGAAAACATCTTTAAACTCACCAGAGAACCTTCCAATCTATGGGAAAAGAGAAATCTCCACCCTTTCTCGAATGAACACTCCCACTAGTTTGTACTTGGTATGGAAGGGCAGTATTAATAGGCCATATAGTCTTTATCTGCCATATGTTTCTATGTTTTCTATGTTTTAAAGAAGTAGATGAAAAGATAAAGAGGTTGACCCTCATAAAGTACAAGAGATTGTAGAAAGAGAAAGACAAGCCACGATATTTGGAAAAGATAAGGGAAGTTGGGAAGGCAGTCAGGAAACAGGGCCATATCAAGAGCTGGGCGAGTGGTGCAGGTGCACAGGGCGCATGTATCAAAAGGGCTCTGATATCATCACTGGGCTTCCGGGAAGTTCAAAAAGAGCATGCTATTGCACATGGCTGGGGCAGAGGGAGGCACCAGATTCATTAGTCACACAGGGAAGATTTCTAGTTAGGTATAGTCCTGTCAGAAAAGCAAAGATGCAAACTGAAGAAAAAATAACCAGTGCATTAAAATGATGGAATAAGACTTTAGTTAGATATGTTAATGACAGGAGGTTTTCTAGAACATTATTGTCCCTTCCTCCAGTCTTTTATATGATGAATTGGCTGGTTTCTTTAGGAATAAAGTTGACCTAATATGGAAAGGAGTACAAGAAGAAATAGGTGGAGAACTGGGTGCAGAGGAAGAATTGTGCCTGGAATT
The DNA here is from genome assembly GCA_033557465.1 of Ichthyophis bannanicus. Taxonomy (NCBI): domain Eukaryota; kingdom Metazoa; phylum Chordata; class Amphibia; order Gymnophiona; family Ichthyophiidae; genus Ichthyophis; species Ichthyophis bannanicus. The sequence goes on from CM066035.1 coordinate 48,122,875, forward strand.
GAGTGTTAAGGCAGAGACAGAGGTTAAGTAGTCAGAACTGATATCTACAGAACCAGGAGATGTACATAAAATTCTGCAGGGAGGAGTGGTCTAGTGGTTAGGACAAGGTACTTCAGGCCGGAGGGCTGGGGGTTCAAGTCCCACCTGGGGACAGCAATCTCAGGCCGGAGGGACTGGGATTTCTAGTCCTATAGGCACTCCTTGTGGTCTTGGGCAAGCCACTTAACCCTCCATTGCCCATGTTCCCTGTAAGTATTAGCGTATGTGTCTCATATCCCCTTGTGTTAAATGTATCCCCCAATTGACCGCTTTGACCTGGTGAAAAGCGGGATATAAATACAGCTAAATAAATAAAATAAATAAATAAATTAAAAAAATGTGATTAGACCCATGCCCAGCAGTATAAGTAAGGATCGGAGGGATGGAATTAGAACATAAATTGTTTGGGATAATAAATACATTCCTGCTTGGAGCATGTATTCCCAAGGGAATTGAAGAAATCAGTAATTATACCTATCCCTAGGGGGCAGCAATGAATGTAGGGAAAGTAGAGAATTAGATAGATGTCTAATCTCCTTTTCCTTGGAAAGACAATAGAGAAAGTGGGAGCACATCCAATGTTAGATGTTTTGGACATGCATCAAATATCAGATAATAACCAGGCAGTTTTTGGCATTATAGTACAGAAGCTCTCTTGGTGGCCTCGTCAGATGATATTCATGACTTGTTGGATCAAAGGCTTCTGGAATGCTGATACTGTTGGAATGTGATAACTGCATTTGATATGGACAGTCATGAATCATTGTTAGGAAGCTTGAGTAAAATTGGATTTGATGGGAAGAAGGCTTTAAGTGCTTTACTTCTCTCCTGCAGCAACAAAGTCAGTTGGTTAAATTTCATAAGTATTATCTAGAGTGAGGGATGCCCCAAGGATCAGTTTTGTTGTCATATTTATTTAATATCTACATGCAGTTTTCTATTTATGTGAATGATGTGCAAATTTTGGTCCAAATGCAGAGAGGTAAGGAGAATAGAAGATAAATTGATTTCGTTTCAGACTTTGTGGTTGAAAGTAAACTTGAAGACGATGAAGATAGTATGGCTGGCAGATCACAGGGCTTTTGAAGCTCCATTGCAATTAAGTAGTGATAGCAACATGCCGGTGAAGACCTTGAGTGAAAGTTTCTGGCATCATGGCTGCAGTAGTATAAGCAAAGATGTGTTCTGCATTCCCAGAAAGTGATGTGAAAGGTAATTTACCAGTCACAGGCTTTTTCCATGCAAGTCCTGAAGATGTGGAATGTTCTCCTATTTCAGCTTGGGATGGAAACTCATAAGAACATAAGATGTGCCATACTGGGTCAGACTAAGGTCCATCAAGCCCAGCATCTTGTTTCCAACAGTGGCCAATCTAGGTCACAAGTACCTAGCAGTTTCCCCAAAAGACACAGGTTCCTCAATGCTTGTATTGGGTCAAGCAGTGGATATTCTGGGTTCCCTTTAATAATGGTTTATGGACCTTTCCTTCAGGAACTTGTCCAAACCTTTTTTAAACCCGGCTACACTAACAGCTTTTACTACATCCTCTGGTAGCAAATTCCAGAGTTTGATTACATGTTGAGTGAAAAAATATTTTCTCTTATTAGTCTTAAATAGGTTACCCTGTAGCTTCATTGCATGCCCCCTAGTCTTTCTATATTTTGATGGCATAAACCATCGATCTACATTTATCCGTTCCACTCCGTTCATTAATTTATAGACCTCTATCATATCTCCCCTCAGCCGTCTCTTTTCCAGGTTGAGGAGCCCTAACCTTTTTAGCATCTCTTCATAGGGGTATCCTTCCATTCTCTTCACCATTTTGGTAGCTCTTCTCTATAACCTTTCTAATAACGCTATATCCTTTTAAAGATACAGCAACCATAATTGCATGCAATATTCAAGGTGCGGTCCTTTGTTTTATTCTCCATTCCTTTCCTTATCATACCTAGCATTCTATTTGCTCTCTTGGCTGCCGCTGCATACTGGGCAGAGGGTTTTAACATGTTATCCACAATGACGCCTAAATCTTTTTCCTGGGTGGTGGTTCCTAATGTTGAACCTTGCATCGTATAACCATAGTTTGGGTTTTTCTTTCCTAGGTGCATAACTTTGCACTTGTCCACATTAAATTTCATCTGCCATTTTGATGCCTAGTCTTCCAATTTATCAAGATCCTCTTGCAATTTTCCATAATCTTCATGGGTTTTAACAACTTTGAATAGTTTTGTGTCATCTGCAAATTTGATAACCTCACTCATTATTCCCATTTCCAGGTCATTTATGAATATGTTAAAAAGCAGCGAACCCAGCACAGATCCCTGCTGCACTCCACTAGTCACCTTTCTCCGCTGGGAAAATTGTCCATTTAGCCCTACCCTCTGCTTTCTAGCTGTTAACCAGTTCCTGATCCACAATAGTACACTGCCTCCTATCCCATGACTTTTTAATTTTGCCAAAAATCTCTCATGAGGGACCTTGTCAAAGGCTTTCTGAAAGTCCAGATACACTATACTGATTGACTCACCTTTGTCTATCTGTTTATTCACACCTTCAAAAAAACATAACAGATTAGTAAGACAAGACCTTACTTGGCTAAAGCCATGTTGGTTGTCTCCCATTGAGCCATAACTATCTACATGTTTAGTAATTTTGTTCTTTATGATGGTTTCTACCATTTTTCCTGGTACTGACATCAGGCTCACTGATATGTACTTTCCCGGATCACCCTGGAACCCTTTTTAAAAATTGACGTTACATTGACCATCCTCCAATCTTCAGGTATTACAGATGATTTTAATGATAGCTCACAGATTACTAATAGTAGGTCTGCAATCTCATATTTCAGTTCTTTCAACACCTTTGGATGTACACCATCCAGTCGTGGTCATTTGCTACTCTTCAGTTTATCAAATAGTTGTAATACATCTTCCCGGTGCATCAATATTTCTTTCAGTTCTTCTGTGGCATCTCCTTTAAATACCATTTCAGTCATGGGTAACATTCCTACATCTTCCTCAGTAAAGACCAAAGTAAAGAATTCATTCAGTATCTCCGCTATGGCCTTGTCCCCTCTTAGTGCCCCCTTTACCCCTCTATCATCTAATGGTCCAACTGATTCTCTCACAGGTTTTTTTGCTACGAATGTACTTGAAAAAGTCTTTACTATGCGTTTTTGCTTCCACAGCCAGCTTCTTCTCAAATTCTTTCTTTGCCTGTCTTATCAATGCCTTGCATCTAACTTCCCAGTTCTTGTGTTGTTTCCAGTTTTTGCCATTTGACTCCTTTTTCCATTTCCTGAAACAGTCTCTCTGACCTCACCTTTAGACCATGCTGGCAGTTTTTTGGTCTTCCATTTTTCTTAAAGCGTGGAATACAGCTGGTCTGGGCTTCGAAGACAGTATTTTTGAACAACACTGAAACTTGATCTAAATCTTTAATCTTTGCAACTGCCCCTTTTAGTTTTTTTCTTAACTCACAAAGGCTTTCAATGCAGAAAGCTGGCATTGAAATTGCACGCTATTAGCCATGTGCATGATTTCATAGCACGCAAGCACCGTAAGAGTTCTACACCACTATGCAGCAAAGGAAGCCCATGCAAATGAGGTATGCACAAATATTTGATGTAAAGTGAGAAGGGAGGAGGTGATGCATGCACAGATGAAAGACGTGTTACCGGCAGTGCCACACGCATGCGCATAGATTTCACATGCTAATGGAAGTGCAGTGGTATGCCCAAAAATGTTAACATAGTGAGCAACTTCATCATCACTGGTATGACAAAAGACAGCAGCATTGGTTCTTTCCCTCATTTTTTCCGAGTGCAGTTGTAGCTCGCGCAAAGAGGAAAAGCAGCAAAAGATGTTTCTGTTTTCTCCTTCAAGCTGAATGTTTCTCCTATATGCACAAGCTCCACGCCAAACATTTTTCATGCTGAAAGATGACTGTCCAGCGATACGCATGCCAAAACTGTCTTTTCCTACACACGTCAGACCTTTATGTCACTTCCGAGAGGCGTAAGAACTACGGCGCTACTAAACTTTGCCCTCCACCTTCTGATCCTCTGGGCCTTTCTCTGTATCTGGCAAAGACTTCATTAGCATCTCATTTTAATATGCACAGCTGATTTGGGTATCAGTTTAATGTGAGTGGTGCTGTAGTATATGTGCCGCTTCCTGCTCATGCAACACACGTGCCAATCCTTTCTCTGCATCGCTCCTCGGTGGTGGTTGTGTGTATATATCGTGCTGCCTTTACGCAAAGGGTGCACTAGTGTTTCCGCATCTGCCTTTTGGTTTTGCAAACGTCTGTTTAGCGCAGCTTCTGAATGGAGAGACTGGAAAGGAAGGAAAACAATGATGGGAACTTGACTGGAGTGGGGAAAGTAGGGGCTTTTTTAGATGTTTTAATGTATGATTGTATGGGATGGGGAGATGAGAAGATAAGGGAATGATGAGATTAGATATTTATTCATTTAGAACTATTTCCATTCCGTACAATAAGAACTAAGCAGATCACAACATAACATACATATATACAGTCTTATGTATGATGTTATTTTAAGATGAGGTACCCTGCATGGAGCATTCTTTAGTAATGCGGAATAAACGAGCAACTAACTAACCAACTGTGATGGAGTGTACAGGAAACTCCTCAGCCAAGTTTAGAAACGGTGAGATATTGCTCTGGTAAGAGCTTCAACCCTTGTGCCTTTAAGAGAATAGGCTGGAGAATACCTGGGGAGGGTGTGGCCGGGAGCAGATAGACCTAGAGAGAGAGGAGCCCATGGTTCTGGAGTATACCTGAAGACTACTTACTTGTAAAGGGGAGCCTGCTGTGGAGGTAGGAAGCATTTATTACTGTCTGCTCAGCCTTGCTGCTGGAGTTCTGCTCAGTTGGAGAGACTTTTTGCTGGGCTGTGCTGCCCGAAGTGAGAAACCTTTGAGGAACCAGTTTTGTTGGTTTTGGAAGTAGAGTCTGTGCTGGAACAGTGTTCAGCTATTCAGAAGAGTAGTCCTGCTGAGAGCAATTAAGGACTTCTTGTTATAGCTGGGAAAAGTCTAGGGTAACAGAGGGCCTAAACCCAAGGCGGGCCAATGCAGTTGTCTGGATGCTTGTCCCCAAATAAAGTATATTTCCTTTAAACCTCTTGGCTGTGGAGTTCTGTGTCGTGCTTCACACTGGCCACATCTATCACACCAACTAAATAAACAAAAGTAAGTTTCTATGCTCCAGAAGCTGGAATTACTTCTCCCATAGAAATGCATTAGCCCATTTTTTGGGATGGCTGATTTCTCCCCTGGTCTGATCTGGCCCATTTTTGAACTTACTGTGCCTTTTCATTGCTTTTCCCCACTAGGCTATGTTTCATCACATTCTATTTAATTTTTGAAGAATTATTTTGCTCCCGGACAGACAGGCAGACATGTCTGGATCCCTCATGTATAATTCTTTCCAATTTCTGTTGGGTTGGAAAAAATAAACTCAGCACCCTTCACTGCAGTAATCTGATGACATTTCCTGCGCCAATCGTATTTCCCGCTTTCTTTCACTGCATGAACCAAAGCACTACGTTGCTGCTGTTCCCTCCTGAGGTTCCTCACATCTCCAGCAATTTCTGTTCTTGTTCCTTTCCCATGACATCTACTAGGTCCATATCCGGGTTTGGGGCCTGGCTGCTGCTGCAGGGGAAGTGCTACAGTCCAGCCCCACTGAGACAGGCCGACATCAGGGAGACTACAGGCCAGGTTCTTCCCCTCTGAAAGTTTTACTTGCTTTCATTAACATTGAGGAGACCAGGGGAGAAGGATGCTTGACTCCATGGCTGGTGCAATCAAACACTTGGGCGGTTAACCATATTTTATTTATTTATTACAAGTTCTTATATACCGCACTATTCGGCATCAGCGCGGTTTACATTATAACATAAAGACCATAACAACAAGCTGTTTGGTTTACATCGAACAGGAGTACAAACTTGGAGAACCGGGGTAAACTATATACAAGAGATAATTACATAGAACAGAATAGAGTCTTAATAATATCAAGAACGGCATGGTGTGTTCATGAGTGGGTCACTTCCTCTGGTTCAATTGCTGGTAGGGTAGTATTGAAGGAAGAGGTGGTATTTGAGTGCCTTCCTGAACTGGAGTAGGTCAGTAATGGCCCTTATGTCGGAGGGTAGAGCGTTCCAGCATTTGGGTACATAGAAACTGAAGGCTCTGTTTGAGGTTGTCATGTTGCACTTTGTCAACGCCTTCGAGGTTGTCAGTAGGTTTACGGCTGATGTTCTTCTGGATCTGTTGGGGGGTACAGTGTGAATCAGATCTGTGAGTGAGGAGGATGAGATACCCTTGATTGCCTTGAATGATAGGACTAGGGTTTTAAAGATGATCCTCCCATGGATGGGGAGCCAGTGAAGCTGTTTAAGAATGGGAGTTACGTGGTCGCTTCTGGAGGCTCCGTAGAGGACTCTTGCTGCGGCATTCATGGCCATCTGTAATGGGCTAAGAGTGGATTGAGGGAGACCTTGTAATATGGCATTTGCAAAGTCGAAGTGTGGCAGGATTAGTGCTTGGTATATGGTTCGGAAGTCATCAGGGTCCAACATGGAGCGCATATGCCTAAGCGAGCGTATTTTGAAGTATACAGCTTTGACTATGTTATTTATGTGATGTTTCATATCCAGACGTTGGTCCAAAGTAACTCCAAGGTATCTTATTGTTTCTTTAGCTTGTAGGTCAGCTTCCTTGACACTGACGTGGGCTGGAGGGGTGAAGTTGGGGTCTTTGGAGATGAAGAGCACCTCTGTTTTTTTATGTTGAATGCGAAGGTTTTGTGATTGGAGCCACTCTGAGACCGAATTGAGGCAGTCTACCAACGGTGCCAGGTCTAATTGAGTTGTGGAGAAAGGCATATATAAGAGAATGTCATCTGCGTATATCAAGCAGTTGACTTTGAAAGATCTTATGATGTCGCAGATGGGCTGCATGTATATGTTAAATAGTAGGGAAGACAATGAGGAACCTTGAGGCACACCTTGCTTTTGATGGAAGCGTTTTGACTCTTCTGTACCGGACTTCACATATTGCCATCTACCATCCAGATAAGAGTTGCACCATTCTAATGCACTGTTGCAGATACCTTTCTCTTTCAGTCGTCCGAGGAGAATTTCGTGGCTTACCGAGTCGAACGCCGCAGCGATGTCTAAGAAGACGAGTACAAATCCTTGTCGGATGTTGTTAATGCCTGTGATAATGTCGTTGAATAGGTTCGTGAGAAGGGTCTCGACCCCATGATATTCTCTGAACCCATGTTGGCAGTGATCTAGGGGAGCTGTGGTGTCTATATGATCTTGGATTTGCCGTTGTGCCTCCTTCTCAATTATCTTGGCTAAGAGGGGAATGCTAGCTATAGGCCTATAAGATTCGACCTTTTGCGGGTCTAGCTTGGGGTTTTTCAAAAGTGGCCTGATGGAAGTCTGCTTGAGTGCTGCAGGGAAGTACCCTGTTGTGAATGAGAGGTTCATTAGATTTGCAATGAAGGGGCTGAACGCACAACGTAGCTCCTTAATCCAAAAAGCTGGGCATGGGTCCGTTTGTGCAGTGGAGGTATTGAGAGATGCTATGGTGTCCTCGATGCATTTAGTGGATGATGTAGAGAAGTTATTTAGTGGGGTTGCATTCGTTGGTTCTTGGAACGGGATTGTTGACACCTTGTTAGTTTGCACTATCTTGGATTGCATGTAGTCAGCGAATTTCTGTGGATGAATCTCACTGTGTTGTTCGGGAGAAGGTTCCTTTGAGAGGGATTTGACCAGGTTGAAGAGGTCACGTGGTTTATTCAGTGATCTCTTTAGGGTGTCTGTGTGATATTGTTTCATTATGGTTGTGATTGCTTCACGGTGTGTGGAGAGGTGAGTACGGTAGGCGGTCTGATCTTCAGTGGAAAGTGATCTGCGCCAGCGGCGTTCCAGTCTGCGGAGTTGAGTCAGAGAGGCTCGCAATTCAGGAGAGAACCATGGGGCGGTGCTTCTTTTTCTGCTCTTTGTACATATGATGACCAACCTAACTTGGCTTATTTATTGCCCTCTCTCCCTGTATGCAAAGGTGGTGAGGTTAGGCTACAGGTGTGGAAGTATACAGCGAATGCATTTTCAACAAGAGGTATGCACTTTCTGAAGTGTACTTTTGTACCAGCTTCAGTGCACATCAGCCCTTATTTTCAAAAGGAAATTCCTTAGGGACGAAGCATCCCCAAAACTGAAAGCTCCTTGCACACTATCATTACTGCCTTCTCAGTTAGCAAACATTAAATTCCTGACTTTTACATACAAGCCAGGAAACCTCTATTATGAATAGACATTAGAGCGTTAAAGATTTCTACATATGTACAGGGCTGTCTCCTTCAGCCGCTTCCACACAAGAGCAGGGAAAAAAGATTCCCTTCTCTTTGACAATGACTGAAGAGAAAGGGGGTAAAGGCAATATTGGCTAAATGGTAAGGGAAAGAGAAGGATTCTAGGGATTCAGTGCAGGGAAGGGAAGAGATGGGGTCCCAGAAGAGAGAGGGGTGCAACATAGAACATAAGAATTGCCCTACTAGGTAAGACCAAAGGTCCATCAAGCCCAGTGCCCTGTTTTCAACTGTGGCCAATCCAGGTCACAAGAACCTGACATATCCCAAAAGTACTGTACAAGCAAGAGAGCGGGGGAAACAAAAAAATTGGAACAGATTTTATTATGCCCGACACAGCCGTGTTTCAGGGGCAAATCTGTCAAATTCCAAAAAACAAAATAAAATCAATTAGTCTAGTGCATGTAGCAACATGCTCTTAAAGTGCATCCTCCAGCAATAAGTTCCAAAGATTAATTACACATTGAAAGAAAAAAATATATTCTTCTGTCTGCTTTTAATATATTACTTTGTAGCTTCATGGCACGTCTCCTAGTCCTTGTGATTTTTGAAAGAGTAAAGAATCACTTTGTATCTACCTGTTCCACTCTACTCAACATTTTATAGATCACTAACATGTCTCCCCTGAACTGTCTCTTCTCCAGGCTGAAGAGCCCTAAGTGCTTTAGCCTTTCCTCACAGGAGAGTTGTTCCATTCCTTTTTGTCATTTTGGTCACTCGTCTTGCAACTTTCTAATGCCACTATATATTTTTTGAGATGTGGAAACCAAAATTGCATGCAATAAAAAGTCGCACCATGGAGCAGTAAAGAGGCATTATGATGTCATCATTTATTTTATCTTCTAATCCTTTCCTAATGTTTCCTAACATTCTATTTGCTTTGTTGACTGCTGCTGCACACTGAATGGAAGATTTCAGTGTATTGTCTACAATCACACCCAGATCCTTTTCCTGGGTGACAACTCCTAATAAGGAACTTAGCATTGTGTATCTATGGTTTGGGTTATTGATGCCAACAAGCAGCCCCAGCAGGATGGTCAAATGCTTGGAGTAATTTGGAAGGAGATATATTGATTCAAGGTGAAGGTGAGTCTTCTGATATGTTATGTTAGAAATGGTCTGGAAGGTAATTATCTTAGGTTTTTTAACCATCATAAGAATTGCATGCTGTGTCAGATCAAAGGTCCATCAAGCCCAATATCTGGTTTCCAAGAGTGGACAATCCAGGTCACAAGTACCTGGCAGGTTCCCAAAAAGGTACACGGGTTCCACAATGCTTGTCCCAGGGTAAGCAGTGGATTTCCCAGGTTCTCTTTAATAATGGTTTATGGACCTTTCCTCCAGGAACTTGTCCAAATCATTTTTTTTTTAAAGTTTATTTTTATTCCAGTTTTGTATAAAACAACAATTACAGCAGGTAACAGTAACAATGCAGTCAAAGTACATACAAATCCAAGAACTCATTCAACAGGAAAGTAATGTAAAACCTTGTGAGCAACAAAAAAGAAAAGTACAGAAGAAGATGAAGAACCCAAACCCATCCCAACACCTCACAGGCCTTCAGAATCCTTCACATCAGCCTAACGAAACATCTGAGATAGAAGTAAAGCGATCCAGGGCAGCCCACCTATCCATGGGTTTCCCCCGCCCCCCCAGAGCAGAGGAGCGATCACAGGCTTTTTCATATCGACTGTACAGACAGACTTTGCTCCACCAACTGCCCCAATGCAGGTTCGAGGGGTCTTTCCAACAGCACAAGATTTCTTTCAAGGCTATGGATAACATAAAATTCAATGCAAAAACGTTTTCTTTTCCCAGCTCAGGAATGTCGGACAGAGATCGTAACACTACTATGCGCCAGGACAGGGGGAAGGAGAAACCCAACACTCTCTGAATTCTCTGCCAGACATGAGACCAGAAACCCTGAACGCAGGGGCATTCCAGGAACATATGACTCATGGTACCTAACGCACACTGACAGGACCAGCATTGAGATGTCTGTCCAGAGTCCCATTTGGCAAGCTTTACCGGAGTGATGAATGCACGATGAGCAAAAAAAACCATAGCTTGCATGAGGGATGCTGCTCTCGAGGTACGAACAATAGGACCCCACATGAGGTTCCGAGCAGAGGGAGTTAGTGACCCATGCGTTTCATCCTCCCAGATCCTCCGGAGGCCCAACGTCTGATCAGGATGGGAGTCCCGCAAGAGAGCATAAAAACGAGATGTGCCACCACGTTGCAGACAGAAATTGGTTACAAGCTTGCATAAGCCCCAGGAAACATCAAGATCGAGGGGTTTAATCTTCAACTGGGCTAAGCAGTGTCGGAGCTGGAGATATTGATAGAAGCAGGACGCAGGGAGTTTAAATTCTTCTTGAAGCAGGCTAAAAGACTTCCACATGCCATCCAAAATCAAGTGGCCCAGGGTCCAGACGCCGCAGCGCTGCCAAGATGGCCACGAAAAGGGGACTTTGTTGATCCGGAAGCCAGGATTGTGCCAAATAGGAGTATGCAGGGAGAGTGGATTCTCCTGGACTATCAGAGGGAGCAGTTTTTGGAATGCTTGCTGAGTGCCAACAATTACCCTGCCCACTCCAGAGTTCGCAGGGTGCCGCATGGACATGCAGAGTTGAGACGGGCAGGGAAGGAGCAGATGCTCTTCCAGAGAAAGCCAAATGGGTTTCATAGCGAGAGTAAGTCCAGCTCCCCACTTCCCACCCTGGTTCAATATCGCGGCAAGATGGTACCAATAGAAGTCTGGGAATTGTACCCCGCCGCACTGTTTGCGCGCCTTCAGCTTCGCGAGGGCAATTCGGGGCGTCTTCTCTTTCCAAAGAAAGGTGCTCAGGATCCGTTCCACCTTCTTATAGACAGCATTCTCAAACAGAACCGGGACCATCCCGAGGATGTAGTTTATTTTAGGTACAAGGACCATCTTGATCGACTCTAACCGGCCCCACCAGGTAAGATGTAAGGGGGACCATCTCGTGGTGAAGGAGCGGGCAATATCTACGATCTTCGCAGCGTTCAGCTGAATAGTCTGTTCCAAAGGAGAGGAGAATTGGACCCCAAGATATTGTATGGCTGACCCAGCCCACTGGAACGAGAATTCCTGAATCAGGTTGCTGTGAGCCCTCTGATTCAAAGGGAAGGCCACGGACTTAGACCAGTTAACCTTGTATCCCGAGAACCGAGCATATTGATCGATCACTTGAAGAAGAGAAGAAACCGAAGCAGGGTGCAGAAAAAAAAGCAGATCATCAGCATACGCTGAAAGCTTGATGTGCAGATCGGCCATCTCGAAGTCCCTGATGGCCTGCGATTGACGGATGCACAAGGCTAGAGGCTCCAGCGCCAGATTAAATAGTAAGGGGGACAGGGGGCAACCTTGCCGTGTGCCTCTGTGCAGATGAAAAGGACTGGACAACTCCTGGTTAGCGAAGATCCTAGCCACAGGCCGGGCATACATAGGGCGGATCATGTCGACGAATTTGGCCGGGATGCCAAACCATTCAAGGACGAGGAATAAAAAGGGCCATTCCAACCTGTCAAAGGCCTTCTCTGCGTCCAAAGATAACCCAATGAGAGGCTCTTCAGAGTGGTCAGCCAGGTCAAGGCACTCAAATCCCACCTCTTCCCCCAATATTACTTGACCAACTAACCAATCTCAATCACTACCCAAACTAAGAACAAATCCTGTTATGTATACTTGTAAATACTTTTGTAAATACTCTTGTAAATAGTTGCAGTAATGACGTCCCATGTTTTATCCAAGTTCTCTGACCTTGTTCTCTGTAAAACCTAACAGTTTGTTGTTATGGTATGTTGTTACATTGTGAACCGCGCTGATTCTGAATAGTGCGGTATATAAGAGCCTGTAATAAATAAATAAATAAATAAAAATAAAAAGGAGGTTGTATAGTAAACGGGCATTGTCTGCCGTTGATCTCCCAGTCACGAAGCCGCATTGATCCGGATGGATGAGAAGGTGGAGTACCTTATTAAGACGGTGAGACAGAATCGCAGCATAAAGCTTATAATCTGCGTTCAAAAGGGAGATCGGCCTATAGCTGCCCACCAGCTTTGGGTCCTTTCCAGGTTTTTCCAGGACTACCACCGTGGCCTCAGCGAAGGCGCCGGGGTCTTTGTCCAGCTCTTGAAGGAGCTGAAAGTACCGCAACAGGAATGGAGAGAGGTCCTTTATGAACAATTGATAAAATTCAGTCGGGATTCCATCCGGCCCTGCCGCTTTACCCCCCTGTAGACTCACTAAGACCTCTTTAAGCTCCCCTAACTCCAGGGGGTTTTCAAGGTCCGCAGCGTGCTCAGTGTCCAACGTCGGATGTGCTATCGTTCCCAACCAGTCCCGCATAGAAGTCGCATCACTCTCCACCTCAGAAGTGTACAAGGAGCTGTAGAATCTTCTAAAGATGTCAAGGATCTCTGCATTTCCAGACTTCTGACCGTTCTTCCCATCGGACAGGGCTACCACATGCGAATTTTCACGCTTAGGCTTCAGGGAGGCTGCCAGAAGTTTACCTGACTTGTTTATCTCCGTGTGGTATCGCGCCGCCTGGTCAAACGAGTATTGCTCCACTTCTTTACTTAGCACGGCATTGTATTGGAATCTAAGATTTTGCAGTCTAGAAAGAACCAGGGGGTTGGGATGCCGAAGTAGTAGGCGTTCTCCAGCCCTAATCTGAGAATCAAGGGCCCGCAACTCTTCCTTCGCTTTCCGTTTAAAAGCAATGTTAAAGCTGGTGACCTTCGCTCTAATGGAGGCTTTGAAGGCACCCCACCATGCCCATACAGATGTATCCTCTGGCCGATTAAGTTTATTTTATTTTTATTTATTACAAATTCTTATATACCGCGCTATTTGGCATCAGCGCGGTTTACATTATAACACAACAACCATAACAACATGCTGTTTGGTTTTACATCGAACAGGGGTCCAAACTTGGATAACAGGGGTAACTATATACATGAGATTTTTACATAGTAAAGTTCAAAAAAGACCTGTATTTCTTGCCTGATAAATTGTTTAAAGGGTTCATCTGCCAGAAGGTAGCGTGGAAAAAACCATCCTCCAGAGGGTGGCGGTGATTTTGAGATGTCCAGTATGAGCTTTATGGCGGCGTGGTCAGAGACGTGAGAGCTAAGAATCTCCGCACTAGGGATACCAGAGACCAGGGAGCGAGACACGAGAAAAAAGTCAATCCGAGAATGAGACGAATGTGGAAAGGAATAAAAAGTAAAATCCCTCTCTGAGGGGTGCAAGATTCTCCATATGTCAACGAGGCCTTTGTCTTCCATAAGAGACTCCAAGACTTCTAGCGCTCTGTTCCTCCTGGGTCTCCTACAGGGCTGACAATCAATCAATGGGTCAAGAACCAGGTTGAAGTCGCCCCCCATCACAATGGAGGAAGAGGGGTATTCCGCGAGCACCTCTGCTAGTCCATGGAAAAAAGCAGGATTGTCACAGTTGGGTGCATAAACATTCAGGAACGTAAGTTGTTGCTGGTCTACAGTAATTCGGGCACTGGCCCACCTCCCCTCAGTGTCAGCACGAAGCGTCTGGACTTGAGCTTTTATAGCTTTATGAAGTAAAATCGCCACCCCATTCTTTTTCCCGATGGCAGGGGACTGAGCCACCAGGTTGTATTTGCCGGAGCCCAGTTTCAGCGTTTCAGCAGCAGACAAATGCGTTTCCTGCAGCATCACTAACTCAGCTCCTTGTTTGTGACAATAAGCAAGGATCTTTTTGCGCTTAGCCGGGAGTTTAATGCCCTTCACATTCAGGGACAGGACTTTAAGAGAGGACATGCGGTTTGACATACTGGAGGGCCCTAGATCCCTGGATCGCTTCGAATAGGCAGGCCGATATTTTACAAAGTAATATCTGAGGACTGTGAGGTGTTACCCAAGGCATTGCAATATAAAGACCACCAACAGGGTGAGCCAGCATAGGGGCACAAGAGGCAATCCTGCATCCCGCCTACTAGATCCTTCTTTAGTATAAACAAAGTGCACAGCCAAAACAAACCAACAGAAAGAACTTAAAAGATTGCCATGACAGAAAAACTTGAAATATTACTATAACATCCCCAGCATTACTATACAAACACAAAGCCTTCCCAGGCACCCTTCTCCTCCCTCCCTCCAACTCCCAGTATAGCAGGAGGCGAAAATGGAGTAAACCAGGGGGCAAAACAGGCAAAAACAACAGCCATTGCACATACCTTTTGCTCTTTCTCTGCGTTTAATGCGCAGGGTAAGCCATAGAAGAAAGCTAGTGCTTAACAATTCTACAGAAGGGAGGGTCCCCTACCGTATACAGAAAAAGGAGGGGGAGACTGTTAGAGACATAGCCCAATCCGGGCTCAGCAGCCAAGTTTTAAAACTTCGCGCCATCAGGCGCCGACACAAGGAAGCCCCCGCTACCACCAGCAGCTCTCCCCTACCCGGGGATCGAGCCACCAGCGGCAGGAGGGGCCAGCGATCATCGGAGCCCAATCCGGGCTCAGCAGCCAAGTTTTAAAACTTCGCGCCATCAGGCGCCGACACAAGGAAGCCCCCGCTACCACCAGCAGCTCTCCCCTACCCGGGGATCGAGCCACCAGCGGCAGGAGGGGCCAGCGATCATCGGAGCCCAATCCGGGCTCAGCAGCCAAGTTTTAAAACTTCGCGCCATCAGGCGCCGACACAAGGAAGCCCCCGCTACCACCAGCAGCTCTCCCCTACCCGGGGATCGAGCCACCAGCGGCAGGAGGGGCCAGCAATCATCGGAGCCCAATCCGGGCTCAGCAGCCAAGTTTTAAAACTTCGCGCCATCAGGCGCCGACACAAGGAAGACCCCGCTACCACCAGCAGCTCTCCCCTACCCGGGGATCGAGCCACCAGCGGCAGGAGGGGCCAGCGATCATCGGAACCCAATCCGGGCTCAGCAGCCAAGTTTTAAAACTTCGCGCCATCAGGCGCGCCCGCGACTGGCGGGCCCGCGCCTGAGGGCCTCGCCAGAGGGCCCTTTGGCGTGGCCCTTAGGCGGAGCACGATAGGCGGAAAACAGAGTCCTCACCTACTACTCACCTAACACTACTGAACCAGCGTTTGCCAACGTCTGAACCTTTCTTCATCGTCATGCTGTTGAGGCAAGATTTCAGCTCCACATAACAGTTTCTCTCCCAGTCGGGGTAGAGCGGGCCGGAGTCTCCAACACCACCACCCACGTGAATGCTTTGGCTGGGCATGACTCACATCCACTCCCTGCATACTCAGGAACTTTGAAGTTACTGCTCTTTCTCATTGCCTCAAGTAAGATTAGATAGACCCCTTATGTATCTGCTATTTTGCCTTATACCTGGAGTTTCTCATGTAATGGTACTCTGTTGACTAACCATCTCTCAGTAAGCTCTCATATAATATTTACCTGCTAATTTGTACCCCACCGAACAGCCTTGTCTCTAAAACTCAGTCAGAAATAGATATTTTCTGAAATCCGTCATATACTTTGTGTAATACTTAATAGCTTTACCTCTAAATACTGTCTTATTGATATGTTTGATCCATTTTTGCCTGTTGTACACTACTAGAACTTGCATATTTTACATCTGTTTACACTCTGATCTCTATTCACTTCCAAACCACTACAAAATATTGCATTTGCTCCCTTGGCAACTCCCAGCAGTCAGTAACACCCACTAACACAGCATAGACTTACCACCAATACACTAACAACAAGGCTGACACCAGATCTTCAGCATCCAAGATCAACTCTGAAATGGCCCCACCCATCACGGCCATAATGAGCGGCCTCATGATCTTTTCTTGGCTGATTGTTGAGTCCCTAGCCTTATTCCACGCTACTAATCATATTCCAATACTCCAGCACCAAGCCAAAACATGGACAAACTCTGCCTACCCTAACCACCTAAAGAACACACACACACGTCAATCATATTTTTTACACATAGCCCTTCAACATAACAAACAAACTAAACCAGAGAAATCCACTCTAGTTCTTAATTGCGCCCTTATAAATGCGAGATCAATTCGTAATAAATGGCCAGTTGTCACTGAATTAATTGCATCACACAACCTGGATATTCTCTTAATAACTGAAACGTGGCTTTCCGACGTAGACAATGTAATTCTCAACCAACTATTACCCAACAACTTCACAAGCCACTCCCGGCATAGAGGAATCAAAAGAGGAGGGGGGGCCCTTATCTTGACCAAAACGGACTTGCATTTTCAGACAACAGACTCCTCCAGTACCAACAATCTTGATATCATATCCATTGCAAATGACCAATGCGCCATCAACCTTCTATATAGAGCACCCTCATCCTCAACTGACGATCTCTGCAACATCCTCGACCTAGCAGCCAACACTCGCAACCTCAACTTATCAAACTGGATACTAGGAGATTTCAATCTCCCTTCACTTCACTCCAGTCATGCCACTGCCCTACTAGAAGCAATTAATGATCTGGGCTACAGACAAATCATCAACGAACCCACCCACACCAAAGGGAACATACTGGACATGATTTTTGCCCCTCTGTCAGTACAAGATCCAAATGAAAAACTGGTGACATCACTCACCTCTGTACCATGGTCAGATCACAAGCTTATCAATTTCAGCATACCTATCAACAACAATTCACTACACAACAATGGAACTTTAAGCAACACCACTTCTCGAAACTTCAGAGCCTTCAACAAAGATCTCATACTGGCTGAAACTCTTCCCCTATACAACAATACAACCCTCAACCTCGACAATTTAATCTCCTCATGGAATAAGAATCTTAGCTCTATTGCCCAAAAACCTACGAAGAACAACATCGCAAATAATAGAAAACATTCTCCTTGGTTCTCTCCTGAACTATGTATCTCCCGCTCTCATTTACGGAAACTAGAGAAAAGATGGAGGCGTTCCCACTCCGCCGGAGACCTGTCAGCTTACAGAACTCACCTTGCAATCTACAAAGAGGCTATCCTAACAAATATGAAACAATACCATACTGACACCCTCAAAAGATCTCTAAACAAACCTCGTGACCTCTTCGAACTAGTTAAATCATTCTCTAAGGAACCATCCCCAAGCCATCCTGAAGAGATCCACCCACAAGAGTTTGCCAACCATTTACAATCCAAGCTACTTCAAACTGATGAAGTTAACACGTTCATAGCACAAGGCACCACCAGTCCAACTTTACTTTATAAGTTCTCCACACCATCCAAGAAACATGTGGAAGATACTATTGCAGCCATCAACACCACGACTGCACAAACCGACCCTTGCCCCGCATATTGGATTAAAAATTTACGATCAGAACTCAGCCCACTTATCACAAAAATGATGAACCTATCATTCTCAAATGGTTCCTTCCCTGCAGCACTCAAGCAAACATCCATCAGACCTCTGTTAAAAAACCCTAAACTGGACCCAAGCAAAGTTGAATCCTATAGACCCATAGCCAGTATACCTCTATTAGCCAAAATAATCGAAAAGGAAGCACAAAGGCAACTGCAAGACCATATAGATTTAGCCTCCCCACTAGACCATCGGCAACATGGCTTCAGGGAATACCATGGCGTCGAAACCCTACTTACCTCTCTCTTCAATAAAATCGTCACAGGTATCGACAACATCCATCAAGGTTTCGCTCTCATCTTTATAGACATTGCGGCAGCCTTTGACTCTGTACACCATGGTCTGCTAGTAGAACGACTAAAAGAAAAGGGCATAAGTGGCGTCGCCCTCGATTGGTGCAGATCGTACCTTGATGGCAGATGGCAGCATGTAAAATCAGGTTCAAGATCTTCCGAACCCTTCCATCAGCGACAAGGCGTTCCCCAAGGGTCCTCCCTCTCATCTCTATTATTTAATATTTACATGCAACCTATTTTCAACATTATCGAATCATTCAAGGTCGACTGTCTAATTTATGCTGATGACATCCTCCTATTCATGCCATTTTCCACAGAACAAATGGACCTCTCGCCACTGATTGAATGCTTCAACACAGTCTCCGAATGGCTTCTGTCACAAAACCTCAGGATCCAACACAAAAAGTCTGAGGTGCTATTTATCACCAGAGACCAAAATTTCTGCCCTCCACCTCATATAAAGGTTAAAGAAGCTGAGCTCCAAACCAAATCAGCAATTCGGTACTTAGGGGTCACCCTCGATCAACGACTAGATATGAAAACCCATATATCCAACATAGTCAGAGCCGTATATTTCAAAATCCGGTCACTCAGACACCTGCAATCCCTTCTAAGCCCTGAAGACTTCCGGACAATATACCAAGCCCTTATCTTGCCACACTTTGACTTTGCCAACGCTATTCTCCAAGGTCTCCCTCAATCATCTCTAAATCCGTTGCAACTTGCCATGAATGCCGCAGCTAGAATCTTAGTAGGAGCAGCAAGATGCGACCATATAACGCCTATCCTAATACAACTTCATTGGCTCCCCGTACAAGGAAGGCTTACATTCAAATCTTTGTTACTCACCTTCAAATCCATCCATGGCATCACCTCCCCCTCATTAACCAACATCATCCAGCCCGCTCCTCCCAACAGAACAAGGAGAACCCCATCTACAAATGTGCTAGTAATTCCAAAGGCTTCAACAAAGTACACAACCGCAACATCTAACAGGGCATTCAGTATCTATGCCCCAAAATGTTGGAACGCATTACCACCAGGCATCCGTGCGATTACTGACTTAACACAATTCAGAAAGGCTCTCAAATCCCATTTATTTACTCAATACTACCAGATTAACCCTACCCCTACATAAGTGCCTCTCCCTCACCCCCTCAAGTTAACATATCAACTCTATTGTACACATGTTCACACTGAATTCCCAATACTCGATCTCATTGTACATATGTAAGTAGTTTAGTTTGCATACCCCGTTTATCCAAGTTATTACTCCTGTTCTATGTAAAGCAAAAGCATGTTATCCAAGTTGTTTTCTCCTGTTCTATGTGAAGCCAAACAGTTTGTTATGGTCATTTTGTTGTATGTAAACCGTGCTGACAATAGTGCGGTATATAAGAAATTGTAATAATAGACCCATCAGACAAGAAAGTCCACCAAGTCACTGCATTTGCAGGGCTTCCTGCTCTTCGAGAAATTGGAGTGCAGCAGCCGGATCCTCGAACGCTCTGGTGCTGTTATTGTAAGTGACCTTCAGACGGGCGGGGTAGAAAAGGCCGAACCGAGCCTGAAGGTGCTGGAGCCGGGGTCTAAGGGCCAGGAACTGTCGGCGCTTATCTGCCGTGACCTTACACACATCCGGAAAGAAGGAGATCTTGCTACCTTCATATTCCCAGACTGCTTGTCTCCTGGCCGCAGAAAGTAGTAGCAGGACGTGTTGGTGGCGAAGCAGGCAGAAAATAATCGGGCGCGGGTACTTCCCATTCACCGGCCTCTGCGACGGCACTCTATGAGCACGTTCGATTTCTAGCTGACCGGGGATTTGAACTTTGAGCAGTGGGGGAAGGAGTTTCACCAGAAACGCTGAGATATCCGGGCCCTCTGCCCCCTCAGGAAGGCCCACCATTCGGATGTTGTTTCGTTGATTACGATTACTTAGATCTTCAACTTGCAGCTCGAGGCGGTCCATGCGCTTGCAGAGGTTAGGCAAGGGCCTCAACATCTCCTTATGTACCTCGATTGCAGATTCTGCTTTGTCTAGGCGGTCCGATAGAGCATGTAAGCGCTGATTCATATCTCCAAGTTCTGACTGCACGCGGCCCAGAGCATCTCCGTTCGCTAGCACTAAGTCCTTGACCGCACGAATTTCGGCAAGCAGTTCTTTCATATTATCACCGGCATCCCGAGGAGCCGCCATCTTTTGGGGTGATAAAGGGTCGGACTTTGCTCTCTTCATCCCTGAATTTACTGCCGCTGCAAAGTCCAACTTGGTGGGCTTCCCCCCTGCCATTACGCCGGAGCTTCCCACCACCAGGCCAGGCAGGTTAGGTATTTTAGCTGGGGAAGTAAGCACTTTATTTCAGGATTCAAGCCAGTGGATGCAGGAGCTTAAGGACTAAGCAGCCATCTTGCTTCCTCGCAGGCTCCACCCCCTGTCCAAATCATTTTTAAACCCAGCTACACTAACAGCTCGTACTACATCCTCTAACATCCACCAGCTTACAGTTTGCACAGAAATCAGTTTGGAGTCCTTTAGGTTAATTCATTCCGTTTTGATTCATATCATTCAGGAGAAAGGGGTTAATCTCCAGGAACAAGCAGAAATGTAGTCTTCACATATGGGTATCGTCAGTACCGATGGAGCCTGTGAGGGAATGCTCCCCAGTGTCCAATAGGAACGCTTTTGGGAGCATCCCTCAGCACATGCGCGCTGCCTTCCCGCCTTTCCAACTGTCCCTCTTCAGTTCTTCATTTTCTGCAGAGCCGACAGGACACATACCCTGTCACCGCAGAACATTTCTTCTTTAATCTTGTTTTCTTGTGTTCGCGTTTGCCTCCACACGACGCCTACCGGTACTGCCGGTTCTTTTCTTTTCTTCTTAAAAAAAATTAATAATAATTTTTCTGAATTGTTTCTCTTCAGAAACTTTTCTTTTTCGGTGCTAGGCGCCATTTTGGGCACTAGGCCCCATTTTTTCCTTAAAGATGGAGAAACCAACTAGTGGTTTTAAAAAATGCACTAAGTGTGACGGTACCATTTCCATCACCGACACCCATGACTGGTGTCTTAAATGTTTAGGCCCTGACCATTCTCCATCTGAGTGTCTCTCCTGTATGGGGATGACTAAAAGAGGAAGACAGAACCGGGCTGCAAAGCTCGGTACCCTCTTTTCTTCGGATGCCAGGTCCATTGCATCGATGTTTCAAGAGCCTCTTCTTCCTTCCATGGATCTCAGGTAACTAAACATAAAAGCCGGTCCTCAAAGGGTAACTCTCCTGCTAAGCATCGAGAGGCCACTGGCATTGCCCTTGAGGGAACCACACCGGCAAAACAGCCCCAGCGGGAGGCTTCAGCCTCCAAAGCATCAACGGGGTTCCAGGATGTTCTCGAGGCCTCGGCCTCGACAGAACTACTGGTGCCATGCTCAGGGGTCCAGGCCGCCTTCACCGGTACCGACACCCAGGCATCGGCAGCGTCAATAGACCAGAGATTCCTCACTATCGAGCGCAGTATTGCAACTCTCCTTACAGCTGCGGTACTGTTGACACCGATGGTTTAACGGGCACCGGCACCAGTACCAACACCAGTACCGATGCTGGTACCGGCACAGATACCGGTACCAGCACTGATGGTACCAGCCCCAGTGGGAATTCTTCCCATGCCGTCAATGCCAGGCATCGAAAAATTGGTACCGGATCAACTCGGTACCGACTTCGATCGATACCGGGACCGTGCCTTACATGAACATCGTGATCAGAGATACTTCGAATCCTCCGATTCTGATGACTCTGATAATTCTGCCGGTACCAGAGTTTTTCTCCCGGAAGACTCTTCTTCTCCCCAACGCAGAATGTCACATCCGGAGGACATGTCTTTTCAGGATTTTATTTGTGATGTTGCCAAAGGCCTTTCAATCATGGTAGCTCCTGAAAAGGAACCTAGAGCAAAGGAATTAGAAATTCTCTAATATCCTAAGGCTCCAAAGGAGGCAGCCACTCTGCCCATTCATGAAATTCTTCATGATCTGATGCTCAGAATGTGGGAAACACCTTTGACCACATCTCCTCATTCTAGGAGGCTTGATACCATGTATTGAGTTTCACCATGTCCTGGATTTCAAAAGACTCAGCTGCCACACCATTCAATGGTAGTGGAGTCAGCCATGCGTAGGATGAAAAGTGCAAAGAGACATGCATCCAATCCTCCAGGTCTTGAATGCAGGACTCTTGATGTTTTTGGACGTCAAACTTTTCAGGCTTCCATGCTTTCAGCTAGGATCAGCTCATATATTTTATATATGGGAATGTTCCTCAAAGAGGTCACAGGAGATATGGAGCTTATGAGCCCACTTCTCCCAGATGACAGATGACAAGACTTCCTTACGCTTGTCAGGCATGCTCAAGATGTGTCCAAGTTTGTGAATCGTGCAGCCTTTGACTGCTTTGAATGCATCAGCAGAACCTCTGCTATTGCCATTGGTGCATGACGGATTGCCTGGCTTCAGGCATCAGACTTGGAGATATGGGTACAGAATAAATTAGGCAACATCCCTTGCACAGGAGAAAACCTCTTTGGTAAGAATTGGCAGGAAAAGGCTAATGAGATAGATGCTGACAATATTACCTTAGATAGATTGTCAAAATCTACAGCCACTCCAGCCAAAAAGAAACCATATAAAAAACCCTCTTTCAGCAAAAAGAGGAAGTTTTATCCATCCTATACCCAGCAAAGCCAAGCTCACGGTCAAGTTGCCCAACGAGGACAACAACAGCAATTTAAACAGCAGAAGAAGCCAAAAGGCCCGAGAGCTCAACCAGCTCTGCAGGTTCAGCCCCCTCAAGGGCTTTGACTCCTTCCTAGAGAGCTTAGCCTTCCTGCCTCTGAGGGGTCCAGAACCCCTAAATATTCCAGGCAGGCTGTGTCATTTTGCCAACAGATGGCACCAAATAACAGCAGAAAATTGGATTCTATCCATTGTAGGAGAGGGGTACAAGCTTCATTTTCACAGCATGCCCCCTCCTATAATCCTAAGGCAGTTCAATTCCCAGACCTCTGGAGACAATCTGCTGAATCACGAGGTCTCAACACTTCTTGCCCAAGAGGCAATAGAGGAAGTACCCATCCTCCAGCAGGGTACAGAGTTCTACTCCCCCTATTTTCTTATTCCAAAGAAAACAGGGGAACACAGACCCATTCTAGACCTCAGAGAATTGAACAAATACCTGTGCCGAGAGAAGTTCAAAATGATTTCTCTAGGAACTCTTCTGCCATACCTTCAAAGTCAGGATTGGCTTTGCTCTCTAGACTTAAAGGATGCATATACTCACATTCTGATCCATCCAGATCACAGGAAATTCTTACGATTCCTTTTCAAGGGAAAACACTTCCCGTACAGGGTTCTTCCCTTTGGTCTGGCTTCCGCACCAAGAGTTTTCACGAAATGCATGGCAGTAGTAGCTGCATTCCTGCGAACCCTAGGGATATTTGTCTTCCCTTACTTGGACGACTGGCTCATTCGAGCCCCCAAGAGTGCAGAAACCAGCTCTGCACTGTCTTACACAATGTGAATCCTCCAATATTTGGGATTGGTAATGTTGTTGTTGTTAAGTGCCGTCGAGTCGGAGTCGACTCATGGCGACCCTCTGGATAGCTATCCTAAATTGTGTTCGGTCTTCAGTCAGGCGGCTCATTGTTGACAGACTGGTACCTGTAGCTGCTGTTATTGTATCGATCCATCTCATTGCTGGCCTTCCTCTTTTGCGTTGACCTTCTATCTTGCCAAGCATAATGTCTTTCTCTAATGATCTCTCTCTTTGCATGATGTGTCCAAAGTATGAAAGTCGAAGTCTTGTCATCTGAGCTTCTAAAGAAAGCTTAGGTTTGATTTCCTCTAGTACCGACTGGTTTGTTCTTCGGGCAGTCCATGGTAATAAACTTCCAAAAATCCCAGCTTGTTCCTTCCCAGTCTCTGGAGTTCATAGGAGCCTGTTTAGATACCAGACAATCAAGGGCTTTCCTTCCACAGGCCCGGTGTCTTTGCATAGTGCAACTAGCTTCTCAAGCAGCGGGAAAATCCTCCCTAACTGCTCGAGAACTGCTACAGTTACTAGGACACATGGCATCCACAGTTCATGTAGTTCCATATGCTCGCCTCCACATGCGAGCAGCCCAGTGGACCCTATCCACACAGTGGACACAGGCCACAGGACGTCTGTCAGACAAGATATCAAACTCTCATCAACTGATCTTGTCCCTTCAATGGTGGCAATCACTGGAGAATCTTTTAGTGGGGTCTCCTTTCCAACAACCCCTATTCCAGGCCACCCTAACAACAGATGCATCACAGGTGGGTTGGGGAGCACACCTGCATCATCTCTCTACCCAGGGCAGCTGGACTCCACAGGAGGCTTGTCTTCACATAAACCTCCTGGAATTAAGAGCAATCTATTTAGCTCTTCGAGTATTCCATGCCCAGCTCAGCTACAAGACAGTCCTAGTCCAAATGGACAATCAAGTAGCCATGTTCTATGTGAACAAGCAGGGTAGAACAGGCTCTCTGTTGTTATACAATGAAGCTTTACGACTTTGGGCCCTCACCAGAGAGCATCAAATCCACCTTCTCGTGGTATATCTTCCAGGCATTCAAAACCTTTGGGCAGACAAACTCAGCCGAGTACTGCTGCCTCACAAATGGTCTCTCCACCTAGACCAGGTGACAAAGATATTTCATATCTGGGGGACTCCAGACATAGACCTCTTTGCAAGTCCACTGAATGCCAAACCTCCCCGGTTCTGTTCCAGGATTCCGGCTCACAATTGCCAGGCAAGGGATGCCTTTCTCCTTCACTGGGGTCAGGACTTCCTCTATGCCTTCCCACCTATTCCCCTCATCCCCAAAACACTTTTCAAGCTTCAGAGAGACAGAGGTCGTATGATCCTCATAGCACCACAGTGGCCACACCAAACATGGTATCCCCTGCTTCTACATCTCTCTCAAGCTGCGCCTCTGGAGTTAGGGTGTGCTCCAGATCTCCTATCCCAAGAGAGCGGGACCCAATGGCACCCGAATCCCCAGTCCCTGCATCTCACGGCCTGGTTGCTGAAAACTTAAATCTTCAGGATCTAAACCTTTCCAACAGGTAAAGGATATCCTTCAGGCTTCTAGAAAGCCTTCCACAAGACGATCTTATGCCTTCAAGTGGAAACGTTTCACTATATGGTGTTCCCAGAAGGGGTTAAACCCCCTGGTGATACCTTTGGAAGCAATACTAGAGTATCTACTTCATTTATCAAATTCTGGTCTAAAGACCAATTCAGTAAAAGTCCATCTTAGCGCAATTACAGCTTCCTATAAGCCTCTAAATGGACAACCAATTTCCTCTCATCCTCTCATATCAAGATTTATGAGAGGTCTTCTGTTAACAAAACTTCCCATCAGACCACCACCAGTGGCATGGAATTTAAATATAGTTCTTGGACAGCTCATGAAACCGCCCTTTGAACCTTTAGCCACTACTATCCTGAAGTTTTTGTCCTGGAAGGTCATCTTCCTAATTGCAATCATCTCTGCACGTCACATTAGTGAATTGCAAGCGTTAGTGGCTGATCCTCCGTACACTAGGTTTCACCATGATAAGGTTGTCCTCAGAACTCATCCACACTTTATGCCAAAGGTGGTTTCGCCTTTTCATTTAAATCAATCGATTTATCTTCCTGTATTTTTTCCGAGGCCTCATGCCTCTAATGCAGAGAAGAACCTTCACACTTTGGACTGTAAAAGAGCCTTAGCTTTTTATCTACAAAGAACACAGCAGCATAGAAAGTCTTCTCAACTTTTTATTGCTTTTGATCCTAGTCATTTGGGACTTCCAGTCTCCAAGAGGACTTTATCCAAATGGATTGCACAATGCATAGCCTTATTTATGAGAGTAAGAGTCTTCCTCTTCAAGACCATGTCACAGTTCATAATGCGAGAGCCATGGCAGCCTCTATGGCTAACCTTCACTCTGTCTATTGATGACATTTGTCGAGCAGCCACCTGGGCTTTGGTACACACCTTTACAGCCCACTACTGCCTAGATAAAGCCTCCCGTCGGGATGCCTTCTTTGGCCAGGCTGTTCTTCAAAATCTCTTTCAAACTTAATACAACTCCTACCCACCAACCCTGGTAGGATGCCAGAGATCCATGGGCAGAAGCATGGCCCAGCTCACTATAGGTGGCAGGTTCCTGGGGTCATCTCCCTGGCATCTTCAGCTAGGGAGTCCCCATATGTGAAGACTACATTCCTGCTTGTTCCTGGAGATAGCATAGTTACTCACCTGTAACAGATGATCTCCGGGAACAGCAGGAATTTAGTCTTCACAACCCACCCACCCCCCCTAGGAGTTGTCTCTCTATCTCTCTGTCTCTTTCCTCTTTCCTCTCTCCCTCTATCCTTTCACTCAGCTACAAACTTAACTGAAGAGGGACAGTTGGAAAGGCGGGAAGGCAACGCGAATGTGCTGAGGGATGCTTCCAAAAGCGTTCCTATTGGACGCTGGGGAGCATTTCTGCGCAGGCTCCTTCGGTACCGACGATACCCATATGTGAAGACTAAATTCCTGCTGTTCCTGGAGATCACCTGTTACAGGTGATAACTACGCTCTATGGAGCAGCAACTAGGAGCGTCCTATGCTGTTAATGCAGAGCTGATCAAGCCAAATATATTGCTTGGAGGAAGAAGCTTGAAAATGTTTAAAAAATGCTTTGAAAATTAAAAATCTCAAAGTTGTTAATTTTCTGAAAGTTAAAAATATAGCTCTTGAAAATGTGCTGTTTGGAAATACCTCCAAATGTGCAAAATTCAGACTCTCGCTCAAGAGCTTGAAGCATCTTTGGAAACCCCGTTGAAGAGATCATCTCATTGATTGCAGACCATGGCATAAATTCTAATGAGGGGCCCCCAAGCAAAATTTTCCTGAGGTCCCCGCATTGTCATGGTGATAGAAGTGGTGCCCCCACCCTCCACCCTATAGCCAATCTTACCCCCCTCCACCCCCCTCCACCGTCTTGCAGAGGGCTGCCTGGATGGAATTTACACCACTGATTGCAGAGTCTGTATTTGAGATTTTCTCTACAAAATGGGGCTAAAAGGTTTGAGAGGTTCCAAAGGTGGGTTCATTCTAATTAAAGTCAGATAGAGATTAAAAATAAACAATTTATGGACTGAAGGCAAGAGGCTTTGAAGGCTGTTGCTGAATTCTCTTAGAAATATCTTTCAAAGTGTAACTTAAGGCCTTCACTAATTTTACATCATCTGGGAATCAGACCAGCCATCTCTTACTCATAAAAATGTATTAGAGAGGCCCCAGCAATTTGTTTCTTCTTAAGATCCATCTCTACAGTCGGGGGTTTGTTCTGACTAATAATATTTGTAAATGATAGTCTTTCAGCTTCTCATTTCTACATTATTTATTCACTATCCTTCTAATCTTCATAGGTATATGTGCATTCTTTTCTTTCCTCTCTGTTGACTTGTGTTAATGTGAAGCAATTGAGTGTATTTTCTGGTTGTTTTGTCTGTTTTATTGCTTCACAAATTTGATGGGTGCACTGTAAACTGTTATAGGCGTAATAAAAGTGAATTTAAAAAGGCAAAACTCTTGCTTTGTAGAACACAGCTTAATAATCATATTGACCAATGATTTACCTATGCACATAAGTAAAGGCACAAATTTCAGATGATCTCTACAATGCTTCACTACTAATTTTAGCAACATAACAGTGCGATCGTTCACTGGTCTACATGGGAAGGCAGGCCAGTGATAGTAGTGGGCCCTGGTTAACTGACCCTTTTGCCGTTTGCATAAGCAGTATTATTGTAGAGATGCTCGATCACTATGAGTAACTCTACCATTGATATAAATTACCTAGGTAACTACCTAATGTCTGTCTCCATGGCAATCTCACATTGATATGAACATTAAAACATGTCTGTCTTCCAGGTGGAAAAACATTGCTATGAGATGCTGTATACATATGCTGACAGCCCGTTGACACCCTGTCCTTCAGACATTAGTAGATTGCTGGACGGCTCAGTATTCATTCACATAGGTCAGTGTTTTTTTCAACACCAGCTGTAGCGGTTAAATAAAATACAGATATTCACAGTCACTGGAAGGTGACCAGCACTGAACGTACATTTAGTACAGTTAGTGCTGTAATTATCTGGATAGCAGCAATATTCCGTCCGTTAATCTATCCAGATATCTTCGGACAGCTTAAGATACTCAGAGAGTTTATCTGGTAGTGGAGTGAATATTTCCACAATTTGGATAATTCCCAGGTGGTCACACTCTACCCTGGCACAATCCAGAGAGCGCCATGACTATCACTAATGGTTTTGATATTCAGCCGCTGTCTGGACAGCAAAAAACGCATAACGTTAGGCCTGCTTGTTTTTGGCCTAACTTTATACAGTTTGTTATCTGGTAACAGTTTGAATATTGCTGCCAAGCAGATAACTCTAAACTCTGCCCCGGTTCTGCCCACGGACTGATCCAGCACTATCCAAATAGTACCAAGACAGTCAGAGCACAGTAAGTCGCCTTTGAGGAACAGTGTCAAAGGCTTTACTGAAATCTAAATACACCACATCTAGGGCTCTCTCTCGGTCCAACTCCCTGGTCACCCAGTCAAAGAAATCAATCAGAGTTGTCTGACAAGACCTGCCTCTGGTGAATCCATGCTGCCTCGGATCCTGTAATCCACTGGACTCCAGAAACCTCACTATTTTCTCTTTCAGCAGCATTTCCAATCATTTACTCACCACCGAAGTTAAACTAACCGGCCTGTAGTTTTCAACCATATCCTTACTTCTGCTTTTGTGTAAAGGCACCACATGAGCCTCTCTCCAGTCCTTTGGCACCACTATGCCACTGGGTATCGCGCGGGCTGGCATTTATCGGATTAGCAGGTGCTGCAACCGGATAAGTGTTTTTGAATATTCGCCAGCCAAATTCTAAGGAACCTTAAGTTCTGGGGCTTTGAAAATCATAGCAGTGTTGAAGCTGGGTAATCCATCACCATGTCTGAAATCTCTACTGAAGATTCAAAAGGGTTTTATGAGCTTGGTAGCTGCACAAATTTGCTTGAAATGTTTATTGACAAAGCACCAATTTTCCGATCATCATTTTCAAAATCCACTGAATGAAATGTGACCAAATTTAGTAGTGTGGTGATGGGGTTGCACAGTTTTCAGATAAAGCAGCCTTGTAGAGGGCAAGTTTGTAACAGGGCACCTCTATAAAATTATCCCAAAGCAGACTTACACATTTTCCCTTTGCTCCGAGGCTAGTGTAACTGTGTACAAGCATTTGCAAGTAGGATTCGAGATATAAGCATTCATTTTATAACATATATGCACGAGTGCCAATCCCACCTCTGCCCCACCCATTTTCTTCCCCAACACGTATATCACTTGCAAGCAGGTACAATACTTTCTGACGTACTACCAGCGAGGTCTCCAGACAGAAATATCTGGGGTGGTGACAAGGAGGCAAGCTAGATATAGAGAAGGACAAGCCAGCGCACATTTCCACACATTGGGTGATCCCCTACACCAAGCTTCCTACCCTACAAGAAACTATCCCAAGGGTCTTCTCTGTGATAAGGAAATCTTTGGCCCATTTGAATCAACCAGTTAAAACTTACATTACACAATTATCGACTATCATCATTCTAACTGTTCTTCTACCTGGAGAGTGAAGCCTGGAGTCTATAGAAGACAAGACAGATTATTATCGGTATAAACCCTGTAGCTCGGGTTTGGAAACACATACTACGTATTCAGAAAGATTACCCCCAAAACAGGTGCCAAGCAAAGCCAAGACACTCATTGTTACAAATGACCATTTGGAAAAAAAAGCTAGCCCCGGTATTACCTCAGTAAGGGCAACACAAGCTCTCTCCACTGTCAGACGGTTTGAAGGAAATTATTTAGCATGTTGCATACCATATACTTCTCAGCTTATTGTACACGCAAACATGCCTATCTTATAAGGTCAGTCCAAACCCCTTCATCAGGACCACCAAATATATCCAGTACCTACTTATAACATTTGTAAATCGCTCTAATGCCTTTCAGCCTGGGCAGTATATCAAGAAATTAAATAACGATAAAGTTTAAGCACACGTTGTCCGGTTATTTTATAAAAGATTATTTCTGTGCCTAAAACGCTGATTTCCTGGGGAAATGCTCTTTAAAATTACCCCTTTTGTGAAGAAACACATAATCCAGCCAAAGAAATTGAGAACCTATATATCAAGCTTGTCACACCATGATGGAGTTAAAACCGGGGTGGTTAGTGGGTGGATTGGGGCGGCCGGTTAACTAAACTGGCTAAAGTTAGTTTAGCTGAATATCCTGTCCTAGCTTTAGCCAGTTTTCCCTATCCGGTTATCGGCTAAATATTGCCTGGACATTCAATGGTGGAAACCAGATAATTTTCCACTACTGAATGTCCAGTTTGACATAAAGCCTTTAACTAGTGTAGCTGCTGCTATTGAATATGTCCCTTTAGAATTTAAACTAAGCTCTTGCTCCTTGGTCCTCACTCCCAGATTCTGAAGGCTGCCAACAGGTAATGTTTTCAGGAATATGGGACAAAGATCTACAAACCCACTACCACCAATGGATGAAAATCTCTCTTATATATAGTCAGGGACAGCCCAAGAGTATCTGTCACCCTAAGTCGCCCCCGGTTGGCACAAGGCTCTGCAATCCCTGCATCATAACTCAGGATCTTTCTTCTACCCCCCTGTAGTTGTTCAGCATCTTTCTCCTCCCCGCCCCCCCCATGATCTGCCCCTCAAACCTTCCAGCCATGGCTCTTTCGTTTATCCGAACATGTCAGTAGAGCTGATGTTGGCAGGTGACACACAGGGCAATTTCGCAGGGGACCCATGCCACAGGGCACCCCCAAGTCTGCCTCAAGCTGAAGGAGGCATAGGCTGCAGGCAGGCTTTGGGGCCCCCTCACCATTTTCTGCCTTGAACCCTTGCATGACTAACACCAAGCCTACATGAACCCGCCGTGATGTCCCTCACATAAGCACTCTGGAAGCCTCTGTCAGTCCCACCTCCTCAGATATGCAAAGTTAGGTGCCTCCTGCTTCAGTGCTGCCCTGCATCTGCCACCCCTAAACTTGTGCTACCCTAGGTAATTGCCTGGTTTGCCTGGTGTAGCTGCTAGTCTTGTACGTACTCATTAGGGATACCTTCAAGGACTGGGAGTGAAGACCAAGGATCTATCTGGCTATCCATAACGAATATGCCTGATTTATAGCTGCACTCACTGGGGATCTTTTAATAAGTTGTTTCACCTAACTCACGATCAGTGCCAGTGCCGAAACCATGGTGTGTGACATGGAACACCTCTATGTTAACTGTCAGGGGGGTGCCGAGGATTTTCCTGGCAGTTAAAGTGCAGCCCTGTCCCCTAGCATGTGCTACATTAGCTTCGTATTGAGGTGGTGTTAGATGAACCTGTGCTAATGCAATTAGTGTTCAGTGTGAACACGCTGTTAACTGTTCCACACTCAACATGCGCGCTCTCTGCCTGTACCCCTCCCCCACCTGCACTGCTAATGTGGGTTGCGCAGTTAGTGTGGGATTCACCCTGCGCTAATTGTCATGGCCCAGTGCTGCCTAGCAGTGCGTGTCCCGGCACGCCTTTAATATGCACCAAAACACACAATGCTAAATAGTGCCCATTAGAAAAAAATCCTCAATGTGTCTCCAGTGTAAGCAAATATATTCATTCCATTCGTAAGGAATAGTCTGAAAACCCAGCTGTCTCATGCACTCTTGAAGACTGGGATGCGAATCGCTGAATTAGCACACCAAGCTCGGAAATTTGTAGACTTCAGTTCTGGTCCCAGCAGCATCTAATTGCAAGTTCTCCTTGTGCTGAAAGTTTGAATGTAAGCTGCGGGAAGATGCCTTGTGTAACCCCCCTTTTTAGCTATGGCTATGCACCTAGTGGTGTCTGGCAATGGGTCCTGGTATGGGATCAGCGATTGCTGGGAGGCCTTGGCCTTGAGGGGGTCATTCACATGACTACTGCGTTTCTTCTCTAAAAATAGTCTCAATCCAGCTTCTATTTTAAACCAAGAAGTTTACTGAAGAACTCTAAATGCATTAAAGCAGTCAAAAAGCAAAACTTACAGAGAATCAAGGTTCCTAAAGAAAATCCCACACTCAAGTCTTCTTGAGCACTCGCTATCTTAAACTTGGGCTTCCCATTGCTCCCATTGAGGGTCTTCATTTCTTCCACCCAGAAAAACAATGGGGGAGACCTCTCCCTCCTTTCCACAACACTCCCCTGAAAAACTTTCTGATGTAACAGAGTCCAGGAACAGGCTTCGCCTCTCCTAAACTGCAGAGTTCTTCCTCTCCCAGCCACTGACACCCATCCCTCTATTCCACTTACTTCTGTTTGGAGAAATTCATTCTATCCCAGCATGGGAAGAAAAGGCCCCCTCCTCTTCTTCCCTCTTGAGGACCAGATGAGGGCACAGCCCCTTGGCTGCACCATTTTGCAACTTGTGATCTTGGGCAAGTCACTTAACCCTCCATTGCCTCAGGTGCAAACTTAGATTGTAAGCCCTCTGGGGACAGGAAAAATACCTACATTTAGGTACAGTAACTCACCTTGAGAAAGGTATGAGCTAAATGTAATTTCTCTTTCTAGCGAATGACACTAGGACCTTGAGTCTTTGTTTCATAATCCTGCCCCTCTCTTGTTAATGTAGGGGGAAAAGAGATCCTTGTGGTCCAGATTCTGGTTCCCCACACTCCAGAGTGCCCCTGGAACTGTACCTCACTCTCCTCTATCTGTCTTCTTGGCTCCTTTATTTGGTGTCAGTTGCATGGGGGGGGGGGGGGGGACTGCTACCTTAGGAACCCCTACGGGGATCCCTATGGCTCTTTGGCTATCCCAGGCTCCTGCTAGGAACTGAAGATGGGTTGTCCAGGTCCCCTTTACATGCCCACTCTGTCTCCAGCTTCCTCCCTACTCACCTTCTCTTTCTTTTATTTGGCTTTAACGTCACATGGCCCATACTTTTCAAACAGCGGGTGTCTCCTATAGAGAAGCAAACACAAAGAATCTTCCCTTTCATCATTTGCATACTGATTATGATTCATTAACTGCCTTTATGAAGAGATTCATCCAAGGCAGTGTATAACAGATGGAGCTTGATGTGGAGCCTGATTCAGGGAGGGGGATGTCTGGGCTGTCTGGACATCCAAAAGCAAGATGAGGCTGTTTGGACCCAATTCGGTAGCCAGAATTGGGCCCGAGGATGGCTGTGGGCTGACTTAGGGAGGTAAGCTCCGAGGGTCCAGCAAGGGTGTGAAATCTTTCCAGCATTGTCTGCCTCAGAGGCTGGATCTGGAAGCCACCCTCGAGTCCATCTTCCCCTTCACCTTACGCTTGCCATATCCAGGCATTCAAACCAACGACAACAGGAGATAAGGAAAAATGCACCTCAGCTGAGACCTGTCCATCTTGGGAGAACCTGCCAGTAGTTAAGCTACTGATAGCTTAGCTCTCAGCATCTATGCTGCACACAAGCCCTCACAGCATGACAAGTTGCAAATCAAGTG
This sequence comes from Ichthyophis bannanicus, assembly GCA_033557465.1. NCBI lineage: Eukaryota > Metazoa > Chordata > Amphibia > Gymnophiona > Ichthyophiidae > Ichthyophis > Ichthyophis bannanicus. The sequence goes on from CM066035.1 coordinate 48,156,660, forward strand.
AGGGTCTGGATTTATAATGAATGTAAATAAATCAATTTTCATGCAATGAAAATTAAGATTCCAATTTCTTGGTTTGGAGTTCAAAATGACCCATGCAAATGTGGATTTAAAGGTATTTAAGAGTTAATTTCATTGAATTGTCAGGATCTGGAGAAGAAATTGAAATGGTGGACAACATTAACCTACTTGGATCAACTCTCAATAAGGAAACCACAAGCAGTCAAGAAATCCGACAATGCTTTGCTCTTGGCAGAATGGCTATGAAGGAACTAGACAAGATTCTCAAGAGCAGAGATGTATCTCTCCATTCAAAGATTTGACTTGTTCAAGCCATAGAATTTTCAATAATGTCATATGGATGTGAAAGTTGGACAGTGAAAAAGATAAGACGGAAGACAATTGATGACTTTGAATTATGGTGCTGGCAACAAATACTGTGTATACCATGGACTGGCCAAAGAACAAACCAGTCAGTACTAGAGGAGATCAAACCTAATCTTTCCTTAGAAGCTCAGATGACAAGACTTCATACTTTGGATACATCATGCGAAGAGAGAGATCGTTAGAGAAAGACATCATGCTTGGCAAGGTAGAAGGTCAATGCAAGAGAGGAAGACCAGCAATGAGAAGGATTGATACAATAACAGCAGCTATGGGTGCTGCTCCACAATGAAGCACTTGACTGAAGACCAAACACAGCTTAGGACAATTATCCAGAGGGTCGCTATCAATGTTCCCTCTAATTTTCTGTAGGCTGTGTGCACATAAAATATCAGCTGTGCAGCTTTTGAAGAAAGGTTAAATTTTTGTGTGCCACATAACGACACTCGGAGTTATATGCTTTAAAATTTGACTACACGTCAGAATACAATATGTACACCACATTGACTGCACTAGAAAATATTGTAGAACTTGTGAAAACCATAAATACACAACAACTTTTAAATTTTAAGACGTCTGTGTTGATTTCTATCAGAATCAGAACCGTAATTTTTGTGCGCTCTGTTGTAAAGTATGTGCGCTCGCTCAGTGAGGTGTGTGCGCGTGCACACGCGCACAGCTTAGAGGGAACAGTGGTCGCTATGAGTCCACACTGACTCTATGCCATTTAACAACAGCAGCACCATCGTGATAATATTAAGCTCTGTTCAAAATCAAAGCTAATCTGAATGTTTGGTGAGATACAACTGTCTTAAATGAGAAGAAGCAATGAAGATGTTAATCTTACCAACTAACTAAGGGGCCTATGGAATGTGATTCTAGGACCTATGGGCCCAATATTCAGCCCGTGGACGTCAGTGTTTGTAAAGTGCCTGACTGTCACGGGCAAAAGTGAAACTGGCTATGCAGCACCAGATAACGGATGTCTAACAGCACTGAATATCTAGTTTCGCCACTGATCTCACTTTGGAAGATGCGGTATATAAATGTTAAATAAATAAATAAATAAATAAATAAGTGGATAGTAAAGTCACATTAAGTTAGGCCAGCCATTGACCTGTCCTAACTTTATGTTGTTACCTATCCAGTTAGCGAGCGGAAATTCATTGATAAATGGATAGGTGCAGAGGCTGCCCTGGCCCTGCCCACAGATCTTTCCAGCACTTTCCGGATCATGCCAAGGTGATATATGGAGATATTCAGTGGCACTTGCCAGCCTGTATCACTGAATTTTGGGATCAGAGGAGTTTATGCAGTTAGCAGGTTCTCCTAATTACATAAACCCTTTTGCCTAAACAAAGGCATAGAGGGGTTGACCAATATGGAGCAGTGGGTACCACCACTCTAGCCACCTTATTGGGCAGACTAGATGAACCATACTGGCCTTTATCTGCCATCATATTCTATGTTACTATGGATATGGACCATACATATATATATGCTTTTAAAGAGAGGAGAAAGAGACAGGATATGATGGAGGTGTACGGATAACTCAAAGGTATAAATACCAGACAAGAATCCAACCTATCTGTGTGGAAAATAAGTCCTAGAACTATAGGTTTTGATATGACTCTTAAGGAAGGCAGACCCAAGAGAAATGCTAGGAGACATGTTTTCATGGAAAGGATGGTGGTAAAATTGGTGCAATGTGGACTAGCCTTCCAGTGGAGGTGATGAAGGCAAACATTGCAGTGAAATTCAAGAAGACATGAGATGGGCCCAGAAGAAACTTAGTGGTGAAGAAGTGAAGGGAAAGCCAGAACTTGGTCTCTGGCATTATACCAGTAATGAAAGTGCACAGAGTACCTGCTCCTGATGGCCCTCATTTGCTTTTTTCTCCACTGTCCCTTACAATTGCAAGATCTTATCAAAGTTGAGTTAAATGAATCCTGCAATTGCTGACAATAGGAAATGATGTCTGTTTCAAAAATACCATGTGCCTTTTGTAGCTTGCTTCCTGAATAAAACCATCCTTATATTGTCAGTCTGTCTGCGTGTGATACCTGACATCACAGACAGGGACTAGCAGTGCAGGCATGAAAATGGATAACATAAAGGGGGCACCCGCATCTCAGCAGTCAGGCAAGTCCATCCTTCCAGACCGGATAAGAGCCTGTAGCCGAAGCGGCCCAGCTAAGTCCATCCTACAGGGTTGCTGAAGAAGACTGGTAATGAAACAGCCTACCGATGCTAATTAGGCTAACAGAAGTAGGGGAAGAGCGGTGATGTCGGAGGCTGTCTCCTCCTCAGCTGCTGCTTGACATTATGTGGCGTATGGTGCCCTGTACACTTCAAAGTACTAGTCACATCCCAAGCAGCAGAAGAAGTGGAATCCACCTGAGACATCACTACTCTTCTCCTACTGCTCCTTCCAGCCCAGAGGGGCAACGGTGAAAACAGGAGAGGAGAGAACATTGAGGAAGAGTGAAAGGAGGTTAGGTCCTAGAAGAGTAAAGGAGCATAGATTGGATGAGGGGAGAGGGCCTTGGAGATGAGAAGGAGCTTAGCTGGAAATGGGGGGAGGGATAGTGAAAGATCAGAAGGGGGCCTGCCTGCAAGAAGGGTGAAGAGGAGCTGGATGATGAGGAAAGTGAGGTATTGACTGTAGGATAAGAGAAGGATTGTGTAGAGTAAGTAAGAGGATATGGAGGATAGGAAAGGCTTGGCTGGTGTGTGTGTGTGTGTGTGTGTGTGTGTGTGTGTGTGTGTGTGTGTGTGTGTGTGTGTGATCAAGAGGAGAAACTGGGGAGGGAGGAACAGTGGAACATATGTCTGAGAGACATCACTGTTATTCCAGATACAGTATGGAACAGCTTTCTGTGATGTCATCACTTAGTATCTGTGTTACCTTATTATAGCTCTCTTCAAACTGGCACCTCATCTAAACCTGCACGTTCTATAGAAGCCTTGGAAATGTGTTACTCTTGCCTACATCATTCCACAAATCCAATATTTCTGAGCCTTTAAGTAGGTCTTTCACAGATTACATCTTCAAGATGTCCAAATTCAGTGCCCTCTTTTCCTAGGCGAAATCCCCTAGCCTTTTATTTGAGCTATACAGGATTTTATAATAATCCTCTCTAGTGCTCTCTGACCAATCTATGGTCCAGTCATTGACATGAATGGCCAGCTGATACTATTATGCCATTTCCCCGATGGACTGAGCAGAAGGAGAAGATATGACTAGCACAAGTTAATACCAGGGGGTGATCACCTGCACACTGCCCTTAAGCAGAAACGAAGTGTCCTTTGATGCAGATGCAGGCAGGTACCCTGCATCCTCAGCTAGCGTGCACTTAGTTGTCACCTAATGATTGGAGCTAAGACTGGACTTACCTTGACCAGAGAAGGTACAATGCTTCAGCATTTGGGTTTTCCCATTTTCATGGACTGTTGGGTTGCTGTGGATTTGACTTTTTAAATTTATTACTTGGCTTTTCAAATCAGAGCTCATATTGGGTTATATTCAGATATAAATGTCATTTTCCTGTCCAATCAGATTTATGATCAAGGTTGTACTTACAGTAACAGAGTGAAATATAAACATAGAAACATAGAAATATGACGACAGAAAAAGACCACATGGCCTATCTAGTCTGTCCTTCCATATCAACAACTACAACAGTCCCCTTTTTTCCTTTAGAGATCCTCTGTGTTTGTCCCATGCTTTTTTGGATTCAGTTACTGTCCTCATCTCTACCACCTCCACCGGGAGACAATTCCATGGATCCACCACTCTTTCCGTAAAGAAATATTTCCGCATATCACTCCTTCACCCTCATCCCATGTCCCCTTGTAGCAGAACTTGTTTTCAATTGAAAAAGGCTCTCCCACTGAACATTTATGCCACGGAGGTATTTAAACATCTCACTCATATCACCTCTATCCCACCTTTCCTCTAAGGTGTACATATTAAGATCCTTAAGTCTGTCCTCATATGCTTTATAATGAAGACCACTAACTATTTTAGTAGCCACCCTCTGCACCGACTCCATCCTGTTCACATCCTTTTGAAGGTGCGGTCTCCAGAATTGCACACTATACTCCAAATGAGGTCGCACCAAAGACTTATACAGAGGCACTATCACCTCCTTTTTTCTGCTAGCCATTCCTCTCCGTATGCACCCAAGCATCCTTCTAGCTTTTGCCATTGTCTTTTCTACCTGTTTAGCTACTTTAAGAACATCAGACACAACCACGCCCAGGTCCCGCTCTTCTTTAGTGGACAAAAGTACTTCACCCCCTATAATATATTGCTCCCTTGGATTGCTGCAGCCCAAATGCATGACCTTACATTTTTTAACATTAAATCCCAGCTGCCAAATTCTAGACCATTCTTCAAGCTTAGCTAGATCCCTCCTCATGTTATCTACACCTTCCTGGGTGTCTACTCTATTGCAGATTTTGATATCATCCGCAAAGAGGCAAACCTTTCCCGACAGCCCTTCCGCTATATCACTAGCAAAGATGTTAAAAAGAATCGGACCAAGAACAGATCCCTGGGGCACACCACTGGTAACGTCCTTCTCCTCAGAGTGAGCTCCATTTACTTGTACTCTTTGTCGCCTCCCACCCAACCAATTTCTAACCCAAGCAGTAACTTTAGGGTCTATCCCTAGGGTGCTCAGTTTGTTTATAAGTCGCCTTTGAGGAACAGTGTCAAAGGCTTTACTGAAATCTAAATACACCACATCTAGGGTTCTCTCTCGGTCCAACTCCCTGGTCACCCAGTCAAAGAAATCAATCAGAGTTGTCTGACAAGACCTGCCTCTGGTGAATCCATGCTACCTCGGATCCTGTAATCCACTGGACTCCAGAAACCTCACTATTTTCTCTTTCAGCAGCGTTTCCAATCATTTACTCACCACCGAAGTTAAACTAACCGGCCTGTAGTTTTCAACCATATCCTTACTTCTGCTTTTGTGTAAAGGCACCACATGAGCCTCTCTCCAGTCCTTTGGCACCACTCCCGACTCCAACAAGGCATTGAAAAGGTCAGTAAGTGGAGCTGCTAGAACATCCCCAAGTTCCCTCAGTATTCTCGGGTGTATCCCATCCAGTCCCATCGCTTTGTCTACTTTAAGTTGAGCAAGTTTCTCATGAACACTGTCTTCTGAAAATTGTTCAAGATGTTCCTCACTTCTATTCCTGTTTGTGGGTGTTTTCTGAGGTCCTGCTCCTGGTTCTTCATCTGTGAACTCCCACCTACCCCTAGTGAGCAGTCTTGCTTTATAGGGCACCTCCCTATTTAACAAAGCACAGGGACTTGGAACAGCACATTTTGAATATAATTAAAGTGATTTAACTGTTTTTTTCTCGGAAAGGACAGCTGGGAAACCGGATGGTACTTTGGTAGATCTCTCTCTTTTGCTTTAACAGATACCTAAGCTCCACAAACAGAACAATGGCTGGGAAAAATCGTATCGCTAAAGCTGTTGCCCCTGTTACAGTTTTTGCCTCTGTCCAGACAGAGGTCCCAATGCAAGATTAAGGACCAGTTCCATGTGTAGGGTGCCTGCATGCTGAAGCTTTGAGGAAACAAGTGGAGGAAATCAGAGAGGAGGTGGCGAGGCTGAGGAACATTCAAGACAGTGAGAAGTACATTGATGAGATGCTTCTTGAAACAACCAAGCTCTTTAGCAGGGGAGAAGATGGGTGCCAACAGAATGAGGAAGGTTGGACACATGTCACCAGGGCCTGCAGAATCACCCATCCAACTTCTCCAGCCCTTGAATTGGAGAACCATTATGCAGCCCTGGAAGTGGAGGAGGTGAACGTATCCCTGGAAAGGGAAGTACCCCAAAGTTGCAGAATCAGTGACCACAAGGAAGCAAAGAGTAGTGGTGGTCTTCTGAAGGGTACTGAGGCATCCATCTGCCGACCAGACTTGATGTCCAGGGAGGTATGCTGTCTGCCTGGTGCCAAATTCCAAGATGTTACGGAGAGTTTGCCGAGACTCATCAAGCCCACTGACTATTACCCAATGTTGTTAATCCATGTCGGAACAAATGATACTGCCAGGTATCCCTCTGAGCATATCAAAAGTGACTTCATGGCTCTGGGATAGAGGGTGAAGCAGTTAGGTGCACAGGTGGTGTTCTCTTCAATCCTCCCTATTGAGGGTAAAGGCCAAGGCAGAGAGGCTCACATCCTGGAGATGAATGCATGGCTGTGTGGATGGTGTCATCAAGAGTGTTTTGGTTTCCTAGACCATCCATGTGTCCAACAAAGGTCAACGCGTCTTCAGTAGTAGACTGGCTAATCTAATGAAGAGGGCTTTAAACATTGGGGATGGGTGAAAAAAGCCCCCAGGTAAGTGAAAGCTCCCAGGTAAGTGATACATTAAATACCTTTATGGAAATGGGTAACATGGGTAACATATGGAAAGCAGTGTGTATAAATGCCCGTAGAATGGAGAATAAGATCCCTGATGTTGAAGCTTTGGTGGGAGTGGCTGACTTGGATTTTGTGGCAGTTACAGAAACATGGTTCACAGAAAACCATGACTGGGATGTAACTATACCTGGCATTTCTTTATTCAGAAAGGCCAGGGTAGGAAGAAGGGGAGGAGGAGTGGCCCTTTATGTAAAAAATACTATTAAAGCTTTGGAATTACAGAGCTTAAAAGAGAGAGAGGAGGCATTGTGGGTTAAACTAGAAATAGGGAAAGAGAAATCTATTTGCATTGGCGTGATATACAGACCTCCCTCACAAGAGGAAGAGGTGGACAGAGAGTTAATTGAAGACATACGCAGCATTGCTAGGAAAGGGGAAGTGCTACTAATAGGGGATTTCAATATGCCAGATGTTGATTGGCACATTCCTGCTGCAGTATCATCTAGAAGTAAGGAGATCCTGGATTCTCTGCAGGGAGAACTATTCAAGCAACTGGTAACAGATCCCACACGTGAAGGTGCCATACTGGTCTTGGTGCTTACCAATGGTGAAAGTGTTTCTGATGTTATAGTGGGAGATCATTTTGCATCCAGTGATCACCAGATGGTGTGGTTTATAGTATTAGGACTAGGGCTGTTAGAATCCTTTCAAAGATGAGGGTCTTAGACTTTAGGAAGACTAACTTTGCCAAGATGGGCCAATACCTCAGGGAGTCGTTAGCGGGATGGGAACAGCTGGGGGATGTAGAAAAACAGTGGGCAAAACTGAAAGGAGATATTTTAAGGGCAACCAACCTTTTTTGTTAAAATGGTAAATAAAGGTAAAAAGAAAAGGAGACTGCTATGGCTTTCGAAAGAGGTAGCTGAAAAAGTGAAGAAAAAGAGGGAGTCCTTCATGAAATACAAGAGATCACAGAGAGAGGAAGACAGGCATCTATATTTGGAAAAACTTAGAGAAGCTAGCAAAGTAGTCAAGAAAGCAAAGATTCAAAAAGAGGAGGAAATAGCCAATGCAATAAAATTGGGGGGGGGGGGGGGGGATAAAACATTTTTCAGATATGTTAGTGAGAAGAGGAAGGACAAAAGTGGTATTGTCAGACTCAAGGGTGAAGGGGAGGAATATGTAGAAGCTGATGAGGATAAAGCGGAATTACTTAACAAATATTTCTGTTCTGTGTTCACAGATGAAGGTCACATGGCGCACCAGTGGGATTTGAACTTGGTTTGTAACCTGCATCTTCATCCAGTATGCTAATACTCCACCTCTATGTGCTGTGGGAGTTTTGTTGGCATTAAACAACCCATTCAACCTTTTATATGACTTGTGTCCACTCCACAGCAGCTGCCTGTGGCTCTCACATGAGACCCCCTAGTCCTCAATTGCCCAGGAACCAGAGGAGACCCCTGACACAATGGGATAGATTTTGAATACCACCATGACTGGAGAATTTAACTGATGAAGTTTGACTGGTTAACTTTAAGTCAATATTCAGCTTAAACCTAGTCGGTAAGGTTCAAGCTGAATATCTAGTCTAAAGTGAACAGAGACACAAATTGTCCAGCGCTGAATATTAATTCTGATTGGCCAAGCTGTGACCCTGCCTCAGGCCCCTTTTGAGGCCATCTAAATCTGAGCACCTTGTGGACTAAAGCACCTCCATATGGCCACTCTGAAGAGACCAAACTGCAACCTTGGTGATTCAACCAGTTCATTCCCAGTATTAGCTAGTTAAACCTTTTGAAAGACCACCTAAAGCGGAGTATCTCTTTAGCACATTTCAGAAAAGTACTTCTTGCTATGATCAAGGGGATTATAAACCAAATGTATTTAATTAGTTAAACGCTGACGTTGCTGTCTGCCGATCTAAGGAGCTGTCCAGTCCATGGTGCTGAACCTCTCCATAGCACTGGTATTCACTTGGGTTCTGAAGGGATGCAAAGAGATTCAGGATTTCAGGATAAGTATCCCTAATGAATATGCATGAGATAGATTTGCATACATATTTCTTACACTTTTTTGAAATAGATCTCATACATATTCATTATGGATATCCCAAGAATCGGAATCCTTTAATGTCCTTGAGGGCCTGAAGTGAATACCACTGGCTATAGTAAAAACCTTAGGGGTAAATTTTCTAAACTATCTGTGACCCCCTTGATCAAAGCAAAGCCTTTGAAAATTTACTGGGGGAGTCAACAGGTGTCATATGTTGGTGAGTGTGGGTGTGGGGGGGGGGTTACAATTTTGATCTTGGAGATAAATATTGGGGTTAAAACTTAGAATTTGGGGCTAACTATTGCTTCTCTAAGCTAACTGGTTTTATTACAGCGGGCTAGGTTAATGCATATTTTTAGCTGGCTAGATTTAAGATGTACAGAAAACGAGCCTGTTTTAATTGCATGGAGGACACTCTTGGTGGACCTTCTTATGCCATCTGCAGTGTTAAAATGGGGCAGGAGTGATTCCAGTTGCTTCTGGTTTGCCAGTACTATACTTTAACTGGCACCAGCTGACTGAGGCTGATGCTATTATTTTGAGAACTTTTTTGTTTGTTCTTATGGAAGGGGAGGGGGGCCTGGATCTAAGGAGTTTTTTGTTGTTGTTTCTCATTAAAATGTGTTGTTTTTGTTTTAAATAAATGAAGCAAAAAAAAAAACAAAGCGAAACATTTTCTTTGCACACTCTAGAAAATTGCACAATTGCATAGGTCACATTACCATTTAAGTAAAAAATCACTTTCCTTTCAAAAGTAACAAGTTCTATACCTTGGGTCTTATTCAAAAGGGACTTTGTCCATTCTGCACGTTAGGGAACAATCCCATTTAGGTATTAATTGTAATCCCATGAACTAGAAACGTCCTGTCTTCCCATGTCTTGCTTTTATGCTCTCCCCTAGTCAAGTTACTTTCCTATTCAAACAGGCAGAGCTTTGCTATATCCCGGCTATTTTATAATGTAAACCGCTTCGGTACTAAATGTGGGAAGTTTTCCTCCAAACTTCGGTCTCGGGGTTTCCTTTCATTGCTTGTTGCCCTTAAACTGCTCATCTTCCAGTCCCTTCAAGATGTTGTTGTGTTTGGTTGTGTTAATTTAGGAGCTTAGCTTTTTGTGCTTGGAAGGAGTGCGGCGGGTTGGTGCTGATTCGTGAGTCTGGCTACGCCACTCTTGGAGATAATGTTACGGTGCCGGCAGACGGCTTCTCTTTGCCTAACGAAAATAAACGAAAGATGTGAAAAGCAGACGTTTGCTGTCCGTTTAGTAGCGGGCGCGCAGGCTCTTCGACCTTTTTGGGTCAGTTACGTAGGGCTTTCGTTTTGCTTGGCTGTGTTCATGGTGGTTCAAGTATTGAATTGGGTTTTTGTTGTTGTTGTGGGGTGGGGGCTTTGTTCATTTTCTAGGATCCTTTCTTCTGGTGCTTGTTGCCTTTCTTTTTATTTTTTAAGGGAAACATCTGTTATTCTACGGTATTGCTAATCCGGTTCTTCTGTCTACACATTGTTTTTAAAATAAGAAATTGCAGGTCCGCCCCTTACAGCTTCTCTTGTCGGGATGGGGGGTGGGAAGGGGCCAGGGGTCCGGTAGCGTTTCTGTAGTGTCCCCTCCTGGTTTCTAATAAACGGCTTTGCAAAGAGAAGATCGGAACCGAGCGCCCTAATAATCTGGAGTTAGTTGAGAGCTCTGGTGGGACCTTCCCGTCCCGGGACATTACGCTGAGGGGACGCTGATCTTGATTTGGGTGGACTGGGGCGGGGGGCTTCTCATGAGCGCTGACTGAGTCCAGGACAGGGGAGGGGGGCTGCAATGGGAGCTGCTCTCTCCTGCCCAAGGGCGAAGACGCTCATTTCATGTAAGCTCGTCGCGTTACTATGGGAGCAACTGGAAGCTCTGGGTAGACTGGTGGAGTGAGGCTAAAGCTCGCACGGCAGCCTGACGGATAACCCCTGAAACCACAAAATGTGACGGAGGCTGGGAGCGGGGCAGGACACGAATCGAGGCTCTTATTCACTGCCCAGCACCATCAGCCGTCTCACTTTGCTAAGTATTTAGAAGCCGTAGCCGTCCATCTAGTTGCACGGGTGCAAACTGCAATGAGCATCTCGGTTTCCCCCCGAGTTCCCCCCTCCGCTCGCAAAGCCTTCCCTTACGCGCTTTAGACTAGATCTCGCAGGTTGACCTGCAAGGTGCAGATTCGCACACACGCACGTCCATCTCTCCACGCGCGCCCCCTCCCCTGCAAGCTGCACTAGGATCCCTTGCAGCAGCGGCAGCAGCAGCCTCCCGGAGCAGGGCGAGGGAGAGGCGGCTCCCAGCAGCTCTCTTCGCCTTGCAAGCGGCGTGCCAGGGTGCCAGGGCTGGGCGAGAGGATGAGGAGAGATGGGCCAGGCTTGCGGACACGCCATCCTGTGCCGGAGTCAGCAGTACCAGCCCGCTACATCTGACATGTAAGTGCGGACGCGCCGGCTGCTGGGACCTTCCCTTGAATGGGGAGGGGGGAGGGGAGGGAGGGGATGGAGAGAGAGAGAGAGAGACATTGTTGGCTAGCGCTTGGCTGTGCGTGAGAGAAGCACCGAGGGAATTCAGTGCACGCAATGACTTCTGCAAACTTGCTCTGCCGGCTCGGGGTGCGAATCCCGCCCTCGCTCCAAAGCGTTGCCCTTGTACATCGCTGACCTGGATGGAACTAGACGGCTGGGCTATGAGGATCCGACGACACCCAGGCTTTTGAGACAGCTTTATCTTTAAATGGGAAGGGGGGGGGGGGGGCTTAATCGGATTGCCTTCATTTTTATAGTGAAATAAAACATGGCCATCTTCAAGGGAGGGTGGACTAAACTCATTAAAGTCCAAAGTAGCTGTTGGTTTCTTTCGGGAGCTCGTGGAACTCTGTGCAAGCCACCGAGGCTCCTTGAATTGGGTTTCGGGTTTCGGGCTTCTTAAGTGCCAGCGGCGTTTCTAATGTTCACATGTGCGCATATTTATTATGAGGGGGTTGGGCAGCGTTTCTCTTCTTTCCTACATATTGATTGGTAACATGCCTTGGAGGGGTGGGGGTGCGAGTCCCACTGTAAGGGCTGTAGAAGGCAGCTTTGAGTTACCCTATAGAGGTACAGCCCCGCACCGTCCGCAGCTCTACTGCTTAGAGCCCGACTCCTAGCGGTGGTCGCTCCGAACAGCAGGTCTACCCAATGGAACAGAGAGTGAATACCCCCCTTCAACACCCCCCTTCCGCCAGATAAATAGGGGACATGCAGGTCCGATCAGGGATCTGCTTAACCTGCAAGATGAGTTTGGATAGAAGCCCCAGGAGGTTTCTAATAAATACCTTATGCCCTCTTTTCTAAGCGTTTTTACATCCTCGTGTACAGTTTTGCAGTTTGCGCTTTCCTTTTCTCTGCTTGACAAAAGCTCGTTTGCAAAATCAAAATAACAAGATATACTGGAAGAGAGTTCCCTCTGTATAGTCAACCCAGGAGCCCGGTCTGAAAACAAGAGTCAGGCTTCCCTCCACTGCCAAACCTTACCAGCCCTTTCCAGCTAATTCCAGCATCATTGTGTTCCTCTTTACCTCTTTTGGGCTATGATCAAGTCTAAAATTTAAATTATGAGCTAAGAAGGGCCTTTCTTGTCCTTTTGGCTGAATCTAAGCACCTTTACATTATTGGAGGATGGAACTAATACCACCTCACGCCACTGGACAAACAAAACTATTTGGACTCTGGCCTCACTGGGAGATTTGGCCAATACTACATCTATCTAGCAGTGCTTTTGACATGGCATATGTGGCACGTCGCCTTGCAGAGGGGATTGGGTTTGATTCCTAGCTCAGGCCTTCCTGGGTTGGCAAGGGTACTGCTGAAACAGGGGAGGGCATTCTGCAATAACAACACCTAGGGGCAGAACTTCCAAAGGGCCTTAGTACCAGACTCTCCACCAAGAATTGAAACTACACTGAGCAAGTGGTGAGTTGGAAGGGAAGATACAAGGGGGGGGGGGGGCAGAGATCCTTAGGTAGTTGTGAACATTGATGCATGGCACCAGATCCCAGTCCTGGTTCCGACTCGACTGGACACCCAAAGGTGCAAAGGAAAACTACCCAAGCAAGAGCAAAACCCTCAAGGCTCCAGTTTTCACAGTTTAGTAAGTGTGGGGCAGGGGGCCCTTTAAGCACCTTTCAGAGAGCAGATTTTGATAAAAATCTTTCTTGCAGGAGATTTTGTCATCTAGAACTTATTCCTGTGTCAATACATGTTTCATTTCAAAATCATTTAAGTGGTTTGCACCATCATTAGGGGGAGCTGTGGAGTGCATCATTTAACATATTTAACAGGCTGGTTCCTGGATATTGTGGAAATGCAAAATTCACTATACATGCAAAATAGCTGCAGTTTCATCATATATCATCCTAATACACTTGCAAATATGGTTTTAATAAAAAAGACACAATATGCTTATGATTTTAATCAGAGCTTTTGCTGACTTTGGAAATGCCAGAAAAGTTCTTTTCTGTCCCAAAATGGAAACCCCCTTGAAAATTCAAAGTAAGGGGTCTTTCATTTTTTCAAGGCTTGTTGTTGACCTCCTCCCATGGAAGGAGAGCACCCAATTTAGGCACGTGAATTGCTTTATCTGTCTTTAAAACTGCCATATATAGTTAATTCAGATGCCCAAAATGGGTCAAACTTTGGTTGGCATTTGAAATATGTTTGAAGACTTTGACTCCAGAAAAGGAATGTGGCTCTTCACAGGTTTGCATCCTGAGTTTCCATGTTAAGCTACTCGAAGGTCTTCGGGAATTCATACGCTGCATTTTATAGTGGAAGGAAACTGTCTTGAAGTGGATGGCATGGAGGAGACAGAGAGCTGGAATGTCTTTTCTGGATATTATCTATGCTTTTTAATAATTTTCTGTGCTCTGGCTTCATATTTAATAATGTGGAAAAAGAGGGAGGGAGAGAGAGGGGCCATAATGTTTTTCTGTCTTTGAATGTCTTTTATTATTGTAAAGGATTTTGAATGGCAATTTGTCAGGAAGATGGATATAAATATTTTAAACTAACTAATTAACTAAATAATTCCATCAGTTACTAAGGGGTTTTTAAACAGCATCACCGGTTTGTAACCTGTTTTCATTTAAGCATTAAGAGTAGTGTATGGAAGGAAAGTCCCTGGCCAACAGTTTCAAGTCTGGGGGATATGGACTGACCCACAGGTCTTGCAACAGGCTTCTTTTCACTAGAAGGATGAGGTCACTGACCAGTTATGGTTCATCTCAAGCGTGGACACCAGCTTTTCATCAGGCCTCCTGCTTTCCACTGCAGTTTCACTGTCTAATACCTAGAAGTGAATCTGATGTACTGAACCCTGGACATGTTGTGGCATCCAGAGAGTCTCCTCTGCACATCAGAATTTTAAAAATATCATTTAAGAGTCCAGAATTTGTCAGGCTTGTGAATATAGGTCACCAACAATGTCCCTTTTTCACAGGAACCAAGTGGGAATTTCTCAAAATTTAGTAAGATTAAAACTTCCCTCTGAGAGGACCACACCATCTTCTAAATGTGCTTTCTTCAGCTTATTGGCACTCCTGAGGGGGAGGTAAAGGGCCCCTGTGAAGTAAGGAATAGACCCTGACGGGATTCTGAGGACTTTGGAAGCATATTACAAAGCTAACCTGGGAAAATTTAAAGAATTTTGGATTTAATCTTTTACAATCGTTTTCAAAGGGTTCTAACCTAGGATGTGTCTTTAGGAATTTCTTGGCCTTTTCCCCCAATTTTTGGACATTTTTGTTCATTTCACACATTCCGGGGCTGATTCTATGTAGGGCACCTAGGGTAGTGACGCATAAGAATCATGCATAAGTCCCTGTTCTAATGGACTTGTGCGTGTGCATCGGCACATACGTGTGCAGTTTAGCTGGTCAGTATTCTGTAAGTACGCATAGACGTGCCACCGTGCGTATGTTCCACAGGAGTGTGCATGGGGTGGAGCATAGGGGGGCCTCGATCTACGCACATAAGTTACTTACGCGTGTCACAATGCCGACGTAGGTTCGAGCAGTTGCACCTGTTCTATAGGTATAACGGTGGTGACTAGACACAGCTGCATCCATATGATCCTATTCTATAAAGTAAAGCTCATCGATGCATTATTTTATAAGAACAACGCACTTTGCCTGGCGGGGACAGACTGAACGGCAGCGGCCAGCGCTGTTAAAGCTGTTGGCGGTTGCCGCTTTAAGTAATGCCCAGATATTCAGTACCAGGGCCAGTGAATATCCAGACTGGCCGGATAGTGTTTTAGCTAGCCGGTTAGTAGCAATATCAGCAGCTGGCAGGACAGATAACATGGCTAAGGTTAGGATGGTCTTTTTTCTGTCCTAACAGTAGCCATTTTAGCTAGTTGGTCAGTGACTCGATATCCTTCCCGACTGGCTAATTTATGTCACTACCCAGCTCCATCCCTGGACCACCCTGGTGCTAAGCAGTTGGCATTGGGGCATTCAGATGACCTAGGAGGGGATATTCAGCGGGTATATGCCAATGAATATCCCAGTCAGTGGGATTAACACAGTTTGTAGGTCTTCAAACCATGTTAATCCTTTTGACAATGCCCCTCTTATCTGCTTTGTGATAATAACAATTTTTGAACGTGCTCATATACAATGTGTGCACATTCATTTGTAGGTTAATGTGTGTTAAATTGATTTTGCGCCCAATACATTTTTAAAGTCATGCCAACAAACTGAATGTATTATTTTATCCTTCCCTGAGCAGTGTTCGAAACCTGAAGGCCCTTCATTTATTTCCCTTTTCTTCCCAGAGTCTCCTGCTCTTTGCTCAGTGATTCTCACATGAGTCAGCAATTTGGACATTACCCCAATACACAGTCCGGGGGTGTGCATATTTGGGAGCAGGCATTTGGGCATCTAAACATTTGTAGTGTGTACAAATTGCTTATAAGCCTAGGAATTAACATGTATGCGATTGTCCTGGGTTGCATATAAAAGGCTGCACGTTTTAAATAAATGTGTGAAAAACCACACAAGAAAAAAGACACAAATGTCAGCAAAAATTTGGGAAATCCACAAAAGAACTGAATTTTTAAAAGCTGGGATATATTTCAACTCAACTACCACAACTTCATAGAATCCTTCCTTCCCGAGCACACTTAACTAGTCAAGGAAGGAACTAGTTCCCAGTGCTCCACTATAAGCAAAGATGATTCAGCTGCTTGGGGACCTCCCATAGGAACATCCAAAATCTCCACAGACCCCCTTTCCTCTGGCAAATCTCCATCATGCCATCTAGAGGTAAGAGAATGTTTATCTGGGCTGAAAGAGAAGACAGACTTCTCTAGTGCAACCACATCCTTCCAAGTCCTGCCCTGACCTCCCAACCCCGTAACTTCACATACACGCCAGAATCATAATATCAGTTTCTTCTATACCATACCAACCTTGCTCCCTGTGGGGAGGCAAAGGGAGAGCGTCTGATCCATCCCTTCTGCTTCATCATCATCACAAGAAACATAGAGGGAGTCCAACCACCTTAAATGGCCATCACCATCCTAAATAACAAACTCGGGTTCCATAAACAAGGAGCCAAGAAAGTGAAAGGGAAAAGTCCTTTGAAGGGCCCATCCCCTAACTGCTTTCTAAGGGGCTACTGAGTTTAAAGGCCCTTTAACTAAAGCGTGCTAAGCAAGTATGTGCTAAGGTCCATGGTAACTGTTCGCATAGGGCAGGCGTGTCCAACTTCAAACAGGTCGTGATCTACTTTTTCCGGCCAAAAGTGCCAGTGATCAACCACCATGAAAATTAAGTTTCAAATTAGTTTCAAATTTAATTTTAACCAAATGAAGTTGGAGGATTCCCCCCCCCCCCCCATTTTTAATGAACCTTCTGTCATTTACTTGGATGTGATCAGCTGTTAAGCAAATTAAGCAAAAACAAAACAGAGAGACAAAGATCCAGTAAGAACTGCGAGGGGAAATGGAAAGTACATTTTTTCTTAAAGTTTTATTGAGTAATAACTTTCTTTAACTTTTATTGAGTAATTTGTGTTACATTTAGGTTGAGTATCGATCCAGGCCGATATTGCACAGTCTTTAATATTTCGCTCTTGCTCATTAGTGAGACGTCTGAGCCTGCATTTCATCCACCAGCTTTTTGAAGTTGGGTGAATATTGCGTGAGGGCCAGTCTCAGGGAATCTTGGGGATGTTCATCTGTCATGTTGGAACGTTGTGTACTCTGTCATTTTCCTTGTATTTCAAGGTTCATATCACTTAGTTCACCTGTAAAGTCAGCGAGAAATGCCCGATCACATAACCACTCCTCATCTTCCAACTCTGCTTGGTCATCTCCCCTCTCCTTCAAAAAACTTCTTATTTCATTCAGCAAATCATGAAATCTTTGCAGAAATTTGTGCATACTTAGCCACCTTACATCTGTGTGCAAAATGATTTCCGCTGCCCCTTCATCAAGAGTAAGATTGAAAAGCCGTCTTTGAAGTGATCTTCCACGAACTGAATTTACAGTTTTGAAGGTGATGTCCATGACAGTCTTTGCATTGAGTCTCTTGCTTGCCAAAACTTGCTGATGAATGATGCAGTGGTAAGAAAGGAAATCTGGGAAGTTGTCTTGCTGTCTACAGAGGGCTATGAAACCATTAACCTCACCTGCCATTGCTCTTGCTCCATCAGTAGTGATGGAAACAAGTCTATGCAATGGAAGATTACACTTTGTCACAAAAGAATGGGAAGAACTGAATATTTCCTTACCGGTAGTTCTCCCTTTTAAAGAAATCATTCCAAGTAGTTCTTCTTTAACACTGAAGTCTTCAAAAACCATCCAGATAAAGACTAGTAATTGGGCTATGTCTCTTATGTCTGTAGATTCATCCAGTTGGAGTGAGAAAGCAACACAATTTGAAACATCCTCAACAATTGTTCAGTTGTGTCTCCACACATCTTTTCTATTCGCCGCACGACGGTGTTTCTTGACAATTGTACATCTTGAATAGCAGCTATGATCTTTCTTATTTTTAAATCCTTCAAAAAGATTGTCAGCTGCTTCAAGAAAACAATCTTTTACAAATTCCCCTTCAGTGAAAGGTTTGCATTTCTTTGCAATCAGGTTGCTGACCTTGAAGGATGGTATGGTTGCATTGACCGAATGTGACCTTGGCTTCACCATCAACTGTTGCTGAGCAGCCAATTTCAATTTAAGTTCTTTGAGCTTCAGTTTACGAATTTCAATTTTGGGTGGAAAATCAGCATCAAACTTATTGCTATGCAGAACCTTATAATGACATTCCAGATTACCCTTTTTGGGCAAGGATACTGGGGCATTACAAATTAGACAATAATACTTGTCTTTCACCATGATGAAGAAGTAGTCCATTTCCCATTCATCATGAAAGTGGTAGGTTTTGCTCTTCTTTGGAACACTCATCTTCGTTATACTGGGGTGGCTGGATGTAAGAAGGCCAAATCTGCTAAGTTAGTATAAACACTGGCTGAATCTGGTCCAAAACTGTCACTGTCCCAAAGTATTAAAGATCAACAGGAACTGAAGACCTCTGGATGATGTGCAATACAAGGACTGGAAATGCCAAAACCATACATGCAGTTCTAAAAGTAAAAATAAGAATTCATCATACTGCCACCAATAATCAAATACCACCAAACAATCATCAAAAAAACTCAAACATCTGTCCAGCAAACCAGATAAAATCAAATACCGCCAAACAAGTTCAAATACGACCACATGTGATTTAATAAATTCTGCACACAGTGTAGAATCAACGGAAAGGCAAGGCAAAATAAAATTGAAGAGGCAAGCAAAAGTCACAGTGGTTTGAACCAATTCGAAGGCAAGGCATAGGCAAGTTAGAACAAAATTGGAAAAGCCCGCCAAAATCACCAAATTCTTGACACTTTGTTGTGTCTGCCCGAAAACGTTTAATGAAAGCTAACTATAAAGCGACCAACGACCAGCACAGACACAACTAATACGGTAAGTGTATTCAGGTAAAGCCCGGGTGAATGGATATCGCCCGGTATATAACACACTTCTAAGGGGTGTTGGGGCGGGGCAGGAATGGGTGATTCTGAGAGGCAGGAGACCAGGTATGACGCCGGGCCTGTGGCATCTCGTCACAGAGCATGGGCAGCGGCCCCCTGGGGTATCCACTAACTATTGGCATGAAAACAACAAGCGCCCCAACACACCCGCAGGCAAGATTCCCGCAGGCAGGGAAAAAAGACAGGCAAAGGATCAGCAGCGGCGGCAAGCCCTCAGCAGATGACCTGCCAGCACGAGCTCTCTCCTAGCGATGGGGCGAACCTCTGGAGAGATGGAGCCAAGTGGGGCTGGCAATCTACCTCTGCCCCCTCCGCGATCTACAGGTAGATCGTGATCTACCTGTTGGACATGCCTGGCATAGGGCATGATGGATACCACAAGCTTTCCTGAGCTAACTGCCATGTGCACGTTGGGATGGAAAAAGAGCGTAGAGTGGATGTGGGGAGCATATCGCAGTTAGCATGGAGGTACATATCGTGTGCTGTCAATGTTGCAATGAGGCGGATGCAATTACCCGGGAGGTAAGTGCCCCTGGGATGATGGTGCTGAGAACTGTTGTACGCATCCCCATGTTAACTGTCGGGAACGTGCTGGTCACTCCCCTGACAGTTACTGCGGAGTCTTTGCACTTACAGCACATTAATGCACAGTTAGGGGGTCAGTGGGGTGCCCTATTCATGCTTTGGAAGCCCACAAATGGGCTTAGAGATGTCCAAAGCAAAGAGACGTCTCCAGAGCCATTTTAGAAGCCGGCTCTGGGTATGTCCTAGCAGGAGGATGCCCATGTCTGAAGGGGGGCACACGGAGGAGAAATGGCTGTGGTGTTCCCAGGATCTTGGATGTCCCTTGCTGATCTCAGGAACGTCTGGTGCTGTGTCTAACGTTTGATCTGCTCCAAGCAGGAACAAACATCTGAAAAGTGTTTTAGCTGAAAAACATCCAGAGAATGTAGAGAAGAAAGCAGTCTGTCATCCCCCAGTACAACTTCAACAACAGCAGCAGTGGGAGATAAACCCTGGTTACCCACTACTCAAACTATTAGGCTATTCTTAAACATCCAAGTTCTGCAAACGGTTCTGGGGCTGTCTATGTAAGTGCCCCTGCATCAGGGCCGGCCCAATCACTTGGAAAACTAGGCAGGTGCTTTGGGCGGCAGCTTCTGGGGAGCACCAAAAAGCAAGGCATTCAAATCTATACAGTAGATTCTGACAGGCAGGGTGGAGGTCTGCCTAGGTGCAACACCTTGAACCAGTTCTGGGGCCGGCCTGCCCTGCAGACATCCATATCGGGCAGGCCTACATTTGTGAAATCATGTCTGCTCCTGGACATGCCTACGTTTTTTTTTTAGACATTCCGGCTTAGACATCTCAGATTGCACTTTGACGTATAATTCCCCTCCATGCATGAAAAATAAGTGCAAAACCATAGCACGCTTTAGTGACAGGGCCCCTGAAAGATGTTTGCTTTTTAAGGTTGTTCTATTTCTGTACATCACAAGCATTTCTGCTTCAAGGGTCAGTGTTTTTGTTGCCATTCCCATACATATGTTTCTGAATTTGAGAAAGCATGGGACAAGCACAGAGGATCTCTAAGGGAGAGGAACGGCGTGTAGAGCTTAGTGTGTGGATGGGCAGTATGGTCTTTACCTGCAATCATTTTCTGTTTCTGTATTTTGTGAAATTTTAAGGTACCAAATATAAAAGCTTATAAAGCCTTTTTTGCGGCCTTTTTTTGCGGTATATGTTTGTATATGTTTGTAACAGGCCTATCATAAAACTATCCCATACGGAAAATTATGCTGACAAGAATGTACAGTATGTATTTTATGTGACCCAGCTGTAAGCGTTTTCAGGGGAGGAGTTCGGGTGGAGCATGGCAGAATTGTGATTTATGAGCGAATTTTGTAAAATACCTGTATGCATGCAAACTTTGTGCATGAATATTTACACTTGATCCCAAGCAGATGTAAATGTCCCTGTTTTCACATGTACACCCCTCCCCCCAACACTCTCCATTACACAGAAATAAACACCTCCCTGACACTCCATTACACACATCCCACAACACTCTCAATGACCCCAACATGCATGCACGTAGCTCCAACACTCCCCTTGACATCCCCGTGATACATACACACACACATACCCCCCCACTCCCCATGCCACACTCAGACATGTGTGTGCGCAGCTCCGACACTCCTATGATACACATGAATGCATGCACACACATCTCACAACACCTCCCTTGAAACAGACACCAACATGCTTGTGCTCCTGACACTCCCAATGGAACACATGCATGTGCACATACACGCCACCGACACTCTCCATGACCCAGACACATGTACCCTCCACATGCCTAATTCTGCAAATGGGGGAATCACGCCCTTGTGTCTCACTGCAAATGTGCACTTTTCAACTTGTCTTTATTACCTTGGTTGCAGTGTTTTGGACCAATTGCAACCTGATAACCTGCTTTTTTCTAAACCCAGGTCTACCAGGCTGCAGCAGTCCAATTGTGCAGTAATGATGTCTTATATTATTTGCCAAAAATTCATTTCCATTAAATATGGCCGGATTTATCAAATTAGTCTAAGATTTACATAAGCAATCCTTGACATGGATAGTGCCACTGTATAGCCTTCCAGACCACCTTGGCACTATCCAGATAATGCTGGGATGTTACCGGGGCAGAGCATGGGCTGACCCGGAGGTTATCCAGAGAGTGGCTCTATTGAAACCACTATGGGGATCATTGCGAACTGCAGGTAGCAAATTGTGAACAGCAGGCTCCCCGCATGTACTTCGGTGTTTTGCAGGGAGCTCTGGATCAGGGTGGGAGGGGGAGGGCCAGAGGAGGTGCAAGGGCAGGGGTGTAAGTGCGACCTTGACCCCGGATGTACAGGGCCGATTGCGGAGGTGGAATAAGTCCCTCCAATGTCAGCCCTATTTCACTCAAACGCTGTCCATATCTTTACTGTTAACTTTCAACTCATCATATTCACTTACCACTCTGCTTGTAAAAGTTCATATATATACCGATTGGTGTCAGTATGAATGAAAAAATAGCGCTGCTTAGCTCATTAAAGTTCTACTTTTTTGTCCGCATTCATTCATTATGACGATCACTGTGCTGCCAAAATGTGTCTCCAGTGGTCAGAAAATGCCTGCTTTCTCTCAGTGATCATTGTAGTGAATGAATGTGGACGAAAAAGGAGGACTTTAATGAGCTATTTTTCCATTCATGCTGACAACAATTGGTATATATATGAACTTTTACAAGCAGAGCGGGGAGTGAATATGCTGTTGGTGTGATTTCACAGTCGTATTGATAAATGAGAGAAAGGAAATAGATAATGTTTTTTAAGAAGAAGCCAAGAAAGATTAGTTGAAAGTTAACAGTAAAGATACGGACAGCGTATGAGTGAAATAGGGAAGATGGTTGATAAGGGGAACAATAGAGGACATGCTGCAGGTAAAAGTCGTCTTTTAAGCAGCTATCGCCTGCCTCTCTTCTCATGGTTCTTTCACTCTTTTATAATAATAATAATTTTCTGGTGAATCGGGTACTATCCTTTTTGAGGGAAGGCGTGTTTGGCATCTTCATATCTTGGCGCAGTAATCCAGAGGAGTCTCATCAATGACCCCGTTCCCCCTTCCCCGTACTGAGCCATTACCACCTCCATTTTTCTGGTTATGTCTCATCCCAGCATCTCACTGCCTTGTCATAGTCCTTGGAAAGTTTTAAGTCACATGATCACCCCAACATTCCTCTCCTGCTAGCTAGTCATCGGTATCTCACTCACCACCATGTGCTGCTCCTCTGGGTTTTTGTGCCTCGAAATGCGTTATTGAGCTTCATTCTGTTCCTTTGGGTTTCAGGCTCAACTGGAGCCAGAGCTGAGATATAATACCTTGTGACTTTATTTACAACTGTGAAGGAATGGTTTTCCCCATTTCGTATCCTCTTCTGACCCTAGCCCAGTCATTGTACCATAGTCCTTTTCAAGGTCCATGCATCAAGGATCCTTATTGCAATCATGGGTCCTAAATCTGGCCACTAGGTATCGTTATTACGCAATGACTGGGACACCCTCCCTTCCAGAGGCAGTGAATGTTGTTCCCAAAGCATCCCCAGCCCAGACCAGTCTATGGAAGGAGATGGCCTGACCTGCGAATCAAGCCCAGGTCCCCTTGCATGCCAGTATGTTACTAAGCCATTGGAACATCCCTATTGCTTCACTTTTTTGCAGTAAATCTGAGCTGTCACACTCCTCATGTTGCTTTAAAATTTAGCCTCATTTTTCCACTGCTTCTGGACCATCAACAGATTTTAATGTCATCAGCAAAAGAGGCATGCTGTCTGTTTACTTGCCAATGTCATTTGTGAAAACAAAGAACAGAGGCTGCCCCAGGACCGAAGCGCCTCGATAATCAGCTTCCCTATGTCAGTATGAATGCCATCAGTCGTCACTCTCTGCTCTTTGTTAGTCAATTGCTAATCCAGTTTGCTACCTTAGCCCCCAGACTGACCAGTTTGTTAGTGAATCTCCTCATGGAATATTACTGAAGGCCTTGCTGAAATCCAGACAGGCGATATCCAGTTCTCTCCCCTCATTTAACCCGCTGATAACTTCAGTGCTGCTACTATCACGACTAATAATGCATATCTGAGCCGCTATTTATTTTTTATTTCCAGGACTTACTATACCACCCTTAAAACGAGAAGGTCAGCAGAGTAGTTTACAGTAAAAACATGAGTTGAAAAGAAGAACAGAAATATAATAACACTGGCCGAAGAGAGGACAGGGAGGGGGTGGGAATCACAGGTTTCAGGCTCAGCCCTCTGTCCCGAGGGTCTTTTCAAACAGCCAGGGTTTTAGGGCCTTTTTAAACCTGGGGAAAGGGAGTCCTTGGTGTAGATACAAGCGCATTAAGTTCCAGAGATAGGGGCCAAGATTACCTAAAACAGAAGGCCACAAGGAGTACCAGTGGGCTTCAACCCTTGATTTTCTGGGTACTAAACAGTTGCTCTAACCACCTCCATTAAGCTATGCTGTATAAGGTTCAGACTGATTTTCTTGCAGCTAACCAGATAACCCAACTCACCCATGGACCACGCTGGCTCTATGCAGGTACGGGTTGATATTCAACAGCGGTAGCCAGCACATTTAAAGCACTTGACCACCGCCGCTGAAATTATAACTGAATATTTACGACTGGAGCCTATCCAGTATCCATCGCCGAATAGCCTATTTCTGCAGCAATCATGGTAGCTATCTGGTCAGTAGTGACATTGAACTGACCTACCTTTACATGGTTTATCAGTCCAGTCAGTGGCTAAATATTGTCACTGACCAGAAAGCTACTGCAACCGCTCCCACTCCGCCCACAGACCGGCCTAGATTTAACCAGCTGTCTTTTCTGAGGGGCTTTGCTAACTGACTAAACCCTTTTGAATATCACCCCATAGTGCCGGGGCAGTGCTATCAAGATCACATTGGCTGGCATTCATCCAGTTAGCAGATGCTGGTAACCAGAGAAGCGTCTTTGAGTGTGAAGTCCATCATTTCTCTAGCGCTACTAGACGTACGCAACACTCTACACAAACACGTTTCGGGACTGATATTCAAAGGGAGGGACACAGTTAGCAGCCCTGCAAACCATCTTAATCCCTTTAACCAGGATATTCAGCAGCACTAAGATGGTTAATGCCGCTAAATATCCAGGACTGACACAGCATCAGAGTGATTCAGGGGCAGCACCCGGCCATAACCGGAATTGAGCCGCTGCCCGGTTATGGCAAAGTGGAGAAAGTGAGGCTCGGTAAAGGCTGGCCAAGCTTTCGCCATGGAAGCTAACCGGGCAGCAGCTCGATACTGCCACTGTGCGGTTAGCTTCCTGGTAATCCAGGCAACCTGGATATTCAGTGCTGGAACCCGGATAGAGCCCTGGCATTAAATATGCAGGTTTAATGTTCAGCAGCAGGGGCGAGGCCATTTATTTCCTAGTATTTCTCTCGCACCTTTCTAGCACTAGCTCAAGACAAGTTATAGTCAAGTAAAGTAGGCATTTCCTCTGTCCCCAGAAGGCTTACAGTCTGTTTGTGCCTGAGGCATTGGAGGGTTAAGTGACTTGCCCAAGGTCACAAGGAGTGTCAGTGGGATTTAGAATCCTGGTCTTTCTGAGCCTAGGCTGCTACTCTAACCACTAGGTTACTCCTCCACTTCACATAGGAGACAGCCCCTGCTCCACAGAGCTTACAGTCTATTCAAGTTAGACGCACAAGACAAATAAGAGATTAGGAGGTTTCATTTATTATGGGAAATAATAATTAAAAACATGGGTATAAACAGGAGAATAAGGGCTTATAAGCAGCCTCAAAGAGGTAAGCTTTCAGTCTGGATTTGAATAGGGCCGGAGTGGGGCGTCTAATCCAGGCATATGGCATAGCAAGCTGGAAGGCATGGATGGAGGAGTAGGGCACAGGTGAGAGTGACTTACCTGATGAGTGGACTTTCTGGGGAGGAGTGTAGGGAGAGATAAGAGAGGAGAGGTAGTGAGGAGCTGCAGGTGACTCAAGAAGAGGAGTTATATGACTGTAAGGACACTGGCGGAAGATTATTCATGCAGCTGAATTTTCAATTCATTGAAGAGGAGAGAGACGGTTCAATGGGAGACCAGTGAGAGGCAGGTTACAGTAGTCTTAGCGGGACGTGATGAGAGCATGGATGAGGATACTGTATTCAGAAAGGAAAAGACAAATTTCGATGGTTATGAAGAAAGGAATGAGAGGTTTATGCAATACGCTGGATATGTACAGAGAAAGAGAAGTCAAAGATGACCCTAAGATTACAAGCTGAGGAGGACCACAAGGATGATAGTGTTATCCCCGAAAAGAGAGAATGGCGAAGGGGAGAGATGGGTTTAGAGGGAACCCTAAGAAGCTCCATTTTGGCCATGGTAAGTTTCAGATAGCAATGGGACATCCAGGCAGCAGCGTCAGACAAGCAGGCTGGATGGGTTCCTGGTGATTCTTCTGGTGTAGAGAAGTAGAGTTATGATTGATTGATTGATTGATGATTTATTAAAACTTGCTGTACCATCCTTCCTAACAGAGAGCAGTGTACATAAAAACAATCCAGGACAAAAGAAAGGAATGCCAACAAAATCAAAGCAAAGGAGAAGAAGAGATAGACAACAGAATGACCAAGAGAGAGAGGGAGAGTAGGAGAGTGAAGGGAGACAGAATCCTGAGCCGCCAAAGGAGATAGATTGAAAGCTAGCTGAAACAGGTGAGTTTTGAGATGGGACTTAAATTTGGGGAAGGAAAGTTCCAGGTGGAGATCAGCAGGCAGTGAGTTCCAAAGGCGGGACCCAGAAAATAGAAGGCGGAGTGACGGGTAGATTCGTAGTGAGCGCAAGAAGGGGAGAGGACATGAAGGTAATTGGCGTGAATGGAGTGAAGAAGCCATGGAGGAGCGTGGGGATAATATGTGAAGAGAGGTAAGAGGGAGTACCAGTGTAAGGTTTTATGAACCAAGGTTTTACGAGAGAGGTAACCATTGGGAATCAATGAGTAGTGCAGTAGCATGATTAAATTTAGAGGCATGGCAAAGTATTTAGATGGCTGTATTCTGAATAGTTTCTAAGTGTTTGATCTGATAGGGAGCCCAGCATAAACAACGTTACAGTAATCAAGACTGGATATGACCAGGGACAGAAGCAAAGTAGTAATGGCGGAGGTGGGGAGAAATGAGCCAAAGGAATAAATTTGACAGAGGGCCAAAAATGAGCATTTCACGACGGCACTGATTTGTTTGTGCAAAGTGAGGCCACTGTTGAGGATGACATCAAGGTATTTGGTAGATCTGGAAGTCACCAGTATAAAGATTGTACTGAAAAGTGAAGGAGAAGATCAGAGCACATAGGCTGAAGGCGAAACTATAAGAGCTGAGCAGAATAAATGTGTGATAGCAGGACACATGGAAATTGTATTTTGCACACATCCTTAAGAAAGCACACAGTAGCAACCTCTGTGCACTATTAAAGCCAGTAGCCAGTAGCCAGTGATCAATACTGCTAGCCAAGGATGGAAAACTGCTGTAGCACCCCACACTGGAGAAGCAAGGGACATGTTGAGACTAAATCTCGCATTGGCCTTTAATATAAAATTATCAAGAGAGCTGTATGGAACATAGCTCTGGTGAAACCTGTCAGTTTGAGTTACTGGCTGGTATATGGCAGGGAAAACAGAAAAGCGAGAGGACAAACACCGAAGGGTAAAGCAGGAGAGAAGACACCAGAAAGGGATCATTTCCTACTGTTTTCATGGTGGGTACAGACAAGGCCAATTCGGTTAGTCTGACTGGCCAGTTATATTCCTTCTTAACAAGGATAAATGATCGGCAGAGATGTAGTTGTGCAAATGGAAAGAATTCACCTCAGAATAAGCAAGCGACACTTTTTGTTTCCTTTTCCAAGAGAAAACCAAGAGATTCGGCATTTGCAGATCCTTAACAACACTCAAAAAGACACTCATCG
This sequence comes from Ichthyophis bannanicus, assembly GCA_033557465.1. NCBI lineage: Eukaryota > Metazoa > Chordata > Amphibia > Gymnophiona > Ichthyophiidae > Ichthyophis > Ichthyophis bannanicus. Next base: position 48,184,130 of record CM066035.1, read on the forward strand.
TTAAGCCTAGGATTTCAACGGCAGCTTGCGTTATGCGAGGGAATAAACTGAGGATCAACTTGGAGACTACTAGTGGTGGTGCCAGAGATAAACGAACCTTGAAAACCCCCATGACAAGCTCGGTGTACGATGGTCAGCTGGTGGGTGAGGGGCCACCACGTCTGAGAGTGCTGCTGATGGACACAGGGCTATAGTTCTCAGGCTCCTTATTTTCCAGTTCTTGGTTTCTCAGTAATGAGAAAATGAATGGCCAAAGGAAAGAACAAAGGGAGAGAAATGAACAAAAGCAAAGAAAATGTCAGAGCAAATTGTCATTGTGCTCTCCAGAGCTGTTTGAATAAAACCTTCTCGCCTGCATCCATTTCTTAAGATTTATTTCCCAACACCACCCCTAACCCCTTATTTGAGTGTTAACTGTTCCCTCAGGACTGCCAGGAAGATCAAAATTCTAGGAGGATGCAAGACACTCAGTAAGAGCAAGCAGAGCCCTGCGATAGAAAATTCGCTCTTGAACTTGATGCTGAGGCCATGTCCAGTTGACCTCCCCGCAAGCAGGTTAGAAATGCATTTTGTTTGTGTTTCAAACCCATTTACTGGTACAGTGTAGGCTGCCTCAAACAGGCCCAAAAACACTTCTTTCAATAAGGTTCCTCTCATTATCAGACAAATTCAAGCGTGAGCCCCTGTCTTCAGGAAGCCCCTTTAGCTCGAGGTACTCCAGAGATCTTCACGTCCATTAGTTCAGTGTAACCTCTATTTAAGTCACTGGGGAAGCTTTTATCTGGTGGGGGTTCCATGTAGGATCTATGAGGATGAATTCTACATGCTGGTACAGTGTGCTTATATCTGTGCCAGCCAGCATTTACTCCAAATGTTGGATTTACAAATGCTAGGTCTCGGCCGTTTAAGATATTAATGGAGGGCCGCAGATTGGATATGCTTGCTGTGACTGGGACCTGATGCAGATTGTGCATTGATTGAGCAGTTTTGCCCTTAGGCGTTCGACTGGATGGCAGCATTTCAGAAGTGTACCAGTGGAGATGGATTGTTATGGTTTAGAAAGGATTGGGCAGTGCATCAACTGCATTTACGGGAGTTGCACGGTGGGATTGAATGTTGTGTTGTCCAGGTCCGGGAATGTGGATTTAAGGGTACTGGTGGTTTACTCTGTGTGTTAACCATTTCTACTTAGTTTTACCCTATTCTGTTGTTTGTTGTGTTTGACTGTCTTGAGTAGATCGTAAGCTCTATTGAGCAGGGACGGTCTCTTACGTGTATATGTACCACACTGTGTATGCCTTGCAGTGCTATACAAATGATAAGCGGGAGTAGCAGATTAAGCCAGTGACATTTTTGCCATATTGCTTTGAGATGGTCAGCCCCGATGTCCCACAATGGACTGGTGTTGATTCTCAAAAAGACTGAGGGCCTGTGGGTCATTTGACTCCTTTTTCCAGAGAAATGCCCTGGTGAAAATTGATGGGTGCTTCATGTCGATGACTTTCGAAGTTTGGAATTGAAAGTGCTGCTTAATTCTTCTTTCTTTTGGGAACCAGCTTTGAGCAGTTGTTGACTCTGCATTCTATAAACTTTGGCTGGCTTGGCAGCTAAGGTGTATCCTGCTCCCTGGGGACTTAGGAATTGTTCTGTTATCCCTTGTTCTGAGTTATTTATTTATTTATTTATTTTTATTTATTTATAGCTTTTCTATACCGCACTATTTTTCATCAGCGCGGTTTACAATGAACAAGAATACTCACAGCAAGCAACAGGTTTACATGAAACAGGAAAATTCAACTGGGATTCAACTTAGTGAAACTATGTACATATATGTTATAAAATTATATACAATGAACAGAGATTTTATTAACATCTTGTATAAATAATATATTTACAGTTTTTCTATGCTGGCTTGGGATGTATTAGAGGGTTGATGATGGGCACTGGGATTGGGAGAAGTGTAGAAGGAACAGGTGGTGTTTTATGGCTTTTCTGAATTGCTTGAGGTCCGTGATTGCTCTAATGGTAGGTGGTAGGTTGTTCCAACATTTGGGTGCATAGTGTGCGAAAGCCCTGTCTGTGGTTGTGCGCGTGCATTTTGTGGCTTCTGATGGTGTGGCTAGGGTATTTGCAGCTACGGATCTCCTGGATCTAATGTTAGGAGTGTGATTGAGGAGGTTTGAGATTGCTGAAGGGGCAATCATGTTAATCGCTTTAAAGGTCATAATAAGGGCTTTATAAGTAATCCTGCAGTATATGGGGAGCCAGTGTAGTTCCATTAGGATGGGTGTAATGTGGTCACTTTTTGAGGCGCCGTAAAGGATGCGGGCAGCAAGTTGTAATGTATTTAGGGTGTTTTTAGGGAGGCCATGGAGTATTATGTTGGAATAGTCAAAGTGGGGTGTAACTATGGTTTGGAATATGGTCCGGAAGTTGTCTTGGTCGAGCATATTTTTCAGGTTACGGAGGGTCCTTATCTTGAAATAAATGGTTTTTACAGTGCGGTTGACATGTTCTTTGAAGTCAAGTCGATGGTCCAATATTACTCCAAGGTATCTTATGGAGGACTTGATTGGGAGGTCAGCGTCCCGTACTTTTAGAGAAACTGGTGGTGAAAATTCTCTGTTTTTCGTGATGATGAGGACCTCGGTTTTTTTGAAATTTATTTGCATATTCTGGGTGAGGAGCCAGTCTGCTATAGCGTTAAAGCAATCTACTAGTGTTGTGTAATCTGGGCACGAAACGTTGATTGGTGTGAAGATGAGCACATCGTCTGCGTAGATTAGGGAGGATATGCCAAAGGAGCGAGTGATATCGCATAGTGGCTGCATGTATATATTAAATAGCAGCGCTGATAGGGAGGAGCCCTGAGGTACTCCTTGTTTTAGCTGGAATGGTTCTGAGGTGCCTTCGACCGTCCTGACTTGTTGCCAGCGATTTTCCAGGTATGATTTGCACCATTCCCATGCCAACCCATGGATTCCCTTGTCGTGTAGTCGGGTTAATAGTTTGTCGTGGTCCACGGAGTCAAATGCTGCGGAGATGTCGAGGAAGATTAGGGCAAAGCCCTTTTTGATATCATCTATCCCACTGATGAGTGTGTTGGTTAAGGTGGTCAGCAGTGTCTCAACTCCGTGGGCTTCCCTGAATCCGTGTTGACTGGGGTCAAGCGGTGAAGAGGTGTCTATGTGTTGTTGGATTTGATTGTTGGTCACTTTCTCAATTATTTTGGATAGAAGCGGAATACTGGAGAGTTGTCTTAACTACTGTCCCTCTGCCGCTGGGATTAGAGCTTTACAACAGTTTGCCAGCACTTTGATCACATTTTAACGCAACTTGAGGCCCCTCATTGGTTCCTCCAGTTCAAAGAATTACTTCCAAGGTGGGCATTTTGATTTTCAAACTACTTTAGGAGGGAGGGTCCAGATGCTTGCAATAATATTCTGATCCTCTAGGTGGTGACCCTTGCTTTATTTTATTTATTTATTTAGCCATATTTATATACCGCCTTTCGCCGGGTCAAAGCAGTTACAACACACACGGTGAGAGTACATTGAACAGATACAAGTGAGGGGGGGATACCTTCACCCGAGGGGGGGGGGGTATAGCATATTTACAATGATGTTATATTATTTACATTCATTTACATTACTGTTGTTCTCTGCAGTCAAATTTGCATTTTAGTACTATTTACATTTCCAGTTCTCCCCGTTATCTCAGCCCGTCCTGTGTAGTTTTGTTTTGTGATGTCCTAAGATGCTCCCTGAAGAGGAGAGTTTTTATCTGCTTTCTGAATGCAGGGCGATCCTTGTTGTTGCGGATTAGGTTTGGGAGGGCGTTCCATAGTGAGGGTGCATAAAGGTCGAATGCACGGTTACAGGTTTGATTATTGAATTTTGTTCTGTCATGAGGAGCAACGAGAGTATTGTTTGAGGTCTGCCGAGTAGGCCTTCCAGAGTTCCTCCGGGATAGCAGGGTTTGCAGGTGAGATGATGGCTGTTGGTGGATTGCTTTATGTATGAGGGTCAGTGCTTTATATTTTATGCGTGCTTCTAGTGGAAGGATGTGCAGATCTCTTAGAACAGGGGTTATGTGCTCATGTTTCTTTGTCCTTTGTATGATCCATGCTGTGGTGTTAAGGGCAGTCCGTAGTGGATTGATGGTGGCGGTGGTGAGTCCTTGGTATATTGTATTGCAGTAGTCTAAGTGAGGTAGTGTCATTGACTGCATAACTGTACAGAAGTCTAGTGGGTCGATGAGCGTTCTGAGTCTCTGTGCCATCTTTGCTTTGAAGTGGACAGCTCTTGTGGTTTTTGCAACCTGCTGTTTAAATGATAGTGTCCTGTCAAGGATGATTCCCAGATATTTTACGTGTGGTTGTACTGCTATTTTAGCTGTGCCTAGGTTGAGTGATGGGGGGGGGGGGAGTGAAGGATTGGTCCTTTATCGCAAATAGTGCTTCTGTTTTTTTAAAGTTTATGGTAAGATTGTTTTCTTGTAGCCATCTGGAGACATCATTAAAGCATTCAATTAGTTTTGGGTTATTTGGATCGGCTGTTGTAATTGGTCCATAGTCATCTGCATACAAGTGGTAGTTGATATTGTGGGATTGTATTATTTCACATAGGGGTTGGAGATAAATGTTAAAGAGAGTTGCTGAGAGCGATGAACCTTGGGGTATTCCTTGAGTTTGTTTAAAGGGGAAGAAGTAGTGGAGCTGGTTCGGATGAGTTGAAATCTGTTGTCTAGGTATGATTGGAACCACTGTAGTACTTTGCCTTGTATTCCAATGTCTTGTAGTCTGGATAGTAGGATGTCGTGTGCAACTGTGTCGAATGGCTTTGTGTTCTGAAAGGATGTCTCGGTTGCTGGTGCCTTTATCAAGGTTCACCGCCGATACATGATAGGCAATTCTGCTTTTTCTATAGAGGGGCGCAGAATTTGGAACAGGTGCATGACTTTGCTCAGAGCAGAGCAGGACTATTTGTTATTTTGAAAGAATCTTAAGGTTTTTTTTGTTTACACAGGCTTTTAAGGAGTTGGTTTGATTATTGTTTTGCTTTTAGTGCTTGTCTTGATGGTAGACTGCTGTGTGTTTATGATTGTGATCCACAGAGGGGAAACCATCTGTGACTGATTTCACAAATGTAAGTGAGGAGATAAATAAATAAATAAAAATAAACTGCTAGAGATGCCAGCTGGTGCTGTTTATCCCTGACTGACTGATCAAGCTCAATCTTACCACATTGAAGCTGTGCTCCGATAGTTCTCATTTCCTTAAGAAACAGCAGGACTACATCTCCCTGCATGCACTGGGGTAAAACCAGGATGAGTTCAACCCATCAATGTGTCTTGCAGTTTGCAACAAATTTCTCATTTATGCAGAAAATCTCACAGTTCCCACGTGCATGCATCAAAACGTAATTATGTAACAACGCTACCAATCCTTTACAGTTTGGAAATAGCGATATTTTAAACCAAGGCATAAAGGTGGTGTTGAGGAAAAGCTTGCAGAAAAAATTTGCACCCAGCATGTGTCTAGTATGGTTATGGTTTATGGTTTAGGCATTTGATATACTGCCCTTTACTTATGCATCAGAGCGGTTTACAAGTATATACTAACAGGTACTTTTTATTCCCTTGTCCCCGAAGGGCTCACAATCTAAGTGTACCTGAGGCAATGGAGGGTTAAGTGGCTTGCCCAAGGCCACAAGGAGCAGCCATGGGACTAGAGACCTCAGTCCCTTCGGCCTGAAGTTACTTGTCCCCATGTGGGAATTGAACCCCCGGCCCTATGACCTGAGGTAACCTGTCCCAACCACTGAGCCACTCCTCCCTCTAGTACTGTGGGACTCCTGTCCAATCAATAAGGGGTTTATTTTAAAAGCCCTATTTGTGTTTTGGACACAAGGGTGTCCCTGGAGCCGTTTGATAAAGTGGGTATATGGATGACCCTAGCGTGAGATGTCTAAGTAGAATGTGCGGCCTGAGCAGAAGAACGAAGATGCACGTCAGGGTGCGATTCCAGAATGCACGAGCATGTGTAGCCCTGGTCCATGCTTATGCCCACTCCTGGCCATGAATAAGTAGCAAAAAGGTGCTCGTTACATGGCAGTAACGTTAGCATGAGCACAATGTGCTGTCATCATCACTGCCAGTGTCATGGGCAAAGAAACCTGCATGTAAATCGAAGGTCCAACAGATTACTAACCCATCGCCACACATCTGAGTGTCTGCAATGTTACTGATCATGGACGTCCCACTTCTGGAAAACACTGGCTGGGATATCCAAGAAACCATTTCTGCGGTCATCAATTTGGGGTCATCCATCTTTTTAATATCAGGCCGAAATGTAAATGTCTCTGGAGTTTTCCCAGATATTTTGCTCTGGACATCCAAGCGGGCACCTTTCTAAAATGCCACCTCTCATCTTTAGCCTGTAGGAGTTGAACTTAATCAGTATGGGGGTCATCCAGAACCGCGAATAGCAGGGATGGATATCCAGCTTGGACATCCAACCTCCGCTATTTGCATGAACCCGATTCAGGACCTAGAGCTCCCGCATGAACAAGACTTTGGTGCAGGGAGCTCCGGATGGGGGCGGGAGGAGGACGTGTCAAGGAAGAGAGTAGGCAGAGCAGGAGAGGGGCGCACATCCCAGACATATAGGGCTAATTCAGGTCATGATCTTATACATTGTCAGGATGGACGTGGGACTTAGAGGTGGAATAAGTACCATGTGTGGTGGGGATCGGGGCACGCAGGGCTGCCAAAGGCACAGGGCTGCTAAAGGTAAGTCCTTGCTGCCCGGTCCTGGCTCTGGCTGTCCTCGTCAAGGGCTGGGGGGCGAGGAAAGGAGAGCAGAGGGGGGGGGGGGTGTTGGGCAATTTGGCGCTCCTGCATGGTGTCCTGGTGCCATGGCATTGAGATGCCACGCAGCAGGGCTCCATGCAGGAGCGGAGGAAGGGTTAACTGAGGAGAGCACTGCACGTCTTGGCCATCAGTAACATAGTATATTATGGCAAATAAAGACCAGTATGGTCTATCTTGTCTGCCCAGTATGGCGGCTAAAGTAGTTCTAATCGCCTCTCTTTGCGGGTCACCAACCTTTATGCCTTTGTTGAAGTATAAAAGATATTTAAGTTTGTTTTGATTTCATCCTCTTGTTATAAAGGATCCACTATGTCTGTCCAATGCCATCTTGAATTGTTTTAAGCTTTTCAATACTTTCCATGTCGATAAAAAAGCAGCAAAATGGAATTTTATGATTCCATATAGTAGAGTAGCTTAATATTACAAAGGAAAGGATTTTGAAACATACACGCTAGATGATTACAAATTACAGGGAGCGATAATCAAACTGCACCCGGTGGTGTGAAATGTCACGGGCACTTTTCACCCATGCGGTTTGCACCAATAATTGACGTGTGGAAGAAACTTGTGGAGATTTGCACCTGCTTTTTTCTGTGGATAATCTTTACGGGCAAAAATGCATGTAAATCTTCAAAATCGAAAACTATTAGTGGCATTTTAGAAAAGACGTCCAAGTCTAGTAGGGACGTCCAGGGCGGAACATGCAGAAGAACACCAGGGATGTCCAGATCTCCAGACAATTTCAGGAACATAGATGTCCCTTTTAGGAAAGCTTGGGTCTGTAATGTCCTAAGGGGACATCCAGTGGTATAGCAAAGAGATAATATGAGCCCCCAGTCCCCGTCAGTCTTCGCTGGCATATTGTAAAATTCAGGGGGTATGAATGTAGCTCCTTCTCCACACCCTCCAGACGTTTGCCGGACAAAGCGAGTTTTTCTCAGATGCCTATTTGTGCCTGCAACAGGCTTAACTTTAGACATAACTCGGGGCATCCAGAGTGTTTCTGAGATCAGGCAGGAACGTCCAGGTTCTTAGGAATTCCCTGGTTTTGCCTCCACTGTTCTGATTTGGATGTCCTCGTGCTGGGGACATCCACAGACTCAGGTAATAAAATGACTCTGGAGACGTCTCTGTGTTTTGGACGTCTCTATGCCCATTTTCACACACTGAAAACATGAATAGGGCTTCCAAAATAACCCCCTATATGTCTTGTTACTTTTTACTACTGCTATAGGGCTACTAGATAAACACAGCACTATACACGTATAGATAAGGCAATACCTGCTCCACCAAGTTTACAATCCTTTCAAGACAGACAAATAGGGCAAATTAGAAATTGGGGACTCTCATTTATTATGGGAAATTTATTAAAAACAACATGGGTTTAAACAGGAGCATAAGGGGTTAGGATTTAAAAGATGAGCGGCTAGCCTGGATTTTAATAGGATCAGAGAGGAAGCATGATGTACCGACTCCGGAAGTCCATTCCAGGCATACAATAGAACCAAACAAATAAATACAGAAGAGCAAGGTGGAAGGAACGGAATCTGGAGCTGGTGCTGGAGCAGACATGCACAAATTAGAGTGACTTACTTGATAAGCGGAGTTCCTGAAGAGGGGTGTAGGGAGAGAGAAGAGGAGGGAGAAGGAATTGCTGCAGAATGAATGCAGAAGTAGAGAGGAAGCCAAGGAAATGACTTGAGAAGAGGGGTTATGCAAGTAAAGCGGTGCTGGCAGATTAATCTAGCAGCAGAATTCAGAGTAAATTGAGATGGACAGAGCTGGTTCAATGAGAGACCAGTGAGGAGCAGGTTTCAGTAGTTTAAGCGTAAGGTGATGAGAGTATGGATAAGGGCTTGGTGCTGTGTTCAGAAAGGAAGGGCCAGATTTTGGTGATGTTATAAATTAAAAAATTAAGGGCCCGATATTCAAGTAGGCAGGCTAGGTGCTGCTACGGCGCATAGTCCTGCCTGCTCCCTCCTAACCCCGGATAGTCAATGCCATGGTGAATATCCAGTTATCTGGTTTTGGTGCCGAGAGAAAACCAATGCAGAGCCTAATCAGTTAGCAGCGATATTGGACCACTACCTGGTTAGCATCCGTGGCTAAAACTAAGCGAGCCAAAAGCTGGCCTAGTTTTAGCCATGGATCACTAACCGGGTAGCTGTCCAATTTTGCCGCTACCCGGTTAGCGGTAGTCCCAACCTCCACTCCACGCTGGAACACCCTCAACATTCCCCAGTGCTAACCAGTAGGGCACATAGACGGAGATAACCGTGTAGGTGCCGTTGGATATCCCCATTTAAGGCACTTACATGGTTTACTGAGCTGTAAACCATGTAAATGCCTTTCAAATATCGGGCCCTAAAGGTATTAGCAGTCTGTTGGATATGAGTTGAGGGAAAGGGGGAGGTGAGTTTAAGAGGAAGGACAGGAAGCTCTGTCTTGACCATGTTACATTTCAGACGGCAGTGAATTATCAGACAGCAATGTCTGAAACATAGAAAATGGCAGCAGGCAAAGACTATACGGCCCATCCATAAGAACTGCTAAGCTCTACAATCTCTTCCTCTTTTTCACAGATCCTCTGTACATGTCCCATGCTTTCTTGAAATCAGATACAGTTCTGGTTTCCACCACTTCCACTGGGAAGCTGTTCATACATCCACCACCCATTTGCCTTATGGCAAAGACCACTGGCCTCTAGACTGTCTCCATCTTGTTTATATTCTTTTCAAGGTACAGTCTCCAGAACTCTACTTAAGATTCCTCATGAAGTCTCATCAGAGGTTTGTACCAAGACATTATCACTTACTTTTTTCCTGCTGGCCATTCCTTTCCCTGTATATCCAAGCATCCTTCTGGCTTTTAACATCACCTTTTTCTACTTGTTTAGCCACTTTAAGATCATCTGATATGATTATCCCCAGGTCCTGCTCTTCTTTTCTGTATTGAAGTACTTCACCCCCTATACTGTACTGCTTCCTTGGATTTTTGCAACCCAAATCAATGACCTTGCATTTTTTTTAGTATTAAATTTTAGCTGTAACATTCTCAACCATTCTTCAAGCTTTACTAGATTCCTCCTCATAAAAATATTTTTTACTCAACGTGCAATTCATTGCCAGAGGATGTCGTAAAAGCTGTTAGTGTACCTGGATTTAGAAAAGGTTTAGACAAGTTTCTGGAGGAAAGGTCCATAAACCATTATTAAAGAGAACCCAGGAGATCCACTGTTTACTCTGGGATGAGCATTGTGGAACCTCAGTGCTTTTTGGGAACTTCCAAGTACTTGTGACCTGGATCAGCCACTTTTGGAAACAGGATAATGGGCTTGATGGACCTTTGGTCTGACCCAGTATGGCATTTCTTATGTTCTTATGTTATCCACACCTTCCATGGTGTCTATGCTGTTGCAGATGTTGGTATGATCTGCAAAGAGGCATACCTTTCATAATACCCTTCCACAATATCTCTTGAAAAATTGTTGAAAAGAATAGGACCAAGGACCGATCCCTGCGAAATGCCACTGGTAACACCCCTATCTTTGATTGAATGTAATTTAATATGACCCTCTTTCATCTCCCACTCAACCAATTTCTTACCCAGTGGGCTATTTCCATAGAATGTAGAGAGCAAAAGTCAGATTGGAATGAACCAAGAATGGCTTGAGATGAAAGAAAGTCAAGATATCTTAAAAACATATTTCTATGTTTCTAAGATAGTGGTGGTGAACAGCACATTCATGTAGCTTGGATACAAAAGGAAGAAGAAGGACTGGAGTATAAAAGAGGATAAGAGGAAGGGGTAATGAGTTTGGAGGAGGAAAGAAGATTCTCAATTTCCTCATCTGTGACTTTAGAGAAGGAAGAAAGGGCGCTGGGATTGAAGGAAGAGGGTGGGAATGAAGTGTGGAAAGGGGAGATGGAGGGACGACCTGGTGGAAACTCCACCAACTCCTTCAACCTCAGCCTGCTCCTAGGAGTGCTCCAAAGTATATGGGTAAACGACTACACACTAGAAGCCCATGTGTCCATTAGTCAAAACTATAGAAGAGCATACTGTTGGAGAAGAAATTAATCCCATTAGAAAGCAGGCAGGACAGTAATTTAACTCAAAGACAAGCCATATTCTGCATCATGATGAAACATTAAGGGGGTTATTCCCTGTCATGAATAACATGAATAGCGGGAATGGATGTCCCATTGGGAGGTCCATCCCACTATTCATGCCTTTTCCCAGTCCTGTCTACCTTTCCCATGCCTTGTACAGGGATGTTAGATGGGGGTGGGAAAGGGACATTGCGGGGGCAGGCAGTGGGTAGTTGTCGACCCCAGATGTATAGGTCCGATTCTAATATCGGCCCTTTATGTCTAGGGCCAACGACTTGCACGGGGAAATTATTCCGCCTCCGAGGTGGAATAAGTTCCCCTAGTCGCCATGGATCGGTAGGCCCGGGATGTAGATAGGGCAGGGGGGGACGAGGACTTTACACACAGCCCTACCCTGGCCTTAGGAAACCAGATCGGGGATTGGTCTGCAGGGAAATCACTTTTTATAGATTTTTGTTTGCAACATTCAGTATTACTTACCGTAAGTTTGTCAAGGCAGAAAGGCAGTGTGATAAGGCAATGGCCAGGCTGAGGCGCATAGAGAGAGGCATGATAGGCAGAAAAAGGGAGATGTAATATCTTTTTATAGGTTGTTGGTGAGGATTTACCTGCAATAATGTGTCCAGTCTTGGAACTGCATCTGAGAAAGTCTAGAGATAGCTCAGGAAAAGGCAACCAAAATGATATGGAGCCTGCACCAAACAACACTGGATGAGGCCAATTATGTGAGCCTAAAAGGAGAGAGAGGTGAGGTATGAGAGACCTTTCATTACTTGAAAGACATTGGAGCAGACCTTTTTCAACAGAAGGGAAGTTGTAGAACCATGGGTCATGAAATGAAGCTCCAAGGGGGAAGGTTCAGGAACAGGAAGAGGTGGGCCCAATGTTAGCAAACCTGCTAACTGCATTAATCATGCTGACTGGGATATTTGTGCTGCTAAATATCTGTGGATGCCACTGCTAGACACCCTGATACTGGCTGGCTAGCGTCAGGGGATTCCAGGGGTAGCGGGGATGGCACCCGGGAATAACCATGTAGTAGCAATATTCAACCACTGACCAGTTATCCCTCGGTGGTGAAAATTAGGCTGTTTTAACTTTCACTGCCAAAGCGAACTGGACAGCAGCTGAATATCACCACTGCCCGGTCAGTTTCAACACGATCAGATACTCGATGCCAGCAGTCCAATATGGCCCCGTCATCGAATATCCGGCTCTTAGGTTCAGCAGCAATGGCTAGCCACTGCAGCTGAATATTGGGCCCTATATTCTCATGGAAAGGGTGGTGGATGCCTGGAGTGGCCTTCTGGGGAAGGTGGTGGAGGACAGATTCAACAAGCATGGGATAGATGCTGAGAATCCATAGTGGAAATTGGATGGAAATAAAGCAAACTAGGGAAACCTCCATGAAGTGGTCATTGCAAACAAACAGCAATGCTACGATTGCATCAGAGGTCCAATAGCGCGAGTCTAACTGCAGAGAACAGTTGCGACCATGTCTAGCAGTAGTAACACTGCATCAGGGTTATAAAATAGGATGGAGAAAGCAATACAACGATGGATTGTGGTCATGCATTGGGCAGATATGAGAAGAGGGTTGAGACATGGAAAGAGGATTTTACGATGCACGCACATGTACCAAGAGGATGAATCTAAACTAGATACACTGGATGGACAGTTTTGGTCTTTATCTGCTGGTCATTTACCATGTTACTATAAATGAAGCACAAAATAGGTATTGGGACATACTTATATTCCATTCTTTTGATGAAACTGTACTAAGTTCTTTTATATGCAAATGAAAAACTATAAAAACTATTTATAGTCATAAAGGGCTAGGATTAAAGAGATTTAATGCTTAATCGTGTTACGGAATGCTTAATAATGTCATCCTTGTGTTATGAGTACTAGATTATTACAAACTATGTTTTATAGAGGTATTTTTTGAACAAACAGATGAAACAAACTTGTGGCCCAATGAGATTATGTAAGAAGTGAAAGAAATGCAATATTCTTACTTCTCTTGGGATCCCATAGATAGGTTGGATAATCTTAAGGCCGTTGTTGGACCGCTGCATCCAGTTTGGGCCCCAAACCCTAAGAAAGGAGTGCAGAAACTGGAGTCAGAGGACCGGGAAAACAAGAAACGAATTCCAGAATGTTTCTACGAGCACGTCTTCTTTTCAGTTTCAAAGTAGATCCAGAGGTTCAGCAGGAAAAATCATTTCTTCCAATTTTAGGATAGATTCGCAGGGGGCATATAAGCGGCGATGGCTAGAACACCTGGCCTCTGCTGCCACTTTAATTAAAACCAGATATTCCATGGTGGAACATATACAGTTTCTGGGCGGACTGGACACCAGAGACGCTACCCAGATACTGGTGATATTCAGTCGCTAGCCGGGTAGCATTAACCAGTTAAAGTTAGGATGCTCTTTGGTTAGCAGCTGAATATGGCCCTAAGTGAAGATTGACAGTCACCACCACTGCTCAACCCTCTGGAGTCAAGATAATATAAGCTTCGGGGGGCAAGATGAAGGAGTCAGGTGTATTTGCTTTGGCAAAGGGGAGACTGAAATGTGATCAGTAATGACTTTCAAATACATAAAGGGGGGCAGTTTTCATAATGAGAATGACCCATGAATCCCAATCTTCACTGGCAAAAGGGAAAAAAAAGTGACAGCTTAAATTACAGCTGGAGAGATTTAAGTTAAAAACCAAGGGTCCCTTTCACTAAAGCCCGTTATCCAGTTAATGTGCATTTTGACACGTGGCAATTGGCAGTCAGAAACACTAACACGTTAACGTGTCTGCCACCACATGCTAAAATGCATGTTAATTGATGATGGCGGGATGGGGCAGAGAGTGGGAGTGGAGAGGGCATTATCGCTACTGCTAGGGCAATTGCTGCGTGCTCAGCAGTAATGCGTCTCTTAACGTGGGTTCCCCTAATGACCCCTCTAAGGAGTCACCTGCCTTAGCACAGTGCATGTTCCAGTAGCCATCATACATTAGCCGCTGAGAATATATTAACTATATGTGTCTCCCTACAAACGAGTGACTCAAAAGTGACTAATGCTACCTCTGGGTTTTCTTGGCAATGTATCACTGGAAGTAGATTGCTAGCCTTGTCTTCTGAGGCAATGGAGGGTAAAGTGACTTGCCCAAGGTCACAAGGAGTGCCAGTGGGAATTGAACCCTTGATCTTCTGGGTACTAGGCAGTTGCTCTAACCACTAATTACTGAACCTGTAGATAGTCATAGCTTAATGGGAGAAAACCAATATGGATATAGCCAAGGAAAGTCTTGTCTCACTAATCACTTATATTTTGTTTTTGAAGGTGTGATAAACGAGTAGGTAAAGGTGAGCCAGTTGACCTAGTGTATTTGGATTTTCATAAAGCCTTGACAAGGTCCCTCGTGAGAGATATTTGGGGAAATTAAAAAGTCACAGGATAGGAGGCAGTGTACTAATGTGGATCAGGAACTGCTTAAAAGATAGAAAACAGAGAGTAGGGCTCAGTGGAGAAAGGTAAATAATGGAGTATTTATTTAACATTTCTTATATGCTGCCTTTCATGATATCAAGGTGGTTTACATTGAACAAACTGAAATTACATTGAACAGGGCATTATAACTTGGAGATAACTATTTTACAGGGAACATGGGCTATGGAGGGTTAAGTGGCTTGCCCAAGACCACAAGGAGCACCTGTGGGACTAGAAACCCCAGTCCTTCCGGCCCAAGGTTGCTGTCCTCTAGTGGGATTTGAACCCCTGACCTTTGCTACCTTGCCCCAACCACTAGGCCACTCCTCCACTCCACTCCACAGTACCCCAGGGATCTGTGCTGGGCCTGCTGCTTTTTAATATATTTATAAATGACCTGGAAATGGGATTAAGGAGTGAGGTGATCAAATTTTCAAATGACACAAAATGTAAATTTAGGAGTTAGGGGCTGATATTCGGCAGGGCTTATGTGGTTAACAACAACCGCTAATCGTTTAAACCCTTCTGACTGTGATATTCAATGGCACAATCCATAGAGTGCTATTGAATGTCTCCACAGACCGCTGCGGCACGATCTGGATTGTACCAGGCTGCTCTGGAGTGCAGTCGGGGTGGAGCAGGAAGCTATCAAGAGAGCGCCGGGTGGCCAGCACTGAATCCGCATATTCAGTGCCAGTCATTATCCAAATTCTAGTGCTGAATATCCCATTTCTATTTAAACTCTGCAGAAAGCACTGACTGTGGAGTTTAAAGATTATTCCCAACTATCTTACAGTGCCTAAAGTTAGGCAGATTAATTGCTGTCCTAACTTTAGCCTCTTCAACTCACTGGGCAGCAGCTGTATATCGTTGCTGCTTAGTCAGCTGCAGCACTCTCTGGCTGACCCGGATATTCAATGCCGTTGACTGGATAGGACCCCAGCATTGAATTTGTGGGTCTTAATTAAAGTGGCAGTGACCAGCTGCTTTAAGAGCGCCACCATTGAATATTAGCTCCTTTGTTTTGGTATTCATATTAGGTGTGAAAAATCAGAGTAGAGAATATTTTTTGGTATTGTACCATCAGAACTGACCTAGTCGGAGCGTGCTGGGTGTGTGCACTGCTCATAGGGAGGAGGATGCAGGAGTGCAACTATTTGATCTTATTTTCTTCCCTATAACTGTCCTCTTTCACATGTATTTTTCCTCCCTTGACTCTTTTTCTTCTTTTCCTCCTCATGCTTCTTTATTTTCTTGGGGTCTTTTTGCACCATCCTCTTTTCTCTTCTTGTTCCCTTCGTTTTTGCCTTTTCTCTTTCATTTCTCTAATTTCTACTGCCTCTATCACCTCTCATCTTTTTAACTCAGTCCTTCTCTTTGCGTGTCTCCCTTTTTTTTCCTTGTCTCCTCTAATTTTCTAGTTCTTTCTTCTCATGGTAGGTCATCTCATTTCAGGGTCGGGTCTGTTTCTCGGATACAGTAAGGAGTCTTGACTCCAGGACATACTTCCAGCAGGTCCTTACATCTCACATAACAAGCCATTCCTCTCCCAAGTGTTTGCAAAAAGCTTGCAGCACGGCCAAAGTAGCATCTGCTTTGCTTTTTGTTTCTTCCTGAATATATACCCTGCCGAGCCGCAGAGGTCAGATCAGTACTCATGTCGCTGCGGCTGGTAAGGAGGCTGTTTGCTCTATGCTTCGCATTAGGGCTGAAATCAATGACTGTTGGGACCATTTCCTCTCCGGCTAATGCAAAGTGTGCAGAACAGCACAATCCTCACAGAAACAGTTGAAAGAAAAGGGAATGAGAAGCAGCTCTCCAAACCAACACTGCAAATGTCATGCTGAAACATTTGTAGTCATAACAGGCATGGTTCTCCCCTGCACGTCTTTCTTCTACGGGAAGCATGAAGATTGAACTTTTTCTCCTAATTGCTGAATCCAAGAGTCTCAGTAATGCCAAAAGTAGTAAGTCGGGCAGAAGATTCCAATTACATTCTTAATACAGACCAAGGTTTGGAACTAGAAAACTCCTCTGGAGTCAGTGATAAGAACATAAGAAATGTCATACTGGGTCAAACCAATGTCCATCAAGCACAGTGTCCTGTTTCCAATAGTGGCCAATCCAGGTCACAAGTACCTGGCAGGTTCCCAAAAAGACACACAGGTTCCACAATGCTTCTCCCGGGACAGACAGTGGATTTCCCAGGACCCCTTTAATAATGATCGATTGACCTTTCTTCCAGGAACTTGTCCAAACCTTTTTTTAAACCCAGCTACACTAACAGATTTTACTACATCCTCTGGTAACAAATTCCAAAGTTTGATTACACATTGAGTGAAAAAATATTTTCTCTTATTAGTCTTAGACAGATTACATTGTAGCTTCATTGCATGTCCCCTAGTCTTTCTATATTCTGATGATGTAAACAATCGCTCTACGTTTACCCGTTACACTCCATTCATTAATTTATAGACCTCTATCATATCTCCCCTCAGCCGTCTCTTTCCAGATTGAAGAGCCCTAACCTTTTTAGTCTCTCCTCATAGAGGTATCCTTCCATCCCCTTTACCATTTTGGTGGCTCTTCTCTGAACCTTTTCTAATTCCGCTATATCTTTTTTAAGTTACAGTGATCAGAATTGCACAATATTCAAGGTGTGGTCGCACCATGGAACACTAAAGAGGCATTATAATATTCTTTGTTTTATTTTCCATTCCTTTCCTTATCATACCTAGCATTCTATTTGTCTTGGCTGCCGCTGCACACTGGGTGGAGGGTTTCAATGTGGGTTTCAATGTGTTATCCACGATGACACCTAAATCTTTTTCCTGGGTGGTAGTTCCTAATGTGGAACCTTGCATCGTGTAACCATAGTTTGGATAGTTCTTTCCTAGGTGCATAACTTTGCACTTGTCCACATTAAATTCATCTGCCATTTGAATATCCAGTCTTCCAATTTATCAAGATTCTCTTGCAGTTCTTCACAATGCTGTTGGGTTTTAACAATTTTGAATAATTTATATAATTTGCAACTTTGATCACCTCACTCATTATTCCCATTTCCAGGTCATATATAGATATGTTAAAAAGTAGTGGACCCAGCACAGATCCCTGGGATACTCCACTATTCACCTTTCTCCACTGGGAAAATTGACCATTTAGCCCTACCCTCTGACTTCTATCTTTTAACCAGTTCCTGATTCACAATAGTACCCTGTCTCCTATCCCATGACTTTTTAATTTTGCCACGAGTCTTTCATAAGGGACCTTGTCAAAGGCTTTCTGAAAATCCAGATACACTATATCAACCAGCTCACCATTGTCTATCTGTTTATTCACACCTTCAAAAAATATAACAAATAATTAAGAAAATACCTTCCTTGGCTAAAGCTGTGTTGGCTTTCTCCCATTAAACCATGACTATCTACATATTCAGTGATTCTGTTCTTTCTAATGGTTTCTACCATTTTGCTTGGCACTGATGTTATGCTCACTGGTCTGTACAGTAATTACCTGAATCACCCCAGAACCCTTTTTAAAGATTGGCGTTAAATTGGCTATTCACCAATCTTCAGATATTACGAATGATTTCAGTGATAGTTCACAGATTACTAATAGTAGGTCTGCAATCTTATATTTCAGTTCTTTCAACACCCTTGGAAGTATACCATCCAGTCCAGGTGATTTGCTACTCTTCAGTTTATCAATTAGTTGTAATACATCTTCACAGTTTATCAATATTTCTTTCAATTCTTCTGCGGCATCACCTTTAAATACTATTTCCATCAGTAAAGACTGAAGGAAAGAATTCATTCAGTCTCTCTGCTATGGCCTTGACCATTATTAGTACCCCTTATACTCCTCTATCATCTAATGGTCCAAATGACTCTCTCACAAGTTTTTTGCTTCAATGTACTTTAAAAAGGTTTTATTATGTGTTTTTGCTTCCACAGCAACCTTTTTTGTTTTCAAATTCTCTCTTTGCCTGCCTTATCAATGCCTTGCATCTAATTTGCCAGTGCTTATTGTGTTTCCAGTTTTCATCATTTGGCTCCTTTTTCCATTTCCTGAAAGATGCTTTTTTGACTACAAAAGTCTCTCTGAACTCACCTTTAAACCATGCTAACAGGTTTTTGGACTTCTTTCCACTTTTCTTAAAGCATGGAATACTGCTGGTCTGGGCTTCCAAGACAGTATTTTTAAACAACAGCTATGCTTGATGTAGATCTTTAATCTTTGCAGCTGCTCTATTTAGTTTTTTCTTAACTACTTTTCTCATTTTTATCATAGTCTCTCTTTTGAAAGTTAAAAGGTAGTACTATGGATGTCCTTGCCGTCCTTCCTCTATTTATTAAGTCAAACACGATCATGCTATGATCACTATTGCCAAGTGGCCCCAACACCTTCATCTCTTGCACTAGATATTATGTTCCACTAAGGACTAGGTCCAAAATGGCTTTCCTTCTTGTTGGTTCATTGACCAGCTGCTCCAAGAAGCCGTCATTTATTTCATCTAGAAACTTTATCTACCTAGCATGTCCTGCCATGACACTGACCTAGTTGATACCAGGCTAATTGAAATCACCCATTATTATTACTGTGTTGTAACTTTTGTTAGCTTCCCTGATTTCTTTGAGCATTTCATCATCCATTTGTTCATTCTTTATAATCAGAATACTGGCAGTCAATACGACTGGAACAATTACTATGTCTTTCCAATACATTTCCTTGACCTCTGACTGCATTTCTTGGTACTCAAGGATCTTCTCCTTCTCCATACGTAGTATGGAAAGGTCACTTAGCACTGGCGCTTCTGTTAGTGACTCTGTTCTCGTGCTTTCCCCCTGTATCACATTGTCCAGTTTTCTTACACTGAGCTTTTTATCTGTGGGAACAGGAATGTCCCAGGTAATCATAACTTTATTCTCTACAGTTCTCTCTGGATCGTGATCCCAGGATTTTTGTGACACAGCAGTGTTATGGTGTTTACATAGCTTCTGTGATGAAACATGCTACCTTACTGGGCCTTTTGGACACCAGCATGTCATATTTCGCAGTGAAATGTGACCACTTCCAGTTCAGTGCTACAAAATCTGCACTTGTCTGAATTACCTACATCCCATACTGAAATTGTTCCTCTCTTATCTTTAGATGTAACCATTTGGCTGGTTTTTGAAAGGCAGTATAAAAATGTGTTAAATCAATAAACTCTCTGTCTTTCCCGTTGTATTGTGCTTTAGCCAGTTGTTGTTCATCATTTGCTAGTCTAATTTTTTAGAGTTTTTCCTCTTGTTTTACAAATTCTATTGCTCCTTTCTCTACACAAACTGAGAGATTCTCATTCATTCCTTGCATTCGTCGGAAAGCTTGTCCAAGTGTAAGGATGGAGACTAATTCTGGCCATTTGCTTTCCTACATACTTCAGCAATATTTGAGTGGTTGGGTTTGTCGATGCTGTTTGAACAGACAGTAAGAAATACTGAAACCTATCAAGCAGCTCTTCTCTTGAAATGGCAAATTTTTTATAATCGCTGGTATTCAACACTCTTTTTTCAAAATATGAAAGAAAATCATGCCGTGAACTCTTTATTGTTAATGCTGTCAAATGTAGCTGAATAAATAAATTAAGATCAACGCAGAACGCGTGTATAAGGTTGATATCATCTGCACATGTTCTCTGGTCTTGGGAAGATTTTCTGAAGGCAGACCTTTCAGACTTTGGGGTCTTTTTACTAAATCCGGGTAAGGGATTTTGCAATTCATGTGCCTGTTTAACGCATGGCAAATGCAAAGCCTCCATGTTAACCATTGGGGGTGTGAGCAGCATGTTCCCAGCAGTTAATAGGTGAATATGTACTTTAACATATGGTGCAATTAATGCAGGTACCTCTAACAATACTCATAGAGGTATCATTAGGTGCACCTGAACTAATAATGATCATGCGCCAATGTGCTCTGCATGCCTACACTCCATCTCCAACCCACCCCCTCCATATTAGTGTGCAATGGCCAGTTAATGTGCATTCTGGTGGCTGGTAGCTGGCATGCCCAGCCAGTTCCCTGCAGCCATGCTAAGATGTGCATTAACCAGTCAGCAGCATTGACTTTTACACTAAAGTATGCTATGCAGTTAATGTAGGCTTGGACGCTCGCTAATCCTGTGCTGTAGCCCACGGTAGCAGTCATCACATGGCCTTAACAGCACAGGCCAATTCTCTCGCTAACTGTGCCTTGTGCACCAATGGGAAATGGGGGGATTAGGGGCAAAGGATGGGCATGATGAGTGCTGTGCCGTCAGCACAGAGATAACCAATGTGCCCTAATGGCTCATCGTGCAATTAGCACGGGTGCAATTACTACCACCTCCATAGATGAAGTGAACTGCACCCGTGGTATTTCCAGCCATGTGCTACCATCTGGTGCCAATTGTTATCCATTGGGGAAATATTACCCATGCCCCAGGCGGGTAATGCGGAGGCTTTTACTTAACACGTCTCAACTGTGCACACTGTTGGCACGTTTGATTCAAAACCACGGCACGTTAGTAAAAGGGCCCCTTATGGACACTCCCTAGAAGGATGGCCTCACTGATAGAGTTTGCTTGTGTGAGAAAAAAGAAAGATATTCAAACACAACTTCATGAAAACACTTCCCTATTCAAAATAAATCCTTCAGCGGAGAAAGTTACCTTTCAAGAATTCTAATTATAGCAAATAAGCTGCAGGCAGCTGAAGACCAAAGTTCAGGTGAACACATGGTGCTCTCCCCAGGACTTAATCCTTAGCAGGATAACAAAAGGACATGCATTATTAAATAGCAAACGGTGCTTTTAATTGCCCTTTTTTACATATTGGCTGAGATATGTTTGCAAAGGGAGCTTGGTGCCCAGCCTTAGGAGCTCCTGGAAGCCACTTCATATACCGTGGAAGAGAGATTCTCTTGGGGAGTCTGCAGAGTTGCTGGACATATCCTACCTCTAATGCCTCTCTTTCATAAGGTAAAGTGCGTGTGTACTCATGCACAGAAACTCTGGGGGAGTTGATGAAATTACCCTCTAAATACAAATTCCCTACAGACCTGTTCACCAGCTGACTAGCATAAGAAGGAAAGTTTTTTTGAGCATATGCAGCATTGTACTTGCTTGAAATTCGGAACCCCTCCCTCCTCCAATGGCTCTTGTCACTCTATTTCAGAATCTTTATCGCAGTTGTTAAACCCCGGTGGGAATCATGCAACATGAGGAGCCATTGTGTACAGTATTAGACTTTCACAGTGCCGACAGAAAGATGTTGGACATTTGGCCAGAGGCTTCAGATCTGCATCTTTAATGACATCAACTGGCCAAGAGATTGACAGTGAACATGTCATAACAGGGCATTCCCCGGAACCAGAGGACACACTATGCTTGTTTAAAACAAATGAAAGAAAATATTTCTGACAATGCACAATGTAAGCTGTGTAATTCGCCACTGGAGGGTGTAGTCAATGCTGGTACTAGAGCTGGGTTTTAATAATGTATCTGGAGGACAGATCCATTAACGACTATTAGATAAGCAGGCTTGCGGAAACCACCTCTTACCGCTGGGTGCTGGGAATGAACAGTAGAGAACAGATCACCCAAGGCAGTTGCCTAGGGCAACAGCTCCTGGGGTATTCAGAGCTAAACAATAGATTCTGACAACCAGGGAGGGGTATAAGGCTAGGGCGCCAATGCCTTGAGCCAACTCTGCGACCGGTCCTGGGATCACCCCATTGAAACTGTTGGTTATTTGTTCCAAGTGCCTCAGATTGGCCACTGTTGGAGGAGGATGCTGGGCTTCCTGGGTCATGGTTCTGACCCTATATGGCTTTGCTTATGCTCTTCACAAAGTCAAAGGCGTGAAAGAGTTGATATCAAGGCCGATGACAACAGTGGCTTAGTTAGTGCAAAGTGGGGACCTATCCCATTCCAAAATGCAATAGGCCTCTCAGAAATGTTACATAAAATGCTATTTAACCATGTAGGTCCTGATTCATTAAGCTCTTTTCAGTAAGCTGCATAGTGGTAAAAAACATGGAGGCCAATATTTAGGGCGAGTTATCCAGATAGCTATAACCAGCTTTATCAGCATGTGGACTGAATATAACCAGCTAAAGTTATTACGATAGGGTCCTAGCTCCAGACACTGTCCCTTCTATCTTGTTGTCCCATATACCTGGAATAAACTTACTGAATCAATATGTCATGCACCATCTCTGCTCCTATTCAAATCTAGGCTAACTCCTTATTCTCCTGTTTATATCCATGTTGTTTTTAATAATTTCTCATAACGAATGAAACGCCCCAATCTCTAATTTGTCTGGTTTGTCTGTCTTGAACAGATCGATAAGCTCTGTGGAGCAGGGACTGTCTCTTATGTGTATCTATACAGTGCTGCGTACATCGAGTAGCACTATAGAAATAATTTGTAGTCGTATAAAACAACAAGACATGTAAAGGCGCATTTTACAAAGGACGTCCAAGCGCAATCCGGAATGCTCAAGCCAGAATGTCTGAAAAAGAGCCAGGCATGTCCAGGTTTGGGCACAATTTCACAAACGTGGATGTGCTTAATAGGAACATCTGTAGGAAAGTCTACATAGATGTCTCCAGAATAGTATCCATCACTGAGGATGTCTAAGAAATATGCAGCAGTGCTTCAAACACAAAAATGTTCCTCTATCACACTACAAATATCATACCGCTTGTGGAGAGGATAGGGGATGGCGGAATGCCATCTCTACACCCTCTGAAGATTTAATGGCCCGAACGAGCACTTTCCCAATGCCTGTTCATGCCTGGAGAAGTCCAAACTTGGCCATGGTTGCAGATGTCCCCGACATTTCTGAAACGGAGCAGGGACATCTAAGTCTGTAGCACTGCCCTGGACATGTCTAAACCACATGCCCTGCCTTCTTAGACGTCATTGCACCGAGAACATCTTTGCATACTTTTGGCAAAATGACTCTGGGGATGCCTATGAGATTTGGATGTCTGCGTGCCCATTTTCGGACATCTAAATCATGAATAAGGCTTTTAAAATGACCACCATAATCTTGGATCTTGCAAAATTAAATGCATCCTTTTTGTCCATTAAGATCGCCTACAGAAAAAGCATGTGCAAATCTCCACTAATGTTTTCCACATCTCTTCTTGTCTGAAAGCCATCAGCCTGCTGTTTGTCTCGCCTAACTTAGCCAGGTAAGGGGGTAGATACTAATTTGCATTAAAGGAATAACGCATGGTGTTTGCCACTTATTGCACATTCGATGGCAAAATCATGAGGTATTTTAGCAAAATGCACATTAGTTTACTTCAACCCATGTTAGCAAATAATAAGATGCAAAATCAAATAACACAACTTGCAGTGAACTTTCTAAGCTGCATTATTCATGAGAAACAATGCCAGCTTTGAGTTGGTATTAGTTTTCCTCCTGGGAGCGTCAGGCCAAGCATCCTTCTGGCTTTCGCCATCGTCTTTTCTACCTGTTTAGTCCCTTTAAGATAATCAGAAACAATCATACTCTAGTCTCACTCTTCTTTCATGGACAGAGGTACTTTACCACTTATACTGTACCCCTCCCTTGGATTTTTGCAGCCCAAATGCATGACCCTACATATTTTAGCATTAAATCTCAACTGCCAAATTATTGACCATTCTTCAAGCTTAGCTAGATCCCTCCTCATGTTTTCTACAGTACTCCTTCCTGCGTGTCTACTCTATTGCAGATTTTGGTATCATTCACAAAGAGGCAAGTCTTACCTAACAGCCCTTCCATAATATCACTAACAAAAATTATTATTTTTAATATTTTTGTTAGTGATATTGCGGAAGGGCTGTTGGGTAAGGTTTGCCTCTTTGCAGATGATACCAAAATCTGCAATAGGCACCATGAAGGAGTAGATAACATGAGGAGGGATCTCGCTAACCTTGAAGAATGGTCAAGAATTCGGCAGCTGAGATTTAATGCTAAAAAATGCAGGGTCAAGCATTAGGGCTGCAAAAATCCAAAGGAGTAGTGCAGTGTAGGGGGTGAAGTACTTCTGTCCATGAAAGAAAAGAGGGACCTGGGCGTGATTGTTTCTGATGATCTTAAAGTGGCTAAACAGGTAGAAGAAGCTGATGACAAAAGCCAGAAGGATGCTTGGGTGAATAGGGAGAGGAATGGCCAGAAGAAAGGAGGTGATAGTGCCTTTGTATACATTTTGGTGAGACCTCATTTGGAGTACTGTCTTGTGTGCAATTCTGGAGACCACACCTTCAAAAGGATATAAACAGGTTGGAGTCAGTGCAATAGGTAGCTACTAAAATGGTTAGTGGTCTTCATTATAAAGTCTATGAAGACAGACTTAAGGATCTTAATAAGTATACTTTAGAGGAAAGGCTGGATAGAGGAGATATGTTAGAGACATTAAATACCTCCATGGCATAAATGCACAGGAGGAGAGTCTCTCGACTGAAAGAAAGTTCTATTACGAGGGGACATAGGATGAGGGTGAAAGGGGATAGACTCAAGAGTAATATGCGTAAATATTTTTTTTTTTTACGGAAAGAGTGGTAGATGCATGGAATAGTCTCCCAGTGGAGATGGTAGAGACAAGGACAGTATCGGAATTCAAGAAAGCATGGGACAAACACAGAGGATCTCTAAAAGTAAAAAGGACTATTGTAGTTGATGTGGAAGGGCAGACTAGAAAGGCCATATGGTCTTTTTCTGCCATCATGTTTCTATGTTTCTATTATGTGGCCTGATGCTTCCAGGCACCATCTCAAAGCGGCCAATGTAACAAGAAGTAGCACAAGGAAGTCCTTTACCATCCTAGTCAAGCCCCCATCACCCTAAACCCCCCCCCCCCCTTGGACCTACTGCGGGTTTCCCTGGTGTCTAGCAGTTGTAGCTGGAGCTATCCCCAGTCACTCCTGCCCCATCAGGCACTGGGTGCAAAATGGTGCTGGTTGACCCCTAGCAGTAGTTTTGCAGTTCTACCACTAGGGGCTCAAGCTATCAAATATGGGTCACGCGCCCTTTTGAAAAATTGTTAAATAAAAAAAAATCTTTAGCAAAACTATTAAATAACAAAAAGGGCAAAAAAAAAAAAGCAAAGAGCGGTTTTTCCTGCAGTTCAGGAAGGACTCCATCCCCCTGTCCAGCACTGCAGCCATGTGCGGTCAGTGCAAAGCATCACCCAACAACAGTCAAATACGCCAAGACAAGCATATGCCCCTTTATAAGAATTTGAAGTAAGAATCTCTTGGTCTCCTTACAATAGCATGAATCATAAGGTACTTGTCTGGTGAAGTGATTCTACACCATGCCTTAAACTTTCATTTACAACTACAGGATTTCCTGGATCTACCCCCACGAGTCTTAGAGCAGCCAAGGATGCAACTCTGGAATTTGTTACTGGAGGATGTAGTAAAGGCTATTAGTGTAGCTGGGTTTAAAAAAGGTTTGGACAAGTTCCTGGAGGAAAGGTCCATAAACCATTATTAAGAAGGGACCCAGGATATCAATGCTTGACCCAGTACAAGCATTGCGGAACCTGTGTCTTTTGGGGAAACCTCTAGGTACACATGACCTAGATTGGCTACTGTTGGAAACAGGATACTGGGCTTGTTGGACTTTGGTCTGACCCAGTATGGCATATCTCATGTTCTAATGTTCTTATGTACTCTTCCACCTTACAGTCAAGAAGTCAAGATACGAGTTAATTTGAAAGTCACTGCAAAACATACCATATTGCTGAAAACCTGCTGTGAGAGAACATACAAAACCCAAAGCCTTCTTTCATGTGCAAGAATTTTGTTTGGCATATATCACTACATTTGTTTTATCAGTTTAGTGTACCTCAGAGTCTGCTGGAAGCTTTTAGTTCCACTTTGATTTAAACTTCTCTCTATTTTAGGAAATTTTATACCGCACCCCGTTGTCCTTAGGTTGGGGCATGTCAAGAATGACTGAATCTCTCTAGTCTTCCAAATTGTACAGGCTGTATGGGGCCATTATTTAACTGCCTGGGTGCAGGTTCTATGGTTACTGTTTTCCCTTTGAAATGTACCCTAGCTAAAAAGTGCCCAGACACCTTTGAACCCATTCTTTCTGCAGTTAAAATTTCCACAGGAAATAACACAATGGATTTGAATATACAAGCTATGTATGTTGTTTTCTGATCATTCCTAAAGAACACCACTGGCAATGCCTTCCCCCAAACGTGGCTAAACTATGTGCTTTAGGGAACCTCTTGTACACCTTTAGCCAGATGCGAAGGACTATTTTCAGAAGAACAGTTTACTTGAATAAATCACTGTTTACCCAGGTAGATGGCTTTGAATGTTGGTTGCATGACATACAGAACTAGGGATGTCACCAGGAAGATCATGAAAGAAGTTTGTAAGGACTGTGACTCTAAGTCATTTCTGGCCTTAGTGTTAAGCACATCTTATAAACTCTGGTGTAATGTTTTGCCATTGATGAGCATTAATGGTAATTGTTCACTGCAGAAGCTCCATGATAACTGTAAGTATTATGAGGACACATCCTTGGCACGTAAGGAAAACTGAATAATTGTGCTCACTTTATTCTTTGGGACATTGATCCTACACCACGGCTGTTAGATCGTATTCAATCTTTGATGTCTGAGGCATTCCATAATAACTGGATCACGAAACGTGAATTTGACTTTTTAGTGAATAAACATCCTAAGACCCCGGTGTTTTATCTTGTGCCCAAAATTCATAAATCATTACAGAACCTGCCGGGACGACCCATAGTCTCTTGTAGGGATTCTCTATTGGAACCACTTTCCAAATATTGTGATATTTTTCTGCAACCTGCAGCTGCGAGAGTACCTTCTTACATCAGAGATACTGGTGATTTTCTAATGCAATTATCTACCTGCACAGATTACATTTCATATAAATATATACTTACTCTTGATGTACAATCTCTATACACCAACATCAACCAAACCGAGGTGCTATCTTGTCTCACAACCTTTCCACTGGACCTTCCCTCCCTCATTCCGAGAGATTTTTAACTGGATCTCCTTGCTCTAGTTCTCAACAACAATTTTTTTCTTCATCAATAACAATATTATTTACAGATATTTGGTATGGCTATGGGTGCCACAGTAGTTCCTTCTATAGCAACAATTTATATGGCTCAGTTTGAGGAATTTTAAATTTACTCTGCTCCTTCTTTTTGTCATATTCCCTTCTGGCGGAGGTTTCTGGATGACATTTTTTTCTATCATCGCTTAATGTTAATAAGTCCAACATTCAATTTACAGCTCAGGGGGAATGTACCCAGATCCAATTTCTGGATATTACCATCGCATTAACTTCTGAGGGTTTCACTACCTCATTATATCGGAAACCGGTACAACGGAACACTCTTTTGAGATATGATAGCTACCATCCAAAACCATTAAAACGCGGGTTACCTTATGAACAGTTCTTATGATTATGACAGAACTGTTCAACGTTGTAGGATGGTGGACGTGAGGATCGCCTGGTAACATGCCTGCCTGGTGTGAAGGTAGCGGACCTCACGCGCCACCTAGATAAGGTCTTAGATAGTGCTGGGGAGGAGTCTGCTGTCTTGGTACATGTCGGTACCAATGACATAGGAAAATGTGGTAGGGAGGTTCTGGAGGCTAAATTTAGGCTTTTAGATAGGAAGTTGAATATATAGCACTAAATGAGAGGTTAGATGTGATTGGAATATCAGAGACATGGTGGAAGGAGGACAACCAGTGGGACACTGTGATACCTGGGTACAAACTATATCATAATGATAGAGCTGATCAAATTGGTGGAGGGGTTGCGCTCTATGTTAGAGAGGGTATTGAGTCAGAAAGGATAAAAGTTTTGCAGGAAACAAAATTTGCTGTAGAATCTCTATGGATTGAAATTCCATGTAAAAAGGGGAAGGCGATGGCGGTGGGGGTGTACTATCGACCGTCTGGCCAGAATGAACAAATGGATGATGAAATGCTCAAAGAAATCAAGGAAGCTAAGAAACGTTACAGTGCAGTAATAATAATGGGTGATTTCAATTACCCCGGTATCGACTGAGTCAGTGTCACGGCAGGACATGCTAGGGAGATAAAGTTCCTAGATGAAATAAATGACTGCTTCTTGGAGCAGCTGGTTCATGAACTGACCAGAGGGGAAGCCATATTAGACCTAGTCCTTAGTGGAACACCAGATCTAGTGCAAGAGATAAGGGTGTTGGGGCCACTTGGCAATAGTGATCATAGGACGGATAGTAAGGAAATCCACAGTACTACCATTTAACTTTCGAAAAGGAGACTATGATAAAATGAGGAAAATAGTTAAGAAAAAAACTAAAAGGAGCAGTTGCAAAGGTTAAAGACTTACATCAAGCTTGGGTGTTGTTGAAAAATACTATCTTGGAAGCCCAGACCAGCTGTATTCCACACTTTAAGAAAAGTGGAAGGAAGTCCATAAAACTGCCATCATGGTTTAAAGGTGAGGTCAGAGAGGCTGTTGTTGCCAAAAAAGCATCTTTCAGGAAATGGAAAAAAGAGCCAAACGACGAAAACTGGAAACAGCACAAGCACTGGCAAGTCAAATGCAAGGCATTGATAGGGCAGGCAAAGGGAGAATTTAAGAAGAAGCTTGCTGCGGAAGCAAAAACATGAAATAAAGACTTTTTCAAGTACATTCATAGCAAAAATCATGTGAGAGAGTCAGCTGGTCCATTAGATGATAGAGGGGTTAAAGGGGCACTAAGAGGTGACAAGGTGATAGCGGAGAGACTGAATGAATCCTTTGCTTCGGTCTTTACTGAGGAAGATGTAAGGATGTTATCCATGACTGAAGTGCTATTTAAAGGTGTGGAAGAATTGAAGGAAATATCGGTACATCGGGAAGATGTATTACAACTATTAGATAAACTGAAGAGTAGCAAATCACCTGGGCCGGATGGTATACATCCAAGGGTGTTGAAAGAACTGAAATATGAGATTGCAGACCTCCTATTAGTAATCTGTGAACTTTCATTAAAATCATCTGTAATACCTGAAGATTGGAGGATTGCCAATGTAACGCCAATTTTTAAAAAGGGTTCCAGGGGTGATCTGGGAAACTACAGACCGGTGAGCCTGATGTCAGTACCAGGAAAAATGGTAGAAGCCATCATAAAGAACAAAATTACTCATCATGTAGATAGTCATGGCCTAATGGGAGACAGCCAACATGGCTTTAGACAAGGAAGATCTTGTCTTACTAATCTGTTATGTTTTTTTGAAGGTGTGAATAAACAGGTGGACAAAGGTGAGTCGGTTGATATAGTGCATCTGGACTTTCAGAAAGCCTTTGACAAGGTCCCTCATCAGAGACTTTTGGCAAAACTAAAGAGTCATGGGATAGGAGGCAGTGTACTATTGTGGATCAGGAACTGGTTAAAAGATAGAAAGCAGAGGGTAGGGCTAAATGGCCAATTTTCCCAATGGAGAAAGGTGAATAATGGTGTACCCCAGTGATCTGTGATCTCTTTTTCTATTATCTTTTTGTTGGAGCTGCCCTGATAAAGTGGGCTGAATGGAATTCATCCCCCCGCTGTGGCCTCTCATTTTTAATAAGATTATAAATAAGTGAACAACTTTTTAAACACTTAGCTTTTGTCGAGTTTTCAAACTGTCAAGGAATTCAGAATAACTACGTGTCACATTTCGGGTCCCAGTTTGTCGGACAATGTTCAATCATTGGTGCTGTAAGGGTTTTTGTGTGAAGACAGGATGCATGTTCACCCAAGCACACTCTTATGGATCTAGTAGTGCATCCTATGTAATATAGGGAACATGGGCATACTATTAAATAAACCACGTGAGTGGATTGTCATGTTGTGTGCCACCTAGATCTATACATACAAGAGGTATGT
This sequence comes from Ichthyophis bannanicus, assembly GCA_033557465.1. Taxonomy (NCBI): domain Eukaryota; kingdom Metazoa; phylum Chordata; class Amphibia; order Gymnophiona; family Ichthyophiidae; genus Ichthyophis; species Ichthyophis bannanicus. The sequence goes on from CM066035.1 coordinate 48,214,533, forward strand.
GTATCAAACCACTGCTATTGAGGCCGTGCAAAATCGGCAAGTGCCGCTTTGAAAATGACCACAGCTTTCCTGGGATGATTCAGGACGATCCATTGGGGAGGTAGATTTTATTAAGAAACACAGAGGTTTGCTCCTCGTGAATAAGCTATCTGTAAATGTTTACCTTGGAAAAAGGTGTGTAGACCAAGAATCAGCCAAAATCGATGTAGTATTCTTACCACTTAGGAAATACCACTAATGTAGGGAAAAATGCCTGTAATTTTATCATCTTGTGATTGAGATGTCCGTGTATTCATGGTTGGTGATAGCAGACAGTCATGATGAGTAAACCGGGCACGCTTATAAGAACATAAGATATGCCATACTAGGTCAGACCAAGGTCCATCAAGCCCAGTATCCTCTTTCCAACAGTGGCCAATCTAGGTCATACGTACCTAGCAGTTTCCCCAAAAGACACAGGTTCCACAATGCTTGTACTGGGTCAAGCATTGATATCCTGGGTCCCTTCTTAATAATGGTTTATGGACCTTTCCTCCAGAAACTTGTCCAAACCTTTTTTAAACCCAGCTAAACTAACAGACTTTACTACATCCTCCACTAACAAATTCTAGAGTTTGATTACATGTTGAGTGAAAAAATATTTTCATTAGTCTTAAATAGTTTACCCTGTAGCTTCATTGCATGTACCCCACTCTTTCTATATTCTGATAACGTAAACAATCGATCTACGTTTACCCGTTCTACTCCATTCATTAATTTATAGACTTCTATCATATCTCCCCTCAGCCGTCTCTTTTCCAGGTTAATGAGCCCTAACCTTTTTAGCCTTTCTTCATAGGAGTATCCTTCCATCTCCTTTACCATTTGGTGGCTCTTCTCTGAACCTTTTTTAATAACGCTATATCCTTTTTAAGATACGGCGACCAGAATTGCGCACAATATTCTAGGTGCGGTCTCACCATGGAATGATATAGAAGCATTATAATAGCTTTTGTTTTATTTTCCATTCCTTTCCTTATCATACCTAGCATTCTATTTGCTCTCTTGGCTGCCGCTGCACACTGGGCCGAGGGTTTTAACATGGTATCCACAATGACGCCTAAATCTTTTTCCTGGGTGGTGGTTCCTAATGTGGAACCTTGCATTGTGTAACCATAGTTTGGGTTGTTCTTCCCTAGGTGCTTAAGTTTGCACTTGTCCACATTAAATTTCATCTGCCATTTTGATGCCCAGTCTTCCAGTTTATCAAGATCCTCTTGCAATTTACCACAATCCTCTTGGGTTTTAACAACTTTAAATAGTTTTGTGTCATCTGCAAATTTGATAACCTCACTCGTTATTCCACTTTCCAGGTCATTTATGAATATGTCAAAAAGCAGCGGACCCAGCACAGATCCTTGGGGTACACCACTATTCACCTTTCTCCACTGGGAAAATTGGCCATTTAGCCCTACCATCTGCTTTCTATCTTTTAACCAGTTCCTGATCCACAAGTAGTACACTGCCTCCTATCCCATGACTCTTTAGTTTTGCCAAAAGTCTCTGATGAGGGACCTTGTCAAAGGCTTTCTGAAAGTCCAGATACACTATATCAACTGACTCACCTTTGTCCACCTGTTTATTCACACTTTCAAAAAAACATAAAAGATTAGTAAGTCAAGATCTTCCTTGTCTAAAGCCATGTTGGCTGTCTCCCATTAGGCCATGACTATCTACATGCTGAGTAATTTTATTCTTTATGATGGTTTCTACCATTTTTCCCGGTACTGACGTGAGGCTCACCGGTCTGTAGTTTCCTGGATCACCCCTCGAACCCTTTTTAAAAATTGGTGTTACATTGGCGATCCGCCAATCTTCAGATATTAGAGATGATTTTAATGATAGTTCACAGATTACTAATAGCAGGTCTGCAATCTCATATTTCAGTTCTTTCAGCACCCTTGGATGTATACCATCCGGCCCAGGTGATTTGCTACTCTTCAGTTTATCTAATAGTTGTAATACATCTTCCTGATGTATCGATATTTCCTTCAATTCTTCCGCACCTTTAAATACCACTTCAGTCATGGGTAACATCCCTACATCTTCCTCAGTAAAGACCGAAGCAAAGAATTCATTCAGTCTCTCCGCTATCGCCTTGTCGCCTCTTAGTGCCCCTTTAACTCCTCTATCATCTAATGGTCCAACTGACTCTCTCACAGGTTTTTTGCTACGAATGTACTTGAAAAAATCTTTATTTTGCGTTTTTGCTTCCGCAGCAAGCTTCTTCTCAAATTCTCTCTTTGCCGTCTTTATCAATGCCTTGCATTTGACGTGCCAGTGCTTGTGCTGTTTGCAGGTTTCATCGTTTGGCTCTTTTTTCCATTTCCTGAAAGATGCTTTCTTGGCAACAACAGCCTCTCTGACCTCACCTTTAAACCATGCTGGCAGTTTTTTGGACTTCCTTCCACTTTTCTTAAAGTGTGGATTAGAGCTGGTCTGGGCTTCCAAGATAGTATTTTTCAATAACACCCAAGCTTGATGTAAGTCTTTAACCTTTGCAACTGCTCCTTTTAGTTTTTTCTTAACTATTTCCGCATTTTATCATAGTCTCCCTTTCAAAAGTTAAAAGGTACTACTGTGGATTTCCTTACTATCCCTCCTCCACTAATTAAATCAAAGTCGATCATGCTATGATCACTATTGCCAAGTGGCCCCAACACCCTTATCTCTTGCACTAGATCTGGTGTTCCACTAAGGACTAGGTCTAATATGGCTTCCCCTCTGGTCGGTTCATGGACCAGCTGCTCCAAGAAGCAGTCATTTATGTCCTCTAGGAACTTTATCTCCCTAGCATGTACTGCTGTGACACTGACCCAGTCGATACCGGGGTAATTGAAATCGCCCATTATTACTACCGCGCTGTAACTTTTGTTAGCTTCCTTGATTTCTTTGAGCATTTCATCATCCATTTGTTCATTCTGGCCAGACGGTCGATAGTACACCCCCACCGCCATCGCCTTCCCCTTTTTACATGGAATTTCAATCCATAGAGATTCTACAGCAAATTTTGTTTCCTGCAAAACTTTAATCCTTTCTGACTCAATGCCCTCTCTAACATAGAGCGCAACCCCTCCACCAATTTGATCAGCTCTATCATTACGATATAGTTTGTACCCAGGTATCACAGTGTCCCACTGTTTGTCCTCCTTCCACCATGTCTCTGATATTCCAATCACATCTAACCTCTCATTTGGTGCTATATATTCTAACTCTCCCATCTTATTTTTTAGACTTCTAGCATTTGCATACAAGCATTTTAGAGACTGTATTTTATTCATATTAATTTGGCTATTGGTAGACATGGGTAATTTGGGATCTTTAAGCTCTGTCTTCTCCATACTCGAGGGCATTTGGGCTACTTTACTCTTTTTTGGAACCTCTCTGCTTTTGGTAGAATCCTTCAAGGATACATTCTTCCGAACCATCTGCTCTTGGGCGACTGTCGGCTTTCCCCTATTATCTAGTTTAAAAGCTGCTCTACCTCCTTTTTAAAGGTTAATGCCAGCAGCCTGGTTTCATCCCGGTTAAGGTGAAGCCCATCCCTTCGGAAGAGCCCCTCCTTTCCCCAGAATGTACCCCAGTTCCTAACAAATCCAAACCCCTCATCTCTGCACCATTGTCTCATCCACGCATTGAGACTCCGGAGCTCTGCCTGCCTTTTGGGTCCTGCACGTGGAACGGGAAGCATTTCTGAGAACGCTACCCTGGAAGTTCTGGATTTCAACTTCCTACCTAAAAGCCTAAATTTAGCTTCCAGAACCTCCCTACCACATTTTCCTATGTCATTGGTACCGACATTTACCAAGACAGCAGACTCCTCCCCAGCACTATCTATGTTACCAGGCGATCCTCACATCCACCAGCCACCCAGCTATCTACATGCCTAATGATCGAATCACCAACTATAACGGCTGTCCTAACCCTTCCCTCATGGGCACATGGCCCTGGAGAAACTTCCTCGGTGCGAGAGGGTTTTACATCACCTGGAGGACAGGTCCTAGTTACAGGATCACTTCCTGCCACACCAGGGTGATGCTCTCCTGTCACGTGACCTCTCTCCTCCATGGCAACAGGGATGCTGCCAGACTGGAGGTGGGACTTCAGGACTATATCCCTGTAGGTCTCGTCTATGTACCTCTCTGTCTTTCTTATGTTTTCCAAGTCTGCTACTCTAGCCTCTAGAGAACGGACTCATTCCCTGAGAGCAAAGAGCTCCTTGCACCTAGTGCACACGTAAGACCTCTCACCAACTGGGAGAAAATCATACATGTGACACTCAATGCAAAAGACTGGAAAGCCCCCATCCCACTGCTGGACTGCTGTCTGCATCTTAGTTTTAAGTTTTTGTTTAGATCTTTAAGTTCTTTACTTACTAAGGGTTGCTATGGATATTTATACCAATAAAACTGTACCTAATACGTTTAATATACCTTGTTCACCTGAAGCTTAATTAATCTCAGGTCCTTAGTGTATGTCTGATTTGGGTAACAAGCTTCACCTAAGAGCTCCTCCTGTCTTTTAAGATGTGTAAGTACCTATAAAGCTACGATTATCCCAGGGGTGGGTGGGTGTGGGGAGGGAAATAACACTTATTAAAAGAGGGCTGCTACACAGTACTCTGTCCTGTGCTGCTGAGGTAAGCTATATTCTTATTTGATTTAAATTATAGCTCTTTGTTGCTGATAGGCTCTAACTTATTATGAAATTTAAACTACAAGCTCTCTGCTGGGTTCTGAATTTAACCAGACAGCTCTCTTCTGTGTTTTAAATTTAAACTAAAAGTACTTTGCTGATGCTAGGCCCTGAGTGACTATTAAATTTAAACTACAGCTCTCTGCTGGGTTCCAAATTTAACCAGAAAGCTCTCTTCTGTGTTTTAAATTTAAACTAAAAATACTTTGCTGATACTAGGCCCTGAGTGACCATTAAATTAAAACTATAAGCTCTCTGCTGGGTATGAAATGTAACCAGAAAGTTCTCTTCTGTGTTTTAAATTTAAACTTAAACTGCTGCTACTAGGCCCTGACTGATTTAACAAAAAATAGTGGGTTCACAGATTAAATAGCTTTAATAGAAAGAATTCCTTTCAGAAAATTCCCAGAAGTATATACTCACAATTGCATATCTCTCTCCAGAAGTAACAGTCCCTTTTTCTAGTCCTTCAATAGATCTTGGGGATAAGAAACCCCAGCCATTGCACAAAGGTGATAGGACTGTAAGAAAGAACTAGAAACAATTACTTACCATGTAGCTGGTTGTGAAGTTCTGACAGCAGAAAATTTCTATACAGAAAAGCACAACAAGGTGGCAGGTCTCATCCACTGGAAACTTTGTAAGCACTAGGATCACTACCCTAAGAGAATTATGGAAAACGAAGAGGTTATGATCACATGGGATGTTCTCATTCCTACTATTGCTAGTTTGTATAGCACTACAAGGTTGACGGAGAAGAAGCTGGATGTGAGGAAATCTGACATAGTGGTAAAGGAGAAAAACACTAGAATTGCATAATAGAGGTGTCAATTCCAAGCATTTATTCCGTGAATCACGTGAAGACGGAGAAGATCCTGAAATACCAAGCAGAGGTGTCAGAGGCCAAGAAAATGTGGCAGAAAGATACAAAAATATTCTCATTGTATTGGGCCTGATTAAGAAGAATTTCCAATCACTCCTTGACAAGTTGTCTATACATGTTACATCTGGCACCATGCCAGAATTACGGTGAGTGTTAGCAGTAAATTTGTGAGACTCAAATCATACTCCACATTCCCTGGCTTGAGTGAGGTTCATGACTGTCATGATACACACTAAATTAACCCATTTGGAGAAATTGCCCTCGAGTGACATCTGCTGTTGAGCTAAGGACCGTCACTATGATGGCTGGGCTTGGCAATATAGAGTTGACATGTGCCTCACTGTATCCCTTCATACAGTTCTCTAAGATTAACTCAGGCAAGGTGGAATTTTAATCTGGTTTGACCAGAGTAAGATCCATTGATTTACTTGAGTTTTCCAGTTTTGTTGTGGTGATGACGGTAGTGGTGGGAGGGGTACCATAATTCTTGGCATTATTCAAGGGAACCCAAAATAGACCTGCAGAGTCAAAATCAATTTTCAGTGGGTTTCCACAGATTCACTATTGAAGTTCAGAGCAGCAGGCCTAGCACTTTAAAAAAATCTATATTTATTTTTTAATTAACCAGTTAAATGAGCCTGTGTGCTCCAACCCATTCAGAACGTGCTCACAGCCATTTATGAGCAACCCACCTGCGACTGTTCTGCCTGCAATGTCTAATTCCCTACCTGCTATAATCCTTCACAGATCACAAGTCTGAACTGTGGAGACATTAACTCCCAGGATCCAGCAGCTTTTCTCTGATTGCTATGGCTGACCATTTTTTAAAAATCCTTCTGACTGCTTTTCTTTCTTTCTTTCCATTTCTTAAAAATTCCTCTTTGCAACAGATCAGCAGAAACAAAATCCCTCCCTTCAGGTTTGATTCATTATTCAGGCTGACCTTCTGCCTAATCTCTTTTCAAAAGCATTTACATGGTTACAGACCCGCAAATCGTGTAAATGTCGCTCAACGGGATATTCAGCGGCACAAATGTCCATGAGTACCTCCGCTATATACCCGAATGCTAACCGGTTAGCATCAGAACATGCTGGGGGCGTTCCGGCTGGCACCCATCACTAACTGGGGAGCGGTGATATTGAGCCGCTGTCTGGTTAGTAACATGCGGCGAAAGGCAGGCACAGGAAACACTGACCTATTGTAACTTTTGCCACAGGAGCTAACCGGGCTGCAGCTAAATATTGCCGCTCTCTGGTTAGCTTTGCGTTAATCCTTGCAACCTGGATAAGGCCGCGGCATTGAATATCCAGGTTTAACGTTCAGTGTGGGCGACTAGCCGCTGTAGGAGCTCTAGCCATCGATTCTGAATATCGAGCCTTTTGTCTCAGCCCTCAACAGGAAATAGAGTTCTGAGCCCGACAGGCAGTTTCTGATTGGTTCAGTAGCTGGGTGACTGACAACTAGCGCCTCCAATCAAGATCTCTGCCCTCTTGGAGATGAACTTTGACCTAATAAAGAGGGAGAGGAACAGACAGCCTCCAGCTGACTATATAAATAAAGGAATGTAGCTGTTTGTCGCAGCACCCATCCTGCATGCACATCTATCTCGGGAAAAAAACAGTTGGTCAGCTTTCATTTTTCTTGATTTTTGGATGCTTTTGCATATTTATTTTAATAATGATTTTGGAGCACACGTTGTAAGGATCTTTTTACTAAAGGACACTAAGGTATTATTGGTAACGCACCAATGGTGTCAAAACCATAGAGCTTTAGATGCAACGCTATCGTGTTAAACGCCAGGGGTGTGGAACGCATATATCCAGTAGTTGATACAGAGCCCTGTGCTCTAATGTGGGGTGTTGCTCCACTTATTGAGGTGAATTAGGCGAAACCGCACTAATTACAATGGCTACAATTACTGTGAGGTGTTTACCTCTTTGCTCACTACGCCGTGCTCACCATACCCACTCTCTACTTCTAACTGCCCCTTATCTCCCCAATGCGCTATTTGCAGTTAGCGTGGAAACAGACCATACTATCATGCCGCTGTGGTAGCTGCCGACATGTGCCCCAGCGCGCACCAGAACACATGCTGACAGCCAGTACCCATCAGTAAAGAAAACCTAAAGTATTTCCAAATGCACTAACATTTTTAAGGCACACTAACCAATCAAATGCATACTAAAAAATGTACATCCCTACGAGTGTCTACAGGCTACTACATGATTTCAAACCCCTGTACTTATATAACATACTTGGAGTTCTATTGATGGAAAAATGTGAATCCCCCCTCCCCCACCCCAAAGGATGAGAGTGGTGCTAATGAGGCCACATCTAGAGCTGTGAGCTGGCTTCATAGCCTGAAGACTGGTAGAGCCAACCCTAGTGTTGCCCTCCTCGCATCTATGGTTTTGTGATATAAAATGAAATAAAGCATGAAACAAAACTAAATCCATAAATACCAGAGGCTAAAAAAATAGGATGGTCTCAATCTGTCCCTTTTGACAGCAGAGTTTTCTAGTCACCCAAATCCAAAATGACATATCGCAGCCTGCAAAAAAACCAACCTGACTTTAAAGCAGGACGTGAGTGGTCCTGAGCCATCTTTAGAAGTGATTAGAAACAGTTTGAAATATGATGTGAGAGGCTTAAATTAGGGCTATCACATTTTCTCTCCAATTAAACATTTATTGCCTGGTCATACACAGTCCCAGAATCTAATGCTACGTTGTCTGATGAGGTGTGAAGGAGGATTCACACCATTTCCAGCTACGTGTTGTTCTGAGGGCTCACTTGACAGCCTCCAAAATGTTATTTTGCAGTGCAGTGAGCGACCAGGAATGTTGCAGAAAGGACAATTAATTTGGCAGTGCCTGGATCCTGTGTTTCCTGGATGCCTGCTCTAGAAGGAGCATTTCCCCGCCGGTTAAGTGCCTGTTGTGGAGACGCTGGCCCTTTCTGCTTGCTGCTAATTACGATAATGGTACTTCAATCTTCAGTCCCTGAAGAAAGAAAAAAATCTCTGCGCCCACATAAAAGAATCAATACAATTCAAGGCTAATTCAGTTACTTTACTGAGGCTGTCTCTGAGCTGCCATCGGAGTGGGTGGCGTCAGCTGATGCACATGGCTGCCACCAGCTGTTCCACTTCCAGACATCTTTGATAATTTCAGATCCCACAGGCCCAACCCAAACACATAGTAAGTTCAGCCACAACTGTAGGAGTACGGCAAAGTTGTCAAGCGTTCTGGCTTTGGCTTGGAACTAAGCATGTAAAAAAGGCATTTGTTTTACAAGGTCATTGCAGTCTGCTAGCAAAGGATGCCTTATGAAAACTCACACGCACTTAGATTTAGGGGAAAAAGTTCATAGCGGGGCGCTCAGCAAAGCCTTGAACCAATGACTCAGAATAATTTATAGTGGGAGCATGACAATAATTTTGGGGCTATGCACAATGGAAGCCCGCATCCTTGGGAGATGGGGAGAAGCAGCGCCCTCTGCGCCAACACCTGTGCCCTTTGCACAAAATGAATTCACGGCAAGGGATGTGTGACTTCAGGATTCCCATCGTCTGAATGAAACCATACTGGGATTTGTGATAGAACTGAAGGGCTGAGTGATAATGTTTCGGCTCACAGTCAGTCACTCACTGAGGTCTTTTTTGACCTCTGGTAGCTGGTACAAAATATGTATGTGACTCACATATACAGTACTTCCTAGGAGACTAAACCCAACTTATAAGCTGTCTGTTTGAGATGCAGTGTGCCCCCTTGTAGAAAGCATGCACACTAATCCAAGGTCTCCTAAGGGCATCCTCTTCTACCATTCCTCACCTAAGTGGAGATGATTGCAATTTGTGGTTGTACTGCTGATTGCTTCAAAGTTCAGAACTTTGATTGGTTGTTAGTTTTAGCCCACCACGTTCCTTGTATAGGCCTCATGATGTTCTCATTTGAGATAGTCCTCACTGAATCTAGAGTTTGACTCCTGATGAAGGTTTTTCCAGTCGAAACTTGATCAGATAGGGTATTTTCCATTTAGGAAATTTGTTCCACTCCATGGTCTACCTCCGCTCCTTGTGTGTGTAGATTGATTTTTCTGTGCGGAAGTCAATACCTTCTATCCATTCTCTATCGGTCTAGGTTGGGAGACCATGTATTTTGAAGTCATTTTACAAGGATACAGAAGTGCCCCACTAAATACTTGCTGAAATCCTGAAGAAATCACTGGTCAGATGAATCTATGTACATTTACGGGTGTGGGAGACCAACACATGAAAAGCATTTATAAAATTTGCCCCAAGTGTTTAGTTTGGAAAATGAACTTTTTCAATGTAGGCAGCAATCCATTTTGAACATGCCTGTTGCTAATGGGGCTCAGTCCACTATCTTATTCTCTATAGGCCGGGTCTGGCAAGGTTTGGGGATGTGTTGTGCTTGCTGAAACCTCTAGAACTTTTTTGTATATTTTCAGACATGCAAAACACTTTGAGCTCTATAAAGCGGTACCACGTTTTTGAACTGTAATTCCTGGGTATGTCTTTTCTAAAGGATCAGGGGTACCAGGTGGGCAAAGAGTTTTGCATTCTTCCTTTACCTTTGCGACCACGTGGAAAATTAGAGGGTGAGGGTGGAGAAAGATTACTTCCAAGGCCCCACCTTAATAAAAACTGCTAATATAGCTGGTTTTAAAAAAGGTTTGACACGTTTCTGGAGGAAAGGTCCATTAGCATTATTAAAGTGGGCTTGGGAAATATACTGAGTACCCCTGGGACAAGCAGCATGGAACCTGTCTACCTTCTGGGAACCTGACAGGTACTTGTGACCTGGATTGGCCACTGTTGGGAACAGGTTACTGAGCTTGATGAACCTTTGGTTTGACCCAGTATGACATCTCTTATGTTCTTATGAGTGCATGAGAGTACATGCATGTAAAATGCAGCTTATAAAATTTCCCTATGCATACAAGTACACACGATGACAAGAATGTGCGTACTTGAGCACGACTCCATAGTAGGCAGGTTTGGGTGAGATGCGGGCAGTCATGATTTACAGTCCTATTTTATAGCAGAGACATAGCATCAATAGTGGAAGATGGTGAACAGGCACCACCAACTTGACAGGAGAGGGCGCCGTGCAGCACTGCTCAGAGGCCCTGTGCTGCATACTGGAGTGCAGGGGGTGCCTGAGGTGTTTGTGCTGCTACGAGGCTCCAGTGCAGTGATTGGAGTGGAGGAATGTGCCGAAGATGAGACCACCCCTTTCCCGACGTCATCAGAGAATACCTTTTGGACTTGGATAATGGTAGCAGCACTCTCTCCGGCTGCTGCAACGGGACCATGGGTGCATGGACCAAAGGGGCATGTGACTAAAGGGGCATGTCCTTTGTGTATCCCTTCAGTGCAACGTCGGTGATTCTGGAAGTTTTGGACGGTATTTCTCTACATATAGTATTATGGGGTTATGCCTAAGGGGGCGGATAATGGAAAAATAAGGGTAAGAGCGCTAAGGTAGATGGGTCAGGGCAAACGCAAGGGCTGATGGACAAGCATCTGTCCACTGTTAAGGTTCAGCTGCCTCCTGCGGATGGTTTTGGCTCAACACTGCTCTCTAGAGCTTCTTTAAGTTCCCTTTTTAGGTCTCCACCACCTCAATCTAGTGCGCAGTCCACACCTATCGCTGGAACCATTCTGAACTCCTCATTTGGGGTTGGTGTAGGAAGAGTGGGTGATCCATTTCCCCTACTGTGTTGCCAAAACCTATCCCATTTTCATCCTCAGACGACATTGGTCATGTCTGGGGAAGATGTTACTCATGCTGATATTTTGAAAGTGGTCACACAAAACAATATGTTGTTGAAGGGGCACCAGGGAACAGATTTCTGTCTTTTCACAAGTGCTGTGAATGTGCTTACTGCACAGGAGCCAGCCTTGCAGAATGTACAGAAACAGGAGGATAAAATAGTAATTACACTTACCTGGTAATTGTAGTTCCTTATCGTTCCTCCAGCTTAGTCCTCAACGAATGGGTTGTGCACCTCCTCCTGCAGCATGAAGACTGGACCAATCAAATTTCAGCACCACTGGAAGCAGCATACCAGGCATCTCTGGAACTCCAGTGAACTACTGTCAAAGCAAACTCAAAACAATAGCTAATCTCTAAGAAGCCAAACCAACATCCGAATTCAAATTTTTATTTTTTTTTTGCATGTGTAATCGGACGTTTTATTATCGTTTTTTTTTTTTTTTAAATAGAATATTATTATAATTTCTTTTCCCCCTGGCCAATGACACAAAGCAAGGGAAACAGAATGTCCCGCGCCTGCCACAGCATAAGCAGATAGCGCAAGAAATAGAAAAGGCAAAGAGGCATACTCACCTGGAAATACGGACTTCTGACCCCAAGGCGTGCCGAGCTAAAACACCACTGGGAGGGAAGGAGGACTAAGCTGTCGTCTCTCAAGGAACTACAATTACCAGGTAAGTGTAATTACTATTTCCTTATCGTTCCTCCAGCTTAGTCCTCAACGAATGGGATGTAACAAAGCAGCCTTAACGGGCGGGATTTTCCCAGCCGGTACGCAGAACCGCGGAACCAAACCGGGCATCGCCCGCCGCCAAGACATCAAGCCGATAGTGCTTACTGAAAGTGTGCAGGGACGACCACGTCGCCGCCTTACAAATTTCCACCGGTGAAACCAAGCTAAACTCCGCCCAGGATGCCGCCTGCGCCCGGGTAGAATGAGCTTGCAATCCAACAGGCGGTACGCGACCATGCAACAGATAAGCCGAGCAAATCGCCTCCTTAATCCATCGAGCAATAGAGGCCTTCGCCGCAGCTTCACCTTTCCGAGGCCCCCCAAACAGTACAAACAAATGATCAGATTTACGGAAATCACTGGTAACCTTTAAATAGCGACGTAAAACTCTTTTGAGATCCAAGCGACTAAGGCCGCGATCGGAAGCCTGAGACCCGGACGCTGGGAACACCGGGAGCGTAACCACCTGATTCACATGAAAGGGAGAAAACACCTTAGGCAAAAAGGAAGGCACCGGTCGCAGAGCCACCTTTTGATCCGAGAAAGAAAGGAAAGGCTCCCTGCAAGAAAGAGCCTGAAGTTCGGAAATGCGCCGTGCCGAACAAATCGCCACTAAGAATACAGTCTTAAGGGTCAAATCCTTCACCGAACTCCGAGAAAGAGGTTCAAAAGGAGCTGTACTGAGGGTCCGTAAGACCAAGTTGAGATCCCACGAAGGAACGGAAATCCGGCGAGTCGGACGCAGTCGAGAAACTGCCCTCAAGAATCGAACCACATCGGCATGGGCCCCCAGTGCTACGCCTTGCACCTTCCCCCGGTAGCACGAAAGAGCCGCCAACTGTACGCGCAAGGAACTGGCGGCCAAACCTTTAGCAAAACCGTCCTGCAGAAAATCGAGAACCACCGGAAGAGAGGCCGTAGCGGCCCGAACCTGACGCCTAGAGCACCAATCCTCAAAAATACGCCAAACTCGTACGTAGGCCAGCGAAGTGGAACTTTTGCGCGCCTGGAGCAAAGTAGCCACCACCGATTTTGAATAACCCCGTTTTCTTAACCGCGCCCTTTCAATGGCCAGGCCGTAAGCGAGAATCTCCCCACTTGCGGCATGCGAAGAGGACCCTGACACAAGAGATCCTGATCCAGGGGTAGCCGCCACGGGGATCCGTCCACCAACCTCATCAGATCGGCATACCAAGGACGGCGAGGCCAATCCGGCGCTATCAACAGCACCCGACCCCGGTGAGCCTCGATCCGCTGAATCACACGGCCCAGAAGCGGCCACGGGGGAAACACATAAAGAAGGCCCCTGGAGGGCCAAACCTGCAATAGAGCATCTATGCCCTCTGACATCGGTTCCCGTCGACGACTGTAGAACCAAGCTGCCTTCGCTGAGCGCAACGTGGCCATCAAGTCCATGACCGGCTGCCCCCAACGCTGAACTAGCTGGGCGAATACCCTGGGGTGGAGCTTCCATTCGCCTGCATCCACCTGAACTCTGCTGAGAAAATCTGCAGTCACGTTGTCCTTCCTGGCAATGTGCGCTGCCGAGATGGCCTGCAGCCGGGGCTCTATCCATTCGAACAGAGACCGAGCCTCCGTCTCCAAAGCGACGCTTCCGGTGCCGCCCTGACGATTGATGTAGGCCACGGTCGCGGCATTGTCGGAGAGAACCCTCACTGCCCGGGCTGATATCAGGGTCTCGAAGCGTTGTAAGGCCAATCGCACGTCTCGAAGCTCCAAGCGGTTGATCGACCAAGTGCTCTCCTCCGGAGACCAAAGACCTTGAGCGAACTGGCCGGCGCAGTGTGCGCCCCAGTCCGTTAGGCAAGCATCCGTCAGAAGCGGAACCCAGTCCGGCTGCTCTAAAGGCATTCCCACATGGAGCGATGACGGACGCAGCCACCATCGCAGATCCCGCCGAACTGCCAGCGGGCAAGGTAGACGTTTGGCTAGCGGATTGCATGAAGACTGGACACACTGGAGTTCCAGAGATGCCTGGTATGCTGCTTCCAGTGGTGCTGAAATTTGATTGGTCCAGTCTTCATGCTGCAGGAGGAGGTGCACAACCCATTCATTGAGGACTAAGCTGGAGGAACGATAAGGAAATGCCTTTTCAGATTGTGACCTTGCAAAATATGGCTTCTTCATATATTAAAGATTTGACTATTGTTCACCAGCAGTTGGAGCTTTTGGAGAATAGCGCTCGTTCTAGGAACTTGCACTTTTTAAATTTTCTGAAAACCCATATCTGTCCCCAATGGTACTCTTGCAAAGATACTTTAAGGAGGTTTTGGGTATTCTTAATCCTGAGCAGATTTTGTTTACTAAATGTTACTGTATCTCTCCTAGGCGGTTAGGGGATAGTCCACTTGCACATGCTCCTACAGAAGATGAGGCTGCCGATTCTTTAAATTTGTCTGAGTTTCTTGAAAACGTCTAATGATGTCATCCCTCTAGGCCCTAGGGCAACACTCGTGGTTTCCCTTTCTACTATGGGAGATAAATCTACTATATGGAAACTAGATTTTAAAAAGAAAAATTATATGTTTTGTGAGGCTAAAGTTTTTATTTTCCCTGATGTTGCAATGGAAAGCCTTTCTCTTGTTGAAGACAAGACTTGTGGCTTTGGGCACAAGTTTCTTTCTTAAGTTTCCTTGCAAATGTCTGGTGACTTATCCGGAAATAAAATGTGCTTTTAGATACTTTAAGCTGGAGAATTTTTTCTTGGATAAGGCTCCTCCTTAGTGCCTTCTGATGGGTGTGAAGGGGTATGGTAGTAATGTTCCTAATGACCTTACGAAAACCACTCTGCTGCCTCAGGTACAACCTTAGATCTTAAACCCTCTGGGGACAGGGAAATATCTATGCACCTGAATGTAATTTGCCTTGAAAGGTGTGAGCTAGCTATAAATAAATAAATCAGCAGGGGCCAGGGCAGCTGTCAGAAGAGAAGGGATAATGAATGGTGAAAGGTATATAAAAGTTCTTAAAGAAAACCCACTGTCCTCTAGAAGAAAACTGATACTAGGCTAGACATTCACCTTTCAGCATGACATTGACCTGAAGCCCACAGCCAAAGCTCCAGTGGAGTGGCTAAGGAACAAAAAGGTAAATGTCCTTCATGGCCCAGTCAGAACCTCAACCTCAATTCAATGGAAAATGTGTAGCAGGATCTGAAGATTGCTATCCATTGACGTTCCCTAAGGAACTTGGCAGAGTTTTGTAAAGACAAATGGTCTAATTCTGACAAAGCTAGGTGGGCAAAGTTGGTGAAGACCTAACAGACTCTCAGAGCAGTTTCTCCAAATGGGTGAGTTTTGCGCACACCATGACAGTCATGAACCTCACTTCCAAGTCAGGGTATGTGGAGTATGATCCCAGTCTCTCAAATTTACTGCTAATGCTCAGCATAGTACTTGCATCGTGCCAAAGAGAGCTTCGCTCTGGAGTTCATACGATGTAACAGGTATGGGTAGTTTGCCAAGATGTGCTTGGAAATTCTTCATCAAGCCTGTGGCCCCAATTCTATAAGGCGGATAGCGGGGCTGCACGTCCTACTGGACGTACAGCCCCACTATCCACCTTTGCCGTATGTTGCCTCCCGTCCCTCCTGCACTCACAGAGCTGCTGTTTGTGCTGTGGGGGATGAAGGCAACACGGGGCGGAGAGTGGGAGGAGTTTGGGCAGGACTGGCACCAGGACATAGAGGTCCAATTCCGCTCATGGCTCTGTACGTCCTTGGAACACCGGGGGGGGGGGACGACGACGACACAGCCAGACAATTCAGACAATTCCATGTTCCGTACCCAACTCAAAACATATCTATTCATTGAGCACTTCAGCCACAACGAAGAACTCACAGTGACCCTACATAATCTACAGACACTGGCTCAATATAAATTAAATATTTCACCCCACACCTTCCCTCTCCCTATACTACAATAATCTAATTAGAAATTATAACCACTAAACTGTCGAAATAAGAACAACCAAGGACATCATTTATCTATAGGTAGTGTAAATAAGTTAACAAGAGATTTTGAATCATGTATATATCTGTGATTGATATTTATCTGCATTTGTCATAAGTTGTTTAAAATGTTTTAATGTAACTCATTTGTTAATAATGTAAACCGCTATGATTACTCGATATGGCAATATAAAAGTCACATAAATAAATTAATTAATTACACCTCAGAGGTGGAATAAACACTGGCCACCCCCCCCCCCCCCAAATCGGACCACCAGGCCCTCCATTGGTGCTCTGAGGAAGCAGGTGGGCCCCCACCGCCTGATAAGGGCATGGTTGCCCCCGTCGGTCTTGGCTGTTGGGGAATCGGGGTCCCAAGGAGTGGCGGATGTGCAGGGCCATGGGGAGGATGTCCCTGTGGCGATGCTGGGGCAGTCGGGCCATCTTCCTATGTTCAATCCTGCACTCATGGGAATGTCTTGTACCCGCAGTGCAGAATCGGGTGCTGATGGCCCCGTCTAAGTCAAGGCCGTCCAGATGGCCTTGACGTGCCCCTGATAGAATCAGGCTCTGTGGCTCCCAATACAATTGGAAATATCCCTGTATCTTTCCTGCCACATTTTCTTGGTCTCTGACTGAATTTCTTGGTACTTCAGGATCTTCTGCTTCTCCATACGACTCACAGAATAATCACTTGGAACCGACCCCTCTATTACCAATGCCGTTCTGGTGTTTTTCTCCTTTACCACTATGCCAGGTTTCCTCACATCCAGTTTCTTATCCATCAGAATGGGAGTATCCCAGGTGATCATAACCCCTCCATTCTCTGTAATTCTCTGGGTCGTGATCCCAGTGCTTTTCAGGCATAGTTAAATAAATAAATAAATAAATAAATAGTGTTTACAGAGTTTCAAATATGTGAGGCGTGCTGATTTGTTGTGTCTTTCTGTATAGAAATTTTCCGCCATCAGAACTTTGCAGCCAGCTATGAGGCGAGTCACTGTTTCCAGGTCTTTCTGACAGAATCAACATATCAATGCTCACTGTAAAGCATCTCATCCATAATCCACTGTCCTGGGCTGCAACTATCAATCTCTCATCTTTCTATTTCAGTTCACCTCTTCTTAACCAGTCATGTGTCCGTTCTTGATTGACAAAGGATTCCTGGAGTAACACTTTGCATTTCCACTATATTTGTGCATTTGTCACTTGTTTTTCCTTGTTTGCTGATCTAATTCTTTGAAGAGTTTTTCTTGTTCTGCAAATTTTATTGCTTCCTTTCCTATGTGCACTTTTGGATTGTCACTCATTCCTTCTAGTCGTCAGAATGCTTGTCCAAGTTTGCTTTCATATTTTGGCACTTTTGTGTATTTGGATCTGATGATGCTGTTAGGTAGGCCTGGAGACCTATGATAGTAACTCTGTATGTGTAATCAATCTCTATGAGGCTTAGCTCTCCTTCAGGTCTAGGAATGTATAGTATTGGCATACACTGATTCTTGTAAATTACCTTTTAGGCATGGAAGAGTTTTCTTTTTTTGCACATCCTGTTTTTCAAGATCTTTAAGAGGCCAGTCTACAATCCCAAAGCTGTATGAGAGTACAGCAATTGCCAGATGATTGTGATTATGATTGCCAGATGATTGTTCTATTATGTTAAAGCACTTTTCAATAATGATTTTTTTTTTAATTTAAATTTTTATGCAATTTACATAATATTCACCAAGCAAATATATGCAATTCCATGCAAATACATAACAGGGGAAAACAGAAATCCAGATAGAATAAAAAAAAAAAAAACTCAACCACTAACAGAACCATATCCCCTATTATACATCTAGTCCTCCATAAGACAATCTCAATAGGGTTCCAACAAAGAAATAAACAAAGAAACAAACAGGATAAACCTAAATCATCTTATGAGCATAGAATAATTCACATGGCAGCCAATACAGGAGCTATCCCTCACCCCCCTGTTCCCTTGCCTGAAGAAATTTCAAAAGTTGCACAGGTTCAAAAAACAGAAAATGTTTAGTTTGATATAGCAATACATACTTACATGGATACCTCAATTTAAATTGGGCACCCAGGGCGATGACTCTCTGGCGTAAAGCCAGAAATTCTTTCCGCCTCTTCTGGGTATCCCTCGACAAGTCAGGAAATAATAAGATTTTTGAACCCATAAACAAAGAAAAAGATAATCTACGGAAATAAAGCCTAAGGACCGTATTGCGATCGGATTCAAAGGCAAAGCTGACTAACAAAGTTGCCCTAGAGGTCACAACTTCCAAGGAAGACTCTAAAAATTCAGACAATTCCAACTGGCCCTGTCCATCCCTCCCCCCTGGGCCCCCCTCAGCCACACAACCAGAAAACAACAGCAACATATTGAACCCTAACAATAGGTGGTAAATTATCTGATGGTATCAGGAGAACCTCAGTGAGGTATTTACGAACAAGGACCAGGGGTTCCAACAATGGTGACCTTGGAAAATTTAAAAAACGCAAATTATTCCTCCTTAAGGAATTGTCCATGAATTCTAACCTCCTTAATGCAATCAAACGTTCCTTGGAAACAGTCTCACCCACAATACGCAAATCTTCCACTTTTGTCTCCAGAATTGCCAACTTTTCAGCCTGCTCAGCACACTTTGCTTCCACAGCAGTACAGCGTCCTTTAACCAAAGGAAATTCTTGTGATAAAGCACCCACCACTGGAGCAAGAGATGTTTGGAGAGATGAGATCGCCTCCCATAAGCAGTCCAAAGTCACCTTAGCTGGTTTCTTCAAGCCGCAAATCACCCGCGTCTTGCTCGCTCCTGGCAAAATGATTTTCCGTCGGGCACCTCCCGAAACTTCCTCGTTGGAGTGCACCTTCTCCACCACTCCAGCGCAATAATTACCAGGGCTCGGCGCCATTAGAGAGGAGGAGCCCCCAGGCACGGCCTCATCCTCCTGGCCCGGAGGTACTCCCGCGTCTGCTCCCTCCTCCCGACCCCCACTGGGTTGCGGCGGCCACAGCTGGACTAGACTAAGATCCACTCCATCGCTGCTCAGCTCCTCCAAACCACACGGAGGAGCCGCTGAAGCCATGTTGGCTGGACGCGGGGTACAGAAAGAAACTATCGAGGGTTGCACCGAGCCGCCTGAGAGTGTTGAGGATACCGGGGGCTTCGATGTAGATTGCTTCCTCTTCTTCCCCATAAGCACGGCGTCCAACTCGCAGCCTCTCCGCACTCCGACAGCCAGCGTCTACTCATCCGCCATCTTGGAACTGCTACTCTCTCCCCTGCTTTCTTTAAACATGGAAAAGGAGCTTCAATAATGATTTTAATCTTCTATAGTACTCTTTACTGTTCTTTTCTCTCAGTAACTTTTGCTTGAGTGTCGCTCCTTCCTCTACTCCAAGATATTTATATATGCTTTCCTGTTCAAGTTCCTTGATGTCACAGCCCTCAACTTGGGAGATGTTTTCCATTTTGGTCAATTTTCCTCTAAAAAAAGTTGCCTTAGCACATTTGTCAAGCCAAACATCATTCTGATATCATCAGAAAAGCTTTTCACTACACAGAGTTGCTCTGCTAATATTTGATCACTAGAACTATACAGATTCAGGTCGCCTACAAATTGTAAATGGGATATTACTTCTGGGTTGTTACCTTCTTTAGGATTCAAGCTAAATCTGTATCCAAAAGAGTTGATGTGAATACTAATTAGATTAAGAACCATAGAAAACAGAAGTGGCTACAGGGAATCTCCCTGAAATGTTCCTCACTGGATCTTGATGTTAGGAATGATGTACTAATCATCTTCATACTTTAAAAATAGGGTAGTCTGCCACATTGTCGTGGTGAACTTAATGTACTCTATCAGACCAGGATTTATCTTATACATCTCAAGGCAATTTATTACCCAAGATTGTGGGACGCTGTCAATAGCTTTCTTATAATCAATCTATGCTATACTGAGATTTTTGCTTTCTAAGCACTGGCCATAATGGCCTTATTAACATTAACTGGTCTTTTCTGACTGCCTACATTCCTTGTGTAGCCCTTAAATCAGATATCTGAGTCTGCCCACTGTTCATGTAAGGCCTACTGGCTAGGGACACTTAGGTTCCTGCCTACCCTACCCCTCACCCCACCCGCCCCAGGGCTGCATTGCCTATATAATGCTCACATACGTTGCCATCTATTCTTTTTAATTTGGTGTTAAGCCCATCTTTTCGTCTTCTTCTTCTAGGACTGCTTAATCAGCATGTCGTGTATCCAGTGCAATAACTGTGGCGCTTTCATTCTGAGACGAATCATTTGGAACCTAAGAGCTTGTCCTATGTGGCTCAAGTCAGCTGCCATGCATAAAGAATTGACTACTGAGGGAAGAACTAGCTGCTATGCATAAAGAATTGACTCTACTAAGGGAAGAACTAGCTGCAATGAAACGCTCCTCTTCTAGGATACAAATAGAACAAAGTCCACCACCACTCCCACAAAGAATCAAACATCCCAGGAACAAATGGATCACAGTGGGCTCGAGTAGATTGCGACCTGTAATGCAGAGACATCCTATACATCGAGAGATATCCCTGCATAATGCCTTCTCTGCTTTGGTTAATGAGGATCACCAATCCATGGAAACTGATAGGCCCTTAAATGAGTCAGTCAATGCCCAACCTCTTGCTAAAGCACCTAATATGAAGAAAAACTCACCAAACAGAAAACTACTACCACTTGGAGATTCCATCATCAGAGGCACCAACTTGGGAACACAGTTCAAAGGAGAGAAGATAGTCATGTGCCTCCCAGGCTCTTCAGCCTGCAGGAATACAAACGAAATTATTGATTTACTTAGCGCAGAAAGTGAGCACTCCAAAATTGTAGTTATCATCCACCTGGGTACAAATGACCTGGCTAGAAACAGTGCCTCTGCAGTTCAAAGGGACTTCCAGATTCTGGGAGAGAAACTCAAGCCCATTGCTAACACTATAGCATTCTCAGAAGTTCTGCATGTTCATGGTAAGGGGGCAGAAAGGCTGCATCGCATAAACAGCTTTAATACATGGCTCCAGACCTGGTGCGAATGAGAAGGATTCAGATTTATTGGCAACTGGGGAAACAGATGGACTAGCAAGAGACTATACTATGCGGATGGAGTACATCTCTCTGTCGCAGGGAAAAGAATCCTAAGTGAAAAATTCAGGCAGTATGTGGATATCCATTTAAACTAGAAAAAGGGGGTGACGGATGGAGAAGGACTAGTTCAGGAAGTCACTCCCGGCAAATGCAGAACAACATCAGAAACAGCCACACTTTTAAACCACACATCAACAACAAGTGGGAAGTAGTGGGCAGAACAAAATCAATGCAAAAGACATGCAAGCCAGGTAAATGCTGGAAAGCAATGAGCACAAATGCTTGAAGCTTAGCTAACAAAGTTCCGGACCTGGAAGCCCCAATGGTGGAAATGGACTTGGACATTGTGGCCATTACAGAAACATGGTTTAATGAATCACATGAATGGGATATAAACATAACTGGCTATAATCTATTCAGAAGAGACAGAGAAAGTGGAAAAGGAGGAGGAGTAGCCTTGTATGTAAAAAGCAATATTAAAGCTACTGCAATGCAGGGGGCATGGGGAAAAGAAGAAGCGCTCTGGATTGTGTTGGAAAGAGGAGATGGTACTGTCATCCATATTGCTGTAGTCTACAGACCTCCGACTCATATCGAAGAAATAGATAACGAATGGATTATAGATATTGCAAGAAAGCCACAAAGGGGGAAGTGCCAACATGGATTTAGAGAGGCGCACGGTGTCGAAACACTCCTCACCACTCTCTTTAGCACCATAATAGCCGGAATCGATAACATCCGGCAAGGATATGTGCTCATTTTCATGGACATAGCAGCCGCTTTTGATTCAGTTTGCCACGAGATCCTCCTACAACGCCTCAAAGAGAAAGGGATACGGGACACAGCACTAGAGTGGTGCAAGTCGTATCTCTCGGATAGATGGCAGCATGTACAAACAGGGGAGTCAACATCAGAACCGTTCCACCAGAATCAAGGAGTCCCGCAGGGATCCTCTCTCTCCGCCCTGATGCAGCCTATCTGCGACATCATTCGGTCCTTCAAAGTGAATTGTCTGCTATACGCTGATGATGTTCTCCTGTACATGCCTTTCTCGACAGACAGCCCTGACCTCTCCCCACTAACCGACTGTTTTAATGCAGTATCAGGCTGGCTACAAACACAAAACCTATAAATCCAGCATAAGAAAATGGAGGTCCTATACATCACAAGAAATCCAAACTTCAACACTCCACCCTACCTGAAGGTCAAGGAAGCAGAACTCATTACCAGACCCTCGATCACATACCTTGGAGTAACCTTGGACCAGCGTCTAGACATGAAGACTCACATAATTTAGCAAGAGCAGTATACCATAAAATCCGAACACTCAGACACCTTCGATCCTTACTTGAACCGGACGATTTCCGGACAGTTTATCAAGTTTTAATCATACCGCACTTTGACTATGCAAATGCCATACTCCTTGGGCTCCCTAAAGCCACTCTGCATCCCCTACAGCTGGCGATGAACTCAGCGGCAAGAGTTCTCCAAGGGGCATCTAGCCGGGATCACATGACACCTATCTTGAAACGGCTACACTGGCTTCCCATACAAGGCAGACTTACTTTCAAAAACCTAATACTGACTTTCAAAATCATAAATGGCCTCTCCCCTTTATCCCTATCTGAACTCATACAGCTCAACCCCTCCAATAGATCTAGAAGGTCAACAGCAGTCAATGAGCTAGTAGTCCCAAAAGAAATAACCAATTGTACCCAGGCAACAGCAAACAGGGCTTTTAGGTTCTCTGTGCCTAGATGCTGGAACACCCTCCCATCCAGCATCCGGGCAATCACTGACCTTGCACAGTTTAGAAAGGTGCTGAAACATCACCTCTTCCTTCTGCATTACGCTGATGACAGCTCCTCTAGAACTGAAACATCGAGCTGACCAACGCAGCACAAATGGACCTCCCAGTCACTATTGCACAGATGTAGATAGTTACCCTCGTTCTTAATCCAAGTTCTACCACCTGTTTAATTGTAAACGCGGATCATCCTTGTGAAATGCGTATGTTATATGTTCCATGTGAACTGCACTGATGAGGAATAGCGCGGTATAAAAGAAAATGTAAATAAATAAATAAATATTGGGTGACTTTACCCGATGTGGATTGGAGCACTCCTTCTGCGAATCTGGCAAGAAGCAAAACAATTGTGGATGCTTTCCAAGATGCGTCACTTAGACAAATGGTGATGGAACCAACCAGGGAAAGCTCAATGCTGGATTTAGTGCTCACCAACAGTGAGAGCATGTCGAATATCCGGGTGGGTGCCCCTGTGAGCAGCCACGATCATCACATGGTGTGGTTTGAGATTAAAGCCAAGGTGCAGTTCAATTATAGCAAGCTCAAGGTCCTAAACTTCAAAAACACTGACTTCAGTAAAATGGCCAAGTACCTGAAGGAGGAGTTGGCAGGGTGGGAGGGGATAAGGGAAGTGGAATTGCAATGGGCTAAACTAAAGGTGGCAATAAAAGGGGCAACAGATAAATATGTAAGGAAAGTAAATAAAAACAAGAGGAGAAGGAAACCTATTTCCAAAGAAGTGGCTGCTCAAATAAAGGAAAAAAATACAGCTTTCACAAAATTCAAAAGCTTGCAAACAGAGGAACACAGTAAGGAATACAGGAGCAAATCAAAAGAGACAAAAATAGAAATAAAGAAAGCAAAATCAAAGGCAGAGGAAAAGATGGCTAAAGATGTGAAGTGTGGCGACATAACTTTCTTCAGGTATATTCGGGAGAGGAGGAAAATCAGAGATGGAATTGCAGAACTCAGAAGTGCTGGGAACGGATTTGTGGAAAGTGATGTTGAAAAAGCAAAATTGCTAAACAAATACTTCTGCTCTGTTTTTACTAAAGAAAATCCTGGAGAAGGACCATCTGTGACTCCCAAATATAAAAATGGAAATGAAGTATTTCCTTCAACATTCAAAAAACAACTAAAAACCATTCTGTTCTAGGAATACCTCGGACCAGAAACAAACATTCACCACTGACACCCTCTCCAGACCCTTTAACATACCCACAGATCTACCTACTGATGTCCATTGTTTAAGTCCTTAATGTCTGTCTAGATCATTAATGTTGGCCTCCCCGGTGACAGCCCCCCCACCCTAAGAATTGATTACTTTCCCCCCCCCCCCTCTTTTTGTTAAACCGCTTTGACACAGTGAAAAGCGGGATATAAATACAGTTAAATAAAATAAATAAAAGAAAATAAAAGAAAATATTTATTTATTTAACAGGTTTTCTTTACCGCGTTATCATAAACATTCAAGTAGATACCACACCATTCACTGAAGATGATGTGTTAGAACAACTTGCAAAACTGAAAGTGAACAAGGCCATGGGACTGTATGGGATACATCCCAGGATACTGAAAGAGCTCAGAAAGGTTCTTGCAGGGCCATTAAAGGATGTTTTCAACAGATCCTTGGAAACAGGAGTAGTTCCTCAGGACTGGAGAAGGGTGGATGTGGTACCTCTTCACAAAAGTGGTAACAGGGAAGAAGTGACAAAATACAGGCCCGTGAGCCTTACCTCGGTGGCGGGAAAAGTAATGGAGGCGCTTCTGAAAGAGTGAATAGTGGACTTTCTCAAAACCAACAGGTTGCATGATTGGAGGCAACATGGTTTTACCAAAGGATGATCTTGCCAAACAAATCTGATTGAGTACTTTGACTGGGTGACCAGAGAACTAGATCAGGGGAATGCGATGGATGTCATCTACCTGGATTTCAGCAAAGCCTTTGATACTGTTCCTCATAAGAGGCTTATCAATAAACTCAGTAGTTTGGGGATGGGTCCCAAGGTGGTGATCTGGATCAGAAATTGGTTGACTGACAGACGACAGAAGGTGATGGTAGATGGAGCTCACTCAGATAAAAGGAGGGTGATTAGCGGGGTGCCCCAGGGTTCGGTCCTGGGCCCGGCACTGTTCAATGTATTTGTGAGTGATATTGCTGAAGGACTGCATAGAAAAGTCTGTCTTTTTGCAGATGACACGAAAATTTTCAACAGAGTGGACTCCCCTGAGGGAGTGGATAACATGAGGAAAGATCTACAAAAGCTGGAAGAATGGTCTAATGCTTGGCAGTTAAGATTTAATGTGACGAAGTGCAGTGTCATGCACTTGGGAAGCAGAAATCCAGGGGAAATGTACGCGATAGGGGGCGAGAGGTTGGTGTACATGGACCAGGAGAAGGACCTTGGTGTGATTATTTCTGCGGATCTCAAGGTGGCAAAACAGTACAACAAGGCAGTGGCAAAAGCTAGGAGGATGTTGGGTTGCATACAAAGAGGAATTACCAGCAAAAAGGAAGAGGTACTAATGCCACTATACAAGTCACTGGTGAGGCCTCACTTGGAATACTGTGTTCAGTTTTGGAGACCATATCTTGCAAAGGAGAAGAATGGAAACTGTTCAGAGGAAGGCGACCAAAATGATTTTGGAGCCTGTGTCAGAAGCCTTATGAGAAGAGACTTGAAGACCTAAATATTTACACTCTGGAGGAGAGGAGGGACAGGGGAGATATGATTCAGACCTTTAAATACTTAAAGAGAAATAATGAACAAACAAACCCCAAAACAAAGACATGAGGAGTGGTGGCCTGCACGGAGTGGCAGGTGAACCTACTCTTGCCATCTTACTGGGCAGACTAGATGGACCATACAGGTCTTTATCTGCTGTCATTTATTATGTTACTATGTTACTATATACTGCCCTCTTATTGCCCTTTTGCTCTATTGGCATAATATTATTGGATTAATTATGATCATACATATATTCTGTCTGCATCTACTGTATTGCCGTGAATAGCTTAAAGATTGTAGGTAGACAAGTTACTCTTCTGTAACTTTTGGGAATGTCCCTTGGATCTCTCTTAGGAAGGAGAAACATTCTTCTTGTTATAAGCCTTTGCAGTATTGAGTTTGGCTGCTGGATCAATTGGTTTGCTAGGTCTTAGTGGAGTGACGTTATCTGTTTCAATCAAATGTTGGTCACTCCATCTGGGCCAGGCCTCTTCCCATTTGGTACTTGTTTTAAGCGGCTTTCCAGCTCTTTTGTTGTTACTGCAGGCCATTCCATAGGTTTGATTTTTTCTAAATGTTCCTGTATGTAGGTTAACTATTCTGCTTCTTGATTATGCTCAATGGGGTCCTCATATAGGTTTTTCTAGAATGTTTCTGTTTTAGCTTCGGTTGGTGGTGTTTTTGCCTTATTAATGCTCTTTCTCAATTCCCTATAGAATGGTTTTGGGTTCTATCTAAATAGTCTATTTTGCTATCGTTCTTGTCTGTTTCCTTCATATCTTTGCTGCTATAATGGTTTCCAAAAATGCTTTTAGCAAGTATTGATTCAGGGAGATGAAGACTTACCCAATTATTACATATTACTTTGGGGTTTGGATCGATACAATAACAGCAGCTGTGGGTGCTACTCTATCAACAATGAGCTGCCTGACTGAAGACTGAATATAGTTTAGGACAACTATCCAGAGGGTTACCATGAGTCAACACCAACTCAACGGCACTTAACAACAACAACAACATTTTAGCGGTGTTCTGGAATATATGCTTTGTCTTCCAATAAATCAGATCTTCCTCCAAAAAAGTAAGAAGTATGAGGAGTTAAAAAAACTACTCATCATTTAAATGTGATGAAATGACACCAGAAAATGTGAAAAATGTTCAAGGAAGTGCAGACTTTCAGCACTGCATCGGTAATTTTAACAGCTGCCCCACAGACTCCTTCTGCTTCCTTCTTTTGTCCCTGGAACACTACGCATTTTGTTCTTTTGTAAAATACCCGAACCTGGGAAATGTCTTAACATTATGTCTACAAGAAAGAAATGCGCTCACTATTAGAAGATACCGTACTTGAGTGTTCAAGACCACGCAGGTCTCATCTTCAGTTTGCAGAGTCAACGACATCCTTATGCGATGAAGGCATCTTAGAAAAGGCATGGCCTTAACAGCTTGCTCTGTTTTGCAAGGTGTGTGTGTAAAGAATTCAATTTTAAGGAAAGAAGCTTCAGCCTTGACTTTGAAGTCTAAGCAGTTACAGAGAAGTGAGCAAAGTGACTTCTGGCAGAGGAGAGTGGTGGAGTCAGTCGCAAGAGGAAGTCAAGCAGCAGATGGATAGCTGTGGGGGGGACTTGAATTGATCCCTTCGTCTTTCAATGAGTGCAGAAGGGAACAAAGGAAGGTCTCTGGACTGATGCTGAGTGTCATCAAAAACTTGAAAGAACTGTAAGACTGCAGCAAATCTTTTATTAGTCACCTCTTTTAGCAATACTCACATATTCTTATCTTACAGCTATAATACAATTCTTCACCCTAATTCCGGGATGCCTTGTATCCTGACTGGCCAGAGTGTACACTGCATTCTGAATGTGCTTTTACAGTATATCATAGTGAGCCTGATTCCATCCTGGATGTCCAGGCCCTCTGTGCGCCCGGTCGGAACCGGACGCACAGAGAGAGTCATGATTCTGATCCCGCGGGCACATCTATCCCCTCAGGATCAGAATCGTAAACAGGCCTGTACTGCAGACTAGGACCCCGATTCCGTTTGGCCTGCCTGTACAGGCTTTGCCCAACTAACTCAGTCAGGGCTTTTCAATGGAGCTGTGGCACCATGACGTCCGGTTGCCATGGCACCATGGCTCAATTGAAAAGCCACGATCCACAGCTGCCGGCTCTCAAAGTGCTTTCCCCACAGCCTGACCCCCGATCTGGCCTCCCAGGACCAGGGTCAGCTGCGGGAAATGCCCTCTACCCCTGCCGCCCTTTCCCAGCCCTGGGCCTGCCGTTCCTTCCACATCGGGATCTTATTCCACCTCACAGGAATAAGTTCTCCATTCAAGCCTTCGGCCCCGGACGTATAGGGCCAACATTCAAAACGGCCCTGTATGATTGGGGCCGATGACCACCCACCGCCCACCCTAACACCGCCACTGATCTGACTCTTCCCCGCCCCTATCTAACTTCCCCATACAACGAGCAGGGAAGTTAGACGGGGTCGGGAAGGGGAATGAATAGCGGGGATGGACATCCCAACGGATCGTCCATCCCCACTATTCGTGCCACGGAAGGAGCCTAAGTGTGTTTTGGAAAGGAAAGCCACATAATAAATGGAGATCTGACACGTCCCTTCTCAGGGGCTGGCTACTTGTAAGGGTATTGCGATTGCAGTTCAGGCAACCTCCACCTGAGCAGAAGGAGGGGCCAAACTTTTTTTTTTTTTTTTTTTTTACTCTTTCCAACCTAATAGGTGGTTGGAAAGAACTTGTATATAAGTGATAGAAATGCCTGTGTCTATCTGGAGGCAAAATAACTCTTTGAAAATGTAACAGAATGGGGCCAAATTTGGTGTGGGGGGAAAAACTCCACTCTGCCCTAGCAGCATGTGTTGGGGCGGAGACAGAGAAAGGTGGGGACAGTTCCACCATGACGCAGGAGGGCAGGCATTTGTAGGCTATGGCAGCTGTGCTGAGCATAAATAACACGGGTGCTACTACTGTCACGTCAATGGGTGGCACTAGCTGCTCACATGGCGGTTTTACCATGGTGCAGTGCAGTAAATGCAGGGGATGTATATAGCATGCAGCCCCACATTGGCAAAGCGGGCTATGCCCACATTACTGGCACAGGGCTTAGTAAACATACAGATCAGATCAGGGCTTTCAGAGACATAACCCCCCCCCCCCTCCCCAAAAATGACCCAGTGTATTTGTATGCGAGAGGCAGGTTCAGTCGCTACAGCATAGATAAAATGGTACACGGAAACGTAAGATCGGGAACTACCCCTTTCAAACGGCTTCTCCGCTCTCTTTTACAATCCCAGTCACAGACTTTGTCTTTGACTGGATGACCAGGGAATTGGACCAAGGGAGAGCTCTAGATGTGGTGTATTTAGATTTCAGTAAAGCCTTTGACACTGTTCCTCACAGGCGACTTATAAACAAACTGAGCACCCTAGGGATGGAACCTAAAGTTACTGCTTGGGTTAGAAATTGGTTG
Source organism: Ichthyophis bannanicus (assembly GCA_033557465.1). Taxonomy (NCBI): domain Eukaryota; kingdom Metazoa; phylum Chordata; class Amphibia; order Gymnophiona; family Ichthyophiidae; genus Ichthyophis; species Ichthyophis bannanicus. The sequence continues at coordinate 48,243,818 of CM066035.1, forward strand.
GGTGGGAGGCGACAAAGAGTACAAGTAAATGGAGCTCACTCTGAGGAGAAGGATGTTACCAGTGGTGTACCCCAGGGATCTGTCCTTGGTCCGATTCTTTTTAACATCTTTGTTAGAGATATAGCGGAAGGGCTGTTGGGTAAGGTGTGCCTCTTTGCAGATGATACCAAAATCTGCAATAGAGTAGACACCCAGGAAGGTGTAGATAACATGAGGAGGGATCTAGCTAAGCTTGAAGAATGGTCTAGAATTTGGCAGCTGGGATTTAATGTTAAAAAATGTAAGGTCATGCATTTGGGCTGCAGCAATCTAAGGGAGCAATACAGTATAGGAGGTGAAGTACTTTTGTCCACTAAAAAAGAGCGGGATCTGGGCGTGGTTGCGTCTGATGATCTTAAAGTAGCTAAACAGGTAGAAAAGGCGATGGCAAAAGCTAGAAGGATGCTTGGGTGCATACGGAGAGGAATGGCTAGCAGAAAAAAGGAGGTGATAATGCCTCTGTATAAGTCTTTGGTGCGACCTCATTTGGAGTATGGTGTGCAATTCTGGAGACCGCACCTTCAAAAGGATGTGAACAGGATGGAGTCGGTGCAGAGGGTGGCTACTAAAATGATTAGTGGGCTTCATTATAGAGCATATGAGGACAGACTTAAGGATCTTAATATGTACACCTTAGTGGAAATGCGGGATAGAGGTGATATGATTGAGATGTTTAAATACCTCCGTGGCATAAATGTTCAGGGAGAGAGCCTCTTTCAATTGAAAGCAAGTTCTGCTACGAGGGGACATGGGATGAGGGTGAAGGGAGATAGATTCAGGAGTGATATGCGGAAATATTCCTTTATGGAAAGAGTAGTGGATCCATGGAATAGTCTCCCAGTGGAGGTGGTAGAGATGAGGACAGTAACTGAATTCAAAAAAGCATGGGACCAACACAGAGGATCTCTGAAGATAAAAAGGGGACTGTTGTAGTTGTTGATATGGAAGGACAGACTAGATAGGCCATGTGGTCTTTTTCTGTCATCATGTTTCTATGTTTCTAAACAGAACACAGATCCACACACACAACGACTGGAAAGAATTTCACAAGCAAGTCTCCACATGCTTTTCCCACTTGCCATTATTTAAATTGCACTTTTACAGTATGGTGAAGCTTGAAAAGGCAATTTCAGCATTACAGATAAAAAGACCCCCTTTGCCTGCCAAGCACAGACTTCTCTTGGCAGAGGCAGACCTTCACGCTGGTGCTGGGGACTTCACTGGGAGGGAGGGAAGGAGGGAGACTTTCCTACATTTTCTGATGTTTTAGTCATCAAAATTTCAAATCTGAATGAGCTCAGAAGTTGGCAGAAAGTTGAGGCTGATGATTGCTATTTGTACCCAGTGTACAACCCCCTCCCCAAAAACCTGAATGTTCAGTGGAGTGCCCCTACTTCATTTCTCAGGTAGTACTGTAAGACCCTTGAGATCTGTTATTAGAGTTGCCATCCTCTCCAGGGTTGTCTTGGAATTTTTAGGAATTAAAAGTAAGCATCGAAGACAATCCCACAAGCAGGTTTGCAGAATACAAAGAGTGAATCAGCTTATCGTGCCATTGGATTTCCATTGGTAGTTCAGCTGGCATTTGTAATATCAGGATTTAGAGGGCAAGATGCCATGCATGAAGATAGCCACAGCACAGCCAGCTTCTAGTTTGATCTAGGATGCTTGAACGCTTCCTAACTGTGAGAAATTGGTGCTCGTGCACACGCACATACACATCCATACTCACTATAATGTATCCAGTTGATGCCAGTACTGGTAACCCATAGCAATGAAATGGAGAGACCCCTAAGGTTCTACCAGGTTTGGGAGTAGAGACCTGTAATGGTCCTACTAATTATTGTGTATGTGGCCTTTTATGTCACCCTATACTTTCCAGAATCGGGAGAACTCTCCCTTAACAGTGAGCTAATGGTAGGAGGAGACCGCACGCTGGAGGGAAACATGAGTGTTAAGGAGAGGCGAACTGAAACCTAAGGTGACAGGCTGATATTTTCAGCTCTCAGAGTGGATTATAGACAAGATGGTTCACAGCGAGCATAAGAAAGACTGGTAAAACAGACATATGCAGGTTCTGTAAGAAAGAGCTGGAAACACTCACATTGTAGTTGGTTATGAAGTTCTGATAATAGAAAATGTCTATACAAAAAGACACAACAAGGTGGCACAACTCATCCACTGGAAACTTTGTAAGCACTGCAACATCACTGTACCAGAAAAACATTGGGATCATGATCCTAAGAGAATTACGGATAATGAAGAAGTTCTGATAGCTTGGGACATTCCCATTCTAGCAGATAAGAAACTGGATACAAAAAAACCCGACATAGTGGTAAAGGAGAAGACACCAGAATGGCATTGATACTATAGGTGTCTGTTCCCAGCAATTATTCTGTGAATCATGTGGAGAAGGAGAAGTTCCTGATGTACCAAGAAATGCAGTCAGAGACCAAGAAAATGTGGCAGAAAGATACAGAAATATTTCCCATCATATTGGGAGCCACAGGCCTGATTAGTAGGAATTTCCAATCACACTTGACAAGTTGTCTATACATGCTACATCTTATGAACCCCAGAAGGAAGCTGTCTTGCATAATGTAAGTGCACTGGCAAGTGTTAGCACTAAAATTGAGAGGCTGAGATCATTCTCCACGTACCCTGACTTATCGAGTGAGGTTCATGACTGTCATGGTATGCGCAAAACTACCCATTTGGAGAAATTGCCCCCAAGGGAAAATTGAATGGTATAAATACCAAGCCAAAAGGCAGTTTCTTGTCTTTGGCTGGCAGAACCATGGTACCATACAGGAGCTGGGAGGCTTTGACTGGCTGCTTAGGCCACTACACCTCATCATGTCTGCTCATCGGTTGACTAGCTCAGCCAACACCGTCATACCGCTTAAGGAGTCGGGGCAAGAGAAGTGAAGTGAAGAGAAGGATTCGGAGGACAACCCTCAGATATGAGACAAAGAGAACCAGAGTCATATAGGAAAAAAGTGCCCGCTGCCACATCTGAGTCAGTCTTCAGATGACTCCATTTGCCTCCATTTTATGCAAATCTCTCTCGTACATATTCATTGTGGTTATCATGAAAACTGAGAACCCCTGTCTTAGATTATTGTCTGACTATTGAAGACTTTCAGTAAACTTTATTAGTTTATTCTAAACTGTTGGCGGGACTGTGAGTTTATTGAAGTGGAAATAAGTGGCAGAATGAGTGATCCCAGGGGTCAACAGCCTGCCAGTCTTAGCTGGTCCCATCTCAGATCTAGGAGAATGCATTACCCAAAAATGTTTGGCTCGTTTATAAATTTTGCAAATTTTTTCTATTTTTTGTGTACTTTTTCATGGTTTTTCAGACATTCATTCTAAATGTGCACCTTATAAGTGGCATTTTAGAAAAGCCTCTCAAGTGCAATCTGGGACGTCCAGGCGAAACGTGCAAAAAAATTCTGGGAATGTCTCTGCTCTGATTTTAGAAACATAGGCACCCCTAACGAGGACATCCATGTTCTTGATATGTCCCAGCCATGGCTACTTCATGCCCCCATTCCGACTTGGATGCCCTCGAGCCTGGGATGGCCACAGACCCAGCTTCTAGAATGGCTCCAGGGATGTCTCTGTGTTTTGTACGTCATTATGCCCATTTTCAGATGTCCAAAACACAAACAGGTCTTCTAAAATAAACCCCTATATGCGCACTAGGGCTTCTTTTCATGTGTACATTGATCATACACACATTGATTTGTAGGTATACCCACATAAGAATAATTTGCACACGTTTAAAATGTTTAGGTTCCCAAACTGAATATGCGCTCATGAGTGCACACCCTATGCAGAAACCCGTCATTACTGAGTGTGCTGTCACCCCTGAAGTAGATGCCCCTGGTCTCCCCACAGAGTGAAGAATGCCCAGTGAGGGACACCAGACCTGGAGGGGCTACAGAAATAAGACTCTCTCTTCACAGCCTGCAAACTACAGCCCCAGCATCCAGGTTCCTCTGCAGGGCAGGTTTTTGCAGGCGCGTGGATTTGATTCTCTGTGCACGGTAATTTGATCTGGCTTTTTGTAGACAGAGAAATGCAATGCTTAGGTACAAATCTGATTACTGGCAGAAAGCAGCTGGCATGCTTCAGTTTCATCAGTCGCTTTACTGCCACCATCAGCATAATCCTTTTCTATTATCATGGGTACGCAGCTATCTCCTTCCTTCCCTTTTCATCACTCTTGTAACTCTAGCCCACCACTTCTCTTAGTGTCCCGCTTGAGAAACACTCCATCTCCTGTCCCATCTCCCTTATCAGACTTGCTCTCCTTATAAACAGGTTATTTGCCCCATTCTCTTAGTCATACGTAGTGGCTCAGTAGCAATGCTCATAACCTGACTTCGCTTCCTAGGTGCAGCTTCTGCACCACGGACCGGCCAGTGCTGGGGACAATGTGCAGACGGCATTAAGACCTGTGTTAGAGATGTGGAAACCCCAGTCAACACTTATTAGCCTCATGAAACATATAGATATGTCGGGTTCTGGAGGGAGCCGTAGTTTATGGCTCCTGGCCAAGGACTATCACTGTGGTAGCTGAGTTGGTGAGAAGTGAGAGGATTAAACATGGAGAAAAGTCCCAGATCATTGGGAACTGAAGACTTATGGCACAATAGCCCAATAGAGGCCAGTTCTGATTGAGCTGGAAGCCCAAAGGGCCAAGAATAAACTGCCAGGCCACCACCCAGTGCTTCCAGAACCCTTATTCATGACACTGCTCATCCATTAATTATGCAAAATCACAATATTTTAGGATTTTGCTCAGTTGCTTGCAAGTTATGTCGGTACCTGAGGCAATGGAGGATGAAGTGGTATCCCTGGTTCTCAGCCTATTCGGGGCCAGTGCAAAGATATGAGGCACTCTAGTCGAACTCTCATTCCTGGTGCCCTCCCCACCCCCATTGTCTGCACCCCTCTCTGGCACCCACAGCAGTGGCATTGACATTAAAACAGCAATGCATCGCTTATCCAAGGCCTGCGACTCTGCCTGCTGGTGGTCTGCACTCTGACCAGCCACTTCCACATCCTCCAAATGCAGACTTTCTGTTTGCATGGGGGCGGAAGCAGCTGGTCAAGGCTAGACAAGCATAAGAACAAAAGAAATGCCATACTGGGTCAGACTAAGGTCCATCCCTGTTTTCAACAATGGGCAATCCAAGTCACAAGTACCTGGCAGGTTCCCAAAAAGACACACAGGTTGCACAATGCGTGTCCCGGGGCAAGCAGTGGATTTCCTGGGTCCTCTTTAATAATGGATTATGGACCTTTCCTCCAGGTACTTGTCCAAACCTTTTTGAAACCCAGCTACATCGTGTTGCTGTTATAATGTCATTGCTGCTGCTGTGGGTCCCAGAGAGGATGGCAGAAGGTTAACCCCGAAAGGCTGGTGCACCAGGTGGCCATCTAGTTCGCCTAATGGGTAGCAATGGCCCTGATCCCATTGTTTCACCATCATCCCCTTGGTGGTCACACACCAGAGAGAATAGAGTTTGCTGCGTATGTGAGGCCGTGACCATCCACAGGAGCAAATCCTTACCACAGCATCTCGTCCTGTTCTAGGGACCCCATACCCATTCGCACAATGAATATGCGTGAGATAGATCTGCATGCACTGCCTCCATGATATGTAAATTTATCTCATACATATTCATGTAGTTATCCTTTGGGGTCCCCAGGACAGCTTTGGGAAGTTCTGTTTTAGTAGCTTCCATACAAACCACATACCTGTGGGGGGAGGGGAATTCCCATGGCTGGGTCTGTACTACATAATAAAAACTGATAAAGTGGTGAGCGTGTAGGGCACTGGGTGATTTAGATCGACAGAGTCCCAGCCAGGCAGATTTTCAGGATAGTCACAATGAACATTCATAGTAACATAGTATATGACGGCAGATAAAGACCAGTCATAAGATGAATTTATACATCATGGAAACTGTGAATGAAAATCTATCTCATCCATATTCATTGTGGATATCCTGAAAATCGAATTGACTAGGAGTCCCCCCAGACAGGTTTGGGAACCACTGCTGAAGGTCTCCGTGATCTGATAGGCAGATGTGGATCTGACCTTGACGGATGCGATCATGAATGGTCAGTTCCTCAACCTCCCTCAACTTCCTGCACGTTCTTAAGCTATGTGCATGAGGCACGAGGGTATTTACGGCTCTCCATGCTCCACAAGTGTTCAAATGAAAGCTAGTGTATTTTAAAATACATCAGCACTATTCTCTTTATTTGGGCGGGGAGGGGCTTTCTTTTTACAAAAACATCAAATTGCGGCTTTAATAGAAACATGATGACAGAAAAAGACCACATTGCCTATCTAGTCTGTCCTTCCATATCGGCCATTACAACAGTCCCCTTTTTCCTTTACTGATCCTCTGTGTTTGTCCCATGCCTTTTTGAATTCAGATACTGTCCTCATGTCTACCACCTCCACTGGGAGACTATTCCACGGATCTACCACTCTTTCCATAAAGAAATATTTCCACATATTACTCCCAAGCCTATCCTCTTTCACCCTCATCCTATGTCCCCTCATACCAGAGCTTGCCTTTAATTGAAAGAGGCTCTCCCCCTGTGCATTTATGCCAAGGAGGTATTTAAATGTCTTTATCATATCGCCCCATCCCGCCTTTCCTCTAAAGTATACATATGAAGATCTTTAAGTCTGCCCTCATATGCTTCATGTTCAAAGCTAATCTGAGAAAAATCTTCAGTGACAACAGAGGTAAATCTTTTTCTTTGCCTGTCACTTTTTGTTTGCAAGGGCCACTTCAGGAAGACAGCAAAAGAGTTTCATGAGAGATAATATTATCGACAAATCCAAGGCACAGTCGGAAGATTTCTCACAAATGAACAGTGAAAAAAGCTGTGTGTAATTAAAATGTTCTAACTTGTAATGTTAAATACAATTGATATGCACAATTCAAACTCTTCTCTCCTTTTATGCATTGTTCCCGAAGAGGTATTATTCAACATATATTCTCTTTGATTTTCCTGTTAAGGTTGATCAAAATTGCTCGCTATTATCACATACCTATTTCCGAACTTGCGACTTTTGAATGACATAATCAGAATGGTAGATGAACACATTATGGAACCTGCTCAAGATTGTTTCTCAACGCTGGCTTATGAGGACCCAAACCTGTTGAAGCTTGGAAGCACAGCAGGTTGGTCAGTAGTTGAGTGAGGACCACCAGCAAGGCTGGATGCTATAGATTAGAGAAAGCACTGGTAAACCTCTGTAGTATCCTGCCAAGATAAGGTCACTGGGGCTGTGATCACCTAACACCCAGACACAGGCAACACGAGGTAAGGAAAACAAGCTCAAGGTGGTAAAGAGCCCCAACTAAGTGAGAAGAGAAAAATACAACATTAAAGATAAGAGCGTTGCCGGCTTGATGGTAGAGAGGCCACTCATTTGGTTGAATTTGCAAACGATGCTGCCTCTAAATTCTAAGTCATGAAGGTCACATTGAATCAGGGGAATGCAGTAAATAAACAGTGCTGTATGTGTTCTTTTTCCTATACCCTTCTTCTAAGCATTTCCCGTTCCTTCCCTCTCTCATCCTCTGCTTGCCATCAAAGACAAGAAACTGGGTTTGAGAGACAGTTTAGCGAGTGTCATTTTTGTTAATCTTTAAATAATTCTTGAGACAGAAGCAGTCTGGTATAAGCAAGCCATCATGGAGGCAACCAGCCGTGCGACAACAGTGGCTCTACTCATAGCTGCCAGGTCTATGGGTGTGTTGATGCTTCAGTTTGCCCAATATTCTGTCTTGCACTCCCTTGGGTCAGGAGCCAAAGGTTCTGTGATGGTCAGCCTGCAGGGAAGGCCAGGAAGGAAGCCCTTGTGTCATCTCCAGACTCTTTCTTCCACCTTGCTGCACCGTATGCCTGGCATAGATTACCCGAGTCGATACGTCAGGCTCCATCTCTTGTGCTATTCATATCCAGGCTCAAAACCCACCTCTTCAAGGCTACTTTTGTATCCTGACCCCTTAAACTACTTTAGCCCCTTGTTTGTTCTGCCGTAAGTTCCGTTTGTTCTGTAAGACTGTAAGTTCTGTTGAGCGGGGACTGTCTCCTCTGTGTTTGTGTACAGCACTGCATTTGCTTAGTAGCACTATACAAATGATTAGTTGCAGTGCATTTTTCCTAGAAAAAGGTGCCGGGACTCATATGCAGGGATTTTTCATTAATACACCAGGACCATGAGTCAGTTTTAGCAAACAATGAAAAAGGTGCCAATATCCATACCACCACGTACCCCCTCTAAAAAGCCCTGATTAGTAGTGTAGTAATAGTAGTCATTCTCTGCAACTGCTCTCACCTCCCACTAAGGGCCATAGCAAGGGCTGTGCGGCATTGCGGCCGCAGGGGACACACCTATGGAAGAGGCGCCGATGTTATCACTGAAGCTTCCGGGAAGCTCAAGAAGTGAGAGTTCTTGTGTGCGGCTAGGTAGGAAGGAGGGGGAGGGGGGGTGCTAGCTTCGTGAATTGCATAATGTGCATTGCTTGCTATGGCTCTGAGTCCCACTGCAGTCTATTGGCTGCCTACAGGGCCGACCACAGAGTTAGTTCAAGGTGTTGGCGACCTAGACTGACCTTAAGCTTTAGACACACACTCTCAGCAGTCAAAATCTATTGTTTAGCTTTGAATGCCCTGCTCTTTACCCCCCCCCCCCTCCCCCAGAAGTTGCCACACTAGGCAACCATCTAGTTTGTCTAATGGTAGGCCCAGCCCTGGCTGTCTAAGGAACATCTGCACAAAGGGGTGCAGGGGAACAGGGAAACAGCAGCAGCAGAGTACCGCAAACAGACTTCCTGCTTTTGGTCTGCGATAGGGATGAGGAGAAGTGTTGGCAGAGGTGCTGGGAAAGGCAATGAGAAACTTCTGGAGGAGCAGGGGACGGGCAAAAAGGACTGAGCAGGCAGAGGGTCTATGAAGGGGGTGGGAGAAGGATTCAGAAAGCTGCTGAGAGAGAGGAGAGGCTAGCTGTAAAAGGGGGTGCTGGCTGGCTCCGGAAATGAGAGGAGGGATCGTGATTCGGAGAAGAGGAGAACTGAGCAGAAGGAGATGGAGAGGGGGGCTGTGGAAGAGGGAGAAGAGGAAACTTAGGCTTTGAGGGCTGGGCTGTGAGGGGCAAAATATCTGAGAGATTGAACACAAGTTGCGAGATGGAGAACAGAACTGACAGAGGGGGATGAGAGCTGGGAGAAAGGTGGTGAGGCATCAGCAACAGGGATTCAAAAGGCTGAAGGCATCTTCTAGAATAAGTAGCGTATTCAGGTGTGAACTTTCAAAGATAAGTCCAGGTCAAGCAAGACTGTGAGTTAAAATAACATAAATGCAAATCATCTCTTCTTTCTAGGGTAAGATCACACGTCCCCCCTCTAAAGAGAGAGCAAACCCTGCTTGCTGAGACTCAAGGCTGCAAAAATCTCCCTGATGCATTTTACCTTTAGCTTTCTTGTTGACCTGATGAAGACGCTCCTGGTTTTCAGCAACGACGGGCTCAGCTAAAAATGAACAAGGCTTGAGTAAGTCTAAGGAGGCCAGTGAAAGAGGCGATATATCATTTAGAGCAAACTTTCAACTGTATCCTCCCCCCCCCCCCCCAACTCCCAGCTATTCTCTGTGATAGGCAGTGGTAATCCAGACTGAAATTGCCGTATTATGAATGGAGGGGGCGGGGGGGGGGGGAAATGTTCCACTTTTCATTATTGCCCATGTAGACAGAAGATGGAAATAACCAGCTTCCAGACAGCCTGCCAAGATGCGCTGCGTATGCCTTGTAGCGCTATACAAATGATTAGTGGTAGTAATGAGTGACCAACTGGAACACCCTCCAGAATGAAATATTCCAATTCAACAGTGCAAATAAAGCAGAGGGTGAAGAAACAAGGAGGGAGTGTCTGGACTGGAAATGGTGGGCTGGCATTCACCAGAGAGCCGCAAGAGAAATTCTCCCCTTCACTTACAGAGCTTGCTACGGCACGTTGGACACTGTAGGTTAATGGAACAGCCTACCACAGGAGTCGCCTGGCACTGGAAGACGTTTTCATTGGCACACCACTCTACTTGAACCATCCCCTACCCGGCCACTGCAAAAGCTCTACACCACCAAACAGCATTTTTGAAATTCGCTCATAACTGTGCCGGCCCACAAGATTTGTGGATTCTATGTGCACCACAGAGTTCCCCTTACCCACTCTTTCTGACCCCCTCAACCCCCATCTCCACCAAATTAAAGCAGCTACCAGCAGCAAGGGTGATGTTTATACTGGATACCAGTGTTTCCCAAACCCATTTTGGTGACCCTAAGACTAGCTGGGTTTTCAGGACATCCATAATGAATATGCACATCATGAGGGCTTAGCACCTGCAAATAGATTGCCTGCATATTCATGGTGGATAACCTGATAATCTGACTGACCGTGGGGTTACCAAGGCAAGTTTGGGAAGCCCTTCTGTATAATTGCCATAACTCAGACAGGGCTAGCTGTGGAATATATATACTAGTCAGCTGTAACTCTAGAAGGGAGACTGCACAGCACGGAGCGGTAACCTTCTTTAAGCATGTGCCTGTAAAGTAGCAACGTTGCTGTTAGCAGTGTAGATGGAGGTTGGGATCTCCTGCTGACAGCCAGAGGTGCAGAGAGACTGAAAGAGGTCGCTTGTGTGGGGTTGCTAGTGAGAAGCAGAACCCATCGAAAGACTCCTGTATTTTTGTTAATGTTTAAACTCTTTGTACTGAAAATACTCAAAACACGACAGCTGGGAGTGCATTTTATGCAACCCAGCAGCTTTTATGCAACCCAGCAGCTAAACAATTTAGAGTGTGCATTTTTCAACATTCTTCAAATCCCCCCCCCCCCAACCCCATGCACAACCAAATGAATCTCCAAGGAGACCAGATCCCTACCATTCCCTAGCCCTCCCTCCTTACTTATCTGAGCCAAGGAAGTGTTTTCATTAGCTTGCATTGTTCATTGATGCACTTTTAAAAAGTGTAAATGGCCCATTTCTCAGGGTAAGCCATAGGTGTGCCATTTACCCCAAGGGGCTTACAGAAATATTTATTTTCCCCCAGTCCTCTCCCCGCAGCATATGTACTCTCTATTCCAGAGGTCAGTTTGTGGCGGGGGAAGGGAATACCACTCGAGGGAGAAAGAAGGGCTGCAGTGAAGATGCAGAGGTTAAGAATATGACACAGGGAGATATTGGACCGTAGGAGTGGACAGGAAGGGGGAGGAAGTGGGAAGGTGCTGGACTACAAGGGGGTGGGAAAAAGAGGGTAGGCTAGAATGTGGAGGGGGTGAGAGAAGGGATATGCAGAAAGGGGGGGGAGAGATGGAAGATGCTGGATTGTGATGGGGGTGTGGCGATGCTGAACCCCCTGTAGGTGGACAGAGGACAGGAAGCTGCTGGACTATAGGGGGAGGAGAGAGGAATCTTGCAGGGGGATGTTTGATTATGGGGGGTGATACTGGACCATGAAGTAGAGGAGAAGGTGAGGAGACACTGGGGGGTGCAGGAAAGGAGAAAGGGGACAGGAAAATGATGATCCATGGAGATGGATAAAGAAAAACGCAGGAACATAGCTAACACTGGGTGAGCCCGGCACATAGGCAGGGGTCGCATATGTAACCTCTAGCAGGCAGCATAGTTCAGGACTGATGTGATTTAATTGTTTCTCCTTCTGAATTATAGGACAACGGGTAAGCAAATGCTCATATCTGATGGTCCCGTTCAATAATTTATTGTTTTAAGCATGGTTTTTTTTTTTTGTGAGTTTGGTTACTCTTAAATTTGGCATGTTACGGATAAAGTTCTGTTTGTATAAATTTGTCCTTGGATTTTTCTTGTACTTCTGCTTTGGGTAAACATTCTGCCACATGAAATGCATCATATCCGCTTTTAAGTTGGTCGCAGACATAATAATACCGAGGATTACGAACGCAACATTTAGAGATGGTAAAAATTCTGCCCTTTCCTGCCTCCTTGATGCAGAGCTATCGTACACCCATATACGAGGTAATTTAATGAGAAGCTGTGCATAGATACACGTAAATCACTGATTCTCAGTGATTTATGTGCATGAACGGGCCTTTACGCATCTAATTTAGCCGGTCACTATTCTGTACATACGTGTATCAAGCCGATGGCGCATGCTTTTGCTGTGGGCGTGTACAGGAATGGAGCTTGAGCAGAACATAGGCACGAATCGTAACCTAGACGTTATAAGATACTATAACTTACTATAACATGCTATAACATGCTCCTTAAAAATCTAGGCCCGGGAACTTACACCAGCCCTAAGATTGGTGGAACTGATCACCCCTAGATTTATCACACGTATCCCACCACTTATGACCCTATTTTGTAAAGCTAAGTATGAGTGTACTTGACTTCATTAAATGGACACGATAGACGTGCGCAAAGACAAGTTTATAAAATTCCCCGCATAATGTTTGCTTCCTCCAGCAGGCAGGCCATGAGCACATTCCCGGACATGAGTTAAGGGCTTCGTCTCTCTAAATGTTTATTATATACCGCCGAGCACTTCCTTCCTGCCTCAGCGGAGTAACTCGCTATTCAAATAGACTGAATAGAATAGGCTGGAAAGCTGTGCAACTGGATGCCAATCAATAGAGAGTCATGAAACATTCAGAGGAGACCATCAATTATTTACTCCACGGCCCCTTTCTAACAATTATCCTCCTTCCCATTCAAATGGAGAACCTTTAATTACCGGCTCGCCTCTGCAGCCAAGTGCGATAGATTTGAGCAAAGGCAACTTTGTGCCATCCTGGTCACCAGCTGCAACATTTTGCTGCTTTTTTTTTTTCTTTTCAGAAGGTTGCAATCCTAAAGGAGCAGCAGGCTCCCTGTTCCCAGAATGAATAGAGTCAGGATAAAGTCCCTGGAAGAACAGAGATGTGATTCTATCCCGCCTCATACAAAATGTCTTTCCTTTCTGGCCCCCTGTATTATACAGCGCTCTGTTTCTATCTGTTGAAGCACACTAATGTGATAGGAAAAACCAGCAACACTCGCTGACCCAGGCCCTCATGTCCATCTGGGTCTATTCTTGTCCCCCCTCCCCCCACACTTAATTTTTATGTAACTTGTACAGATAAATGGCCGTGTGATTAAGGGGGTTATTTTAGAAGCCTTATTCGGGATTTACACGTGCGTAGTCATGCATACACACACATGTGTAAATCGCATCTGTGTTTAAATGGCCATTTTAGAAAGAGTTCACTTTACACATGGATGTCCTTAGTTTGTGGAAGTTTCAAGGGGGCATGTCCAGGGTGTGATATAGGGAATACACGTATAAGCCCAAAATTGTGTACTTTGGGATTTACATCTGCTCTCTGGCATGTATAGGCTCTTAAAGAGTGCCATTTGGGCCGGCCCTTTACAGGAGGGATTAAGGAAGTTATCGCCTTATTCCCTCCTAAGTTATTTTTCCCTCCGAATTAAAATCTATTTGAAAAAGCTGCCTCTTTATTTCGGTAGCAGCATCTATATGTTTATGTTTGCAGAATGTCTCACATGCATGTGTATGTGCCAGGTTCCCTCTGTCGATGTTTCCTACGTGTAAATTTTAAAATGGCTCATCCCGCTGCACATAGATATACATCCCCATGCATTCCTGGTCTTCCTTCTGTATATTTTAGAAACAACTCCATCTTGAGCAGAGCTATTTCTAAAATACTGTCAGAACTGCATGCACACCCGACCTCGACGTTTCAGTTCCAGTCTTCACGTGTTATCTATAACGTGCCTTCATGGCTCTGATGGATTTCTGGCAATGCTGCAGACTTCTGTGGAGGAGGATTGTCCTACTTGGGTTGGCCAAGGCTGTAGATGTTGCCGAGGAAATGTTCAGAGCTCTCCAGGGAGAGGAAACGCTCCAAAGTTGATGATGACTCGGCGTGAATGCATGCCAGGTTACAACGTGTTTCTATGATCTCTGGCCTCTAGATGATGGTGGGGGAGGGTTAACAATGGGTGCAGAGAGCCTTTGGTGTCACTTCTTTGAGCAGCAGAGACCTACAGTACCCCTACTAAATTACTACAATGTAATCTGGAGATGAACTGGTAATTTTTCAGAATAATGGAGGTTACCTTCTTCCCAGTTACATCAGACTGGCATGAGACTCCTCTGAGAGGGAAATAGAAACATAGAAACCACATGGCCCATCTAGTCTGCCCTTCCATATCAACCACTATAAGAGTCCCCTTTTTTCATTTAGAGATTCTCTGTGTTTGTCCCATGCTTTTTTGAATTCAGATACTGTGCTCATCTCTACCACCTCCACTGGGAGACTATTCTACGCATCTACCAGTATTTCTGCATTTTACTTCTGAATCTATCTCCTTTCACACTCATCCTATGCCCCATCATAGCAGACCTTGCTTTCAATTGAAAGATACTCTCCTGGGGGCGGAGCCTGATGTCTAGCGGGATAGACGCTCTGCGTTGAAGCTCCCGAGAGGCCTACTCAGAATCCTGAACTAATACCTGCATAAATTTCATTTTTTTGCTCGGAACTTACCGGGGTGCCTTGGGGGGAACGGCGGGCCACAAACCAGTGCGACTGGACCTCGGGTCTCCCTCTTCTTCACACGGAAAACGCTCCAAAACAGAGTTCTTCCCCACAAAAGATGGCCCCACTTTGGGGAAACCCCGCAACGCCACAGGAGATCTTGGAGGAGATACGCGGTGTGAAGGAGCTGGTACAATCCAACGGAGCGGCGCTCCGAACCATGCGTGAAGACTTTGGCACACTTCAGAACCGGCTTGAAAGTCTCCCACTACGACAGGACAACATGGCGGAGGTCCTTGACTCGCACGCGGTGCGCTTGGTGAAATTGGGCAAGGCTGAGCGTATGATACAGAATTTTCAAAAAGAGCTGGAGGATAGCAATGATCGAGCTGGTTGCAACCATATGGGGCTCATTGGAGTACCGGAGGATGTGAGAGCAGGAGACATGCGAGAATCCTTGGTCAAAACTCTCCCCCCCTTGCTAAAGATTATTATTTACAGAGATCTGGAGATTGACCGAGCGCATCGTGTTCCTGCTAATATGGCGCTCAATCGGACGACTCCTCGGGCTCTCATTTTTCGATTATTGCGATACCAGTAAGTAGAGCAAATTCGCACTGCTGCCCGGGCGAACTATCATCTTGAATTTGAAAGTCATAAAGTTTCTTTCCCCCTGACGTGGCAAAGTCCACAGTTGACCGACGGAGGAGACTCCTTGCTTTTCGCCCTGGACTTCAATAACTACAGGCTCACTTTGGCCTAATATATCCAGTGAAGCTCAGAGTGACTCTCCATAACCCAGCCATAACATTCGAAGATCCCGATCTACTAGCAATGTTTTTGGACTCCAAATAACGCAGATCAGATGCGCTAATCCAACAACTATGATTCAACACTTTTGATCTGTAATTCGCCGGATTTGCCCGCCATCTTGAACGGCCCGACGCGGTGATCCCAGCCTGGAATAGAGACTGCCTGGACTTTTCTTTCTATCTATAATTTACTTGGCCTTCTATCCCTCCATGATGTGCACCTCGGTGGGATTCGAAACATGCATAGTTTTACAGGTTATATGTTTTAGCTTGGGCCCTCTCTGGAGTTTCTCCCCGCAGACATTAGGTCGCCAGTAATTTCTGGGGTTTTGCTTCTTCTCTAGTGCACCTTGGTGCTTATTTTTTTTATATGGGGCGTTTCCATGATTTTCCTTAACTCATTGATTATTATGTTATGTGCACAGTCATACATAGTTAAGATGAGGGACATTGGGAAACTGTGTGCATTATTGTGTTCTTTCTCAGAATTTATAATCTTTCTTGATGGCCTTGTGTCAGATCTTCTCATAAAACTTAAAAGGCATTAATAGTCCAATCAAAAGAAAGAAAATCCTTAGCTATCTTAATCATGAGCATGTTAAGTTAATGTTTCTTCAGGAAATGCATTTAAATTCCGCCGCGGCATTGAAACTCAATACCACGCCTAATATGGCGACTGCCTTCTCTTCCGCTGTTTCCAAGCAGTGTGGGGTAGCCATTTTGGTTAAGAAGTCTCTGCAAGCTATTGTAATGGATGTTAGCTTTGATAAGGAGGGTAGATGGGCCCGTGCACACCTTCAGGTTGAGACTGTAATTTACGTGTATTGGTATTTATGCTCCGAATGTGGATAATCCTGTTTATTATGCAAGTATTATGCAGTTAGCACAGGCATTTGCCAGCCCTCCATTAATGCTCGGCGGCGATTTCAACCAAGTATTTGAGCCCTTGACAGCTTGGCTGCCGCCCAGAACGAGTGGTCCACCCAAGAGTCTTGATTCTTTTACTGCTTTGCTAACAGATTTTGCGCTAGAAGATATATGGAGGCTGCTTCTCCCCTCACTCCCATTATCCACCAATGCGCTCAGACAGCATAGAAATTCTGGGAGCGGGAGTTGCCTGTAGCTTTGACCCCGGAGCATGGGAGCCTAGCCTGGAGCAGGTTGACATGGATCTCTCGATCTCCCTCACTTACTCAGACACCTTTTTTCTTTTAATCCACCGAAGTTTCTATACTCCTGATAGGTTAGTCAAATGACCGCTACCCAGAGCAGCAACAGATTTTGGATATGCCGCACGGCCATTCACATACTAACTTATATTATGTTTGAATGCCCGGTACTACAATATTACTGGAAAATACTGGGGGAAAAATAGGTCCCCTCTTAATTTCAATGAATGGTGGCATCCTGTCAGTCTATACAGTAAATATGAACGAATACCTCATCTGTTGGCTTCTTCCGTTCAGACCCTCTATCATTTGTCTGAATGGAGGATACTCCACGATTATGTTTAACATGCTAAAATGCTAAATGCTCCCATCTGACTGTTTAAATCTATTTTACATGATCAGTCTATATTGCTGATACTCTTTTGTTTGTTTGGATGTACAATCACTGCTATATGTATACGCCTCTTTGATGATACTCCTCAGTTCCAGAGAAGAAGCTTAGGGGTGGGGGGTAATTGGGGTTGCTTTCCTTATGTGTATATTTGTATTTGTCTCCTTTGGTTTGTTGTTTCGTTTGCTTGTTGTAAAATGAAAATAAAAGTTTCAAAAAAAAAAAGAAAGATACTCTCCTGTGCATTTATGCTATGAAGGTATTTAAACATCTCTATCATATCTCCTCTATCTTGCCTTTCCTCTAAAATATACATATTAAGATCCTTAAGGCTGTCCTCATATGCTTTATAATGAAGACCACTAACTATTTTAGTAGCCACCTTCTGCACCGACTCCAACCTGTTTATATCCCTTTGAAAGTGCGGTCTCCAGAATTGCGCACAATACTCCAAATGAGGTCGCACCAAAGACTTATACAGAGATACTATCACCTCCTTTCTTCTACTGGCCATTCCTCTCTCTATGGAGTGGCCTAGTGGTTGGGGCAAGGTACTTCAGGCCAGAAGGTCGGTGGTTCAAATCCCACTAGAGGACAGCAACCTTGGGCTGGAAGGACTGGGGTTTCTAGTCCCACAGGTGCTCCTTGTGGTCTTGGGCAAGCCACTTAACCCTCCATAGCCCATGTTCCCTGTAAAATAGTTATCTCCAAGTTATAATGCCCTGTTCAATGTAATTTCAGTTTGTTCAATGTAAACCGCACTGATGCAGAATAGCGCGGTATATAAGAGAATGCAAATAAATAAATATGCACCCAAGCATCCTTCTAGCTTTCGCCGTCACCTTTTCTACCTGTTTAGCTACTTTAAGATCTTCAGACACAATCATGCCCACTCTTCTTTTGTGGACAGAAGTACTTCACCACCTACACTGTATCGCTCCCTTGGATTTTTGCAGGCTGAATGCATGACCCTGCATATTTTAGCATTAAATATGAGCTTCCAAAATCTAGACCATTCTTCAAGCTTAGCTAGATCCCTCATCATGTTATCCACTACTTCCTGGGTGTTTACTCTATTGCAGATTTTGGTACCATCTGCAAATTGGCAAACCTTACCAGACAGCCCTTCCAGAATATCACTAACAAAGATGTTAAAAAGAATCAGACCAAGGACAGATCCCTGTGGCACACCACTGGTAACCTTCTTCTCCTCAGAGTGAGCTCTATTTACCTGTACCCTTTGTCGCCTCCCACTCAACCAAATTCTAACCTGATCAGTGTCCGGAGATGCACCCAATTCTGCCCCCGTAGGGGCTAGACAGCCCCATGGGAGCAGAATCGTGGCCCAGAGCCTGGACATCTAGGACATGCCCCATTTCAGGCACCCTGGATGACCAGGCCCTTACCCAGCTAGCCCAGCCAGGCTCCATGCAAGAGCCATGATCCCCAGCAGACCCCGATATGCTCCTTTCCCTATTGCCTGACCCCACTGTAGCCAGGGTTGGATTGCTGGGAACCCCCTGCACCCACTCACCTCTTTTTTGATTATAGGAGAAGGCGGTATAGAAATCCGTTTAAATAAATAAATTAGTCCGCCATCCAAGGGGATTTATTCCACCTCCGAAGTGGAATAAGTCTCATAGTAACAAAGTAAATGACGGCAGATAAAGACCAGTATGGTCCATCTAGTCTGCCCAGTAAGATGGCAAGAGTAGGTGCACCTGCTGCTCTGTGTAGGCCACCCCTCCTCATCCAGATCGCCGACGCCGGATGTATCTTTATTCGTAAGGCTTGATATACCGCCCAAGCTTATGCATCAGGGCGGTGTACAATAAAACATAGGCTGCCAGAAAATAAAAGGAAGAAAGGAATGCCATTAATTGACAGGAAAGGAAGTCATAAAGGAGAGGAAAAAAAAACAGAAAAGAGAATGAAGGGGGACATACATAACATGCCAAAGAAAAGGGAAGGGAGGGAGAAGGAGGAAGGGGTACTGGTCTAGATGGAAGGTGTAATCTGAATGTCAAAGGCCTGGCAGAAAAGGTGGATTTTAAGTAGGGCTTTAAACCGGGGGAAGGAGGATTCTGTGCGAAGAGGATGTGGGAGTAAGTTCCAGAGGGTGGTACTTGGGAAGAAGAAGGCTGAGTGGCGGGTGAGTTCGAGGTGGGCCTGGGATGGGGATGGAAGAAAAAGTTGGTTACCATGTGCAGAGAGGAGGAGATGGGGAGCAGGTTGGAGGTGAATGAGATCAGCAAGGTATTGGGGTGTACCGGTATGAAGGACCTTGTGGGTGATGATGAGTAGTTTGTAAACGAACCTGACTTTGATAGGGCGCCAATGAAGGTCAAGGAGGAGGGGAGTGACATGATCAAACAGAGTGGGGGTTGGTGAGGAGGCGGGTAGCGGTGTTCTGGACTAGTTGAAGGCATCACAGTTGGTATTGGGGGAGTCCAGCTATGGCTGAGTTACAATAGTCTAATCGTGAGATTACGAGGGAAAGAACAAGAGTGATGAGGAAAGGAGGATCGGCCCTGTATATCCAGGGTAGAGGTTGTGCCTCCAGCCTGCCCTCGCACCTCCCTTGGCCCGCCCCCTCCCGCCACTGTACAGAGCTGCCCGCACATCTCTGCTGTACATGCAGGGAACTCTATGGGTGGAATCACCATCCAAACGTTTAGTGAGGATGGACGTCTGAACTGGACGTCCATCCCCGCTAAACACTGATCAGAATCTACCCCCTATGTGTTTTTATAAATTAATAGCGTAAATCCTGCAGAAATGGTGGCTACGTTTCAAACGTGGAAATTCTACCTGTTTGAGAGTAGGTCTGAATGTCTGCACATAAAGTATACAGGCGCCTACGTAGATTAGCATAATTTACAGTCAATGCACATACATTGCAACTTGGGCTGTGCTCCGCCCAGACTATGCCCCTCGCAACACCTACTGTATTCGTAAGTGCCCACCTGCCATCTTGTGTACTCATACACCTGGTGCAATTTTACAAGTGCCATTTTACACCCGTAAATGACCTCATAAGGGCTAAAATGACTTTAGAAATTACCCCCCGTGAGGCAAAATCTATCAGCCAAAGAGGTGATGAGTCTTCCAGAAGGACAATATTTGGTAGTACGCTCTACTGTAAGACACGGAATAAATGCCAAAATCCAATGAAAATGAAGTGTGTGGGTGCTATCAAGTCTATTCTGGCTCTTGGCAAACCAGCCCCTGGGTTTTCTTAGCAAGGTATGGTCATGAGTGGATTGCCAGGCCTTTCTCCCAAAGTCTACAGCATCTGCTATTCCAAGCTGGTCTCCTTTCCAAGACCTAGCCAGGCCTGACTTGGCTTAGCTTCTAAGATCAATGGAGATCAGGCTCATTCAGGGCAGCAAAGCCATAGAGTGAACAGTTTACAAAAATGACTTTGTTCTTATCTTCATTTGCGAAACAACTGTAAGTGGGTTTAGGAGGATTCTTTTGGCTTCTCTGTAGAAAGGGTGTGTGGGGCAGAATTCTAGCAGCCATCCTGGACAGGTCTTTGCAAGTGGTGATGTCTTCCTTGACCTAGCATGAAAATTACCCAGAAAGGCATTCATGCAAGATACAAAGCACTTGTTGCTCCAACTGTTCATTTTTAAACCGCTTTGAATGTATATGATAAGGCGGTATAGAAGACCTGTTAAATAAATAAATAACACACAAAGTCATACACAATGAATCAGCAAGCTGCCTCCACTCTCTTCTTTCAGACCCAAGAATGACCAACTCCGTAGACATAGCTCTCTTAACCTCCTTTCCATCCCACTTCAGAAAACCAGATGCAAGCAATCCACATTCAACCGTGCATTTTCTGTCTTCGCTCCATCTGCCTGGAATGCCCTACCACCCAAACTGAGAGGATGCTCAGATCAAACAGACTTTCAAAAGCAACTAAAAACTCTCCTTTTCCAAGAATACTTTAACACCACCTTGTCCCATGATCCTCAGACAAGTGTGACCTAAACTCCTATTGACCTAACCCTCCATAAATGTCCTAGGCTCTAATAATCTATGAAGTTGTGTAATTGCATTCTAATTTTGCCTTGCACATAATTCTCGCTCCACTGAAGCTATGAATGTCCTTGTTTCACTGAACCTTTGACTGTTCATGTTCATTGTACAACAGGTGCATCCCTGTGCTGTGTGGTTTTGTTACATGTAAACTATTTTGAATAGTAGAAAGGTGGTATAAGAATAAATTTAAATAAATAAGACAACACAATAAGCTTTCAACACTGTCAGTTAGACATGGGTAGAATTGTGAAGAAAGTTGATCCAAAAATGACTGATCAACAATCACAAGCACGGAGGGGATTTTTCTGACTGTTTTACATGTGTTCGGTCTCTTGTGGTTGCATCCAATGTGCTTTAGCATCTCAACTATCTGTGCACATTTGGAGACAGAGGTAGCCTGGCACCAGGCAGTCAGAACTCTTCCACTCTTTGACAAACATCACACATTTAGGAAAAAATCTTGGAAAACTTTATTTGTGTTGGCAAAGGTGGCATCTGTCCACATCTGGCTTCCAGGGGATTAGTCTAGTTTCAGCAAGACCCACCATGGCTTTGCGTTTAACTTGATTATGGTGGAAAAAGGCAGCTGTGTGCTTGCAGCATCAAACCAAGAAGACCGCGTCAGCAAGCCGTGTAGCGCTCAAGCAGAAATCGCAAACTCTTTTACATGCCTAAAAGAATGCCCAAGATCTTACTTTATTTTTTTCTCCTGCTAAACTTTTATGGGAAAAAGAAGAGAAAGATATCTGAAGAATGATATTCTACAAGAGCAAATAGACACACCGGCAGTTTATCTGCTGCCCATTCCTCTCCGTATGCACCTAAGCATCCTTCTACAGTAGCTTTTGCTGTCGCCTTTTTTACCTGTTTAGCCACTTTAAGATCGTCAGACACAACCACGCCTAGGTCCCGCTCTTCTTTAGTGGACAAAAGTACTTCACCCCTATACTATATTGCTCCCTTGGATTGCTGCAGCCCAAATGCATGACCTTGCATTTTTTAACATTAAATCCCAGCTGCCAAATTCTTGACCATTCTGTTGTTGTTAAGTGCTGTCGAGTCGGTGCCAACTCATGGCGACTTTCTGGATAGTTGTTCTAAATTGTGTTCGGTCTTCTGTCAAGCGGCCCATTGTTGACAGACCGGTACCCTTAGCTGCTGTCATTGTACTGATCCATCTCATTGCTGGCCTTCCTCTTTTGTGTTGACCTTCTATTTTGTCTTTCTCTAATGATCTCTCTCTTTGCATGATGTGTCCAAAGTATGAAAGCCAAAGTTTTGTCATCTGAGCTCCTAAAGAAAGCTTAGGTTTGATCTCCTCTAGAACTGACTGGTTTGTTCTTCAGGCAGTCCATGGTGTACGCAGTATTCATCGCCAGCACCATAATTCAAAGGCATCAATTTTCTTCGTGTCAATCTTTTTCACTGTCCAACTTATGCATCCATGGCAGTAAGGAGTCCTTTTACTAAACTGTGGCAGGATTTTGCACATCCTATGTGTTTAGCGCTAAAACTAAAATGCAGTATGTGCAAAGCCTCCATAGTAACTGTTTAGGGTGTGACCAGCATGTTTGCAGCGGCTGCCGCACGGACAGGTCACCTAATGCATGGTGGTGGCATTCACATTTAACACGGATGCACTTAATGTCACCCACTGCAGTACTGTTAAATGCACCCACATTAATTGCAGCATTGCACACGCACATGCAATATTCCCCCATGCTAAATGCAATGCGCGCTGCATGCCCACTTTCCATCCCTAACCTGTGATGTGCAGTTATTATGGGAATTAACATGTAGAAGCCGTCATGCCTACACAGTAACAGTTACCCCAGACTCAAGCTGCCAGTTACCACCACCAAAACATGGATTAATCGCACAGCGCACTTTAGCAAAACAGCCCCTAAGAGTCATTAACGCTAAACAATTACACAGCTTAGCAGCAATGCTATACTGGCAGTACTTGCCAAAATGAGCAAAGGCAGAGGCAACAGCAGGGGCTAATCTTCTGCCAGCCCCGATATGCTCATATTACCCCTCTCCTCAAGTCACTTCATTGGCTTCCTATCCTTTTCCGTATCCAATTCATAATTCTCCTGCTGACCTATAAGCGCCTTCACTCTGCAGCACCTCACTACCTTTCCTCTCTTTTCTCTCCCTACACCCCTCCTCGGGAACTCCGCTCTTCTGATGGATCGCTTCTCTCTATCTCCTTTTTTTCCACTGCCAATTCCAGACTCCGATCCTTTCACCTTGCTCCTTATGTCTGGAACAAACTACCTGAGTCTGTACGTCAGGCTTAATCTCTGCCCCTTTTCAAATCCAGGCTAAAGGCTCACCTCTTTGAGGCTGCTTTTTGGATCTGGTTCCGCTTAGTCTCCTATGTGTCTCCTTACCTTTCCCTAGTGGTATCCTTGTCCTCAGCTGTTATGTTGTCTGTCTTGACGAGACTGTAAGCCCTGATGAGCACAGGCTGTCTTTATATGTATCTGTACAGCACTGCGTGGGCCTTGTAACACTATATAAATGTTCAATAGCAGTAGCAGTAGAGTCAAGAACAGAACACAACTTTGTTATGACAAAGACTCTGTAGACAAAAAAATAATAAAGAGAAGTGAATCGGGAAGGTGGACATCTGTCAGTGCTACAGCAGTGAAGTCCTCACAACCCACCCCCATGTCCTGGTCCAGCCACCATCAAGGCAAAAATAATCTCACAAAAGGCGGCTGCAAGAGTACTGCCAAGGTCTTGCTGTCTACGCCTAAAAGGGGAAGGCAGAAATAAAACTTTGGCAGTCCTTTTGCAATCAGGGTCTCCATCACTTTTGCCAGAGATTCTTTTCCTTCATTTAAACGTCCTCCTGGGAAAAACAAATATTCCTGGTGATGTATTTCATAAGTTTGTGGCTGCAATTTTCCTATGATATCAAGTGAAGCGTCTTTCCTTATGGGAGGAGAAATGATACCTGCCCATATCAGGAAGTGAGAGTTGAACCTGCCCTCTATTGCCCGGCCGGAGATCAGCACTGCAGAAATTCATACAAGAACACAAATCCATGGAATTGTCCAGTAAATAATGGGAAATCCTTGAAAATTTGAGATCTCAAAGTGTCAAGAACAGGAAACGTCTTGGCAATGGTCCTCAAGAGGGTCACAAATGGGTTTGGTTTTAAGGGGATCAACCTTCTGCAAATTCATCTAGTTCTTAGACCAAGTGTGCACAGATATATCACATGAATACACAGAAACATAGAGACATGATGGCAGCAAAAGACCATGCGGCCTATCCAGTCTGCCCTTCAATACTCAGGCCTAGTCATGTTCCTACAAAGATCCCCGGATCTAGAAGAAAACAAATCCTCTGAATGGTGACCTGAAAACTAGCCGTCACATCATAAATAAATTATCTATAAGCCCCCCCTCCTCCCCCCCCCCCCCCAGTACTGAACACAAACCCATAACATTTTTACCCTGGTTAATAAATCTCTCTTTGGCTGGAGATTACGGAGTACAATAGCCTTGTGGCACATGCTGTCTCCAGCCTATTTGGGTAGCCTACGCCATCAGAAATCGCTTCTGTTGCGTGGTGGTGTCAGAAGGCTTCACTCACAAGTGCCTGGGGAATTTATTCTCTGGGGGAGATAGTCAAAGGCATTTATGTGGTTTGCAGGTAAAAATCCCTGATGGGGCGCAGGCTGCTCTGTGGATTAATCAGGTAGCGGTGATATTCAGTTACTTCCCAGTTAATCATAACTAGCTGAATGACTGTCCTAACTTTAGCTGAAAATTCCCCCCTTTGAATATTCCCATTTCAACTCTGCCAAGCCATCACAGTAACAGTCCTTGGCTGCGGGCACAAGCCATATCGCCCTTTGGAAGCCAGCTAATGTGGGACCTTGGTCTGGCCAGTAGGTGTCACTACAGAACATTCCTGGCATTTCTCACCTAAAGCGGGATGAGTGCTGCCTTCACAACTGTCATCAACCCCAACTGGCTGGACAGCAGAAGCATGGCTCGGAAATCTAAGCTCCATTCCTCACCTGGCGGTACACAGACAAATACAGCTTTGTCCCTTGCAGGCTCCCTTCCTTTCACCCCAGACCCAAAGGCAGAAGGTCCTGGTTCACTGCCTTGTGAAACACCTGGTCCATTGCACCCACTTCCTCACTTCCTCTGGGTGTACAGGTTTTTATCAATGTTACTTTACAAAGGAATAAATGTGTACCAATCATATTGTTTAAAATAGGAGTTCATTGGCTAAAAATATCTCTGATTGTTCTCGTGATTTACCACATTTCAATGTCTGGTATAGGTTAGGGACTAACACGCTTCTTTCTAACCTCACATATACTACAAGAAAATACTACGTATTTCTCTCTCTACAACTAGTGCATCTATCTATAGCTGTCTGACTGCTTCTCTGGCGCTCTCTATATCTGTCTGTACGTCTCTTTCTATCTCTGCTTCTACTCTCTCTGTTTGTCTCTATGTCTACTTCTATCTTTGCTTTTATCTTTCTGTCTATTTTTGTCTCTTAGTCTCTCTCACACTCTCCCTCTGTCTTTGTCTCTCTTTCTGTTCCTGTCTCTGTTTCACTGACTATCTACTTGGCTATCTGTGACAGCAACCCAGTGTTTGAGGCCCCTGTCTGAGCTTTGCTTGTTTAACCCTTTGATTACAGAAGCTGCAAATGGACAACACAAGTCCTAATATGCCAAGCAGGGGTAAGCTGCCCGGCACACTTTGCTGCAGGTAAATCCAAAGAGTATAAATGCAAAGCCACTGACCGACAAGCTGCTGTCCATGTCTGCAAAAACCCTTCAGCAAGGCGATGCCCATCCCTCCCAGGCACATGGAGAAATCAGCTTTTGCTGACGGATCTGATGAGGATGTTCTGTGCAGCAGAGAAATGAGACTGATGAGATTTTTAGATTTGCCGATCTGGTTCATAAGACTTTACTGCACAGTCACATCCATTTCACTTAGAACTTCTGAATCAGACTTTTCATAGCTTTTATTTTCTTTGTAAGGTTTTATTGGTGTAAGGAGTTGGCATTCCTCCCTCCCACCCTAACACACTCAGCATGTTTTCCGGGTGATGTATTAGCTGAGATTCCTGTGTATAGATGGTCGGGTCTCCCTAAAGAAAGAGGATGCTTCTAGAAGTTTCAGTGACATATGAGTGCCACATAATCTGCATGCTGGGAGAAGTATGGGGTGTAATACGCCAAACGGGGAGATTTTATAGTACTGTAATGAAGTAGTATATATAACTCCTGGGAAGGAGAGGTTAGGGGTCCCTGTTTCTTCTCCACCATAATGAGAAGCAGTTAGTTCTCATGGAGGGGTACCCAGAGCCTGCAATGAGTAGTTGCTTGACCAGAGTGTATGCGAGGCAGGAGAGGGAAATCTTGTAAGGAGTTCTCACCCTGCTGGTGGGCAGTAGGGTAAACAGAAGCCACTATTGAGCAGTCACCTTGACAGAAGATTGGAGAACCACAATGAGCCTAAGGTTGGAAGGGCAGGGAGTGTATATTAGAGATCACAAGACAAGAGGAACCAGGAAGTAAAGATCAGAGGAAGCGGAAAGAAGGAGGAGGTAAAGAGCTGATGACATTTGCCATTGGTGAAGAGTAAGGAGAGACAAGAACTCTACAGGGTTTTGCTGGAAGATTTTGTTTTGAGCCCTACCCCCTGTGTGTTGGTCTTTATGTTTTGAAGAAAATCACAGCAAGAAATGATTTATTTATACATGGGATGGTCAACCCAATGAACTTTTACAATGCGCCTGAGGGGTGAAAGAATTGATGCAGCCAGAGGAGGAAAACAACAAACCAAAAAAGATGGAGCCTTGAGTGTTATGTCTCCCTCATCTAACACAGCCCCAGGGGCAGCAGCCCGGAGTTTTGCCCACACTGTTTGCCTGGTGTTCATCCAGGCACACTGACCATTATGCCAGTCTACTTAGGACATCCCTACAGACTGCAAGATTCAAGTTAATGCATAATTCAGTTCACTTCTGCTGGATCACAAAAGCCATTTATCTGATTGGCTATTTGGCGTAAAGGCTAATGATATTACCTATATAGCACCTACTTTTTCCCTGCAGTCCCACCCCTCTGCTAGATAACTGGGACAATAGCTAATCCCACCTGCCCCAGAATGTTTTCCAGGGAGTTGGTAGTGAAGGCTGGGATGCAAACAGAATGCACACAACTTGAATGAAAATGTCATAACCTGTAAGTTGGAGGACAACACAATTTTATTTGAAGTTTCTTCAAACAGACAAGGAAATTGGACTATGTTTAAAGAATTAAATCAGCAATCGCAAATATGAAATTCCATTGTCAATATAGTCCCTCATTCTAATCTTACTAGAAAAAACCTGTAACACGTTTCTCATACAAATTATAAACCCATCTTTGGCAGAAAAGAGACAAGCTACTTTAAGCTTTTACAAAGTCTGCTGCTGAAAACTTTCACAGGTATAGCAAAAACCCTTAATAAAAAACACAACTGTCCTTTTGCAGGAATGTATACTCCTAGGTTTAGGAGTAACTACCTGGCCTCTCTTTAAGCATCTTTGGACCAGAGGAATTGTATTCAACAAGTTATGGAATCAACTTAATGCTGAAAGTTTTAATCACAAAACACTTCTCAAAATCCTGACTCCTTCTGGGTTTTGCTTTTATTTTTCAGGAACTCAAGATTCAAAACGATTGTGCTCTGATTCTCTCTGCCATGCTGAGGACTTTGGTTCAGTCCTTTGTTCAGGGTTTCCACTTCCTGCATGGGCTAGCACTATGGATGCTATAGAGACAGGTGGGAAACAAAATAGAAGAGGAGGTGTAGAAGAGGGGAGACGAGGCAGAGACTGAGGAGAAGGGGGAGCCTGAGACACTGCCAAGTGAATAGCTGAGTGGAGAAAGAATGAATTGCGTAGCT
Organism: Ichthyophis bannanicus; assembly: GCA_033557465.1. Taxonomy (NCBI): domain Eukaryota; kingdom Metazoa; phylum Chordata; class Amphibia; order Gymnophiona; family Ichthyophiidae; genus Ichthyophis; species Ichthyophis bannanicus. Next base: position 48,271,844 of record CM066035.1, read on the forward strand.
CCTACTCACACTTCCTTTCCATTCGCTCATGCGCACGCTCAGGGGTCTCAAACTCCAGTCCTGGAGGGCCGCAAACCAGTCAGGTTTTCAGGATGCCCCTAATGAATATTCATGAGATATATTTGCATACGGTGGGGGCAGTGCATGCAAATATATCTCATGCATATTTATTAGGGATACCCTGAAAACCTGACTGGTTTGTGGCCCTCCAGGACTGGAGTTTGAGACCCCTGATTATTAGTCTCCCACCCACTCACCCAAACCCTGCCTCAACCTCTCACTCATACCCTATGCACGCACTTAACCCACTTCTGTACACATACTCCATCCTCTCACATACCTAATGCACACACTCAAATACCCCACACACCTAGTGCCCCGCCCACACACACACAACCGCTTTCTCAAACACACCTAATTCTCTCTCGCTTATATGAACCCTTCCCATGGATTATTTTTCAAGAGTGTGGGATGCTATCAAAAGCTTCCTTATAGTCAACGCATCTAACTTGAGATTTGAGGTTTGTCTTACAACTGACCATGAGGCTTTGTTCAGCAATAACCCTTTTTCAATCTTTATGCTCCCCTCTTATTGCCTTGATGTTACTGAAATTGATATGATTGCATGTTCTGTAAGTATCTATTGCAAGGAACAGTTTGTAGATTGTAGGTGAGCAAGTTATTGATCTGCAGTTTTGGGAGATGTGACTTGGATCTCCAATTGTGGTTTTAGGTCTGGCTGCCTAATCAAATGATGTTTTCCGTTTGCTAGGTCTTGACGGAGATGTGTTACCTGTTTGAGCAAAGGTCAACTCTCATTGCTGGCCAGGGCTCTTCCACTTCGGAGCTTTTGATAATTCAGTTTCTAGATCTTTAGTTGATACTTATTTATTTATTTTATTTTATTTCAATTTTTTATATACCGCGCTATTTACAATCAGCGCGGTTTACAGAGAACCAAAGACCAGAACAACAGGCTGCTCGGTATTACATAAAACAGGAAAATAAATTTGGATAAGATAAACATGGATAATATGGGGGTAAAATACTTCAGGGGATAATATGGGGGATACTTCAGGCCTTTCCATATTCCCCTATATGCTGGGTAACCATTCAGCTTGGTGGTTGCTCTCTGTGAGATCCTCATCTAAAATGTCTCCAGTACTTTTCTGTTTCAGCTTTAGTCAATGGTATTTTGAACACACTAATGCTTTTAACCAATTCCCTGTAGAATTGCTTTGGGTTCTCTCTAAATGTTTTATTATGATGTTAGTTTATCTCACTTTAATTAGATCATCAAAAATAAGATTACCAACCATGTTCTTTCTCCTGTCTCGGGTGGAAGCTCCATGCTGTCTAGAAACTGTAAGTGGACTGCAAGGCCATCCACCCATGAGGTGGCTGCATGTTAGTCCTGCTGGAATTCTGCACACAATAATTCAAACCTCTGTGTCAAAAAGTCTGAATAATGCAAAACGCTGTAGGCTTTGCTGTCAAAATAACAAAGCATTTTGATTTTGAGTGATAATTTAAAATATAATACTGAAACTTAATCACAAAAAAGTGCAAAATTTTGAATTATTGTGTGCAGAATTTCAGCAGGAGTAGCGGGTTGTCGGTTATTTCATATCCCGTGGGATAAGCTGATACAATCCTGGTTTTATCGCACTGATCCATGGGCTTGTAGCTCTGCATGCTTTGAGAAAAAGCAGCATTATATCTCCATGCATGCAGTGGAGAAAACCAGGACCATACGATGTGCAATGGTGGGCAAACTACTTTTGAAACACTAAAAGCTTTACGGATGTCAGAATCCTATTGGAATACAAGAAAGTAGAGAGGCTGAAACACACAGTATTTCTGGAGAGATTTTGGGAGGTCTTCTTATGTCCTGCTGAGGCTCTTTGCCGTTGTGGCTATCCCTGAATCAGTATAAGGGTAAAGAGATTAGCAGTGAAAAATGCAAAACAAAAAGAGGCAGAGAAGGACAGGAAGAACGATCAGGGAACTGAAAGGGAGGTAAGAAGAGTAGTTAGACCTGTATTGTTGCAGGAGAGAAAGTTGCTCAGTCAATTAAAGGAGGAAATTTCATGTCATTGAGATATTTAAGGGCAAGATAGAAAACAAAGTGGGAACAGGTAAGATGAAGGGAGAACATGAGATGTTCGAAAGGCAGAAAACTTAAATCAGTTCTTTTGTTCACTATTCAGAAAAAGAGGCGGGTGATCAACCTGAATGTCTATTTCAGCTGGATAGTGTGGAATATCTGTGTTATCCAGCTAAACGTAACCAGATTAGTCAGGCAGCTGAAATAGCTGTCCTAAACGTATCCCGATCAGTGGCATACCAAGGGCAAGGAGGTGAATATGGTCTTCCCCAGGTGCCGGCCAGGAGGGGGTACCAAAATTCCAAGCTCACATGGTGGCGGTGGCGCACATGGCAAACGTACTTTAATTTCTTTGCTGGCTTACCACGCTGCCTCTGCTCCAGGCCCGGCGGCAGTCCTTTCCCGGGCCGAAGTCTTCTGATAACACCATGAGACAGCAAAGAAGTAATAGTAACCTTGCTGAGCACGTGGGGTGGGGGGAGGGTAGAGGCATCATGAGGGGGGGGGGGGGTGGATCCACTCTGGGTGCCAAATATGCTCAGAACGCCACTGAGCTCGATAACTATAACTAGTTACATTCAGCAATTGGACTTATCCAGTTAAGTCTGTGGACCATCCAGATAGCTTTACAGAATGTTTGTCGTCGAGTGTCTTGTCAAGGGTAATTTGGATATACAAGGACAGGAATCTAGAACCCATCACTGAATTTCTCCAGCAGTCCGATAAGTAAAAAAAAAGCCAAATAGAAAATAAGGTGATACCTTTTTATTGGACTAACTAAATACTTTTTTTGACTAGCTTTCAAAGATTAAACCCTTCCTCAGCTCAGGACAGTATGAGGAAAAGATGACAAATACCAGAGTATTAAAGTAAATATCAAAAAGATTCCAGCGATAACCTCAAGGGGAAAGGTGAGGGGTGAGGGGGGAAGGGGCAGTAGGAGAGAAGAATGGATGATGAGAAGATAACAAAATAGTAAAAGCGTATGGTTTATAATGTCATAGGAAACCCACATCTTGTCAGTTGGGAAGGGTCATATTTTAACTTCAAAAGTCTTACGTTCCTAAATTGTTTTGAAATTTCCTCTTAGGATTCTGATCATAAAGTCATTGATCCATTGTGGAGCTCTGAAAAATGCTTCCCCACAGAGGTATCATCTTGGCCTGCTTTATGGTGTCCAATATTGTATCTGTGTGAAGTGATTCTTCTCTTTAACATCTGGCCTCTCTCTCCAACGTCTCTTGCAGCCTAGCTAGTCCTTCTCCCAAGTCATATGGGGGCACCTTGGGTCTTGCTCAGGGGCAGCTCAAGGCAATCTGCTGCCTGAGATGAAGTATGAAAAAGGCACACCCCCCCCCCCCAAACTTTAGAGGGGGACGGGGCTTTTTCAGAAATCCAATCAGAGACTGAACCAAACCAAAAAGCCAATTAGATTATATGGAGGAAATGCAAGATGTTTGCACACAGGGCCATATCGAGCTGCAATCGCATCCTGTGAGACTTGCAGCTCAGGCGCACGCCTCCTTCCCCCCCCCCCCCCAAGTCCAGTGCTGCCTGCTCTTTCCCTGCTGCTGCTGCCCTCTGTTTTTTTTCACGGAAGCGCCAGCAGGAGGGAAAGAGCAGGCAGCGCTGGATGGAGGTATGGGGAGGAGAAGGGGGGCATGCGCCCAATCTGAAAGGCGCCAGCACTTTAAGCAGATCTGTCCCTCCTTGACATCGAGTCGGAGGAGGGAGGGATCAGACCTGCTTAAAGAGGCTTGGGGAGCGCATTTCGGCTGCCTGCTATTGTCCTGCCAGCAACACTAATAGCAGGGGTATTTTATCCTAGAGTGTGCAAGATACATCCAACAATATACACTCCAAATATATCACTAGTCTTGTTTAAAAAATTTTCTCGTCCACTTCAAATTGGTGCTAAAACTGATATCAATGCACGTATATATCTAACACACAGGTCTCAGATCAAGGGAAAACTGTGGCCAACAGTGACCAACTATACTCCCAAGGTAACATCAACGACCTGATTTATACAGTTAAAGTGACATAGTGCATAGATCATATTTTTTTGCCCACATGAAACTTGTACAAATTAGCTTTTCGTAATCCAATAGAATTCAATAGTTGTAGGTCAATTAGAATGGCTTCAACGATTATGTGATGCAAGTTTGCTACTCTCCCAAAAAATGACTTCTAATACTATTGTAGCGCAAACTTGCTGGTCACCCAACGCAGTTCATAGACACTGTCATCGCGTTTCTCCTCCTCTTGGTTCTTCAGGGGTAATAGTTCTCTAGCCAAACTCCCACGTTAACTTCTCTTTTCTGAAACATCCTATAAAAAACAAACATATAATCTTTCTAATACAAGACAACACACCCATAATAATCAACCTTCGTGCTAGTAATAAAAATCTTACTCACAAAATGCTGCCCGCGTTTACAATCCCATACTTCCTCTCATACTTGGCAATCACGCATAACCGATGAAAAACGCCGCGCATGCGGACTGACTCTCATACCTGCCTTTTAAACCTACCCTTCATCCTCAAGGGTTCCTCTCAAAAGAGATCCCCCCTCTCTCTGCCAACAATCGGCTAAAACATTAGCTTCCCTCCCACTGGATAACAATCCACTCTATTTCCACTCGTACGTTAACAAAGCCAATGTGTCACCGATTTGGTACTATCTTTTCTAGGGACCGATATCAAATTTTAGCAAACAAGTATGTCACTCTATGCAATCATTCTATCCCACAGGGGTCATCGAGTCTAACCCGAAAATCATGCGCTGTTCTTACAAAGAGAGCCTGTATTAGTAAGTTTTGCCACGCGGGCCCGAGCCAACTTGCTCTACCTGATAAACCAAACCCTTCACTCCTAGGGGTTCCTCTCAAAATCAATCTCCCCACTCTACTTCCAATCGACTACTCTTTTGACCTCCCTTTCTACTAAGTAGCAAACCACTTTATTTCTATTCATACATTAACGAAACCTATGTATTACCGATTACCTTACTATCATTTCTAAAGAACAGTGTCAAATCATGACAAACACGTATACCACTCAATACGTTCATTTAGTCCTGCAGGGGTCACCGAGTCTAACTCAAAAATCCAGCGCTGTTCTTGCATGGAGAGCCATTGTTCACGAGTTTTTCCACGCCGGCCCGAACTAAAGTGTTCAATACAAAAACATCTCATGTCTGTAAAGGAATGTCCTACGGACAAAAAATGATTTACCATAGGGGCTTCTACCACTCTATTTTTTAAACGACTTTTATGTTCAAGCATGCGGGTTTTAAATTTCCTGGTGGTTTTACCCACATAGACTAGCTGGCAAGGACATAGCACCACATAAACTACATACGTAGATTCACAGTCTAGATGACTATTTAACTTATGTATTGTACCGCGATAATGAAACGTTTGTAACTCTAATGTTATATCGCAAATGGTACAATGGCCACATTTATAGTGGCCTTTAATCTCTTCTACTGCATCCCGTACTATTGTCCTCTTCCGCAAGCGTGCTGGACTTAGAAATTCTTTTAAATTCCGTCCATGCTGCCATACACAACAAATTTTTACATCAGTGAAAACTGGAACCACACGTAACACTGGTTCATGCTTTCTCACTATTTTTTGAATCGAAGAGCTCAATGGAGAGTATGGAGTGATCAAATTGATATTCTGATCTGTTTGTTGCTGATTTATCTTAGGGACCGAGTGCAATAGCAAGTCACGGTCATTATATAAAACCCTTTGATATGCTTGTTTAACTATTAAAGGTGGATAACCTCTTTCACAAAAATTCAAAGAGAGTTGTTTGGACTGAATTTTATGGTCCGAGCGTTTAGAACAGTTTCGCCTGTACCTCAAAAATTGAGAAAAAGGCAACCCAGTTTTCAAACGAGGAGGATGAACGCTCTGAAAATGTAAAAATGTGTTCCTATCAACCGGCTTACGAAAAACCATGGTAACCCAACCTTCAGTGCTCTTATGAACCCGAACATCAAGATAAGTTATCACCTCCATACTACATTCATACGTAAATTGGATATGCGATTCACGATTATTTAACCAAAGATGAAATTCACCCAACTCATTACGCGTGCCCTGCCATATCATAAAGATGTCATCAATGAAACGCTTCCATAATTTAATATGACCTTTATAAGGAGAGGACTCCAACCATCGCTCTTCATACCTGGCCATGTAGAGGGTGGCTATGGAAGGAGCACAAGTGGCTCCCATAGCCACCCCCGACAATTGATGATAAATTACATCTTCAAACCAGAAATAATTTTTGAAGATGGCTAACTTTGCCAGTCGAAGCACAAAGGTCAACTTGTTTGCTAAAATTTGATATCGGTCCCTAGAAAAGATAGTACCAAATCGGTGACACATTGGCTTTGTTAACGTACGAGTGGAAATAGAGTGGATTGTTATCCAGTGGGAGGGAAGCTAATGTTTTAGCCGATTGTTGGCAGAGAGAGGGGGGATCTCTTTTGAGAGGAACCCTTGAGGATGAAGGGTAGGTTTAAAAGGCAGGTATGAGAGTCAGTCCGCATGCGCGGCGTTTTTCATCGGTTATGCGTGATTGCCAAGTATGAGAGGAAGTATGGGATTGTAAACGCAGGCAGCATTTTGTGAGTAAGATTTTTATTACTAGCACGAAGGTTGATTATTATGGGTGTGTTGTCTTGTATTAGAAAGATTATATGTTTGTTTTTTATAGGATGTTTCAGAAAAGAGAAGTTAACGTGGGAGTTTGGCTAGAGAACTATTACCCCTGAAGAACCAAGAGGAGGAGAAACGCGATGACAGTGTCTATGAACTGCGTTGGGTGACCAGCAAGTTTGCGCTACAATAGTATTAGAAGTCATTTTTTGGGAGAGTAGCAAACTTTCATCACATAATCGTTGAAGCCATTCTAATTGACCTACAACTATTGAATTCTATTGGATTACGAAAAGCTAATTTGTACAAGTTTCATGTGGGCAAAAAAATATGATCTATGCACTATGTCACTTTAACTGTATAAATCAGGTCGTTGATGTTACCTTGGGAGTATAGTTGGTCACTGTTGGCCACAGTTTTCCCTTGATCTGAGACCTGTGTGTTAGATATATACGTGCATTGATATCAGTTTTAGCACCAATTTGAAGTGGACGAGAAAATTTTTTAAACAAGACTAGTGATATATTTGGAGTGTATATTATTGTCCTGCCAGCGGCAGCAGAGCAATAGCAGACAGCCGAAATACACCTCCCAAGCTTTTCCGCCCTGTGCGGTTGCATCGCTTGCACAGGGCTAGGTACGGTCCCTTTTGCACACCAAGGAACTAAAAGACAGCAAGAACTAACAGCACAGATTATAAAACTAAATTATAACTCATTTTTATTTTGTTGTTATAAACTGCGTTATGGTTCTTGCTTTTTCTTTTTCAACATATATTTTGCATCCACAGTAGGTGCAGAGCAGAACCAGGACATTCACCCACAGAACTCAATATTTAAAAAAAAATCTGATTCTGATCATCTCACTAACAACAACAACCACTATTCTCCAGTACCAGGCATATTGTGAACTAATACAAAACCCTACAACAAAGAACAAACCTACCATACCATATCATATCAGCACAAACTTCCAAAAGTCACATAAGGAGCCCATCCAAAAAAAGCATCACTGTAAATACTACAGTGGGCCCTGGAACATCCATATACCTATTTTATTTATTTTATTTATTTATTTATTTATTCTTAGCCTTCTCCCCATTACCCAACCACTCCCATCCCCAAGTGTCAGCTCCCTTCCAGTCCCCCTTCAGTATATCCCAAGTGTCAGCTCCTTTCCAGCCCCCCTCCTTCCCCCTTGTCAGCTCCCTTTGTGCCCCCTCCTTCCCCTGGCACACCCTCCCATTATCTGCTCCCTTCCAGTCCCATTCTACCATTCTCCCGCATCAGCCCATTTGTAGCTCTAGCCCCTAGTTTTCTTCCAGGGCCAGCAGCACTCTCCTCCCCTTCCCCAATAGCCAATTTCAAGTCCCAGCCCATTTCCAGTCCTATCCCCCCCATCAGCCCACCTCCAGTCCTATCACCCATCTGCCCACCTCCAGTCCTAGCCCCCCATAGCCCATTACAAGTCCTAACTCCCCCATCAGCTTATTACAAGTCCTTGCCCCATCAGTCCATTTCCAGTCCTAACCCCCCCATCAGCCCATTTCCAGTCCTAGCCCCCCATAGCCCATTACCAGTCCTAGCTCCCCCATAGTGCATTACCAGTTCTAACCTCCCATCAGCCCATTTCCAGTCCTAGCCCCCCATAGCCCATTACCCTTCCTAACCCCCCATCAGCCCATTTCCAGTCCTTGCCCCCCCATAGCCCATTACCTGTCCTAACCCCCCATCAGCCCATTTCCAGTCATAGCCCCCCATAGCCCATTACCAGTCATAACCCCCCCATCAGCCCATTTCGTCCTAGCCCCCCATAGCCCATTACCAGTCCTAAACACCCCCCATAAGTCCACCTCCAGTCCTACCCCCCTCATTAGCCCATTTCCAGTCCTAGAACCCCCCATAGCCCATTACCAATCCTAACCCCCCTCCCCCCGGGAAATTTAAAAAAAAGGAACCTGGCTGCTGAAGCCGCAGCTGAAGCCGCTGCCACTGCGGCAGCAGGAAGTGCCCCGTGGCTGCCCCGGCAGAACCCTCCTGTCTCCCCTCAGCACAGCTTTACAGAGCCGTGAAGGCTGTGTAAAGCCACACTGAGTGAGACAGGAGGACTCTGTCTGGGCGGCCATGAGGCACTTCCTGCTGCTGCAGAAGCTCCTCTCCTCGGGTTGTTGTTTTTTTTAAGGCCGGCAGCGGCAAACTCACCCTCCGTTTCTAGGCAGCCGCGGCTCCCTGCCCCTTAGAGAACCACAGCTGTGCTGTGACTGCAGTTTTAAATACAAACAAAACTGGTGCAGAGCCTTCCCGCATCTGTGAAGGACCCTGTGCAGCTTTGGTGGGACAAAGCTGCACAGGGTCCTTCACGGAGGCGAGAAGGCTCCGCACCCACACCGGTTTCGTTTGTATTTAAAACTGCAGTCACATCACAACCACGGTTCTCTAAGAGGCAGGGAGCCGCGGCTGCCTGGAAACGGAGGTTGAGTTTGCAGCTGCTGAGAAGTAGACTCGGCAGCAACATGCATCTTTTTTTGGGGATTTTTTTTTACTTTTGAAGGTGAAGTGAGGCGGCTGTTTTGGGGGGCATTTTTTGCCGCCCTCAAGACTTTGCCACCTGAGGCAGCCACCTCACTTCGCCTCATTATAGAGCCACCCCTGGTCTTGCTTGTTTTTGCCTCATTGTGAGTAGGGATCTGCAGCATTGCAAATCCACAGATTCAATGAGGTGTGATTTTATGATCCTAATAGTCTTACCACTTTGTTCAGAGTTATATTGAATGATGGTATTCATAGAAACATATCAGCAGAAAAAGACCATATGACCTATCTAGTGTGCCCTTCCATATCAAATACTAAAGTCCCTTTTATCATTTAGAGATCTGTGTTTCTCCGTTGCTTTCTTGAATTCAGATACTGGCCTCGTCTTTACCACCTCCACTGGGAGACTATTCAGTTCTTCTTGGATCCTTAAGTCTTCTTTCATATCATTCTAAAAGTTTCTTAATGTGGAAAACCTTGACTCAAAGGAGCAGGAAGAAAATCATGATGACCCCCATGATTTATGACTCCCTTACTCCCATCACCTAACACACGCACACACACACATGCACTCAAACTGTCATACAGGTGCCACATTCATGCTCCCACACATACAGGGTAGGAAAGAATTCCATGAGCCATGCTCTGCATGCTTTCCCCACTTGCTAAAATTACATTTTAGAAATTATTGCTGTCCTAATCACACATACAGTAAGCACAGTCTCTCTCTCTCTCTCTCTCACCAAGCATGAGGCATACAGTATATAAAGCAAATTATCTCAATCATGAATCCATAGGTCTTGCTACCTGAGTGAACCCTCTGGGCAGTAAAAGTGGGTTCCAAATGGAAATAAAATATCTGGGAACCCATAATCTGAATGAAGACAGGACAAGAGTGAGGATGGGAACATGGTGTTGAGGGGGAAGAAGGGGTTGGCTTACGATGACTAGATTGACTTATATGATGGGTGTGCGCTTGTTTCCACCGTTCCATGCTGCTTCTGAGGGTCTAGAGCGGCTGTTCCTAATAACAGTCCTGGATCAACACCGGGATGCACAGGCACATGCAGTGCCAATTAAAAGAGCACTTACTGAGTTTTAAGCACTTTGCAGAGATGTGGTTGATTGAAGAGGAGAAGAAGGAAAAACATTGCATACCCCAAAATGTCAGTTCCAACTGTTGCCTTGTTTAGAGCTTAAACCTGTTAATTGAAAGATAAGCTGTCAGGTTTTTTTAATGCATTAATTAAACTTCAGTAGAAAACAGCTGGAAGTGAGATTTAGAGGAAATCAGACACCTCCATTATCCCCTGGAATAACTCTTCGTTATTTCGTGCTTCCAGGCTTCTGAGCTAACCCATCTTACTTTTTATATCCTGATTATAACTCAGCTGCACAGCTTATCTTCTGCCAGCCTCTTCATGCTCATGTAATCCCTCTTCTCAAGTCACTTCACTGGCTCCCTATCAGTTTCCACATCCAGTTCAAACTTCTCTTACTGACCTACAAGTGCATCCATTCTGTGGCTCCTCACTACCTTTCCTCTCTTATCTCACCCTAAACCCCTCCTCGGGAACTCCGCTCCCCTGACAGATCCCTTTTATCTGTGCCCTTCTCTGCCACTGCCCACCCCAGACTTCGTTCATTCCATCTTGCTGCTCCATATGCCTGGAATAAACTACCTGAGTCTGTGTGTCGGGCTCCTTCTCTGACCCTATTCAAGTCCAGACTGAAGACCCACCTCTTCGAAGCCGCTGTTGGATCCTGATACCTCTCACTCTCTCATTCACCACTTATGTGTATCTTACCATACTCTAGTCCCCAGTTTTGCTGTGTGTTTTGTCTTGATTAGATTGCAAACTCTGATGAGCAGGGACTGTGTCTCACATCTATATATACAGTGCTATATATGCCTTGTAGCGCTATACAAAAGCAGTAGTATTAGTAATAGATTAGATGTAATCAAAGCCAACTGGGCATTTCTTATCTAAATTCCTTGCCTCATGCCATCCAGGCAGAGAGTGTTGTGTTGGAACACTGTTGTTTTCATTGTCCTGAAGCCAAGACCGGATGCAAATCATTAGCTGGCCACAGATTTCAGATCGTGACTTGTTTCTCTGTTAAAAGGCTGCAGCTAATTATTCCCAACACGTATGTTAGTTCAGGCTTCCGTGCCAGCAGCAAATTCCTCTTCAATTACTGAGGGTGAACAGAAATAGCCACAGCATTCAGAGGGTGCTGGTAGCAGTCAAAGAGGACGAAGAATTCTACCTCAGAAGGTTATCAAATCCCCACCCGTGACTGATAGGAACATGTGGATCTGGCTCTATGACTTCACGGACATTATCTGAATACCACAATGTTGTTATGGGTACTGATGTGCGCTGGGGTACCAGAGCTTGTTTTTATGATAGATATGGATGTGCTAGTGATGGCTGTTACGACATGGCGTTGGGTTGTGTCATCAACCCAATAAGCCTCCCCTTTCCCCCCCCCCCCCCCAACAAAAATAAACTTGCAAAAACACAGGAGGGTAACTTAGTTCCTGCTGATGACTTCTACGGCCAAAACGTATTCACTGTCTGCGCCTGTTAATTCAGATGAAGCAGTTAGTCGGCCAATGCTGACTGTGTGCCTGCTTTGGACTATCAACCCCAACATCTATCATTCAAAAGAGTGAAGGTTAGTATCCCAAAACACTGGGGCAATTGGCAGCGGTTGCTGACTGCATTTGTATTTCGATCCAAAACTAGCCCACTGCCCAGTGAATAATCTTTGGTTATTGAAATCACTAAAGTTATCCATTTTTAAATGTGGGTAGCGGCGAGCTGGGGCAGTGTTATAAGTTTGCATCAAGAGGTAGCATTTATCCATGTGCCAGATAATTTAGCCATTTAACTCTGAAAACAAATCACAGGTATAACATTAACCTTACACATTATCCACTGAAAGTTATACAGGGATTTTCAGCTATCTTTCATATGCATTAAGGATCTCAGAAGGTTTACATAACTTTGTTGTTGTTGTTAAGTGCCGTCGAGTCGGAGTCGACTTATGGCGACCCTCTGGATAGCTATCCTAAATTGTGTTCAATCTTCAGTCAGGCGGCTCATTGTTGACAGACTGGTACATAACTTTAAATGTCATTTAATTTAATTTAAAGACTTACAATCTGCATCTTTCAGCCAATAAAACTGGACAAAGCAGATAAAAATTCAGAGCATGAGAACATCACAATTTCAAATCTTAAATACTGTATCACGTTAAAACAATGACATAATTCATTTAGTCTGGTAAAATATTAACCTACCCCAAACCATTTTCCATTTCACTCCCAAATGATATTCCAAAACCAATCCAAAATGAAACCTAATGCCAAGTTTTTAGAAACTCACTAAACAGCCACCTCTTAAGGTGCTTTCAAAAGACAATGTAATAATCTTCACCAGACTTTATTTCAGCTGAGAGTTTATTCCACAGCTCCAGGGGCAGCTTCCCCTGCATCCCCACTGATCTGTACTGCCTCGCGAAGGGCGCATTCATTTCAAAACACCACCGGGTCTGAGGGCTCTCTTTGATGCACACGGAGGTATTTTAGAAGCCTCATTTGCGATTTACAGGTGTATAAGTAGACATGTACACCTATATTGAATCCATGTGCAAATGGACATTTTAGAAAGGTTCTAGTTCACACGTGGATGTCCTTACCACAATGAAATCGCAGGGGGACGTGTCGGGGGCTTATCCTGGGTGGGGCAAACATCTACATATGTATTCCTCATTTCATACAGGGGCTTTACACTTGCGCCTTCGGTCCAGCCCTTTACAGGAGTGTTTGTTCCCCTTCCAAACTGAAATGAGGTCAAGATAGAGTCCCCTAAGAGCATCTGCATGTCTACGTTTGCAGAACGGCTCAGCTGCATGTATACGTTGCCGGGTTTCCTCTGTCGATTTTTCCCATGGGTAGATTTGTGAAACGGCACCTCCCGCTGCACGTAGATGTACCTCCTTATTTTATTTTAGAAACAGCTCCACCGGTGGTCTGCTTCCATGAACAGCCTTAAAGACTAGGCATAATAGTTCGAACACAATCCTAGCTTGATTTTATCTCTACCTTTAAACCAATTCACCGAAGAATGGGAGAGAATTTAGGTTGCTTGAGCATGAGAGTGTGGGAGAATGTCCGCTGAAACAGGAGACTCAGCAGCCCTCGAAGGGAGGGAGAGGGGGAGTGACAAATTGGCCAGAAAGAGAGCAGAACAGAGGGGTTATGAGGACAGAGATCAAGAAATGGATGGAACATGAGGGAGAGTGATGGGGGAGATAGAGGACAGAAAAGCAGAGGAAATAGATAGTCGGGTGGGGGTAAGAGACAGGAGAGGAAGGGCTGGGATGGCATGATGGAGGAATAAGATGGTGATATTTCTACTACACATTTCCATAGCAGTTCCATCCAGATACAGAAAATAGAAGCGAGTTTATAGTCTACTTGAGGCAAGCCGGCAAATCAAATACATGTCGACTACTAATCATTTAATTATTACAGTAAACGTGGTTCAAATGAGAAGAGACTGGTCCCCAGCCACCAAATATTTCCAGCGAAGGGGTGAGTCAGTGTCTCGGAGAAGAGCAGAGTCCAGATTAGATTTGTTTGGGTTATGGGGCAAGTTAACCAGCCAGGAAGCATGGCTATAGCTATTTACCTTTTGCCCTGCAATGGGGCAGGAGAGTTCTCTTAGGACCACTGACCCACCGGGAGGTTTCTATATTGTATTGCCAAAGGGTGCCAATAGGGTGGAGGGGGGGGGGCGATTGGTTAGCTTTTAAGGCCAGCCCCTTTAAGACTCTCCCTGCATCTTTGGCATTCTCATTAGGTAAAGGTTAACTGCACACCTAGAGGTGCATTTAAGCTTCCTGCCCAGAACTTGTAGTAAATAAGGTTAATCCATATAGCATAGCTCATTATTTTACCTTGCATTGATTGTTTGATATTAAACATCATATTAACGCATTGTAAGGCACGTGATGTAGTCAGTAACATGTGTGAACACCTTAATGGTGAATAAACAGGTGGACAAAGGTGAGTCGGTTGATATAGTGTATCTGGACTTTCAGAAAGCCTTTGACAAGGTCCCTCATCAGAGACTTTTGGCAAAACTAAAGAGTCATGGGATAGGAGGCAGTGTACTATTGTGGATCAGGAACTGGTTAAAAGATAGAAAGCAGAGGGTAGGACTAAATGGCCAATTTTCCCAATGGAAAAGGTGAATAGTGAAGTACCCCAGGGATCTGTACTGGATCCGCTACTTTTTGACATATTCATAAATGACCTGGAAAAGGGAATAACTAGTGAGGTTATCAAATTTGCAGATGACACAAAACTGTTTAAAGTTGTTAAAACACAAGAGGACTGTGGAAAACTGCAGGAGGATCTGGATAAATTGGAAGACTGGGCATCAAAATGGCAGATGAAATTTAATGTGGACAAGTGCAAAGTTATGCACCTAGGAAAGAACAACCCAAACTATGATTACACAATGCAAGGTTCCACATTAGGAACCACCACCAAGGAAAAAGATTTAGGTGTCATCATGGATAATATGTTAAAACCCTCGGCCCAGTGTGCAGCGGCAGCCAAGAGAGCAAATAGAATGCTAGGTATCATAAGGATAGGAATGGAAAATAAAACAAAGGATATTATAATGCCTCTGTATCATTCCATGGTGCGACCGCATCTTGAATATTGTGTGCAATTCTGGTCACTGTATCTTAAAAAGGATATAGCATTATTAGAAAAGGTACAGAGAAGAGCCACCAAAATGGTAAAGAGGATGGAAGGCTACTCCTATGAAGAGAGGCTACAAAGTTTAGGGCTCTTCAACCTGGAAAAGAGACGGCTGAGGGGAGATATGATAGAGGTCTATAAATTAATGAATGGAGTGGAACGGGTAAACGTAGATCAATTGTTTATGTTATCAGAATATAGAAAGACTAGGGGACATGCAATGAAGCTACCGGGTAAACTATTTAAGACAAATAAGAGAAAATATTTTTTCACTCAACGTGTAATCAAACTCTGGAATTTGTTACCGGAGGATGTAGTAAAGGCTGTTAGTAACATAAGAACATAAGAACATAAAATATGCCATACTGGGTCAGACCAAGGTCCATCAAGCCCAGTATCCTGTTTCCACAGTGGCCAATCTAGGTCATACGTACCTAGCAGTTTCCCCAAAAGATACAGGTTCCGCAATGCTTGTACTGGGTCAAGCATTGATATCCTGGGTCCCTTCTTAATAATGGTTTATGGACCTTTCCTCCAGGAACTAGTCCAAACCTTTTTTAAACCCAGCTACACTAACAGCCTTTACTACATCCTCAGGTGACAAATTCCAGAGTTTGATTACACGTTGAGTGAAAAAATATTTTCTTTTATTAGTCTTAAATAGTTTACCCTGTAGCTTCATTGCATGTCCCCTAGTCTTTCTATATTCTGATAACGTAAACAATCAATCTATGTTTACCCGTTCCACTCCGTTCATTAATTTATAGACTTCTATCATATCTCCCCTCAGCCGTCTCTTTTCCAGGTTAAAGAGCCCTAACCTTTTTAGCCTTTCCTCATAGGAGTATCCTTCCATCCCCTTTACCATTTTGGTAGCTCTTCTCTGAACCTTTTCTAATAACGCTATATCCTTTTTAAGATACGGTGACCAGAATTGCACACAATATTCAAGGTGCGGTCTCACCATCGAACAGTATAGAGGCATTATAATATCTTTTGTTTTATTTTCCATTTCTTTCCTTATGATACCTAGCATTCTATTTGCTCTCTTGGCTGCCACTGCACACTGAGCTGAGGGTTTTAACATGTTATCCACAATGACGCCTAAATCTTTTTCCTGGGTGGTGGTTCCTAATGTGGAACCTTGCATTGCGTAACCATAGTTTGGGTTGTTCTTCCCTAGGTGCATAACTTTGCACTTGTCCACATTAAATTTCATCTGCCATTTTGATGCCCAGTCTTCCAATTTATCAAGATCCTCCTGCAATTTTCCACAATCCTCTTGGGTTTTAACAACTTTAAATAGTTTTGTGTCATCTGCAAATTTGATAACCTCACTCGTTATTCCACTTTCCAGGTCATTTATGAATATGTCAAAAAGCAGCGGACCCAGCACAGATCCCTGGGGTACACCACTATTTACCTTTCTCCATTGGAAAAATTGGCCATTCAGCCCAACCCTCTGCTTTCTATCTTTTAACCAGTTCCTGATCCACAGTAGTACCCTGCCTCCTATCCCATGACTCTTTAGTTTTGCCAAACGTCTCTGATGAGGGACCTTGTCAAAGGCTTTCTGAAAGTCCAGACACACTATATCAACCGACTCACCTTTGTCCACCTGTTTAGTGTAGCTGGGTTTAAAAAAGGTTGGGACAAGTTCCTGGAGGAAAGGTCCATAAACCATTATTAAAAAGGGACGCAGGATATCAATGCTTGACTCAGTACAAGCATTGTGGAACCTGTGTCTTTTGGAGAAACTGCTAGGAATGTATGACCTAGATTGGCCACTGTTGAAACAGGATACTGGGCTTGATGGACCTTGGTCTGACCCAGTATGGCATATCTTATGTTCTTATGTAATAAATAGACCTCTGAGTGAGGGATAAGCCAGAAAGAGTGGCATCAATGCTCAAAGAACTTGGGGAGAAGTCTCAAAGCTGCCAAGTTCCTCAGTTCCAGGAAAACGTACATCGGAAAGCAGTGTAATATTTCACGCCCCTGATTCTCCCTAGTGAAATCAGAGATGCATCAACATGGGGTTGTCAGAAATCCAGGACTGGCTTAAAATCTCCCTCCTGGAACTGAGGAGCTTGGCTGCTCTGTCGTTTTGCCTTTTCCTTTTATTGTTTTAGGGATGAAAACATCTCCAGGAGAAAGACAAGGCAGTAGAAGCAGCAAGGCATTGAATCAAGAAAGATACAGGGCGGCAGGAGCAAGCCGGGCGGATGAAGCAATAGGGGGTGATAAGATCCCAAGATATTTTAGGACACAAGTGCAAACAAGGATGAGGGAGAGGCAAATGCCAAATGACTTGATCACAGATGAGTTAACTTTGTCCACTCATCAGCAGATAGTTGTGGAGACAGGTCGATTGTGTTCTCCATCAGCCTAATTTGATCTTTTCTCCACACAACTTGATTTGTTTAAATTTTGTGAGCAAACGTCAGATAGAACAATTGTTTGCCCATCAGCCTGTAAGTTGTGCATATTTTTGTCATTGTGAGTGGATAAAGGTGCCTTGGACCCAGGGCTGGAGCTACCATTAGGTAAGACTGGCAGACGCCCAGGGGCACCTACAGTATTTCTGCCACCTGTCTCCAGGACCCGCGGTGGCAGCAATGATCTCTAAACAGCGATGCAGTGATTACCATAAACTCCAGCACCGCATCCCTGTTCCTGGTTCCGTCCCTGATGCAAACAGGAAGTCTGCATCAGGGGCGGAAGCAGGAACAGCGACACAGCGTCAGAGTTCATGCATTGCTGTTTAGAGGTCATTGCCGCACTGCGGGTCCTGCAGAGGGGTGACAGAGGTGGCAATGGGAGAAGCAGGAATGAGGTTTGCAGCAGTCCTGCTTGAATCACTATTTTTTTCTGCATTTTATAGCCCAAAATAGCCAGTTCTGTGCTACTTATCGCCACGGATAATCAGTGGTTTTCTCTCAGTCTACCTTAAAAATAGTTGATGGACTTTTTCTCCAGGAAATTTGCCCAGACCTTTTTTAAAGCCAGCTACAGTGCCTGCTTTCAGCACATCCACAGGCAACGAGTTCCAAAGCTTAATTCTATATTGAGAGAGAAAGTATGTTTTCCGAGTTCTTTTCAATGTACTAGTCTCTAACTTCATGGTGAGCTCTCCAGTCTTTGCAGTTTTTGAAAGAGTAAAGAAGTGATTTGCATTTAACTGTTCCATCACACTCAGGTTTTTATAGACATCTATCCCACCTCCCCTCAGCCATCTATTCTGCAGGCTGAAGAGCCCTAACCTCTTTAACCTTTCCTACACTCAGCGCCATGCTTAGATGAAGGCACAGCTGGTCAAAGCAGAGAGGAGTACCAAGTATTTTATAAGTGTATCTGGACTAGCCCAAATGCTACAACACATGGCAGGAACAAGGGGCAGTTGGCAGTTGGATAAGATAAGGCCAAGAGGCAGTTTTAGCGGACATGCACCAGAAGGGTAGAAGTCGGCTGTCCTGTACACCAGAGCTAAACTTGGCCCATATTTTAGAGGTGGTCAGGGGACAATAGAGGGCTAGGCCACAGAAACATGAATAGTCCAGTTATTTGGGGGTTTTGTTATAGAGGGTGGCAGTAACATAATTAAGGAAATATAGGTTTAAAAATTACAGTGGCAGCAGAAGCCTGTATGATCTCTAAGAGAAATCATGCACAAATATTGTTCATGCAGCCCCTTGGAGATCCCACCGGGGTCACAGTCAGAGATTCCATGACTTATTAGGTATAAAGGTCCATGGCCTGCCCAGAATTCGCTAAGAATGTCCAGCACTTTTTTTTTGGCCACCAACCAACGTGCCTGTTATAGAAAGGTATTCTCAATGGTATGGAGCATTGCAGGGCCAATATTAAGAATATAAGAACATAAGATATGCCATATTGGTCTGACCGAGGTCCATCAAGCCCAGTATCCTGTTTCCAACAGTGGCCAATCCAGGTTACAAGTACCTGGCAGGTTTCCAAAAAGGCATACAGGTTCCAAAATGCTCGTCATGGGGTAAGCAGTGGATTTCACTGGTTCTCTTTAATAATGGTTTATGGACTTTTCCTCTAGGAACTTGTCAAAATCTTTTTAAACCCAGCAACACTAAGAGCTTTAACTACATCCTCCAGTTTGATTACGCATTGAGTGAAAAAATATTCTCTCCTGTTAGTCTTAAATGGGCTTCATTGTAGCTTCATTACATGTCCCCTAGTCTTCCTAGTTTTTGAAGGTGTAAACAACCGATCTATGTTTATTTGTTCCGTTCATTCATTATTTTATAGACCTTAGCCTTCTCTTTTACATGTTGAAGAGACCCATCCTTTTAAGATTTTTCTCATAGGGGTGATCTTTGTTCATCTTTACCATTTTGGTGGCTCTTCTCTGTATCTTTTGTAATAACGCTGTATCCTTTTTAAGATACGGTGACCAGAATTGCACACAAAATTCAAGGTTAAATCACACCATGGAGCAATACAGAGGCATTATAATATCCTTGGTTTTATTCTCCATTCCTTTCCTTACAATTCCTAGAATTATATTTGCTTTCTTGGCTGCCGCTGCACACTGGGCAGAGGGTTTCAACTTATGGTCCATGATAATGCCTAAATTCTTTTCCTGGTGGTGGTTCCTAATGTATGTAATTTGGGAGCTATGCTCCCTGTGCCAGGTCCCCAAAGATACAACTAATCACAGGTGGCACTGTGGCGGGTGGGGGGGCGAATGATAAAGTCAAAGATTTGTTTGTTTCAGCAAAGCAGAGAAAAGACTGACAGGATTAAGTGAGGTGGCCCATGTCCCTCTTAAATACTTTTATGCTGCTTGTTTTGAAATATTTGTCTTACAATCCTTGGTAGGTCTGGATTTCACTTCTAAGATTATTGATGCAGTGCTCAGGCATGGAAAAATGTTCCCTTAGTGAGATCTTACCTTGATGTTCAATGTGAGGTGTGATCTTGTGCCACTGTATAGGTTTATTCTTGGCAAAGTGGGCTAGCTAGACAACCAGGACATAGTCATGGGTGGACCATGGCTCCCCCACTTTGGAGTCAGGACCATCCGGGTAGCAGCAGCACAAGCCAATGAGAGGAGAACTGGAAGTGGTGTCAATATCTACAATACCTAGGGCCCACCCATATGAGCATTAGGCCCCACCAAAAAATCAGTCCTGGCTATGCCACCCTACTTTACATAGCACACCTACAAATTTGACATTCACGAGTGCTCACTGACAGTGTGTTTTTGTTATAGGTGTGTCAAGAGGCAGGGGGCAATGTTCCCGCAACCAGTATCGGCCAACTGCCCTTCCCCAGTTATTATTATGATTACTTTTATTAAACCTTGATATACCTCTCTGGCCTGGTAGCATCCGAGTAGTGTACAATAATTAAAATAAGTAACATAGGAAAAGAATGCCAATTTTAGACAGGAAAAAGATCAGCATAGGAGACAGTAGAAGTAACCTCCACCTCTAGGCCAGGCAGTCCCCAAAGGCAGCCTGAAAATAGTCTCAGCACGTATGTTGGGGGGAAGAGAGTTCCATAGAGATGGGACCAAAAAATAGAAAGCCAAATGCCTGGATGTTTCCATTCGAGCAGCAGAGATGGAAGGAGTAAGGAGACGGCTTGCTTCCTCTGCACCCCTTTTTCATTTATTTAGCTAATCTTATATACTACAAATCTGAAAGTCTAAGCGGCTTACAAAAAACAACAAGGCCAAGATGATTTTACATAGAACATGAACTCAAAATCATTTGAACAAATATGCTACATAACACAATAGTAAACAATGGTAAATCTGATGTCAGGTGCAACTGTCCCTAAAAAGCGAAGTAGGAGTTACTGTCTATCCATCCATTCTAGCTGTTCAATTTACCGCACCCCAGTTGGTGCTTTTGTTTTAAATGATTTTTTGTTCTTCAGTTCTTATATAAAGCAACCACTCACCTTTTTAGGACACTAACAGATACTTGGGACCTGGACTGGCCGCTGTTGGAGAAAGGAAACTGGGCTTGAGGGTCCCTTGGTCTGACTCAATATGTCATATCTTATGCTATGGTGTTCTTAAGGCGGCACTTTTATACCAAAGTAAGAAATCCAGGACCAGAATACAAAACATTACATTTCAAAGTCTTTCTCCGGTTTACGGGAAAAATCAACCAGATGGAAAATTTGAATAAATGATAGAGCATCTCAGGACAGAAATATTAATGTCCTCAGAAATGAAAAAAAAGAAAAACAGGTTAGAAAAATAAATGAACGCACCAAAAACATCTTGCAAATCCAATTACTCTCAATCAAATTCAACCACACTGCATCAACAAAATGCTATTTACACTAGGCAAAATCAGAGTCCACAATAGATCAGAAAACATCTTAACCCATCAGTCTTTTACATTTAATTTTTCAAAATCAGATACTGATGAAGAATGCACTGTAACAGGCATAGAAAAAGCTATTTTACTGTTCAGGTACACAATGGTCTACTATGCTGGAAATGAAAGACAAAGAAGAAATGGTGGTGTGTTTATAATTCAGAAGAAACTTGCGAGAACTGTAATGAAATACAATGCTGCCAGTGAATGCTGAATTTCTGTTCGTCTGTGGGGGATGCCATCAACACAACTATTATTCAGGCATATGCCCCAACAACAGTTGCAGAAGAGGATGAAGTTGATAAATTCTGTGAACAAATACAAGCTGAAATTGCCAGAATATGCAAACAGGATATCCCGATAATCATGGGTAACTGAAAAGCAAAAGTTGGCAACAAAGAAGGCGGAGAAGTGGTTGGAAAATATGGATTCAGCAACAGAAATGAAGCTGGAGAAAGACTGATAGAATTCTGCAAGACCAACGATCTATTCATCTCAAACACCTTCTTCCATCAACACAAGCGGTGACTGTACACATGGACTTCACCCAATGGATTTTACAAAAATCGGATTGACTACATCTGTGGAAGTCAGTGTTGGAAAAGCTCATTAACATCAACAAAGACAAAACCTGGAGCTGACTGTGGGACAGATCACCAACTACTAGTATGAAACTCAAGTTAAAGCTGAAAAAGAGCAAGTCACTCATGAATGTAGCAAAATATGACCTTGAGAATATACCACTGGAATTTAAAGACTGCCTGCAAAATCAATTTGCTGCTTTGGATATGACAGAGCTCTTGAGAGTTTTGAGATGACATCAAGAAGTTGTGCTCAAAGAAAATGAGAAATCTCTACAAAAAGTGAAAAAGCAAAAAGGGTCAAAATGGATGACTGAAGAAACTCTGAAAATTGCACAGAAACGCAGAGAAACTGAAGCCAGAGGAGAAAGAGAGATTTCCAATGTGCAGCACGATAAGACAAGGAAAAGTACTATAATGAGGCATGCAAGGAAATAGAATCAGAGCGTATTAGAGGAAGAACAAGAAAAGGTGGGAAGAATATACAGTCATTATACCATAGAAACATAGAAACATGATGACAGAAAAAGACCACATGGCCTATCTAGTCTGTCCTTCCATATCAACAACTGCAACAGTCCCCTTTTTACCTTTAGAGATCCTCTGTGTTTGTCCCATGCTTTTTTATTTTTATTTATTTTTTTTTTTTTATACTGTGCTCTTTAGAATCAGTGTGGTTTACATGTATACTAACAGGTACTTTTTATTCACAATCGAAGTGTACCTGAGGCAATGGAGGGTTAAGTGGCTTGCCCAAGGTCACAAGGAGTGGCTATGG
Organism: Ichthyophis bannanicus; assembly: GCA_033557465.1. NCBI lineage: Eukaryota > Metazoa > Chordata > Amphibia > Gymnophiona > Ichthyophiidae > Ichthyophis > Ichthyophis bannanicus. Next base: position 48,294,674 of record CM066035.1, read on the forward strand.
GACTAGAGACCACAGTCCCTCCAGCCTGAGGTTGCTTGTCCCCATGCGGGAATTGAATCCCCGGCCTTCTGGCCTGAGGTAACCTGTCCCAACCACTGAGCCACTCCTCCCTATTGAATTCAGTTACTGTCCTCATCTCTACCATAAAGATCAAGTGAACCAACAGCCGTTTCAATCTGTACATTATGATCAGGAACCATTGGTGATGAAAGAAGAAGTCAAAGCAGCATTGAAAGTATTATCAAAGAACAAAGCACTGGGTATTGATGGCATTCCCATTGAAGTATTACAGCAATCGGATACGGCTGTTGCCATACTTAAAGGCTCTGCCAGGACATTTGGATGTAAAAAGGCCAACTGACTGGAAAAGATCTATGTTCATACCAATACTGAGGAAAGGTGATCCAACTAACTTGAAATTATCACACAATTTCTCTAATCTCACATGCCACAAAGATTCTACTCAAGATCATTCAGCAGAGACCACAACAGTACCTGGAATGAGAACTGCCTGAAGTGTAAGCAGGGTTCAGGAAAGAGCGAGGAATGAGAAACATCATTACCGATGTGAGATGCATCCTTGAAAAGATAAAAGAATACTACTACTACTATTAGACATTTATAAAGCGCTACAAGGCATACACAGCACTGTACAAACACAGATAGAGCCAGTCACTACTCATCAGAGCTTACAGTCTAGTCAAGACAGAGAAGACAACAGATAGGAATAAGGATTGAATAGGGAAGGGTAAGGAGATACAAGTAAACAAGGGATCAGGATTAAAAAGCAGCCTCAAAGAGGTGAGCCTTTAGCATAAATTTGAAAAGGGGCAGAGAAGGTGCCTGACGTACAAACTCAGGACGTTTGTTCCAGGCATAAGGAGCAGTGAGGTGAAAGGACTGAAGTCTGGATTTAGCAGTGGAAGAAAAAAAGGGCAAAGAGAAGATATCTATATGTGGGTTTTTGTTTTTTTTACTTATCACTTTTAAACATACATACCAAGTAAAACAACTTGTACAGAAATAGACGAGGGCAGGTAAAGAAAAATCCAAACCAAGTTAATCACACATTATTCCAATTTAAAAAAAATGGAAAGAGAGATGCAGCCCCATTCTCTCTAGTCCAAAACCCAAAGGGAGCAAGATCCAAAATGGAGGAAAGGGACATTTATACATCATTCGAGGAGTAAGCAACCATCTCGCATAGTCAGCAAGCTAATACTAATACATTGCGTTATAACCTACAAACCCCAAGAGAAACCAGTGAGGCAAGTTCCGCCAGCTGACTAGGACTACAGAAAACATAAGCCTTAGACTGTAATCTCACCAAGCACTTGCATGGGAATTTGAGGAAAAATAACCCCCCTAACTGAGTCATCCCCAGCTTCAGGTGAAGAAAATCCTTGCGCCTTTTCTGTGTTTCCCAGGCTACATCCGGGAATATGAGTACCAAAAACCATTTGAAAAGGGATAGAGCGCTTTTTGAAATACATTCTAAGCAACCATTCATGGCCTGCTGACAATGCAAGAGTAATTAATAGCTTCGCAGGAACGAGGATTCCAAAACCTCTGATATGTTCAAAATATTCACATGCTGTAATCGAGTAAGGGATTGCTGCGAGGCTTCGCTGATATCTTCTTGCCAGTAGGAAGGTAATATATCTTAGTTAGAGGTGGCTGAGACGCCAATGGAATCCCCAGGGCATCTGCCAAATATTTCATAAACATGTCTCTAGCCGAAACTAGTGACGGACGTGGAAAATTAAGGAGATGCAAATTAGCAGAACGAACCTGGTTTTCCAGAGTCTCAGTTTTAAATTTAACTAATACCATATCTTTAACGAAAGCAGAAAGAGAATTCTCTTACCTTTGATGAGAACCTTTCAAGTCCTCAACTGCTTCCTTCATAGTTGAAATATCACATAAATTCTTTTGAATATCAGCAATATTATGATGAACAAGCTCCAGAATCTTATTAGAATTTGATACCATAGTCTCACCCAGCTTGGAAATTGCAGTCCAAATTGATTCAAGGGAAAAACTTTCTGGCCGCTCCAGCACAAACAAAGGGAATGTTAGCCGCTCCATCTGTGTCTCTACTCCCGGCACAAAGTTTCCATCCACCGCAGGCTGCTGAGGAATCGACAGCAACTCTCCCATCTGGTTCTCACCGGCTGGCTTCTCTCTTGTGGCTAACAGTGCTGTTCCAGCCAAAGGCTGTATAAACCTTGAGAAACTCTGGGCCACATTGAGAAGCATGGGTATACCAGAACACGTAATCGTTCTCTTGCACAACCTTTACATTGATCAAGAAGCAGCAGTTTAAACAGAACAAAGAGAAACAAAATGGCTGCATACTTTCCCCCTACCTGTTTAATTTATATGCAGAACAAATCATCAGAGAAGCAGGATTGTATGAAGACAACAAAGGTGTGAAGATTGGTGGAAGACTCATTAACAATATTTGCTTCTCAAGATCAAGGAACATAGTCTTAAAATGGGCCTGTACTTTAATGTAAAGAAGACAAAGATCCTGACAACTGGCAAAATCAGTAAGTTCATCATTGATGGAGAAAAAATAGTAGACTATTTTAACCTGCTTGGATCAATAATCAATAAACAAATGATAAGCTGTCAAGAAATCAAACAACACATTGCTCTTGGCAGAATGGCTATAAAGAACCTAGGCAGGATTCTCAAAAGCATAGGTATCTCTCTCCATACAAAGATTTGGGTTGTCCAAGCCATGGTATTTTCAGTAACATGGATGCGTAAGTTGGACAGTGAAAAAGATAGACAGGAAGAAAATTGATGCCTTTGAATTATGGTGCTGGCGAAGAATATTGTGTATTCTATGGACTGCCCAAAGAACAAACCAGTCAGTACTAGAGGAGATCAAACCTAAGTTTTCTTTAGACGCTCAGATGACAAGACTTTGACTTTCATACTTTTGACACATCATACAAAGAGATCACTAGAAGAAGACATTGTGCTTGGCAAGATAGAAGGTCAATGCAAAAGGGGAAGGCCATCAATGAGATGGATCGATACAATAACAGCAGCTATGGATACTACTCTATCAACAATGAGCCACCTGACTGAAGACCGAATATAGTTTAGGTCAGCTATCCAGAGGGTCACCATGAGTCGATACCAACTCGATGGTACTTAACAACAACTGTTCAAGAATTCTCAAACTGGTTGGGATTAAAACAGACACATTGTTTGCATAGAATGAGAATTTGACATTTGTAAGAACTCTTTTTTTTTTCTTTTGAGCCTGATACATCTGGAAATTCCACAACCGTGCAACAGAACCAGATGTTCTCACCCCGTCAAATACAAATTTTAACAACAAACTTTCCCCTGGAGTGAACTTTCCTATTTATTTATTTATTTTACATTTCTTATATACTGCCTTTCATGATATCAAGGCGGTTTACATTGAACAAACTGAAATTATATTGAACAGGGCATTATAACTTGGAGATAACTATTTTACAGGGAACATGGGCTATGGAGGGTTAAGTGGCTTGCCCAAGACCACAAGGAGCACCTGTGGGACTAGAAACCCCAGTCCTTCCGGCCCAAGGTTGCTGTCCTCTAGTGAGAATTGAACCCCCAACCTTCTGGCCTGAGGTACCTTGTCCCAACCACTAGGCTACTCCTCCACTATTTAACCAACTCTTGTTAGCAATTTAGAATAGTATTCAATAACTTTAAAAGGAAACTATTTGTAGTAGATGGAAATGTTTATCTCTCAATTCCACATGCCTGTTTTAGCAAATTATGAACAACTTCTTAAATATGGAATTCTGGGAAAGTCATGGAAAATGTTATTTTCAGCTCTCTCAGTAAGCTTGCGGGTCTGCAGTCACTTGTTACTGATGATGAAATTTGTCAGCCAGCTGGGTGCCAGGGGCGAGCTTTTCCCCTCATTCTTTGCAGGTGCAAAACCTTAAAGGAAAAAGGGTGAGGAAGCAGAAGTGGGCATTTCCTTATTTGTGCTTCCATCTACCCTACCATGCCTTGCATCAGCACTTTCTCTTTTTCCTGCTAAGGGCCTAGAAACATTTTAAAGGGCTTTTTGCTGAGCGTAGACGCCCACTTGCCAACTCCTTTTAAAAATGCTCCATTTTCTCCCTCTTCCTCTTTTCAAATCTTGGCAATATCATTTGACTCTCTGAGTAACCTTAGTTGAATCATTTTGGCTCCCTGCGCTTCAGTTCATGCAGTCCTTATTTAGCAATTTGATCCCTAGTGGTAGTATCGCAAGGCTGCTCCTAGAGGTTCAGAGGTGCCATTTTGACCCCAGTTGCCTACAGCCAGGAACATCCAGGGATCACTTTGTTCCCCACTAAATCACAGGTAGACCTCAAGTAAGAGCTGGTGGGATCTGGGAGGGTGGGGATGCTATGGCTGTTGTAAGGGGGGATCTGGGGTGCCCAGTAGTGCTATGACTGTGTCAGGGAGGGATTTCTGAGGTTTTATAGATATTGATGCGCCTTCAGCAGACTCAGCTCCGGCAAGTGGAGCATCAGTGGTCCAAACACCCCACACCTGAAACACTTTGCCGCTTCAAACAACTCTATTCTCTTTATTGCATGGCAATTCAATCTGCCAAGCGTGCCTTTTATGCCACAGAAATCTGAGGCTGCAGATTCCTCGAAGCAACTTTTTGCAATCCTACGCAAGCTCTCTTCTACCGGTCCCGTCCATAACCAGTCAAGTAAAACCCCGGCTCCCCAACTTCTGGCCACCTTCTTTTCAAAGAAAATTTTGGATTTGTGCTCCTCTTTTGTGAACCCACCCCCGACATCTCCACTATCTTCTCCCCATTCTCCTTCCGTGATTACGTCCCCTGATAGGCTGTCTATTCCCGCTTCACTAGGAATATCCCCCTCCCCTCCTAATCGGGCGCTAGCGCATACATGGTCTTCTTTTTGTCCCATTATCTCTGCTGAGCTCTTACAAGCTTTATCTAGCTCTAGGAAAACTACCTGTCAGCTTGACCCAATCCCCTCCCACTGGTTAGCCGAGTCTACCTTACAATTAGTGCCTATCATGGTTACCATTATTAATACTAGTTTTTCCACTGGCCATTTTCCACTCCTATGGAAATCTGCCATAGTTCACCATCTTTTGAAACAACCTTCCCTTGATCCCTCCGTGCTTTCCATTGGCGCCCTGTTTCGAGCTTTCCCTTTTTGGCTAAACTACTGGAACGCTTTGCTTTTGCACAACTTAATTCCCATGTTGAAGCTACTAATGCACTACATCCCCGCCAAGCAGGATTTTGCCCAGGTCACGGTACAGAAACCGTTCTGGCACTACTGAATGAACTCCGCGTCGCCCATGACCATGGAGATATCACCCTCATCGTTTCTCTTGATCTTTCTGCGGCTTTTGATTTGATCGACCACCACATTCTTCTTTCCCGTCTGTCTGATTTGGGATTATGCGGTGTAGTCTGGAAATGGTTCTCTTATTTTCTTTCCAACCGCTCTTTTGCCGTCCGCTCCAATAACCAGTTCTCTTCTTCGTTCCCGTGGTGTGCCCCAGGGTTCTGTTCTTTCACCTCTTCTGTTTAATATTTTCCTCTCTCCCCTCCCTCTTTTGATCCAGCAATATCCGGTCTCATCATATATCTATGCTGATGATATTATTCTTTTATACCATACTTCACCGTTGAACCTTGACATCTCCCAGTTTAATCGTTGCCTTGCTCATGTCGCTTCTTGGCTTTCCCTGAACCTTCTACACCTAAATCCTGCAAAGTCCACGGCTATGTGGGTCTCTGAGCGGCTCTTGCCCAACTGTTGCCCCTCAGATCGATCTCATTCCAATTCCGCTTGTCCCCTCCTTCCGCTACTTGGGGGTTACTTTAGACTTCGCTCTTTCTTTCCATGGTCATATTTCCACTCTCGCCCGCCGGTCTTTTGCGGTTCTACGTCAAATTAGAGCTGTTCATTCCCTTCTCCCTTCTACTGCACTGATTACCCTAGTTCTGGCCTTGGTCATCAGCAGACTTGATTACTGCAATGTTTTTCTAGCTAACCTTCCTGCTTCTCAGCTTAAGCGCCTTCAGCTAATTCAAAATACGGCAGCTCGACTTATCACTTTTTCCCATCATTATGAGCATGTCACTCCCATCCTACTTCGCTTACATTTGGTTGCCTCTCCGTTTTCGATTCCATTATAAGTTTCTTATTCTAACGCATAAAGCCATTTACACATCTACTCCCCTCTATCTGGCCGATCTTATCTCTCTTCACACACCATACCGTCAACTCCGTTCCTTACATGCGAATCGCCTGTCCTTACCCTCTCCATCACAAGCACATTTGGAACAGACCCGTCACTCAGCTTTCTTTTTTCTAGGCCCCTCCCTCTGGAATGCTCTACCACCCTCCCTCCGACTGGAACCTTCGTATCCCAAGTTTAAGGAGCTGCTGAAAACCTATCTGTTCCGAAAAGCCTTTGACCTTCCCCCTGATGCCCCCCTTGAGTCTTTGTTTGATCTGTCTCTCGTGTTGTTACCTAGTTTAGTTGTGGATTGTCAGCTCCCTTTTGTTGTTTTGGCTTCCCACTCTGTGCTCGTTGTCTTTCTTAAATCTTCTGTCTGGTTTGTCTTTTGTGTTCTTATTGTATGTTGTTGTACACTGTCCTTTCTCTCTCTTTCCTATTATAATTTGGTGTTCCTTTTCTATAGCTTAGTGGCGTAGACCTTTTATTGTGCACCGCTCTAATGTTTCGACAAGAGCAGTCTATCAAATGACGGAATAAAGATAAAGATAAAGATATTAGGGGTGTTGAGGGAGTTTATATTAGGTTGGGAAGGTTTGACTAAGGTTTTCCCTTGACCCTTTGTTTAGACCCTAACATGGTAGCTGGAATATGTACATGCATCAGGGCAGGTGCAAAACCCAACACTGAATTTTTGTTTCCATTTATTCCCATGGAATATATGTGTAGATGTTTGGCCTGCTGAAGTCACACCCAACCACTGGCAGACTTTGCCACCTTGGAATCTCTGCATGGTGTGACTCTATTACAGCTTTCTGGAATTGCTCTTTACACAGGCAGGTGACCTATTTATTTATTTATTTAACTAGGCTTATATATCGCTTTTCTAGCAGTCAAAGCAGTGTACATTCAGGTACTCGATCTCATTGTACATATGTAAGTAGTTTAGTTTGCATTCCCCGTTTATCCAAGTTATTACTCCTGTTCTATGTAAAGCATAAGCATGTTATCCAAGTTGTTTTCTCCTGTTCTATGTGAAGCCAAACAGTTTGTTATGGTCATTTTGTTGTATGTAAACCGCGCTGACAATAGTGCGGTATATAAGAAATTGTAATAATAATAATAATAATAATACTGTATATATATATATATTTTCCCTTGTCCCCAAAGGGCTCACAATCTACGTTTTTGTTCCTGAGGCAATGGAGGGTTGAGTGGTTTGCCCAAGGCCACAAGGAGCACCTGTGGGACTAGAAACCCCAGTCCTTCCGGCCCAAGGTTGCTGTCCTCTAGCGGGATTCGAACCACTGGCTCTCCAGCCTGAGGTAACTTGCCCCAACCACTAGGCCACTCCTCCCTACATGTGTAAATGCCACATTTCACCTACTATTACTACTACTAGCATGATTGATCGTTTGAATAGCGCTACAAGGCCTATGCAGCATGTACATATAGATCTAAGACACAGTCCCTGCTCATCAGAGCTTACACTCTAATCAAGACAGACAACATAACAGCTGAGGACAAAGATACATCTAGGGGTGTGGAAAGGAGACTACGGGAATCAGGACCACTAAGGGAATAAGTTATCTGACCACATTTCACCCATTTTATACTCTCTGCATTGGCTTCCCGTTGCCAGCAGGATCCAAGAGAAAATCATACTGACGACCTTTAAGTTAGTTAACAAGATTGCCCCATCATATCTATCTACATGGATCCACAGCCCACCTGAAAATAGAGTTAGAAGAAGAAGGAACATTAATACCATTCAAGTACCAGACTCAATAAGGAAGACAAAACATATAACAAGTAACAGTGCTTTTTCATATGTAGCACCTACGCAATGGAACAATCGCCCTGACCATTTAAGAGAGATAAAAGATCTCCAAACGTCCCGTTAAGAACTAAAAACATTCCTATTCACTCAGCATTACGGCCATTACTCGGCTCTGGACTCCCACCCCCCATAGCACAATCTAGCAACACTATATAACTGCTCTCATTCAATTTAACTTTGTCCAGTCCTACACATAGTTCGATGTCACATATTGTATATATTCCAAAGTTTTAATATAAATTGTAAATAGTTACTAATGTTTATGCTGTTGTATGTATATAGTTGAAATGTTGCATAACGTTCCATGTATTTTCACCTTTGTTCTTTGTAAACCGCCCCTGATCTTGGGAAGTGGCGGTATATAAAAGTCTTTCAAATAAATCAATAAAAGCAGCCTCGAAGAGTTGCGTTTTCATGGATGCTTCTAGAATAACCTCCATAGAGGTTCTAAGGGGTGTCAGGGCCGTACCGAGACTGAAATACGCCCTGTGCGACTTGCACATCGGGCACGCGCCTCCCTCTCGCACCTCCATTCAGACACTTTATGGGGGTGTGGGGGTGGGGGTGTGCCTGAGCGCCTGATCTGCAAGTCTCCAGCACGCTAAGTAGGAGAGACCAGACCTGCTTAGTGTGCCGGCGCAAAGACTTAAGGGGCGCATTTCGTCTCTCTGCTGCTGCCTGCCGCCGAAAAAGTCTCGCACAGGGCTCGGTATGGTTCTGAGGGGTATGTTTACAAAGCAGTGGTAGCAGCCTCTGTGCAATATCAGAGTCGTGGCTCTGATATTGCACGGAGGCCGCTACCACTGCTTTGTAAACATACCCCAAGTGTCTTTATAAAATAGGTCCAAAAGAAATTCCCACCTGCCTTTCGCACATGGGTGACCTTTTATAAAATTATTGTCAGTGCATGTATACTAAGGGGGGATATTCAAAGCGATTCTTGCAATTAGCAGACCGTTAATCACACTGAATGTCCACAGGTGCACACACTGGGCACCTCAATGCTAGTCGGTTAGCATCGGTGAGTTCCGGGGATGGCACCCAGCGATAACCGGGCATTGACGATATTGAGCCACTGCTCAGTTATTGTAAAGCGGGAAAAGTTAGGCACCTGAAAATCTTACCTAACTGCAGCCAACGAAGGTAATTGAGCAGCTGCTGAATATTGCTGCTTTACAGGAAGCTTCTTTGTGTCTGATGACACAGTGCTGGTGGCTGGATACGGCCTTGAATATCTCGGTCTTAGCTTAAGCAGCAACGACTAGCTGTGTTAGAGCAGCTAACTGTCTCCACTGAATATCCCTTAACAAATTTTATAAAATACATGTGTATATCGTTAATGTCCTCTTACTGCACCCAACCATGCCACTGGGAACACCTAGGTGCAAATCATGTAAGCGTAGGGGCTCTCTTTCAAAGTACCTACTTTTTATGTGTGCATGTCTCTAGGTAATTTTTGAATATACTCTCTCCTCTGTTCCTCATACTTTATATATGGAAAATGCATTATACGGTTAGCCCCAAATAAATAACTTGGGCATAACTCCAAACACATAAACAGCAGAAATGCTTCAAACCGATAAGTAATGTTTAACCTTATACCATTGGTTTCTAGGATTCTACATATGCATTTAGGATCACTAAAAATCACATAACTTTAAACAGATAACGCATGCATTTAAAGGTATTTGGTGCTCCTATGGCTGAAAATTGACTTCCAACAATTTACAGTGGAAAAATGCTGTATTACAGAAGTTCTCAACCCTGTTCTTGTGTAGCCCCTAGTCAGGCTGTTTTCAGTATATCCACAATGCATATGCGTGAGTTAGATCTTCATGCACTGTCTTCACTGCATGGAAACCTATCTTTGCGCATATTCTGAGAATGAGACTGGCTAGGGGTACGCCAGGTCAGGGTTGAGAACCAGGGCTCCAAAGGCATACAGCAGGGCTTCCCAAACCTGTCCTGCGGATCCCTCAGCCAATCGGGTTTTCAGGACACCTACAATGAATATGCATGATATCAATTTGCATGCATGCATGATATCAATTTGCATGTATGGTATATGCAAACTGATCTCATGCATCTTCATTGTGAGTATCCTGAAAACCCGACTGGCTGTGGGATCCCCAGGTGAGGTTTGGGAAGCTCTGGTGTAGCTTCAAGAGTAACTTCTGAAAACGTTTCTTCGCAGAATAGCATTGTGGGCAAGGTGCTGGACACAAAAAAAAAATGAACAATTCAGGAAATTACAGAATAAGTACAGAAGATCTTTATTTTTCGAAGAAGTGAAGGAAAAATTTGAAATTAATCTGGTTTCATCTGCCCTCACTGTCAGTGATTCTATGATAGGAATTTGCTTTCACTCTTAGAATATTTGTGGAGTTCAGCAGGATCAATCAGCTCTGTTAGTCCAATTTAAATCTCAGTACTGTCCATCAAGGATCTGAGGAAATGCTTGCCACGTGCTTCTTACCAATCATGACTTTTCTCCTAGGAGACGGGGTCAAGATCACACATTGAGATTTGCAGAAGGAACAGAATTGACTGCAAGATAGAAGACATCCTCTGAGCTACTTCTGGGTTGTTGTTTTTAGGTCTTTGATGCTAAACTTTTGAGTTAGCAAAAAATAGGAGAAGCCCCAGAAGACAAAGAAACATGAGTAATTTGTTTGGTGGCCTGGCTCCCAGGCTTTGACTCTCTCTTTTCCTACCATTCAAGATTGCTGTCCGAAACAACGCTTGCAAACCCAACCGGATGATGTTTAGGGAGGAAGTAAAGAAGAAAGTGTTAAAACACAAGTTGTTAAAATACAAAAAGATTGTGAAAAATTGCAAGAGGACCTTGATAAATTTGAAGACTGGATATTCAAATGGCAGATGAAAATTAATGGGGACAAGTGCAAAGTTATGCACCTAGGAAAGAACAACCCAAACTACGGTTACAATATGCAAGGTACCACCTTAGAAACCACCACCCAGGAAAAAGATTTAGGCATCATCATGGATAACACGTTGAAACCCTCCGCCCAGTGTGCAACGGCCAAGAAAGCAAAAAGAATGCTAGGAATCATAAGGAAAGGACTGGAGAATAAAACAAAGGATATTATAATGCCTCTGTATCATAGAAACATAGAAACATAATGACAGAAAAAAGACCACATGGCCTATCTAGTCTGTCCTTCCATATCAACAACTAAAACAGTCCCCTTTTTACCTTTAAAGATCCTCTGTGTTTGTCCCATGCTTTTTTGAATTCAGTTACTGTCCTCATCTCTACCACCTCCACTGGGAGACTATTCCACGGATCCACCACTCTTTCTGTAAAGAAATATTTCCGCATAGCACTCCTGAATCTATCTCCCTTCACCCTCATCACATGTCCCCCTGTAGCAGAACTTGCTTTCAATTGAAAGAGGCTCTCCCCCTGTGCATTTATGCCACGGAGGTATTTAAACATCTCAATCATATCACCTCTATCCCGCATTTCCTCTAAGGTGTACATATTACGATCCTTAAGTCTGTCCTCATATGCTTTATAATGAAGCCCACTAATCATTTTAGTAGCCACCCTCTGCACCGACTCCATCCTGTTCACATCCTTTTGAAGGTGCGGTCTCCAGAATTGCACACTATACTCCAAATGAGATCGCACCAAAGACTTATATAGACGCATTATCACCTCCTTTTTTCTGCTAGCCATTCCTATACGTATGCACCCAAGCATCCTTCTAGCTTTTGCCGTCGCCTTTTCTACCTGTTTAGCTACTTTAAGATCATCAGACACAACCACGCCTAGGTCCCGCTCTTCTTTAGTGGACAAAAGTACTTCACCTCCTATACTGTATTGCTCCCTTGGATTGCTGCAGCCCAAATGCATGACCTTACATTTTTTAACATTAAATCCCAGCTGCCAGATTCTAGACCATTCTTCAAGCTTAGCTAGATCCCTCCTCATGTTATCTACACCTTCCTGGGTGTCTACTCTATTGCAGATTTTGGTATCATCCGCAAAGAGGCAAACCTTACCCGACAGCCCTTCCGCTATATCACTAACAAAGATGTTAAAAAGAATCGGACCAAGGACAGATCCCTGGGGCACACAACTGGTAACATTCTTCTCCTCAGAATGAGCTCCATTTACCAGTACTCTTTGTCGCCTCCCACCCAACCAATTTCTAACCCAAGCAGTAACTTTAGGGTCCATCCCTAGGGTGCTCAGTTTGTTTATAAGTCGCCTGTGAGGAACAGTGTCGATGGCTTTACTGAAATCTAAATACACCACATCTAGGGCTCTCCCTCGGTCCAACTCCCTGTCACCCAATTAAAGAAATCAATCAGATTTGTCTGAAAAGACCTGCCTCTGGTGAATTCCTGCTGCCTCGGATCCTGTAATCCGCTGGACTCCAAAAACCTCACTACTCTCTTTCAGCAGCGATTCCAATAATTTTTCCAATAATATATCAAGCACTACAACAGTCCCATAGAAACATAGAACATGATGACAGAAAAAGACCACATGGTGCAACCGCATCTTGAATATTATGTGTAATTCTGGTTGCCGTATCTTTAAAAAGATATAGCGGAATTAGAAAAGGTACAAGAAGAGCAATCAAAATGGTAAAGGGAATGGAAGGATACCCCTATGAGGAAAGGCTTAAAAGGATAGAGCTCTTCAACCTAGAAAAGAGACGGCTGAGGGGAGATATGATAGAGGGCTATAAATTAATGAAAGGGTAAGTGTAGAAAGACTAGGGGACACACAATGAAGCTACAGTGTAACCCATTTAAGACTAATAAGAGAAAATATTTTTTCACTCAATGCATAATCAAACTCTGGAATTCATTTTTTGGAGGATGCAGTAAAAGCTGTTAGTGTAGCTGGGTTTAAAAAATGTTTTGACAAGTTCCTGGAGGAAAGATGCATAAACCATTATTAAAGAGGATTAGGGAAATTTATTTATTTTATTTATTTAATGCTTTTATATACCGCGCTTTTTAAAATCAGTGCGGTTCACAGATAACATTTTGTGCAGGGTAGGAAGAGCCTACTTTGCACTTACAATGAACAGGTAGTACAACTTGGATTGATAACAGGGGAAAGCATATACATGATATATACGGATTATATACATATTTACGGATTATATACAATGGTAGGGAGGACGCTATGTGGCTGTAGCAAAATGGCTTGTCCAAAGGGCTATATACAAGGATGTGAAATTATTTATTGGGTTGACTGTAAGGTAAGGCCAGGTGAGGATGTGTTGTTGGCTTAGGCATAGTGTAGGAGAAAGAGGTGGTGCTTTAGTGCCTTTCTAAACTGGGCAAGGTCAGTGATCGTGCGGATGGTCACTGGGAGCTCGTTCCAGCAGGTAGGTGTGTAGAACCTAAACGCTCTGTTTCTTGTGGCTTTGGTGCATTTTGTTACTTCACTTGAGGTTACTAGAGTGTTGGTGGCGGAGGACCTTCTTGTTCTAGATGCTGGTGTGAGGAGGATAAGGTTTGTCAAGGTGCTGGCAGTTCTTTTGTTAATGGCCTTGAAAGTTAAGAGGGCAACTTTGTATGTGATCCAGCAGTAAATTGGCAACCCATGCAGATCCTTTAGGATTGGAGTGATGTGCTCCCTTCTAGAGGCCCCGTGTAGGAAACGGGCGGCAGCATTCATTGCTAGCTGTAGTGGGTTAAGTGTGTTCTTGGGGAGTCCCTGAAGGATTACATTGGCTTAGTCAAAGTGAGGGGTTACTAGTGCCTGGAAAACTGTTCAGAAGTCCTCTGGTTGCAGCAAGGGTCGGAGATGTCGAATTGTCCTCATCTTATGGTAGACCTTCTTTACAGTATTGCCTATGTGTGCTTTCATATTGAGGTGCTGGTCCAGCATGACTCCTAGGTAGCAGATGGTGGGATGGCTTGGGAGTTCGGCGTCTCTTGTTTTCAGTGTTGCTGGTGGGGAGAAGCTTTGGTTTCTTGTGATGAACAGCACTTCAGTCTTACTGAAGTTTATCTTGAGACTCTGTGAGTGAAGCCAGTCCGTGACGGCGTCAAAGCATTTTACTAGTGGGGAGAAGTCTGGTTGATCGATGGTGAATGGGGTGAAAAGTAATACATCGTCTGCATAAATCAGGCAGGATATGTTGAAGGAGCGGATGATTGCACATATGGGTTGCATGTATATATTGAATAGTAGGGCGGATAGCGAGGAGCCTTGGGGGACTCCATGTTTTTGTTGAAAAGGCTCGGAGGTCGCAGAGCCTGTCCAAACCTGCTGCCATCTATCTGTTAGGTACGACTTGCACCAGCTCCAGGCTGAGCCCTGGATTCCCTTTTCCTGGAGACGTATTAGGAGCTGTTCGTGTTTGACTGAGTCAAAAGCTGTGGAGATGTCTAGGAAGATCAGGTCATATCCTGGTTTGTAGTCATTAATCCCTGTGATTAATGTGTTAAAGAGCGTGGCAAGAAGCGTTTTGATGTCATGTGCTTCCCTAAAACCATATTGGCATGGATTAAGAGGGGCCGTGGAGTCGATGTGTTCTTGGATTTCGCATTGAGCTACCTTCTCAATAATCTTGGCTAGAAGCGAGATGCTTGAGATTGGTCGATAGGATTCAACCTTCTGGGGGTTCAGCTTGTTGTTCTTTAGAAGGGGCCTGATTGACGTCTGTTTGAGGCATGCTGGGAACGTTCCTGTGGAGAAGGACCGCTCCATGATCCTGGTAAGGGCTGGACTGAGTTCTTTGCGCAGGGATCTTATCCAATGCGCTGGGCAGGGGTCGTTTGGGGCTGTGGTGGCATTGATAGTTGTGATGATGTCCTCGATGCCTCTAGCTGATGGTGTTGTAAGCAAGTTGAGCGGTAATGGTTGGGACGGGTTGTGTCCAGGGGTGGGTTTCGTGGTTATGCTGAAATTGCTGGCTTTGCCTAGTATGTAGTCTGCATATTCCTGCGGGTGCAGTATTGTACTTTGTGAGGGTGAAGGTTCTTTCGTCATGGACTTCACTAGGTTGAAGAGGTCGTGCGGTTTGTTTATCGAGCGGTGTAGGAGTTCAGAGTGGTATTCTTTCATTTTCACTGATATAGAGTCACGGTGTGCATTCAGGTGGGCGGAGTAGGCTGCCTGGTCGGTTGGGGACTGGGATCGCTGCCATTTTCTTTCTAGTTTCCTAAGGAGAAGTAGTGAGGACCCTAGCTCTGCAGAGAACCATTATGCCAGTTTCCTACCTCTTGGTGTTTTGTCTGAGGTCTTGGTTGAGGTAGGTAGGCATGCAGCGGAGTTCAGGCTGTTATTCCAAGTGGCCATCAGTTCATCCAGGTCAGGAGAATCTAGCTTGAGGTTTGGAAGGACTTCATTGACTTTGTCAAATGGTCTGAAACGTCTCATGGTGGGGATGAGCTTTCGGCAGCTTTCCTAGGTAGGTTGCTGTCCTGATGCAAGGGTATCTGGAATTTAATTAGGTTGTGGTTTGACCATGGGACTGGGGTGATAACTAGTTCAAAGTTGTGGTTTGGGCTTATGTCAGGTCGTGGAATGAGTATGAGGGCTAGTATATTTTCTTTCCTGTGGGTGGATGTTTCAACTATCTGCTTATAGCCCAGATCGTTGAGTGCTTCAAGGAAGGCTTTAGAGTGGGTATTTTGGAGGGCTGGGAGATTAAAGTCTCCCAGTATCCAGTTTGGCCTGTGGGTGTTCTTGGGGTTACAGGCAAGGTCAATTATGGTTGCAAGGTCATCAGGGGAGGAGGATGGTGATCTGTAGATTAGGTTGATGGTGCTGTGGTTGTTGGTTATGGTAAGTGTATTAAGGTGTGTTGTGCTGCTGGATTTGACCAGTTGGTATTGGAGCTCTGCTTTTGATAAGATGAGAGTGCCACCTCCTCTGCGCTTGGGTCTGTGGCAAGTTTGGCTTGAGAAGTTGGGAGGGATGAGTTGGTTAATAAGGACTGAGTCTGAGTTGGCGAGCCATGATTCAGTGATCAGTAGGGTTCAAGATGGGTTATAAGGTCGGTGATGGCTGCCCATTTCCTGTGGACTGAACGTGCATTGTGGAACCTGTGTCTTTTGGGGAGACTGCTAGGCACATATGACCTAGATTGGCCACTGTTGGAAACAGGATACGGGACTTGAGGGACCTTAGTCTATCCCAGTATGGCATTTGTTATGTTCTTATAATTGAAGAAGGATGAAGAAGAGGCAAGTCCCTCCAAACAAAGATTCTCTTTTAGGTGCTGAAGGAATGAGACTAAAAATCTGTTCTCCTAACCCCACAAACAACCTAGTTTCCAATGCAGTTGAGAATGAATATACATGAGTAAATTTGTATATACAGGATCTCAGTGTATGTAAATAGGCCTCATGCATATTCATTGTGGATATCTTGAAAACCTGGCTGGCTGTGAGGTCATGAATCCATATTTAGGAACCACTGCTATAGACATTGCTGCTCCATTGGTGAAGCAAAGTGCTTACATGTAATGGTGGTTCTCCGTGAATAGCAGGGGAATGAAGCCACACAAGTCTGGGTGACATCATCCAGCAATGTCTGCTTGGATCATTTATTGTCCAATTAAAACTCAAAAGAGCTCTACAGGCCCTTCTGAGCATGTGCAGGAGTTCCTGCATTACCAATCTATGTTCCTCCTCCTCAGTCCATAACATAGCTTACGTTTCCAAACTGGGTGAAGGAGGGCCAGAATGTGTGGCTCCATTCCCCTGCTATCCACCAAGAACCCTCTTTACAGGTAAGCAATCTACTTTCTCTGTGGACAAGTGCAGATGGAGGCATACAGGTCTGGGTAATTCCATCACTGAGGGTCAGTAGCCCCAGGGATTGTTTTTATTAAGTGCTATTAAGTCGATGTCGACTCTTGGCGACCCTGTTGATGCACTTAACAACAACAGCCCAAAGGATCCAGTAGGTAATTTCTAGGTGAAGGAACTATACAAAAAGTTTTGTTAGTTCTATTTGTCCAAAGACAATGTCTCTGCAGGATATAGTGTTTGGTGAAGGTCTAAAATGTTGACCATGTGGCGGCATTACAGATGTCCATGATGGATGCAGATCTGAGACTAGTAACTATGGTGGACTTTATTCTAAGTAAGTGAATTGTGAGCTGACCAAGTAGTATCTCATCAGCTTTAGTATAATAGTCAATGTGATCTGAAATCCACTAGGATGGGGTTTGCTTCTTTGTTTACTGCATGGCCTGGGTTGGTTAGGTCGTAAGATATGAATAACTGATGCTTTTTCAGCATTCCAGGTTGCTTTTAATTTAATTTAATTTAAACCTTTCTAGTCTGCTTTTTCAATCAGGGATAAGCAAAGCAGAATACAATACATCACATTTTACAATAAAACCAACATTCCGTCAAACAAATTCTGCAAAACATTTTGAAATACTCAAGTCTTCAGGGATTTGTGAAACTGTAAATATCCCACAGACTCCCATAATTTAGGAACAGCTCCAGTAAAGCATCTATCCCTGGGCCTTACTTGATGGAAAAAAGAAGCGGAGTGCAATGACAATGTACAATGAGTTGCAGATCGTAAAGCTTTCATTGATGAACATGCTGTTAACCTCGCCAATAAATATACAGACCTTATCTTGTGTAGGGCTTTGAATGCCAAACATAATATCTTAAACAAAACCTGAGCTTCAATCAGCAGCCAGTGAAGGCTGAATAGCAGTGGCAACACTCTCTCCTTATATCCACTGTGAGGCCAATTCCATAACATTTATTTCTTTACATATTCTCACTAATACTCTTAGGGGCTTGTTTACAAAGCCGCGGTAGCGGTTTGCGATCGTAATCGGAGCCGCGGCCCCATTGATTTCAATGGGGCCGCGGCTGCAATCGCGATCGCGAACCACTACCGCGGCTTTGTAAATAAGCCCTTTAATATCTTTGTTTGTAAGACCGCTTTGATTGTATGATAAGGCGGTATAGAAATCCAATTAAATAAATAAATAAATAAATAAAATAAATAACATGCACGTCCGGCCTGCGGGCCCGTCCAAATCGAAGACGGGCCCAATTTAAACCTAATATCACAACCACGGATTTAAACATGCATGCGGTTCCAGAATCAGGGACACAGACGTTTCCAGAGTGGCACGAGCAAATCACTATGGAGAAATGTGGGACCTCACTATTATAACAGGACACAGGTATATGCAGCAAATGGCCTGGACGTCCCTGCACTCACCATATTCAGAAAAGATTCACGTTTCTGATCCGCCCATCTCTGTGCGGCACGCCTCCTCTGTTAAAACATGCATCTCCTGAACTGCTCCTTTCACTGACAGTGTTGTGCTGATGCAAACTACACATGAATATTAATGATACATAAATTTTGATGCAAACTTGACTATATATACTAGTCTGTTGCATGCCCAGAACATTGCAGAGATAGTATAAAAGCAAGTAGAAAGTGATATGTTTGTCATGACATATCTTACATCACAACATACATGGCAGTAGAAGAACTACTTAGTTATTCTTGCATTGGTCATCTCTGAAAACAATCTGTATAATGCTAAGTATGGACCAGAAAAAATATGAAAAGATTCTCTATAGCTACATGTCAAAACGTCAATAAAGGGACCCTCGGAATGGGAGCATTCGACAGTAGACAGCACTAATACATGCTCAAAAGCACCATCATCAGTCTCTACAAATGTGCACATTTTTAGAGACTGATTATGGTTCTTTTGGGCATGTCGTAGTACTGTTTGCACTCTTGAATGCTCTCATTCCAAGGGTTCCTTATTATTGACAGGGATATGTTTTGACATCTAACCATAAAGAACCTGTTCTGATTTTTTTTTCTGCCCAATCACACTGGCACCTGGTGACGCTACAGTCATCCCTATGGTCCAGGTACTGGCCAGGCATTATGGATCCCCTAGAATTGTGGATGAGCACACCAGATCCTCCATGCAACACTCAAACCACACACACACTCACACTTGCGGTCACAAAAAACATGCCAAAAAGATGACCTGCACCTATAAACAACAGTTGGTATAACATAATAGCATGGAGTACCAGGACTACAAATCTCCATACTCACTCACATACTAACCCATCAACAGTCCCATTTTTCAGAACATAAGAATTGTTAAGGAACCCCAGATTAGCTCTTTTAGCACAAACAGCAGATGTCAGCATAACCAGAATAAACACTATTGCTCTTCTAAATAGTTCTGTAGGGGTGTTTATTAATATTTCTTTACCTTACAACCTTCCCTCACCCCTGCTTTCTGTTTTTGTGTTTTTCCAGACTGTAGACACACCAGTTCAAAACATAATTGTTACAACCATTCTTCAATATGGGGCGCATTGAAGAGAAGAGCAGAATGGTCTTATTCCATGTTTCTGCAGGTATCTGTTAAAGCAAAAGAGAGAGATCTACCAAAGTACCAGTCGGTTTCCCAGCTGTCCTTTCAGATAAAAAGCAGTTAAATCGCTTTAATTATATTAAAATGGGCTGTTCCAAGTCCCTGTGCTTTGTTAAATGGGGAGGTGCCCTATAAAGCAAGACTGCTCTGCTCACTAGGGGTGGGTGGGAGCTGGGGTGGGTAGGGAGAGAACTAACACCTGATTAGGTATCAGCAGTTCCCAAAAGCTGAGAAGGTTACTAGAGTTTAAAACCTACTCTGCTAAAGAAAATATTGCCACTAAACCACCAAAAAGAATGTAACTTTGCTTTAAAAATATACCAGAACCTTTTTAAGAGCTCCCAGTCAGAGAGCTAGCAATTTAATAAAAATAAACCCTCAAATCCTTACTGTTGTTTGACCTGTAGAGCCCCTGTTTGGAATTCCTCAACAGGGCAGGTTTTTGAAGCCTTTTATGCAGGCCTCAGCTGCTCTCAGTTCATTCACAGGCTAATGAGGCCCACTAACTCCTGATTAGGTGTCAGAAGTTCCCACAAGCTGAGAAGGTTACTAGAGTTTAAAACCTATTCTGCTAAAATAAATATTGCCACTAAACCACCAAAAAGAATGTAACTTTGCTTTAAAAATATACCAGATCCCTTTTAAGAGCTCCCAGCCAGAGAGCTAGCAATTTAATAAAAATAAACCCTCAAATCCTTACCGTTGTTTGACCTGTAGAGCCCCTGTTTGGAATGCCTCAACAGGGCAGGTTTCTGAAGCCTTTTATGCAGGCCTCAGCTGCTCTCAGTTCATTCACAGGCTAATGAGGCCTACTAACTCCTGAGGAAATCAGTGTGGTTTACATATAACATCTCATATCCCGAGATGAGCATTCTGGAACCTGTGTGCCTTTTTCAGAACCTGCCAGGTACATGTGACCACTGTTGGAAACAGGATACTGGGCTTGATGGACCTTGGTCTGACCTAGTATGGGATTTCCTATGTTCTTATGTTCTTAATCAACTACAGAATAGCCTTAAAATCCTCTATATTATAGGCATTTCAGGATAGTTTATTGACAGACATTTTGAAAGATTATGAAGACTGTTGGGTACAAGATATCCTCATGTTGCTCATCAGCTATCAGAGTTCTGCTACTACTATTACTACTACTACTGATCATTTGCATAGTGTTACAAGGTGTAAGGAGCAGTAAGGTGAAAGGATCGACTTCTGGAGTTAGCAGTAGAAGAGAAAGGCACAGACAGAAGCAATCTGCCAGTAGAGTGGAGTTCCCAAGGAGACGTGTAGGGAGAGATAAGAGAGGAAACATAGTGAGGAGCTGCAGAGTGAATTCACTTATAGGTCAGTAGGAGAAGTTTGAACTGGATATGGAAACGGATCAGGAGCCAGTGAAGTGACTTGAGAAGAGGGGTTATATAAGCATATCAAGGGTGGTGGAAGATTTTGAACAGACTGAAGAGGAAAGAGATGAATCAGAGGGAGACCAGCAAGGAGGAGATTGCAGTAGTCTAGATGGGAGGTGACTAAAGAGTGGATAAGTGTCTTAGTAGTGTGTTCAGAAAGGATGGGCTGAATTTTGCTGATGTTATAGAGAAAGAAGCAACGGGTTTTAGCTATCATTTGGATGTGTGTGGAGAAGGAGAGGGGAGGTCCCCAAGTCTAAGAGGTCCAAGCTGAGGAAACAGAGAGTAGTAGAGCTTCATCCACACAAATTGAGAAGGGAGGATGGGGGGGGGGGGAGATGGGTTTAGGGAGAAAAATATGAAGCTCAACTTTGGCCATGTTCAATTTCAAACAGTGGTGAGACATCCAGGCAGCAATGTCAAATAGACAGGCAAAGATCTGGGCCTGGATTGCCGGAGAGATTTCAGGTGTAGAAAGGTAGATCTAAGAATCATCAGCGTAAAGATGGTACTAAAAACCATGGGAGGAGATGAGCGCACCAAGGGACTGGGTATAGAGAGAGAAAAGGAGTGGGCCCAAGGCAGGGTATGTTCTGGGTATGTCCACTTCCTCTAGGATGAGAGAGGCGTCGGCATCGCAATGGCCTATTTCCTCTGGTTCCAGGAAGCTTTCAGGGTTTCCTTGCTCCTCATAGGTTGGACAGGCTCTGTGAAATAAGGCTCTGGGGATTCCTATCCTCTATGCCCTGCCAGTGGTGAATTCTCATACGGTAAGTGGTTGCTGAGGTGGGACCCTCTGTGGTGGCAGATGAGGTGATGCAGCAGGCTGGACGGTATTCTGGAGGAGTGCTGTAAATATTTTTGCATTAGCTAGAGAACTAACCTATTGTTACTGTATCCTCTCGTGGTGGCGGAGGGACGCTGCTCCCTAGGTTTGGTCTGTGAGGGAGTGTTAACACTCTGGGTATTTACGAGGAGAAGTCACATAGTCCTCTCTGGCTTGCTTGTGCATACAGGAGCCAGAAGTGAGAGCAGATTCTCTTTCTTTATTCAGATGTTTTCGTTTGGTGGTCTTGCACACAGACTGCTCTTTCTCTTTAAGGGACGTTTTATAGGAGGCTTCCAGCAGGGTGATATCACTACAGGGGGTAAAGGGGTTGAAGGTACAATTGCTCTGCATATCCTCAGTTGCCTTTGCCTTTTGGGGAAAGCTGTGTTACTTTATTGGAACCCATTTGATCTGTAGCCATTATCTCTGATTCAGCTCTTCCTGCGGGTACCGAAACCGTTTCCCTTAGGAGGAGAGCAGTGGCTGCCTCTGAGCCCACAGGTACCTGTGAATAGCCCATAGGGGTATTTGAAGTGGCCATAATTTTTCTCCCTGCTTTCATTGTTTGATTTTCTTGTGCGGAGAGTTGAGTATTGCATCCAGCAGGATATCACATATTTGTAAGACCGAGGAGGAGGAATGTACCTTGGTAGCATGGCAACCCCCCCCACTTCCCCCGCCCTCTGCATGCTCAGGAGTACCCATAGAGCTTTCTTGAGCTTTAAATGAAGAGCAAACAATCCAAGCAGGCGACGCTTGATGATGTCACCCAGACCAGTATGTCTCCATTTCTGCTTGTCCTCGTAAAATGCCCTGGATCGCTGCTTCTCAGGTCTCCACAGCTATGCAATGCCCTCTGCTTCATCCTTGGCATCGCCTGCCAGGCTTTTTTGAACACTTTCCCTTCCATGAGCAAAACAAGAGTTGCTAGGAGACCCTTGTTTAACAGTTCCTGTCATCTGCACTTGTTTTCAGCATCGTTCTAAAAATAAAAAGCTCTTATTTCCTTCTCGCTGCTTATTGATCAGAAAGCAGACCTGACAAAGGCAGACCTTCCTGGCTCAGAACTACATCACATCGATCCTTCAGATAAGGGCCTGGGCCAGCTTCAGCATCACATGATCTGCCAGACCTAGGGCTCAATCTTTCCATATGATGCAGGGACAAAAGGAAACTGCTGCAGGTCTCATCCTCTCATCTCTTAGCCCACCACTCACATGGCCGCAACAGGAGCAAAGAGAAAGAGGACTGATCTCCTGTTTGCTTTGTTTGACTTTTTATATATGCTATTGTATTTTTAATTGATTTTGATTGTTTGCTAGGTTGTAAACTGCTCTTAATACATTTTGGAGGAGAGCTAAATATAGATTGGAATTGGTTAATGTAAGAATTATGATCCGTTCCCTTGTGAGGGGTCTTCAGTGTTGAGGTTTAACAGGAGGTGCCAAAAACGAACTCAGATGCATCTTTTGTGATGTTTTAAGATGGAATATAAACAGGAACAGGTAACGCTACATTATTTCTGGAAGTGCATTGCTGTCATCAGTAAGTGACCCAGTGCTGGGGTTAAATTGGTTTTGAATGGAGCAGGTTAGCTGATCAAAGGACAGATCAGGTGAAGATGTGACAGGTTTCTGCCTCAGCTAAGGCTGAAAGGCGATCAACCTTCAACCAAACTGAAACACTAAGGGTTCGATTCTGGGATGCAGAATGCGGGGCTGTACGTCGCAGCGTGACGCGCAGCCCCACAAGGTGTCCGGGCCCAATTCCTCAAAGGTGGAATAAGCAGCAAAAACAGCAAAAATCTGTCAATCGTGCCCGAGAATTCCCCCCCCCCCCCCGGGGCCAGGGCCGGGTGTGGAGGAGTCCCCACCTCCCGATCCAGGCCACAGCAGTCCAGCCTAGGGTCGGGTGTCAGGGAAAAGGGGGGCTGAGAACATGGGAATCGGGGGGGGGGGGGGCCTGCAAGGAGGATGCCCCCACAGGTGGCAAGGGCATGCTGGGGTGTCCTCAGGTCCAATTCTAGCTACCACAGTCCAGAATCAAGTCCAAATGGGCCCGTCTTGCTTGGGGCCGTCCGGACGGTCCAGATGTGCCCCTATAAATCAGGCTCCATGCATTTTAAGGCAGATTTTAGAAAGGACATGGAGAGGGGAATTCCCACATCCCTCTCAGGATGTGGAGAATTGGGAGTATTTTCCAAGAGGTTCTGCCAAATGCACAGCCTTTTGTAAAATAGGTGCAGAAGGTCCTCCTTGATCACTACGCAGGATCCGCAATTTTTAGGGGCACACATCAAGACTCAACAAGGCTGAGCATATGTGCCGACCAATCACTGGGAAATCTTGGTTCTCTGGAATTGTCACAGCATACTCAAAGTGCCGGGCTACATGGCAGCCTTGATGCATGTTCTACCTCTTGAAAGACTACACATGAGACCACTCCAGTGGTATGGCATGGGTATGCCATGCCACATCTGTCAGGAGCAGCGAGTTTAAGAAGCTGCACGGAGTGAAACAACATGGAAACCCCTATTACATAGCCGTGAGAGCAGCCTCTTAAAATTGCTGCTCCCATGATGAAGATAAATCCAGTTCATCACCACACCCCTGATCAGTGCCCCAACCTGGATTTCCCATTCCCTTGACAATTCTGGACACTACCCATCTGCAACCCCCAAAAGCTCATTGATGAAGCTCCTGTCGCCAGCAAAAGGCCTGATCTGACAGCCCCTACTGCAGAAGACCTGATTGCCCCCCCCCCCCCCCCAGCAGAAGGACTAATCCTATTCAAATCCAGGCTAAAACCCCACATCTTCGAGGCTGCTTTTGGATCCCGATGCTCCTCACTCTCTTGTCACTACTTATGTGTGTCTTACCGTAATCTTGTCTCCAGTTTTATGATGTTCTTTGTCTTGATTAAATTGTAGGCTCTGAGAACAAAGACTGTCTCTTACATCTAGAGTGGGTAGGTCAAAGGATAGTGCTATCAGCTATTTGGCCCCAATATCCATTGATAACCCGGACATTTGTCTCTTTACTATTACTAATAATTTGTATAGCGCTACAAGGTGTAAGCGGCGCTGTACATTTAGATTTAAGAAGTCTCTGCTCATCAGAGCTTACAATCTAATCTAAACATAGCAAAACTGGGGACTAGAGTATGGCAAGATACACATAAGTAGTCGATAAGAGAATGACAAGCATCGAAGCAGTAGAAACAGGACAGCAGAAACAGACCATACGGCCTATCCAGTCTGCCTTTCTACTAAGCTCTACAGTCCCTTTTTTCCCTTCAGAGATCTTCTGTGTTGGTCCCATGCTTTCCTGAATTCACATACAGTCCTCGTCTCTACCACCTCCACGGAAAGACTATTCCATGCATCTACCACTCTTTCATAAAGAAATATTTCCGCACATCACTCCTGAATCTATCCCCCTTTCACCCTCATCCTATGTCCCCTCGTAGCAGAGCTTGGCTTCAATTGAAAGAGGCTCTCTCCCTGAACATTTATGCCACGGAGGTATTTAAATGTCTCTATCATATCTAAATGCTACGAACTGATTCGTTTGTTTGCTTCTTTCTTTCTTTGTTTTATTTAGCTGACACCTTTCCAGTAGTAGTTCAAGGCAACATGCATTCGGATATAGCAGTTATTTCTCTGTCCCTGGAAGCTTACAATCTGAGTTGGGACCTGACACGATGTAGGATTAAATGACTTGTCCAAGGCCATAAAGAGCATCAAATCTATACAACATCCGACTCATACAAACACAAAGACAGTTGAACATTAGCCCTCCCCAATAAAAAGCCTTGAACATATTAGAAGTCTCCAAATAAAACCTAAATCAAAATGATAGAGCCATTCTGTCTTTGCACAAATTTACTACTACTACTACTGAACATTTGAATAGTGCTACAGGACACATGTAAAAGACAGTCCCTGCTCATCAGAGCTTACAATCTAGTCAAGACAGACAATGCAGTAGCTGTAGACATGGGATACATCTTGGGGGAATGGTAAGGAAACACAAAAGAGATCAGGTGAGACGTGATCCGAAAGCAGCAGTGAAGAGGTGAGTTTTCAGCCTGGATCTGAAAAGGTAAAAAACAACGAGAGGGGGTCCTGACAAAGCAAGAGCCCTGAAAAAAACACAATAAATTTTTGTCAGGCCATAATCATCAGAGGGGGACAAGCTTGTGTCCCTTTTAATCATTTGCAGTAAATATTTATGAAAACACTTAGCTGGCAAAATGGAGTCCATGTAAACAGGAAAACGACACAGTCCTGTGTTTTGGGCCAAAATCTTTGCCTGCCCTGATTCAGGTTCCTTAACGCCAAATGTACTCCATGAATCGAACAGGGAAAAAGCTTCAAACCACGGCGTCCAACGTCACCCAGACACGTGTTTACTGCTGAGCCAACAAGGGGCAGAAAGCAACTCTGTAGACGCCACACAGCCAGCTCGGCCTTCACAAATCAAAGTAGACTATGCCATTCAATCTTCAAATTCAAACCATTAGGCGTGACAGTGTTTAATTGAAAAATCCATTGTTGTTCTTTAAACTGTAGGCGAAATCTGTTACCTCCCTGCACCTAAGGGGGAATCCCATCCAATATCCTCCAGGAAAATTGGGCAAATGAATGGTCAAATTGAAGAGTATGTTGCGCAATAGGGGCTGACATTGTTTTCGTGCAGATCCTTGAGGCATGTTCAAACAAACGTATCCGCCTACAGTTTAAAGAACAACAATGGATGTTTCAATTAAACACTGTCACTCCTAATGGTTTGAATTTGGAGATGTCGTTTTCCTGTTTATATGGTCTCCGTTTTGCCAGCTAAATGTTTTCATAAATATTTTACTGCAAATAATTAAAAGGGACACAATCTTCAGAGAGAGCATTGTCCACCTCTGATGATTATGGTCCAACAAAAATTTACTGTATTTTTTCAGGGCTCTTGCTTTGTTGGGACCCCCTCTCGTTGTTTTTTCGACTTACTTGGGACAGGTGGTGTCCCCTAAGGCCCCTGGGTTTTGATGTTTTTGGATTTGAAAAGGGCTAGAGAAGGCGCCT
Organism: Ichthyophis bannanicus; assembly: GCA_033557465.1. Taxonomy (NCBI): domain Eukaryota; kingdom Metazoa; phylum Chordata; class Amphibia; order Gymnophiona; family Ichthyophiidae; genus Ichthyophis; species Ichthyophis bannanicus. The sequence goes on from CM066035.1 coordinate 48,321,468, forward strand.
GACGTACAGACTGAGGTAATTTGTTCCAGGCATAAGGAGCAACAAGGTGAAAGGAGCAAAGTCTTGAGTTAGCAATAGAAGAGAAGGGCACAGAAAGAAGCGATTTGCCAGAAGAGTGAAGTTCCCGAGGAGGGGTGTAGGGAGAGATAAGAGAGGAAAGGTAGGGAGGAGCTGCAGAGTGAATGCACTTATAGGTCAGCAGAAGTGTTGGATGCAGAAATTGATAGGGAGCCAATGAAGTGACTTGAGAAGAGGGGTACTATGAGCATGTCGAGGCTAGTAGAAAATTAGCCGTTCAGCAGAGTGTTGAACAGATCAAAGGGGAGAGAGATGATTCAGAGGGAGACCAGCAAGAAGTAGGTTACAGTAGTCTAGATGGGAGATGGCTAAGGAGTAGATAAGTGTCTTAATAGTGTGTTCAGAAAGGAATGAGCGAATTTTGTTGATGCTGTAGAAAAAGAAACGGCAGTTTTAACTTTCAGTTTGATGCGTGTGGAGAAAGAGAGAGAGGAAACAAAGACGACCCCAAGATTGTGAGCTGAAGAGACAGGGAGGAGTAGAGAGTTATCCACAGAGACTTAGAGAGGAGGATTTAGGAAGAAAAATAAGAAACTCAGTTTTGGCCATGTTCAATTTCAAATGGCAGTGAGACATCCAAGCAACAATATCAGAAAGGCAGGCAGAGATCCTGGCCTGGATTGCCGGAGAGATTTCAGGTGTAGTGAGGTAAATCTGGGAGTCATCAGCATAAAGATGGTACTATAAGCCACTTCTTAGACCACCATTTTGAAGTCTAAGAGAGGCACCATCTACCAGCAGCAAACCATGAAATCACTCCAACTTCCTCAGGCTTCACCTCCTTGGGGACATGGGATATGGTGGCAGACTGGAAGGTCCCTTGGATTTTACAAGTATGGTTTCTCTGAATATAATCCAGTTTGATGGAGCAAGAGAAGCCTTCTGTGGATGCTTGATGTGATTTAAGACCATTGTCTGTCACCAGTACTAATGCAGGCGTGATGGAGGTTCTTCCCAAAAGGACGGACCTTCTCCTATGCAAGGGGCACCAAGATATGGGATTCTTGGCCTCATCCTGACATCTGAAAGTGTCAAAGAGCAAAGATGCCCTTCAATATTTTTGAGACCAGTCTAGTTAGTCCTGGGATTTCCTTTTCTTTAGCTAGAAATGTTGATGCCCTGCAGAGAAACCAAAACGCCTTTGCCACTGTCGCTAATGGAGCTTAATCTCATTATCCCAGTGAACGGAGGCTTTAAAGTGCAATCAGAGTCTTCTCTATTTTTTGAACCCCAGCTTTCCTCCAGGTAAGCCTGCCCCCTCTCCCGCCTACGCCATCCCTTTTACTAGCCCTCCACTCAGGAGGGGAGTTTTTAGGCCCTCCTGTTCTTCAATAAGCTACCATTCCGCTGAAAATTTATGCAACAAAATCTTTCCAAGGTATCATGCTAAGTATTTAGGGGCCAATATTCACTACTACTATACTGATGCTTCTAAAGCACATAGCCGTTATGCTGAATACCAACCCCAGATATGCAATACCAGAGCTATATCCGGCCACCAGCATTGAATATGCGGGTCGCCGCACAGGCCAGAAGCTAACAGGCAGTGGTGATATTGAGCTGTTGTCCGGCTAGCTCCAATGGGCAAGGTTAGGCCAGCCTTTGTTGTGCCTAACTTAGCCTGCAGCTCAGTATCATCGCTGTGTGTTAGCGATGGGTGCCGTCTCTGCTCACCCCCGGAACATCCACGATACGTCCCGATGCTAACCACATAGCATCGGGGCATATAGCAGCGGCAGCCGTGGATATCATGTTAGCGCTGTTGAATATCCCAGTTGGGGATATTTACACGGTTTACTTTAAATATCGGGCCCGGTATGTCTAAATGCAACACCTAACAGTCCAGTCGGTATGGCTTTTCTAATATAATTTCAGAAGGGCAAAAGCCTGAAGGAATTACCATCACAGAAACTTTCTACATGAAGTATGTGCTGTGCCTCAGGGGAACAAGTCTGTAACGAATGAGAACAATACTACAGAAGACATTTGAGACTTTTGGTGAGAGGAAGAGAAACCATTTCGAACTGAAGTCTCTCATGAGTAGAAGGCAAAGTCTACCAACTCTGCATTCATCATTACCGACCACAGTGTGACCTTTGTAGCCAAACGTGGTGTGGTTATGTATGATTTAACTGGGTATTTCCAGTTTTGGAAGCCTGAAGTAATACAGCTCTGCTCCCCTTCCCTCCCCCTGCCCAACACGCACAATGAGACAGGGAGTCAGATTTTCAAAATGATTATTTTTTCATTATTTTATTTTTCTTTCATTTGTATTGAAAGTATGCCTTTCCACTGCGAGCTCAAGATGGATCACATCTGGGTACAATCTCTACATCTGTTTCCAGAGGGCTCGCAATCAAGCTTACTCCAGTGGCAGAGATTTAAAAGAATTTTCCTCTTGTTAGTCGGCCATATGAAAAGTTCCCAGATTCAGGTGGGGATAAAAGTCTGTGTGGTGTTCCGGAACATGCATACTTACACCCACAGTCTGAGGGTGTGTACCCCAGTTGTGTTTAGGTCAGAGGAAGAAAAGTATACAGTTCAAGGATGATTTATTAAGCTTTTTCTGCATGTAAAGCCTGCTTTACACACGGAAAAGGGTTCTTATAAAATTGTGAAGAAAGGGGGCCTATGGGCCTGATTCTGGGATGCGGGTTGCAGGACTGCACGTCTTGCAAGCCGGACAGGCCCGATTCGCCCTCTGGCTCTCCCCGTATGTCCTGAGCATCAGGACAGGGAGAGCAGGAGGGGGCAGGATCTGGGAGGAGAGGGGACGGGCCAACTCAGCAGGATGTACAGGGCCAATTCAGGTCACAGCCCTGTACGTCCTGCCAAGTCAAAGGGGACGTGCTGATTATTCCACCTCAAAGGAATAAAGCAGCACCACCCCGGCAATTGGGGCCAGGGCTGGGTGCAGGGGTCCCTGCCTGATTCAGGCCCGGCAGGCCAGCCGTGGGTTGGGTGGCAGGAAAGAGGGGGGCTGAAGCCACAAGAGTCAGGGGCTCCTGCGGGGAGGATGTCCTTGCAGGCGGCAGAGGAACACCAGGATGTCCACGGGTTCGATTCTGTGCACCGCAGGAACGTTTTGTTCCTGCAGTCCAGAATCAGGTCCAAACGGGCCCAGATCTGTCCCTATGTAAACGGGCTCCATGTGTATAAAGGAAGGTAGTTTTATAATGGGTCACCTAAGTTGGAAGTGCAAATAGGAGCCTCTTTTGAAGCTATTTTTGAAGATGCTTAAAGGCACATTTTACAAATGACGTCCAAGTGCAATCTGGGATGTTCAAGCTAGAATGTCTGAAAAAAATCCAAGCAGGTCCAAGATCAGGCACGATTTCACAAACACGGACGTGCCCAATATGGAGATCTACAGGAATGTCTACACAGGAGTCCCTGGAATAGTATTCCAGGATGGAGATGTCTAATAGCCTAATGGTTAGCGTGGTGGGCTATGGCCAGTGTCCAAATCCCACTGCTGTTCCTTGTGATCTTGGGCAAGTCACTTAACTTTCCATCTTCTCTACACCCTCTGGATGTTTTATGGCCAAAATGAGCACTTTCCTGATGCCTATTAATGCCTGAAGCAGGTCTAAACTTGGACAGGGTTGGAGACATCTCCAACATTTCTAAAATTGAGCGGGGGACATCTAAGTCCATGTACCTCTATGATTTGGATGCCTGCATGCACATTTTTGGATGTCCAATCATGACTAGGGCTTTTAAAATGACCCCCACAGTGCTTATGTGGTTTTTTGCACAATCGTGACTAAAATCTACCCAGATATATTGATCCCTCCCCAGATGTAAGCAGACCAAGTAGGTGAATATTTTGTGAAGTATAAGTGAGATTTTAGAAGGGATGTCAATGAAGAATCTGAAGTCCACAGCAGAATGTCCAAAAATCTGGGGAAGTGGCATCAGTGAAGGGAGACCTTCTGAAATAGCTCGGTCCCCACCCCAAAAGATGAAAGTCCCGGTAATCGGTTCTGGCAACAGGCTCGTGCAAATAACATGTCCTTGTATAGGCCATTTCACAAATGCAGACGTCTGCAAATTGAATTCTCACAGACCCAGATAGTTAGATATGCTTCCCAAGGTATTTCAGAAGGAGGACAGCTATGTTATGAGATGTGCACATCCCGACCTGCCATTTTAGATAATCAGGCATGTGACAGTGGTCCAGTAATATGTTTGGAGTATATATTTACATGCAGGTTTCTTTGGTCAGGAAATAATTACTATGGCGATGAAAGCACATTTTGCTCGTCCCCCTGGAAGCATTTTCAGCCATGAAATGAGAACCTTTATGCACTTTATAAGCCTGGACGCCTCAGCAACCAAGGCTAGATGTGCTTGTCATTCTGAAATCCCACCACGACGTGCATCTCCATTGCTCTGTCCAGGCCATGCCTCCATGTGCTACAGGGACATGTTTGCACCAGGGATGTCTATATACCCAGCTGTCTCTGTGATGTGAACATCCAAGTGCCCATTTTCAGACATCCAAATCATGAGCAGAGCTTCTAAAAGTATTCACGGACTTCATGACTCCGCCTGCGCGCTGTTCAAACTATGCCCCTGAACATGCTTACATACATGTTGCATAAAAATATGTGCCTTTTTGTTATTGCATGTATTTTTAAATGTATAACCCAGGGGGTAATTATATAAGAGGCTTTTTACATGCATAAAACGTGTGAGAAATCCTCTATAAAATTAACCTAAAGGCATGTACCTACTTTTACATGATGTGTACATAGGCCTTTCTGGGAGTATAGTTTGGGGGGGGAGGGGGTGGAGGCAGAGTTGCAGTGTACATGCTTATTTTATAAGATACATGGCTACGCATGGATAGTATTTATACTTTTGTCCGAGTAAATGTAATTGGTGTGAGAGCTTTTGGGCACTGCTGGAACTGGTTCTGAGAGCCTATTTCATAAGGGCACAAATGCATCTATGAAGGACCGGCCCCCAGAGTTGGTTCAAGGTGTTGGCACCCTCAGCAAACCTTCAACCTTAAGCCCCCCCTGGTAGTCAGAATCTATCGTTTAGCTTTGAATGCCCTGCTCTTTGATATCCCCCACAAGCTGCTGCCTGGGCAACTGCCTTGTTTGCCTAGTGGTTCAGCCAGCCCTGCATCTGTTGTCTTTATAAAAACCAAAACCAAAATATAGCAGTCATGTTCAGAAATCAAATTAACACCAAACACATCAGTACACTCAGAAAAGATTTGTTTTGTATTTCACAGTTGGTGAAATTTGATTAAATTTGACAAATGCTTTGTGAAGCATTTTAATTGCAATATTATTTAGAAATATTAATAAAAAAAATGGAGTACCACTGGTGTACAAGCTGGGACTTATGGGACCAATGATTGGAAATAATATGGGTTGGCAGTAGATGTTCTCACTGCTTTTTTCCCATTACTGAGATCCTTTATTTTCATGTATCTTGAAATGTGCATAATCATTGTTCCAGTCTGGAAGAGACGTGCAATATATTTTTTTGACTAAAATTATACAGAGGCATCAAAGAGTTCATTGATCTGTATGGTACAAATGTACTTCAGATCTGCTCGCGCCAACTCATCATTTGTCTCCAAACAGTAACTTCTCTTTTAAAATAGATGCAAGTGAGAAAGCATGTTCCACCCAAAAAATGTAGCAATTACAAAAAACGCTTGATGGAAAATACTTGGGGGACCTTTTACTTAAATGTGCTATACAATTAACATGTGATTCGGTACACGTGAACTGCACACTCAGACCCATGGTAACAGTTACCATGTGAACACAACAGTTAACACACTCTGATAGTCACGCTAACTGCCAATCACGCATTATGGTGCTGAACAGGCGAATTAGGGACAGAGAGTTAGCGTGGTGACACATTGCATTTAGTGTGAGGGGACATATTGTTCACTGTCAATGTTGCAGTCAGCTGAGGTACGTTTTCCTCCGCCTCAATAGCAGAGGTACATGCAGCTGTGGTAATAGCGCTATGAGTTAGGGTACACACCCAGCAAGTTAGCTGTCAGGAACATGCTGGTCACACCCCCAATGGTTACGGTGGAGCCTTTGCACGTAATGCATGTGTTACGTGGAAAACCCTAACGTATTTTCGTTAAAGCGCCTCTTAGCTTCTGAAAATATGTAGCTGCGCTCACTCAGAATTCCCGACATCAATGTTTCCGCACTCCTGCCTGCTTCGGGGGTCAGAGTGCTGTGGAAGAAATGCAGCTACCCACAATCCTTCATAACATTCTGTTAAAAAAAAAAAAAATGTGGTGATACCACGTAACAGCCAAATCCCCTCTCTGCTCTTGATGACCTCGGCAAACTTTCATGGTCATTTGCAGCACACAGAGGTAAAAGGTGCTCAACTATCAAACACGCTAGGCTAATTAGCGTATGCATTCAACTTAAAATAAATCTAAATGAAAAGACAATAAAGGAAAATGCATCCCAAACTGTTCTCATAATGATATAATACCACTCTCAGCTTCTCTGAACCAGCGCTCGAAAAAGCTGTTTTATCTCACTCTGATTCTACACTGTGCACCCCAGAGGCACTTCAGTGTTCTTGCATCCTTTATGTTTGTTCATTTTTAAACAAGATTTTTTTAAATAGTCTAGCTTTTAAAAATACAGAGCTTAAACAATATGGAGCTGCAATTCTTGCACAGTGCTCTGACCCTCAAAGCAGACAGGCGTGCTGAAACATCAGGACCAGGAATTGTAGGGAGGGCAGTGCATGTCTTCAAAAGCTAGGGGGCCCATTTACTAAAGGCTGTTAGCCAGTTAACATATGTTTTAACAGGGCTATACCAAGCAATAATAAAAAAAACCGAAAAGCGCGGGGGTCTTTCTGACTCCGTGCTTGTAGGCAGATCGGGTCCCTCCTTCCTTTCTCTGATGTAGGAAGCGTCAGAGGAGGGAGGGACCAGGCCAGCCATTCAAACACAGGTCTTTGCAACTTCATGCAATTTGTGTATATGTCGGAACATTTGTTGTGAGGAGACAATCCTCAAATAACAAACCCTTTCCTTTTCAATCTTTTAAAATGGTGTACCCAACACCCTAAAGTTTGCCAAACACAACATACCTGTGTCAAACACAAAAATATAAAATCATGGCACTTAGCTTATAATGAATTTGTGGATGATAAGTCCCAATCCACCGTGAGAAGCTGTAAGAAATTGTTAGCCAAAGAATGGCAAACCGCTGTAAGAAGCATTGCGTTTCGAACTCCTTTTAGTAGGTCCAAGCTTTGTATCAATGGTCTGCTAGGGACACCTTATTTTCACAGCATAATAGCATGAATGAACCAGAAAAACCGAGCCCTTGTTTTTAAATGCTGGCGTGTGACGTCAATGCTGGAAATCACATGACTTCAGAGGATCAATCAGAAACTTGAAAAAAGCTGTTGTTTAAGGAGTAGGCAATTACAACATACTTCACCAATCACGTTCTTGATTGAAGCCCCTAGGGGCAACAGTTGACAACTTGAAAATCCATGCTTGTTCAAAGTTTGTAATTTAAATTTCCGATCCCCTCCTCAAAAGGTCAAAAGGAACATGGTCCAAAGGATCAAAAGGAACATGGTCAAAAGGATCAAAAGGAACATGGTCAATCAATAGCCATTTCAGGTCAAAAAAAGTGGGATTGTATTGAGTACAGTGATTGACCATGGGAGCATTCAAAACGTTGGTACTGAGCCTGGAAAATTTATTTATTTATTTATTTATACATCTTTTCTATACCGCCACTTCCAACGATCAGTAGCGGTTTACAGGTAACATAAACTTTAATAATAGAGTACTATTATTTTACATAGAACATATTTAGAACAATGAACATTCAACTATTAAATGTAACTCAAAAAAATACAATGAGATAACAGGCTACCAACAGTATATCAACAGTAATGGGATATATTTACATTAAATTACAGTTATTCACATTAGCGACAAGTAATTGCTTTCAAAGAGTAAGCTTTACTAGGTGAGCAATGTGAATGTGTGTGAAAGATTTTATGCCCTGTCTAGGTAGGGTCAGTGAGTGACTGCTGATCAGTGGTTGTCTCTGTGTTAGGATTATCTTCAATGTGGAGGTTATTGTAGTGTAGAGTAAATAGATGAGTTTTTAGATTTTTTTTTAAATAATTGAAGGTCCTTGATTGCTCTGATTTCAGCCGGGAGGTTGTTCCATAACGTAGGGGCAAAGTATGAGAAGGCTGTGTTGCTTGTCTTCTTACTTGTCTTTCGAATAGAATCAGGGACTTGTAGCATATGAAGGTTTATTCTTGTTCTCAAAGTTGGGTTTTTACTGGACGGATGGTGCAACCTATATATTTCAAATGGTAAGGACAAATAATCATGTACATCACATATGATGAAGTACAAGATGTATGCCATCGAGTGTAATAAGTACTAGCTGTAATATTTTCGATCCAACAAGGACCAGTGATAGAAATGTCACAAAAAGTACATTTATAATGGCCCGGAGAAGTATGAATAAGAGATGGTCTGTCATTTATGGTTGCTGTATGTACCACATGATCTCTGATATTACAGTCTCTGCAATAAGTATCATTAAATCAGTGTGATGGAGTGTTTAGAAAAAAAAACATCCCCGACAGGGAAACTCCCCAGCCAAGAATAGCACAAGTGAGGTATTGCACAGTAAACCCCTGTCCCTTTAAGAAGAAAGGCTGGAGAATGCCTGGGGAGGGTGTGACAAGGCTCCAGGCTTTATCCCAGGAAAGAATGGGACCAGAGGAGAGAAGAGCCCAAGGTGCTCCAGAGCATTCAGTGACCACCTACCTCTAAGGAGATCCTACAGGAAGGTAGGAGCCGTGGTATTTCCATGTTGGTCAGCAAGCTTGTGGTGCTACTGCCATGAAGCCCAGAGTGAAGGAACTTTGGGGGATAGGAGAACTGTTTCTCTGCTACTACTGTGACACCCAGAGTGAAGGAACTTTGGGAGAGGAGAACTGTTTCTCTGCTACTGCTGTGACACCCAGAGTGAAGGAACTTTAGGGGAGGAGAACTGTTTCTCTGCAACTGCTGTGACACCCAGAGTGAAGGAACTTTGGGAGAGGAGAACTGTTTCTCTGCTACTGCTGCGACACCCAGAGTGAAGGAACTTTGGGGGAGGGGAGAACTGTTTCTCTTCTACTGCCGTGACACCCAGAGTGAAGGAACTTTGGGGGAGGGGAGAACTGTTTCTCTGCTACTGCTGTGACACCCAGAGTGAAGGAACTTTGGGGGAGGGGAGAACTGTTTCTCTGCTACTGCTGTGACAATAGCACAGCCTAGCCCTGTGTGGTCCAGCACTCCACAGACATCCTCATGGACACCTCCCAGAACGCGGTCTCCCTCACCAGAGCAAGTCTTGACCTCTGGGGATGGCGACGAGGAGGGAGCGGGCCCGGACTCCTCCATCTCCAAGACCACACCGGATGAACCAAAGGAACCTCAGCGCCAGTTGCCACCAGAAGACCTCACCTACCCCAAATTCCTGAGGAAGGTGGTTAACAAGTTTGGCCTTCTAGCGGAGGATGCCGCTGGCGAGAAGGATCCAGAGGTCATGAAATACCCTAGTAACCCTAGACCGGCTCTAGCCCTACCACTCCACCGGAAACTGCAGGACAAACAGTCTATAATATGGCAGTCACTGGCCTCCGGCCATGCTTGTTCCAGGAAGTTAGATAACAAGTACCTCCTCCACCTGGCTCCGGGATTCAGTAAACCTCAGCTCCCACAGCAGTCTATTGTGGTGTATTCTGCGCTAAAGAAGGTAAAATCCTCGCGCACACAGGCTAATCACCCACCAGGCCGGGACCCTAAGCTCCTCAACGAAGTGGGGAGGAAAGCCTACCAAGGAGCTATGCTCAGCACCAAAGTAGCAGTGCACCAGTTCCAACACATCCTATTCCAGGATGCTCTCCTGGCCGAACTCAAGGGTCATCTTGCGGCCCTACCCAAGGACGCTCAACTGACAGCCTCAGCTACATTACAGGACCTAGCCGAATGCAGCAAACATTTGATGAGCACGGCCTTTGACGCCTTCGACACAGCCATCAGAACGGCTGGCACGGCCATATCAGCCCACCGCTGGGCATGGCTGCGAGCGTCCGGCCTCAGGGAAGACACCCACGATAAAATCGCTCTTTGGCGACAAAGTGGCGGATACTGTTAACGGCCTTAAAGAGGATTGCACCACCTTGCAAACACTGGCGGCGGACGGACTCGAACGCCACTCCTCGTCACAAAAAGGGAGCTATTACCGCAAACCATTCTCCTCCTCCAGAAGATTTTACAACTCTAATCGGAAATGGCAAGCGCCTAAGTACAAGCAACCCTACTACCCTGCCTCCTCCTTTCAGAGGCAGCAGTCGAGGGAGCGCAAACAGAAAAAACAAAACTCCCAGCAGTCCGGTAAGAACACCACCTCCTTCTGACAACTCGCCTCGGCCGGGGCCCCTTCCTGGAACCCCAGCATCTCTGCCAGTGGGGGGCCGCCTATCCATGTTCCTGCAGGCATGGCAGGCGATCACCACGGACAAGTGGGTCCTCCAGATCATCCAATCAGGCTACCGCATACTTTTCTCCTCCCAACCGTGGCAACGCTCGCAGCCCATCAGCCAGACCCTGCCGCACCTAACAGCACCACTGTCGGACCTTCTGCAACACCTCCTCTCTGCTCATGCGATAGAGCGGGTGCCCCCCGGGGAGATCAACACTGGCTTCTATTCCCAGTACTTTCTTATTCCCAAGAAGTCTGGTGGTCTCCGTCCGATTCTAGACCTCCGCAAACTGAACAACTTCATCACGAAGGAGAAGTTCAGAATGTACTCCCTCAACTCCATCCTACCTCTCTTAAAAGCGGGAGACTGGATGGCGACCCTGGATCTGCAGGATGCATACTCCCACATTCCAGTCCACGAATCGCACAGGAAATTCCTGCACTTCATAGCGCTGGGAGGCCACTACCAGTACCGTGTTCTTCCCTTCAGGCTCTCCCCGGTGCCCAGGGTTTTCACAAAGTGTGTAGCGGTTGCCGCATCACACCTACGCAAACAAGGCATCGCCATTTTTCCCTACCTGGACGACTGGCTGCTCTCGGCGCCCTCAGCCTCCGAGCTCAGGATTGCCGTGCAATCAACAACAGATCTACTACGCCGCCTGGGCTTCCTCCTCAACAAAGAGAAGTCTCGCCTGGACCCAGCCCAGAACATAGAGTTCATTGGAGCGATAATCGACACTTGTGCCTCGAAAGCTTTTTCTTCCCGAGCAGTGGGTAAGGGTCATCACATCCCTAGCCAAAAAGATGTCCATGTCCAGACAGACCACAGCGCGCTCCATCCTACGCCTCTTGGGTCACATGGCAGCAACCACCTCGGTTCTACCTCTGGCGAGATTACATATGCGCATCCTTCAGTGGCATCTCCGGACCCACTGGAAACAACTCTCCCAGCCGCTCAATACCCGCGTCCCCATCAATGCCAAGGTCGTGAAAGATCTCCGCTGGTGGACAGACCAGAGCAACCTTTCAGCGGGCAGGGATCTCCAACCGCGCGGCTACCAACTCGTCCTCACCACAGATGTGTCCCCCACAGGATGGGGAGCCCACCTCTCGCACCTCAGCACTCAGGGAGCCTGGTCCAGAGCAGAGCGATCGTTATACATCAACCGTCTCGAGCTCCGGGCGGTCAGGTATGCAGTGCAGACCTTCAAGGCCCAGCTGGCCGGAAAGTCTGTCCTTGTCCAGACAGACAACCAGGTGACTATGTTCTACATCAACAAACAAGGGGTCACGTCCCTTATGCAAAGAGGCCCTCGCGACATGGTACTTAGCCCTGGCCAACAACTGCATCCTACAAGCGACTTATCTCCCCGGCGATCAGAACGCCCTAGCGGACAGGCTAAACAGGCAGCTCCAACCCCACGAATGGACACTCCACACGGAGGTAGCGGGCAGCCTCTTCCAGCGTTGGGGAACTCCCCAGATCGACCTCTTCGCAACAGAGTTCAACACGAAGTGCCTGTTATTCTGCTCCAAGCACCCATCACAAAAGAGAATGGCCTCAAATGCTTTCACGGTGCCCTGGGGGGGGGGGGCGCTAGTGTACGCCTTTCCCCCAACTCCTCTTATTGCAGCAGCGATACAGCGGATCGTCATGGACAGGGTGCATGTCATACTGATCGCCCCCTACTGGCCACGTCAAATGTGGTTCTCCCTTCTACTTCGGCTAGCTCAGGAATCGCCGATCCGGTTACCAGTGAGACCAGACACGCTCACCCAAAATGACGGCAGCACCCTGCACCCGAACCTACAAACTCTAGCCTTGACAGCCTGGAGATTGAGAGGATGAATCTCGCCTTCCTCCGACTACCTTCGGAAGTGCAGCAGATCATCCTAGCTGCCAGGAGACCTTCCACAAGAAAATCGTATAGCCTAAAATGGAAGCGTTTCAGTCTTTGGTGCACCAACCAAGGCCTCAACCCAGTCTCTTGCCCCGTGCCTAAGGTCCTGCAGTACCTCTCCACTCTTTTTGGCCTCGGCTTAAAACCGCAATCCATCAAGGTCCACCTCGCAGCGATTGCATCTCTACACGAGCACCGGAGTGGTTCCGCCATGGGTTGCCTCGCAGCGCTGCCCGTCGTGGCGCAGTTCATGAAAGGCCTCGTGAACCTGCAACCCCCGGTCCAGAAGCCAGTGCCTTCATGGGATCTCAATGTTGTCCTGCAGCAGTTGATGCAAGAACCCTTCGAGCCACTTCATACGACGGATAGGAAATTCATGTCCTGGAAGACACTCTTCCTCATCGCCATCACCTCAGCCAGGAGGATGCAGGCACTTGTGGCTCATCCACCATACACTAAGCTCCTCCATAATCGAGCATCTCTACGGACTCATCCAAAGTTCATTCCCAAGGCGTCTCTGCTTTTCATGTCAACCAGTCGGTCGAACTTCCCACGTTCTTCCAAGCTCCACATTCCTCTTCGGAAGAGCAAAGACTTCATTCACTGGATTGTGTCAGAGCCCTACGCATCTACATTGACAGAACAGCCGCTGTTAGGCTGGGGACTCAGCTCTTTGTGTCATTCGATCCTAACAGGCCTGGACGGCCCGTCACCAAGCGCACTCTCTCCCGTTGGATATCGGACTGCGTTGCATATTGCCTTCATAGGTCGGGGTCCCTTCCAGCGAGTAAGGCGGGGGCGCACCAGCTCCGCGCTCTAGCAACCTCGCTCGCCAACCTGCAGGAGATTCCGGTGAGTGACATCTGCAAAGCCGCCACCTGGTCCTCACAGCTCACCTTCCAGAAACACTACTGCCTCGACCTCCAGGCGGAGACCGACAGCTCCTTTGGCAGAGCGGTCCTGTCGGTGGCCACCACTCGGTGGCCGTTGAGCTCCGCCGACCCAATGACACTACCTCTCGTTGAGACTTAGGTCGGGCCACCCAGGCTCAGCTGATTCGGACATCAACCAGACTGACTTAATAGCCCCTGAGGTCTAGACTACATGGTGACGGGGAAACAGTTCTGTTTTGCACAGTTGATGTTTACTATGTTGATGTTTACATTGCTATGTTTGCACACTGCCTCATGGTACATTAATGTTTGCACTGCACACTTTGGTTATGTTTACTATGCTCTGTTTGCACATTGCACTATGGCACCTTGCTGTGTTCGCATATCCTGTTTACCTTACTATGCTTGCGCATGTCTGCACTAGATATTGCTGTGTTGCACCTCACCAATAAATGCCTGTTGCTCCAGAGTGAGTACAAGGTCTCTGTCACATGATGTTTTCTGTTACATGCCTCCCTCATACTCCACAGTGCATCACAGCATAGCTTGGGAGGTACCAGGTGTGGCTGACACATATCCTGCTTGTCCTAGGAGAAAACGGGGTTACTTACCTATAACAGGAGTTCTCCATGGACAGCAGGATAGGTCAGCCACACGAACCCACCCACCTCCCCTGTATGAGGGTGGCCTGCACCGTCCTGCGCCCAAGCCAGTAAAGCATAGCTAATCATTCACTGATCTGGCTAGGGGTGGACCTCCTCACATGCTCAGAGAAATCTGAGCTCTAGAGAGCACTTCCGCATGGCGCCGTCGGATGACGTCACCAGGTGTGGCTGACCTATCCTGCTGTCCACGGAGAACTCCTGTTACAGGTAAGTAACCCTGTTTTCTCTGCTACTGCTGTGACACCCAGATTGAAGGAACTTTGGGAGAGGAGAACTGTTTCTCTGCTACTGCTGTGACACCCAGAGTGAAGGAACTTTGGGAGAGGAGAACTGTTTCTCTGCTACTGCTGTGACACCCAGAGTGAAGGAACTTTGGGGTAGGGGAGAACTGTTTCTCTGCTACTGCTGCGACACCCAGAGTGAAGGAACTTTGGGGGAGGGGAGAACTGTTTCTCTGCTACTGCTGCGACACCCAGAGTGAAGGAACTTTGGGAGGGGAGAACTGTTTCTCTGCTACTGCTGTGACATCCAGAGTGAAGGAACTTTGGATGAGGAGTGAACTGTTTCTCTGCTACTGCTGTGACACCCAGAGTCAGTGGCGTAGCGTGAGTTGTCAGCACCCGGGGCAAGGCAAGTAATTTGCGCCCCCTAACCCGGACCCGATCACAGCAGTCAGCAGGCTCTCTCTTCGCACCCACCGCACCGCACGCCTGGCACCCCCCCCCCTCCACAGTGGGCGACGACCCGGCGGCTCGGATCGGATTAGGGTTGCCAACTTTTTCACTGAGAAAAACCCGACACCTGTGGCTCGCCATGCTCCACCCATTCTCCGCCCCTAGTCCCACCCCTGCCCCGCCCCCAGCCCCACCCACAAAAATTACCGAGGATACGTGTAGGCTAACTTCCTTGGTCAGATAATAATTAAACTGGGAACCCCAAAATCCAAACATGAAATGTACAACACTGGAGAAATAAAACTATAAAGTAATTTCCTCTTGCACTAAACAAAAACGCAAAGATGTTAGCAATACACACTTCCCAGACCAGACATATTCCAGTTAATAAATTCAAAATAAAAAGTATTTTTCTACCTTCTGTTTGGGCGTTTTATTTTTCAGTTGCAATTGCTCCAGTCACTTTCTTCTGGTTTCTTCGTGTCTTCTACGAGCTATCCATTTGTCCTTTCTTCTCTTTTAGATGTTTTCCATTCTCTCTCTATTTCTGCTTTAACATACTGATTGTTTCCCTTTTGCTCTTTCCCCCAATTCTTTCCTTATTCCTTTATCATCCGTTTAAATTTCACCCTTCCATTCTCAAGCCCCTCTTACTCTCCCAATACCGGCCCATCATAGACTTTTCTTCCACACAAAATATTTTCCCCTCTCCATTCTCATTCCCCATCCATTCTAGTCCTCCCCCCAAATCAATTCCCTTATAGTTCTAGGCCCACCCAGCATCCACTCCCTTCTAGTCCCATTCTCCCATGCCCCACATCAGCCCATTTCCAGTCCTATTCCAGCTCTTCATCAGCCCATTTCCAGTGCTAGCCCTCACATCACAGGCCATTTGCAGTCCTAGCCCTCCCCCCCCCAATCACAGCCCATTTCCAGTCCAAGTCCCCCATCACAGCCTATTTCCAGTCCTAGGCCCCCCCCCCACCATCACAGCCCATTTGCAGTCCGAGTCCCCCCGCACCATCACAGCCCATTTGCAGTCCTAGCCCCCCTAATCACAGCCTATTTCCAGTCCAAGATCCCCCTTCCTCCACCATAGCCCATTTCCAGTCCAAGTCCCCCCCCCCATAGCCCTTTTCCAGTCCAGGTCCCCTCCACCCCCATCACAACCCATTTCCAGTCCATGTCCCCCCCATAACCCTTTTACAGTCCAGGTCCCCCCCCCATCACAGCCTTTTTCCAGTCCAAGTCCCCCCTTAGCCCTTTTCCAGTCCATTTTCCAGTCCAAGTCCCCCCTTTAGCCCTTTCCAGTCCAAGTCCCCCCCCTTAGCCCTTTTCCAGTCCAAGTCCCCCCCTTTAGCCCTTTTCCAGTCCAAGTCCCCCCCCCTTAGCACTTTTACAGTCCCTGTCCCCCCCCTTAGCCCTTTTCCAGTCCAAGTCCCCCCCTTAGCCCTTTTCCAGTCCAGGTTCCCCTTTAGCCCTTTTCCAGTCCAAGTCCCCCCCTTAGCCCTTTTCCAGGCCATGCCCCCCCCCCCCTTCTCCATTTTCCAGTCCTGGTCCCCCCCATCCCAGCCATTGCAGTCCTTGCCCCCCCCCCCCCCCGACCACCATCGCGGCTGTCTGAGGCTTCAGAGGGAGCCGGGGAAGCCTGCGCGAGGTCCTGGCTCCTTCTGAACAGCCACCAGCGCGAAGAGCCATTCCCTTCACGCTGGCGGCTGTTCCTTTGACGCCGCGAATGCTGGTAAAGGATAAAGGGCAACCTTTAACCTTTCCCAGAATTCGCGGCTTCACAGGAACAGCCGCCAGCATGAAGGTAAAGGCTCTTCACGCTGGTGGCTGTTCAGAGGGAGCCGGGGCCTCGCGCGGGCTTCCCCGGCTCCCTCTGAAGCGGAGAAAAGCCGGTTTTTTTGCTCTGGCCGTTCCCGATCTTGCGGCCAGAGCAAAAAAAACGGCTTTTAAAGGGCCGGTTTTGCCTCTGCGCCGGCAGAGCTGCGAGTGCGAGCGCGGCCCCCCCCCCATGTTGCGCCCGGTGTGGCCGGCCCCCCTGCACCCCCCACGCTACGCCTCTGCCCAGAGTGAAGGAACTTTGGGAGAGGAGAACTGTTTCTCTGCTACTGCTGTGACACCCAGAGTGAAGGAACTTTGGGGGAGGGGAGAACTGTTTCTCTGCTACTGCTGCGACACCTAGAGTGAAGGAACTTTGGGGGAGGGGAGAACTGTTTCTCTGCTACTGCTGTGACACCCAGAGTGAAGGAACTTTGGATGAGGAGTGAACTGTTTCTCTGCTACTGCTGTGACACCCAGAGTGAAGGAACTTTGGAGGAGGGGGAACTGTTTCTCTGCTACTGCTGTGACACCCAGAGTGAAGGAACTTTGGGGGAGGGGAGAACTGTTTCTCTGCTACTGCTGTGACACCCAGAGTGAAGGAACTTTGGGGGAGGGGGGAACTGTTTCTCTGCTACTGCTGTGACACCCAGAGTGAAGGAACTTTTGGGGAGTGGAGAACTGTTTCTCTGCTACTGCTGCGAAACCAAGAGTGAAGGAACTTTGGGGGCGGG
This sequence comes from Ichthyophis bannanicus, assembly GCA_033557465.1. Lineage (NCBI taxonomy): Eukaryota > Metazoa > Chordata > Amphibia > Gymnophiona > Ichthyophiidae > Ichthyophis > Ichthyophis bannanicus. The sequence continues at coordinate 48,338,766 of CM066035.1, forward strand.
GGGAACTGTTTCTCTGCTACTGCTGTGACACCCAGAGTGAAGGAACTTTGGGGGAGAGGAGAACTGTTTCTCTGCTACTGCTGTGAAGCCCAGAGTGAAGGAACTTTTGGGGAGGGGAGAACTGTTTCTCTGCTACTGCTGCGACACCCAGAGTGAAGGAACTTTGGGGGAGGGGAGAACTGTTTCTCTGCTACTGCTGTGACACCCAGAGTGAAGGAACTTTGGGGGAGGGGAGAACTGTTTCTCTGCTACTGCTGTGACACCCAGAGTGAAGGAACTTTGGATGAGGAGTGAAATGTTTGCTACTGCTGTGACACCCAGAGTGAAGGAACTTTGGGGGAGGAGGGAACTGTTTCTCTGCTACTGCTGTGACACCCAGAGTGAAGGAACTTTGGGGAGGGGAGCACTGTTTCTCTGCTACTGCTGTGAAGCCCAGAGTGAAGGAACGTTTGGGGAGGGGAGAACTGTTTCTCTGCTACTGCTGCAACACCCAGAGTGAAGGAACTTTGGGGGAGGGGAGAACTGTTTCTCTGCTACTGCTGTGACACCCAGAGTGAAGGAACTTTGGGGAGGGGGGAACTGTTTCTCTGCTACTGCTGTGACACCCAGAGTGAAGGAACTTTGGGGGAGGGGAGAACTGTTTCTCTGCTACTGCTGTGACACCCAGAGTGAAGGAACTTTGGGGGAGGGGAGAACTGTTTCTCTGCTACTGCTGTGACACCCAGAGTGAAGGAACTTTGGGGGAGGGGAGAACTGTTTCTCTGCTACTGCCGTGATGCCCAGAGTGAAGGAACGTTGGGGGAGGGGAGAACTGTTTCTCTGCTACTGCTGTGACACCCAGAGTGAAGGAACTTTGGGGGAGGGGAGAACTGTTTCTCTGCTACTGCTGTGGAAACCAGAGTGAAGGAACTTTGGGGGAGGGGAGAACTGTTTCTCTGCTACTGCTGTGGAAACCAGAGTGAAGGAACTTTGGGGGAGGGAGAACTCTTTCTCTGCTACCATTGCTGTGAACTCCCTGTAAATAAAACAGTTTTCTTTAACTCTCTGCCTGGCTCCATGGGGTTTGTGTCCTGACCTGCTCACAGCATCCTACAATTGCACTGAAAAAATTTGTGCAAAAACAAAACGGCAATATATTTTTAACAATGTCGTGACCTTATGCGTTGCAGTCATAAATGGAATGACACTGACAAGCTTATGATCTTCAGAAAGTAAATCAGTGGAAGATGAAGCTGAAGCAGAAGCCATGGAAGATGGGATGACATTATGAAATAGCCAATCAAGATGGGAGAATTTTACCCATGTGTAGGCTTGGGATATTACTTTCTCTGGATAGCTTCTGTCAAATAATCTCTGGTGTAAATCATACACATGTCATTTAAATCATCCATTGTGGAACAAACTCATTTAAGACATTAAAATTGTCCAAGTGATAAACTTCTTCTCCAAGGACCAGGATGATAACTTGGACATACTGAAAGGAGCTCAAAATGCAGTACTGTTTTTGCCATATTTTGTCTGACAGTTTCTTACAGCATCTCGCAGAGGATTGGGACTTATCATCCACAAATTCATTATAAGCTAAATGCAATGATTTTATATTTTTGTGTTTATTTATTTAACTGATTTTGGTATACAGGTATATTGTGTTTGACACACTTTAGGGTGTTGGTTATACCATTTTAAAATGATTAAAAAGGAAAAGGTTTGTTATTTGTGGCTTGTCTCCTCACAGCAAACATTCTGACATATACACAAATTGCATGTAGGGTTCTTTTTTTAAACTTTTGGTCTGATCTTATTTGTTTGTCTATTTGGTTTTAGGCATCCTAAATGGATTATCTTTAAAGACAAAGACAAAATATAAAAGAATCTGTCTTGAGTATTCTGGTGTGTTTGGTAGTTTGTTTTTTTTCCTTTACGAAATAGGCTTTAATGAGGTGCTTTTTACACATTTCACATAGGTGTCCCCTTATAAAATTACCCTCACTACACTGCTGCTGGAATATTTGCCTATTATTTTCCAGCAAAATCCTGCATACACACAAAACAGTTACAAGTGAAAATTGGCTCAGATCCTAAGAGGAAAATACAGTATACATGTTGGGCCCATAATTGAGCTAAGCTCATTTCCGAAGGGCTATGCGCTTCTTTGGCACATAGCCCTCCCTGCCTACCTCAGACCTCGATATTCAATGCTGTGGTTATAGCAATGAATATCCGGGGATTGCCGCACCCACCAGAAGTCACCAAAGCTAATCCGGCAGCATGCTGTCCGGTGAGTTCCTGCACCTAAAAGATAGGCAAGGGGTTTCCTTGCATATCTTTTCGGTGCAGATCGCTAACCAGGCAACATTCAATATCACTGCTGCCTGGTTATCACTTGTCGCTGCCTCTGCTCCACCGCAGAATACCCCCGACATGCACTGATGCTAACCCGATAGCATCGTGGCACATAGGGGAGTTAGAAGGGGATATTCAGTGGTACTAACCATGTAAAAGCCGTTGATTATCCCGATGTAAGGCATTTACACGGTCTCCAGGTCTGTATTCCGTGTAAATACCTTTGAATATTGGGGCCATAGATCTTAAAAAAAGAAGCATGTGAATGCCTTCTATGTGGTGTGTATCTCTGTTGAACGTACAGAAAATATATCATCTGGCGTTGACTCAAAAGTATGCATATGTTGCACTTACTAAGCCCCAATGGGCAAGATATAGATGGCTCTGGACTCCATTTCAAGCTTGGTTCCACAAGGCATTGAAAAGGGGAGGGGGAAATGTGAGTGACAGGCTAGGGCTAGGGCTGGAGGAGGGTAAGAGGGGATAGGTTACAAGCACTCAGGCCATGGAACATACACTATTGTAATCGTGGTCAGGACTGGACTGTGCAGCATATCTGCTCTGGCTACTCGCAATGAATTTTGCTTTCACTTAACCAGCTATAGTCTACTGGATAACTATATTTTGCTGGTTTGTTGCTGTACAGCGTTTTGAACTTCCATGTTGGGAGATTGTATTGTAAGGTTGGTTGTGTTAAAACACAAGAAGGATATATATACACACATAGCAAATTTCTATTCTAGCAAACAGTATTGACACCTGCTGGAACTAGAAAAATTTACAAAAAGGCCTTAAACATTTCTTATTTTCACAAGGTATGCTTTGATGGGCTGAAGTGTTTTGGGAGCAGAGATGTGTGGGTTATACGTGGGGCTTGTTACTAATTGATGGTGTAGGTTAGGTGGTTGTGGGGTGAGCAGATTGGGTATTAGGTTTAAATGTTACTTTCTCCCTGTTTAAATTGATGTGAAGGCTCATTGAAGGGGAATGTTTCATTTTTATTCTTTAATCTGTTGCTGTAAATTGCAGGATTGAAATCCTTTATGTTAAGTAATCTCTTCTTCTCCCTGAAACCACAGAAGAGATCCCTTAGTAACAGAACCAATTGCCATAGAATGGTAAAATCCCTCAGAATATTGGATGCTGAGTATTTACGCACAGGCCTGGTCAAACCATCAACTGCCTGGTACTATATGAACTAGGGTACCATTATCCAGTGGGAAAATGGAACAGTTTCCCAGAGTCCACTGCCCTCAAGGAAGGATGTTCCTTCTAAAAACTGAAGCGCATAGAGTGAGAGATTGGTTTTACCAACAAGAACATACAATTAATCTTTGGGATTTATTGTCAGTGGATTTGGTAAAAGCAGGGTTTTAAAAAAAAGGTTTGGACAAATTCTTGGATGAAAATGCCATAAACCATTATTAAGGTAGATCTACAGAACTGGCTACTTTTGGGGTATGACAGGCACTTGTGACCTAGACTGGCCACTGTTGGAAGCAGGACATGGGCTTGATGGACCTTTGGTCTGACCCAGTCTGGCAGTTATGTTCGTAAGAACAATACCTTATGCTTTGACATTAAGGTCAGTGGAGAACAGCCGTTTTGGAACCGATTGACTTCACTGATATCATTTCATATGCTGCACTAAAAGCTATCAAAAAGTTGTGATCATAATTAATAAGCAAATATTAAGGATAAAATAAAATTAAGCCAGGGAGTAATATTTAGTTGCAGCAGTCAGCTTAGTGGTTTGAACGCCAGCCACTAGGGGCGCTGCAAAGAGAGTAATTTTATAGCAGGTTACCTAGGTTGGAAGGCCAGTAGATACCTATTTAAAGCCCATTTTATAAAGAGACATAGACACCTATGTGTTTTTATACAATACCCTAGGGTAAACCAGCAGAAACTGTGGTGACAAGAATCTACAAATTGTCTGATTCTTAGACCAAATGCATGCAAATATGTATCTGTTGAATGTTCATTCTAGAAATTCTCAAAAACAGACCAGGTTCAGGGCATTTGAGGCCTGGAAACAAACATGCCCAATCTACACAGAGATGAGATGGGTTCAAAGGATAGAGGAGACCCATAGACCAAATTCTTCTAGGTGCGTCCCTCCAGGGTTCAAAGTGTTAAAGAAAGGGACACCCGCAGCCATCTTCAGCTCCCCCGATCGGGGTCGAGCACCTGAGTGGCACTGTTCCCTCTAAGCTGTGCGCGTGTGCGCGCGCACACACCTCGCCGAGTGAGCGCACATACTTTACAACAGAGCGCACAAAAATTACAGCTCTGATTCTGATAGAAAACAACACAGACGTCTTAAAATTTATAAGTTATGATTGTAATTACTAGAAATTTCCCGCTTCATTTAGTAATCGTCTATTTTCATTTAATTTGATTAAAATCAATGTGGTGTACATACTGTATTCTGACATGTAGTCACATTTTAAAGTATATTCTTCCGAGTGTCGTTATGTGGCGCACAAAAATTTAACCTTCCTTCAAAAGCTGCACACAGCTGATATTTTATGCGCACACAGCCTACAGAAAATTAGAGGGAACATTGCTGAGTGGGCCGGCCAGCCTTCCCGCTCAGGCCTCCAGCCCAATCGGGGCTGTGGAAGGAAGAGCCAGCAGCTAAAAACAGCAGCCGCCGCCGGCAGGAGCACAAAGGGACACCCGCAGCCATCTTCAGTTCCCCCGATCGGGGTCGAGCACCTGAGCGGGCCGGCCAGCCTTCCCGCTCAGGCCTCCAGCCCAATCGGGGCTGTGGGAGGAGGAGCCAGCAGCTAAAAACAGCAGCCGCCGCCGGGTGGGGCCACGCCTGTCGGGCCTCGCCAGAGGGCCCTTTGGCTTGGCCCTTAGGCGTGGGCCCGACAGGCGGGGATCAAACGGAACCCCTTAACCAGTACAGCTTCAGTGTTCTGGGTATGAATACACTGAATATCCTATGAAACAGATGTCACTGCAACTCACACATTCTGTCTCACCAACTCATCATGGGCTTGCCATCAACTAGCCTGAAGGAGTGAGTCACATCAACCACGAGCAGCCCCCTCAGCATAAGTATAGACAACAGGAAACTGTTTGAAGATCAACGTGAAGGATTGGCGCTCCAGTCTCAAGGTCTTTCTTGTCAAATACCAATATAACAGATGTTTAGATACCTTGCACTACAATGTTAATCAATTAATGTATTTGAATACATTGTATATATTGTAGAATGTCTCATACTGCTATTACTGCTATTATCTAGCAAGCCTTTCTGAAGGCAAGTGGCTTGTGTATCTTTCATGCACTCTCCTGTTTAGCCTGATAGCCTGAGTATATCATTCCTGTTTCATACTCCCTGCTGTTTTGAGCAGATATCTACCCTGTTAACAGGCTGACTGTCTGATCTGTACTCATTGCAAATTGATTCTGTTTGCCACCATCTCACTCTTACATTCTTGTACATTATTGTATGCTATATCTGCTAGACTACCTAACCAATTTAGGTATAGCGACAATCCTCTAGTGAGTTGCTTACAACGCCTAGCGCACCAAGATGGAACACCCTAGCCCTGCCATACTTGGCCTTTTTTTCCTATTCACTAGTTGGCTTCCAAGCTCTCTAGCCCTAACTCCTTCTTACAATCAGATCCCGATCCTACATAGCCATGGGAGAAGATGGGCAGGTACATCTCATCATAATGTAAATTGGGACATACGATCACATCACCCCCATCTACTACACATTGCACTCCAACACTCTACGAAAGCTAAACAGGACAAAAGCCCCTACCCACGAAATCTAAAATGTGCTCTCATCAATGCCCGCTCAATCCGTAAGAAGTGGCCAGTGATTGCAGACATAATATCCTTCCATAATCTTGACATCCTCATGGTCACCGAAACATGGCTATCTCGCGAAGATAATGTCATACTCAATCAGCTTCTCCCCTTTAATTTCTCAGCATACACAGGCAATAGACAAAACAGGAGAGGAAGTGGTGTTCTCATCCTCAGTAGAACAGAGCTCCATTTCCAGCTAGTTGACTCCACTAGTACAAACCACTTGGAAACAGTCTCCATTTCCAACAGGATCTGCTCTATAAATCTGCTTTATAGAGCTCCCTCCGCCTCCACAGAGGACCTCCCAATTATTATAAACCTTGCATCCAATATCCAGAATCCAAATACACCAAATTGGATTCTAGGTGATTTTAACCTGCCAGCGCTTCAGGATAACCATTCTTCTACCTTTTTTGAAGCCCTCGATATTCTAGGATACAAGCAATTAGTAATAGAACCCACTCATGTGAAGGGAAATACACTAGATCTCATTTTTGCTCCACAGACAGTTTCTGACCAACTCCATGACACTGTGTTGTCCATAACTTCTGTGCCATGGTCAGATCACAAACTCATCATTTTCCAGATTCCCACTCATGACAGGCAATCGAAGATCAACAGAGCTCCAAGTAATCCCCCTAAACTACCTGCTAGAAGTTTCTGCCCATTCAATAAAGATCTGATCCTGGCAGAAATGGGTTCACTCCTTAATGAGACCACCATGGACCTGGAGGAGCTGATCACTTGCTGGAACAATAACCTCAGTGTGATTGCACTTCGTCAGCCACCTAACAAGTCATCAAGGAAAAGACCTACAGCCCCATGGTACACAGCTGAGCTAAAAGCATCACTCAAGTTACTACGGAAGCTTGAGAAGCATTGGCGAAGTTCTCATTCCATTCGAGACCAGACAACATACATCCACCAGCTAGCCACCCACCGTGAAGCCATCACAAAGAAAATGAAACAGCACCACACAGGCACCCTGAAATGCTCGCTAAATAAACCTCATGATCTGTTTAACCATGTCAAGTCTCTATCCAAGGAGCCAACACCTGAGCACCAATGTGAAATTCATCCGCAGGAGTTTGCCACCTACGTAGAATCCAAGTTATGTCAGACAAATAAAACTTCAATTGGTGTCTCCTCCACAGACCAAAGGTGTACAACATGTGCAACATCTTTAACGTCTTTCTCGACCCCTTCCAAGAAATGCATCGAAGATACTATCATGAACCTCAATACCACTACTGCACAAACAGATCCTTGTCCATCTTTTTGGATAAAGGAACTGCGCAGTGATCTCAGTCCAATAATTATGAAAATAATGAACCTATCTTTCACAAGTGGTTACTTCCCATTTGCCCTCAAACACACGTCAATCAGACCTCTGCTAAAAAATAGTAAACTAGACCCCCAAAAGGTAGACTCCTACAGACCCATTTCAAGTGTACCTTTTCTTGCAAAGTTAATCGAAAAAGAGGTGCAAAGGCAGTTACAAGACCACATCGACTCTGCTGCTCCGCTAGATCCATGCCAACATGGATTCAGGGAGTCACATGGAGTGGAAACACTCCTTGCCACCCTTTTCAATAATATAATCACTGGCATTGACAGCATTAATCAGGGTTTTGCACTCATTTTCCTAGACATTGCTGCAGCCTTCGACTCAGTAAATCATGAGCTTCTCCTAGGACGGCTAAAAGAGAAGGGCATCTGCGGAACAGCACTGGATTGGTGCAAATCATACTTGTCTGGTAGATGGCAGCACGTACGATCAGGTGGAACAACATCAGAACCGTTTCATCAAGGTCAAGGAGTTCCTCAAGGATCCTCCCTATCGGCATTGATGTTCAACATATTCATGCAACCCATCTGCAACATCATCTGGGCTTTCAATGTCAGTTGCATGGTATATGCTGATGATGTCCTGCTCTATATGCCATTCTCCATAGATCAAGTTGACCTCTCTCCTTTGACCAACTGCTTCAATGCCATATCTAAATGGCTCTTGTCAAAAAACCTTCGAATTCAGCATAAGAAAACTGAGGTGCTCTTCATTACGAGGAACCTGAATTTCAACCCACCCCAATACTTGTAGGTGAAAGAAGCTGATCTTCAAGCAAAACCCACAATTCGTTACCTAGGAGTTACACTGGATCAAAACCTTGACATGAAAGCACACATAGCTAATACTGTAAGAGCAATTTATTTCAAGATCCGTTCACTCAGACATCTACGCCCCTTGCTTGAACCAGAAGATTTTCGGACAATTTACCAGGCTCTGATAATACCACACTTTGATTATGCCAACGCCATATTACAAGGTCTCCCCCAAGCCACTTTGAACCCCTTGCAACTTGCCATGAATAATGCTGCGAGGGTTCTCCAGGGTTCATCTAAGAGAGACCATGTGACGCCCCTTCTAAAGCAGTTACACTGGCTCCCTGTACAAGCCAGGATCTTATTCAAAACTGTGCTGCTGACATTCAAAGCAGTAAATAAACTCTCCTCATCTTCAATTCCTGACCTTATCCAAACAGCTCCTAATAGACAAAGAAGATCCGCAGCGATAAATATGCTAGATGTGCCAAGAGAATTAACAAGATGCGCCTCGACAACTGCAAACAGGGCCTTCAGACTCTGCGCCCCAAGATTCTGGAACTCATTACCATCAAACATCAGGGCAATCGCTAACCTAACCCAGTTTAGGAAGGCCCTTGAACACTTCCTTTTCTTCAAATACTTCCCAGAGAGCAGTGAATCTCATCCCCATTCAAATACGTACACCCTATCAGCCAGGTGACCACACCATGCAAGGAGTCCCTGACCATTAAATCACCCTCTTGTTATGTCTTTATATGACAATGTTGTGTAAATAGTTACTTTTGTTATCCAAGTTGGTTCCCCTGTTAATTGTAAACTCAGACTTATGTACCCTGTCTGATTGTTATGTTCCATGTAAACCGCGCTGATGCTGAATAGTGCGGTATAGAAGAAATTGTAAATAAATAAATTAATTAATTAAACACTGGAAGAAGCAGACCTCATCTTTCACAGCTCGGCAGTGTTTCCTGATATACTTTTCTCTTCTCTTTGTTTACAGGATAACACCTATGCCTTATTGCAATGATCCAGTGGTTAATTAACACCTGCTTAGCGTATTCTCCAGTGTGGCGTCATCGCCTGTAATTAAGTTACAAATTAAAAGAAATAAAAAGCAATAAAAGGAAAATGTTCTGCCTGTTCCTAGGCAACAGGCTTTGTAAGTTTTCCTTCTCTTCAGGTTTTTTTTCTTTACTCTTTAAAATCACTCTTGGGGTTGGATGAAAGTCAAGCGGAGGAGACTGTTGAGCAGGGAGTTGGGAGAAAAGCTGGAACAAGCAAATAGCACCCCTCTGCCTTTCAATGCCACTTGACAGAGTCACATTTGGATCCCTTCACCTCAGTTTACCCAACTGTAATTATGCAGCAAGTGGGAAAAGCATGCAGAGTATGACTCATGGAATTCCTTCTAAGTGTGTGTGTGTGTGTGTGTGTGTGTGTGTGTGTGTGGAAAGAAGGGAGGGGGGGCCTGTATTCCTCCTCTTTCCTTTTGGAAGCTTCCATATAGTTCAGACACTCAGACAGATGGCTACAAAGGATGTTGCTAAAGTTGTACATTCTAAAGCATGCTTAATTCATATGCTTTTTAAAAAGTTATCTTTATTGAAAACAATAACACACTGTACAGTACATGCCCAATAGTTCATAATTCAGAACACAGTGTAACAAACTCCCAATAAACAGTCTCCATTGGCAATAGCAACTCCCGTCTTTCCTCGGTACGATTGTAAGCCCCCCTCTACACAGCAACTCGCTGCCCACCGAAGACCCTCTAAGTCCACCGGGGGGGAGCAGGGGGGCTGTGCCCCCCCCCCCATTCAAAAGTCCCTTGTGTGCTGATTGGCTCCATTTCTTCATATATTCCCCCCCCCCCGCCTCCCGCCTAAGCTACTCCTCCCCTGCTCCTAACCGCTGTTATAGCCCAGCAACAAAGTGAGTCCACAACTCAGCATACTTCCGCCTAGGCACCGACCCTTGGCCCCTTGCATGCTTTCAACACCCACTCACTCATTTCCCGTACATGAGTCAGCCACATCTCACAGACAGTCAGAATCACCTTCCTAGCCAACATCAAGGCTACCCTCGCAAGCTTTCTCCCCGGGTTGCCCACTCCCCTCTCCCTCAGAAGCGTTTCCTCCCGCAGCAGTAGGGCCGTGTAGGTCCAATCAGTGCCCTGTGGATATGCTCCAGCACTCTCCCCCATTAACCCTTCAACTCATAGCATTCCAGGGACATAGATGTAAGAGTGCCCCACCCGGCAATGCAGACACTCCAGATGGTTCAGCTGCACCCCTCGGGCCCTGGAAATATATGCTCTGTGCAAAAGTTTATATTGCATCTCTTGGGTCAAGCAGTGGAATTCCTGGGTACTTATAAAGGCTGATGTCCCTTTTTGCTCATTGATTTAGCAATTCATGAAATAGCTTTGCACACCTCCAAATATTGGGCTCTCTCCTTATCTTTGAGGCTTTTAATATGCCGCTGATGGAAGAAGTGCAGCTTCCTGGAGAGTGCAAGCAGCTTCTCATCTCTCCACCGGGCCGTGTATGCCAGTCACCTTTGCTGCCTTCCAAAGGACTCTCCTTTCCCCTCTGCCCATCCTCCAGGGGCACTCCCCCATTCCCACGCTCCCACCCCGCAATTGTATCTCCATCCAGACAGGAGCGTGGTCTGAGATCCTCAGATCCCCGATGCCCACACCATCCAGCCCCCAGAACATACTCTCCTGTATAAGCAGATGGGCTTAGCTATTGTGAGGCACAGAGTAGAACATAAAGTTGAGCTGTCCCAAGTGCAGGGTCCACCACATGTCCAAAAGCCCCAACTCATCAATCAAAAAGTTCACCCCCTTCTGCCCTGGGTTCTTTAAGCTGGGCCTGGGAGTTTTGCAGTCCACCCCTGAAGCCCTAGGCAAGTTGAAATCCTCTCCTATGATAAACTGATAGTTATTGAACTCCACCAACCTGGCCAGTAATGTGGAGAAAAACCCATGATGGTAAATACTGGGGGCATAGATGTTGCATAGCGCCACCTTCTACCCCTACAGCTCCCCTCCCAAGATATGATATCGTCCCTCTGGATCTGCCACACTTCCATGCATCACAAAGGCAACCTGTTTGTGGATGAAAGTAGCAATACTCTTCTCTCTACTGTTAAAAGATGCCGCCCCTAGTTCTCCTACCCAAACCCTGCAGAGCTTGCGATGTTCCCCCTTGCTCATATGCATTTCCTGCATGAATGCTATATCAGCCTGTTCTTTTGAGGGAGAAGGTCAGCAGCTTACTACACTTGACTGGTGAGTGTATGCCAGCCACATTAAGGGTCAATATCTTTAATTTATCCAGCTCCCATTTGTGCTTGGGGTATCCATTGCACAATCTGCAAAGCTATGCAGCAGGCCTGCAGCGCCTCCCAGCCAAGGCTGCCCCCTGCTTCCATTCCCACTCTGTTGCTCCCGGCCCTTGGAGTGGCTCCGCCTCCCCCTACCCTCCCCCTCCCTCCTCCCCCTCTCCACACATCACCTCACTCAAGCCAAATCTCCCCATTCTAGTGTCTCCCAAGCCTGTCCCATCCCCTAGCCCAAAGCACTGCCATTCTCTGGACCCCCTGTCATCTCACAGCCCTGCATGCAGTCAACACTCACATCCATCCCGCTCACATTTAGGCCCAGCTTCCCACCTCCCCATATATTGGACATTGCCAAGCCTCCCCATCACAACACCAACTAATGTCCAGTTACAACTCTAAGATGGCCAGGCGCCCTCTCTGCTCCTGTCATTGACATGAGCCTCTTCCATAGCTCCAACTGTTCCACAGGCAAGCAGGTCCCATCTCTATTGTCAGACACCATACTGACCTGCTCAGCTACCTAATGTAGAGTCCCCATGCAGTCCCAGGTGCAGTACTCCAATCGCATTTCCACAAGCAGAAACAAGGATGGCTTTCAGATCCCATAGCCCTTCGCTGCTGTCTGGCACTGGCACACAAGTCAACCATGAACAAAAACATCTACCAACAGGGTGCAAACCAGCGACACTCCTCCTGCTCACTCCGGCGAGAGATTATCCACAACGTCTTTCAATACTGCCAAGGTGTCCAGCTGTTGGATTCGGTTAGCAGAAGTGATCTGAACCTGTGCTGGGAACTGCAAGGCAAAGCAGATGCCCCTCTTTGCCAGCACCAGTACGGCACCGTAGCCCTCCTACTATCAGCCACACACATTGAATAATCATTGAACAGGAGGGCCTGCCTGTCCCGGTACACCAAATTCCACTTGGATCAATAGAGTGCCACCAGCCTGTGTTTCTCTGCTAACATCGGGTGAGTCCTCCCATTCTCTTTTCGCTGTGGGTGCACCCGGTGCATGCACTTCACCACCATGCGTTCTCCCGCAGTCTGGAGGCCTACCTGCTGGGGCAGTCGCCTTTCAACAATATCCCAGAGCTTCTTCTTTTTCATGCTCTCCGGCAGACTCACCAACCTTACACTATTGCATCTACTCTTGTTCTCCAGATCATCTAAATTGCCCAGAAGAGACTGACGGCTTTGTTGCAGCATGACGACTCTGGCTGCCATTGCCTCCATGCTTTGCTCTTGCCATCCCATTCGATCATCCACTTGCTGGATCTGAGCAGTTTATGCCTCCAGACGTCCCGTAATGTCATCGATCAAGTTCAGTAGTCTGGTCAGCTTGTCTTCCAGAGCCGAGGTAATGTTTTGCGTGAGCTCATGTACCACTTCGTCAAGCAGGGTAACAATTGGGGCTCCTTGCTCCAAAGCCATTTTGCTTTCTTGCACTCTCTCCCTGCTCACTTTAGGCATCTTTGCAGGAATACCTTCTGGGAGTCACAACCCTCCACCTACTCCGTGGGTGCTACAGGCTGTTTGGCAACACAGTAACCCCAAAAGTCCAGCGATGATCAGCAGTTTTTCCCCAAAATTACCTGAAGGACAATCGGAACTCAGTACTATGGTGTCCGCTCACACAGCTGTCATCACGTGACCTCTGCCCATATGCTAATTATAAATAATACTGCATTTCACATCAGTGTATTCACAGATGTAAGAGGCTGGGACACCTTTTGTCCTGCATTTGGTTCTCTGATCTTATAAATAAGAATGCTACAGAGTATACAATAAGAGGATAACTTTATAAAGCTCTTTCTAGATTTTAGAAAGGATGTCCAGGGCAAAACGTTCAGAAAATTATGGGGGGCGTCTGTTTTTCAGCCTGATTTTAGAAGCATAGATGTCCCCCATGTGGACGTCCGCAGCCACATCTATAAATATGTCCTGGTTACAGTATAGTGGGGTGGGAGCGTCTAGTGCCTGCAAGGTTGCATATGGGGACATCCAGCAAAGAGGCAAACTGGAAACATGAGCCCCATTCCCTGGCAGACTTCGTTGGCCATGGAGGCAGTGTCAGCAATAGTACACCCTACTGCGCAACGTGCAAAACAGCAGAGTTTTGAAGGACGGCACCCTAGTCCTCAATACTGTGCTCTAGTGTCCAATGGTGTACACTGTTGTGCACTACTCCTCAGTCATACGCCGATTGATAAATAGTTTGGAGTTAAAAATGGAATTAATTAACATGGGAAATGCCATTTCAAACAAAGGTGCATCCCTAATGTGCACACATATTTTATAAAGCCATCTGATAACCGATGAAATTCATCAGAGGAGACTGTTGATGCCCTCAGCCTCTGCTAAGTCATCTGTCCCCCCTTCTGGCCACACCCCCCTATTTGGTAGCCTGAACTACAGAGGTAATACTGTGAGATGACCACTAGGGGTTATGGAGGCCATTTAAAAGAGTGACTGGGGATCGCTGCCGCTCCTGCTAGACACCAGGGACCCCCGGTAAAGTCAGGAATGGATCAGAAAGGGAGGTTCGGATGTAAGAGGAGTATTCTTGATAAAGGTCATCGGATATAAGGGAGGATTCTGACTGCAGGGGGAGATTGAATATAAGGGGGGTTTAAGGGGGGATCTGATACTGTAGGGAGGATTCAGCTGGAATGATGTAGGGGGGTGATGGGGGTGCCAGGCCTCAGTCTTTATACCTGTCCCTTGAAGCAGGTAGTGATTTGCACTTAAGGGCCAATGTTTAATGACAGCATATAGATTTTTTATATCAACTTGGATTCCTGTTCTAAGTTGGAGAATCCACATTGATATTTTGGACCTGCCCAAAGCCTTCCTTCTCCCCGCCCTTACTATGTCTCCTGCCAATCTAGACATGGTGCGTATTACCACATATAAATAGCCCCTTTCTAAAATACTGTTTACATGTGTATAAACGGATGCTTCTAAAATAATCTCCAAATCAGGAAAAATTAATTTTACATACCTGTATGTAACTTGCCTTGAACTACTGGAATGGTATGAACTAAATACTAATAAATAAATACATTTTAAACAAACACAAAACAAACTGGTTGTGGCCGTGCATACCTCTAGTGGTCAGAGCAGTGAACTGCATGCTGCTCTTTAAAATACGTACAGTCCATTCCCGAACAGCCGGCCAAACCAGTTCAACATGCAAGAGGTCGACCCAACCGTTTCTCACAAGAACCAAAATAAGGCAGGATAGGCTTTTGGATTAACTGAACGACACTGGTGAAAAAAGATTATTTATTTATTTAACCAATTTTCTATAGAAACAGAGAAAAATGACGAAAGAAAAAGACCACATGGCCTATCTAGTCTGTCCTTCCATATCAACAACTACAACAGTCCCCTTTTTTCCTTTAGAGACCCTCTGTGTTTGTCCCATGCTTCTTTGAATTCAGTTACTGTCCTCATCTCTACCACCTCCACTGGGAGACTATTCCATGGATCCACTACTCTTTCCATAAAGAAATATTTCCGCATATCACTCCTGAATTTATCTCCCTTTCACACTCATCCCATGTCCCCTCATAGCAGAGCTTGCTTTCAATTGAAAGAGGCTCTCCCCCAGTGCATTTATGCCACAGAGATATTTAAACATCTCAATCATATCACCTCTATCCCGCCTTTCCTCTAAGGTGTACATATTAAGATCCTTAAGTCTGTCCTCATATGCTTTATAATGAAGACCACTAACCATTTTAGTACCAATCCTCTGTACTGACTCCAACCTGTTTATATCCTTTTGAAGGTGCGGTCTCCAGAATTGCACACAATACTCCAAATGAGGTCGCACCAAAGACTTATACAGAGGCACTATCACCTCCTTTCTTCTGCTGACCATTCCTCTCCCTATGCACCCAAGCATCCTTCTAGCTTTTGCCGTCGCCTTTTCTACCTGTTTAGCTACTTTACGATCATCAGACACAACCACGCCGAAGTCCCGCTCTTCTTTAGTGGACAAAAGTACTTCAACCTTATACTATATTGCTCCCTTGGATTGCTGCAGCCCAAATGCATGGCCTTGCATTTTTTTAACATTAAATCCCAGCTGCCAAACTCTAGACCATTCTTCAAGCTTAGCTAGATCCCTCCTCATGTTATCTACACCTTCCTGGGTGTCTACTCTATTGCAGATTTTGGTTTCATCCACAAAGAGGCAAACCTTACCCGACAGCCCTTCCGCTATATCACTAACAAAGATGTTTAAAAAAAATTGGACCAAGGACAGATCCCTGGGGCACACCACTGGTAACTTCCTTCTCCTCAGAGTGAGCTCCATTTACATGTACCCTTTGTCACCTCCCGCTCAACCAATTTCTAAGGTCCATCCCTAGGGTGCTCAGTTTGTTTATATGAGCAACACTGTCAAAGGCTTTAAACCTTTATCCTTCAATCAAAGTAGTTTACATTATGTAATCACTACAAACAGGTACTGGATACATTCCTTTTCCCCAAAGGAATCACAATCTACAGGGTGGCCCAAAAAAAGTGAGAACATCTCGTAAATTAAAAGCTTAAATAGTTTACTTATATAACTTCTTTATTTCAGGTTGCCATCTTTTTTTTTTTAATTTGTCAATTGTTCACATCTGTCTTTTTGAATAACTTATATGCTATAAGATGTGCTCACTTTTTTGGGCCACCCTGTATGCGTACTTGAGGGTTAAGTAGCCTGCCCAAGGTGTGCCTATAGGACTAGGAGCCCCCAGTCCATCAAGCCTGAGATTGCTGTCTCCAGGTGGGACTTGAACCCCTAGCTCTCCAGCCTGAGGTACTGTGTCCTAGCCACTAGGCCACTCCTCCCAATCATGACATGGATGGGTGGAAAGGAAGAGAGAGGGTTGCAGTGGAGTCTTCCTTACTGTGACCAAGATGGAGATTTTTGCTTCAGAAGGACAGGTAGAGAAGAATACCTCAAAGCCTAGGGATGTCTGACCACAGTGGTAAGTGACAAAGGTTGCATCGTGAGCCGAGGTATGTGTCTGGCAGGCCTTCAGGAGACTGGAAGGAATGGGTCACAGCCAGTATTTAACCTGCAGGTGCAAGGCAGGATCTACAATCCAATCAAATATAAATATACAGAAACAGTTATGGGTTCGGACAGGCTGAGTACCAGGGAAGTCTGAGCTCAGATCTCCCTGATGCTCCTTGTGACCTTGGGCAAGTCACTTATCCTCCCATTGCCTCAGGTACAAACTTAGGGACCTTTTTACTAAAGCGCAGTAGGGTTTTAGATGACTGCGCAGTTAGTGCTACAATTAGCATGGTCAGCATGTTTCCAGAAGCTACTGCATGGACCGATCACTTAATGTGCGGCAGCGACATTCTGAAATCATGCACGCAAAGCCACCCTTTGAGGTGTTGCTAGGTGCTCCCTCATTAAATGCAACATCGCAGTTAGCAGACATTCTGTTCCCCTGCGATAACTGCAATGTGCTCTCCAAGCCACTCTCGATCCCTAATCTGCCTGCGATTTGTGGTTATCGCAGGAATTAGTGCACAGCGACTGTCATGTTTGTATAAGAGTTACAGTGGTATATATAAAAAATAACCACTAATTGCAAATAATCAAAGCTCATACAAAGTCACAATGCAAAAAATTAATTTTTAAAGAAAAATATTGCATATATTTATTAATTTATTATATATGTCATACATTAATCAAAAACATTTTTTGTTGCAACACAAACGATACAATAATACAGTAATTAATATGTATCATTTGTGTTTCAACAAAAAAATTTGATTAATGTATGACATATGCAATATTTTTCTTTAAAAATTAATTTTTTGCATTGTAATTTTGTATGAACAGTTACAGTGGGCCAGCACTGACAGTTACCATGTGCTAAAATGGAATTTAGCCGCTTGGCGCACTTCAGTAAAACAGCCCCTTAAATTGTCAGCTCTCCCAGTCAGGGTCCTACCTATTATTCATGAAGATTTAGGGAACTTACCTTAAACTACTTCAAATCCAATCCAAAACAAAGCCAATCACAAAGTGGTTTGTTTCAGACTGGTCATGAACACAGAGAGTGACATTTTTTTTCAAGCTGTTACGAAGGAAAAATAGTGAGGCAAAGCTGGAGGACATTCATTTTAAGTGGAAGAGAATAAATTTTGGGCTAAAATTTGGACAGCGGTTCATTCCTAAACAGGAACAGTCATGGACTGCAGAAATGATCACCTTCAGCTGGACACAGAAGAATAATTTATTAATTTTAAGCTATATCTTTATATTGCCTTTCGCCGGGTCAAATTGGCATACAATGGACATTATAACAGGGACGATTTCATTGAATAATAGAAAACAGTAAATTATATACAGTATGCGTAAGTTAGTTAATTAGCTATGTACATATTTTCATTAACTGTTTGTCGGCTAAGGTTCATCTCTAGGATATGTGGGGCTTGTTTGTTCTCGATGGGCTAAGTGGTTGGGCTGAAAGGTTCGGTAAAGAGGAGGGTCTTTAGGGTCTTCTGAAGCTTGGATGTCGGTGATGTTTCTCAGCTTTTCCCTTCAGTTTTCTCAGCAGTTTTTTGGGAGGAAGTCAAAATAGATGAGCTAAAGGACATTCCCATTTGCACTCAACAATTCTAGCTTTAGTTCGGAGCTTAATTAGCCCTTTCATTTCCTGAATTGCTAAGAGGCCCCTGAAGGCCAGACTGGGCACTCCTAATTAGGGTCATAGCAAAAGCAGAATGGTATAAATGACTAGACAGTGACATATATTCCACCCAAGCAGAACTGCGGCTGTTATGGCTTATGGTTTACTATGGGGCCCTTTTATTAAATCCCACTAAGGTTTTGCACTTTACGTTTGTCTGCATTTACCATTCGGGGTGTGATCAGGCACTTTACATCTGAATGCATGCGTTAACATGCGGCGCAATTAATGCACGTACGTCTAATTATACCCATAGAGATACCATTAGGTGCAGCCGCGCTAATTGCAACAGTACGTTGATTGCATGCCCACACTCTAACATGCCACTCTCCCCATTATTACGCGAGTGCCAGTTAACGTATATTCTGGCAGCCAATAGCTGACATGCCCATATGTTAACATTCACTGCGACCAGTTACCCCACAGTTAAAGAGGTGTTTTATACCTCCTTTCAAACAAAAAGCAAAGCGGTTTACAAAGAACTTAAAAACAAAACAAAGAAAGGAACTCCATATCCGTTAGATGGGAAAGAGAAAGAAGATAAAATGCAAAGTCAACTATCCAGAGGCCGCTGGAGGAGACTTCAGCCCAGCAATAGTTGTTGGGCCGTAAAACATTTTAGGAGAGAGCAGCAGTAATGGGAGGCAGTGTGGCAAACATATTAAAGTAAGTTTGCTGGCTGCAAGGTGAGTGAAGGGGAAGGGAGAGGAGGGAGCCCTTATTCAAACTACGTCGCTGTGACTAAAAATAGGGAGGTTGAAACACTCTATACATACAAGTGTTAAAGGTAGTTGAAGCCTATCTTTTTTCCTAGACCAGGGGTCTGCAACCTTTAAGACATAAAGAGCCACTTGGACCCGTTTCCGAAGGGAAAAAAAAACCTGGGAGCCGCAAAACCATTGCGACATTTAAAACAAATCTAACACTGCATATATTGTTTCTTACCTTAATGCTATATACGACCCCCTACTTTTCCTGTTAAAATATAGGTGTTTGGCCTATACTCGCCGTATAAGACTACCCCTCTTCCTTCGCACACCAAAAAAAATACGCCAGAAAATATAACAACAAGAAGTAATAATATTTGATTTCAAAATTATGATGATTTTGTAGTCAAATCACTAATATGAAATAAAATTATTTTTTCTACCTTTGTTGTCTGACCAATTTATTCTTTGATCATGCTGGTCCCGATCTGAGGCTTCTGCTTTCCTGTCTTCTCTTAGCTCTCTTTCTGTGGTCTATGGTCCATCTGCCAGTTCTTATCTCTTCTTTCGTTTTCTTCACTTCTTTCCATCAGCCTATTTCCAGTCCCAGTAACCCTCCCCAATATCAGCCCCTTTCCAGTCCTCACTCCCAGTACCTTCCAATGTCAACTTGCATTCCCATGATTGCCACTGGTGTCCATTTCCTTCCAGTCCCCCTCCTTCCCCACTGACCAGTCCCTTCTAGTACAAATACCATGGCAGCCCCTCTCAGATCCAGTTCCATTCTCCCATCCCCTCATATCAGCCCATTTGTAGCCTTAGCCCCCAGTTATCTTCCAGGGCCAGCAGCTCTATCCTCCCCTCCCCACAATCAGCCCATGCCCAGTCAAAGCCCCCCAATCAGCTCGCTTCCAGTGCTAATCCCCCCTCAACCCCATTACCAGTGCTAGCCTCCCCTAATCAGCCCAATACCAGTCCTACCCCCCATCAGCTCATTACCAGTCCTAGCCTCCCCTAATCAGCTCATTTCCAGTGCTCGTCCCCTCAACCCCATTACCAGTGCTCCATCCCTCCATGTCAGCCCCCTCCCTCCCTCCATATCAGCTCCCTCCCTCCATGTCAGCCCGCCTCCCCAATCCCTCCATGTCAGCCCCCTCCATGTCAGCCCCCTCCCTCCATGTCAGCCCCCTCCATCCCTCCATGTCAGCCCCCCTCCCTCCATCCATATCAGCTCCCTCCCTCCATGTCAGCCCCCCTCCCTCCATCCATCCATCCATATCAGCTCCCTCCCTCCATGTCAGCCCCCCTCCCTCCATGTCAGCCCCCTCCATCCCTCCATGTCAGCCCCCCTCCCTCCATCCATTCATATCAGCTCCCTCCCTCCATGTCAGCCCCCACCAACCCTCCATGTCAGCCCCCCTCGATCCATCCATTCATATCTGCTCCCTCCCTCCATGTCAGCCCCCTCCATCCCTCCATGTCAGCCCCCCTCGATCCATCCCTCCATGTCAGCCCCCCTCCCTCCATGTCAGCCCCCTCCATCCCTCCATGTCAGCCCCCCTCCCTCCATTCATTCATATCTGCTCCCTCCCTCCATGTCAGCCCCCTCCATCCCTCCATGTCAGCCCCCCTCGATCCATCCCTCCATGTCAGCCCCCCTCCCTCCATGTCAGCCCCCTCCATCCCTCCATGTCAGCCCCCCTCCCTCCATCCATTCATATCTGCTCCCTCCCTCCATGTCAGCCCCCCTCCCTCCATGTCAGCCCCCTCCATCCCTCCATGTCAGCCCCCCTCCCTCCATCCATTCATATCAGCTCCCTCCCTTCATGTCAGCCCCCCTCCCTCCATGTCAGCCCCCTCCATCCCTCCATGTCAGCCCCCCTCCCTCCATCCATTCATATCTGCTCCCTCCCTCCATGTCAGCCCCCTCCCTCCCTCCCTCCATCCATATCAGCTCCCTCCCTCCATGTCAGCCCGCCTCCCCAATCCCTCCATGTAAGCCCCCTCCATGTCAGCCCCCCTCCCTCCATGTCAGCCCCCTCCATCCCTATCAGCTCCCTCCCTCCATGTCAGCCCCCCTCCCTCCATCCATCCATCCATATCAGCTCCCTCCCTCCATGTCAGCCCCCTCCATCCCTCCATGTCAGCCCCCCTCCCTCCATGTCAGCCCCCTCCATCCCTCCATGTCAGCCCCCTCCCTCCATCCATTCATATCAGCTCCCTCCCTTCATGTCAGCCCCCCTCCCTCCATGTCAGCCCCCTCCATCCCTCCATGTCAGCCCCCCTCCCTCCATCCATTCATATCTGCTCCCTCCCTCCATGTCAGCCCCCCCCCTCCATCCATCCATTCATATCTGCTCCCTCCCTCCATGTCAGCTCCCTCCCTTCTTCTGCAGCCGCGGCTCCCTGCCTCTTACGGAACCGCGGCTGTGCTTTTAAAATCATCTCGGAGCCCTTCCTGTCTTGACGGGCTCCGTGCAGCATTGTCCCGCCTCCAAAACTTCCTTTAGAGGCGGGACAATGCTGCACGGAGCCCGTCAAGACAGGAAGGGCTCCGAGATGATTTTAAAAGCACAGCCGCGGTTCCCTAAGAGACAGGGAACCGCGGCTGCAGAAGAAGGGAGGGAGCTGACATGGAGGGAGCCCATAACGCGACGTTTAAAGCGGGCAGTGTGCTCCGGAGCCGCGGCAAAGGTGAGAAAGAGCCGCATGCGGCTCCGGAGCCGCGGGTTGCCGACCCCTGTCCTAGACTAAATGCAGTAACCAGCCACTTACATCCAAACCTGACTTGCAGCTGGAAAACACAAATTTGCTTTCTCTTTTTAGAGACAGCACCTCTGAAATGACTAAGCTGATCTCTGAGGCCAACAAGCCTATGAATAGATGCTTGGTAGCTGTGGTCAGAACACTGAACTTTATTAATGCTCTTCACAGCTGTAATTGAAGGACTTGGCCCCCTATAATGAGACTCCGCAGCAAAAGTTCTCAGTATGAGTCATTGCTGATCCAATGGCTGAGAAAGGCAATAGCACTGACATGAAATAACCTCAGCCCTTTATGCTCTTACAGTGGTGGTCAACATTATTGGCACCCTTGCAATTCAACCCCTTAATGTCCAATATCTCCTAAAAAGTGGCTTGTGAAATAGCTTTGGACCATATATGCACACAAGTTGGACACATAAAAGAATCAAATAAAACAAGACCAATTAAAAAAGAAAATAGTAGATAATAGTAAAAAGACTGGGACATTGCCAGGACATGATTATTAACACCCTTATAAACAATTCAAATCAGTTTGAACAGAAGAACTACATTCCCATTGCAGTACAATTAGATGTACCTGTGATCAATTGTCAGTACTCACATGACTTGAATCAACCAATGAATGATGGCTCTAATGTTTAAAATGGCCACATTCACTCCCTGTACCATTTGCACAATGGTGAAGACCAGAGAGCTGCCTGAGACCATCAGAAAAGCCCTTATCATCAAACACCAAACTTCAAAGGGGTACAAGGCCATCTCCAAAGAACTTGGGATTCCTGTGTCTACAGGTCATAATGTTATTAAAAAGTTTTCTGCTCATAGAACTGTCAAGAACCTCCCAGGACATGGCAGGAAGAGGAAAATTAATCTAAGAAGTCTTCAAATGTTAGTGCAAACTGTTGGAAAAACACCACGTATAACATCCAAAGAGCTTAAGGCTGACCTGGAGCAATCTGGAGTGAGGGTTTCAACCCGCATCATACGCCACACACTAAACAAAAAGGGATTCATGGGCGAAGGCCAAGGAGGACCCCACTGTTCAAAGACAGACATAAAAAGGCACACCTGATCTTTGCCCAAACCCACCTTGAGAAACCACAATCCTTCTGGGAAAACGTTCTGTGGACAGATGAAACCAAACTTTAGTTCTGGCAATACAGACCAGCAATACATTTACAGGCAAAGAAATAAAGCTTATAAGGAAAATAAAAGCCCTTCCTACAGCCAAATATGGCAGAGGATCCATAATGTTGTGGGGCTGTTTTGCTGCTTCAGGAACTGAAAACCTGGAATGTATTAAAGGAATCATGAAGTCAGAGGACTACCAAGGTATTTTGGAGTGAAATGAGCTACCTAGTGTCAGAAAGCTAGAACTGGGTCAAAGGCCATAGGTCCTCCAGCAGGACAATGACCCAAAACACATATTCAAAAGTACAAAGAATGGTTAAAAAGGAACAAATGGACAGGTATAAACTGGCCAGTAATGAGTCCTGATCTCAGTCCAATCGAGAACCTTTGGAAAGAGATGAAATCTGCCATTGGTAAAAGGAATCCTGGAAACATTCATGAGCTGGAATAAATCACAGTTGAAGAGTGGGAGAAACTACCAGCAGATAGATATACAAAACATATTGATGGCTACAGGAAATGTTTGGAGGCTGTCATCACTGCCAAGGATTGTGCAACCAAATATTAGTGAAGGGTGCCATTAACCCTGTCCAGGTCATATTTTATTTTTTTCTCAGAAGTTACTACATCTAAGTTGCACAGACATCTTTTTTTGTTGTTGTTGTATACCTTTGAACATACTATTGAACTATTATGATGACATGCAGTTAGAATATTTCCAGTTATTTCTCAAGATATTGCACACGACATACATAAAATGCAAGGGTGCCAATAATGTTGACCACATCTGTAAATGATGATAAAGTTATTGAAAATCCTGTTCTCTGAGTGAAGCAGGACCACAAACCTGTGAAAGAGAGGAAAAGAATTGAACTGGGGGAGAAAACCCCTGACAGTCTTTGAGCATGTTTACTAAGCTGGGCTAATGGTTAGCATGTGCTAGGTCCGATGTTATTCAATGGGACCTACAGTAGATACAAATAGTGGGTACTAACCATTAACCCAGTTTAGTTAACATGCTGTATAGTTTAGTTTATTAATTAGTTTATTAATAGTCTTTATATACCATCCTTCGGCAAGCTCTTTATCCTCTATTTGGATCAAGCCAGAGTTTTCGATATTGTAAATAATTATGCTCATTGTATGGGATCCTAGTATATAATGAACTCTTTACAGAAAGAGGCCATTGGAAGGTGACTCAGTTATGGCTAATTAAGGAATCGCTGATTTCCTATATCATCTGGCTTCATCAAGGTTGATTTCCTCCTCCCCACCTTCTCTGGCCTTGGTCTATAGTTGATTGAGTGAGTTTTTTTCTGATATAACGTCAGGCAGAGGATTATGGAACATAGTAAAATACATCCACTTAGCAAGGAAATGCCTCTCATTGCATGAGATAATAATAGTGAGTTAGCTATTTTAGATGAATATTTAGACTCTTCTAATTTATGAGTTAATATTGAAAAAAGTGTTTCCTTTTTTTGGCTTTGGGCTGGAAGCCATATATTCCAAATGATTTTTGAAATTGTTGACAGTCATGTTCTGGAGATATATTAGTGAAAAGAAAAATGTTTTCAATCCTCCTCTGTGCTGATAACATTAGGGGTCTCCTAGATGCCATCACTTGTGGGTGGCCTTAGAGTTGTAACCCTGTGGCTAAGTGATGCTAGATTCTAGGACCTCCCCCCCCCCCCCCTAGATCCATGTGGGTGTGTCCAGGGTATAATATGGACAATCAATGAGAACGATGGAAAGAGAGAGCAGTCCAAAGGGAGCCTGCAACATGTAGGAGAAGCCACAGTGCATGCAATAAGGTTTTATTGCAGCTCACAGCCATTTGTCTTTTAAGATGCTTGATCCACATACGTAGGAGAGATTAGCTGCTCTGGTCACAGACAGATAAGTTTGAATGAGAGCAGGCTCCATTTAAATGTGAAAATTCAACTGAGTTCCGTAACGCCTAGAGAAGAGAAACCTAGGTGCACTTCCATGATTTGGTTAAATTGCTAATTCTGGTGTTCATTTTAATGCTATTAAATGCAAAAATTAGTGCCCAAAAAAGTTTGGATAAATGGCTGTTAGAAATATTAAATGATTCTCCCAAATTTTTCCACTTAAAGATATGCTAAAACTTTCATAAAAATATTGTTAAAATCTTACTATGGTTACCTTCCTAAGCCACTGGTTTTCATTTAAATCTCTACCATAAACCATAAGAGGCTTTCCATCTAGGTCTTGCTTCTATGTTTACATTCATTTATTTCCAACGCAGATGGTTGGTATGCGTGTTTGAAAGCACATTTAAAGAAAATTGTGAGGCAAGTGAAAAAGCAGACAAGCAATTTTTTTATGGAAATCATGTCATGAGCTTGCTCGGTCCACATGCTCCACTCTCTTCCAGACGTGGTTGAGGATCAACGAGTGACTGGCATGGTTGAAAAGGGAAACCGAGCTTCGTGCATATTGATCTGAGAACAATTTAAAAGCCAGTAGAGATCTTGCAGGTCTGCTGATACAAAGTACTGGGGAAAGTGAAGAGCAATCTCGAAAAGAGAGGAGACTATGCAAAAAACTTTGGGGTCTATTTCCCAACAGGCCTTGGGCAACCACCAGGCAAATTAAGCGATTGCCCAGGATGGCAGCAGGGGGGGGGGGGGCTAGGACTGGAAATGGGCTGATGGGGGGAAAGGACGGGTAATGGACTATGGGGGGGGGGGGGGGCTAGGACGGGAAATGGGGTGATGGGGGTTATGACTGGTAATAACTATGGGGGGGCTAGGACGTGTAATGGGCTGATGGGGGGCTAGGACTGGTAAAGCACAATGGGGGGCTAGAACTGGTAATGGGTTGATGGGGGGGCTAGGACCAGTAATGGGCTATGGGGGGGGCTAGGACTGGAAATGGGCTGATGGGGGGGCTAGGACTAGTAATGGGCTATGGGGGGGCTAGTACTGGTAATTATGGGCTATGGGGGAGGCTAGGACTGGTAATGGGCTATGGGGGGCTAGGACTGGAAATGGGGTGATGGGGGTTATGACTGGAAGTGGGCTGATGGGGGGCTAGGACTAGTAATGGACTAAGGGGGGACTTGGACTGGTAATGGGCTATGGGGGTTAGAACTGGAAATGGGGTGATGGGGGGCTAGGACTGGTAATGGGCTTATGGGGGGCTAGGACTGGTAATGGGCTATAGGGAGGCTAGGACTGGTAATGGGCTATGTGGGGCTAGGACTGGAAATGGGATGATGGGGGTTATGACTGGAAGTGGGCTGATGGGGGGCTAGGACTGGTAATGGGCTGATGGGGGGCCTAGTAACATAAATGGCTATGGGGGGGATAAGTCTGGAAATGGTCAGTTGGGGGGGCTAGGGCTATTAATGTGCTATGGGGGGCTAGGAGTGGTAATTATGGGCTATGGGGGGGACTAGGACTGGTAATGGGCTATGTGGGGCTAGGACTGGAAATGGGGTGAATGGGGTTAGATGGGGGTTGTTGGAAGTGGGCTGATGGGGGGCTAGGACTGGTAATGGGCTATGGTGGGGACTTGGACTGGTAATGGGCTATGGGGGGGCCTAGGACTGGAAATGGGCTGATGGGGGGGCTAGGACAATTAATGCACTATGGGGAGGCTAGGAATGGAAATGGGCTGATGGGGGGCTAGGACTGGTAATGGGCTATGGGTGGGCTAGGACTGGAAGTGGGCTATGGGGGGGCTAGGACTGGAAATGGGCTATGGGGGCTAGGACTGGAAATGGGGTGATGGGGGTTTAGGACTGGAAGTGGGTTGATGGAGGGATAGGACTAGTAATGGGCTATGGGGGCTAGGACAGGTAATGGGCAATGGGGGGCTAGGACTGGTAATGGACCGATGGGGGGCTAGGACTAGTAATGGGCTATGGGGGGTTAGGACTGGTAATGGTCTATGGGGGGGCTAGGACTGGAAATGGGCTGATGGGGGCTAGGATTGATAATGGGCTATGGGGGGCTAGGACTGGAAATGGGCTGATGGGGGGCTAGGACTGGTAATGGGCTATGGGGGCTAGGACTGGTAATGGGGTGATGGGGGGGTTAGGACTGGTAGTGGGCTGATGGGGGAGGCTAGGACTGGTAATGGGCTATGGGGGGGCTAGGACTGGTAATGGGTTATGGGGGCTAGGACTGGAAATGGGCTAAGGGGGGTTTAGGACTGGTAATGGGCTATGGGTGGGGAGCTAGCACTGGAAATGGGCTGAGTGGGGGGGGTGCTAGGACAGGAAATTGGCTGATGGAGGGGCTAAGATAGGACTGGAAATGGGCTGTTGGGGGGCTTGGATTGAAATGGACTCATGGCGGGGCTAGAACTGGAAGTAAGCTCATGGGGGGCTTGGATTGGAAATGGGCTGAGTGGAGGGAGATAGGATTTGACATCAGCTGATGGTGGAGCTAGGAAAGGACTAGAAATGGGCTGATGGGGGGCTGGGATTAGAAATGAGCTGATGGAGGGACTTGGATAGGACTGGAAATGGATGAGGGAGCTAGGACTGGAAATGGGCTGATGGTGTGGCTAGGATAGGATTGGAAATGGGCTGATGGGGGGCTAGGACTGGAAATGGGCTGATGTGGGGACTAGAAGGGAGCGGATGCTGGGTGGGGGTGGGGCTGGAACTAGAAGGGAGTTGATGTTGGGGGAGGATTAGAATGGGATGGAGCTGGGAGGATGAAATGGAGAGGGGAAAAATATTTTGTGTGGGAGGGAAGACAAATCTACAATTGGCCGGGTATTGGGAGAGTAAGTGGGGATTGAGGATGGAGGGGTAAAATTTGAGTGCATGAAACTGGAATGAGGAAAGAGCAAAAGGAGAAAGATTAGTATGTTAAAGCAGATGTAGAGAGAGAATGGAAAAAAAAAGCTAGAAGAGAGAAGAAAGGACAAATGGACAGCAGATAATGGAGAGTTAGCAGAAGACACGAAGAAACCGGAAGAAAGTGGCTGGAGCAATTGCAACTGAAAAAAAATGCACAAAAGGTAGAAAAACATCTCTTTATTTTGAATTTATTAACTGGAATACAGTCGTCCCTCGTTTATCGCGGTTAATCCGTTCCAGACTCTACCGCAATAAGTGAATTTCCGTAAAGTAGGATTCTGTATTTATAAATCAAATATGTTCATAGTTAGAGCATAGAAAACCTGTTTACGACCTATAACACCCCTTTAGTCACCATTACACTCGTATTTGAAAAAAACGCAATAGAGTGAAGCCGTGAAAGTCGAAGCGCGAAGTGGCGAGGGACAACTGTATGTCAGCTCTGGGAAATGTGCATCATTAACGTCTGTGCTTTGTTTAGTACAAGAGGAAATTAATTTATAGTTTTATTTCTACAGTGTTGTTGTACATTCCAAGTTTGGCTTTTGGGGTTCCCAGTTTAATTATTGTCTTCCTATTTCTAAATTGTGATTCCTTGTTTGGTGATGGTCTATGTTCTGCATGTGTAACTGAGCTGAGGTATTCTGTTTATGTAATTCCTATTTGACATTGCCACTTGTTCTCTTTCCCCAGTAGGTCATGTATTGTTATTCTCTGAAATGTATTGGTTTAATATTTGCAGTGTTGCCTTTTGATAGGTAGGGTTTGGTGCTTTGTGAGTTCTGGTAGTGCTGTTATGATACGGTGGGTTTGCTATGAGTTCTAAATGGGCAGTGTTTGTAGCAGTTCCTAATGTGCCTGGCGGTTGGCACTATATTTTGGTAATGTAGAAATCTTTTAGTCCTTCTTTATCCATACACTCATTCAGAGGCATGTTTATTAAAAGTTAGCCTATGGTAACATTATGCAAATATTTATGCAAATGAGGCCCCTTATGCAAATGAGGTCCTGCACCCAGTCTCCGCACATGGCCCCGCACCCCCCTGGCAGCTTCTGGAGGACGGAGCAAGACATTCAACGCTAGACAATAGATTCCGACTGCCAGGTGGGCATAAGGTTTAAGGTTGTCTAGGGCCTTGAACCAACTCTGAGGACAGCCCAGTTTCCCAAGGTGCATTGAAATGCACCTCAATGCCCATTTTTAATGTTGTTTAATTACCTCAGCATTCACTGGATTATAGTAGTCAGTTACCTCAGTTTAGTGAATACCGTGGTACTTTTCCCTTTGTCCTGGCCATGAGGAGAAAGGTGGGGTCTTGGATCAGCCAATATTGTTTTAGAGTACGGTGGGGCACGATCAATTGGGGATTACTCCTGCCCTATAGAGATTTGGGGATTGATAACTGATACAAGTGGGTAGTTTGGTGGAAAGGAGGCTTGAGGTGAATATTTTGGGTGTCTTTTTGCATTTTTGATAGGGGATGGAGTTGTTATTAAGGGTAAGGCTTGCAAATTAATGCTTTTGGGGGAATGGAGGCTGGTGAATACCCTATTTGCTGAATTTAACTTAATTTAGCAGGTTACATTCATAAAATGAATTAAAATGATACAAGTCTTCATGACAAGTAAAATCGTTCATATAATCTGTCTAGCTGATCCTCTCCAGTCGCACATATCAGCAAAGGGTCCAGCGAGTTCGCGCTCTAAGAACTGCCACAGCTTATACCCTTGGATTCAAGTCATTTCCTAAACAGGAGGATTTGGGGGCCGTGCAATTCAAGAAGATTTCCAGATAAGGACGTCAAGCATTCACGGGGAGGGGATTGGGCTGAGAATACAGGAGGTGCGTTAGCCCACAGATGCTCTTGTAGCCTCAACCTTTAAGATATAGTTCACTACCACTCTACAAGGATCACAACATTATCTCTTTCTACACTAAGGCATTTGCTTATTCATCGGAGGATTTGCATGCCATCTGCAGGAGGATATCTGTGAACACAAGTAGCTGAACTTTGCAGCCTGGAGAGAGTGCTGTAGAAGGTTGTTTGCTGACGGGTAGGGCTTAAGTCAACCTGTCTATCAGATGGTATCGTCTGGAAGGCGCTGATAGTGCCGGGGGTTCCTTTACTGCTATTGCTTGGCTGTGCATAGGGTTAAAGTTACCAGATTTTTTTGCAGGCAAATCTGGGACACTTATCCAAAGTGTGTGTGTGAGGTAGGGGGGATGGGGGGATGGGGGGAAGGGGGGAAGGGGCACCTTAGTTCCAAGTTTGAGTGACAAGGCATGGAGGAGGGAAAAGGAGTCATTACATGACAGCAGCAATATCACTTCCAAGCAGACAAATCGACAGAGAAGTAGAAACAGTGATGCATTTCCCCTGTATTGTGCAAAATATAAAAATAATGGATGTAAATTCTAAAAACAAACATTTTCAAATCATTAAACTGAAAATAAAAAACATTTTCTACCCCCCTCTGTCCCCATTTCTAGAATCGGGAACAGGAGGCTGCCAAACAGGTGAGATTCAGAGGCAGAGCTCCAAATTCTAGGGCATTCCTCAAAAATCAGGGACATCTGGTCACCTTACATGGGGTGAGCATAGGTAACACTGACTATTCATGAGGACTATTTGCCTACATTTGCCTGATAGCCCAGGCTAATGTGCATATTCTTTTTGGCCTTTAACACCAGGCCTTTTTGCATTTCTCAAGAAATGAATTTAGCTATCCCTGTTATAATACTACTATCTTTTATATTTCTTTGTTTACACCCTTGTCCTTCTTCATCTTTCCACAAATCAGTCTGATGCATCCAGCCATGCCGTCCCATTCTGGGAAGATGCAAACATAAGTGGGAAAGAGAATCGTAAGAAGGATTGGAAGCTTTGAAGGTTGATAATGAAGGTGAAAAAGAATTGACTCTATTAAGGGAAAAATTAGCTGCAATGAAACGCACCTCCCCTTAGGGTACAAATCAAAAACAACTCACCACCACTCCAACAAAGAATCAAACATTCCAGGAACAAGTGGATCACAGTGGGCTCTGGTAGCTGTGAACTGTAACACAGAGACACCCTCTTCATCAAGAGATATCCCTGCATAGTGTCTTCTCTGCCTTGGAAAATGAGAGTGCCCAATTAGTGAAACTGAGGTGACCTTAAATCAGAAGGTTAACACCCAATCTAGTGGTGATGCCCCAGATATGAAGAAAAAAAATCACAAAACAGGAAACTGTTACTACTTGGAGACTCCATTATCAGAGGGATTAACTTGGGAACACAGTCCAAAGGAGAGAAGAAGGTCAAATGCCTCCAAGGCTCTTCAGCCAGCAGGAATACAAACCAAATTGTTGGCGTAGTTAGTGCAGAAAGTAAGATTCCAAAACTGATGATGTTATCCATTTGGGTACAAATGACCTGGCTAGAAACAGTATCTCTACGATACGAAGGGACCTCCAGATTTTGGGAGGCAAACTTAAACACACTGTCAACACTATAGTCTTCTCAGAAGTTCTACCTTTTCATGATAAGGGGGAAAAAGGCTACATTGCATAACCAACTTTAATATGTGGCTCCAAACCTGGTGTAAATGAGAAAGATTTAGATATGAAGGCAATTGGGGCAATAGATGGAACAACAGAAGGCCGATTCCATAACATTCACTTCCAGGCCACGGGCATGTCCAAATTGGAGACGGGGATGTTTTAAACCTGATTCCAGTATGGATGCACCCGCGTGTCTGGAATTGGAGACATAGACATATTAAAGAGCTTGGACGTCTCCGCCCTCACGATATTCTGAAAAGATAGACGTCTATGATGCTGCCCGCCTCCGCCTCGCCTGTTAAAACGTGCATCCCCTAAGCTGCTCATCTCACTGACTGCAAATAACACACAAATACTGATCTGACCTAAATGCGGATGCCAACCAGACTAAATTTACTAGTCTGTTGAATGCCCAGCACACTGCAAAGTAAGCTCCTGACATAGTTACATCAGAGCATACATGGCAGTAGAAGAACCCCTCAGCTAATTGTGCATTGGGCATCTCTGGAAACAGTCTGCACAATGCTAAATATGGACCAGTAGAAATAAGCAAAAGGTCTCTATAGCAAAATGTGAAAACACATCCCTGTTAAGAATAAGGGACCAGTAAAACAAAATGTCCAAAATGGGGCAAAACATCAACTTGCCCTAGAGTAAATGCTCCCTTCTGTTAAGCATAAGCTACATATCTCATAGCTGAGGCCTAAAGGAAGGGAGCACTTTGCTCTAGGGCAAGTTGATGTTTCAACCCCATATTTGGCGTTTTGTTTTACTGGTCCCTTATTCCTGCCAGGGATGGGTTTCACATTTTGCTATAGAAAACCTTTGCTGAGTTTTCTGAACCCATCACACTGGCACCTGGTGACGCAGCGGTCATCCCTATGGTCCAGGTGTTGGCCAGGCATTCATGTACCACCAGAACTGCGGCAGAGCACACAAGACCCTCCCATGCAACTCTCAAACCACACACAAACACACTCTCACTTGCACTCACATTAAATATACTGCTGCCAAAAATATTCCCTGCACCTATAAACAACAGCTGGTATAACATAATAGCAAGATGCCACAGGACTGAAAATCTGATCTGCTTTCCTCACTCGAACAAGAATCTTTTCCATGCTCAGCCTCACATCAACAGTCCCATTTTCCAGAACATAGGATATGTTAGGGAACCATAGAATAGCAAATGTCAGCATAGCCAGAATAAACATACTTGCTCCTCTCTATGTTTCTGTAGGTGTTTAATATTCTTTCTATACCTTACAACCTTCCCTCACCTTTCCTTTCTTTTCTTTACACCTGCATCTTGTGTCCCTTCAGACTGCAGACACAACAGTTCAAAGCATACTTGTCATAACCATTCTTCAATATAGGACGCTTTGAGCAGAGCAGAAATTTTTCTAAGCCCTGCCTTTATTCCATGTTTCTGCAGGAATAACATGGACGTCTGTGGGAAACTCTGACGATGTACTCTGGTCTCTCCTGAATGCTTTATGTCTCTCTGATGCTGGCCACTCCCCAATTCCGCCCCTGTCCCGTCTATGTTATGAGATTCCCATGATAGCACCATGTATGTGCAGGACCGTGAGGTTTCAGAATACAGTTTTTCAAGAAAAACATCTACGCTGCATGTCCAAAGGGCTTATTCGTGTCTGGAATGACCTCCCAAGAGGCTATACTATGTGTTGTTGATGGACTGCATCTCTCTGTGGCAGTGAAAAGGATCCTAAGTGAAAAGTTCAGGCAATATGTAGACAAGCATTTAGACTAGGGAAAGGAGGTGATGGATGAGAAAAGACAAGTTCAGGACAACATTCCCAGCAAAAACATTATAACACTTCCCACACATCAATGGCAAGTGGGAAGAAGAGTCAAATAAAACCCTTGCAAAATGCAAGCAAGTCAACCAATAATTGCTGGAAGGCAATGAGCACAAATGCTCAAAATTTAGCTGAAAGGTTCATGACCTGGGAGCCCTGATGGTGGAAATGGACTTGGACATTGTGGCCATTACAGAAATATGGTTTAATGAGTCGCATGAATGGGATATGGCCATAGCTGGCTATAATTTATTTAGGAGATAGAGAAGGCAGAAAAAGAGGAGGAGTAGCCCTCTATGTCAAAAGCAATATTAAAGCTACTGAAATGCAGGGGACGTGGGGAAAAGAAGTTAGTGTTGTGGATTGTGTTGGAAAGAGGAGATGGCACTATCATCAATACTAGCATAGTCTATAGGCCTCCAACCCAAACTAAGGAAATGGAAAGAGACTTGATCATTGATATTGCAAAGGTAGCCATGAAGGGGGAAG
This sequence comes from Ichthyophis bannanicus, assembly GCA_033557465.1. Taxonomy (NCBI): domain Eukaryota; kingdom Metazoa; phylum Chordata; class Amphibia; order Gymnophiona; family Ichthyophiidae; genus Ichthyophis; species Ichthyophis bannanicus. The sequence goes on from CM066035.1 coordinate 48,372,418, forward strand.
TGACCATACTGGGTGACTTTGATCTACCAAATGTGGATTGGAGTATTCCTTCTGTAAATCTGGAAAGAAGTAAAAAGATTGTGGATGCCTTCCAAGAGGCATTGCTCAGACAACTGGTAATAGATCCAACCAGCAAGTTTGATGCTGGATTTAGTACTCAGCAATGGAGATAGTGTGTCAAATGCCTGGGTGTGTGCCCATTTGAGCAGCAGTGTGGTTTGAGTTAAAAGTCAAGGCAGAGTCCAATCACTGCAAAGTCAAAATCCTAGACTTCAAAAACTTTGACTTCAGTAAAATGGGAAAGTACCTGAAGGAGAAGTTGGCAGGGTGAGAAGAGATAAGAGAATTGCAGTGGGCTAAACTAAAAGAGGCAATAACAGGGGCAATGGATATATATGAAAGGAAAGTAAATAAAGACAAGAGGAAAAGGAAACCTATATGGTTCACCAAAGAAATGGCTGCACAAATAAAAGCAAAAATCACAGCTTTCACAAAATTCAGATGATCACAAAAAAAAGAACACAGAAAAGAATACAGGATAAAGCTAAATGAGACAAAGAGAGAAATATGGATAGCAAAAGCAAAGGCCGAAGAAAAGATGGCTAAAATCTGAAGTGTGGAGATAAAACTTTTTTCAAGCATATTCGAGAGAAAAGAAAGATCAGAGGTGGAAATGCAATACTCACAAGGGCCGAGGACAGATTTGTGAAAAGTGACATTGAAAAAGCAAAAATGTTAAACAAATATTTCTGTACTGTATTCACAAAAGAAAATCCTGGAGAAGGACCATGCATGATTGACAAATATACAAATGGGAATAGAGTAGATCCCACACCATTCACGGAAGATGATGTTTTTGAACAACTTGCAAAACTGAAAGTGGAGAAGGCCAAAGAGCCAGATGGGATGCATCCCAAGATCCTGAAAGCGCTTAGAGAGGTTCTAGCAGGACCTTTAAAGGATGCTTTTAATAGATCCTTGGAGATGGGAGAGGTTCTATAGGACTGGAAAAGGGATGATGTGGCACCTCTTCACAAAAGTGGTAATAGGGAAGAGGTGGCAAACTATAGGCCGGTAAGCTTTATCTCTGTGGTGGGAAAAGTAATGGAGATACTCTTGAAAGAAAGAATAGTGAATTTTCTGGAAATTAATGGATTGCATGATCCAAGGCAACATGGCTTTACCAGGGGAAGATCATGCCAAACAAATTTGACTGAGTTCTTTGACTGGATGACCAGAGAACTAGATCAAGCACATGCAATGGATATGATAAACCTAGATTTCAGCAAAGACTTTGATATTGTCTGTCATAGGAGGCTTATCAATAAACTGAGCAGCCTGAGGATAGGTCCCAAGATGGTGAACTGGATGAGAAATTGGTTGACTGACAGACAGAAAGTGGTGGTAAACGGAACTCACTCAGAAGAAAGGAAGGTGTATAGTGGCGTGCCGCAGGGGTCGGTCTTGGAATCAATACTGTTTAATGTATTTACGAGTGATATTGCCGAAGGATTGAATGGAAAAGTATACCTTTTTTCAGATGACATGAAAATGTGCAACAGAGTGGACACTTCTGCGTGAGTAAACAACATGCGGAAAGATCTACAAACACTGGAAGAATGGTCTAATGCTTGACCTTTAAGATTTAATGCAATGAAGTGCGGAGTCATGCACTTGGGATGCAGAAATCCAAAGGAATTGTATGCGATAGGAGGCGAGAGGTTGGTGTGCATGTACCAGGAGAAGGGCCTCGGAGTGATAGTGTTTGAGGATCTCAAGGTGGCAAAACAATGCGACAAGGCAGTAGCCAAAGCCAGAAGGATGCTGGGCTGCATACAAAGAGGAATAACCAGCAGAAAGGAGGAGGTATTAGTGCCCCTGTACAAGTCATTGGTGAGACCTCACTTGGAGTATTATGTTCAGTTTTGGAGACCATGGGGCTTGTTTACAAAGCCGCGGTAGTGGTTCGCGATCGCGATCGCAGCCGCGGCCCCATTGAAATCAATGGGGCCGCGGCTCCGATTACGATCGCAAACCGCTACCGCGGCTTTGTAAACAAGCCCCCATATCTCACAAAGTATGTAAAAAGACTTAAAAAGGTTCAAAGGAAGCTGACCAAAATGATTTGGAGTCTGTACCAGAAGATATATGAGAAGAGACTTGAAGACCCAAATATGTATACCCTGGAGGAGAGGAGAGACAGGGGAGATATGATAGACATTTAAATACATAAAGGGTATTAATGAACAAACAAACCTTTTTCAAAGGCAGGAAAGGTGTAAAACTAGAGGGCATATGATGAAGCTGCAAGATGGTAAACTTAAAAGCAACATCAGGAAATACTTTTTCACTGAAAGGGTGGTGGGCAAATACAGTGGTGGATTTCAAAATGGTATGGAACAGACACAGCAAATCCCTTTATAGCAAGAGGATGAAATCAAAGCAAACTTAAATATCTTTTATACTTTGATAAATACAGGAGGGATGAGCTGTACAGAGCGGTAGGTACAACCCTAAAGACAGACATAGAGGAGGGTGACCTGCATAGTGCAGCAGCTACAACCCCTCTAGCCACTAGATGGACCATACTGGTCTTTATCTGCCATCATATACTACGTTTCTATGGAAAATAGAAGCTTAAAGGCAACTGGTTTCATTATGGGGGAGGCACAAATTTTAGATTTAGGGTCCCTTTTACCAAAGCCCAAAAGCTGGGTTACATGCGTTTTAATGTGCGGCAGATGGCAGACGGGAACACTAACTCGTGAGTGTCTCCACCACCGAACGCTAAAGCACATGCTAATCAGCGATCATGGGATGGGACATGGAATGGGAAGAATATAGGCGTGGAAGGCGCATTACCACTAGCGCAGGGCAACACGGCTTTTAACGCAAGTCCACCTAATGACTCCTCTAGGGTAGCCATGAAGTAAACCCGCCTTGGTGGAGCACAAGTTAGATTGGTCCATTACGTGTTAGCTGCCTGGATTATACTGCTCATGCCCTCACCAGCCACCGCAAAGGCTTTGCAATGAATGTGCCGTTGTTTGGCCCGTTAATTGCAAATCCTTAACTGGCTTTAGTAAAAGAAGCCCTTAGACAGTCCTATACAGATAACACGCTCTCAAGTAAGTTTCAAATGCATTTAGAAGAGTTTCAAAATCATCTACTGAAATTAAGTTGAAACACAAACCAGGATGAATCTCAGACTTCTGCAGGCAACTTAAAAGAGACCTTTGCAGTTGAACATGATGGTGGTGGCGGTGGAGGTGCTAACAGTCCTTGTGAAGCCAATTATGATCAAGCTGGGATCAGAGTTCTTACACTAAAAAGTTTAAGAATATAGCCAACAATTGAAAATCATAGAGAGACCTAAAATAAAAAATTAGCTTATGTAGGCCTTAATCTTCAGTCTCTGTCGCAAAACTTCTTAAAACTCATCTCATAAGACTACGTCATTTTTTTATTTTATAATTTTTTTTTTACAACAGAAAAAGACCACATGACCTATCTAATCTGTCCTTCCATATCAACCACTACAACATTCCCCTTTTTTCCTTTAGAGATCCTCTGTGTTTGTCCCATGCTTCTTTAATTTCAGATACTGTCCTCATCTCTACCACCTCCAATGGGAGACTATTCCATGGATCCACCACTTTTTCCGTAAAGAAATATTTCATCTATAGATCCTATTCCTTCTACATGGCTCTCTGCCCCATCCCTGGCTCTTCAACCACACATATTATCGATGATAAACAACAATCTGTCTAGTGGAGTTTCTCCTCACTCCTGGAAACATGCTACGGTTAGGCCTATCTTGAAGAATCCTTCTGCTGATCCCTCTGACCCCTCTCAATACTGTCTGAACTCCACTCTGTCTTTTGTTTCTAAACTCTTGGAAAGGTTTGTTTTTGCTCAGTTTTCATCACATTTAATATCTATTCATGCTTTTCATCCTAGACAGTCAGGATTCCGTCCAGGTCACAGCACTGAAACTATCCTTCTTTCGCTCACTAGTGAGCTCCATCATTCTCATGATCATGGTAATGTCTCGGTCTTGGTTTCTCTTGATCTTTCGGCTGCTTTTGATCTTGTGGATCACTACTCTCCTTATTCGTCCTAGTGATTTTGGTCTTGGTGGGGTTGTTTTTCGATGGTTTCATTCTTATCTCTCTCACCAATCATTCTCAATAGTGACTAGGACTTCATCTACTTTGTCTGCAGTTTCTCCTGTTCTTTCTTTCCCATGTGGGGTTCATCAGGGTTCAATTTGGCTCCCCTGCTGTTTAATATTTTCTTGACTCCCTTATTACTTATTATTCAACAACACAGTATTTCTTTTCCTTGCTATGCAGATGATATTCTTCTGGTCCACCATACCAATCCTTTCTCTCTGGATCTTACTCCCCTCAATGACTGTTTAGCAAGTATTTCACAATGGTTTTCTGACAATTTTCTCTATCTTAATCCTACTAAATCTTCTGCTCTCTGGGTGTCTTTAAGTCATCCAGGACCCTCTTTAGCTCCATCTCTTCCTAGTGGCCTGATTCCTTTACTTTCATCAATGCGTTACTTAGGGGTTATTCTTGATTCATCTCTGTCTTTTCACCTTCACAATACTGCAGTAGTCCACCGCTCCCTTTTTCTTTGTAGTATATGTGCTGTTCGTCCTTTCCTTTCTCCCTCTTCGTTAACCACTTTGTTAGTCTCTTTGGTGATTGCTAGGTTAGATTATTGTAATGTTATTTATCTTGGTCTCCCCCAGTCTCAGGTACGTACATTACAACTTATACAAAATACAGCAGTATGCATTCTCTTTTATGTGTCTAGATATGAGCATGTCACTCCTCTCCTGCAGCAAAATCATGGGCTCCCTGTCAGATGCTGTGCACAGTTTAAACTTCATTTAATTGTATATCATACACTTCATTCTGGGATTCCTCTCTATCTTGCTGATTTATTAATTCCATATTCCACTCATTATCTTCTCTGGGATACTCATACTTACCGTTTACACCTAACATCACCTCCTCAGGCCAAATTAACCTCCACTCGTTCATCTGTATTTTATTTTCTGGCACCTGCATTATGGAATTCACTCCCCCCTGAAATTTGGTTGGCATCTTCATTTCTCTCCTTCAAGTCCCTTCTGAAAACATATTTGTTTGATACTGCTTATGACTCGCCTACTTAATTTGGTTGAGTTGTTTGTCTTGTATGTTCCCTTTTGTTCTTATCTTTCGTGTGGTTTGAATGACTCTCCACTTTCCTGCTTTTATTGGAGTTCTTTGCTATTTTATTATGTTTATTTTTGAAATTGTTGTACACCACTCCGCTGAGACCCTCGAAGGGTGGTCTATCAAATAATAAACCATATACAGAAGGGAGACATGAGCAAAACTTGATAACTGTCAGTTTAAAGAAGAAATTTCCCTTGATACATGCTCAAGCAGGGGCCAAATAAGGTCATCACTGGCAGTGGTCATTTCACTTTGATGATCCAATTCATCACCTTTGTTCATAAAATGGTTTAATCCACCAGTGTCAGGTTGTAGGACCCTGCAAGCATAAGCCACACGCTTCAGAATTCCAAGGTGGGCTTTTGTTCAAAGGCACACTTAGAGTGACCAACTGTGTCGATTTGGACCAGACATTCTGGTTTTTGAGCCATTTGTATAGTGTCCGGTTACAAGTTGTAATAAGATACTTTTTGCCCAGCCAAGCATGGTGGGCCAATCAAATTACAGCCTTTTCCAGATTAACTTGCTGTACAGCAGCAGACAAGCTTTCATATATATGTAATTCTATAGATATTATCCAGTTACAAAACTATACTGGTCCTAAATATGATGTCTTGTTACTTACAGCTGATATACCTTTTGGGAACCTGACAGGCACTTGTGACCTGGATTGACTACTGTTGAAAACAGGATACTGGGCTTGACTCAATATGGCATATCTTACGTGTGCATGAAATGAGAGTCAGAAGCTGTAAAGACGTCTTACACATTGGAACGTGGAACGTACGAAGCATGAACCAAGGGACGTTGGAGGTGGTCAAGAATGAAATGGAACGTGTACATCTTGATCTGTTGAGTGTCAGCGAACTGAAATGGACTGGCATCGGGCACTTTGCATCAGATGATCACATGGTCTACTATGCTGGAAATGAAAGACAAAGGACAAATGGTGTTTCATTTATAATAAAGAAGAAACTTGCAAGAACTGTAATGAAATACAATGCAGTCAGCAAACGCTTAATCGCTATTCGTCTACGAGGAATGCCTATCAACACAACTATAATTCAAGTATATGCCCAACAACAGCTGCAGAAGAGAATGAAATTGAAGAGTTCTATGAACAAGTACAAGCTGAAATTGACAGAACATGCAAACAGGATATCCTGATAGTCATGGGTGACTGGAACGCAAAAGTTGGCAACAAAGAAGAAGGCAAAGTAGTTGGAAAATATGGACTTGACAGCAGAAATGAAGCTGGAGAAAGACTGATAGAATTCTGCAAGACCAACGATCTATTCATCTCAAACACCTTCTTCCAGCAACACAAGCGGCGACTGTACACATGGACTTCACCCAATGGATTGTATAAAAATCAAATAGACTACATCTGTGGAAGTCAATGATGGAAAAGCTCTATAACATCAAGAAAGACAAAACCTGGAGCTGACTGTGGTACAGATCATCAACTACTAGTATGCAAACTCAAGCTAAAGTTGAAAAAGAGCAAGCCACTCATGAATGCAGAAAAATATGACCTTGAGAATATACCACTGGAATTTAAAGACTGCCTGCAAAATCGATTTGCTGCTTTAGATACAAATGACAGAGCTCCAGAAGAGTTATGGAATGACATCAAGAAGGTTGTGTTGGAAGAACGCGAGAGGTTTCTACAAAAGGTGAAAAAGAAAAAACGACCAAAATGGATGATGGAAGAAACTCTGAAAATTGCCTAGAAACGCAGAGAAGCTAACGCCAGAGGATAAAGAAAGACAATCACAGAACTCAGAGATTTCCAATGTGCAGCAAGATGGGACAAGGAAAAGTACTACAATGGCACATGCAAGGAAATAGAAGCAGATACTATTAGAGGAAGAACAAGATTGGCTTTCCTAAAGCTACGAGAGTTAAAGAAAAAGTTCCAGCCTCGAATTGGAATGTTACAAGATGCTCAAGGTTCTATGTTGAATGATGCTGAGAAGATCAAGAAAAGGTGGAAGGAATATACAGAGTTTTTATATGATAAAGATCAAGTGGACCAACAGCCGTTTCAACCTGTACCTTATGATCAGGAACCGTTGGTGATGAAAGAAGAAGTTGAAGCAGCATTGAAAGCCTTATGAAAGAACAAAGCACCAAGCATTGATAGCATTCCCATAGAAGTATTACAGCAATCTGATGCAGCTGTTACTGTACTTACAAGGCTCTGCCAAGAAATATGGAAGACAACATCATGGCCAACTGACTGGAAAAGATCTGTGTTTATACCAATACTAAAGAAAGGTGATCCAACTGACTGTGAAAATTATCGCACAATCACTCTGATTCCACATGCCAGCAAGATTCTCCTAAAGATTATTCAAAAGAGACTACAACCATACCTGGAACAAGAACTACCTAAAGTGCAAGCAGGGTTCAGGAAAGGGCGAGGAACGAGAGACGTCATTGCGGATGTGAGATGGATCCTTGAAAAGACTAAAGAATACCAAAAGGATATCTATTTGTGCTTTATCGACTATAGCAAGGCTTTTGACTGTGTAAATGATGAGAAACTCTGGGCCACATTAAGAAGCATGGGTATACCAGAACACCTGATCGTACTCTTGCACAATCTGTACATTGAACAAGAAGCAACAATTCGAACGGAACAAGGAGAAACAGAATGGTTTAAAATAAGCAAAGGTGTAAGACAAGGCTGCATACTTTCCCCCTACCTGTTTAATTTATATGCAGAACAAATCATCAGAGAAGCAGGATTGTATGAAGACAACAGAGGTGTGAAGATTGGTGGAAGACTCATCAACAACCTTCGCTATGCTGATGATACCACATTACTGGTTGAAAGTGAAGATGATCTGAAACATTTGCTTCTCACAATCAAAGAACATAGTCTCAAAATGGGCCTGCGTCTTAATGTAAAGAAAACAAAGATCATGACAACTGGCATAATCAACAGGTTTATCGTTAAAGAAGAAGAAATTGAAATCGTGAACAACTTTTTAAATTTGGATCAACTATCAATAAAGCAGCAACAAGCAGTCAAGAAATCAGACGACGCATTGCTCTTGGCAGAATGGCTATGAAAGACCTAGATAAGATTCTCAAGAGCAGAGATGTCTCTCTCCATACAAAGATTCGACTTGTTCAAGCCATGGCATTTCAATAACATTATATGGATGTGAAAGCTGGACAGTGAAAAAGATGGACAGGAAGAAAATTGATGCCTTTGAATTATGGTGCTGGCGGCAAATACTGTGTATTCTGTGGACTGCCTGAAGAACAAACCAGTTGGTACTAGAGGAGATCAAACCTAAGCTTTCTTTAGAAGCTCAGATGACAAGAATTCGACTTTCATACTTTGGACGCATCATGTGAAGAGAGAGATCATTAGAGAAAGACATCATGCTTGGCAAGATAGAAGGTCAACGCAAAAGAGGAAGGCCAGCAATGAGATGGATCGATACAATAACAGCAGCTACGGGTACCAGTCTGTCAACAATGAGCTGCCTGCCTCAAGACCGAACACAGTTTAGGATAGCTATCCAGAGGGTTGCTGGCACTTAACAACAACAACATGTGGTTATTTATTTAATCCGTTTTCTAAACTGCCTTATCCTTCAATCAAAGTGGTTTATATTATGTAACTACTGCAAGCAGGTACTGGATATATTCCCTTGTCCCTGAAGGGCTCACAGTCCATGTGTACCTGAGGCAATGGAGGGTTAAGTGGCTTGCCTAAGGTGCACCTATAGGACTAGATATCCCAGTCCCTCTGGCCTGAGATTGCTGTCCCCAGGTGGGACTTGAACCTTTGGCCCTCCAGCCTGAAGTACTGTGTCCTAACCACTAGGCCACTCCTCCCTCCTTGTATACAAATGTCTCTCAAGAGAGATGGCACACTTTAGAACGTCACCCTACACTAGATAAATGTGTACCTTCAATGTTTTTACATGATTTAGAAATTCTAGGGCTGAAATCAAATCTTTTCTTGTTCAAAATGAATTTTACCTTCAAATAAAGGGCACAGCTATGGGTGCTACCATAGCCCCCGTTGTAGCTAACCGCCCATTTCTCTATTTAAGGCTACGATCATTTTTTAAAGTAACTCTACAATCTGCAATTCCTGTTTCTATAACACAAAGATTACCATTCAGACTCAACACAGGTACAGTATTTGACTTAACAGAAAATTTTAAACATTAAAAATTGTACCTATGAGGAATCTTGAGCAAAAAAAGTGAAATACTGCTCTATAAAACTCATGTTCAGATCATTTTTTGGCGCAGTTGTATTGATGATATTTGACTGAGCCTTGCAGCAATTTTTCAAGTGGCCAAATTCATGTGATTCTAATCTTAAATTTACTTTTGCATATTGTACATCCCAGATATCCTTTTTGGATATATAGATCTACCGTAATGCAGATGGGTTTCATTTTTCCATCTTTTGGAAACATAATGACCTTAAGACCTTGTTAAGATTTGACAAATGACCACCGCCAAAAGGCTTCATAAAGATATTCCTGTAGGACATTCCTCCAGTTTTGGAGGATTCATTCTCCTGTACAAGATTTTAAATGCTAATCAAAACTTTTGAAAGATGGATTTCTGGCTTGAGGGTGTCCACAATAGACCACTCCTGGCACGTGGACCCCCTAGACCACCAGGTTTCAGTAAGGTAGGCCTATGGCGCGGTCTGAAGGGGTTTGGGGAACTGCAGGGCCTCACCTTTGCCAACTGGCTCGCCAGGAGCTTTTTTATTCATGGGATTGGGGTGGGGGGAGGAGGGGGACTTAGCCCAACTGGCTTGCTGGGATGAGGTCTACCTTGTGGGGAGTGCGCCAATTCCCCCATGAAGCTACCAGTGGGGATCAGGAGCAGTCCAGGGGGGCTGGTGCTGCAGGAGGTCCAGCACATCGCAGTATTTTAATGTCGTTGGTGCCGCAGATCGGAACACTACAGCACCAACAATTTTGTCAAGGGGGACCCCCAATGGTGGCTGTTGTGGGGGCTTGGTAGTGATCGGGGCACAGAGCTGATGACAGCCCTGTGCACCTGATTTGCTACCATTTGTCCCCATAAATTTACAGTGGGGACATGCGGTACCTGCTTTGGCAGGCTCTGTGGGAGTTTTCCCATGAAATCTGCCAAGGCAGGTAACACGGGGTTTCCATAGAAAATCCAGTCCTTTGTAGCATCTGCAGGGCTACCCCAGGAACACCCCCTGCAGAAACCACAGAGGTTTTCTCTTTACCATGTGGTTTTGGCAACTAATGAACCGCCTTAGCTGCCAAACCCTAACATAGTTTAGTAGGCATGCCCCTAAAATGTCCTTCCTTACACTTCACAGGATTTTAAGAAGACGCAGGATGTTTACTTCAAAGTCAAATAGGGAATAGGGGTTCAAACACCTTGAGCAGGTTAAGTTATAACAGCTCATAATCCAAATATGTTCCATAGTAGGATATTCAGTTACACCATACTCCGACACTTCATCTTTAGAAGCACAAACAAAAATGTTTACTTCTAGATTTAAGACTTCAAAGGTCCCCTCTGGGTTCCTACTGCTTAATGCTCTAGCCCTCACATTGTTGGGAACACCCTCCTGGAATCCCAACAACCCTTCAGCAGTCCTCAGGGCCAATGCAGTTCTCTGGGAGAGGGTAGGGGTGTAAGTCTAGACAGCCTACAGACCCATCTGACTTGCTCAGTCTTGGTTCATCAGAGCCACTTGGTAGCTCATAGCTAAGGAGTCCCCCTCTTACTCCAGCAATCTGCTGGTTTGAGGCTGGCTGTGACTTTTATCTCCTATTGTAGCTAGAAAGTAAAAATGTCTTGTGACTGCGGCCAGCTCCTTACATTGGGAAAATACTGCTGTGAATCATCAGAGAGTAACTAAGTCTATCTTTGCTGATTTTTATTTTCTTTTTGCTCGCTTGCTGTTTGTACAGCTAGTTGAAGTGATGAGTATGTTCCCCCTGAGATTTCTTTTCACACCACCTGAACAGGCATTTGTCTTCTGGGATCTATGATTATGGTTTTTTTTGTTGTTTTCTTATCCATGCTGATGTGTCAGCAGTGGTAATAAATAGATGATGGTCCTTTCTTTTAACAGCAAGCATTTAATGATGTCTCTGGAGATGGTTGTACTTCAGCCATCTCTGACAACTGTTTGATATAGGATTCATGTTTCTGAAAGCACCCTTTTATGTGCCTATAAAGCAAGCCATGCAGCGGATGAAGTAGGAGCTGATGACAGGAAAGGGAAAAATAAAACCCTTCTGTTCTTCCGATGTCAGTCTCCCACACTAGATGTTCTCCACCCACTTAGCATTAGGAAAATGCTGGTCAGTCTTCAAAACGCATGTAGTGCGTACGGGGTGGGGGGCTGGCCACCTAAGTGCTTTGCTTTTATAACTTGCTGTCAGTGGATGGATACATTTTGTCTGTCTTCATTCCTTTCTATCCCAAAATGACATGATTGCTACCTTAGTCCTTATCTGGTCTAGACTGTATTGCTACAATTTCCTCTCTCTTGGTCTATCTTGCACTGAACCAAAGAAGGCTCCATCTATCCCAGAACACTGCGACAAGAGTCATCACTCATGCTAGACAATATGAGCTTATAACCCCCGGATTTACGCAACTCTCTTGGCCTCCGGTGACTGGCAGAATAAACTTTAAATTGTTGACACAATGACTTCACTGCCTTCACTTAAGTCAATCTCAGCATCCAGCAGATGTTCTAGTCCTCTACTATCCATCAAGACCACTCCAGTCTGCACAACACTATTTGCTAATTCTTCCTTCTGCTACTAAGATTTGTGTAGAATCAACCTGACACTCTTCGTTTTCATACCAAGTTCCTGTCCTTTGGAACAGTCTTTCTTCTGTACTACGACTATTTATTTATTTATTTATTTTTATTTATTTATTTAATGCTTTTATATACCGCGCTCTTTAAAATCAGTGCGGTTTACAGATAACATTTTGTGCAGAGCAGGAAGAGCCTGCTTCGCACTTACATTGAACAGGAAATACAACTTGGGTTAATAACCATGGGGAGGTAAATACAGGCTATATACAGTGAGGGCGGGAAGTCGCTGCGCGGCTATGGTAACAAAGATTTCCTTGAGAGCTATGTACAGGGATGTGAATTGGGTCGTAAGGTTGTATTGGGTAGGGATGTGTTGTTAGCCTGGGCATAGTGCAGGAGAAAAAGGTGGTGCTTCAGTGTTTTTCTAAATTGTGCGAGGTCAGTGATCATGCGGATGGACACTGGGAGCTCGTTCCAGCAGGTAGGTGCATAGAACATGAACGCTCTGTTTTTTGTTGCCTGAGAGCATTTTGTTACTTCACTGGGGGTTATTAGTGTGTTGGTGGCAAAGGACCTTCTTGCTTTGGAAGTGGGTGTGGGGTGGATAAGGTTTGTCAAGGAGCCGGAGGTTTTTTTGTTAATGGCTTTGAAAGTTAAGAGAGCAACTTTGTAGATGAGTCGGCAGTAGATTGGTAGCCAGTGGAGGTCCTTTAAGATTGGAGTGATGTGCTCTCTTCTAGAGGCCCCGTGTAGGAATCGGGCAGTGTTGTTCATAGCTAACTGTAGGGGGTTAAGTGTGTTCTTAGGGAGCCCATGAAGGATCACATTGGCATAGTCAAAGTGGGAGGTTACTAGCGCCTGGAAGACTGTCCGGAAGTCTTCTGGTTGCAGTAAGGGTTGGAGATGTCAAATTGTCCTCATCTTGTGGTAGACTTTCTTGACAGTGTTGCTTATGTGGGCTTTGAGGTCGAGGTGCTGGTCAAGTGTGACTCCCAGGTAGCGGATGGTGGGGCGGCTCGGGAGCTCGGCATCTCTTGTCTTTAATGTTGCCGGGGGGATGAAGGTTTGATTTCTCGTGATGAACAGCACTTCTGTCTTGCTGAAATTTATTTTGAGACTCTGTGAGTTAAGCCAGTCAGTGACGGCATCAAAGCATTTTACCAGTGAGGAGAAGTCTGGTTGATCAACGGTGAAGGGGGTGAAGAGTAGTACGTCATCCGTGTAAATCAGGCAGGAGATGTTGAAGGAGTGGATGATGGCAAAAATGGGCTGCATATATATATTGAATAATAGGGCAGATAGTGAAGAACCCCGGGGAACTCCATGTTTTTGTTGGAAAGACTTGGTGGTCATGGAGCCTGTGCGTACCTGCTGCCATCTATCTGTTAGGTACGATTTGCACCAGCTCCAGGCTGAGCCCTGGATTCCTTTTTCTTGGAGACATGTCAGGAGCTGCTCATGGTTGACAGAGTCGAAGGCCGTGGAGATGTCCAGGAAAATCAGGGCATATCCTTGTCTGTTGTTGTTGTTAATCCCTGTGATTAATGTGTTAAAAAACATGGCAAGAAGCGTTTCGATTCCATGTAATTCCCTGAAGCCATGTTGGCATGGATCAAGGGGGGCAGTGGAGTCAATGTGTTCTTGGATTTGCCATTGAACTACCTTCTCAATAATCTTGGCTAGAAGTGGGATGCTTGAGAATGGTCGGTAGGACTCCACTTTCCGGGGGTCCAGTTTGTTGTTCTTCAGAAGGGGTCAGATCGACGTCTGCTTGAGGCATGCTGGGAACATTCCTGTGAAGAAGGATCGCTCCATGATCCTGGCTAGCGTCGGGCTGAGTTCTTTGCACAGAGATCTTATCCAGTGAGCTGGACATGGGTCATTTGGAGCCGTGGTGGCATAGTAGATAGGTTGTATCCGAAATCTCTTACCTTCCTGTTTTTTCCAAGCATTTTTGTACTGAGTGGAAAGTGGTTGTAGGTTTTAAGCTCTTCCCTTTCTCTACCCACTATTTCTAGTGAAATGCCTTTATTTTTACTCATATGTTTTGGCAGATCCCTTTTATCTGCGCCCTTTTCTGATAATGCCAACTCCAGACTTCATTCATTCCACCTTGTTGCTCTGTATACCTGGAACAAACTACCGAAGTCAGTACGTCAGGCTCTATTTCTGGCCTTATTCAAATCCAGGCTAAAATCCCTCCTCTTCAAGACTGCTTTTGGGTCCTGATCCGCTTAGTCTCATGCTCACCACCTATGTGTATATTTGCCATTCCCCTAGATTTACCCCAGTTCCTAGTTTGTTGTGTTGTCGGTCTTGATTAGATAATCAGCTCTGATGAGCAGGGACCGTCCCTTACATGTCTCTGTACAGTGCTGCATACACCTTGTAGCGCTATACAAATGATAAGTAGGAGTAGTTCTAGCCTCAGAGGTCATACAAGGAGAAGAAAAAGCCGACACTGGTACTATTAAGCAATGGGAAGAATGGTGAAACTAGTGCTAGCACATAAAATAATGGGGTTCTGGTGGATAAGGGGAGAAACAAGCTCAAACCCTTACCTGAAGGCACCATGAGTCTATTTAAATAAAAACACCTTTAGTGGTGATCCCCACAAACAAGGTAATTGCAGTCCTGAAAACGGAACATCAAAAGTCCGATCAATAAGCAGCAAAGTTTCTCTGTTCCCAAGATACAGCACCTTAAAGTGCTAAGACCTGAAGTCCTCTTCTGGGACCTTTCTCCTCCTTTCATCTACCTTCATAGATCTCAGGCTGGGCGACTCAACTTCTCTCTAGCTTAGTTCAGCAATAAAGCTACAACAACTCACATCTCCAATAATCTGGTATCTTTAACAGGCATTACCAGTGTTTAGTGCACCGGATGTTTACACAAAATCCAAAAACTCCTTTAACTTTCAGATACAGAAGTAGGTATCTCCTAGGTGCGGATAAGTTAGTGGAATGTTTGCTGGAGTTCCCGGCCCATCTCTTCCTTTCCTGGTCTCCTCTGGTACTGGACTCTGAAGGCTGATCTTTCCAGCCACAATCACCTGGGATCTTATGCTTCTCTTTCTCTCTTTTAGTTAAGCTTGTACCTTCGATAAGTCTAAGCGGCCAAAGGGATAGCAGCACTCCTAGGCTGGTGACCTAGCCACCCATGAAGGAAGCCACAACCGAGCCCCTTGTAAGCTCCTACTGCTTCCCCATACTCCTTTCAGAAAAGAAAACACCTTGCATGCAGGGCTATTTATCCTTTCCCCTCAAATCCAGAAGGAGATGGTCCCTTCTCAGAGGCTAGATGACTGTCCCATCCTCCTCCGTGATTCTGCAAAAAGACAAGAATTGTCCCCATTGTGGACGCAGAGGGCACACTGTGGTGTTCCTGCTGCAGTGCGATCACCCTGTTGTCTGCTATGACTGATTACTGTCCAACCATGACCTAGCAGATGTGTCAGCACAAGTCCGTGGTAGCTTGCCAACTGTCCTGGCAGTGTGATAAATTATCTTCATATTGTATTTTTGGATGGGATCAGGGCAGAGAATGGGCATGTTGGCCAGTGACAGCTAGCATGTGGGACTGCACTGTGCACTAGTTGTCACTACTGATGATAGCGGGGCTACGTTTAACACATTAATTAGCGTTAAGTGCAGCCCCACTATGGGCAAGTCCAGTAGTTCATCCGCAGCCGAGGCAAAAGAAGACCATGGCAGCAAGTGATCCAATCTAAACTGTAATTGCAGGGCTGACCTCCCTGATCCCACTCCTCAGAAAAATACCCCGCCTTCTGATCCCCTCTCATCAACTGTTACTGCTGCTGATTCCCCCACAGTACCCCCATCAGAAAATCCCCCCTTCTCCCAGTTGCAGCCCTATCCCTCTTGCTGCCCCCTGATCCCCTCAGGACTGCTGCTTTTTGACATATTCAGAAATGACCTGGAAAGCGGAATAACGAGTAAGGTTATCAAATTTTCAGATGACACAAAACTATTTAAAGTTGTTAAAACCCAAGAGGATTGTGGAAAATTGAAAGAGGATCTTGATAAATTGGAAGACTGGGCATCAAAATGGCAGATGAAATTTAATGTGGACAAGTGCAAAGTTATGCACCTAGGGAAGAACAACCCAAACTATGGTTACACGATGCAAGGTTCCACATTAGGAACCACCACCCAGGAAAAAGATTTAGGCATCATTGTGGATAACATGTTAAAACCCTCGGCCCAGTGTGCAGCGGCGGCCAAGAGAGCAAATAGAATGCTAGGTATGATAAGGAAAGGAATGGAAAATAAAACAAAAGATATTATAATGCCTCTATATCGTTCCATGGTGAGACCGCACCTTGAATATTGTGTGCAATTCTGGTCGCCATATCTTAAAAAGGATATAGCGATTTTAGAAAAGGTTCAGAGAAGAGCCACCAAAATGGTAAAGGGGATGGAAGGATACTCCTATGAAGAAAGGCTAAAAAGGTTAGGGCTCTTTAACCTGGAAAAGAGATGGCTGAGGGGAGATATGATAGAAGTCTATAAATTAATGAACGGAGTGGAACGGGTAAACGTAGATCGATTGTTTACCTTATCAGAATATAGAAAGACTAGGGGACATGCAATGAAGCTACAGGGTAAACTATTTAAGACTAATAAAAGAAAATATTTTTTCACTCAACGTGTAATCAAACTCTGGAATTTGTTACTGGAGGATGTAGTAAAGGCTGTTAGTGTAGCTGGATTTAAAAAAGGTTTGGACAAGTTCCTGGAGGAAAGGTCCATAAACCATTATTAAGAAGGGACCCAGGATATCAATGCTTGAACCAATACAAGCATTGTGGAACCTGTGTCCCTTGGGGAAACTGCTAGGTATATATGACCTAGATTGGCCACTGTTGAAACAGAATACTGGGCTTGATGGACCTTGGTCTGACCCAGTATGGCATATCTTATGTTTTTATGTTCTTATGACTAATCAGCTATTACCCCTGGTGTGTAGAGGAGATGCAGAGTTAATGCCCCCTTGCCCACATCCCATTGCTGCCCAGGTCCAAAATGGCAGAGCTGATCCCTAGTGGCAATATCACAGTATTTATCCAGATAATTTGATGTGGCAGCTGTCCAGTTGAATATTACCCCCAGGATGTTTTTGTAATTCAGTCAGCAGTGAAAACACTGTCATGTAGACTTCTTTTTAAAGACTCATGTCTTCCAGGGAAGATACGAGTCTTTAAACATTTTGTGCGGTTCTCAAACTCATCCACTCCCATTATCTTAAATCCAAGCAAATAAATTCACAGGGCCTCTAATCCTTATCAGAGTTCCCAGCAGACATAGAAGCAAAGAAAAATTACTTTATATGCCAACTTCTATAGTCCCCTTTTTTCCTTTAAAGACCTTCTGGGTTTGTCCCATGCTTTCTTGAATTCAGATAGAGTTCGTTTCTCTACTACCTCCACTGTGAGACTATTCCATGAATCCACTACTCGTTTCCTAAAGAAAGTTTTCCTCAAATTACTCCTGAGTCTATTCTTTTCTACCTCCATCCTATATTCCCTTGTTGTGGAGCTTTCTTTCAATTGAGACTCTCCTCCTGTGCATTTAAGCCACAGAGATATTTAAAGCCTCTATCATATCTCCTGTCTCCTGCCTTTCCTCCAAAGTATACATATTGAGATCATTAAGTCTGTCCCTATGTGCCTTTTGACAAAGCCCACTGACCATTTTCATAGCCACCCTCTGCACTGACCCCATCCTGTTTTTATCCTTTTGAAGGTGCGGTCTCCAGAATTGCACACAATACTCCAAATGTGGTCTCACCAAAGACATACAGAGGCACTATCACCTTCTTCTTCCAGTTGGCCATTTCTCTCCCTATGCATCAAGCATCCCTCTGGCTTTTGCCGTCACCTTTTCTACCTGTTTATCCACCTTAAGATCATCAGAATCAATCCCTCACAGATCCTGCTCTGTTTTTGTGGACAGAAGCACTTTGCCCTCTATACCATACTACTCCCTTGGAATTTTGGAGCCGCCATCAAACTCATGCATGTGGAAGGTAATTTTATAAACCAATTTCATACTTAAAACATCATTTTATGTGTGTACGTAGCTTTGATTAAATTAGGTTATGCCTAAAATTATTCATGGTGCAAACCTACACAGGGATCTGTCCTTGGTCTGATTCGTTTTAACATCTTTGTTAGTGATATAGCGGAAGGGCTTTCAGGTAAGGTTTGCCTCTTTGCGGATGATACCAAAATCTGCAATAGAGTAGACACCCAGGAAGGGGTAGATAACATGAGGAGGGATCTAGCTAAACTTGAAGAATGGTCTAGAATTTGGCAGCTGGGATTTAATGTTAAAAAATGTAAGGTCATGCATTTGGGCTGCAGCAATCCAAGGGAGCAATATAGTATAGGGGGTGAAGTACTTTTGTCCACTAAAGAAGAGCGGGACCTAGGCGTGGTTGTGTCTGATGATCTTAAAGTACCTAAACAGGTAGAAAAGGTGACGGCAAAAGCTAGAAGGATGCTTGGGTGCATACAGAGAGGAATGGCTAGCAGAAAAAAGGAGGTGATAATGCCTCTGTATAAGTCTTTGGTGCGACCTCATTTGGAGTATAGTGTGCAATTCTGGAGACCGCACCTTCAAAAGGATGTGAACAGGATGGAGTTGTTGCAGAGGGTGGCTAGTAAAATGATTAGTGGTCTTCATTATAAAGCATATGAGGACAGACTGAAGGATCTTAATATTGTCGTCAGCACTCCCTAGTGACCAGTGGCTGTAAGGGTAGGCTGAGCATTTTTATTGTTTCAAGGGCTCTTTAAGGCCAAGTGCAGGTTGGTCTTTGTAGTCCAGCTCCTTGTGTGAACAAATTGTATAAGCCAAATAGAGGGTATTAAGGCTTTTATTTCCCCTTTAACGCAAAGGCTCAGTAAGGCACAGAAATAAAGAAAGTCCTTTCTTTCAGGGTTTCACCAAACATAAGCAAGAAGAAAAATTGTTACAAGTTTCACAGTTGATTGGAGAGATTAACTGAAAGATTCTCTTACTTCAGAGCAACTTAAATAAGCAAAACAGTTCTCTGGCACTTAGCACAATACATGAGCATTCTCAAAGCAAAATGGTCTGTTCAATTCACAGTTCTGCTAATGACTCAAGGCTGCTAGCAATACACAAGGTACAATCCATAAATTCATCTGGAGGCATGGGAATAGGGTTCTCTAGGTCTATTTCCATGGACTCTGGGTCACTGGCCTCTCCCTCTGAATTGGGTGCCTCCCTTGCTGCTATACTTTCCCAGACTCTGTCTCTGTTTGCTTGTTTCCAATAGGGCTGTTCTAAGGCTCCCAAACAAACATGGCCTGTTCTTCTGCCCTTAAATACTGGTTTGTAAAGCTCTGACTTGTTTCCTTTTCTCCTGCACTGAGCATCTGTTTCACCAGAGCTTCTAGGAGATAAACTTTCTTTTATAAATGAAGTGGCACCATACCTGGGCTTCCTCCTGTAGCAGGTATAACTGGAGCTTTCTCTCTGAGGCACCTCTCTCTGGAAACAGGCTTTCTCTTGGAACCTTCTGAGCAGTGCTTTACCTTTCTGTAGTTCAGGAAAACCTGGTGAGGAATCCGGATTTCCTTGCTTCTGGGTAAAGGTAGCTCTGCTATCAGAACCTTTCCTTCTTGTACCTCTTAATCCTGATTCAGACTCCTCCGGTAAGCGTAGGCCTCTCTCAAAGCATGGCTTTCTCCTCCCAAGCTCTTTGCCTCTGTGGTCCTCTGCTACCGAGTCTCTCTCCAGACTGACTCTCCTTGAGCTGTCTTTCTTTCTGACTTTCTCTGCTCCTTTTCCAGCACTTACTATTCTGGGCGTTCTGCTTGATCCAGCTACGCTGCTTGGGCTGGAGGTGTCACTCCTTCCGTCTGAAGTGCTTCTCCTGGCAGGCTCTCTCTGGACTGTCCCTCTCTGGACTGCTTTTCTCCAGACTGCTTCCCTCTGGACCAGTTCCTTCTGCTGGCCTGTTTCCTCTGTACCGGTTCCTTCTGCTGGCCTGCTTTTCTCTGGACCAGTTCCTCCTGCTGGCCGGCTTTCCTCTGGACCAGTTCCTCCTGCTGGCCCGCTTTCCTCTGGACCAGTTCCTCCTGCTGGCCCGTTTTCCTCTGGACCAGTTCCTCCTGCTGGCCTGCCTTCCTCTGAACTGCCTTTCTCTTATAAAGGCATTCTACCTTTGAGTTTCCCGGGCTTGTCGTCAGGTGCAGCTGATTAGCTCTTACATAATCAGTGGCTGGGTGTGTTAACTCAGCCTCAGTAGTTTTGCTCCTGCTCCCTCTAGCTGGGCTGCAAGGTAATTGCATCCTCTGCACATCAACAGCTCTGTTAAAGACAGGATTTTTTTCTAAGTCTGCACTCTCAGTAGCTTCAGCTTCATGACAATATGTACACCTTAGAGGAAAGGCGGGATAGAGGTGATATGATTGAGATGTTTAAATACCTCCGTGGCATAAATGTTCAGGGAGAGAGCCTCTTTCAATTGAAAGCAAGTTCCTACGCATTTGTACTTTATTATTTTTTGGGGCTAGCGCAGCATTTGAAATGATATTATTCCAATATTCTATGGCTTTATCCAGTTCAGTGCAATTTTGTTGCAATTGTGGAACATTGTCTCTAAGAAAATCCTCTTTATGGAAAGCTCTAAATTTTCTAGTCTTGTAATCATCTTTTAAGTTGTTAGAGGATGTTTGTAGTTGCAAGGTAAATGAGATAATATAATGATCAGACCAAGGTATTGGAGTAGTTTTTGGGACTGTAATTTGGTTTTGTGAAAAGAGTTGTTCAGGGCAAAAAATTAGATCAGGAGTGGTTCCATGTTAGTGTGTAGGCTGGTTAATGATCTGTTGATAACCTAAAGATTTCACTGCTTTTAAGAAGGATCTGTACTCATTAGAAGGTGATGATGATAGATTGTAATCTCCTAATGTAATTAGCGGTTTAATTTGAGAGCTATAAGTGCAAATTAATTCTAAAATTGTTGAGAAGTGATCTTTAGCAGCATTAGGTGGTCTATATGTGAGGCAAACATTGAGGTGGTGTTTTGATATAATAATTGAAGCTGTTTCAGTTGAATTGTTAGTTGTAATAGATTTAAACTTAAAGATTGTTTTTGTTAATATTAAGATTCCTCCTTTTTTATGTTCTCTGACATTTTGGGAATCGGCAACCCTTCTCCATGAGGCACTGGGCGTATGGAATGTTTGGATATTGCACGGTCCACTTACTCTTTCTGCATATGCCTTTCTGAATTGGAGGAACTATACAGAAGTAGCAATTGCTGACATGATCTGTGGGCTCTCTCTAGATCAGCGGTTCTCAACCTGTGGGTCGTGACCCCCACGGGGGTCGCCACAGGATTTAGCACGGGTCGCCTCGCCTCACCTCACTCCGCCGTTAAAAAAAGCACCCAAGTTTCTGCTGCTGCCGAGTCTGCTTCTCAGCAGCGGCAAACTCACCGCCTCCCAGTCCCTTCTAATGCAGCCGCAGCTCCCTGCCTCTTAGGGAACTGTGGCTGTGCCAGTAAAACCGTTGCAGAGCCTTCCTGTCTCTTGACGGGCTCTGTGCAGCATTGTCCCGCCTCCAAAGGAAGTTGTTTACCACTTCCTTGGGAGGCGGGACAATGCTGCCCGGGGCCCGTCGAGAGACGGGAAGGCTCCGCAACGGTTTCACAGGTCTAGCTGCGGTTCCCTAAGAGACAGGGAGCTGCGGCTGTAGAAGAACAGCAGGGCAGCAGCAGGTAGACAGGGAGAGGGGAGGAGGGGGCAGGGAACCTGAAATGGGGCTGACATAGAGGGAGGGATGGATGGATGGATGGAGGGAGGGAGGGAGGGGTCTGACATGGAGAGAGGGAGGGACTGACATGAATGGAGGGAGGGGGGGCTGACATTGATGGATGGAGGGAGCGGGCTGACATGGACAGAGAGGGCTGACATGGAGGGATGGAGGGAGGGAGGGAGGGGGCTGACATGGAGAGAGGGGCTGACATGGATGGAGGGAAGGAGGGAGGGGCTGACATGGATGGAGGGAAGGAGGGAGGCTGACATTGATGGATGGATGGAGGGAGGGAGGGGGGCTGACATGGACAAAGGGAAGAGACAGGGGGACATACTGTACAGATGGGCAATAAATGCTGGACAGAGGGAAGAGACAGTGCGGGTTAGGATTATAATGGGCAGATGGGGGGGGGCTAGGACTGGTAATGGGTTGATTAGGGAAGGCTAGGACTGGGAATGGACTGATCGGGGGGGGGGGGGTTGGGACCAATGTTCCCTCTAATTTTCTGTAGACTGTGCGCATAAAATATCAGCTGTGCAACTTTTGAAGGAAGGTTAATTTTTTGTGCACCACATAACGACACTCGGAGTTATATACTTTAAAATTTTACTACACGTCAGAATACAGTATGTACACCACATTGATTGCACTAGAAAATATTGTAGAACTTGTGAAAACCGTAAATACGCAACAACTTTTAAATTTTAAGACGTCTGTGTTGTTTTCTATCAGGATCAAAACTGTAATTTTTGTGCGCTCTGTTATAAAGTATGTGCGCTCGCTCGGCGAGGTGTGTGCGCGCGCACACGCGCACAGCTTAGAGGGAACAGTGGTTGGGACTGGTAATGTGCTGATAGGGGCATAGGACTGGTAATGGACTGATGGGGGGCTAGCACTGGAAATGAGCTGATCGGGGAGGTTAGGACTGGAAATGGGCTGATGGGGGGAAGGACTGGTAATTGGCTGATTAGGGGAGCCTAGCACTGGTAATGGGGTTGAGGAGGGACTAGCACTGGAAATGAGCTGATTAGGGGAGGTTAGCACTGGTAATGGGGTTCAGGAGGGACTAGCACTGGAAATGAGCTGATTAGGGGAGGCTAGCACTGGTAATGGGGTTGAGGAGGGACTAGCACTGGAAATGAGCTGATTAGAGGAGGCTAGTACTGGTAATGAGCTGATGGGGGGTAGGACTGGTATTGGGATGATTAGCAGAGGCTAGCACTGGTAATGGGGTTGAGGGGGGACTAGCACTGGAAGTGAGCTGATTGGGGGGCTTCAACTGGGAATGGGATGATTGTGGGGAGGGGAGGATAGAGCTGCTGGCCCTGGAAAAAAAACTGGGGGCTAAGGCTACAAATGGGCTGATACGAGGGGATGGGAGAATGGAACTGGAAGGGAGGGGATCTGAGAGGGGCTGCCATGGTATTTGTACTAAAAGGGACTGGCCAGTGGGGAAGGAGGGGGACTGGAAGGGGATGGACACCAGTGGCAGTCATGGGAATGCAAGGTGACATTGGAAGGTACTGAGAGTGAGGACTGGAAAGGTGCTGATACTGGGGAGGGTTTCTGGGACTGGAAATAGGCTGATGGAAAGATGTGAAGAAAACGAAAGAAGAGATAAGAAACGGCAGATGGACCATAGACCACAGAAAGAGAGCTACGAGAAGACAGGAAAGCAGAAGCCTCAAATCGGGACCAGCATGATCAGAGAATAAATTGGTCAGACATTTTTTGCTTCGGTCTTTACTGAGGAAGATGTAGGGATGTTACCCATGACTGAAGTGGTATTTAAAGGTACGGAAGAATTGAAGGAAATATCGATACATTGGGAAGATGTATTACAACTATTAGATAAACTAAAGAGTAGCAAATCACCAGCGCCGGATGGTATACATCCAAGGGTGTTGAAAGAACTGAAATATGAGATTGCAGACCTGCTATTAGTAATCTGTGAACTATCATTAAAATCATCTCTAATACCTGAAGATTGGAGGATCGCCAATGTAACACCAATTTTTCAAAAGGGTTCCAAGGGTGATCCGGGAAACTACAGACCGGTGAGCCTCACGTCAGTACCTGGAAAAATGGTAGAAACCATCGTAAAGAATAAAATTACTCAGCATGTAGATAGTCACAACCTAATGGGAGACAGCCAACATGGCTTTAGACAAGTAAGATCTTGTCTTACTAATCTGTTATGTTTTTTTGAAAGTGTGAATAAACAGGTGGACAAAGGTGAGTCGGTTGATATAGTGTATCTGGACTTTCAGAAAGCCTTTGACAAGGTCCCTCATCAGAGACTTTTGGCAAAACTAATGAGTCATAGGATAGGAGGCAGTGTACTACTGTGGATCAAGAACTGGTTAAAAGATAGAAAGCAGAGGGTTGGACTAAATGGCCAATTTTCCCAATGGAGAAAGGTGAATAGTGGTGTACCCCAGGGATCTGTACTGGGTCTGCTGCTTTTTGACATATTCATAAATGACCTGGAAAGTGGAATAACGAGTGAGGTTATCAAATTTGCAGATGACACAAAACTATTTAAAGTTGTTAAAACCCAAGAGGATTGTGGAAAATTGCAAGAGGATCTTGATAAATTAGAAGACTGGGCATCAAAATGGCAGATGAAATTTAATGTGGACAAGTGCAAAGTTATGTACCTAGGGAAGAACAACCCAAACTATGGTTACATGATGCAAGGTTCCACATTAGGAACCATTACCCAGGAAAATGATTTAGGCGTCATTGTGGATAACATGTTAAAACCCTCGGCCCAGTGTGCAGTGGCAGTCAAGAGAGCAAATAGAATGCTAGGTATCATAAGGAAAGGAATGGAAAATAAAACAAAAGATTATAATGCCTCTATATCGTTCCATAGTGAGACCGCACCTTGAATATTGTGTGCAATTCTGGTTGCCGTATCTTAAAAAGGATGTAGAGTTATTAGAAAAGGTTCAGAGAAGAGCCACGAAAATGGTAAAGGGGATAGAAGGATACTCCTATGAAGAAAGGCTAAAAAGGTTAGGGCTCTTTAACCTGGAAAAGATATGGCTGAGGGGAGATATGATAGAAGTCTATAAATTAATGAACGGAGTGGAACAGGTAAACGTAGATCGATTGTTTACCTTATCAGAATATAGAAAGACTAGGGGACATGCAATGAAGCTACAGGGTAAACTATTTAAGACTAATAAAAGAAAATATTTTTTCACTCAACGTGTAATTAAACTCTGGAATTTATTACCGGAGGATGTAGTAAAGGCTGTTAGTGTAGCTGGGTTTAAAAAAAGGTTTGGACAAGTTCCTGGAGGAAAGGTCCTTAAACAATTATTAAGAAGGGACCCAGGATATCAATGCTTGACCCAGTACAAGCATTGTGGAACCTGTGTCCCTTGGGGAAACTGCTAGGTACGTATGACCTAGATTGGCCACTGTTGGAAACAGGATACTGGGCTTGATGGACCTTGGTCTGACCCAGTATGGCATATCTTATGTTCTTATGTTCTTGACAAAGGTAGACAAAATAAATTTTGTTTCATATTAGTGATTTGACTACAAAATCATCATAATTTTGAAATCAAATAATGTTACTTGTTATTGTGATTAATTATTGTGGTTCAAATAAGTAAATTTTATAAATAAAAACATATTGCAAAGGCCTATAATATATTAATAATTCAACAAATGATTACAGTGACAATGCATTAACGGTAAAGGAAGAGAGACGCATTTGATTTTATCATTGGGGGTCACTACAAGTTGACCAATGGTAAAAGGGGTCACGATATAAAAAAGGTTGAGAACCACTGCTCTAGATCATTGGAACTACAAAAGACATTGATTGCCTTTTCCCATTCATCCACTGCCTGAGATTTGTTGCACATTTATTGCAGCATATGTGTGACGCCCAACTCTTATCCTGATCTCCTATTCTGCAGCCAAAATATAAGTTGTAGACTTTCTTAACTGCCACAGTCATATTCCGTTTTTGTGATGTAAAAGTCACTTCACCACAAACATAGCAGAAATTATCTGCATTATTAACACAAGTATGATACATCGCCGAATACACTGTGATTGACCTATCGACATCAAATAATGCAAAATAATTAATTTTTAATTTTTCTGTGACTAATACACCTTAAGATTTATACTGTCAAGTGATTCAAATTTAAATACTGATTGCATCATCTGGTTTTGGACAGATATTTCTATTGGTTGCAATTAGAGATTACGCAATCTCACGCAAATGTTGCTTAATACACAGTTAATGGCTCCTAATGACTAATTAATAGCATATATCTTAGCAACTAGACCTAATCAGCCATTTTCATTCTGATTTCTGTGTTCAGCAGCCTTAAATTAGCTAGAACAGCTGCTTTCGTGGCTGAATGAAGTGAAAATGGAACTTCATCAGAACTCCATGCAGGTATCATGCCTGAATACAGCACAGACAGCTGATGAGTGGATATTTATCACAACTACATGCATAGGCACCCTGTATAAGCAGTTTGGGGAGGTGAAGCCTTCCAATGCCCAAACCACAATCTTCCACTTTTGCCCCACAATTTGGGGCAAAAATGACTTTGTCCCTTCTTCTATGCCATGGCCACTTCTTAGGATCTGTTATTTCCGGGCTGAGGCAGCGGTGAAAAAGCACTTGGTGTGGGGCCACTGACTCTGTCTGTGCTGCTGCAAGCTCTGCTGGTCCCGCCCCCTCTGAAAATGTTTCCTGTTGTTGAGGGGGTCAGACCAGAAGAACTAGTAGTAGCAGTGCAGAGTCATCACGTCTGTGCCTGTTTTATGTTTTTTGCTGCTGTCACTGCTTGGAAGCAGCAGAGGTGGTTGGGGGAGGATGTTTGAAGGAACATGTTGGGCTAGGCGGGGGAGGGGTGAGGAGATGCTGGACATGGGGAGGGCAGAAAGACAAGGGACATGCTAGGCACAGGGGTGGGAGTAGGGAAACATCACAATGCTGTACGAAGGTGGAGGGGGAAGGGAAGAGATACTGGAAGGAAAGGGTAGAGATACTGGAAGGGAAGGGAAGAGATACTGGAAGGAAAGGGTAGAGATACTGGAAGGGAAGGGAAGAGATACTGGAAGGAAAGGGTAGAGATACTGGAAGGGAAGGGAAGAGATACTGGAAGGGAAGGGAAGAGATACTGGAAGGAAAGGGTAGAGATACTGGAAGGGAAGGGAAGAGATACTGGAAGGAAAGGGTAGAGATACTGGAAGGAAAGGGAAGAGATACTGGAAGGAAAGGGTAGAGATACTGGAAGGGAAGGGAAGAAATACTGGAAGGAAAGGGTAGAGATACTGGAAGAGAAGGGAAGAGATACTGGAAGGAAAGTGTAGAGATACTGGAAGGGAAGGGAAGAGATACTGGAAGGAAAGGGTAGAGATACTGGAAGGAAAGGGAAGAGATACTGGAAGGAAAGGGTAGAGATACTGGAAGGAAAGGGAAGAGATACTGGAAGGGAAGGGAAGAGATACTGGAAGGAAAGGGTAGAGATACTGGAAGGAAAGGGTAAAGATACTGGAAGGAAAGGGAAGAGATACTGGAAGGAAAGGGTAGAGATACTGGAAGGGAAGGGAAGAGATACTGGAAGGAAAGGGAAGAGATACTGGAAGGAAAGGGTAGAGATACTGGAAGGGAAGGGAAGAGATACTGGAAGGAAAGGGTAGAGATACTGGAAGGGAAGGGAAGAGATACTGGAAGGAAAGGGTAGAGATACTGGAAGGAAAGGATAGAGATACTGGAAGGGAAGGGAAGAGATACTGGAAGGAAAGGGAAGAGATACTGGAAGGGAAGGGAAGAGATACTGGAAGGAAAGGGTAGAGATACTGGAAGGAAAGGGAAGAGATACTGGAAGGAAAGGGTAGAGAGAGAAGAGAACATGGAGGTGCTGGATAGAAGGAGTAGAGAGAAGAAATATTGGATGGGGGACAGAGAGAAAAGGGAGGATTAGTGAAAGATTTTGGAATAAAAGGAAGGGAAATAGGAGGACCAGAGTGAGGAAAAGAGATGGAAAGCAGTAGGAAGATGCAGGTAAAAGAGGGAAACTGAGGACCGGATAGTAGGAATGAATGAGAGTGGCTAGAGAGGCAACAAAATAAATGGAAGAAAGCTGAAAATAAAGCTCAGTGTCAAAGATGGATGTAGAGTAGGACATGAAGAAGACAGGAGGAGAGAGAAAAATGACAAATGGACAGAAGCCCCTGGAAAGAGAGCTAAGAGAAGGCAGAGAAAAGCAGAAACCAGAGACTTGGACCAACATGAGTGGAAAACTTAAATGGCCAGACAACAAAGGTAGAAAAAATAATTTTATTTTTAGTTTTTTGATTGGAATATGTCAGCTTTTGAAATTTACATTGCCATCTTGATATTTTGCACAGTTTATGGGGAAATGCATCACTGTGTCTATTTCTCTGCTGCTGTACTACATGAAGAATCTGGCTTCTTGGGGTTTGAGTTTAATTTTTGTCTACATATTTCTACTTTTACTTTGTAGTTACTTATTCTATACTTGGTGTGGGTTTATCTGTGTTCTACATATGTAAATGACACCCTGGTATTCTATTAGCATTGAATGTCTGTGTAGGATCAATCTGAACTAATCTGACTTGTTTATTTTTCCCACTTGGTGTATCAATGTTCTCATGGTCACTACAGTGTTTTTGAATGCTGTCTATCCTTCCTTGGGCCCTTATTATCTGACTCCTGGAAGTTATACTACTAGGTGAATTCTAAACAACTGCGCAATGCAGAATTTGTGCCGAATTCCCCATCTGTGCAGAATTCTGCATAGGCACCAGTGAGCCAGACAGTAAGATAAGATCAGGTGCACAAGCTTTAAGAGTGCCTGATCCCGCTTCACTGTTAGTAGTAACACAGCTGCAGAAGCACTTCTATTTGCTCCCGCAGCTGTGTTGCTGCGATTGGGCTGCTAGTGAGTCAGGCTGTGGGGCTGACTGGGAGCAGGAGAACATAAGAAATGCTATGCTGGGTCAGACTAAGGTCCATCGAACCCAGTATCCTGTTTCCAACAGGGGCCATTCCAGGTCACAAGTTCCTGAGAGGTCCCCAAAATAACCCCACACAGGTTCCCTAATGCTTGTATTGGGCCAAGCAGTGGATTAACTGGGTCCTCTTTAATAATGGTTTATGGACCTTTCCTCTAGAAACTTGTCCAAACCTTTTCTAAATCCAGCGACACTAACAGCTTTTACTACATCCTCCGGTAATGAATTCCAGAGATTGATTATGTGTTGAGTGAAAAAATATTTTCTTTTATTACTCTAAAACGGGTTACATTGTAGCTTCATTGCATGTCCCCTAATCTTTCTACTTTTTGATAGTGTAAACAACCAATCTATGTTTACCCGTTGCACTCCATTCATTAATTTATAGACCTCCATCATATCTCCCCTCAGTTGACTCTTTTCCAAGTTGAAGAGCCCCAACCTTTTAAACCTCTCCTTATAGGGGTATCCTTTCATCCCTTTTACCATTTTTGTCAATGTTCTTTGTACCTTTTCTAATTTTGCTATATCCTTTTTAAAATATGGCGACCAGAACTGCACACAAAATTCAAGGTGCGGTCGCACCATAGAATGATTCAGAGGCATTATAATATTCTTAGTTTTATTCTCCATTCCTTTCCTTATGATTCCTAGAATTCTATTTGCTCTCTTGGCCACTGCCGTACACTGGGTTTCAATGTATTATCCATGATGATGGTTAGGTCCTTTTCCTGAGTGGTGATTTCTAATGTGGAACCTTGCATCGTGTAACCATAGTTTGGGTTGTTCTTTCCTAGGTGCATAACTTGGCACTTGTCCACATTAAATTTCATCTGCCATTTGGATGTCCAGTCTTCCACTTTTATCAAGGTACTCTTGCAATTTTTCACAATCCCCTTGTGTTTTAACAACTTTGAATAATTTTGTGTCATCTGCAAATTTGATCATTCCCATTTCCAGGTTATTTATGAATACATTAAAAAGCAGCAGGCACATTTGACCATTCAGCCTTACTCTCTGCTATCTTTTAACCAGTTCCTGATCCACAAAAGCACACTGCTTCCTATCCCATGACTTTTTAAATTTCGCCAAGAATCTTTCATGAGGGACCTTGTCAAAGGCTTTCTGAAAAACTAGATACACTCACCTTTGTCTACCTGTTTATTCACACCTTGAAAAAAATATAACAGATTCGTAAAACAAGATCTTCCTTGGCTAAATCCATGTTGTCTTTCCCCATTAAACCATGACTATCTATATGTTCAGTAATTTTATTCTTTATAATGGTTTCTACCATTTTGCCTGGTTCTGATGTCAGGCTCACTGGACTTTTGTTTTCCTGGCTCACTCCTGAAACCCTTTTCAAAAATTGTTGTTACATTGGCCATTCTCCAATCTTCAAGTACTACAGATGATTTTAATGATAGTTCACAGGTTACTAATAGTAAGTCTGCAATCTCATATTTCAGTTCATTCAACATCCTTGGATGTGTACCATCCAGTCCAGGTGATTTGCTACCTCTTCAGTTTTTCTAATAGTTGCAATATATCTTCCCAGATTACTAATATTTTTTTCAATTCTTCCAATATATCACCTTTAAATACCCTTTCAGGCATGGGTAACTTCTGTACATTTTCTTCAATAAAAACCGATGCAAAGAATTCATTCAGTCTCTCTGCTATGGCCTTGTCCTCCTTAGTGCCCCTTTCACCCCTCAATCATCCAATGGTCCAACTGACTCTCTCACAGGTGTTTTGCAAAGAATATACTTGAAAAAGTTTTTATTATGCATTTTTGTTTCTCTGGCAAGCTTATTTTTAAATCTCTCTTTATCTGCCTTATCAATGCCTTGCATCTAATTCTGACCGCTGGACTCACGAGCTTCCCTGGACCAGATTCTGCTCGTGGAAGGAAGCAGGAACTACAAACTCCTCCTGCTCTCCCCTTCTGAGCCAATCGGGAAGCCAGCAGGACTAAAGAAAAGCAGAGCACGCCCCAGGCATGCCTGCGCCTGGTGGGCCGGCCCCTGAGGGCCTCGTCAGAGGGCCCTTTGGCGTGGCCTTAAGGCGTGGACCTGAGGTGACTAAATTAACAACTACGTCCCGAATATAATTCCTACTTACCCACTCCACAAAACCAGGATTTCAACAGGTAAGTTTTTGTTCCAAACTGCAAAGCTATATTATTAGCATCAACATTGTACCTTACTTTGTTTCCAGCTTTTGCAACAATGTACATTCGGTCTTGTTCCTAACTTGACCTAACAGTCCACTTCCAGATCTCTACAAGTTACTGCTTTTTCCACCTGACCGCAAGCCCTCCCCTCAATCGTCGTACTCTGCACTAACTCTGTTTCCTCAATTGCATCTTCAGTTGCTGCACTCTGCATTTCCCCTCCCCCTCAATACAACCCATTTGGTTAGCAATCTCCACCTCTCTTCACTTACATGCCTTACAGAATTTAATATATCCCTCACTCAATCCTCTTCTCTTACCCCGTTCTCAATATCCCGTACTTGACAAAATTGGCCGGCCTCACTCCTGTCCAAGAAAATTCTCCTAACATGGAGTACAAGACCTTGTTTGCCTTTATCATGCTGCTTACATTATTACTCTGCTATCAAACAAATGCCTACACTCAACAATTTAATGCAAACCACCCTCTTACTATACCCATCATTTCAACGCGCTCCAGACATGAACCCAGTCACTTACATAAAAACATTCATCACGCGAATAAGCATAGAACTCACAGTAGACGAATACACATTAACCTAACATCCAATATCCAAACTTCACATCCATCAGTAAAATCCTCCCCTATTAAACTAATGCTGATTAACACAAGATCCATCAGAAATAAAATCCCTGTTATCACAGATCTCATCAAAGATGATCTCCCAGACTTCCTAGGCATAACTGAAACATGGCTTTCAGAATCAGATAACACTTTGCTAAATCAACTCAAAATTGATGGCTATGAGATTTTTAACTGCCATAGGGGTAAACAAAGAGGAAGGGGGAGTCCTTATAATCTGTAAACCAAAAATATTAAACAAACCTAAGCACAGCCTCCAACACAGAAGTAATAGATATCCTGTAAACAGAAAATAAAAACTTTGCCTTATGCTTACTATACAGTCTCTCTCTCCTGACCATGAGAATCTGGATTCAGTATTGGAATCTGTATGCTTTACCCCGCTCAAGAAACCACTCATCATTTTGGGTGACTTCAGTCAGCCTTCTCTCAACACACATCATGCTGCCTCATTCATTGATGCTATGGCAGACATGGGTTACTCACAGATCATAAATTCACCCACTCATATAAAAGGAAATGCTTTAGATCTTGCATTCCTCCCTCTAAAATCTCTAGCCCTCCATTGAGTGCCTCATCTGAAACAAGTTCCCTGGTCAGCCATTATACAATTAGCTTCAACATACTATCAACACATACCCCACCAATCCTAAATACAAAGCTACCCACTAACCGATTCAAACAATTCAATAAGAAAGATTTCCTAAATGATATTCTTCCTAAGTTAAACTCTATCCAACCTGACCTAAATTCCTCCCTTCTCAACTGGTACACCTCTATTCATGATGCAGCCATCACAAAACATAATCATATAAAGCCTACCCGAAGACCATCAGAAAAATGGTTCACCCAGGCTCTTGCTAATACTAACAAGCAACTAAGAAAATGTGAATATAAATGGAGGCACAACAAAATCCTAGAAAACAAGAACTTATATTTGTCCACCTTGAACTCTTATAAGAAAGCCATTAATAAAGCAAAAAAAAAAAAAAAGGACTATCATACGAAAAAGCTAACCAACTCCCTTAACCGCCCATGGGAACTCTTCGATATGGTTCAATCCTTGACTAACACATCACAGCACAATCCTAACCCATCTAATATAAGTGTCCAAACCTTAGCTAACTATTTTCAAGAAAAACTCAAAAATAAAAACACCACAGACTTACCAATTCATGAAAACCAAACTACAATTATCAACACATGGCACACTTTCAGCAGCATCGATCAAAAACAGCTCCTAAATACCATTACTAGAATCAACACTACGACATCCTCGCTCGATCCCTGTCCAGTTTTGTGGATTAAGGCAACAAAATCAGAGCTTTTACCACACCTCCTACAAATAGTCAATCAATCCCTTCATCAAGGCACCATGCCGAATGAACTCAAACATTCCATGATCCGTCCAGTTCTAAAGAACAAATCCCTCGACAGGTTTGACCCCACATCGTAGAAGCCTATTGCCAGTATACCATTTTTAGCCAAAATAATTGAGAAAACTGTCCAAAACCAATTGCAGAACTTTATAAACTTCAGTGCTCCCCTCGATGATCAGCAATTTGGATTCCGTCCTTTTCACGGTGTTGAATCCCTTCTACTAGTTCTCTTTGACACCCTAATACATGGTACAGATGACATAAAACACTCATTCATGCTCAACTTTCTTGATATAAGTTCTGCCTTTGATAATATTAACTATGACATATTACTTACCAGGTTGACACATATTGTAATCACAGGTACAACCCTCCAATGGTTTCAATCATATATCTCAAATCGTACACAAGATCTTCTAGGACATGAAACCTCCAATATTTTCAAAAAGGAGCAAGAAATACCACAGGGCTCTGCCCTATCAGCCCTTCTATTTAACCTATATTTACAACCCATTTGTAAGATATTCAAGATATTCAAAGTATATTACCACATATATGCGGATGATATTATGTTATATCTCCCCATGGAAAACCTAGTCACAGTCCAATACTTAATTGAATCCTGTATCACTGAAGCACAAACCTGGCTAACTTCAAATATCTGTCCATTAATTTCAGAAAAATTGAAGTGCTATTCATCTCATGAAATTTAAATTGTACCACCCCCCACCCCCCCAAACAATCAAAATAAACAATATTATCTTCCCAGTTAAAAAATAAGTTATCTCGGTATCTTATTAGATCAAACTTTATCCCTGACGTTCCACATTAAACAATTAACTAAAATTATATACTTCAAACTAAGAACACTACAGCACCTCAGGCTACTTCTTGATATGCACAACTTCAGATCTGTAGTACATACATTCATCACACCCCATTTCGATTTTTGCAATAGCCTCCTACACGGTATTCCAAAAAAGTATCTGAAGCAGCTCCAAACTGCACAAAATGTCACTGCCAGGATTATATATAAAGCGCACCTGTCCGACCACATAACACCAATATTGTATGACCTACACTGGTTACCAGTTTCAAGCAGAATCAAATATAAAATGCTTATGACTACATTTAAGATGGAAAATAAAATTGCTCCATCTTACCTCTCGACATTAATCTCCCACGCCACAAATACGAGATCTAGGAGAGAACATTCACAGAAGACACTAGCGATTCCACCCACCTTTCGAAAATCAAAGCAAATCACTACCAACCATGCCTTTTCATTCGCTGCTCCCATATTATGGAATGCCCTCCCAGATTCCCTACGCTCCACCACAGACTTGCAAACATTTAGAAAAGGCATATAAACCTACCCATTTATCATTTTGGAGACAATACTGGAGTGAATGACTCCTCCCACGAGCCATCACAAAACTAACCCTCCCCAGAAGAATCATCTATTATGGAGAAACTTACAGATTCTGTTTGTAAATAGTTATTGTTCTTAGTTCTATGTACATTGTGCTGACTTCCATTGGAGTCACAGACTGTTAAGATGTGTTCTATATATTACTGTTGTTTTATTGTAAACCGCCCTTGATTGCAGGAAGAAACACCAAATAAATAAATAAATAAAAACTTGCCAGTGCTTATGTTATTTCCAGTTTTCATCATTTTGCTCTTTTTTACATTTCCTGAAAGAAGATTTTTTTGGCTACAACAGCCTCTCTGACCTCACCTTTAAACCATGCTGGCAGTGTTTTTGCCTTCCTTCCACATTTCTTAAAGCATGGAATACATATGATCTGGACTTTCAAGATAGTATTTTTAAACAACATCCATGTTTGATGTAAATCTTTAACCTTTGCAGCTGCTCCTTTTAGTATTTTCTTAACTATTTTCCTCATTTTATCATAGTCTCCCATTTGAAAGTTAGAAGGTAATGCTGTGGATTTCCTTGCCATCCTTCCATTTATTAAATCAAATACAATCATGCTATGATCACTATTGCCAAATGGCCTAACACCCTTATCCCTTGAACCACATCCTGTGTTCACTAAGGATTAGGTCCAAAATAGCATCCCTTCTTAATCAATTCATGAACCAGCTGCTCTAAGAAGCAGTCATTTATTTCATCTAGAAACTTTATCTCCTGCTGTGACACTGACCCAGTCGATAACGGCATAATTGAAATCACCCATTACTACTGTCTTGTAACTTTTGTTAACAGTCCTGATTTCTTTTAACATTTCATCATCCATCTGCTCAATCTGGCCAAGTGGTTGGTAATACACCCCGACTGCCATCGCCTTCCCCTTTTTACATTGGATTTCTATTCATAGAGATTCTACAGTGTATTTTGTTTCCTGCAAAACTTAATCCTATGTGACTCAATGCCCTCTCTAACATAGAGCGCAGTCCCTCTATCAATTTGATCTACCCTATCATTGTGATATTCAGTAGTTTGTACTCAGGTATCACAGTGTCCCATTGGTTGTCCTCCTTTCACCATGTCTCTGAGATGCCAATCATATCTAACCTTTCATTTAGTGCTATATATTCTAGCTCTCCCATCTTATTTTTTAGACTTGAAGCATTTGCATACAGGCATTTTAGAGGTTGTATTTTAGTCATATTAATTGATCTGGGTAATTTGGAATCTTTAAGCTCTGCTTGCTCTGTACTTAAGGGCATCTGGGTTACTTTTATCTTTATTGGAATGTCTCTGTGGGGATCCCCTAACTTCCCTCTTTTGCTAATATCCTTCAAGGATACATCCTTTCAAACCAAGTGCTCTTGGGCTACTGTCAGATTTCCCCCTTTTATCTAATTTAAAAGCTGCTTTATCTCCTTTTTAAAGGTTAATGCCAGCAGCCTGGTTCCATCTCGGTTAAGGTGGAGACCATCCGTTTGGAAGAGCCCCTCCTTTCCCCAGAACGTTCCTCAGTTCCTAACAAATCCAAACCCCTCTTCCTTGCACCATCGTCTTGTCCATGCATTGAGACTCCGGAGCTCTGCCTGCCTTTTGGGTCCTGCGCATGGAACAGGAAGCATTTCAGAGAACGCTACCTTGGAATTTCTGTATTTCAACTTCCTACCTAAAAGCCTAAATTTAGCCTCCAGAACCTCCCTCCCACACCTTCCTATGCCATTGGTACCAAGACAGCAGGAGAAGAGCTGCTGGTGAGATGGGGGGGGTTGCTGGAGGCAGGCAAAGGGTTGATGGTGAGTGAGGGGATTGCTGGGAGCAGGAGAAGGGCTGTGGTGAGTGAAGAAGTGGCTGGAGGCAGAAGAAGGGCTGCTGGTGAATTGGGGAGGGGTGTTGCTGGGGGTAGGAGATGGGCTGCTGGTGAGTCAGGGGATGCTGAGGGTTGGAGATAGGCTTTTGATGAGTTGTGGAGGTTACTGGGAGCTGGAGATGGGCTGCTGGTGAATCAGGGGGTTGCTGTGGCTGGAGATGGGTTGCTGGTGAGTTGGGGGATGCTGGGGGTTGGAGATGGGCTGTTGATGAGTTGTGGAAGTTATTAGGAGCTGGAGCTGGGTTGCTGGTGAGTCAGTGTATGGCTCGGGTGCTAGAAGTTAGAGGGTGAGAAAACAAGGTACAAGGTAAGTTGGGGACAGAACTGTGATTGGAGCAAGAGAACTAAGAAGGAAAAGGGCAGGGGAAATGTCAGGTCTAGAGGGTGAATTCTCTGCAAAGATTTACTAATAAAACATGCAGAATTTTGCAGAATTTTCAAACACAGTGCTCAGAATTTTCAAAATGTTTGTGCAGAATTTTAATTTTTTTTTGGAGAGGATTCCCCCCTGGCGTAGAAGTTAGTGCTTTTATCGTATGTCAGAATTGCTCTCTAGGTCCTGAATGACCTTTGTAGGGTTTTGCATTACTTCACGATATGTCTGGTACTTGATTTTGGATTTGGATTTGTTTTTAGCTCCCACCTTCCTCAGTATTAGTTCAAAGCAAGTAACATTCAGGTACAGCAGGTATCTACCTGTCCCTGGAGGGTTTACAGTCTAAGCTTATACCTGAGGCAATGGAGGGTTAAGTGACTTGCCCAAGCTCACAAGGAGTGTCAGTGGAATCTGAACCTGGTTTCCCTGGTTCTCAGCCTGTTGCTCTCACTATTAGTGGCAGCCACACAGGTAATCTATATTCTAAGCATGTTTAGTTTATTGTTGAATCGCCAGCAGATCTGAGGCCTAATGGCCATTTGGCAACCTACCAAAAAAGCCTTCTAGGCACATCCTTCTATGGTTGCCAGTAACCCCAGGATTTCTGTTGCAGTGCTGCTGACCACCAGGGTTCACATTGCCATCGAGACGATGCTGAGTTGCGGACTGGGGCTCACTGATGGCCAGGTGGTAAAGCACCTGCAGATATTTCCAGAACGCTGCAAATGCTGTTCTGTGTTATATTTATTTATTTATTTTATTTTCTTATATACCGCACTCTTTAGCATCAGCGCAGTTTACATGGAACAAGGAACCACAATTAACAAATATCAGTTTTTACATAGAACAGGGAAGTACAACTTGGATAACTTAGGGAGACATGCAAAACAATTATTTACATATATAACAGTAAGCTTTGTGAATAGCTTATGATAAATTTACGGATAGGCACTAGGATACAAAGGTTTCTAGAGGAGGGGTGTGGCTATGGTGGATTATGATTGATCTGGTAGTATTGTATAAATAAGTAGTGCTTGAGTGCCTTCCTGAATTGTGCGAGATCGGTGATGGCTCGGATTTCTGGAGGCAGTGTATTCCAACACTTGGGAGCATAAAGACTGAAAGCTCTGTTGGATGTTGTTAGTCTGCATTTTGTTGATGCACTTGATATAATTAGGGTTTTTGCTGATGTGGATCTTCTGGATTTGTTGGGCGGAGTGGGCTGAAGTAGATTGACTAGTGTTGAAGCAGTTATGCTGTGGATGGCTTT
The DNA here is from genome assembly GCA_033557465.1 of Ichthyophis bannanicus. Lineage (NCBI taxonomy): Eukaryota > Metazoa > Chordata > Amphibia > Gymnophiona > Ichthyophiidae > Ichthyophis > Ichthyophis bannanicus. The sequence continues at coordinate 48,410,455 of CM066035.1, forward strand.
AAAGGTAAGTACTAGGGTCTTGAATAGTATTCTTCCGTGTGTTGGGAGCCAGTGGAGCTGCAATAAGATGGGTGTGATATGGTCATATATATTTTGAAGCATTATTTAGATTTTTGGACACATAACTCCAAGCGTATACAGTATGCACGATATCATCAGTAACAGAGGTACCTCGGAGGAGGCAGCAGGTGGCGCTGCACCAGAGCCACACAGTGAAGGGTCCTTCCCTGCTGTGTTCAGAAGTGCCTCTATTGTTCTTTTACTGCTGACAAAGGTGTTGCCCTCACCCAGGGACGGAGTAACCATTACACAAACTAGACAGTTGCCTAGGGCGGTGATTTCAGGTCACGGCAAGGAGCAGAGCATTCCAAGCTAACCAGTATGGCATTTCTTATGTTCTTAGGATAGCCAATGGGGGTGTAAAGCTTAAGGTCTGGCTAGGATGCCAACACCTTGTCCCAACTCTGGGGCTGGCACTGCCTCCACCCCAAAGATTTTAACTTGCCCCACCCCTACTCTGCCATAGCCCTGCCCTGATTGTGCCTCTCCCCAACCCCACCCACTTTATCCTCCCCAAACAGCTGATTTCCGTGCAGGTGAACGAGCAGTAAAAGCAGGACGTAGTGGCACCACAAGCCATTGGCATAGACTAGGGATAACTTACCTTTAGTGTAAACTTATCCGATTTTTTGGTAGGCAAAGCTGAGACATCTATCTGTGAGAAGAAGAAGAGGTGTCACTGGGTGGGTGCCCTCTGGGTGATTCCCCCCCCCCCCACACCCCCACCTCACACATGGCATAATTAACTTTCCTTCCTCCCCACCTACAACACCCCTAATATAATTATCTTCCTGTCCTCTCCATCGCCACTCTTACCCCCAGCATAACCATCTTCCTCCCCAGTCATCATCTGGTCTCTACCTGAGATTGCCTCCATTTGGTGAAGCCTGATGTACCTGGGTCTTACATCAGGCTTCATCTCAGACCCCTTTCAAATCCAGGCTAAAAACTGCTCCTGCTCTCCAACTGTGTGTTTACTTACCATTCCCCTAGACATATCCTAGTCCCGAGCTGCGGTGTTGTCTGTCTTGTAAGCCCTGATTGTAAGAGATCGTCTTTTACATGTCTCTGTACAGTGCCGTATATGCCTTGTAGCGCTATACAAATGATTAGTAGTAGTAGTAGTAGCATTGGGGTCACAGCACTTGTAACTTGCTACTGCAGTTTCTTCCTCTGCTAGCTTCCCTATGATGTCAGAACCACGTGGGTCTTGTAGTCTTGTGAAACGTGGCAATCCTAAGCAAGTCCATCTTCAAATGGAAGTCAGCTGAGGAGAGGACTGCAGCAATAGATCTGAAGTACAATTTGCCAACTTCTTCTATTGGTAGGACAGAATCACACAGGGAGTAGAGGGGAGGAGGAAGATGAGGACTTTATTCCAGGTTGGTCTAGCAATGAGCCAACCCCCTCTTCTCTCTGCCAGCAGCCCACATATTTCCCAGCATACCCAAGGCTCTGGGGTCCATTATGGATGCAGGATCTTGGCCCCAGTTGCCCATAGCATAATGACTCTAATGCCTGCTCCATCTACTTCTATTCAGTTGTCCCTCCCCCTGCCTCCCCTCCTCCGATCATCTTTCTCCCTGGTTGCAATACCCCCTTCTTTGCCTGTTCTAGGTCTACTGTCCCCTCCCCCTCACACTGCCATCTTGCTTCCAAGTTCCATCGCTCCTTCTCCACTAAAGACATTGAGCTCGGCCTCTGCAGGCTGCATTTCTGGACCTCCACATGCAGTGGTTGCAGCTCAGACATCTTCTACATTTAGCCAAATATATTTAAGCTGAGTGTGCTATTGAAAGTCTACCCCAGTGGCTTTACAATTCTTCCAGTGTGCTCTTTCTATCATGTGTTTATTGACTTTTGTAATGGATGCCAGAGTTAAGGTGACCACTGATATCATTTCTGTTAGCCAGCCAATCCTACTATATCTCCTCTCTGGATTCAAAACCAAATGACCTGTGATGTGGCACTAAATAACCGAGGGAAAGGGAAGGAATGGTCAACTTGGTGTGCTCTGAATTAGCCTATCAAACAGGCCCCTCAATTAGGCTATGGCTTAAAAGATAGACTGAGGGCACCAAGTAAAGACTTTATAGGCAGCTGAGGTCACTATGTGAAATCGTTACTGAAAACACGTATCATCATTACACACGCTAATGTCTTCCTGAGGCTACTTTTTGGAAGAAGCTTCGCTGGGAGTGATTTTGAACCCAATCTCCAGATCAGAGCTAACTCTCTGCAGCCCCCTGGTATTCCCAAGTACTTCATCCCAAGGATCTTGAGCCCTTTGTTCCATCTCATTTGTGCAACAAATTGTGTTTTTACCACGCAGCATTAAACTGTCTTAAGGAGTCATTATTCGGTCAGTGTTTAAGCTTCAGGGACCTGGGTGCTTTGGAATTTGTTTGAAGTGCCCCTTGACAGTCCGACATTTTCTGTAAGCTAATTTAATTGATTCTATGTAAACCCCCTCTTAAGTACAATAAATGTAATTTAATTTGTTTCATCAGACCCTAAATGGGCCAACAGGGGGCATTGTTTATTCATATTTTTTGTAACTTTCAGGCCCCTGGGGTATGAAATGTCCATTTTTCCTGGGTGTTAGTGATTGCCTGAGAGGCAAGCTAAGCCAGTTAATGTCCAGGAGACAGCCTCGGACAGGAGAGTAAATGGTGTGAAAAATCGCCATTTAATGGCTGTTGAAAGAATTAAGGCTTTCTGCTGAACATCCAGATGAAAGCTAATGACATTATAATAGGGATTAACGTGACAGATGCCCCTTTAGCAAATATCAGTGGAGTCATTCATCTCACAAATGCCTACACAAAGAGAAAGCAAAGACTATCAGCTTTCCAGGGTACACTGCATTCACTTGCGAGGAAAATGGTTTTGGAGTTAGAATTATTTTTCAATAGCTTGCAGTTAAAGAATTGTGTTAAAAGATGCAAGCAGGTGCAGCTAAAGAATTATGCAGTTTCATCCTACTTTCATTAAAATATCTTCTGTTCATGTAACTTCCTTTCATGTAATGAAGCACTACTGTAGAATATACAGGACTCCCCAAAAGCTGACCCGAGGACCTGCAGTCAGCTGGGTTTTCAGGCTATCCACAACAGTTATGAATGAAATGAATTTACATCCAAAGGGAATCATTTTATAATGGCATCCTAGGTGAGAAGTCCAAGAAGATGCCTATTCGATAAAGGCAACATAAGCACCTTGTACTCTTACAAATATGCTCACAGATCCAGCCCCCAAAGGGCACATATGCCAATGTATGAATGAATACCTGCTCTCCAAAAGCTGCAAATGGCTGCATGCCCTCTACATATGTACAGATGCATTTTATGAAATGTGTCTGTACACTTCAACTCACCTCTGCCCCATCCAGCCTATACCCCCAGGAGTAAAAAGTAGGCCACTCTCTCCATGCACCTGCGTTTTACGCGCTTAAGCGGCTACAGTTTTATAAAAGCCCTCTCCTGCAACATGCAGACGAAGTTGTGTAAAATTACTCCCATGGAGGGTAATTTTAGAACAAGTCAGCCATTTTATAAAATGTTAGCACAAGTCCAGCAGAAATAGTGCACAGATTGTGAGTGCTAACAGCGAGCATGTAAATTAATGCATGCCTTTGAGTCAGTGCTGACTTCTAGTGACCCAGCAGCTCCTGGGTTTTCTTGGCAGTGTGACTAGAAGTAGACAGCTCTCCATTCCCTCGGGAAAAGCTTGGCAAAATAACTTGCCTGAAGCATACTATTGGGAATTGAAACCTGGTCTCTTGGTTACCAAGCAGTGCTCTAACCACTGTGACTCAGTCCACGCGCCACCCAAACTCCCTCCTAAGAGCACCTGGTGTGCTTTTAAGCACGATCACATTTTATAATAGGCCTTTTATGCACATAAATCCATAATGTGCTAATTTATCTTATATATCTTCATTGTGGATAGCCTGAAAATCTGACTGACTTTGGGACCCCCAGGGCAGATTTGAGACTCCTAATGTGGAAGTGGGAGGTGGATGTGAGTGAAAGAGAATGGACCATAAGTCTCTATCTTTTCTGTATCACAGGGATTCACAGACTATGAGGTGCAGCGAAAGGGCCGGTGTGCCCAAGGAGGGCTAAAAGATAAGGAAGGAAAGGTGAAGGTGGGAGAGATGGAAAAAATGGTCAGAGAGGTGAGAGATAAGAACATAAGATATGCCATACTGGGTCAGACCAAGGTCCATCAAGCCCAGTATTCTGTTTCCAACAGTGGCCAATCTAGGTCAAACGTACCTAGCAGTTTCCCCAAGGGACACAGGTTCCACAATGCTTGTATTGGTTCAAGCATTGATATTCTGGGTCCCTTCTTAATAATGGTTTATGGACCTTTCCTCCAGGAACTTGTCCAAACCTTTTTTAAACCCAGCTACACTAACAGCCTTTACTACATCCTCCGGTAACAAATTCCAGAGTTTGATTACACGTTGAGTGAAAAAATATTTTCTTTTATTAGTCTTAAATAGTTTACCCTGTAGCTTCATTGCATGTCCCCTAGTCTTTCTATATTCTGATAACATAAACAATCTATCTACGTTTACCCGTTCCACTCTGTTCATTAATTTATAGACTTCTATCATATCTCCCCTCAGCCATCTCTTTTCCAGGTTAAAGAGCCCCAACCTTTTTGGCCTTTCTTCATAGGAGTATCCTTCCATCCCCTTTACCATTTTGGTGGCTCTTCTCTGAACCTTTTCTAAAATCGCTATATCCTTTTTAAGATACGGCGATCAGAATTGCACACAATATTCAAGGTGCGGTCGTACCATAGAAACATGGAGCGATACAGAGGCATTATAATATCTTTTGTTTTATTTTCCATTCCTTTCCTTATCATACCTAGCATTCTATTTGCTCTCTTGGCTGCCGCTGCACACTGGGCCAAGGGTTTTAACATGGTATCCACAATGACGCCTAAATATTTTTCCTGGGTGGTGGTTCCTAATGTGGAACCTTGCATCGTGTAACCATAGTTTGGGTGGTTCTTCCCTAGGTGCATAACCTTGCACTTGTCCACATTAAATTTCATCTGCCATTTTGATGCCCAGTCTTCCAATTTATCGAGATCCTCTTGCAATTTTCCACAATCCTCTTGGGTTTTAACAACTTTAAATAGTTTTGTGTCATCTGCAAATTTGATAACCTCACTCGTTATTCCACTTGGATGGAATAGAATGGGAGGTAACAAAAGAGGAAGAAGGGGCACTGAGAGGGAAGGGGGGGGGAATATGATGGGGTGTAAGAAAGAGAGAGGAATAGGCAGCTGTCTCAGAGAGACAGCTTCAGACATAGGGAGAAGATGGGGAAGACTGAGTGGGGGGAGCTTAATTCTACGAGAACATGGGCTATGACACTTTACCAATATTTAGAACTTAGAAACATTTCTGCCAGAGAATATTTGTCTGTTTTTGCAAATAAAAGCACTCAGGAGCCTTCTGTGACCCTTTTCAAATCCAGGCTGAAAACTCACCTCTTTGCTGCCGCTTTCGGATCTTGACTCACCTGATCTCGTTTGTGTTTCCTTTCCATTCCCACTAGACGTCTCCCGTGTCTACAGCTACTGAGTTGTCTGCCTTGACTAGATTGTAAGCTCTGATGAGCAGGGGCTGTCTCTTACATGTCTATGCAGCGCTGCGGATGTCTTGCAGCACTATACAAGAACTCAATAGTAGTAGCAATGTTTGTTGGAATTGTGTTCGCCCTGCCGCCTGACAAGATAAGTCAAGGCTTTGTTTTTCCTAATATGTAAAGGCAACAGATTTGAGAAATCATATGATATGCTCAGCCCGAATGGCTGTGTTAACCCGGGGCTCCATAACTCACCTTTGCATCAAACCAATCCGCCTCAGCATCTACGGCTCAATTAATTAAGAATGAAAGATCCAGGCAGTGTATCGACAAAGTCCCACTGAGAAACTCTGTGGCGATGTCCTCTAAACTACAGCAAAAAAAAAAAGGGAACCCAAGATGACAGAACTGACGTGCAATGGGCTTGTCTTAACAACCACCAGATTGCTCAGCTTACCTCCCTGGTTGTTCAGGCTTTGAATAACAAGTTTGAGGCGGCGATGGAGCAAATTTCTTCAGTGTCCCAGGCACTAAACTGAATATGCCACTTAATTGGGAGAAGCGGAGCGTCACATTTATGATGCAGAATGTCAGATGTTGGACAAACAGGCTCAGATAAAGGTCAGGTAGAATAAAATCGACACGTATGAGGACAAAATTGCTGTTTTTGACCACAGATTGTGGTGGAACAATCTCTTTTTTTTTTTTAGGCTGCCCGGATCATTGGCAGATGCTGAGCTGTTCAGTTTTTTAGAGACTTGGTGGCTGGCAGCCCTGCCTTTGGACCAAAATCTACATGCATGTCGAGCAGCTCATCACCTTGGCACAAAAAGGACAGAAGAAACCAGACTGAGAGCGGTTAACGCTGAAATTCATAATTACGCGCACAAATGGCTCTGATGCAGGCCTCTATCACCACCCAAAAAAACTCTGGATAATCACACCCTCTTCTCCTTCAAAGGACTACTACACACAATTAACATTCAATCCGACTCTAAATTTTAAATCTCAAAATTTTAAAATTTAACAAAAAAGATCTCAGAAGTAAGATTATCCCTTTAACAGGTGGTTACCCACCAACGGGAGACTGGTCTTTTACGCCATCAACGATCTAAAAGCTCCTCTGTACAAATCTTTATTTAAATTTTAAATCACTGCCAACTAGCTAAGCTTGGCTCCTCCAGCTCACATATACTAATTCAACAAAATTGTATCAATAAACCAATCAACCTGATTACAATACACTAGTAATTCATGGCTAGACCAAACTGCATAGACTCATAAAGATCCAGTCGGCTCATCCTTAATGCCAACACCTAGAACAGAAGGACATAAATGTCAAGAATCCATTCATAAAACACTGCTTCAAGTGCTACCAGACACTTAGCTTTTATAGTACTTGAAGATACTTCAAAGTTCTTCGAGGGATTTAAACACCATATAAGCTAAGGGCCCGATTCTGTCCCACGAATAGCAGGGATGGACGTCCCAACGGCGATGTTAGATGAGGGTGGGGAAGGGGCGGGTTGGGGGCAGAGTTAGGGCAGGTGGTGGGGGGTTGCCAGCCCTAGATGTACAGGGTCAATCTAGGGCTGGCGACTTGTGTGGGGAAGTTATTCCACCTTAGAGGTGCAATAACTTCCCTGGACGTTTTGGTTCGGCGGTCCTGGGGTGCACATAAGGCAGGGGGGCCCGAGGACATTCCCCGCAGCTTGACTCTGGCCTTAGGAGGCCGGATAGAGAGTCGGGCTGTGGGGAATGCCTTTGTGAAGCCAGCAGCCGGGACTGCGTATTTACAATGGAGCCACGGTGCCATGGCAACCGGACACCATGGCACCGTGGCTCCATTGTAAAGTCCTAACTGAGTTAGTTGGGCTTTCCCTGTATGTGCAGGCTGGGCTGAATCACAGTCTCAGTCTGCACATACAGGGCTGTTCTCGATTCTGGTCCCGTGGGGCTAGATGTGCCCCGCGGAATCAGAATCAAGATCCCCTCTGTATGTCCCGTTCAAACCGGATGCTGTACATCCAGGATGGAATGAGCCCCTAAGTGTCTGGTAGCATTTGAAGCAGTTTTTTTTGATTGGATTATTAATAGTGCGTTTTTGAGAGACGTGATCTCCTATGTAGCCAAAACACAAAGGGACTTGGCTCAAAATACAGTTAGATTAGATTTAGAGGGGCAACTCAGGGCAGCTAAGAAGAGGTCTGAGCTGTTTCCATCCAGGAAATCCAAGGATAACTTCCTGGCAACCCAGGTGGCCCTGAATACATTACTTCACAAGAAAACACAGATAGCAGTTGTTCTGATTTGGTAGCAAGTCAAGGAGAATGTTAGCATGTAGGACCTGGCCTTGACCAGGTGCCCGTTATAGTGAGGCCATCTAAGTTGGAGAGGGGAAGGTTGTTAATATCAGTGCAGATATAGTGGAAACATTTGCAGATTACTTGGCCTAACTCTATCCTGCACAGGAGCTTGATCCAGAAAGGTTGAAGAATTTTTTTGAGTCTGTTGATTTGCTCAGATTATACCTGGCTGAGACAGAAGCGTTAAATGCCCCACTGGCAATTCAAGAGATTCAAAAAATGAATCAGCAGCTTACATGACATAAAATCCTGGAGTCAGCAGCCTGTTACGTAAAATTTACAAGCTGCTAGATATGCATCTCTGTGGCTCCTTGGAGAGATATTATTCAGAGGTTATGTTTTGGGGTGATTCTCTGGGGGGATCAAAAAGACTAGTTACCATTGTTCCTAAACCAGGAAAAGATGTTAGAAGGGTAGAATTGTATAGACCCATTTCACTCTTTAACCTTGATTTAAAGATCCTGGTCAAAATCCTAGCAGGCCATTTGGCAGATATGATGTGGATCACGTTGGATTTTTGAAGGTGAGATATGCTGTTCATAATGGATGTAAAATTTTATTGGCCATGGAAGTTTGGCTATAGCAGTCTTGATGGTCAGTGGTGATAGTGAAACAGCATTTGACCAAGTTCATTGGCCTTTCCTCTTTCAAATGCTTAAAAGCTATGGGATAAGGGGCTATTTTAGGAGGTGATTTGGGCAGTTATATGGGGTTATTTTGCAGGGAACTAGACAGAGCTGCCCCCTTTTGCCCTTTCTTTTCTTGTTATTTCTGGAGCCTCTTCAGTGGTTGAGAGCTAATGGGAGGGATAAGAGCAGTATTGGTAGGCTTAGCTTTCACAGATGATATTTTATTGATGTTAATGACACTAGTTTTCTGTTCATTCCGTCGGTGTGGTGATGCAAGAATTTGCCGGCTTTGGTCAGATTGCAGGGATCAAGCTAAATTACTTGAAGTCAAAAGCTTTTTCTTTAAATTTGGGTAAGGAGGAATTATGGAGAAGAGCTTTTCCCCTAAAATACGCAAGTGAGACAATACGATATCTAGATATAATACTTCCTAGTGGCTCAACATGATGAAGGCACTGACCAATAAAATTGTATTTATTTATTTAACAGGTTTTCTATAGCACTTTTAGGCCAAAGTGGTTTACAGAGAACAATAAATGTACTCTATTGAGTTGCAGTTACACAGAACGTAAGGGTGATGCAACTTGGAGTTATCTAAAAGGGGAAGGATTAACATGTTTCACGGGGGATTGTATGAGTCATGTTGTGTGGTGTTAAGTGATTTCGCTGGATCCAATGAAGAAATGAGTCTTTAGTAACTTCTTCAGTTCCTCTGTTGTCTGTGCTGATCTTATGGGTTCAGGGAGTGCGTTCCAGATTGAGGGGGTGAAGGCCCTGTTAGTTTGTTGGGTGCATTTTGTTTTGAAAGGTGGTATGATTAGTAGGTTTTGGTCCGTTGATCTTCTTGATATTGTCGTGGGAGCTCTTGTGATTAGGGTGTTAAGGCAGGGGACTGATAAGTTGTATAGAATTTTGTGTGTCGTGGTTATGACCTTATGCTTTTTCCTTTGGGCTATTGGTAGCGAGTGTAGGCTCTTGAGAGTGGGAGTTTTGATGTCTTGAGGTGCCTGTTAAGATTGTGGTGGCAGTATTTTGAACGAGTTGAAACAGATAAAGAGCATGCTTTGGTAGACCCTGGCACAGTATGTTGCCATAACCTAGGTAGGGTGTTATGATGGATTGGAAAACTGTTCTAAAGTCATTATGGTGAAGAGGTGGCCATAGATACTGGAGTGTTTTCATCTTAGCTGCATTATTGATATGGGAGAGCATGTTGAGGTTCTTGTCAAGGGTTATATCCAGGTATTTGACTTCTTCTTTTACCATGATTTCCGTGTGTTAGAGTGTAAACTTTGTTGGAGGAATGAAGGAGGCATCTCTCGTGACCAGTAGTACTTTGGATTTGGTGCTGTTCACTACTAGGTTCAGTTTAGCAAGGAGATCTGTGATGGCTGTGAAGCAGTCTGAGATGGTAGAAAAGTCTGGAGTTTGGGTCTGGAAGGACATGTAGAACATAATATCATCGGTATATAAGTGAAAGGGCACATTGAATTTTCTGAGAAAGTCACAAATGGGTTAAATGTCGTATTAAAGAGGAGTGCCAATAAGCTGATCCTTGTGATCTTAGGCTGAAAAGGTTAGATTTAAGAGGTTCAATTTTTACCTGTTGTTGTCTGTCAGAGAGGTAGGATGTAAACCAGTCCAATGTGTGGGGGTTATGGGATCAAAAGGGGGTTGTTGGTCCAGGGGGGTATAAATGCAGAACTAATTGTCCATGCTGTTTTAAATTTGGAGTCGTCATTAGATAGCTGAATTTACTGTCTTTTTGTTTGTTTGTTTGTGATGCATCTGAAGTCAACAATGAAAATGTGTTTACAAAGCATCGAATTGGCTCACAGAGGAAGCAGTGAGAGGTGGGCGACTTATGCCAGCCTCGAGCAGGAATCTCTCACAGGTGAATAAGTGGCATGCATATTTTCAGGCAGACAGATGTTTGCATACGGAGGAGTGGAGAGTGTCACTGAAGCATCTGGACTGGCTCGTCCCCTGTAAGCCCCAAGCACAACAAACATCTTTTTGTTGCAGTTTTCTTTGTCAAAGATCTGAATACCTGCTCTCATAACAGTTATTTGAGAAGGTTTAGAGTGGACGTGACTGAGTATTATAGGACAGGCTGAGTGAGTAATGGGTGTAACAATATATATGCAATCTCTTGTGGGGAGAGGCATGGATGTTGTTTTATCAGAGCTATTGTTTATTGCATAATTGTATTATTTTATGATGAATTTGATTTAATTATGTATGTTTAATTAAGTATTATGAATATTTTTATGTAAACATCATTGTTTCTAGGAGTGTAATATATAACACAGGTACACTAAAAAAAATTTTTTTTAAACTGCCTCTAATGTTTCGATTGATTTTTACGTTTTTTGGTGCGCTGAATCCAAATCTGGTAGTCAATTTGCTCCATCACGTACAGATTTTTTGCTACATTGGGTTGGCAGTTTGAGGTGAATGTTTCAGATTGAGTGCGATCGAGATAAAAGTTTCTTGGATGAATTCTTTATACTAATTGTTTAGTAGTTATTCAAATAAGAATAAAGAAAATTGTGTACAAGGCAGCACATAAGAATAGAGTAATGTCAACAAAACACACTGTGATGGTAGCAAAATTGTCTGCACTTAAAACAGCCACATACATGTGCACAAACATTGAGCATATAAGAGCGAGGTTAGACACAAAGCAAAGCAAAGAAATGTGCAAAAAATGTTGTACAGGTATGTATGTAAGAATAGAAAACGCAAACCGCAACATTGCAATACATGAAGACAAACACCCGATGGTATGAAAATAAAATTCTAATAAATGAGATCCGACACTGTGGTAATAACTAGCAAATTTTTATTTCAAAGTTTAGTAAAAACACGATATTTGTCAACACAGTTTAGATTTTAAAGTCATTCTTGGGTCAATCAATCTCCTGGTGGGCCCGTTTCTTCTTCCCCCGAATGCTTCTCTTGGTGCGCTGCTTGGCGTATTTTTCATCTGGGGTTTCCCGCAGCAGCAACCAGCAGAAATCAGCCATCATAGTGGTGTTCCATCTTCATTGGTACCTTCTCTCTGCGTCCTTTATGTCCTGGTGAAACCTTTCACCTTGTTCTTCACTGTACGCCCCCAAGTTTTCGGGAAAGTAGTTCACATGGGAGTGCAAGAAATGGACTTTCAGGCTCATGTTACAGCCTTGTTCTTTGAAGGCATTGAGCATCCTGGCAACAATATCCTTATAGTTCTCATCCCGCCTGTTCCCCAAGAATTTGAGAACAACATCCTTGAAGGAATCCCAGGCTTCTTTTTCCTTCTTAGACATCGTTTCAGCGAATGCTCCATCTGAAATGAGTTTCCTTATATCAGGGCCAACAAACACTCCTTCCTTTAGCTTTGCTTCAGAAAGTCGGGGGAACTTTGAGCAAAGGTACCGAAAGCACTCACCATCTTTTGGAAGGGACTTGATGAATTGCTTAATGAGACCCAACTTAATGTGGAGAGGTGGTAATAGAATTTTATCACGAGGTACCAAGCTCTCATGAAGAACATTTTTCTCACCGGGTCTCAAATACTCCCGAATTGGCCAGTCTTTTTTCCCTCAGTGTAGGTCGCGGGCCCGGCTATCCCACAAGCAAAGGAAGCAGGGATATTTGGTGAAACCGGATTGCTGCCCTAATAGCATGGATAGAATTTTAAAGTCTCCACAAATCATCCACTTATGCTCATCATAACGAATCTTCTGAAGAATCAGGGCCAAATTCTCGTATTTTTCTTGGAGAATAACAGAGTGAGCAATAGGAACTGAAGCGAATGTGTTGCCATTATGAAGAAGAACACCTTTTATGCTGTCTTTTGACGAATCAATGAACAGCCGCCATTCAGCAGGATCATACTTGAGTTTAAACTTTTCCATCACTCCGTATATATCGTTGCAAAATACCAAATCTTCCTCTTTGCTGAAATACTTCAAAAATTGTGTCTCGCGGTTGCGGTACCAATAAAAAGTTGTTCCTGGTGACAATAGATTTTTCTGTTTAAGCCGAGAACCTAGCAGTTGGGCAGCATCTTTTGGGAGTCCTAAATCCCGGACTAAATCATTCAATTCAGCTTGAGAGAAAAGTTCAGGTTTCGGATCTGGTTCAGTTTCAAACTCGGAAGTACTGGACTCATCGGGAAAAGCCATCTGATGAGTCTCATCATGATCAGAACCGTCCACACAAATATGATCCAAAGATTTTGGTGGTTCAGGCACAGGTACTTCGTTGCTATGAGGCATAGGCCTAATTGCTGAGGGAAGGTTGGGGTAACTTATTACGTTCTTATTTTTTAAGTTGTATCCCTTCACAATGCAAGAGCAAAAATAGCAGTCACTGCTGTGGTCTCTTTGTTCACGCCACATCATAGGTATTCCGAAACGAAATGCTTGTTTTTTACCTTTCATCCATAAGTGTAGATCTTCCTCACATGTCTTGCACACTTTGTGAGGAGCCCACGGTTTGTCTTGATCGCCTAACTTCAAACCGAAATAGGCGAAATATACTTTTTTAATAAATGCAGAAATATTCCTCTGCCGCTTTTTCACGGTATATTCCCCACAAATAAAACAAAAACTGTCCGGAGAGTTGACGCAACCTCTGGCTCTGTGAGCCATCACAAATACACAGCACTGCAAACTACAACTGTAGTGAACCACTTCGGAATAAAGCTGGATTACGACTGAGCAAACAAAAGGTAATAATGAACTTGCAAGAAACTGAAATTTGATAGGAACGTTCATGTCGCAACCACCGTGTTTGAGCGAGCGAACGAGGCGAGGCGAACAGGAAAGAACATGCGCCAGCGCGAGTACTGGATTTAGCCCCCGCCTCCCAATTGTCCTGTTAATGTATAAAATGAATACAAAACACTCTAAAATATCACGAGGGAGTGTTTCTAGTTAGTTAACCATTACAACCTCTATTTTGGGCCAAGAAAATAAACTGCAGTCGGCTAAAAAGAAATTATGTGAACATTCCTTATATGGGTAAGAAATCTAATTTTGCAAGAAAACGTGACGTGATGGAACATTTTGGCTATTTTTCCTGGATTCAGCACCCCAAAATCTATAGGAATCAGTTGCAAAACTGGAGGCAGTTTTTTGGTAGTGTACCTGTGTAATTAATGAAATGAAATCTGCTTATTGGGTGGGGCATTTTCTCCTTAATTCGTTCCCACAAATGGCAAAAAAATAAATTTAGTAGAATCAAACCCATCATAAGCCTGGCTGGAAGCATCCACCCAACCTCACATATAAGCCAAAAAAGAAAATGGCCTAGAGGTTACAGGAAGGGCCTAAGAGCTGGGGAAGCCAGGACTGAAAACCTGGGCCTTTCACTCCTTTGGGTCCTGGGCAAGTCATCTTCTTTCCCATTGTCTTAGGTATCTGCATAGTCAGCTCTCTGGGGAAGGAACTTTTCATATGTGAATTCTTATCACTATTCTACATACAGTAGTACTATAAGTATGAATTATGAGAAGACAGAACAAGCCTGATTTATTATTTTATCTTATGTGGCAGCCCATTAGCAGGCAGATCACTAAATGCTTTGCCATCATGGGTAGCTAAAAAAACCATAAAATAGTCCAACGAGTATCAGGTGGGGAGGGAAGTGGGTAGAGGACGGTGATGCAAATGAGACGAACAAGGGCTGGTATTTGATTACCTGAGATCTGGAACATCATAGTGCTTCAGCTTATGTTGGTGGATGATATCACAAAGGCTCTCAGAACACTTTGTGATGTCATCCACTATTGGGAAAGCAGCTGACGTGATGACAAGCATTATATCTGATTGGTCAGAGACAGCCCTTTAACACCATTGCATTCCATTGCCAGCTCACCAATTGAAAAATTAACAATAAATAAAGGAATGTATATATAATGGTTCCTAGAAGATTGTTCAATGCTTGTTCAAATAAACACTTTCATGTGGTATTTACTGAGACCCACGTGTACGACGTAAATGGCAACCTCTCTTTTAATTATGCTATAGTAATGCGTGAGTCATGTAGACCCATTTTATTCTGTTCTCCCCAAGGAGCCGAGCAGGCCTAGTGGTGGGTGTTGACTAGCGAGCAGAACATTAAAAGCAATTATCATAAAACTGATGATTCATGAAGGCAACAGCAGGCAGGCCTGCTAATACTGAGCAGCAGATTAAGTCAGCAGATGCCAGAGCTGGTTACACGGTCTGGGCCCTAAGAAACAGAATCGGAGAGACTACGATGACACATAATTCACAGCAACGTAGAGGCATCCTTGACTGATGAACCACCTTCTGCTCAAGATTTGGGCTGACCAACTTTAGCCCTTATGGACAGTTAATTCAGCTGGAAAAGACGTCTTTATGCCGACCTGTGTTAGCTAGATACTGAATTGCTCGATTGAAGAGCGAATTCCAGAACTGGGCCTCTGACTGTCACTGTTCATATGTTGAATTTGACAGTGTGACTCCCTCAAACCAGGGCAAGAAGCATATCTTCAGGTCATTGGCCATGTATATATTTTCCCCAGTATCTTGAGACAACAACCTAACAACCTCAAATCAATATCACTTCCAAGTTATAGTATGTAGGATCCCTGGGGAAATCTTATGGATTGCAGTTTTGCATTACATTTGTTGTTCAGCTTCTGCCTGGAATTTTGAAGCCATTATTTGGAAGGAGATAGGGCACAGAGCCTGTCTGGAGAGATTTGTACGTTTCCTGAACTATGTTAATAGTGTGTCCATTTATATTATACTCTAGGGTTATTGTCGTAAAACCTCTTTCTGGAAATCTCAGCTCTGAAATATTTAACGTGCATAGATAGAGATGGGCCATTTTTGTCTATGTATCCAAAGGTTACTTTCTTTACATTGGTATTTTATTTGATTTGTCTTTTCTAAAATGTGAATCTGTTTAACTCTGTATGCATTGTCTTTTCTTATTGAACTGGCTACCCATTGCTTACATTGAACTTTGCTGCACAGGCTATAGCCTCCCCACTACCACTGCTTGTATTTTAACCTATAGATACATTAGCCCTCCTCATTGCTTGTAAGAGAACATACGCTGCACAGCCCCCACTACTCCTCCTCTATGGCCCCACATCTCATTGTCCTTCTCTTCCTCATACTCCCCAACTGCCGACCCTTCCACCAGCACCCTCACTCCTCTCCCCCCTATGCTCCCTCCACCTTCCTCACTTCTCCCTCCATTCTGTCTTCTCACCTAGCATCTACTCTTGAGCTTCATCATACCCTCCCCCTCATTCAACCAAACCCCCTCGATTTAAGGCAACCTCACCCTCGCTTTCACCGCACTGCCCCCCCTCTATCCCGCTCTCTACTACTCCTCCTCCTTCTCTCATCAGGTAATATCAACCCCAACCCTGGCCCCCCTCAATTCATTTCTCACTCTAAGAAGAGTTCCTCACGTACCTTATCTAATCTCATCTATATCCCTCTCCTTTCCCCTTCCACCCTCCCTCACTCATGCCCCAATCACTCATCCAGAGATATCAACCCCAACCCTATCCCCCTTAGAGTTCTATCTCACTCTAAAAAGAGATCCTCACATAACCTATCTAATATCATCAAGACCCCCCTTCATGCCCCCTCCTCTTCTCCTCCCTCATGTCCCTCAGGGAGGGCACACTCATCTAGAGACACTCACCCATACCCCAGCCCCTCTACATCTCTGTACTAATCTGGAAATAGATCCTCACGTAATGGCCCCCCTAGACCGCTCCCTTACTCTGGAAAGAAATCCTCACGTAACTTGTCCAACTTCATCCATATCCCTCTCCTTTCCCCCTCCATCCTCCCATTCTCATGTGCCCTGTGGAACGCATGCTCAGTCTCTAACAAACGTCCTTTTACTCACGATCTCTTTATCTCTAACGCGCTACACCTTCTTGCCCTAACTGAGACCTGGCTCCTCCCAGACGATACCGCATCCACTGCTGCTCTCTGCCACGGGGGCTACCAGTTCACCCATACACCTTGAACCACTAGCTGCGGTGGTAGTTTTGGGCTTCTACTTTCTCCCTCTTGCCAATTCCAACCCCTCCTGCTGCCTCAGTCACACTCCTCCCTCTCTTTTGAAGTCCACTCCATTTGCCTCTTCACACCACTTCCCCTCCGAGTAGCTGTTATCTATCATCCACCCAACAAATCCAAATTGACCTTCCTTACTGACTTTGACTTTTGGCTTTCCGTCTCTGGATCCCTCCTCCCCCACTCTGATTCTTGGCGAGTTTAACATTCACATCGATAACCCCTTCCGATCCCCATGCTTTAAAGTTCCTCGCCCTCACCTCCTCATTCGACCTCCAACTCTGCTCCACTGCCCCCACCCACCCCACGCCCTGTCAGGCATTCTACTCCCCAGCCATGGCTCTCATCCACAACCCGCTATTTACGCACCTGTGCCCATTCTGCTGAACGTGCTTGGACCAAATCCCACTCCCCTGAAGACCTTCTACACTTCAAATTCATGCTTTGCTCCTTCCAATCAGCCATAGCACTTGCCAAACAAGAATACTATATCCATCTGACTAACTCCCTTGCCTCCGATCCTCGCCGCCTCTTTAATACGCTCAATTCTCTCCTCAAGGTGCCCCACCCACAGTCCCGCCCTCCCTTTCTGCCTAAACCCTAGCCGACTACTTCATTGATAAAATTCACACGATTACCCTCCAATTCCCCACTTCCTCATCTACCTCTCCCCCTCCTTAATTCTCCCCTCCCATCCATACTTCCCCTGCTACCCTCTCCTCCTTCTCTATGATCTCCGAAGAGGAAACCACACTCCTTCTTTCCTCCTCCAAACCTACCACCTGTTCCACTGACCCTATCCCCACCCATCTCCTACACCCCATCTCCCCCACCATTGTCTCCCATCTCTCACATTCTAAACCTTTCATTATCCACTGCAACTGTCCCCGTAGACTTCAAACATGAAGTTGTCACACCTCTCCTCAAGAAACCCTCTCTTGATCCCACCTGTCCTTCTAACTATCGACCCATCTTCCTCCTTCCCTTCATACTCCCCAGCCACGGCTCTCATCCACAACCCGCTATTTACGCACCTGTGCCCATTCTGCTGAATGTGCTTGGACCAAATCCCACTCCCCTGAAGACCTTCTACACTTCAAATTCATGCTTTGCTCCTTCCAATCAGCCATAGCACTTGCCAAACAAGAATATTATATCCATCTGACTAACTCCCTTGCCTCTGATCCTCGCTGCCTCTTTAATTTATTTATTTATTTATACATCTCTTCTATACCGCCACTTCCAGCGATCAGTGGCGGTTTACAAGTAAACAAAGTTTAATAATAGAATGCTATTATTTTACATAGAACAGGTTTAGAAACTAATTTACATAGAACAGGTTTAGAACTATTTTACATAGAACAGTTTTTTACATAGAACAAATTTATAAAAGTAAACATTCAACTATTAAATTGCAACTCAATAATACAATGAGGTAACTGGCTATCCATAGTAAAACAACGGCAATGGAATATATTACATTGATTACACTTATTCACATTTTGCTTTCAAAGAGAAATTTAATGAGGTGGGCAAAGTGAATATGAGTGAAGGGTTTTATGTCCTGTCTAGGTAGGTACTCTCAATTCTCTCCTCAAGGTGCCCCACCCACAGTCCCGCCCTCCCTTTCTGCCCAAACCCTAGCCGACTACTTCATTGATAAAATTAATATAAGAATTGTCAATATAAGAATTGTCAATAAATATCTAAACTACTAGAAGAGGCAGTCCATCGCCGCTGCCTTGACTTCCTCACCTCCCAGGCCCTCCTGGACCCACTACAATCTGGCTTACGTCCCCTACACTCCACTGAAACGGCTCTTACAAAAGTCTCCAATGACTTGTTCCTGGCTAAATCTAAGAGCCTTTACTCAGTCCTCATCCATCTCGACCTCTCTGCTGCCTTTGACACTGTTGACCACAATCTTCTCCTTACCACCCTCTCCTCGCTTGGTTTCAGGGGCTCCGTACTATCCTGGTTCTCCTCCTACCTCTCCCATTGCTCCTTTAGTGTATGCTCTGGTGGGTCCTCTTCCTTTCCCACCCCACTCCATGTTGGTGTACCCCAAGGATCCATCTTGGGCCCCCTCCTTTTCTCTCTCTATACCCAATGCCTTGGTGCACTTATCTCCTCCCATGGCTTTCAGTGCCATCTCTATGCCGACGACTCCCAAATCTACCTCTCTACACCTAATATCTCTCCAGCAATCCAGACCAGGATCTCTGCCTGCCTTTCTGACATCACTGCCTGGATGTCTCTTCGCCGCTTGAAGCTGAACATGGCCAAGACTGAACTCCTTGTCTTTCCCCCCAACTCCTCCCCTCCTCTTCCCCTCTTCTCAGTCTCCGTGGATGGTTCTACGATCCTTCCTGTTCCCTCTGCCTGCAACCTGGGAGTTATCTTTGACTCCTCTCTCTCCTTCTCCACACATATGCAGCATGTGGCTAAGACCTGCCGCTTCTTTCTCTACAACATTAGCAAGATCCGCCCCTTCCTTTCTGAACACACTACCGAAACCCTTATCCACTCCTTAATCTCCTCTCGCCTCGACTACTGCAACCTACTCCTTGCTGGTCTTCCCGCTAGCCATCTCCTTCCCCTTCAATCTATACAAAATCATGCTGCTCGACTAATCTTCTGTCAACCTCGCCATGCCCACATTACTCCTCTTCTCAAGTCGTTTCACTGGCTCCCTGTCCAGTTCCGCATCCAGTTCAAACTTCTCCTGCTGACCTATAAATGCATTCGCTCTGCGGCCCCTCAATACCTCTCATCTCTTATCTCTCCTTACACCCCCTCTCGGGAACTTCGCTCTGCTAAAAAATTACTTCTATCTAGGCCTTTTACTCACATCGCTAACTCCCGACTTCGCTCTTTTCATCTTGCTGCACCTTACGCCTAGAACAGCTTACCTGTGTCTGTGCACCAGGCACCCTCCCTGGCCCTCTTCAAATCCAGACTGAAGACCCACCTCTTCACTGTCGCTTTCAGATCCTGACTTCTTTCTCTTATCTCAACTTGACTCCCGTCAATTTTCATGACCGAATTGTAAATATCATACTGTGCTTTGCACCGAATTGACTATTGCTCTGTATTGTCTCAACTAGATTGTAAGCTCTGCCGAGCAGGGACTGTCTCTTGTATGTATGCCTGTACAGCGCTGCATGTGTGGCGCCATAGAAGTGCTAAACAATAGTAGTAGTATTGGCTATGCAGCGCATGTCTAGCTCGGGTCTCAGTCGCTCCGGACTAGTTGTACATTATTTTAAGTTTCTGTGATTATTTCAGGTGTTGGTTTTGTTACATGCCAAGAAGAATTCAACTGGCAAGCTTGCCCAGATCTTTTTTTAAATCCAGCTAAACTAACAGCTTTTACTACATCCTCTGGTAATGAATTCCAGAGTTTGATTACGCGTTCAGTGAAAAAGTGTTTCTCGTATTAGTCTTAAATGGGTTACATTGTAGCTTCATAGCGTGTCCCCTAGTCTTTCTTCTTTTTGATGGCATAAACAACTGATCTACATTTACCTATTCCACTCCATTCATTAATTTATAGACCTCTATCATATCTCCCCTAAGACATTTCTTTTCCAGGTTGAAGAGCCCTAACCTTTTAAGCCTCTCCTCACAGGAGTATCCTTCCATCCCTTTTACCATTTTGGTGGGTCTTCTCTGTACTTTTTTAATTCTGCTATATCCTTTTTAAGATACGATGACCAGAATTGCACACAATATTCAAGGTGCGGTTGCACCATGGAATGATACAGAGGCATTATAATATCCTTTGTTTTATTTTCCATTCTTTTCCTTGTGATTCCTAGCATTCTATTTGCTTTCTTGGCTGCCGCTACAGACTGGGTGGAGGGTTTCAAAGTGTTATCCACAATGACGTCTAAATCTTTTTTCTGGGTTGTGGTTCCTAATGTGGAACCTTGAATCATGTAACCATAGTTTGGGTTGTTCTTCCCTAGGTGCATAACTTTGCACTTGTCCACATTAAATTTCATCTGCCATTTGGATGACCAGTTTTCCAATTTATCAAGATCCTCTTGCAATTTTTCACAATCCTCTTGAGTTTTAACAACTTTGAATAATTTTGTGTCATCTCCAAATTTGATCACCTCACTTGTTATTCCCATTTACAGGTCATTTTTGAATATGTTAAAAAGCAGTGGACCCAGCACAGATCCCTGGGGTACTCCACTATTCACCTTTCTCCATTAGGAAAATTGGTCATTTAGCCCTACCCTCTGCTTTCTATCTTTTAATCAGTTCCTGATCCACAATAGTACACTGCCTCCTAGCCCTTGACTTTAATTTTGCCAAGAGTCTCTCATGGAGGACTTTGTCAAAGGCTTTCTGAAAATCCAGATACACTATAACAACTGGCTTACCTTTGTCTACCTGTTTATTCACACCTTCAAAAAAAATATAACGGATTAGTAAGAGAAGATCTTCCTTGGCTAAAGCCATGTTGACTTTCTCCCATTAAACCATGATTATCTACATGTTCAGTAATTTTGTTCTTTATAATGGTTTCTACCATTTTGTCTGGTACTGACATCAGGCTTACTGGTCTGTAGTTTCCTGAATCACCCCTGGAACCCTTTTTAAAAACTGGCATTACATTGGCCATTCACCAGTCTTCAGGTAGTACAGATGATTGTAATGATAGTTCATAGATTACTAATAGTAAGTGTTCAATCTCATATTTCAGTTCTTTCAACACCCTTGGATGTATACCATCTGGTCCAAGTGATTTTGCTACTGTTTTGTTTATCAAATAGTTCTAATACATTTTCCTGGTTTATCGATACTTCTTTCAATTCTTCCGATGCATCACATTTAAATACCATTTCAGTCATGGATAACTTTCCTACATCATCTTCAGTAAAGATCAAAGCAAAGAATTCATTCAGTCTCTCCGCTATGGCCTTGTCCACTCTAAGTGCCCCTTTTACCCCTCTATCATCTAATGGTCCAACTGGCTCTCTCACAGGTTTTTTGTTACAAATGTACTTGAAAAAGTTTTTATCATGCATTTTTGCTTCCACAGCAAGCTTTTTTCCAAATTCTCTCTTTGCCTGCCATATCAATGCCTTGCATCTAACTTGCCAGTGCTTATGTTGTTTCCAGTTTTCATCTTTGTCTCCTTTTTCCATTTCCTGAAACATGCTTTTTTGGCTACAACAGCCTCTCTGACTTCGCCTTTAAACCATGGTGGCAATTTTTTGGACATCTTTCCATTTTTCTTAAAGTGTGGAGTACAGCTAGTCTGTGTTTCCAAGATAGTATTTTTAAACAACATCCATGCTTGATGTAAACGTTAACCTTTGCAACTGCTTCTTTTATTTTTTTTCTTTACTATTTTTCTCATTTTCTCATAGTCTCCCTTTTGAAAGGGGATAATGGGGCTCCTGCATATATTATAATGGAGCTGGTAATATCTTAAGGCAAGACAAGAAGTAAGCAATTAATACTACTACTGATCATAAGCAAAGAATGAGAAGTCAGCATTTAAGTCCTGTTTCAGCATTAACACTCCCCATGTCACTTGATCTCCTATTGCCTCAGGTACTCTTTTAAAGGGGTGTTTACTAATGTATGTTAAAGGAATAACATATGATTGTGTCTCAACAACAAAATCATGCATTAATTTACCATAATGCATGTCGGTTTATTGCAACATGCATTAGCAAATACCAAGATGCAAAGTATGCAAGCGCCTGCAAATCACCTCGTTATTATGCATATCAAATAACTCAGCTTGCAATGAACTTTTCTAGATGTATTATTCCTGGAAATATAACACCAGCCCAAAGCAAGTTGCTGTATTCATTTATTGCGGGAGTCACTAATCTACGGTACTGATCTATCACAGTTCAATGACTCCCATAGTAAATTAGGCTATTGTAAAATGCAAAGGTTTACCACAGCTTAGTGGCTAGCCCCTTAGACTGTAAAATCTTTAGAGCAGGAGCATATTTCATCTGAATACTGCACAGCACTGCATAAACCCAGTAGTACTAAAAAAATAAGCATCTGAATATTATTATTATTAAGTTAGAACAGAGGCAGGGCATTTACGTGGGTTATTCTGAGATAGGAAGGGCCTGCACACTGCATTTATTTTTACAGTGAAAGAGATCACTTCAATTCATCAAAATATTTTTTTGACATATATTTTCCAAGTTATGGTTCTTGGAGATAGGAGCCATTAGGGGGACACTCAGGGCAACGTAGGAGCATATTCTGTTTCTTGGAATATACTCCTAGCTGTGCTACATAGTGCAGAAACAAGGGTAGAGACAGTGGAGTTAGTTCCCGGCCACAATCTCAAATAGCAAAAGACATTAACTTTATTCTCCCCCCGCTGAAACTTTCTTTGTGGCAGGCATGAATGGATGGCTTAATTAATTACGTAACTTTAATATCCACGTCACAGCCCTCAAGCCATTTGACTCCAGTTACAGTTTTTGCTGAAATGTGAGCAAATCTTTAATGGCTTCAAAATGCTTGATTGTATGAAGTTAATTAGTTTTATTTTACAGGGTTTTTTTAGCTTTGGAGAACTGTCCTTGTCAGGGTGTAAGCACGCAGAGAATTCTATTTAGATAAAGGCCCAGCATCCAAGCAAGCTGTCAACACAATAGATCCTTGTCCTCAGAAAGATCCGTGTCCCCAAAAAAGCCTAAATTTTATTGCTAGCAAGTGAGATGATCTTAGCCATTCCTCGAGATCCTTGCCAACATATGAGGAAAAGCCCCTGAGACACTCCAGAACACATTTCCTTGTTCTCTTTCTCAGGAAAAGCACAGACCATGATTTGCCTGAGCGTTGCAATGGCAGAAGGGGGCTTGAGTTACTGATGCATCAACCTGCTGCCTTCGAAAACATCATAAGTATATTCTAATAGCTAGACTCCATGAGGAACTTAGAATGTATAAGGAAATGCATCGTACAGAGTATATGACCATGATATGCAGATTCAAGGAGTTAGACTCAAGAGTAACTTCAGAAAGAATATCTAAGGGGAGTTTGTGGGGGCAAAACCAGTAAGCAGTAGCCCATTTCCAGAAGGCTTTGGGATAAGCACAGAGATTCTAGCTTGCAAAGAAGTAAAGGAATACTAGCCAGAGATGAGCTGGAGTCTACGGCATTGTGTCAGGAAATAACTTGAGCAGATTGGCTGGGTCGCATATGTTTAGCACCTCCTTGGGTGCGCTTCTGGGTCCGGGACTGGCCTGACTGCAGTCCCCTCGAGGGCAGCTCCATCAGTCCTTGTCAGTTTGGTGCCTGGTGCCTTCACCTGGGGAAGAGAGGTATTAGCGGGTAGGATTTCCCTCCTTTCACCCCAGGAAACCTCTCCAAAAACACTGCAGTGAAAAAGGCTGGCTTAAATACTATTTACAATTTATTTACAAAATATATACATCATAAAATATATACATCATATATACTGTGATAAAATAATGCAGAATGTACAACTCGCATTATGATAAGTGGTTCAAGCAGGTAAGGTGAAATAGCAATACAAGATAAGAGATAAGCCAGTTCAAACAATCAACTATATCCTTATATGTAATGACTTAAGTAAACCTCTAAAGATTATGGATTTAACCTTAATAATCTGTCTCCAAACTCCACTCCCTATCCCTTTGTCCCCTGGCACCATGTCTCACCCACTGCTGGAGCTCAGTCTGGCCTGGTGGCTGCTTGTAAAAGGAGAGGTTTTGTAGATCTGTCCAATCACCGAGGCAGTAGCCTTGGGTCCACCTCCTCCAAGCTCTCCTCCAATCCAGTGAGGGTTTTGCACTTCTGCCCACTCTGGAACAACTGTTGCAGCTCTCCCTTGAAGTGATCTGCTGCTGGACTTCCCTGGATCTTGTGGCTCCTGATCTGGAATGGACTCTGCTGCTGCAGCGCTCTCTTGAGCGTATCTGCCGCTGTACCAGGGACCCTAGTCCAGAATGGACTCTCTGCTCCAGTAGCTCCCTATGGAACTGATTCTCCACTGCAGCGCCCCCTGGAGCTGATCCACCGCTACTGCTCCCCCTAGAGCTGATCCCACTGCTAGACTCCCAAGCCTGGATTAGGCTCTCCAGAGTCTCTCCACTGCCATCTCCACTCCCTGGGTTGGGAGGAAATCGTGTTCCCCATCTTCATGCCTATCCTCACTGGGTCTGTATCTTCACTCCTGAGCTTGTCTAGGCTCCCAGGAGAGTTTCCAGCCCCATCTTCAGGAGAAGAAGCTCTTTTAGATTAAGAAGCTTAACAGCCTATAAATCCTAAACTCTATCTTTCCTCAAGCTCTTTTCTGCACAGGGCTGCAGGTGCCCTTATTTTTCAGTTTGACCCCTGATAATATTAGCATGGAATTACCAATAGGAGGAAGAAAACAGAGGGAGCTCCCCTCACAAACAAGAGCAAACACAGAAGAGCAAAGGTATGGAGGTCACAAGTGCTTTATTAAATTAAAAGGCCCCAGGTATTTAAACATCTGTATCATATCTCCCCTCTCCGGTCTATCTTCCAAAGTATACATATTGAGATCTTTAAGTCTGTCCTCAAATGTCTTATGACGAAGCCCACTGACCATTTTGGTAGCCACATTCTGCACTAACTCCATCCTATTTATATCCTTTTGAAGGTGTGGTATCCACAACTGCACACAATACTCCAAATGATGTCTCACCAAAGACTTAAACAGAGGCACTGTCACCTTCTTTCTGTAGGCCATTCCTCTCCTTATGCACCCAAGCATCTTTTGGCTTTTGCTATTGCCTTTCTACCTCTTTAGCCACCTTTAGATCATCAGAAACAATCACCCCCAGGTCCTGCTCTTCTTTTGTGCTTTACCCCCTATACTGTACCACTCCCTTGAATTTTTGTAACTGAAATGCATGACCCTGAGTTTTTTAGCAGCTGCCAAATTCTCGATCCTTTGTCAAGTTTTCTAGATCCCTCTTCCTGTTAACCACACCTTCCTGGGTGTCTACTCTATTGCAGATTTTGGTTTCATCTGCAAAGAGACAAAAATTACAAAGGTGAAATTAGACCTTACCTGCTAATTAGCTTTCCTTGAAGACCTCCAGTGCAGTCCCAACATATGGGCTGTCAACTCTCACCAGCAGCTTGGAGACTGACCATGTCTTAGGCACCACCCACCAGCTCCAGTAAAATATTGACAAAGCAGACACATAGTAGCAACAAATAAGATACAACAAAACTGATTTTTTTTTAAGTTTTAAATGTACCACACCCCTGGTCCAGGACAAAACCATCTCTCCCCAAAGGGAAAGGAATCCTGTACCTTGTTATTCAGGGTGTACCGACAAAACACGATAAGGCCGTCTGGCCTCCCTGACTAACACCGAACCACCAGCCCTGAGCATTCTGGCCACTATACATTATCTGCACCCTCTGCTCTAGCTTCCCAGGAGGATGCCCTTGCCACCCACAAACCACAGACCTACACAATTAAGGATGTCCTTCTCCTAGTCTGGAATCGCTACTACTAAAACACAGGCAGGTCCGGGACTGCACTGGAGGTCCTCAAGGAAAGCCAATTAGAAGATAAAGTCTAATTTCACCTTCCTTATCATCCCTCCAGTGCAGTCCCGACATATGGGATGCACCATAGCAGTACTACCTATGGAAGGGATCTGCGAGCCTGGCCTTAATAACTTCTGCACCGAAACTCGCATCCCCCCTCGCTTGTACAGCCAGATGGTAGTGCTTCAAAAAGGTATGCAGAGACACCCAGGTGGCTGTCCTGCAAATACCCACTGGGGGGACCAAGCTAAACTCTGCCCATGATGCCCCTTTCACCCTGGTCAAAAGTGCCCGCAGGCCACTTGGCAATTGCCAACCTCCCAAGAGGTAAGCCGATGAAATGGCATCCCAAATCCATCACAAAATGGAGGCCTTGGACATTGCTTCTCCCTTGCATGGCCCCCCAAACAGAATGAACAATCTATATGACTTGTGGAAAGGTTCTGTCCTCTTCAGATAGTGCTGTAATGCCCCCCAAACATCCAGCAGGTGTAATCCTGGTTCTCGCTGAGCCTCGTTTGTTTCCATGTACACCGGCAATGCACAGGAAAGGTTCCAGACACGAGAGTGCTTGCAACTCTGAAATCCATCGTGCTGAACAAATAGCCACCAGAAAAACAGTCTTCAGCATCAAATCCTTCACCATATACACTCCAATCAGCTCAAAGGGTTCCTTCATCAGTGCCGACAAAACTAAGTTAAGGTCCCACTGTGGAACCACTGCGCATACTGGAGGGCATACCTGCTTGACTGCCCAAAGGAAACGGACTACATCTGGATGGGATACCAAGGAGACTCCTTGGACTCTACCATGATTACAGGTGTTTGCTGCCACTTGCACCCATAGAGAATGGCAGGCTAGTTCCTTCTCCAGCCCAGTCTGCAGAAAGTCCAAAACCTCTGGCACTGCCGCCGACAGAGGATAGCAGCCGTTGTCTGTGCACCAAGACTCAAATATCCTCCACACGTGCACATATGAGAGTGAGGTGGATCTTTTTCAGGCTTTCAACAATGTGGAAATCACCTGCACTGAATGGCCTCTACTTCGCAACTGTGCCCACTCAAGAACCATACTGTAAGTGAGAATCGATCCACTTGTGGCATCACATCAGCACCAGCCCCTGCAACAGAAGGTTGGGCCAAGCTGGTAGGCACCATAGGTGATCAGTCTGAGGAGATCCGCATGCCATGTTCTGTGGGCCAGTCTGGGGCTATGAGAACCACCAGTCCCCGATGATTATCCTTTGAACTAATTGCCCTATCAGTGCCCATGGTGGAAACACATACAGCAACCCCTCCATGGGCCACCATTGAATTAGGGCATACGTTCCCTTCTATGGCTGAAGAAACGGGACACTTTTGCCATGGCAAAGGTCACTATCAGTTCCACAATTGGCAGCCCCCACCTTTCTACTATCTGTGTGAAGATGGCAGTGCTTAGTGACCACTCCCTGGGATCCAGGCAAACCCGACTGAGTCGGCTGTGACATTTTCAGTTCTGGCCATATGTGCTGTCAAAATTGTCCCATTCTCTGCCCAACTTAACATGCTGCTCATACCCCCTTGCCGATTTATATAAGCCACCGCAGTGGTGTTGTCCGAGAACACCCGCACTTCTTTTCCCTGCAAGCTTGTGTGAAACTCCTGCAGTGCCAGGAATACTACTCTCATCTCTAGTCGATTGATGGGTCACACACTCTGTGCCTCAGTCCAAACTCCCTGCGCTACTTGCCCCTGACAGTGGTCCCAGCCCAACAGACTTGCATCCATTGTCAGCGGTATACAGACGGGAGCCTCGAGGGGCATGCTGGGCCAACAACTTCTCCAGCCTTAACCACCAATGGAGCACCACCTGCGCTTCCTTTGGGTATGGCAACAGATATGTCAGCAACTGCCAAGCAATGGTCACATGTGTGCTAACACCCACAGCACCAACTCAATGGTTGCCACCATGGTCCCTAGGAGCTGCAAGTAATGCCATGGTGTAGGAACACGTAACCAAAGGAATTTCCGTATCTGCTTCTGCACCAACTGTACTCTTTCCCATGGGAGGGATACCTTGCTCTTGTTGGTCTGGAAATGGGCTCCCAGATACATGAGATCTTGGAAGACCGACAACCGGCTCTTTGCAAAATTTACTACCCAGAATTTTTGATAGGGCCACGGCCTATGTGGCCCACCCCTTTCCAATGCCTATGGACTCCGGTAAGGCTGAAGTTGGGATAAGGGGGTGGGGAGTCTTGCAGGGGGGTCCTTGAGGGATTTACTTAATTCCAGGAGATCAGGTGGCATCTTCAGACCAGGGTGGGGGTCGTGGGGGAATCGGATGGCTGAAGAAGTTTTGATGATTTGGAGAGGGTGATCAGAAGGATCTGATGCCTTGGTTGGGGGCCAAGGTTGGGGAGGATTGGAAAGAGACCTGACCTCAGCCTTTACACCTGCCCCTTCAAGCAACCACTTATTTTTGCCTACGAGTGGGTGTAGATTTTTTACCATCGACGTGGATTCCCCTTCTAAAATGCAGGATCCATGTCAATATTTCAGGCCTACTCTAACCACTCCCTCTGCATTACATCTCCATGTTTCCTGGAAAACTAGATGCAGTGTGCATCACTAGGCATAAATAATCCCCTTTACATGTGCATGCCAATCTACATGTGTAAAAGATGCTATTACATACGGGGCTGCTTCTAATATAACCCCTTAATGTAAGTCTTCAAGCCAGCTAGAGAGAGAATCCCAGGGAGAGGGGGAGCCTGAGCTATTGCATGGTTGCAAGGCCTGCTGCTAGGTTCCGAGTACATCCATCCTGATTTGAGAGGGAGTAGAGCCTGTGGTGCTTGATTGCCAATTTACCATTGATAGCAGGGGAAAAGTTTCAGGTAGCTGAAAATGAACCGCCACAGAGCTAGATCTGATTGAACTGGAAATCTAAAAGAGCAAAAGGGAGGTTCAATACAAAAAAAGACAGAAATATACAGTTTTTCATAAAAGCTATATGATACTCAAGGTTGTGCGCACTGTATCTGTAACATAAGGAATTCTCTCTCAGCTTCATGTGAGGGTTTCCCTTTAGTTACATCTACTGTGTTTGGACAAAATTCCTACCATTGCGATGAATCCTGAGGGATCTTCTGGGTCTCTGTACTTTAGCAAATATTTCAAGACCATTTTCTTGCTAGCCTAAAACAGAAGGAAAGGGTGGAAATATACCATAGTATATATTAATAAACATACCCCCCACCCCATCATTCTGGAAGTAAAATAGATTAAAAATGAATATTGGTAAGTTAACTGTCCAGACCATATGCGGCCATTTGTGTGTGTGTGTGTGTGTGTGTGTGTGTGTTTGTACTGTATAGGTGGGTGTCCCCTTATCTATCTATCTATATAAATGCATTTTAACCTGCCAATCCCTACATGTTCTAGGCAGCTAGCAAAAAGCATATGACATAATAAAGTATCACAGTCATAAAACGGAGTTAAAACAATGACATATTCAAATTGTCAAACTCCTCCATTTTTTTGTGTGATGTCCAATTCAAACCAAATTTTCAGGACATCAGAGGGACCTGAGGAGTCTCACAGGGACAGAGAAATATATTTTTTTCAGATTCATACGCATGTGCTGACAGTTCTTTCCGCTCCAGGCCAAACTATTTCTTAATGCTTTCCAGCTACCAAAATCATTTCAGCACCGTGGACAGGACCCATCGTAGCCTCTCTTGCTTCAACAAGCGGCACAGTCACAACGTGATTCTCCTTGAAAAACGTTCTTAAGACATCCACTTACTATTCATGGCAAACAGCTGTGGAGACAGGTGCATTGGCTGTGTTTAATTTTCAGAATAAATTTGATAAACATGGTGTAATCTTGGGTTACCATAGATAGCAGCTTAATTGGTGTTTTATATAACATGTTATGCTATTTAAACCAGGAACATGATTCTGCATTTTCTTGTACCACGGGGAATTCTCTGCTTCGTTGCTTGAAATATGGTTATCCATATGGTCCTGCGTGACATTGCATTATAAGGACTTTGATTTAAAAGTGGTTTTATCACACTGAAGAAAGAATCTGAGGGTACATACTTAATAGGGTGCCTAAGAGCAAAGTAAGTACATGTTAGCCTGCGCAAAAGAATCTTCTTTCAATCCCAAGGTATCCAATATGTCACTATAAGTATGCACGCTCCCTCCCAAATTGTGAAAAGGTAGCATAAAATGTCATTTCGGATCTTGACTCACCCGATCTCCTTTGTGTTTCCTTACCGTTTCCCCTGCTGTATCCCCTGTCTACAGCTACTGTGTTGTCTGTCTTATAATTATAAGCTCTGATGAGCAGGGACTATCTTTTACAGGTGTCTGTGCAGCACTGCATATGTCTTGTAGCGCTATACAAATGTTCAGTAGTAGTCGTATTTTAGAACAATCTGAGGGAGCGGCAGCAGTGAAGGGGGGCACGTAAAAGTGCCTTTGGAAATCGCTCCTTCTCCACCCTGAAAAATGAACGTCCCTAGGACCAGTTCTGAAGACAGACCCTGCACCGATAGCAAAACCAGGTATATGCATGGGTGTAGGCCATTTCACAAATATGGAAGTCCCCAAATTGCATGCCTGCAGAACCAGGTACTTGGACATCCGGGCAAGGTTATTTCAGAAGAGGGGGGTGACTGTCATCTGAGACTAGCACATTCCGGCCTGCTATTTCAGATACTCAAATGTGTGCTGGTGAGCCAGTGCTATGTTTGGAGTATGTATTTACATGGAGGTTTATTTGGCCAGGAAATATTACCTGTGGCAATGAAAAGCACTTTGCTCTTCCCCCTAGCAAACATTGCAGTATGGATAGAGGGTGTACTCTTATGTTCATAACTAAGCAAGAATGGAGTGATTTTTATTGTATGTCTTGTACATTTTTATGTATGTTCTGTTCTACCCCACCTACGGATTTTAGATAGTTGCAGGCTATAAATGTTTTAATAAATAAAAAAATTGCAGCCATGAAATGAGCACTATTTTGTACCTTATCTATGGTCAGAAGCAAGTATAGGCATGGATGCTGAAACAACCAGGGCTAGATGTACTTATGCCATCCTGAAATTGCCCCACAACATGCATCTCCGTTGATCCCCCCGGGCCATGCCCCCACCATGCCTCCTGTACTACATGGACACCCTAGCAGCAGGGATGTCCATATACCTGGCACTCTAAAATGAGTCCAGCGACATCTCTGCCATTTGGACATCTGAATCCCCATCTTCAGCCATGCTTCTAATATAATCCCCATCAGACACCTGGGTATGTTTACGTAGTCTCATTTCTCTGAGACTGGATTCAAAACCCCATAGAGAGATACATACATTTTATTTTAGCGCACAGCTTAACTCTTCAAACCCTGTGATGTCAGGAACTGTTAGGCCTTTACCAATTCAGATAAAATGCAGACTGGCAAAATTGTGTAGGAGTACTTGCTTGTTCGGTGTCCAGCATTCAGTACTAAAGCAGTTAACTCTTCTGATAAATGCCTCAATTTACCAGGAGCAGGTCTCAGAGGACTTGGAAATATCCATAATTAAACTATTACTGAAAATGCGGACTTTGGACAATTCGTTGTGCCAGAGTTATTGGCTGATTTCAAACCTCCTGCCGGTAGCAGAATTGATGGAATCCATTGTGACCTATCTTATAACTCTAGGTTAATAGAAACAGGCCTGGAAGGCACACAGTCTGACACAGAAACTGTGTTGATATCAATGTTGGATGATATGAGGCTCTGTCTAGACTCGAGAGGTTTGTTACTTTGGATCCTCCTGGACTTCTGAGCTGCTTTTGATATAGTAAATCATCAGATTTTGATAGTTCACTTGGCCTCACTGGGATCTGTGGGGATGGTTTCCAGTTGGTCTAAATCTTCCTTAGCTGACATACAACAAAAGATTCAGGTTGATGGGGTGAATCTATGCCTCAGTAGTTGGGGAGAGATTTCCCCTTTATTTCTGATACTGTTTGATGTGTGTCTGCAGTCCTTGGAACCTTTTATTAGGGCACGAGGACTGAAGGTATCAACTTGCCAGTCCACTTCAGAGTCCACCAGAAATTACTGTTCTGTTTGCCTTAGTGTTTTAAGAACTGGTTTCAATTTTTTTGAAAACTTTGATAGGATTTTTCCCTCCTCTAACCACAGCATATCTGGGGAAAATCTAACAATTTCAACAAACTCCAAACCAGGCTGAATTCTACCTGGTTTAGGTTTGACTTTGAAGTGTTTCACATCATCTCAAAATATCATGACCATGACTATGGAAAGCAAACCACTTTGCTCTTTTCCTGTGGTTCAATCTAATCTGACACAATTAGTTGCTCTATGGAAAGCCTCTTAGATTTGCCCCAGAGACAGATAAAGGATTAACCAAGTGTAATTTAAATAGAGAGAATTGTTTTTACTTTCGTTGCTTACTTTGGGCTGATGGGTAGTGTTCATAAAGCAGTTCATCCCAGAGTAAAACCCTGCAATTACCATTTACCAAGAATTAAATGGCCTTTCCTTCCTTACTGCACGAGAAGTTCATATTAAATATTTGCTTATTTTCTGTGGGGGATTTTAATTTACTCCTTTTTTTTTACTCAAAGAAACTGTAGGAAAAACTCAGTGTGATCTGGCTTTGTGCCCCTAGACCATGAATAAGTAGACTCCCCTTCATGGTCTCTTGGGTGACAACTTTCTACATGGGCAAATTAACTGCCAAAGGACAGTCTTAGCATGCTCTGCCTTTTATCCCCGAAAAAGCACCTAATTGGCACCATTAATTAAGGGAACTAAATGACAGATAGTAATAATTGGATATGATCCTGTGGTTTTCAACAACAGATCTTTCTTTCTTTCCATCTATTTAAGTGAACTAAACCAGCATTTACACATTCATTCATTTTACACTTAGGCCAACTGACCAAAGCTGTGAATCTGGAGCCAAGCTTCTCCTGATATCATCTATCTACCTCTCATTGGCCTCTGAAAGTCTGGAGGGCAGATTGCTGCTCTTAAAATAATTCAAAGTGTGAATTCTGATGGCGGATAAAACATAAAAGCACTGCTTTGGCTTTTCCCAAGGAAGATCTGTGTCTTTTGGCAAGAATGTATGAAACCAATAAATAAGCTTTGGCTTAATAAGAGAAGACCATATTGTACAGTATCCATGTGAGATGTTTACGCCATTTTGCACCATTTTCTAATGGGGAGATGGCCTGTGAAAGCAAGGCACTCACTATTAGTGATCACTTTTATAGAATAATTTTTTAGAAAATCTTTTTTTGGACCATCAAAAGCAGAGCACTTCTAAGCAATGCCACTGCACATAAATTTTCATCACCGGTCCTTTTTTATACATTTATACTTTTTATACTCCTACTATTTGTCTTTGCAACCTTAACCATTTTCCATAATAAAGACTCCCAACATAGTACTGTTTCCAAAGAACTTTCTACTTATCTTTCTGCTTCAGGGATTATAGATTCATAATACGCATCAGGTTTCTCAGCCTCCTTCTGCTTTAAAGACTTGGTGAATAATAGTTCATGCTCCAGTAGATCACGAGCTTTCTCATCCATCCATTCCATAGGCACTGAAGAGAAACAAGATGGTGTTAGTGTTTTTCAACACAAGAATCACACGATTCTGTTTAAATGTACTGCATTCCAATTATCCTCTGCCATTCAACCTCCTGAAGTGGTTCTGTCTATTGCTATGAAACAAAGGGGCATAAAAGACTATGAAGTAGAGAAGCTAAAGGTCAGTTTTGAAGGCTAAGAGTTTACCAGTGCTTTTCATTCAGGGAAATTGTGGCGTACCAGTGAGTTCCTCTGGAATAAAAATGATCCATTAACCAAGCATCTAGACTAATGGCCTGCTCTTTTTGGAATTGACAGAGCTGGAGAATTGGTAACCTTGCAGCAAAGGTGAGGTGCCCTGATGTTTGAACAAGTTGTGATAGAACATTAAGTTGTTGTTGTTGTTGTTGTTAAGTGCCGTTGAGTCAGTGTTGACTCATGGCGACCCTCTGGATAGTTCTCCTAAACTGTGTTCGGTCTTCAGTCAAGCGGCTCATTGTTGATAGAGTGGCACCATAGCTGCTGTTATTGTATCGATCCATCTCACTGCTGGCTTTGAACATTGAGTTAGCCGGTTAAAAAGAGGAGCTGCTGAAGGCCAGGCTATGGGACTGGCAGTGTTTTGACCGGATTTCAGAAATTAGCTCATATCTTTTTAGTGCTAGCTCAATCTAATGGGCCAATGCCGAAAACTAGTGCGGCCTTTGCACGCCGATAATGTGACTTAAATGCGCAATTTCTGCCATGCCAAATGCAGAAAAGAGACTGATGCACGTGTAAACAGCAAAGGGAAAACAAGCGCACGCAGAAATGCCAAGTGTATTTAAATTATAGGCAAATGAGCTGCGCATATTAAAATGGCATGCTAATATTGTCTTGCACCTGATGCAGAGAAACACGCAGAGGATTATGTAACCAGCTGAAGCGCCAATATCTCTATTGCTGGGTCTGAGGTGGCTTAAATGTCTTGCACGTGCCCCTGACAGTATTTTGATGGCATCGGGGGCTTTCCCCATTGCCAGGTGAAGTGTCAAACTTCCCCTCCGATGATCTAGGCATCGAGGAAAGCCCTCGATGCCATAAAAAACTGTTGGGATACCAGTTCCCCTGACAGAAAGAAAAGTCCCTGGTGGCCCAACAGCCCCGACCCCCACCCAACTAAAAATAACCCTGGTGGCCCATCAGCCCTGATCTCCCCACCCTTCTGTGCATGTGTTTGGCTTGCTCTCCCAGTTTAACACTGCCATTTATTCCACAATTTAATGCAAGGCTAATTTGTATATGCGCCCCTGGCGCTGAAGTCATGTGCTATTGGCGTGCTATGAAGATGCCTATGGAGCTAATAACGTGTGAGATCAGCACCGGCCCGAAAGAGCATCAGTGAGCGAAGCAAGATTTGAACCCTCACTTCCCTGGTTCTCAGCCTGCTTTTTCTCTGGGGTGCACCGATTAATATTTCTTGCTTGACACTATCAGCAGTAAATTGCTTGCTAACTTCCATCAGTATATACACCGCCATGCAATCGCACATCAGCACAACAGCCTACGCTACACAACAGCAGCAGATTTCTGCCAGTGCATGTCTCACCTCTGCAAAAGCAGCTGAAGAATGAAAGCTGTCTGCTCTATTTAGAGTAGGAGAGAAGAAAAGTGCCATAGATGAGAGGGGCGGAGATATCTTTGAAGTATGGTGGCACAGTGAGCATGGAAAACGAAGGGAGAGTCAGAAATCAGTCAATTGCCCCAAACCTATTCATGCCACCTAATAAACTAAGATGGAGGCAACAGTCTGGTAAGGTCTTCAGACTTAAGGCGTGGCTGTTTATCTGGGGTTTGGGGCTGGAGAAAGCTAGGCTTAGATAATGGAAATTAGTTTAGATTCTGTGGATGGAGGGTGGCATTATGGGATGATGGTTTTAAGTGTCATATAAGGATTTACACTGCATTTTTAAAGATTTATTTTATTTCTTTATTTGAAATGTTTTTCTATTCCGCCCCTTCCAGAGATCAGGGGTGGTTTACATGGTACAAGTTTTTACATAGAACAAGTAAACCATTTAGCAGTGATAACATAGGTTGATGTTTTTGGCGGGCACATGCAAGCACTATTCAGCTGGCCCTGTGCCTCAGACGTAGGTACACATTTTGGACGTCTCCGCGCCCACTATCTTCTGAAATGTTACATGTTTTGGATCCTGCCCGTCCCCACGATGTACCCACAGATGCCATGCCTCTCGTGAAAAACATGCATCTCCTAAGCTGCTCATCACAGACAGTAGTTTGCTGATGCACACTAGACATAAATACCAATGAGAAATGACAGTTACTGCAACCTAGACCAAATACCAGTCCCCCTCATGCCCCGAGAAGTGCTAGGTAAGCCCAGTGCACCCCAATATGTTATACCAGAATGTAAATGTGAACATGCAGGACATACCTTGAATTGAATGGTATGAGGCATTAGGAACTGGCCCCTGTGATTCCTGCTCTGGTAATCTCTACAAACATGCTTTAAACTGCTAGGGATGGACCCTCACCAAGTGCACAAAACCCCAAACTATCATTGCAAGTCCCCAAAGGGTGAATAATATCGCTGAGCAACAAAAGTATGCCTGTTTCATGCCTATGGCCTATAAGTGCATTCATTCTGCTGCTCCTCGCTACCTTTTCCCTCTTACCTCTCCCTACACCCCACCCCGGGACTCCGCTCTTCTGTCAGATTGTGTCTATCTGTGCCTTTCTCTCCTACTGTCAAATCCAGACATCGCTCTTTTCACCTTGCTGCTCCTTATGCCTGGAGCAAACTACCTGAGTCTGTACATCAGGCTTCTTCCCTGGACCCTCTCAAATCCAGGCTGAGCGCTCACCTCATCGCTGCTGCTGTTGGATCTGATCCGCCTAAGCTCCCTTGTGTTTCCTGACCATTACCCTGGATGTATCCTCTCCACAGCTGCTGTGTTGGCTGCCTCGACTAGATTGTGAACTCAGCTGAGCAGGGACCACCTTTTACATGTGTCTGCAACGCTGCGTATGCCTTGTAGCGCTATACAAATGATCAGTAGTAGTAGTGTAGAGCCTTCTGGCTATGGCATCTGAGGCGCACCTTTCTGGGTATTAGTATATCTCACAGCAGCTCCACCTGTCCCATTGCGGTGTATGTTGGTCTGTATACATCCGCCATCTGTGGGGCAACCTTGTCTGCTTTTCCACAGCCAGCTTTGTGTCACTGCTCCCCTGGTCATGACTATGTGGGCATGGGAGGTGAGATCTATGTGCCATCACATCAAGTAGCCAGACTCCAGATACATCATCACTTTCATAGCTCTCATTGATCCTGACCTGGGTAGGGATGTAGGCCGCATGGGACAATCTGGGGAAAATTGGCACTACATCAGTCATGTCTCCCAGTGCCAAGCACAGCAGCAGATGTATGACTGCCCTATCACACTGCCAGCAATATCTGATCTAATTAGAGTACCCTATGTAAAATAATCCAGAAGGAATCAGCATAGGCTCCCTATGGCTAAATGTCAAAGCATATCTCTGTCAATAATAGGGACCCTCAGAATAAGGGCATTCAGCCGTGCAAACAGTACTAATACATGCTGAACAGCTACACCATTGGACCTACAAAATGTGCATTATGGGCATGCATTAGTGCTGTTTTCACTGTTGAGTGCCCTTATTCTGAGGGTCCCTTAGCACTGACAGGGATATGGTTTGACATTTAGCTATAGTGAACCCTCTCTGAATTTGACTGCCCAATCACACTGGCACCTAGTGACGCTGCGGTCATCAATACAGTCCAGGTACTGGCCAGACTTTCATGTCCCCCTTGAACTGCAGATAAGCACACCTTATCCTTCCGTGTACCCCTCAAACCACACACACACACTCTCACTTTCTGTCACAAAACTTGATTCTACCAATAAGATGCCCTGAACCTATCCATAACAGCTATGACATAACATAATCGCATGGGGTAGCAGGACTACAAGTGTGATCTTAGTTTCTCACCCCAAAAGGAATCCTTTCCTTGCTCTCATCCATACTATCCCTGCATCAGCAGTCCCATTTTTCTGAACATGGGAATTGTTAGGGTCCCATAGATTGGCTCCTTTAGCGCAAACAGCACATTAGTGCATAGCCTGAATAAACACTATTGCTCTTCTTAATATAAGGGTGTTTATTAATGTGTCTATACCTTACAACATTCCCTCACCTCTGCTCTCTGTACCTTAGGACTGCATCTTGTGTTTTTTCCAGACTACAGTTGTCCTCAAAACATAGTTGTTAAAAACATTCTTCAATATGGGCCGCATTGCAGAGAAGAGCAGAATTTTTTTCTAAGTCCTGGCCTTATTCCACGTTTCAGGAGGAATAACATAGATGTTTCTGGGAAATACTTAATATGTACATGGGCCTTTCCTGAATATGTTTTCTATGCTGACCACGTCCCTGTTCTGCCCTCTTCCACCCACGTTCTGAGATCCCCATGCTAGCGCCATGGATGTGCATGTCAGCAGGGATTCAGAATATGGTCTGGGATGTTTTTGGCACATAAACATCCCCGCCGCACGTACAAACCCCTAATTTGTGTTCTGGATGGTCCCCCATAAGGATTTATACTGTATTTTTAAAAATGTTCTTGTGTGTGATTTTTGGATTATAGGAAGGAGGATGAGATGGGAGAGGTCATATTGTATTTTAATTGTGATTTTATTTTTATTTGTGTAAATTGCTTGATGACTCTTGGATAAGTAGCTGTCTATCAAAATAATAAGATCTAATCTAATTATGTTATATTGAAAAATGACCAGATAAAGACGGGACAATTATATACCATCTTTCACTATCCAAATGTAAACTCAGAGCTACAGCTGGACTGGATTGGCCACTGTTGGAAACAGGATGCTGGGCTTGATGGACATTTAGCCTGATCCAGTACGGCATTTCTTATGTTCTTCTATGGAGAGCAAATGCAGTATAAATCTTTATGGAGCAGCCTGGTGGCTCGGCGGTGAAAGTTCCTGAGCTCAGTCCCTAAGGTAGGTCTTCTTCATGCTGGGTTGACTCAGGCCACAGATTGGCTTTAGCTCTAACCCTTCTGAGTTCAAGATGAGTTACATTCCTGTCCCCAGAGAGCTTACAGATCTACGCTTATACCTGAGAAAATGGAGGGCTTAGTGGCTTGCCCAAGGTCACAAAGAGCAGAATTAGGCTAACGATTAGGTTAGTCCTCCACTCCATACTGTGAAGGCCCATTTGTAGTCCCTGGTGGGAGAGGGGAAGAGGAGGTGTAGATTCAGAATCCATCATGAATATGGCCCCATCCCAGGACCTTCAGCATGACACAATGGTGAAGGGCTGGCATAAAATGAATGAAGAGTCATGGTGCCAGAATCCCAGTTCTGATTCCAGTTAAGCAAAAAGACCAAAGGGGCAGGATGAAACTGATGAATAAAAAAAATATCTACCTAATAAAAGAATACAAGAACTGCCATACTGGGTCAAACCAAAGATCCATCAACCCCAATGTCCTGTTGCCAATGGTGGCAAATCCAGGTTGCAAGTACCTGACATATCCCAAAGGTTGCCAGTTCTATGCCACTTATCCCCAGGGATAAGCAATGGTTTTCTCTTGGACTACTTTAATAATTGTTTATAGCAGGCCTTGACAATTTTCTTGGAATCTAGGAGCCAGCCTAAAAATCTAGGAGTCGACCGCCAAAACCTAGGTCACAGTGCATGTCTGGGGGGGGGGGGGGAGTTAGTGCTGGGGGTGGGGTGCCTGCGTGTGTGCGTGTGGTGCTGGGAGTGGGATGTGTGTGTGTGTGTGTGTGGTGCAGAGATGGGGTGCCTGCATGTGTGTGTGTGTCTGATACTGGGGGTGCCTGCGTGTGTGTGTGTGTGCGGTGCTGAGGTGGGGTGCCTGCGTGTGTGCGTGTGGTGCTGGGAATGGGGTGTGTGTGTGTGTGTGGTGCTGAGGTGGGGTGCCTGCGTGTGTGTGTGTGTATGATGCTGGGGGTGCCTGCATGTGTGTGTGTGGTGCAGAGGTGGGGTGCCTGCGTGTGTGTGTGTGTGTGGGTGTGGTGCAGAGGGGGGGTGCCTGCATGTGTGTGTGTGTCTGATGCTGGGGGTGCCTGTGTGTGTGTGTGTGTGTGTGTGGTGCTGAAGTGGGGTGCCTGTGTGTGTGCGTGTGTGTGTGTGTGTGCGTGTGGTGCAGAGGTGGGGTGCCTGCGTGTGTGCGTGTGGTACTGGGAGTGGTGTGTGTGTGTGTGTGTGTGTGTATGGTGCAGAGGTGGGGTGCCTGTGTGTGTGTCTCATGCTGGGGGTGCCTGCGTGCGTGTGTGTGTGTGTGTGTGGTGCTGAGGTGGGGTGCCTGCGTGTGTGCGTGTGGTGCTGGGAGTGGGATGTGTGTGTGTGTGGTGCAGAGGTGGGGTGCCTGCGTGTGTGTGTGTGTCTAATGCTGGGGGTGCCTGTGTGTGTGTGTGTGTGTGTGTGGTGCTGAGGTGGGGTGCCTGCGTGTGTGTGTGTGTCTAATGCTGGGGGTGCCTGTGTGTGTGTGTGTGTGTCTAATGCTGGGGGTGCCTGCGTGTGTGTGTGTGTCTAATGCTGGGGGTGCCTGCGTGTGTGTGTGTGTCTAATGCTGGGGGTGCCTGTGTGTGTGTGTGTGTGTGGTGCTGAGGTGGGGTGCCTGCGTGTGTGCGTGTGGTGCTGGGAGTGGGATGTGTGTGTGTGTGTGTGTGTGTGGTGCAGAGGTGGGGTGCCTGCGTGTGTGTGTGTGTCTGATGCTGGGGGTGCCTGCGTGTGCGTGTGTGTGTGTGTGTGTGGTGCAGAGGTGGGGTGCCTGTGGGGGTGTGTGTGTCTGTTTGGGGGGGTGCCTGCGTGTGTGTGTGTGTGTGTGTGTGGTGCAGAGGTGGGGTGCCTGCGTGTGTGTGTGTCTGATGATGGGGGTGCCTGCGTGTGCGTGTGTGTGTGTGTGTGTGGTGCAGAGGTGGGGTGCCTGCATGTGTCTGATGCTGGGGGTGCCTGCGTGTGTGTGTGTGTCTGATGCTGGGGGTGCCTGCGTGTGTGTGTGTGTGTGTGGTGCAGAGGTGGGGTGCCTGCGTGTGTGTGTGTGTCTGATGCTGGGGGTGCCTGCGTGTGTGTGTATGTGCGTGTGTGTTGCTGAGGTGGGGTGCCTGCGTGTGTGTGTGTGTCTGATGCTGGGGGTGCCTGCGTGTGTGTGTGTGTGTGTGTGGTGCTGAGGTGGGGTGCCTGCGTGTGTGTGTGTGTCTGATGCTGGGGGTGCCTGCGTGTGTGTGTGTGTGTGTGGTGCTGAGGTGGGGTGCCTGCGTGTGTGCGTGTGGTGCTGGGAGTGGGATTTGTTTGTGAGTGTGTGTGTGTGGTGCAGAGGTGGGGTGCCTGTGTGTGTGTGGTGCTGAGGTGGGGTGCCTGCGTGTGTGCATGTGGTGCTGGGAGTGGGATGTGTGTGTGTGTGTGGTGCAGAGGTGGGGTGCCTGCGTGTGTGTGTGTGTCTGATGCTGGGGGTGCCTGCGTGTGCGTGTGTGTGTGTGTGTGTGTGTTGCTGAGGTGGGGTGCCTGTGTGTGTGTGTGTGTCTGATGCTGGGTGTGTGTGTGTGTGTGTGTGTGGTGCTGAGGTGGGGTGCCTGCGTGTGTGTGTGTGTGTGTGTGTGTCTGATGCTGGGGGTGCGTGTGTGTGTGTGTGTGTGTGTGTGTGTGTGGTGCTGATGTGGGGTGCCTGCGTGTGTGTGTGTGTGTCTGATGCTGGGGGTGTGTGCATGTGTGTGTGTGTGTGTGGTGCTGAAGTGGGGTGCCTGCATATGTGTAGTGGGAGAGAGGTGCACCTTTTGCACATACACATTGTGCCCTTTACGTCACCACTCTAACTCCTCTCCTGCTGTCCCGCTCCCACCCACGCAACTCTCTTTTACCCTTACCAGACTCTCTTTCCTTCCCTCTCCCCGTACACTCATGCTCTCTCCCCGCCATCCCCCTCCAATCATTCTTCATTAAATCAAACTTGCTGCCTCTTTAAATTTCTTCAGCTGCCTGTGCAGCAAAATCCCCCTGCTTCCAAACTCATTTTGCAGGGTCCAGCAGTTGCAGCTTGTCTTTCTGCCTATGCGAGTCTTGACCTGGCCATCTATTTGGAGCAGTAA
Source organism: Ichthyophis bannanicus (assembly GCA_033557465.1). NCBI lineage: Eukaryota > Metazoa > Chordata > Amphibia > Gymnophiona > Ichthyophiidae > Ichthyophis > Ichthyophis bannanicus. The sequence continues at coordinate 48,452,516 of CM066035.1, forward strand.
ACCTAAAGCAGAGCCTTTTTCAGAACGTGTTAAGAGGCTCAAAATGCAAAGCTGCATCGTCTGGATTTATCTGAACTGGTCGATAGCCTCAGGACTGTCTACCCAAGTTTCACTTTGAAAAAAGTGAAGTGTGACTCTGTTGCCTATTTTAAAGGACAGTTTGGTTCAAGAGGGTTATTCCCTCCTTATGGATGGTCTGACCAAAAAACAAATTCTTAAAACAATTTTGGCTGTTTGTGAATCACTTTGCTCATCAACCCGGTCTAGTTTTTGTGCTTATATAAAAAATGTACAACAAGTGGGGAAAGCATTCACAGCATGGCACATGGAATTCTTTCCAACCCCTTTGTGTGTATGTGCATACACACCCTGATTTCTTTGTGTCTTATCAGGGCTGGTGCTACCATTGGTCGAGCTAGTCAATCATCCAGAGCACCAGTAGTGTGAGGACAGCCCACTGCCATCACTGCTGCCCCTCTCTGAGACCAGCAATGGCTTGAAACAGCACTGCAGAGCTTACCAAAACCTCCAGCGCTGTGGCATTGTTCTTGCTTCTACCCCCCTCCCCCCCCCCCCCCCCCAAGATGCAGGCTTCCTGTTTGCATGGGAGGTAGAAGCAGCTGGGCTTTTATAACACTCTGTAGCCACACTTGTGCATAAATAGGTACATTCCAAATGGGATGTCCAAGTGTACTCTGGAATTTAAAAGCCAGAATGTCTGAAAAGAAAGGCAGGCATGTGAAAGTTCAGGCACAATTCTAGAAAAGTGGACATGCCCGATATGCACGTGTATCAAATGTCTATATAGACGTCCCCAGGAGAACATCTCAGCACCAAAATGTCTAATAGCATAATGGTTAGAGTAGTGGCTTATAGAGAAGACTTCAGACTTTTCAGAAATTGGTTTTAAGAGATGTGGGCGTTTTGGAAACATCAAATTTAAGATCTAGATTTCATAATTTGTCTAGAGAGCAATGGATTGCCATAAGCGACTTACAGAATAGACGTGGTATAGTAATTTGTCGAGCAGATAAAGGGGGTGCCACTATCATACATCTTCAGATCAATATCAGTCTCATTTACTCAGTCAACTTGGTGATGGTCAATATTATCGGTTATTACCTGGGTATCCCACGATGGAATTGCAAGAAGAAATAAAAAAGTTGATGAAGTCTGCTTTTTTGAAAGGCTGGATAACTAAATGGCAATTGAAATTTTTGACTCCAACACATCCTGTTAAGCCTCTAATATATACTGTTCCTAAGATTCATAAATTTTTATTGGCTCCACCAGGTAGGATCAGTTCTAGAACCTCTGTCTAAGTTCTAGAACCTCTGGATCAGTTCTAGATCAGTTCTAGAACCTCTGTCGAAGTTCTGTGATATTTTTCTAAAGCTTTCTGCACAAAAGGTGGATTCCTTTATAAAGGATACCACACATTTTATTTCTAGACCAAGTTCCATCACAGATTCTGTTGAATCATTTTGGTTAGTTTCTTTGGATGTAGCTGCTTTATATACCTACATTGAACAACAAGAAACTTTGGAAGTAGTTTCTCGTTTGGATTTTGTTTTATCTTCCAAGTTACCACCTTCATTTTTTCAGCAGCTTTTACAGTTAGTTTTGCCTCAGTCTCACCCCTGTGCCTACTTGAACATCCCTGTACTGGAGACATCTGCAAACTGCATTTGTGGAATGGTTATGGCGTGTCCGTGATTGTCTGCAGACATCCAAAGCACAACTGAACCTTTTAGAATGACCCTCAAAGAGAATAATTTTATAAGACAGTGATTACTACTACTACTACTATTAAACACTTATATAGTGCCACGCACACAGCACTGTACAGACATAAATACAAGAAACAGTCCCTGCTCATCAGAGACTTGCTTGTCCGAGTTTACAATCTAGTCGTGGCAATACAGAGCATTAGTCAATTCAATGCAAAGCACCAAGTGGTCATTTACAGTTTGGTTATGAAAATAATGGGGTTAGGTTAAGATGAAGGATAGCAGTCAGGATCTGAATGCAACAGTGAAGAGGTGGGTCTTTAACCTGGATTTGAAGAGATTCAGGGAGGGTGCCTGGCGTATGGACAGAGGTAGGCTGTTCCAGGTGTAGGGTGCAGCAAGGTGAAAGGAGCAAAGTCGAGAGTTAGCGATGCGAGTGAAAGGCCTAGATAGAAGTAGTTTGTTAGTGGAGCGAAGTTGCCAAGAGGGGATGTGGGGAGAGATGAGAGGTATTGAGGGGCCATAGAATGAATGCATTTAGAGGTCATTAGGAGAAGTTTGAATTGGATGCGGAATTGGATTGGGAGCCAGTGAAGCGACTTGAGAAGAGGAGTAATGTGGGCATAGCGAGACTGGCGGAAAATTAGTCGAGCAGCATAATTTTGTATAGATTGAAGGGGGAAGAGATGGCTTGCAGGGAGACCAGCAAGGAGAAGATTGTAATAGTCGAGGTGAGAGGATATTAAGGAGTGGAGAAGCGTTTTGGTAGTGTGTTCAGACAGGAAGGGGCGGATTTTATTGATGTTGTAGAGAAAGAAGCGGCAGGTTTTAGCTAGGAGCTGGATATGTGTGGAGAAGGAGAGGGAAGTGTCAAAGACAACCCCCAAATTGCGGGCCGTGGAAACAGGAAGGATCGTAGATCCATCCACGGAGACTGAGAAGGGGGGAAGAGGAGGGGAGGAGTTGGGTGGAAAGACGAGGAATTCAGTCTTGGCCATTTTCAATTTCAAGCGACGATGAGACATCCAGGCAGCGATGTCAGAAAGGCAGGCAGAGATCTTGGTCTGGATCGCTGGAGAGATATCAGGTGTAGAGAGGTAGATTTGGGAGTCATCGGCGTAGAGATGGTACTGAAAGCCATGGAGGGGATGAGTGTGCCCAAGGGATTGGGTATAAAGAGAGAAGAGGAGGGGGCCCTAGACGGATCCCTGGGGTACACCAACATGGAGCGGGGTGGGAGAGGAGGAGTATTCGCCAGAGCATACACTAAAGGAGCGATGGGAGAGGTAGGAGGAAAACCAGGATAATACGGAGCCTTTGAAACCAAGCAAGGAGAGGGTGGAGAGGAGAAGATTGTGGTCAACGGTGTCAAAGGCAGTAGAGAGGTTGAGAAGGATGAGGACAGAGTAGAAGCCCTTAGATTTAGCGAGGAACAAGTCATTGGAGACCTTTGTAAGAGCCGTTTCAGTGAAGTGTCAGGGATGGAAGCCAGATTGTAGTGGGTCCAAGAGGGCCTGGGAGGTGAGGAAGTCGAGGCAGCAGTGGTGGATTGCTCATTCTAGTAGTTTAGATATGAAAGTAAGGAGGGAGATGGGTCGAAAGTTAGAAGGACAGGTGGGATCGAGTGAGGGTTTTTTGAGGAGAGGTGTGTCAACAGTATGTTTGAAATCTTGCAGTGGAGAGAGAAAGGTTGAGGATATGAGAAATGGAAGGGACAATGGTGGGGGAGATGGGGTGTAGGAGATGGGTGGGGATAGGGTCAGAGGAACAGGTGGTGGGTTTGGAGGAGGAGAGAAGGAGTGTGGTTTCCTCTTCGGAGATCGAAGGGAAGGAGGAGAGGGTAGCAGAGGAAGTAAGGGTGGGGGGGGGGAGAATTGGGGAGGGGGAGGTGGAGGAGGGAGTGGGTTCTTGGAGGGTAATCTTGTGGACTTTGTCATGGAAGTAGTCGGCTAGGGTTTGGGCAGAAAGGGAGGGCGGGATTGGGGGCAGGGGGCACCTTGAAAAGAGAATTGAGGGTATTAAAGAGGCGGCGAGGATCAGAGGCAAGGGAGTTAGTTAGATGTATGTAGTAATTTTGTTTGGCAAGTGCTATGGCTGATTGGAAGGAGCGAAGCATGAATTTGAAGTGTAGGTGGTCTTCCGGGGAGCGGGATTTGGTTCAAGCACGTTCAGCAGAATGGGCACAAATGCGTAGATAGCGGGCTGTGGATGAAAGCCAGGGCTGGGGAGTAGCACGTCTAACAGGACGTGGGGTGGGTGGGGCCAGGGTGTCAAGAGCCGAGGATAGTGCAGTATTATAAGTGGATACTGCCTCGTCAATGGACTTGGAGGACATAATGGAGGAAAGAGATGGAGAAATGGTGGAGGAGAGAGTTAAGGGATCAATATTATGAAGGTTTCTAAATAGGTTGGAGGAGACAGGATGAGGTTGAGACAGTGGAAGCTGGAGATTAAAGGTTAAAAGGTGATGGTCAGATGAAGGGAGGACTGAGTTTCGGAAACTTGAAGGAGAGGAATTAGACAAGAGTATCAGGTCAAGGCAGTGGCCGTGCAGGTGGGTGGGGGCAGTGGAGCAAAGTTGGAGGTTAAATGAGGAGGTGAGGGTGAGGAATTTTAAAGCATGGGGATCGGAGGGGTTATCGGCATGAATGTTAAAGTCGCCAAGAATAAGAGTGGGGGAAGAGGGATCCAGAAAGGTGGAAAGCCAGGAGTCGAAGTCAGTAAGGAAGGTCGATTTGGATTTGTCGGGTGGGTGATAGATGACAGCTACTCGGAGGGGAAGAGGTGTGAAGAGGCGAATGGAGTGGACTTCAAAAGAGAGGGAGGAGTGTGACTGAGGCAGCAGGAGGGGTTGGAATTGGCAAGAGGAAGAAAGTAAAAGCCCAACACAGCCACTGCGGCCAGTGGAATGAGGTGTATGGGAGAACTGGTAGCCCCCGTGGCAGAGAGCAGTAGCAGAAGCAGTGTCGTCTGGGAGGAGCCAGGTCTCAGTTAGGGCAAGAAGGTGTAGGGCATTAGCAATAAAGAGATCATGAGTGAAAGGAAGTTTGTTGGAGACTGAGCATGCATTCCAAAGAGCACATGAGAATGGGAGAGCGGAGGGGGGAAGGAGAGGGATATGGATAAGGTTAGATAAGTTATGTGAGGATTTCTTCTTGGAGTAAGACTGAGATCTAGGGTTGCCATTACTTGAGGATCTATTTCCAGAGCAATATAGATATCTAAAGGGACCAGGGTATGGGAGGGTGTCTCTGGATGAGTGTGCTGTGCAAGAGGGATGGGAGGTGAAAGGGGAGTGAAGGGGGCCAATGATGACATCAGATATGTTACGTGAGGATTTCTTTTTAGAGTGAGACAGAACTCTAGAGGGGATAGGGTTGGGGTTGGGGTCGGCATTTCTGGTAGAGAGATTGGGGCATGAATGAGGGGGGCGGAAGGGGAAAGGAGAGGGATATGGATGAGATTAGGTAAGGTACGTGAGGAGCTCTTCTTGGAATGAGAAAGAAGTCGAGGGGGGCCAGGGTTGGGGTTGATACTACCTGATGAGAGAAGGAGAAGGAGAAGTAGAGAGCAGGGAAAAGCGGAGGCAGTACGGCAGAAGCGAGGGTGAGGTTGCCTTAAAGAGAGAGGGGCTGGTTGAATAAGGGGGAGGGTGTGATGAAGCTCCAGGGTAGATGCTAGGTTAGAAGACGGAATGGAGGGAGAAGTGAGGAAGGTAGAGTAGGGGGGAAAGGAGTGAGGGTGCTGGTAAGAGGGGAGGCAGTTTGGCAGTCAAACCACGCCTACTTAGGTAGGACTTTATTAAAAAAAGGTAGATGCTCCTTTTCTTTATGAAATAGTAGTGTAAGCGGCAGAAGAAGTGCCTTGAAAGTGGGTGTGGTCACTTCCAGCCACTCGCAAACAGGTGTGATGATCACACGTACTTCTCACACATTATGGCACTTGTGTGCTCTGCCCAAACTCTGCCCATGTACATGCCCACAGTGAAATCATCGCATGCACTTTTCAACTCAGCGTTCTTTTATAAGAGGCCATTTTGGCGCACATGTAGCCCCATATGTGGAAAAACGACTGAAAGAGGCCCAGCGCTTGCTCAGCACATAGCTGTTTCTGGGGTGCAGTTTGAGTGGAGAGTTGGGGGAGTTACGATGCATGAGTGACTTTTAGAAAATAGGCAAGTACACTCAAGGATTTACGCGTTTTTCAGAACAGGTACACACTTATGCATTAGCCTTTGCCACGTCTAGGCTATTTGAGCGAGATACAGGTGCTTATTTTATATAGACACATGGGAGCCTGTGTTGCCTTTATAATAGGTTTAAAATAGGCACCTTTTTGGACTTTTTGTGGGCGTCCTGTTATAAAATTACTCCTATGAGGAATAGATCTGTGCTAAGAACATAAGAAATGCTATACTGGGTCAGACCAAGGTCCATCGAGCCTGTATCCTGTATCCTGTTTCCTGGGGAGGGAGGAGTGGCCTAGTGGTTTGGGCAAGTTACTTCAGGCCAGAGGTTCAAATCCCACCAGAAGACACCAACCTTGGACCAGAAGGACTGGGGTTTCTAGTCCCACAGGTGCTCCTTCTGACCTTGGGCAAGCAACTTAACCCTCTGTTGCCTCAGGTACAAATACATACAGTAGTAGATTGTGAGCCCTTCAGGGGCAAGGGAAAAATATATATACAGTACCTGAATGTACACCACTTTGACTGGTAGAAAAGCAGTATATAAGCCTAGTTAAATAAAGTAAAATAAATAAATAATCCTGTTTTCTAACAGTTGCAAATCCAGGTTCCCAAAAGGTACACAAATTACACGTTGCTCATCCTGGGGTACACAGTGGAAGCTTACATTTCATTTTTGCTTTTACGATGATTCATGGTGAGGCACCCATTTATGTGATAAAGTGAATGCTTCTGATTTTATCAACAAGGCCTAGTAGGATTGTCAATAAAAGTAAATTAATTTTTCCTCCTAGCGGATTCGAGCATAAGAGGGCACTAGATATGCTGTCTGCTTTCAGGGCTGTGAAAGAATGGGATGCTGTTTCTCTGGAGATTAGACAAGAAGATAATTAAAGGCAGTTAGAAGATCACCGCAGTTTTATTTTTTAAAGAGATTTTATGTGGATTTTCAGAATTGTGTTGCATAGGAGCATGTTTACACATGATTGTACCACGAATCTTGCTTGGAGACCAGGGGCTGTGAACACTTCACACATATGGCACCGTGCTAACCAGCATGTGTGTGCACTTATTAGTACCCACTGAAGTGGAGCTAAGTCCATCCACGCTAACAGTGACAGCCGCAGTGAGCGCACACCAAAGACGCCCAGTGCTGATCGTGTTGTGCTATCAATACTCACATTCTCCCACTAAGCTGCCCAGTCCCTGACTAATCGCATGTTCACCAGTTAGCATGGGAATTTTACCATGTAAACTCCACTACCCATTAGTGCACTTTAGTAAACTAAGAAGCATAATATTATTAGACATTATCCTGTGTATAGCTCAGGAAAGCTATATATTTTAGAAATACTTTGGAATTTTTTTTTAAATTTATTGATTGTAATCCGCTCAGAACTTGTAGGACTGTGCAGAACAGAAATGATGGAATTAAATTTATTTTAATTTATGGACATTCATGTTAAAGAGCAGTGGGGAAGACAGAAAAGAGGAAAATTTGAAAAAGAGCAGGGGGAGGCCAAACCTTTCTTCCAGAGATAGAAAGAGCGCACTCACCTGCTCTTAACTTTTCAAACAATGGTGTCTTAAGGTCCGATATTTAAACTCCGCGGTTGGCGTTTTTTAAGCACCGGCCATGGCGTTTAACAATGAAATCAGGTATTTTGTGCTGGAATCCGGATAACCTCCTGCACTGAATGTCTGATTTCACTGCTGATCACTAGTGCTACCGATAGTAATGAGTCTGTCTCATTGTAAAGGTAATACTCTGGACTGGCTGTTTGGATTGGAGATTTGTGGATTGGTGGGACTTGGAAGTCCAATTAGGAGTTCCAGTACCCTGGTAAGATCATTATTTACTTTGTTTCGGATTCATGTGGGCTGGGAAGAAGGATGTGGGAATGAAATTTTTGCCGTGTCAGCAGTGAGGCACTATAGATGAGAATAGGTCATGGTCATTGGCTCTTAGTAAGCGGTCAAAGGACAGGTGGATTCCATAGGGTCATTGGTAAGGGAATAGTTAGAGGTGGTGGGAGCAGCGTTGGATGAGGTAACACCCATGAGTCAGGTTTGGGTGAGGGAGGATCGGATTCATAACTGCGCTTGGTTTACTAACGAGTTGAAAGGCTGGAAAGAGGACTTGCAGAAGTTAGAGCATCAGTGGCGAAAAACAGGGCTGGCGGCTGATCGTCCCCAGTGGCATGTAGCAGCTAACATCTACCACCGACACCTCCAAGATGCTAAGCGGCAAGTGTGTTACACTCAGATCTTAGCTGCCAGGAATAAGCCTTATGCTGTTTTCCAGGTAGCTCGCCGTCTTTTGGGGCAGGATAGGAGACCACAAGGTGGGGTATGTGTGGTAAATGTTGATCAAGTGGGGGGTTATTTCCTAGGAAGGTGGAGGGCCTTTGGACACAGGTGCTGGGCAGTCAAATTAAAGTTGAGGGGACAGTGACTAAAGTGAAGTGGTCCTCTTCTAGTGCGGGAGTTGCTCCGGGAGTTGCATCTTACTTGGATGCATCTGGATCCGGTCCCAGGACAACTCCTATGGAGGGCTCCTGAACTGGTTTTGGATTTGTTGGTGGAATCAGTAAATGTGTCCCTGGGTCAGGGTTGCTATCCATCTGAACTGAATGAAGCCATGGTCACTCCAATAACGAAAAAGTGCTCAGATTTGCAGTGTTCTAATCTGTGCCCTATTTCTTCTTTGATGGGGTTGGCCAAGGTGGTGGAAAAAATGGCCCTTAGGCTCACCTTCGTCTACCAGTTTTTCACACCTTCAAAAAGCATAACAGATTAGTAAGACAAGACCTTCCTTGGCTAAAGCCATGTTGGCTTTCTCCCATTAAACCATTACTTCCTACTTGTTCAGTAATTTTGTTCTTTATAATGGTTTCTACCATTTTGCCCGGTACTGACATCATGCTCACCGGTCTGTAGTTTCCCGGATCACCCCAGAACCATTTTTAAAAATTGGCGCTACATTGGCTATTTTCCAGTCTTCAGGTATTACATATTTTAATGATAGTTCCTCCGTTCGTCCCCTTTCTCTTCATCTCCTGGGAGTTGGAATTGTTTGTCTTAATTTGTCGGCGCCGAGGCTACATTTCCGTGAGCAGCCGGCACATTTACATCTTTCGAGTGGCAAAACTGCAGCAACAGATCTATTGCAGGGAACGGGCGAGAGAAAAGGCTTTGTCTCCCTTGGTAACGTACCAAGTAAGGCCATGAACTCAACTAATCAGTCTGTGGGGAGCTGTTTTCACATTTTTTTTGGTTACTTAAACAGGCCTTCAGTCAAGACACTGAGATGTTTGTGCTGGAAAATAGGGGATAAATATTAATAATACAAAATATATCTACAACCCATTAGCATTTGCACTAATTTCCTAACTGCCAAGTCCCTGGTAATTATTGCCCAAGGACTTTATGCTCATTTTCAAAGTGAGCAATATGCATGAACGTTTACATGGAAAATTATCTCAGAAAATGTAACTATACACATTTATCCTTGCTAATTTGTATGGGGTTCTTTTTTTTAGCGATCTAATACAGCCTATTTTTGGATAAAGCACTGTGGTTGCTGTGTTAGTCCACTTTAATGGTTGATAATTAAAAACAAACTCAAAAAAAGGAAAAAAAATAACTCAGGAAATTTCAGAACAATGCAGGAGCAGAAGATTTTTTAAGTCAAAATGATAAAACACTTCCAGACTGACCAGAAAGGACTTAAGATCTGGGTTCCCAATCACATTGAGGCCAATTCTGATCGGAGCATGTCTGGATGTCCCATTGTTGCAGAATTGGGGTAGTTGGATGGGCCCCGATTCAGACATGAAGAACATCCACCGACTCCCTCGGCTATCCCTCCATATGTACCTGCATGGAGCCCTGGTGTTGTGGTGTCTCATTGCCATGGCACGGCGACGCATTGCAGAAGCGCTGACGGCCCCGGCAAATGACACAGCCCGCTGCCCGAGCCTCAGCGGGAGATGCCATGGTAGGTTGGGGGGCCCTGGCAGACTTATTCTATCTCCAAAGTGGAATAAGTCCGATGTCCATCTTCGGCCCACCAGACGTACAGGGCGGTGACTTGAATTGGCCCTGTACATCCAGGGTCATGGCCCTGCCTCCACCCTCCCCACTCTCCACCTCTGCAACCCCACTCCACCCCCGTGCAGTGCTCCCTGCACAGCAGCTCTGTCAGTGCGGGAAGGTAGGCATGCAGAATATGCTCCTTGCGAATAGCGGGAGTTGGACATCCAAGTCGGATGTCCATCCCCTCTATTCGCAGTTCAGAATGTCCCCCATTATAAAACATAAATTTTCACTGCTGATCATACATCTATCTCTCCTATTGTCTCCCCTCCCCCCTTCCCCGCTCCCCGAAACACCTTGGGACTATCTTTGGAATGTTTTTGTGAGTCAATTGTGTATTGTGGCAGCTTCTTCCTTTGCTTAGATAGTCCTGAGCTGAGAAAGAAGGTTTTAACTTTCGGAAGCTAGTCCAATAAAAAGGTTTTTACTTTTTTATCTTTTCTTTTTCTCACACATACTTTTGAAAGTGCAAAAGTGTGTATCTGAATGTAAGCCCCTTGCCAACCCCACCTTCTGCTCACTGTCCACAAGGCTGCATGCATGGTGCCACTGTGAGAGGAAGGGGCCTTTTTACTAAGGGCACCTAACTCGCCAATAGCGCCAAAACCATGGCATGTTAGATACATTAACTATCAGGGGTGCGTAAAGCATGCTTCCAGCAGCTAACGTGGAGCCTTGTACCCTAATATTACTTACAAAGAGTGTGGGTGCACTTAGCTGCACCTATTGAGGTGGTGTTAGATAAACCCGGGCTAATTGCAGAGGTCCCAGTCCGTGCACAGTGTTTACATCCATACGAATTATAGTGCTCACCACATCCACTGTCTGCCCCAACCCACCCCCTTAGCACCCCAATGCAAGATTCACAGCACCAAAATTGGCCCATGCTGTCATGGCCTCACACCAGCTGTCAGCATGTGTCCCAGTGCGCCTTCAGTACAGCCACAGCACACACTGACAGCTAGCACCCTTTAGTAAAAGACCCCCGTAATTTCACCCACACACAGGAAGGCAGTTTTATGAAACCCATTTGCATAGGTAACAAACCTCTTCATGACTTTGCCCGCTCTCGTGGCTACCTTGGCAAAGATGAGCATGCTAACGACTGACGTGTGATTCACAAAAATCATCATTGAAAAAGAGAGAAAGGAATGAGATGGAAAGGGAAAAAATTATGTTCTTCAGTGTGCAGCACGATGGAGATGTAGCCTGGAGTGGGACGCAGAGATAGTTTCTTCTCTCTTCCCCTACCTTTGCTCTGGTGCCATGGATCAATGGGGAAGCTTCAGTGGTTCCATCCGAAAAAGCAGGAAGGCAGAAAGTCCAAATGGTCGCCACCTCAGAGGACCAGTCTACGTGATTATGTGGTAGCAAGTACCACAGGAGAGTTGTGTAGTGGCTCAGAAGAATCCAGGAACACCCGTCACTAAAGATAATCCATTGCTCTCTTGGCAGTAGGGTATTTCAGTAGCTGTGAGGTGCTGGTAGAAAACCAGGCTATTTCCAGTGGCCTCTGGTATGCTCTGCACCTTGAGTGTTGGAGGATGATTAGATATCAGAATAATTGATTCCCTGACAGATCAGGCAGATTTTCTCAGGCTAGACCAAATGGATAAGTGGATGGATTTTTGTCTCAAAAAACATGTCAGTCTTAATAAGTTCCACTGCTGCAGTTCTGCTTTTAGCAGTATGTAATGAGCACAGTCTGAAGCAGGCAGTAAACAGACATTGACTGGGGGCTTAGTCACCTTAAGGGCGGTTCAAGGAAGACATGATATTATTAAGTATATCATTAAGTAGCCTGTGGCATCAGCGAAAGAAGCTGGTTCAAGAGGGAACTACCTGCTCCTGAATTAAATGGGTGACCAAACTAACCACTCATTGTGCCACTGAAACCCTTCTGCTCTTCCCCATGTTTGTCTTCAGGAGATTCAAAAATGTATTGTGGTGTTTTCCACCAGTGAGACCAGCAGGTCTATCAATGTTAAAGTCTGCAGTCCAGGAGAGAGCGAGAGAAATTTGGACACCTTCCCTATTGCTCGTTTTGTGACCTGGAGCACACCATATCTTTATTCTATTTACTTATTTGTAGTATCTCTTTAACCGCCATTCATCAAGGAGATGACAAAACTGTAAAGTGGTAATATCAAGCAAACCGTCAAAGGAAAGACTTGGTGATTAAGAGAAACAAGAGGAAAGACGGACAGGGGAAAAGCATTTTTTTTTAAAACAACTGGGGGGCTTGACACCTAAAGACTTAAAGGCACATTATTGATAGTAGCAGGAGATCAGACTTGAGACATCCAGATCGGGGCGTGTTCCATTCCAATGGTATTTTAGAAAAGACTCTAAGGAATGCTCAAAGAAATCAAGGAAGCTAACAAAAGTCACAACAGAGTAGTAATAATGGGTGATTTCAATTACCCCGGTATCGACTGGGTCAGTGTCACGGCAGGACAAGCTAAAGAGATAAAGTTTCTAGATGGAATAAATGACTGCTTCTTGGAGCAGCTGGTTCATGAACCGACCAGAGGGGAAGCCATACTGGACCTAATCCTTAGTGGAACGCCAGATCTGGTGCAAGAAATAAGGGTGTTGGGACCACTTGGCAATAGTGATCATAGTATGATCATGTTTGATTTAATTAGTGGAGGACAGATAGTAAAGGAATCCACAGTATTATCTTTTAACTTTCAAAAGGGAGACTATGATAGAATGAGGAATATAGTTAGGAAAAAAACTAAAAGGAGCGGTTCCAAAGGTTAAAGACTTACAGCAAGCTTGGGTGTTATTTAAAAATACTATCCTCGAAGCCCAGACCAGCTGTATTCCACGCATTAAGAAGAGTGGAAGAAAGTCCAAAAAACTGCCAGCGTGGTTTAAAGGTGAGGTCAGAGAGGCTGTTGCTGCCAAAAAAGCAACCTTCAGGAAATGGAAAAAAGAGCCAAATGATGAAAACTGGAAACATCACAAGCACTGGCAAGTTAAATGCAAAGCATTGATAAGGCGGGCAAAGCGGGAATTTGAGAAGAAACTTGCTACGGAAGCAAAAACACGAAATAAAGACTTTTTCAAGTACATTCGTAGCAAAAGGCCTGTGAGAGAGTCAATTGGACCGTTAGATGATAGAGGGGTAAAAGGGGCAGTAAGAGGAGACAAGGATATAGCAGAGAGACTGAATGAATTCTTTGCTTCGGTCTTTACTGAGGAAGATGTAGGGATGTTACCCATGACTGAAGTGGTACTTAAAGGTGATACTGCAGAAGAATTGAGAGAAATATCACTACACTGGGAAGATATATTACAACTATTTGATAAACTGAATAGTAGCAAATCACCTGGACCGGATGGTATACATCCCAGAGTGTTGAAAGAACTGAAATATGAGATCGCGGACCTGCTATTGGTAATCTGTGAACTTTCATTAAAATCATCTGTAATACCTGAAGATTGGAGGGTCGCCAACGTAACACCAATTTTTAAAAAGGTTCCAGGGGTGACCCGGGAAATTACAGACCGGTGAGCCTGACATCAGTACCGGGGGAAAATGGTAGAAACCATCATAAAGAACAAAATTACACAACATGTAGATAGTCATGGCCTAATGGGAGACAGCCAACATGGCTTTAGACAAGGAAGATCTTGTCTTACTAATCTGATATGTTTCTTTGAAGGTGTGCATAAACAGGTAGACAAAGGTGAGTCGGTTGATATAGTGTATCTGGACTTCCAGAAAGCTTTTGACAAGGTCCCCCATCAGAGACTTTTGGCAAAACTAAAAAGTCATGGGATAGGAGGCAGTGTACTATTGTGGATCGGGAACTGGTTAAAAGATAGAAAGCAGAGGGTAGGGCTAAATGGCCAATATTCCCAATGGAAAAAAGTGAATAGTGGAGTACCCCAGGGATCTGTACTGGGTCCGCTACTTTTTGACATATTCATAGATGACCTGGAAAAGGGAATAACTAGTCAGGTTATCAAATTTGCAGATGACACAAAACTGTTTAAAGTTGTTAAAACCCAAGAGGATTGTGGAAAGCTGCAGGAGGATCTGGATAAATTGGAAGACTGGGCATCCAAATGGCAGATGAAATTTAATGTGGACAAATGCAAAGTTATGCACCTAGGAAAGAACAACCCACACTATAGTTACACGATGCAAGGCTCCACATTAGAAACCACCACCCAGGAAAAGGACTTAGGAGTCATCGTGGATAACATGTTAAAACCCTCCGCCCAGTGTGCAGCGGCGGCCAAGAAAGCAAATAGAATGCTAGGTATCATAAAGAAAGGGATGGAGAATAAAACAAAGGATATTATAATGCCTCTGTATCGCTCCATGGTACGACCGCACCTTGAATATTGTGTGCAATTCTGGTCACCGTATCTTAAAAAGGACATAGCGTTATTAGAAAAAGTACAGAGAAGAGCCACCAAATTGGTGAAGGGGATGGAAGGCTACTCCTATGAAGAGAGGCTAAAAAGGTTAGGGCTCTTTAACCTGGAAAAGAGACGGCTGAGAGGAGATATGATAGAGGTCTATAAATTAATGAATGGAGTGGAACGGATAAACGTGGATCAATTGTTTACGCTAGCAGAATATAGAAAGACTAGGGGACATGTAATGAAACTACAGGGTAAACTATTTAAGACAAATAAGAGAAAATATTTTTTCACTCAACGTGTAATCAAACTCTGGAATCTGTTACCGGAGGATGTAGTAAGGGCTGTTAGTATAGCTGGGTTTAAAAAAGGTTTGGACAAGTTCCTGGAGGAAAGGTCCATAAACCACTATTAAAAAGGGACCCAGGATATCAATGCTTGACCCAGTACAAGCATTGTGGAACCTGTGGTCTTTTGGGGATATTGCTAGGTGTGTAGGACCTAGATTGGCCACTGTTGGAAACAGGATACTGGGCTTGATGGACCTCGGTCTGACCCAGTATGGCATGTCTTATGTTCTTATGTTCTTATGAAGTGTAGGGACGCACTAGGATTCACATCCACGGACAGCGGGAAGAGCCGTTTTACAAATGTACATGTGGGAAAAATCATCACATCTCCTTTCATTATCATCTTTGCAATATCATTGATCAAGTCTCTGTCCATTTCCTCAGTTTGAGTTGGAGGACTGTAGACTACACCAATGTGGATGAAAGCACCATCTCCTCTTTTCTCTATGTTCCCTGGATTTTAGCTGCTTTAGGGTTGTTTTTGACATTGAGGGCTATTCTTCCTCCTTTTCTGCCCTGTCTATTCCGCCTAATTAAATTATAGCCAGGTATGGCGATATCTCATTTAGAGACTCATTGAATCATGTTTCCATAATGAGCACAATGTTCAAGTCCATTTCTATCATCGCGGCTTCTATTTCAGGAAGTTTGTTGTTTAGACCAGGCCTTGACAAATTTTCCATGGATTTAAGAGGCAGTCCAAAAGCGTAGGAGCCTGTGGCCAAGAACTTTCATCCTTCCTACGTCACCAAAGCTGAAGAGTGAGGGGAGGGTAGAGGGCGAGATCTCCTCCGAGGTCTGCTGCAGCTCCTTTTGGATCCAAGTTACTAAGGTTGTTTTCTCATTTGTTCCCTTGCAGACCCGTCCTCCAATTGCTAGGAATCTAAAGTTCAGTTACGTTGGATGTTAATCTTGCAATTGTTCCATTATACAATTGAAAGGCGGTATAGAAGAAAAGTTAAATAAATAAATGTCTCAAGGTAAAAGAAAGCTTAGTAAATCGGGTCCTTAATGCACCGTTGCAGGCTACCAACAAGAAACTAGACAGCAGCAGCCCCTGACTCCACCCATTTTCTCTCTCTGTTTCTCTTGCTTTAACCCTGTTGTCACCCAGTATTTTTTTATCCCATTCCTCCCCACCATCTTCCTCCTCCCTTAAAATGGCCACTCCCAGTCCAGCTAGCCCTTGCCACCCAGCAAATCAATCCATCCTCGCCGGTCCATAACCTGGCCCTGTGGCCCTTCCTCACTACCCATCAAGCCAGTCACTGTTCCCCCTTCCACCTAGGCTAGTGGTTTAATTTGTGTCATTGTTTATCCTTTCAGAAAACAATTTTAAAAAATCCCATATAAAAAAGTATTCATATATTCAAAGGAGTCTATTCCAAGCCACATATAGCGGGGATGTACACACTGCTTTGACATACATTCCCGCTATTCGTCCCCCTTGCCTTCCCTGTGCAAGGCTCCCTGTATGAAGAGCGGAGTTGTATGGGGAGTCTTAGATGGGGGCAGGAGGGGGTGGGCGGAAGGCGGAATGAGGGTGGCGTGTGGGCGGGCTGTCACCCTGGACGTACAGGGCCGATTCTGAGGTCGGTCCTGTATGTCCAGGGTATGCCAGTTAGACGGTGCAGACACTCACGGTGATGGCAACAGGGTGCAAAAATTCCAGGCACCAGAGGGAAATTTCTAGTCACCATGCTGACCTGACACCTGGGAGATGTTGAGCCCTGACAGAACAAATGCTGTATGGACAGCAGCTGAAAGGCTCTTATACCCTGCCTACTTAGAGTATTTGAAAGTATCAATAGAGATAAAATGGTTCTAAAGAAGCCATAAACCTTCCTTCTTGGGCCTCTTCACTAGAGCAGCTGATTCAGATCCAGGCAATGGCAGTTTTGGTGAAGTAGATTCTTATGCCCAAAAAATTGAACTAAAAACCCATCAATTCAGTTCACTGATGGTTTTAAGGAATCTACAATTTTTCAAACACCCTCAAAAGTATTAGAGAACATCATCGTAGTATGCACATTTTTTCAATCACTACCATCACTCTGAAGCGGAGAAGTAGCCAAGTGGTTAGCGCACTGGCTTGGTAACCAAGAGACCAGTGTTTGATTCTCACTTGAACTCCTTGTGGCCTTGGGCAAGTCACTTAACCCTCCATTTCCTCAGAACAAAGGCCTGGCAATCTACTTCTGGTCACAGTGCCAAGAAAACCCAGGAGTTGCTGGCTGGCCAGGAGTCAGTATTGACTCAAAGACACGCATTGCATTACCATTGCTGTGACCTGTGAAATGTTCTGATGCAAGGACTGAGAAAGTAAAGTAGTTCAAACAGTTGCAGCACAGAAGAGAGATTAAATGATCTGAGGAAAGAAAAAAATGATGTATGGTACTGGGACATGGCAACAGAGAAGATTAGATTTCTGTGGCAAGTTTTGAGGAGGCTGGAAGCCAGCTGCCATCTGAAGATAAGGGATAGGGATTCAGACTCAAAGATGAATTGCACATTAAGGACATCACAAATGGATACATGGGGCCACGAGCTCCGACATGGCAAATGAGAAGTTGGAAACCAATTAAGGTCTCTGCAACCTGTGTAAAAGTTGAAGGTGAGATGAATGTTAATGCTATTCTATTGAACTAGGAGGAAGCGTAAATTTGCATACAACATTTTCTGAGGTTTTTTTTCAGAGAGTTTAGAAGAAATTTCTTAGATGTGTATTACAAAGTGTCATATAAGGATGCACAAATGGCGAGGAGACACATTCCATTCTGTGCGTCCTAGCATCTGTGCGTCCAGTATGAACCGGACGCACAGAGGTAGATGTGGTTCTGATCCCGTGGGGCATGTATAGCCCCCGCAGGATCAGAATTGCATCTAGGCCTGTACGTGCAGGCTGTGAGCCAATTCCCATTGGCCTGCACGTACAGGCCCCTGCCCAGCTAACTCAGTCAGGCTCCTGAACGGCGCCATGGCGTACGTTTGCCATGGTACCGCGGCTCCATTCAGAAGTCACGATTCCTGGCCGCTGACTATTTTTTCTTTTCCCTGCAGCCTGACCCCCCCCATCTGGCCTCCCTTGGCCAGGATCGAGCTGCGAGGAATCCCCTGCACCCCTCACCTTTTTGGCGCTACCTGGGCTTGCCATCCCCTGATGTCTAGGGGGACTTATTCCACTTACGAGGTGGAATAAGTCCCCCGTCCTGTCTGCTGGCCCCGGACGTACAGGGCCGACTTCAGAATCAATCCTGTACATCTGGGGCCACAGACCGCCCACTGCCCGCCCTAACTCTGCCTACGCACTGCCCCTTCCCACCCCCGTCTAAGCTTCCCCGTACAAACTCCTTATTCATATAGGGAGGCTTAGTCAGAGATTTCAAGGGGGGATGTCCATCCCCGCTATTCACAGGACAGAATTGACCTCAAATTGCATAGACTAATTTCATAAGGGCTGCCATGTGTGATACCTTATAAGGAATATCACATCATGCTAGTTGGATAAGAGGAGCACAAAGCAGAGACAATGAGTCCGGCACCATCATTTCAAAAAATAATTGAAGTCCAAAGCAAGTAGCTTACATGCCCAGCATCCCTTCTTTGTCTCCCTAGTCCTCTCCCCCACTTTCCAGCATCTTCTCTCTTGTCTCCTTATCCTCTCCTCCTTTGTGGTACAGCAGTTCCTCTATTTATGTCCCTACTCCCCTTCTCCCCATAGTCCCATAATATCTAGCATCTTCCAACACAATCTCCCATCTGTGCCCCTATTCCCTAATCCATAGCATCTACCACTTCTGTGTCTCTATTCCCCCTTCCACTGATGGTCCCATCATATCCATCATGCCCCTTTCAACCTCCCCACCCCTCCCAGCCCCTCATTATAAAAGGGTTTTTGTATATTTTTAAAGCAAGGCTACTTTCTTTTTGGTGCTTTAGTGGAAATTTCCTTGAGCAGAGTAGGTTGTTGAACTCTAGTAACCTCCTCAGCTTTGGGAACTGCTGACACCTAATCAGGAGTTAGTGGACCTGATTACCTGAGAGCAGCTGAGGCCTGCATAAAAGGCTCCAGTGCCCTGCCCTGTTGAGGCTTTCCTAACAGGGGCTCTACATGACAACCAACAGTAAGGATTTGAGGGTTTATTTTTATTAAATTGCTAGCTCTCTGACTGGTAACTCTTAAAAAGGTTTTTGTATATTTTTAAAGCAGGGCTACTTTCTTTATGGTGCTTTAGTAGAAATTTCCTTGAGCAGAGTAGGTTGTTGAACTCTAGTAACCTCCTCAGCTTTGGGAACTGCTGACACCTAATCAGGTGTTAGTTCCCTCCCTACCCACCCTGACTCAACCCACCCTTAGTGAGAAGTCTTGCTTTATAGGGCACCTCCCCATTTAACAAAGCACAGAGACTTGGACCAGCACATTTTGAATATAATTAAAGAGATTTAACATTTTTTTCTCTGAAAGGACAGTTGGAAAACCGGCTGGTACTTGGTAGATCTCTCTTTTGCTTTAACAGATACCTAAGCTCCACGAACAGTTCTGCCTCAGTCCAATCAGAGGTCCTAATGCCAGTTGAAGGACCAGTTCCATGTGCAGGGTGCCTGCATGCTGAAGCTCTGAGGAAACAAGTGGAGGAACTCAGAGAGGAGGTGGCGAAGTTGAGGAACATTAAATATAGTGAGAAGTACATTGATGAGATGCTTCTTGCAGCAACCAAGCTCTCCAGCAGAGGAGAAAATGGGTGTCAACAGAATGTCGATGGTTGGACACAAGTCACCAGGGCCTGCAAAATCACCAATCCAACTTCTCCAGCCCTTGAATTGAAAAACTATTATGCAGCCCTGGAAGTGGAGGAGGTGAAAGCATCCCTGGAAAGGGAAGAACCAGAGCTCAAGTACCCCAAAGTTGCAGAATCAGTGACCACAAGGAAACGAAGGGTAGTGGTGGTTGGAGACTCTCTCCTGAGGGGTACTGAGGCATCCATCTGCCGACCAGACTTGATGTCCAGAGAGGTATGCTGTCTGCCTGGTGCCAAAATCCAAGATGTTACGGAGAGTTTCCCAAGACTCATCAAGCCCACTGACTATTACCCAATGTTGCTAATCCATGTTGGAACAAATGATACTGCCATGTATACCTCGGAACGTATCAAAAGTGACTTCATGGCTCTGGGACAGAGGGTGAAGCAGTTAGGTGCACAGGTGGTGTTTTCTTCAATACTCCCTGTTGAGGGTAAAGGTCAAGGCAGAGAGGCTCGCATCCTGGAGATGAATGCATGGCTGCGTGGATGGTGTCATCGAGAGCGTTTTGGTTTCCTAGACCATGGGATGCTGTTCCAAGGGTTGCAGAGCAGAGATGGCATCCATCTGTCCAAGAAAGGTCAACGCGTCTTCGGTAGTAGACTGGCTAATCTACTGAAGAGGGCTTTAAACTGGGATGGGTGAAGAAAGCCACCAGGTAGGTGAAAGCCCCCAGGTAGGTGATACCCATTTCCATAAAGGTATTTAATGTAACAGGGGTAACATATGGAAAGCAGTGTGTATAAATGCCCTAGCATGGGAAATAAGATCCCTGATGTTGAAGCTTTGGTGGGAGTGGCTGACTTGGATTTAGTGGCAGTTACAGAAACATGGTTCACAGAAAACCATGATTGGGATGTAACTATACCTGGCTATACTTTATTCAGAAAGGACAGGGTAGGAAGAAGGGGAGGAGGAGTGGCACTATATGTAAAAACTACTATTAAAGCTTTGGAATTACAGAGCTTAAAAAGGAGAGAGGAGGCATTGTGGGTTAAACTAAAAAGAGGGAAAGAGAAATCTATTTGCATTGGTGTGATATACAGACCTCACTCACAGAAGAAGAGGTGGACAGAGAGTTAATTGAAGACATACGCAGCATTGCTAGGAAAGGGGAAGTGCTACTGATAGGAGATTTCAATATGTCAGATGTTGATTGGCACATTCCTGCTGCAGTATCATCTAGAAGTAAGGAGATCCTGGATTCTCTATAGGGAGAACTATTCAGGCAATTGGTAACAGACCCCACACGTGAAGGGGCCATACTGGACTCCGTGCTTACCAATGATGAAAGTGTTTCTGATTTTGCAGTGGGAGATCATATTGCATCCAGTGATCACCAGATGGTGTGGTTCAGTATTAAGACTAGGGCTGTTAGAATCCATTCAAAGGTGAGGATCTTAGAGTTTAGGAAGACTAACGTTGCCAAGATGGGACAATACCTCAGGGAGTCGTTAGTGGGATGGGAACAGCTGTGGGATGTAGAAAAACAGTGGGCAAAACTAAAAGGGGATATTTTAAGGGCAACCAACCTTTTTGTTAAAATGGTAAATAAAGGTAATAGAAAAAGGAGACCGCTATGGTTTTCGAAAGAAGTAGCTGAAAAAGTGAAGAAAAATAGGGAGGCCTTCATGAAATACAAGAGATCACAGACAGAGGAAGACAGGCATCTGTATTTGGAAAACCTTAGAGAAGCTAGCAAAGTAGTCAGGAAGGCAAAGATTCAAAAGGAGGAGGAAATAGCCAATGCAATAAAATGGGGGGATAAGACATTTTTTAGATTATTAGTGAGAAGAGGAAAGGCAAAAGTGGTATTGTCAGATTCAGGGTGCAAGGGAGGAATATGTAGAAGCCGATAAGGATAAAGCAGAATTGCTTAACAAATATTTCTGTTCTGTGTTCACAGATGAAGAACTAGGAGCAGGACCTCAGAAAACACCCACAAACAGGAACAGAAGTGAGGGACATCTTGAACAATTTTCAGAAGATTGTGTTCGTGAGACACTAGCTCAACTTAAAGTAGACAAAGCGATGGGACTGGATGGGATACACCTTAGAATACTGAGGGAACTTGGGTATGTTCTAGCAGCTCCACTGACTGACCTTTTCAATGCCTCGTTGGAGTCGGGAGTGGTGCCAAAGGACTGGAGAGAGGCTCATGTGGTGCCTTTACACAAAAGTGGAAGTAAGGATGTGGTTGAAAACTACAGGCCGGTTAGTTTAACTTCGGTGGTGAGTAAATTATTGGAAACGCTGCTGAAAGAGAAAATAGTGAGGTTTCTGGAGTCCAGTGGATTACAGGATCCGAGGCAGCATGGATTCACCAGAGGCAGGTCTTGTCAGACAAATCTGATTGATTTCTTTTACTGGGTGACCAGGGAGTTGGACCGAGGGAGAGCCCTATATGTGGTGTATTTAGATTTCAGTAAAGCCTTTGACACTGTTCCTCACAGGCGACTTATAAATAAACTGAGCACCCTAGGGATGGACACTAAAGTTACTGCTTGGGTTAGAAATTGGTTGGGTGGGAGGCGACAAAGAGTACAAGTAAATGGAGCTCACCCTGAGGAGAGGGGTGTTACCAGTAGTGTGCTCCAGGGATCTGTCCTTGGTCCGATTCTTTTTAACATCTTTGTTAGTGATATAGCGGAAGGGCTGTCGGGTAAGGTTTGCCTCTTTGCGGATGATACCAAAATCTGCAATAGAGTAGACATCCAGGAAGGTGTAGATAACATGAGGAGGGATCTAGGTAAGCTTGAAGAATGGTCTAGAATTTGGCAGCTGGGATTTAATGTTAAAAAATGTAAGGTCATGCATTTGGGTTGCAGCAATCCAAGGGAGCAATACAGTATAGGAGGTGAAGTACTTTTGTCCACTAAAGAAGAGCGGGACCTAGGCATGGTTGTGTCTGATGATCTTAAAGTAGCTAAACTGGTAGAAAAGGTGATGGCAAAAGCTAGAAGGATGCTTGGGTGCATACGGAGAGGAATGGCTAGCAGAAAAAAGGAGGTGATAATGCCTCTGTATAAGTCTTTGGTGCGACCTCATTTGGAGTATGGTGTGCAATTCTGGAGACTGCACCTGTAAAGGATGTGAACAGGATGGAGTCGGTGAAGAGGGTGGCTACTAAAATGATTAGTGGTCTTCATTATAAAGCACCCTCACAGTGCGGTAACCTAAGGTGCCGCATAAGGTGCCCTATAAGGCACTCCATAGGCACATTATAAAGTGCCCTGTCCGCCAAGCTGCCTTATGAGTCACCCTAGGCTACGGTACTGTGAGGGTGTTTATGGTGGCAGCACTGATTTAAATTAAAAGGAAAGGCCTCAAACAGCCTTCTCAAATAACACCACTGTGGGATCAAACCCATGACCTCTGTCTTCACAGTCATTGAAGTAACCAGTGGGCTACATCTCTATAGCATCTAGCACACTGCTGGCTGGCTACAGAAAGACTGCAAGTCACCACACAAACTGTCTGCTGTGGTTACCAGGATAGGGCAAACCCACACGTACCCATGATGCACTGCACATGCATATCAGCAGTCTACAGCTGATCACAAGATGGGGTATGCACCCCCACAGCACCTCGGCCTGGTAGGGGGAACTGACCATGTGTGTTACTGGCACAGAGTAGCTACAGACCGTGACATTGTGTGGTTCCTATGCTGACCCTGAGGGTCAGGTGGGGCGCCCAGCACCAGGTCCACAGCACCTGGCTTGGCTGAGATAGGCTGTACTGCAGGTCTCCATCAGAGCCAGTGTGTGATGGATAGTCCTTGCAGACATACCTAGGATACACCTGTGTCTATCTGTATCTCCCAGTCACGTCCAGCCCTTGTGGACTATGATATACCCAGAATAGTGCATATCCTGTGTGGTTGGCATGGTTACATGTTATAAGAGAAGGGTGGTGTTTGGACCCAAAAGCGGATGATGAAGCACCACCCAACCCACCCTCTGTGGGTCAGGGTGGGGGACCGGATTTCCCACCAACAAATACACATTCTACATCTCTGCAATGGTGGCAGTAGAGGGGACCATCAATCCCAGTCCTGTTGGGGAATAGGCCCCCTACAGCGCAGTCAATGCAGATCCGTACGAATCACATAGGGCACTAGCAGACAGGCAGTAGGCCTGGAAAAGCTAAGCTGCCCCACACCACTGTCTGACATTCACCAGCAGAGGGCACAGTCAGTCTCCACCCACTGCACCCTGCAAGGTGTTCCAGCCATACACATGCTAACTGCAGACAGTCTGCTAGCTAGTACATAGTGCATGTTCCTGGAGGAACTGTGTGCACCCAAAAATGGGATGTGAGCACACACACCAAACAGGTATGTCAGTGATTGGGCCCCAGAAAAGGGAACTCATAGATATCACTTGAGAGAAACACTGTATAGCACTATGGGGGAACCTAGCCATGCCATGGTCACTGCTCAGTCAGGGTGAGAGTGACCCCCAGCATGACATGCTGTGGCCACCCTGTCCGTGCAGGTGGTGGTCGGGCACTACAATGTCCCAGCCATTGCCCTATGCCCTGTGCAGATGCATCCTGCCCAGGCCGCCCTGTCCGAGCCATACAAGCTGTTTCGACACCATTGCTGACTGGCTCCATACTCAAAACCTCTGAATAAACCACAACAAGATAGACGTCCTCTTCATCACAAGGAACCAAGGTTTCACCCCTCCAGCCTCCTTAAAGGTGAAGGATGCCGAGCTGATTGCCAAACCCACAATCCGTTCCCTAGGCATCACTTTGGACCAATGGCTGGACTTGAAAACCCACATAGGAAACACAGTCAAGGCAATATACCATAAAGTACAGACACTACGGTATCTGCGACCTATATTGGACCCAGAGGACCTCCGCACAATCTATCAAGCTCTCGTAATCCCACATTTCGACTATGCCAATGCAATCCTACATGGACTCCCACAGGCATCACTGAACCCACTCCAGCTGGCAATGAATTCAGCCTCCAGAATTCATACGAAGCCTCAAGAATAGACCATATTACACCAATCCTGAAACAACTCCACTGGATACCAATCCACGGCAGACTAGGCTTCAAGATCCTAGTACTGACCTTTAAGGCCATAAACAACCAATCTACCACCTCCATCACTTGGCTAATCCACCCCATGTCCCCGACCAGATCCAGAAGATCCGTAGCTGTCAATATACTGATAACACCTAAGGCAATAACAAAATGCACCCACGCAACATCCAATAGGGCGTTCATGCTTTATGCACCCAGATGTTGGAATGCCCTCCCTACAGCCATTCGAGCTATCACTAACATGGACATTAGCACTTCCCCCTGGCACCGCCTGCCAATGTTCTGTACCCTTGGGGGTACCTGCTGGGCACTGTCCCCTGGGACACTGTGGGACGCACACTCATGGCCATATTGGACCCTGGTCAGTTGCTGTCTTGATGCTTTTCAGTTTCTACATTCCTATGTGTCACCTAGGCATCTGCCTAATCCACCCTGTGCCCCAGCTGCCCCACTGCATGTCCCGCCTGCAGTCCCCTGTACCCCATTTACACCATCACCATAGTGCCCTTTCCTACGTGGCCACTCTGCTGTTGCTGTACATGTGAAAGCCACATAAGCAAGCTGCCCACTATACACCACAGCAAACCCTCATCAACACTATCAATGTTGGAACATTCACTTTGTGGGGGGAATCAGAATTGACCCTTCCAAAAGTGACATCTTCCTTTTTATTCTTTATGGGTAGTGTTGATTACCGTTTATCAATGTTTTTTCTATTGGCCAGCTCGGTGTTTTGTATTTCCATTTTGGTTCTGGTCATTATCTCTCTGGTTTTTGCATGTTTTGTTACTGCACATGAATCACTACTATCACTTATCTGTGTGTCCCTGCCTTTGCTGTACATTGCTGACTGAACTGGTTTCTCTCTTCTGCAAATGTGCCTCTAACGCAAGGTTTTCAGTGGCGTTAATTTTCAGACCCTGATTTCACAGTGTTAGTGTGCCTGGGGCCTCTCCCCGCCCACTCTCCGCCCATTGACCCCTTATCTCCACCCTCTGGGGAGCCTTACTTCACCGTCTGTGCACTTTAATGCCGCCAGAGACGTTATCGTGCGATAGCATCGCCGCTGCGACGTTAGCGCTGTTTAGTAAACATACCCCTTAGTCATACAATATCAACCCTGCATTCGGGCTCATTGAGCAACATTTGGAAACAGTATCATTCTGCATTATTTGCTATATAGAGGCACAGCTGCAGGGTCCCATTTATCTACTCTCATAAAAATTTCACCCCGTCAGTTTAATTACTTGGAACACTGCTCTTTATAATGGACCAATAATACTATGTCATTTTAAAACTACAGAGAGTTAAAAGGGAGCTGATGATTTGTATTCTAAGGCCAAGGGACGATAAAAAAAATAGCATTTTCTATCTGGGATGTGGTTTACTGCTACTGACTCCAGAAAAAAATGAAGGCCATTTCCTTTGGGCTATTGGTGGCATAAATTCCAAAAAGCAATGACATGGAACTTAATAAACTACCCCAGCCAGGTCTTGCACAGTCCAACTATGTTCATGTTCAACTATGGAGTTAGTATGCGCTACTAATGACCGCCACAGAGGACCCAGATGTGAGATTGACCATAGGAGTGAGGAATTCTAGGGTGTCGGGATGTAAAATCCTGATTTTTACTGAAGAGCCATCAGCAAGCACATGCTTTTAGAGTGCTTAGAATGTACCGCAAACCATGAAGACAGCTAAGGACTGTGAGACCCATCTAGCTTGCCCAATTTACTTTCTGATGCAATACAACATCATCTCTGGATGTCCCATCACTTCTTCACAAACTAAGGTGCAGACAGGGTCTGCTGTCTAAGGCCCCTCTCACCCAAAATGAAGAGACCTTCTCAAAGCTCTGGTCAAGGACCAGCGAGCCCCCTACCTCAGAACACTAGGGAGGGGTTTTCCCCAAGAAAAAAAAAGCAACATAATCCTTGGCTATATAATTTAATTAACAAAAACTTTGCTATGCTGTTTATGTACAACAAAAATTATAGGAGCTTAATTATGTAGCCTTGGTATCTAATATAAAATATATCGGCTCTTGACACTTTACCAGCATGAAATGTAAATATATATTCTGCAAAAAAATAAAGCAAAGGCAAGATATTCACAAACCTATGCACAAAAAGAAAGAAAAAGCAAGAACCACAGTACAGTTTATAAACTGCACTGTGATTCTCGCTTTTTTTTTTAAGCATATATTTTGTAACCAAAGAAACCCCTCTCCCAACAACGGGTTCCCCATAGAACGCAACATATCAAAAATAATTTGAGATTCTGGAATCAACTTAGTACCAGCAGTACTGGGCATATTGTTAAGTAACACAAAACCCTACAAACTCACTCAGGACCTATACAGAAAATTTACCATACTATAACAATACTAACCTCCAAAACTCACACAAGGCGTCTACCCAGAAAAACCTACCATAATATTGCTGAGAGCCCTAGAACATCCATACGTCTATTCAGAAAACCTAGCAAACCAGATCACTACAGTACAGAGTCCTATATAAAATCTCCAAGCTCGCAGAACACACGGCCTCGATCGTACATGCAGAACACAGAAAGACCTCAAAAATGAACATAAATGAAAAATAGAAATATGGAGACAATTTTAAACTAAAACTCCAAGAAACATATCTGTACACAGTAAAACCTCAGAGAAATAGAAAGATGCCCTCCTGTACTGTGCAAAATATAAAAACTGAACATATAAATGCCAAAGCCTAACATATTCCAATCATTAAATTGAAAATACAATTCTTTTTTTCTACCTTTGCTGTCTGGTCCCAGTCTCTGGTTTTGTTTTCCTCTGTCTTCTATTAACTCGCTTTCGCTTTCTAGGGCCTTCAGCCCATCAGTTTCTTTACTCCCCTCCTGCCTTCTTCACTTCCTTCTATCTCTGATTTTTTTGTCTTTCAGTTTTCTTACATTTACTTTCCTCTCTATCAGCTCGGATATCTCTCCTCCTCCTCCTTCTTACCATCCAGTCCTCAGTTTTCCTCTTTGTAGTGCATCTACCTACTACTTTTCGACCCTTAACACAGCCCTTCCATTCCCCATCCTTCTCTCCTTCCCAGCTGTTTACTAGTTCCCCCCTTCTCTCTATCCCCCCACTGTGCAGGCTCTCTCGCATTCTCTCCTCCCTATACAGTGCCTCCCCTTTTTCTGATTCCACCCCCTCCTGCCCAGCCTCTCCTCTCTGTCTCTATCCCCCCACTGTGCAGGCTCTCTCGCATTCTCTCCTCCCTATACAGTGCCTCCCCTTTTTCTGATTCCACCCCCTCCTGCCCAGCCTCTCCTCTCTGTCTCTATCCCCCCACTGTGCAGGCTCTCTCGCATTCTCTCCTCCCTATACAGTGCCTCCCCTTTTTCTGATTCCACCCCCTCCTGCCCAGCCTCTCCTCTCTGTCTCTATCCCCCTGATGTCAGCCTCTTCTCTCTCTTTAAGTCCAGCATCCCCCCTCTGTCTCCCTGCCTTGTCCATCATCCTCTTCCATCTCCTTATGGCCTCCTCTCATAATAAGCATCCTATGGTCCCCTTCTGTGTCCAGCATCCCCCTCCATCTGCCTACATCTGCTTGCTACAAATCCTCGACTCCATCTCTGTCTAGCTCCCTCCTATGCCCAGCATTCCCCATCTTCTGGACCCCGCCTATCTCATTTCCCCCTTCTGTGTCCAGCATCCCTTTCCATATGAATACACCCCCCCCCCCCCCCCGCTCCCATCCCTGTGCCCAACCTCCCCTTCCTTGTCACTCTGGCCCCCTCCCATGTCCAGCATCTTCCCTCCATATTCTTCCATCTCCTATAGCTACTTTCTATATCCAGCATACCCCTTTGTCTGCCCCTCCCGTATCCTGAAACCCCCACAATCTGCCCCCTACCTCCCCATGTCTAGCATCCCCCCATCTCCCTGTGGCCCACAGTGCCCACTGTCCCCTCCTCTCCCCAGCTGCTGACGCTTCTCCCGAGGTCAACAGCATGGCATCTTTCAGACTCGAGCGCACTTTTAAGGTCCTGCCTCCCTCTGAAGGGACAGGTATGCGTCAGAGGTTGGTGGTACCAGCACGGCCTTGGAAGTGCGTGAGAGTCGGAAAGGCCCCACATTTATGTTTCTGATGCCGTCACCGCCACTGCAGAACACAAATGAAAATGGAGGGTAAACTATGAACCAGGCAGAGGTGAGGCGACCATGGCGGGCAGTTTTGGGGACACCTTTTTCCGCCCGAGGCAGCCACCTCACTCTGCCTAATGATAGAGCTGCCCCTGGATGCATATTTACTATTGCGCATGCTGGTAGCATGGTTTTCTGCTCCCAAATTACTGTGGAGGCTTGAGCTAATATTTGGAGGGAAGGGGGGAGGTGGTATTCATCTGTCTTCCTGCTGGTAGTGTGATGCTAACATGCAGTACTGCAATAATCAGCATTAAGGGCCTCCATGCCAAAGTCCGTATTCCCCTCCCCTCCTTTACAGTAGGCTAAATACTGCAGCGTCTGACATGGTTTTTACTGCGGGCTCTGTATTGCCTCTGCTCTGTGGTATTTAAGAGGTGTGATCTCCAGAATTGGGTATATTCCCTCAGACGAGCCATTATTACATCCTTTTTCTCATATTTTTTGTTATGATTTTCCTTTGCCTCTTTTTACATATATTAGCTAATAAACCTTTCAGCTTACAATAGGAGTGAGCACAGAGAAAACCAGTTGATTTGTTTTTGGGGTTTTGGATTTTTGGCCCTTTTTTTCCTCATTTTCAGACTTTTTCATTTCATTTCACATCTTTTTGTTAATAGAAATGTTTTTTTACAAGCATTAGAAATTTGCTGTGGAGAAGTAGTCTCATGGTTAGAGCAATTGCCTCGTGCCCAGGCGATCAAGGGTTTGATTCCCACTGGCACTCCTTATAGGGTTGCCAGCTGGCTCCAGATGCACCCAACAGGCTAGATCCAGTTTACCCCATTGCGCGCAGTGACTTGTAATTTTCCTTTTCTTATGGAGTGCAATAGAGAAATCAGAACTACATATCCCTGCATGCAGTGAGGTAAACCCAGGACTGGATCTAACCTGTCGAACGCATCTGGAGCCAGTGTGCAACCCTAACTCTTTGTGACCTTGGGAAGTCACTTTACCCTCCATTGCCTCAGAAGAAAAAAATCTGGCAATCTACTTCCGGTGATACATTGCCAAGAAAACCCAGAGGCAGCTGGGTCACCAGGAGTCAGCACTGACTTGACGTCACTAAAAAAAAAAAGACTGCAGATCATCTTTGCACATGTTAATTCATTGGTTAGTATGCATTAAATCAACTTTGCACATGTTAATTCATTGGTTAGTGTGCATTAAATCTTCTTTGCACATGTTAATTCATTGGTTAGTATGCATTAAATCTTCTTTGCACGTGTTAATTCATTGGTTAGTATGCATTAAATCAACTTTGCACATGTTAATTCATTGGTTAGTGTGCATTAAATCTTCTTTGCACGTGTTAATTCATTGGTTAGTGTGCATTAAATCAACTTTCACATGTTAATTCATTGGTTAGTGTGCATTAAATCTTCTTTGCACATGTTAATTCATTGGTTAGTGTGCATTAAATCTTCTTTGCACATGTTAATTCATTGGTTAGTGTGCATTAAATCTTCTTTGCACGTGTTAATTCATTGGCTAGTGTGCATTAAATCTTCTTTGCACGTGTTAATTCATTGGTTAGTGTGCATTAAATCTTCTTTGCACGTGTTAATTCATTGGTTAGTGTGCATTAAATCAACTTTGCACGTGTTAATTCATTGGTTAGTGTGCATTAAATCTTCTTTGCACATGTTAATTCATTGGTTAGTGTGCATTAAATCTTCTTTGCACATGTTAATTCATTGGTTAGTGTGCATTAAATCTTCTTTGCACATGTTAATTCATTGGTTAGTATGCATTAAATCTTCTTTGCACATGTTAATTCATTGGTTAGTGTGCATTAAATCTTCTTTGCACATGTTAATTCATTGGTTAGTGTGCATTAAATCTTCTTTGCACATGTTAATTCATTGGTTAGTATGCATTAAATCTTCTTTGCACGTGTTAATTCATTGGTTAGTATGCATTAAATCAACTTTGCACATGTTAATTCATTGGTTAGTGTGCATTAAATCTTCTTTGCACGTGTTAATTCATTGGTTAGTGTGCATTAAATCAACTTTGCACATGTTAATTCATTGGTTAGTGTGCATTAAATCTTCTTTGCACATGTTAATTCATTGGTTAGTGTGCATTAAATCTTCTTTGCACATGTTAATTCATTGGTTAGTGTGCATTAAATCAACTTTGCACTCACTAAATTTTTCGAGCACATTAATGAAGTGAATGCACAGCCCTGCAGTAACCACGTTTGCAAGATCATTTCTGACGTAATGAAGCAGGAATTAAAATAAGTGCTGCTTTTCAGCCCACATTGTACTTGGCTCTCGCATTAAAAAATGCATCAATACTCCATGCACTAAGTGAACGGTATGCTAATGTACTGGGCTTAAAAAGACCTGGGTTAGGAAAAACTGCATGCTAAACCCAAATCAAAAATATGTATTAAACTTAGCACACATGTTTACATCTGGAGGAGTTTTAAAAATAATAATAAAGTCAAGTTTAAAACTTTTAAATTAAAAAAATGGAGGTTCTCTATTCCAGCCTGGAACCCCTGGTACCTCCAAAACCGACGATTTCTGACCTGGGACCTCCAAGCCCGAGACCCTCTGTCCTGGGATCGTGAGGCAGAAACCGTATGCCTTGGAAGTCTAGAGCCAGTGACCCTCCCCTGACATCTTCAGCCAGATACCCTCTGCTTTGGGCCTGCTGAGGCAGAGGTGCTTCTGGTCTGGGAATTGCAAGCCAGAGAGCTTTTGCCCTGGAACTGACAAGCCAGAAGGGTGCTAGCATGGTTCAAGAGAACCCCCAACCTTACCTCTTGTTTACCTACCTCCCCAACTACCCACTCACCTACCTACTCCTAAGCCAAATACCCAGCAGTCTACCAACCCACCTATCCACACCCATCCCACTTACCTCCCACCCACCTTCTAACTCCTCTGTCTACCCTACAGGCCCACAATGGTCTCTGCATGATTACTAATAATGCGGAATGCCCCCCCCCCCTTCCTTCTATCACTGTCCTCAGGACTGATCTCCATTTTCAAAATGGCACAAGGTAGAATCTAAAGGTAGGGAGGGAGGGAGAGAGATGTGAACAGGGTGGGGCTGAGATACAACGCTGGTCTTGTGATGAAGTATGAACCCTACTCCAAGCTAAAGAGAGCTCTGTCGCCGATGTTTCCTACCTCTCAGTCCACACTGCTCGTCCCTCCCTCCCTACCTCACATGGGAGGAGAACAAAGAGACACCACAGAGAGAGAGAAACAAGGCTGAGAGAAGTAGGACAGAGGATGAAAAATAAAGCAGAAAATAAAGCCAGAGATCACCAAAGGTGAGAAAACTGTTTCATTTTCTGAAAGAAAATGTTAATGAATTAATCGATAGGAAGAATCTTGGGACACAATTCAAAGCTTGGTACGGGCTGCAGGTATTTTCCACAGAGAGGGGACTTCATTTTGGGAAAAGCTGAATTCGATGGACTGCTTTGGCTGTGTCCGGGATGGGTTTTTTTCTTATTCAGGACACATTTCCCAGAAGGTAAAATATGTCACTGCAGAAAACTGAAAGAATATGTCATTGCATCAGAATCTGTGGGGGCATGTGTGTGTTGGGGGGCTCTGTGTACGTGCATGTATCAGGGGAGCTCTGTATGAGTGCACTTTCCCCAGACCCTGCTCTTATGCAATGTGGGTGCACTTACCCTGTACCCCCACTCCTTGTCTCTCCCACCCTCTTGCACTATTCCCCCTTTTTACCTTCTCTCTTTCATTCTACTTCTTTCCCTTCCACCCATCCATGCACTCCCCCTCCCTTCCTTCCCCTGCCACCAACCTTTTCACTCCCTCCCTCTTCCCTTCTCACTTAATACATTCACTGTTTCTTCTCCATTACTCATCCAACCCTTCCCCTTCCCTTATGCTCCTCCCCTTTTCCCTTTCTTCTTCTAACCCCACCCCTTTCTTTCCTAACCCCTCCCCTCCCTTATGTTCTGCCCTTTCTTTTCTCCTCAGCCTACCCCTTCCCTTAAACTCCTCCCCTCTTTTCCTCTCCTCTTCTAGCCCCTCCCCTTCCTTATGTTCTGCCCTTTCTTTTCTCCTCAGCCTACCCCTTCCCTTAAGCTCCATCTCTCATCTGCCCTTTCCTTTCCCACTCTGCTTCTCTCACTATCAGGATGATGCAGAAAGCTAGCGTGGCCTTTAAGCGCCAATAATGCCACGTTCAAGCATACTTTAAGCACTTTTAAATGTGGAAAACAAACATAAACACTGATGGAAACTAGCACCCAATTAATGCCACAAGTATTTAAATATATTTAAATGAGCTGCACATAATAGTCGGTCATGCCAATCATGGCTACACCTAATGCTGAGACAGATGTAAAGGATTTTACAACCAAACATAGCATCAGTATTTTTACAGTAGGGTCTGAAGTGACTTAAACCTCTTAACACGTGCCCCCAACCGTATTTTGATGTCACCAGGTGCTTTCCCCAATGTCTAGATAATCTTCTTCTCAGATGACCAGATGATCAGGCATCGGGCAAAACCCCCGATGCCATCAAAATAGCGAAATCAAATCCCTGGTGGCCCAGTGGCCCCAATCCCCCGACCCAACAGTATTTTGATGGCATTGGGGATGATTGCGGCATTGGGAAAAGCCCCCAATGCCATCAAAATACTGTCAAGAACCAGTGCCCCTGACAGAAAGAGACTACCTGGTGGTCTAGTGGCCCCTGTACCCTTCCATCTTAAATTAAAATAAATGTATTTATTTATTTGGCAGGTTTTATATACCGCCTTTCCAAAGGTCAAGGAGGTTTACATAGAACTGAACTCAACATGGAGCACTTACAGGCTAAATATAACATGTAACATTATAACTTAATATATAACAACTAATTACAGATTGCGGGTCTGTGGGATGGATAGGAGGCCTTGGTCAGGTCACATCCACAAAGAGTTCTTTGAACAGGAAGCTTTTTAAGGACTTGCGGAAGGCTTTGAGGTCAGGGGAGATGGGAAGGTCCAGTGGGAGTGAGTTCCATAGGCTGGGTGCATATAGCGAAAAAGCACAAGAACATGTTGCTTTAGTTCTTGAGGTTAGATCTTGAGGGAGGGCAAGCATGTTCATAGCTGTGCTCCTTCTGAGGTGATTATCTGGAGGTTTATGAAGGTGGTTCTGTAGGTATTGTGGACCATAGCTGTGGAGGAGTTTGTATGTGATTACCAGCATCTCATAAGTAATTCTTGATAAGAAGGGTAGCCAGTGCAGGTCTTTCAGTATCGGGGTAATATGGCTAGATCTGGATGTGCTTGTGAGTATCTGAGCAGCAGCATGTAATGCAAGTTGTAAAGGATTAAGAGAGCTTTTGGGAAGAACCTGCAGGATGGCGTTACTGAAATCAAAGTGGGGGAAGATTACGGTCTGGAAGACTGTCCTGAAGTCATGTGGTTGAAGGAGCGGTCGTAGATGTTGAGTGACTCTGATTTTATGGTAGATGGCTTGTGTTACTTTACTGATGTGCAGCTGGAATGAAAGCCGATGGTCCAATATAACACCTAGATAAAGTACTTCATTTTTTACGAATAAGTCAGCATTGTTGACTGTGAGTGTAGATGGTGGTGAGACAGTCTTGTCTCTCGTTATGAAGAGAACTTCAGTTTTTTTAAAGTTGATGGTGAGGTTGTGATTCAGCAGCCAATGGGTGATGGCATTAAAAAAGTTGGTAATAGCTGTGAAGGTTGCCTGTTTTGTGGAGAACCTGGGGACTTTTACTATGAAGAACATAATATCATCTGCATAAAGATGGTAAAAGACATTATGCTCATAAATGATTTCACAGACCATATATATATCTATCTATATATATATATATATATATATATATATATATATATATATATATATTGTCAGACGGCTGCCTGGGTGAGAATCTTCACACTCTTGGCAAGTGCATATATCTATATGATTTGCAAGGTATTGTGGGCAATGTAGTTCATTCACACCAGACACAGCTGCTGACAATAATTTAGTTGTGTTCTTGGGTAAAGCCAATAAGATATTTATTTATGGGGTTATTTCTCCCAACACAGATATGCTTGGTAGCACATAAATTAGGTAACTTGCTTTCAGTGTTAACTTGGAAAAACAAAGTCAAAATCAGGAAAACAACAAATGAAAAGCCACAAAGCAAGAAACAAACTGTTCTTTTCAGGTTAACTTCTGATTACTTCCCACATAGATACAGAAGTGATTCTCTCCTAGCTCACAAGCAATTAGGTGAGGCTTAATTGCTAGCAGTTACCAGCTGAAACCCCTTAGCTGGCTTGCCTTCCACTGTGTGGGTCAAATCCTGCTTCAGGAGCTTTTCTGAGTAGATTAAAGAACAGATTTGTATTTCTTTGTGATGGTTGCTGTACTTTATAACAGAAAGTTACCAACGGAGTTTAGATAGAGAGCAGTCCATATAAACAGGATCCTCATCTGCTATTATTCCCCCTTGTTCAACAAGCATGGGTTCAATATCATGGATTGGCACAGATGAATCTCTCAATGGAGCATTTTCAGGAGAATACTTGTTTCCCTGCTGTCTTTCAAGGTTATAGCTAGAGCATAGATCAGTGTTCATACCTGAGCTTCCATTGCTGCTAGAGTTCCTCTCTATATAGCCTGGCCAGTATGTAGTCCAGTTCTTATGTCCAGCCTTCCAATCCAGATCCCTGGACACTGGATCTCTCTTCACATACCTTCTGGCACAGATCTTAGGGTCCCTTCCACGTGCAGCCGTCTCCCTCACAGGTAGCCTCTGGTGATTCCTAGCTCTGCAGCACCATTCCTCTGGCTTTCCTCAGTCCAATGGTGTATGCTGGCCCTTGGAATACCTCCCAGTATACGTACTGCTTTGGACTCTTCTAGACCTCTCAAAGGCTTTTCTCCTCTTTCTTCCAGAGGGTTTCCTTGCCTCTCTGTCTGTCCGGTTTGGCTTCTGCTTCTGATGATCCTTCAGATGAAACTGATGATCATTCTCTGGATATCCAAGGTGATCATGAAGATGGTCATCTGTAGGATAAACTCTACTCTTATTCTGCTTAGATGAGTGCTCCTCCCTAACACAGCGCAGCTGTGCTGAATCAGGCCCTGCCCTTTGAGATGAGTGCTTAGGGATTACCTCATAGCCCTCCTGATTGAACACACGTTTCCCCACTTCAGCTCCTCTAATGGCTGTTGGAAACCTGGTGCATTCTGGGACTGGTAGTCTTTTATGGGAAAATTCTGTTTTCTTATTTCTACCAGAACTGACAGGTTGCTTGTTCAGAGTCACTTCACCTTTTCTATAGCTCCTTCCTGAGCTATGATAAGCTTCCTTATCACAATATATATATATTGAAGAGTAAAGCAGATACAGCAGAGCCTTGTAGGACATCTTGTCTTTGAGTGTATGGTGGGGATGTGTCGGGTCCAATGTTTACATATTGTTGGCATCCTATCAGGAATGAATGAAACCACTGGAGTGCTGACTTTTGTATTTCAATGTTTTGAAGGTGTTGTAGGAGGATATCATGACATATCATGTCAAATGCAGCTGCAATGTCCAAAACTATCAGGACAAAACCCTGTTTAGAGTTCTCAGTGTCCTTAATGAGTTTGTCAATGAGGAAAATTAGGAAACCACTCCATGGTTGAATCAGGATCCATACTGATGCATGTTCAGGGGAGCAGAGGTGTTGATGTGTTCTTGGAGTTGCTGGAGGACATTTTTTCCAATATTTTTGCTAGGAAAGGCAAGCTCAAGATTGGTTGGTAGGATTTTGGATCACTCAGGTCCAGTTTGGGATTCTTTATGATTGGGTGGATAGAAGTGGTTTTTAGGCTAATGGGGACCATCCCTCGGGAGAGAGAGAGGTGTACCATTTTTAATAGTATGGGAGCTAGCTCTGTCCATGAGGTTCTTATCTAGCTCACTGGACAGGGGCAAGTGGAGAAGTGGTTGTGTTGAGGTTACTGATGATGTTCCCGAGTTGCCTAGGAGAGGTTGCACTGAATGTGAGGATGGAGGCGCTAGGTAGGTCTGTGTTGGTCTATATGCATCCAGTATGTGTAACATTGCGAAGTTTGGACTGGAAGTGAATGGAAAAGCCTTATGCAGTTGGAGCAGTGGTTAGTTTGGCTGTTGTTCTTCATTAACAATTTGGTGACGGCAAAGAGTTCTCTGGGTTTGTTGAGTAATTTCATTGTGGACTTGGTGTGAAATTCTCTTTTGGCTTCATTTGTTTTTATTCAATAGTCCTGAAGGGTGTCAAGGTATTCATTTTTTGCATGGTGGACTAGTGACCCCTGAAACCCCCACCCTCCGCCCAAATTAAATAAAAATAAAATAACCTAGTGGTCTAGCAACCCTTGAACCCCCTCCCACCTCTCAACAAAATTAAAATAAATTAACCTGGTGGTCTAGCAGCCCCTGAAACCTCCACGCAAAATTAAAATAAAATAACTTGGTAATCTAGCAGCCCCTAAATGCACCACCACCCCACCCGGTACCTTACAATAAGCGAGAGCACTGCCCACGCGCTTGTGCTTAGAGTCCACCATCTTGAAAAATTGCAATGCCTGGCCCCGTGCAGTGTATCCTGGAATGCACCAGGTGGGGTTAGACTGCCATATAAGGCATAGTCTACCTTATATGGTGATCTGACCTCATCCAGCGCCTGGCCCCACCACGAATGGGTCAGTTTCACGGCAGGGCATGCTAGGGAGATAAAGTTCCTAGATGATATAAATGACTGCTTCTTGGAGCAGCTGGTTCATGAACCGACCAGAGGGGAAGCCATATTAGACCTAGTCCTTAGTGGAACACCAGATCTAGTGCAAGAGATAAGGGTGTTGGGGCCACTTGGCAATAGTGATCATAGCATGATCGCCTTTGATTTAATTAGTGGAGGAGGGATAGTAAGGAAATCCACAGTACTACCTTTTAACTTTCAAAAGGGAGACTATGATAAAATGAGGAAAATAGTTAAGAAAAAAATAAAAGGAGCAGTTTCAAAGGTTAAAGACGTAAATCAAGCTTGGATGTTGTTGAAAAATACTATCTTGGAAGCCCAGACCAGCTGTATTCCACACTTTAAGAAAAGTGGAAGGAAGTCCATAAAACTGCCAGCATGGTTTAAAGGTGAGGTCAAAGAGGCTGTTGCTGCTAAAAAAGCATCTTTCAGGAAATGGAAAAAGAGCCAAACGATGAAACCTGGAAACAACACAAGCATTGGCAAGTCAAATGCAAGGCATTGATAAAGCAGGCAAAGGGAGAATTTGAGAAGAAGCTTGCTGTGGAAGCAAAAACACGAAATAAAGATTTTTTCAAGTACATTCGTAGCAAAAAAGCTGTGAGAGAGTCAGTTGGTCCATTAGATGATAGAGGAGTTAAAGGGGCACTAAGAGGCAACAAGGCGATAGCTGAGAGACTGAATGAATTCTTTGCTTCGGTCTTTACTGAGGAAGATGTAGGGATGTTACCCATGACTGAAGTGGTATTTAAAGGTGCAGAAGAATTGAAGGAAATATCGATACATCGGGAAGAGGTATTACAACTATTAGATAAACTGAAGAGTAGCAAATCACCTGGGCTGGATGGTATACATCCAAGGGTGTTGAAAGAACTTAAATATGAGATTGCAGACCTGCTATTAGTAATCTGTGAACTAATCATTAAAATCATCTCTAATACCTGAAGATTGGAGGATCGCCAATGTAACACCAATTTTTAAAAAGGGTTCCAGGGGTGATCCGGGAAACTACAGGCCGGTGAGCCTGACGTCAGTACCGGGAAAAATGGTAGAAACCATCATAAAGAATAAAATTACTTAGCATGTAGATAGTCATGGCCTAATGGGAGACAGCCAACATGGCTTTAGACAAGGAAGATCTTGTCTTACTAATCTGTTATGTTTTTTTGAAAGTGTGAATAAACAGGTGGACAAAGGTGAGTCGGTTGATATAGTGTATCCGGACTTTCAGAGAGCCTTTGACAAGGTCCCTCATCAGAGACTTTTGGCAAAACTAAAGAGTCATGTGATAAGAGGCAGTGTACTACTGTGGATCAGGAACTGGTTAAAAGATAGAAAACAGAGGGTTGGGCTAAATGGCCAATTTTCCCAATGGAAAAAGGTGACTAGTGGAGTACCCCAGGGATCTGTGCTGGGTCCGCTGCTTTTTGACATTTTCATAAATGACCTGGAAAGTGGAATAACGAGTGAGGTTATCAAATTTGCAGATGACACAAAACTATTTAAAGTTGTTAAAACCCAAGAGGATTGTGGAAAATTGCAAAAGGATCTTGATAAATTGGAAGACTGGGCATAAAAATGGCAGATGAAATTTAATGTGGACAAGTGTAAAGTTATGCACCTAGGGAAGAACAACCCAAACTATGGTTACACGATGCAAGGTTCCACATTAGGAACCACCACCCAGGAAAAAGATTTAGGCATCATTGTGGATAACATGTTAAACCCTCGGCCCAGTGCGCAGCGGCAGCCAAGAGAGCAAATAGAATGCTAGGTATCATAAGGAAAGGAATGGAAAATAAAACAAAAGATATTATAATGCCTCCATGGTGAGACCGCACCTTGAATATTGTATGCAATTCTGGTCGCCGTATCTTAAAAGGGATATAGCATTATTAGAAATGGTTCAGAGAAGAGCCACCAAAATGGTAAAGGGGATGGAAGGATACTCCTATGAAGAAAGGCTAAAAAGGTTAGGGCTTTTTAACCTGGAAAAGAGACGGCTGAGGGGAGATATGATAGACGTCTATAAATTAATGAACGGAGTGGAACGGGTAAGCGTAGATCGATTGTTTACGTTATCAGAATATAGAAAGACTAGGGGACATGCAATGAAGCTACAGGGTAAACTATTTAAGACTAATAAAAGAAAATATTTTTTCACTCAACGTGTAATTAAACTCTGGAATTTGTTACCGGAGGATTTAGTAAAGGCTGTTAGTGTAGCTGGGTTTAAAAACTGTTTGGACAGTTTCCTGGAGGAAAGATCCATAAACCATTATTAAGAAGGGACCCAGGATATCAATGCTTGACCCAGTACAAGCATTGTGGAACCTGTGTCTTTTGGAGAAACTGCTAGGTACGTATGACCTAGATTAGCCACTGTTGGAAACGAGATACTGGGCTTGATGGACCTTGGTTTGACCCAGTATGGCATATCTTATGTTCTTATGTTACATCTTACAAAGTCCAGCAGTAGCTGGCACGATGGAAGTACTATGTCGAGCCTCCTACAGTAGATTTGAGAGACTGAGATCCTACTTCCCATGCTCTGGCTTAGAAGTGAGGTTCACGACTGTCGTGATATTCGCAAAACTAATTACTCCAATGCAAACCCTTGTCTCTATCTGAACCTTCCCAGAAAAAATACTCACAAATTTCTCAGAAAAACATATTGAACACTCTCCTGCAATAAATTATCCACTTTTTTACAATCAAATATAGGGAGGAAAATGACTGCAGGTTTTACTTTTCTGTCCCTCTATGAGGCAAAATTTATCACCATAGGGGATTACAAAAGATGTAACATCATGGGTCCAGCCTCTCCCTTCTAACTTACAAACTGAAAATCACTTACCAATATTAAAAAGTACTTTTTCAATACTACCTATAATACCTTTAATCATTTTTACTTTTTACACCTTTTTCAACTTATTTTCTTCTTCGTAACATCTACTCCAAATTAATCTTCTACGATATTCCTGAAAACAAAGCCGAATGGCTCTACAGTACAGATCTTTATCACCATCCAAGCAATATTCTCATTTCTTATCTGCAAAATATATCCACAGAAGTCTTCTTCTAAGCTCCTGCAAATATCACC
Source organism: Ichthyophis bannanicus (assembly GCA_033557465.1). Lineage (NCBI taxonomy): Eukaryota > Metazoa > Chordata > Amphibia > Gymnophiona > Ichthyophiidae > Ichthyophis > Ichthyophis bannanicus. The sequence goes on from CM066035.1 coordinate 48,493,157, forward strand.
AACATCGTCTGCCTTCAATCACATATTGTTTAGCACCCAACAAAGATCTTTGTTTATAGTGGCCTCCTTTTCCTTTTACATTTATTTACTTTTCTAACAAAAAGGTTTATTGCCCTTAAAATATTCCCTTTGAGTTTTGCCTCGGCTGTTCCTATTCCGCTAACAACTCGTTGATGTATTGTCCCATCTTAGCAAAGTTAGTTTTACTAAAGTCTGACCCTCGCTTTTTATTGGACTTTATCATCCCACACATATACATAAACACTCACACACACACTCACACTCACACACTTAGAACCACAGAGGCAATGCACTTCATTGACTCCCTATCCGTTTCCACTTCCAGTTCAAACTTCTCCTGCTGACCTTTAAGTGCATTCACTCTGCAGCTCCTCCCTACCTTTCCTCTCTTATACCTCCCTACACCCCTCACCGGAAATTGCGCTCTTCTGGCAAAATGCTTCTGTATGTACCCTTCTCTTCTACTGCCAACTCCAGACTTCGCTCCTTTCACCTTGCTGCTCCTTATGCCTGGAACAAATTACCTGAGTCTGTACATCAGGCGCCTTCTCTGACATTTTTAAAATTCAGGTGAAAAACTCACTTCTTTGTTGCTGCTTTCGCATCTTGACTCACTTGATCTCCTTCATGTTTCCTTACCATACCCCCTAGATGTATCCTATGTCTCAGCTACAGTGTTGTCTGCCTTGACTAGATTGTAAGTTCTGATGAGCAGGGACTGTCTCTTACATGTGTCTGTAGTGCTGTGTACATCTTGTAGCACTATACAAATGCTCAGTAGTAGTAGTAGTAGTAGTAAATACAAACAGATGTGTTTGTGCATACACACACACGCACACACATACACAGAAGGATTGGAAAGAATTCCAAGAGCTATGCTTTGCATGCTTTCCCTACTTGTATTTTTAAAGTGAAACATCACAGAGGCAAGCACAATTATAAATGTGTTCTTTAAAGGCCCCCTCAAACCATGTCCCCTCAAAACTGTCTATACTATCAATCTATATGTGTTAAAAAATTATGTTTCTAAAACTGCCATTTACACACAAGGCATTTAGACATGTCAATGTCGTTATTTGCATGAGCAAATGCTATGTAAGCCATCAAAAATGAACTAAGGGACCTTTAATATAGCTTAGCGCACATTAATGAAATTAACACACATTAAGTGCCACTGTGCCCATAGAAATAAAAGAGTTGTGGGCACTTAATGCGCGTTAACTCTTAACGATGTCAAAACCTTTAGTAAAAGGACCCTAAGTGCGTCAGAGCAGGGGCTGATCTAATTGTCATGTTACAGATTTATGGGCCCGATATTTGGTGATGGCATCTAATACGTTTACAGTGTCTAGCCATCACTGCTGAACAGTTAATCTGGATATTCAATGCCGGACCATATTGAGCCGCTGCTCAGTTAGCTACAGCGGGTAAAGATAGGCTAGCTTTTACCACGCCTGTCTTTACCCATGGATCGCTAACTGGGCAGTGGCTCAATATGGCCGCTGACCAGCTAGCGATGGGTACTGCCCCTGGAACGCCCCAATGCTAAAAATATAACATCGGGGCGTAAAGCGGCGGTATCTGGGGATATTCAGTGTGCCGTTGAATATCCCGCTTAGAGGTAGTCATACGGTTTACAGGTCTGTAAATCATCTAACTGCCTTTGAAGATCGGGCCCTATGTGTTTAAGGGAAATAATTTAGAATGTGGATGATAAAATTTGGAAGAATTGCACCATGGTACCTAATTGAGATAATAAGGGTAACGGGCTATGGGTTATTTTATTTAATGTAGTGCACAGTGTCACCAGTAACCTCCCCAGAGCCAGGGGCACGTAGGGTTGGTCAGCCTGGGTATCCTAACTTAGAAAGTATGGTAGTGCATTTGTTCCTGCACTGCCTTATGGGAGCTGTAGTTCCTCTTTACTCTCCAAGAAAGAAATAATTGTAGTCAAATGGTTTCAGGCAAAATGACAAGGTTTTTATTTCCCCTTCCGGGCGGATTAAATGCATGTGAAAACTTAGGACAAAATAGCCATATGCAACTGGCATAAAGAAAACATTTCAGGAACTTAGGACAAAACAGCTTCTTTTGCTTCAAGCTTCAAAATATGCAGTGCTTAACCCAAACACAAAAGTAACAGTCACTTTTTATACAAAAAGAAACACTTTGCTTTTCTTCTGCTGTTCAGACAGCCTTCTTAACAGCCTGGTCAGCAAAGTGATATAATATGGTCAGCTAGTGATAACGTGCAGTCCATTTGCTCATCGGTTATATCCTCAGTAATAGGCCCTATCTGCATTTCCTCTGAATCACTATCAGCTGGATAAGTTTGCACACTGCTATACGGCGTTTCAAAGTACACTCCCCCTCTGTCTTCCCGAGGCTTCTCTTCATAGCACTCTACTGAGCAGGGTTGTGAAGTACCGTATATATTGGAGTTAGTATAAGGAGAGTCCAACACTTCTGGGCAAGTACAAAGAAAACTTTTATAGCTAGTTTCACCTCTGTATAATTTGTGCAGCCTACCTTTTGGCTTTAGAAAGGAAGAACTTCTCAGCACTGCTGGGCCAGCAAGGGTTCCAAACACTGGATGTGTTTTCCTGCCTTTTAGCTTCTCAGCCTTTTCCTCGGACATACAAATATCCTCTGGCCAGCACCTCCCTCTCTCTGGAGTTTCTGAGTGCTCCCAAACTAGCCTCTCAGGCAGTCTCTCCCTCCGGCTGCCTTCAAGGTATGGCACCGGTCCTGGGCTGCTCCCACCTGGCTTCTGGGCACGGGTTCTCTGAGTCCTTACTCTGGCTTCCTGTGCTGTGTCTCCCATTGCTCTCTTCACCTCCTCTATTGCTCTCCCCCTTGCTCTACTGGTCAAATCTAGTGAGCACTTTTTATATCCCTGCTTCTTAGGGCTCAGCTACGCCCCTCCCCCAACCAGGTGTTTTCCCTTAACTCCTGAGCTTGGGGATAAGTTGCAGCATGGGCATGCTTGTTCCTCTCGTGACTCACTTTGTTTACGTTTCCCTTGGAAACCCTGAGCCATGTGCTCTGCCTGCCTGTCAGTTTCTGAAGCAAATTCCTCTGCTTCACTTAGCTCCATAGGCTCAGAAGGGTCTTCTATATGACAACAGCAAGGCGGCGTACAATAAAATCAATTAGTCAAAGGCATTTACGCGGTTTTCAAACCTGCAAAGTGTGTAAATGTCGCTGAACGGGATATTCAGTGACTCTAAGACGGTTATTGCCACTGGATGTTCGCGGGTGTCACCACTACATCGGCGCGGGACGTGGGCGTTCTGGAACAGAGTGAAGGCAGCATCCGTTGCTAACCAGGCAGCGGCAATATGGAGCTGTTGCCCAGTTTAGGGACAAGTGGGTAAAGTTAGGCATGACAAAGGCTGGCCTAGCTTTACCCACGGAAACTAACCAGGCAGCAGCTCAGTATCGCCACTGCCTGGTTCCAGCTTCTGTGGCAATCCGGATATTCAATCCTGGTGGCCGGATATTGCCCCAGCAATGAATATCCTGGATTTGAATTCAGCAGCGACAGCTAGGTGCTTTAAAGCGCTTGCCGTGGCTGCAGAATATCCCCCTCAATATCTTTAGTGGTATGAATATTTAATAATATCAACAAGTAAAGGGACATATAAAAAACAAAATCAACTGTGAGTGCTTTGCACATTCAGAAGAAGGTAACAAAAGAGAGAAACAGCTTTATCCTGTCAGCAAAATATCTTTCTAGCGCAGGTTCTATGGACTTACTGTCAGGATTTACGACAAAGCAGTACATAAAAACTAACTGTAGCTTAGAGTGAGGGCTTCAGCATGCTATAAGTAATTGGTCTTTGAAAATGGAAAAAAGAAAGAGTCGTTTTTGCTAAGCTGAAAAAGCGTTAATCGTCAGTTTAGCCTGGGTGTTCCTTGCACAGAAACGTCTGATGGATGTAGGATTATTTCTGCTACTGCGGCTGTCAAATGTGAGAGATAAGACTCCACTTATCTGGATAAGATGGGATGAACCGAGAGTTGAAGAAGCCGCAAAGCTGCAATTTGCTTCCCTTTCAAAACTGTTCAAAGGAAAAACCCATCAAATTGAATTCCAAGAAGGGGAGAGACGGCAGAGACTCTGTGGACGGCACATGTGCCATTGAATATGACGCTATCCAATTTTCATTATAATTTTATCCAAACTTTATACTTTCCATTCTAGATTGACTACGCCCCCATGAATAATAGAACTGAGCTGCGCTAATTTCACTGAGCCTTGTGTTCTTCGCACTGGTAATGCGCTTTCAGTGGGTTGGTAATTCTCTCGTCTTTGGTGGTACTTTCAAAAGCCCTGTGCTGTAAAGCCGTGGCCTGCCTGAAAAAAAGCATATTAAATTATACTCTTTACTCTAGATATTGCAATGTTAAAAAACGTTAATTTTTTTTACAACAAAACATTGAACTGTTATTGTTACACACTTGGGAGAACTTTAGTAAGGCATTTCTGTGCATAAAACAGCATTTTACAGAAATATAATGGAGCATATGTGCTTTCCGGCTGCTTAGCTTAGGTGGTCTATTACCCTCATTGGGGACAATTTGAAAATCTATTTACCAGGGCACATAGCTATTGCTCCAGTAAAAGTGAAATTCGCCAGCCTCTTCCTGTCTTCCCACTACGGAGAAGGGATCAGTAGAGGAGCTACTGAAACCTGGTTTACACTGAGAAGTAAAGATGAGGTTGGGAGCTACAGGCCAGTTATTCTGACTTCTGTGGTGAGTAAATGAATGAAAATGCTGATACAGGAGAGGACAGGGAGGTTTCTGGAGTCCAATGGATTGCAAGATCTTGTGATCTTGGTGGTTGAGCTTCAGAGGCCCACCAGAGGCTTGGATACACCCTTTCCTCCTGTTTTGGTGCTGATGCCCACAGGCTCCAGAGCTGGTGAGCAAGCAAAGTAGACTCCCAGGTGCGCCCACTGGGGACAGTAAGTAAGGGGTTTTGTCCCTTCCTCTCCCCTGTTGGCCCCATCCCCCATCTTCTACAAAATCTGTCTTGTTCTTGTCTAATTGGCTTTTTAATTTTATTTGTGGGAAACAACTCTGCTAATAAAGCAGGTGGATAATAAAAAAGAAAGTGTTCCGGCAGTAGCTCTTGATTAACAAGGCTGATCCCTACCCGTCGCTGCAGGGGTATCGAGTAAGCCCTCAGAGACTTCCTTGCTTGTCAGGGGAGGGAGGAGGGGGTTTCTGTTTGCAGCTAGGAGTGCCTTTGCACAGCTGCCAGAGTTTGCTTGCCTTTTCATTGACCTGGGTTTTTTCATTTATGGCCATGACGCCAGGAGCTAGGGGGTGAGCTGCGTGCTGAAGCCACCAGATCAGCTCCATGGCAGACTCATTTTGCTCTGCGTACACTGGGGATGCCTCAGGACAACATGAGGCCCGATGCTCGTTTTACTCCTGATCCTGTGCCTCACCTGATTTTCCCACTGATAGGAATGGCAGCCATCTTGAACGGCTACATGGTCCCACCTGAGGGAAGGTGGTATGTGGGGTTTTCACCCCAGGGGATCACTGTGGAGACCCTGGGACCTTTTTAGCCATTGTTGAGCAGTTGTTTGAGCAATTCACAGGCTGTTTTCAAGCAGTGTCGGCAGTTTGTCGTGTGGCCTTCCACCGTCTACCACTGCTACTAATCATGTGTATAGCGCTACAAGGTGTGTGCAGCACTCTACAGACACATGTAAGAAATAGTCCCTGCTCTTAAGAGCTTACAGTCTACTCAAGACAGACAACACAACAAGTGGGGACTAGGATATATCTAGGGGAATGGTAAGGAAATATATAGGAGGTGAACAGGAGAAAAGAGGCATCAAGACCCAAAAGCAAAGCCCTTCCACATCAATTGTCAGAGGTGCAAAGTGACATGGGCTGTTGCTGTCCCCAAATGGGACCTCAGGGAGCTCGATGAGGTTGGCTTTATGGGAGGATAAGGGGGAAGTCTCTCTGCTGAGGAGGGGGAGATTCAGCCCTAGCTAAGTGAAGCTATGTGATACATTTATATCATTGGGAGAACTTTCTGGCCTTATTGCTTATACTATGGCAGCAGTCCACATTTTGGGGGCCCCATTGAGGCAGTCTCGGACATAGACCCCATCCTGGAGGGAATCAGGCATCCGTCGGGGGGGGGGGGGGTTCCCCTTGATCTGAAACCTCTGAAGAAGCTGGTGATCTCTCAAAGGGAAATGCCTGAAGGAGTTTCAAGGGACATCTGGGTGTTGTCCAGGCTGTATCCACTGCCTCAGGGGGCGATGGAGCAGCTGTTTAGTTGTCCTAGGGAGGATGATCTGATGACAGTGATGACCAAAGTGGAAAGATGCCCTCAGTGGCCTAATGTATAAGGCTAGTCTTGAAAGCCTAAGGTGGCATGTGCAAGTCCCACCTGTAGAGGACAGTTCTGACCTTAGGGAGACCATGTCAGGAAGGTCAAAGCTGTCCTTAAAATGCATTTTTCAGCCTCTGCCCTGGAAGGCCCAAGTGGGGAAAGGCACTTTTACAGTGAATCTGACAGCTGACAGATGATCCAGGAGCTTGCAAACCTAGAGTTTGGGCTTTCTTTCGTAGTGGACACCTTGTATGACCTCATCCGTATGTCTTTGACATCAATGGCATCAGTGGTTGTGGTGCGTCGATATCTCTGGTATGTAGATGCAACCTCCATGTTGTGCCTCAGCGAGCTTCATTTTTAAGGGCCAGTTGCTTTCGGGAAGGCTCTAGAACACTTAGTGAAGAATCTGGGAGAGCCTGACCCCAGAGGTTACCTGAGGATAGACCTACGGGCTCCAGTATTCCCTTACACAATCTAAACTATAGAGACTGGGGCCATCACATGGTCTGCTAACTAACTAAAACACTGCATTTGCACCCCCTAACCTTTTACCCCAAATCCCCACTCCTGTCAATGCAGCAAGATGTCTTCTTAAAACTTAAAAGGACTCACTTAAAGATATTAAATAGGATGACAGCCTTCAAAAGACTTCATTTTGTATGTATCAAACTTCCTTTATTCAAGAAACTACAAGAGGCCCTTCTTTCTATCATTGCAGTGTCATTATGCGTCCAATTACAAAGAGAAGTGTATAGATAATTGTTCCCTGTGATAAAGAACGCAGTTTAATAGAGCTTGCAGGCTAATGTTTCTCCAAAGCAAAACTTAATAACTTACTGTATAATAACGTAATAGAAATAAATTGCAGACATGAAGCTGTTAGGACACAATAGTCATTGATATCCACTGCTGAGAACACTTGCCTGTTGGCTTAAATCTGTAGCTCACTAAAGACGTTTGTGGATAGTTTCGCAGGAGAATAATAAGGTCACTACAATTTGATAGTTACAGTGTTTTGCATGGATGCTTAAGTGTTCCACGGTTCGTGGCAATCAAGGTACACGGGAAGTGATTTTCCTGCTGACATCATAAGGGGAAGTGATTGTTCCCAGTTGCAAGTGTCAGAAGGGAGGGGGAGGGGCAGGGAACGGAGAAGAGGAAGAAGAGAGATAAAGTGAGAGGAGAGGGAGAGAGCAGGCACAAGGAGAGGTGAATGGCTGGGGATATATGGGAGCAAGAGAATGGAGGTGTGAGGAGACGATATGAAACCTCTTATGCGACTCCACCTCATTATTTATACCAATACTCATTATCTCCCCCCTCCCCATAGACACATACATTTACTGCTGGAAAACCTCAACCAGAAGGGTTTTGAATTCAATTTGTATCCTTTTCTAACTGTCCCTCCCCAAACGTTCTGCCCTGGTGGCTATTAAAATGACTACTATTATTACCACTACTACTACTGAGCATTTATATAGCGCCACAAGACATACGCAGCGCTGCACAGCATGTAGAGACAGCCCCTGCTCATCAGAGCTTTCAATCTAGTCAAGACAGACAACACAGAAGCTGTAGACATGGGATACATCTAGGGGGAATGTTAAGGAAACCCAAAAGAGATCAGGTGAGTCAAGATCCAAAAGTAGCAGCAAAGAGGTGAGTTTTCAGCTGGGATTTGAAAAGGGCCAGAGAAGGCGCCTGGCGTACAGACTCGGGTAGTTTGTTCCAGGCATAAGAAGCAGCAAGGTGGAAGGAGTTAGCAATAGAAGAGACGGGCACAGACAGAAGTGATTTGCTAGAAGAGTGGAGTTCCCGGGGAGGGGTGTAGGGAGAGATAAGAGAGGAAAGGTAGTGAGGAGCTGCAGTGTGAATGCTCTTATAGGTCAGCAAGAGAAGTTTGAACTGAATGCGGAAATGGATAGGAAGCCAATGAAGAGACTTGAGAAGAGGGGTAATATGAGCATGACGAGGCTGGCAGACGATTAGTCGTGCAGCAGTGTGTTGAACAGATTGAAGGGGAGAGAGATGATTTAGGTTACAATAGTCAAGACGGGAGGTGATTAAGGAGTGGCTAAGTGTCTTAGTAGTGTGTTCATAGAGAGGGCCTCAGAGATGTCGGAGATGGAAAAAGGCACAGCTTGCTAGTGGGATTTAGGGTCCCCTCTCGAATGCTTTCCCTGGGCTAGGCCCCAGGCATGTCCAACACCCGTCCTGACTCCTGGCAGATGCACTTTCCAAACATCAGCATTTTCCAATCACAGAATAGAAAATACTCGTACAATTCTTTTTTCTACCTTCGTTGTCAGTCATTTTATGTTTCTAACTGTATTGGTCCCAGTCTCTGGTTTTTGTATTCCTCTGTCTTCTCTTAGCTCTCTTTTCATGTCTCCTCTCCATTTGCCATTTATTTTCTCTCCTCCCTTATATCAGTTTTTAACACAGATCCCTTTCTTTCAGTTTTCTTTCATTTATTTTTCTGCTTCTCTATCCAGATTTCACTCCTTCTCCTTACCAACCACGCCTCAATTCCACTCTCTTCCTCACCCCAGCCCTCCTGTTTGCCAGCTCTCTTTCATGCCCAAGCCTCTTATTTCCTAGTCTTTTAGTAACTCTCCCCCTCCATGTCCTGTTTCCTCTCCTCCATCCAGTATTTTCCAATCCGTCCCTCCATGTCCCCCATATTCCCTCTGTGTCTCTATCGCCAATGTCCATCTCTCCTCTCCCCCGTCCCTGCCATGCCCAACATCCCATGTCATCCCCAAGTGTCAAACTCTTCTAAAATGCTTCCCCCCTTCTCCTAATCTGCCATTTGCTTGTCCCAACTTTGGTTCTTTCCCCCTCCAGTCCAGTATCTTCCTCCCTGTGTCCAGCACACCCCTCTGGCTTCCTCTACCCCTCCATCATCCAATATCTCCCCAATTCTCTTCTCTACTCCCCATCCAGCATCTCCTCCTCTCTTCCCTACACCCCATTGATCCACCATGCCCCCCTTCCCTACCCCCACACTCCGTTAACTCTTCCCTCCACTCATACATAATGCAGCATCTCTCTTTCTCTCTATCCACTCGCTCTCTCTTCTCAGCCCATAGTACACTCTCTGTTCTCTCTTTCCCCCTCCAGAACCTCCCCCTCTGCTCCCTGCTCCCATGTGATCCAGAATATCCCTTTCTCTTCACTATCAGCATCTCCCCTAGCTCTCCCCAGTGTCCTCACGTTGGCCGCACTCTTAACCCCATCCCTCTTCCTCTTCAGTCCAGTATCATGCTCTTACCAAGCCATGGCCCGTGCGTCGAAAAGACAGATCCGTGGCTAAGATAGAAATAATAATTTTAAAAGACGAAACAGGTGCGCAGCCACTACTGAACCTCTGCTGCTGTGTTCTGCCCCGCAGCAGAGGTTCAATAGCGGAGGCCAGAAGGCTTCACAGCGTTTGCGCAAAATTATTATTTCTATCACAGCTGTGGATCTGTAAAGAGCAGGAGCCGTGGCTGGATCAGAGGAGAGGGTGAGGCTGTGGAGGGACAAGGAGTGAGAAATGGAAAGCTGTTTTTTTGCTCTCCCCTCGGGACCCAGAGCAAAGAACCTGTTTTTCAACTACCAGCCTGGTCATATGAAAAGCGGCCAGGCCGGCGGAAAACTGGCTGTTTGGCCATAACACGAACCTCACTCCTAAGAAGTTTACAATGGAGATGATCCTAGGCTCTTAAATTTACTACTAGCGCTTATCTCACAACTTGCGTTGTTCCGAAGAGAGCTTCCCGCTCAAATTCGTAAGGCGTAATATTTATTTATTTTATTTTATTTATTTAGGTTCTGATACTCGGCGCTAGCAGATAGCGCTGCTAAAGCTGAACTTTAACCCCAGAGATTCAGTGCTGGGGTCATCTCCGGCCTCTGCCATTGAGTATCCAGTCTGGCCGCAGAACCCGTAACCTAACTAGACAGCATCGATATTGAGCCTCTGCCCAGTTAGCTTCTGTGGCTAAAGTAAGGCCGGCCTTTTCAGTTTCAATGCTGGGGCAGGTGGAAATAGAAGACCCAATGCTCCGGCAGGCAAGCTGGTAGTTAAAACAAAAAAAAAAGCGTGGCGTTTCAGCTCCGATGTGTGCTGAAGGCTTGCCATATCCCCGCCCACTCCGATGCAGACTTCCTGTTACAGAGTGGGCCGGCATGCAGCAAGCCTCAGGTCACCAGCTTCATTGCTGTTTGAGCTGCTGTAACAGGAGAAGGGGAAAGAGAATTAAAGAAAAAAATGCTGGTGGGGGGAGGGGAGGTCAGGGAATATTAAGCTATGGGAAAAAGGGAAGGAGCAATGCTGGACTGCAGGGGGAGATGCTGGACTACAGGTGGGAGGGGGATGCTTTTGGAGCCTGATCCCCCCGATTCTGTTTCCCATCCATGTGTGTTATGACTAGGGTTACCAACTTTTTCACCGAGAAAAACCCGACACCTGTGGCTCGCCATGCTCCACCCATTCTCCGCCCCTAGTCCCACCCCTGCCACGCCCCCAGCCCCACCCACACAAATTACCGAGGATACGTGTAGGCTAACTTCCTTGGTCAGATAATAATTAAACTGGGAACCCCAAAATCCAAACATGAAATGTACAACACTGGAGAAATAAAACTATAAAGTAATTTCCTCTTGCACTAAACAAAAACGCAAAGATGTTATCAATACACACTTCCCAGACCAGACATATTCCAGTTAATAAATTCAAAATAAAAAGTATTTTTCTACCTTCTGTTTGGGCGTTTTATTTTTCAGTTGCAATTGCTCCAGTCACTTTCTTCTGGTTTCTTCGTGTCTTCTGCGAGCTATCCATTTGTCCTTTCTTCTCTTTTAGATGTTTTCCATTCTCTCTCTATTTCTGCTTTAACATACTGATTGTTTCCCTTTTGCTCTTTCCCCCAATTCTTTCCTTATTCCTTTATCATCCATTTAAATTTCACCCTTCCATTCTCAATCCCCTCACTCTCCCAATACCCAGCCCATCATAGACTTTTCTTCCACACAAAATATTTTTTCCCCTCTCCATTCTCATTCCCCATCTATTCTAGTCCTCCCCCAAAATCAGTTCCCTTATAGTTCTAGACCCACCCAGCATCCACTCCCTTCTAGTCCCATTCTCCCATGCCCCACATCAGCCCATTTCCAGTCCTATTCCAGCTCTTCATCAGCCCATTTCCAGTGCTAGCCCTCACATCACAGACCATTTCCAGTCCTAGCTCCCCCCCCCAATCACAGCCCATTTCCAGTCCTAGCCCCCCCCATCACAGCCCATTTCCAGTCCAAGTCTCCCATCACAGCCTATTTTCAGTCCTAGGCCCCCCCCCCATCACATCCCATTTGCAGTCTGAGTCCCCCCGCACCATCACATCCCTTTTGCAGTACTACCCCCCCCCCCCCACCATCACAGTCCATTTGCAGTCCTAGCCCCCCTAATCACAGCCTATTTCCAGTCCAAGTTCCCCCTCCCTCCACCATAGCCCATTTCCATTCCACGTTCCCCCCCCCCCCCCCATAGCCCTTTTCCAGTCCAGGTCCCCCTCCCCATCACAACCCATTTCCAGTGCATGTCCCCCCCCCCCATAGCCCTTTTCCTGTCCAGGTCCCCCTCCCCATCAAAACACTTTTCGTGTCCTTGTCCCCCCCCCACACAAATTGCCATTTTCATTTCCAGGTCCCCCTCCCCATCACAGCCTATTTCTTTCCATTCCAAGGCCCCCCCATAGCCCTTTTCCAGTACAGGTCCCCCCCCCTTCTCAACCCATTTCCAGTCCACGTCCCCCGAATCACCGCCTTTTTCCAGTCCGTTCCCCCTCCCTCCACCATAGGCCATTTCCAGTCCAAGTTCCCCCCCCCCATAGCCCATTTCCAGTCCAAGTTCCCCCCCCCATAGGCCTTTTCCAGTCCAGGTCCCCCTCCCCATCACAACCCATTTCCATTCCATGTCCCCCCCCCCCATAGCCCTTTTCCAGTCCAGGTCCCCCTCCCCATCAAAACCCATTTCCAGTCCATGTCCCCCCCCCCCCCCCACATAGCCCTTTTACAGTCCAGGTCCCCCTCCCCATCACAGCCCATTTCTTTCCAGTCCAATGCCCCCCCCCATAGCCCTTTTCCAGTCCAGGTCCCCCCCCCCTTCACAACCCATTTCCAGTCCAAGTCCCCCTAATCACAGCCTATTTCCAGTCCGTTCCCCCTCCCTCCACCATAGGCCATTTCCAGTCCAAGTTCCCCCCACCATAGCCCTTTTCCAGTCCAAGTTCCCCCCCCCCCATAGCCCTTTTCCAGTCCAGGTCCCCCTCCCCATCACAACCCATTTCCAGTCCATGACCCCTCCCCCCCAGCCCTTTTCCAGTCCAGGTCCCCCTCCCCATCAAAACCCATTTCCATTCCATGTCCCCCCCCCCCCAATTGCCCTTTTACAGTCCAGGGCCCCTCCCATCACAGCCCGTTTCTTTCCAGTCCAAGTCCCCCCCCCCCCATAGTCCTTTTCCGGTCCAGGTCCCCCCCCCCCCATCACATCCCATTTCCAGTCAAATTCCACCCTCCTAGCCCTTTTCCAGTCCAGGCCCCCTCCCCCCATCACAGCCCATGCAGTCCTTGGCCTCCCCCCCCCCCAAAACCGCGGCTGTCTGAGGCTTTAGAGGGAGCCGGGGAAGCCCGCGCGAGGCCCCGGCTCCCTCTGAACAGCTGCCAGCGTGAAGAGCCTTTTCCTTCACGCTGGCGGCTGTTCCTGTGAAGCTGCGAATGCTGGGAAAGGTTAAAGGGCATTGCCTTTAACCTTTCCCACCAATCGCGGCTTCACAGGAACAGCCGCCAGCGTGAAGGAAAAGGCTCTTCACGCTGGCGGCTGTTCAGAGGGAGCCGGGGCCTCGCGCGGGCTTCGCCGGCTCCCTCTGAAGCCCTCCGGGGGAGAAAAGCCAGTTTTTTTGCTCTGGCTGCTCCCGATCTTGCGGCCAGAGCAAAAAACCCGGCTTTTCAAGGGCCGGTTATGCCTCTGCGCCGGCAGCCGGCCTGGCCATGGAAAAACCGGCCAGGCCGGCTGAAAACCGGCCAGTTGGCAACCCTAGTTATGACCATTTCCTCTAGTTCCTACCCTAATGCCCTGTTTGTTGTATCTGTCTGTCTTGTATAGATTGTGAGCTCGGTTGAGCAGGGACCGTGTCTTATTGACTACATAAAAAAGTTATATCAAAATTGATAAACCATAAACCACAAACGATAAATAGTAATGTAGCAGTAGTGACTTGAATTGCTAGGATGGACAGGAATATGCCAGGTAATAGGAGAGGGATGCTGAGTTATTGGGATGGGGGTGAGAGCTATAGAGCAGGGAGCTACTGGACTGCAGTGGGAGAGAGGAAACGGCAAAATGCTGCATCTTAGGGGTAGCGGGAAAAGCAGAGAAGAAGGCAGATGAAATTTAATGTGGACCAGTGCAAACCTAGGAAAGAACAGCCCAAACTATGGTTACATGATGCAAGGTTCCACATTAGGAACCACCACCCAGGAAAGAGATTTAGGTGTCATCGTGGATAAAACCTTGAAGCCCTCCGCACAGTGTGCAGCAGCAGCCAAGAGAGCAAATAGGATGCTAGGAATCATAAGGAAAGGAATGGAGAATAAAACAAAGGATATTATAATGCCTTTGTATCATTCCATGGAGTGGAGGAGTAGCCTAGTGGTTAGAGCACTGGCTTGGTAACCAAGCAACCAGGGTTCATATTCCTGCTAGCACTCCTTGTGGCCTTGGGCAAGTCACTTAACCCTTCATTGCCTCAGAAGAAAGGCCTGGCAATCTACTACCAGTGACACTGCCAAGAAAACCCAGGAGTCAGCACTGACTCAAAGGCACACATTGCATTTTTGTATCGTTCCATGGTGCGACCACACCTTGAATATTGTGTGCAATTCTGGTCGCCGTATCTCAAAAAGGATATAGCAGAATTAGAAAAGGTACAGAGAAGAGTCAACAAAATGGTAAAGGAGATGGAAGGAGACCCCTATGAGGAGAGGCTTAGAAGGTTAGGGCTTTTCAACTTGGAAAAGAGATGGCTGAGGGGAGATAAAATTAATGAATGGAGTGTAATGGGTAAATGTAGATCAGTTGTTTACTCCTTCAAAAAGTAGAAAGACTAGGGGACACACAATGAAGCTACAATGTAGCACATTTAAGACTAATTGGAGAAAATATTTTTTCACTCAACATGTAATCAAATTCTGAAATTCATTACCAGAGGATGTAGTAAAAGCTGTTGGTTTAGCTGCATTTAAAAGAGGTTTGGACAAGTTCCTGGAGGAAAAGTCCATAAACCATTATTAGAGAGGACCCGGGAAATCCACTGCTTACCCTGGGACAAGTATTGTGGAACCTGTGTGTCTTTTTGAGAACCAGCCAGGTACTTGCGATCTGGATTGGCCACTGTTGGAAACAGGATACTGGGCTTGATGGACCTTGCTCTGACCCAGTAGGCATTTCTTATGTTCTTATGGGAAATGGTTGGTCTAGGAAATGGGGGAAAAGAGAGAGAAGAAATGCTGTACTAGGAGAGAGGGAAAGGGAGAGGAGATGCTGGGTGGGGGGATCTTGCTTGTTCTGTTTTCTCAGTAGGGGCCGATGCAATATTTGCAACGCTGCTTTTTCATAGATAACGTTGCTGCTGTTCTGGGAGTTGGTGCTGTTATGATGTCATAAGGCAGGGGGTCTGCAAATCCAGTCCTGGAGGGCCGCAAACCGGCCGGGTTTTCAGGATATCCCTAATGAATATGCATGAGATAAATTCAAATCGAATGGGGGCAGTGCATGCAAATATATCTCATGCATATTCATTAGGGATATCCTGAAAATCTGGCAGGATTGCAGCCCTCCAGGACTGGTTTAGAGACCTCTGTATAAGGTTTTGAATGTCTTTTGTAGGGCTGAGTATGTCAGAAGGTTAATAGAGCATTAAGTCAGCGACTTGAATAGCGCGATGCAGCGATAGCAGACCGAGTTGCAGTACTATATCGCTGGTTTTCTGAAGCATGTTCGCACCATCAGTTTTTAACTGCAAGTAGTGGCCTTTTGGTTGAAGAGGTTTCGACCAGTAATTATATTCGGGTATGTTCTATGTATGAATTTCAACACAGCTTCTTGAGACATTTTTAAATATAATTGAATTGTTTCCATCGGTCTATTTTGTTTAGCGTTAATTAGTGCTTGAAAAATCTGAGTTTAAAATATGTAAAGTGAGATGCACGATGCCTGACAGCTGCTGCAGACTGTTTACGTAGAAATCCATTTTTAGATGTATGCCAAAGCATTATTGTCAGTAAGAATATAACTAGCACGACTCAGACCTATATGCCTAGTGCCCCCCCCCCCCTCATCTTAACCTTGGGCCCCTCCAAAAAATCAGCTCTGGCTATGCTACTCCTAGCAATAGCAGTACATGGAAAACTAAATAAAAATATCCAGTAATTTAAAACAGAGATAGCAATAAGCAGAGTTCCTGCCCTGCTGCACTGAGGGGCGCACAGAGTCATGCCCCTTTGTCGGGGCGCCGGAAACAGCGTTCTTTTAAAGGAACAGCACCCCCAGATGATGACGTATGTGCAGATGTGGAGCTCACCTCATCCCAGTAATAACTATTTATAGAGCTCCGTCAGTGTACACAGAACTGTAAAGTCAGAGAGCAATTGTTATTATTTGTAAAGATCCGTCGGCGCACACAGCACTACACAGTCATGGAGCAATGATTATTACTTCTCAAGCATTAGTGTACACAGTGCTGTAGCATCCCGGAACAGTAGCTATTATTTATAAAACTCCGTCCGTGCACACAGCACTGTACAGTCCCAAAGCAGGGATTATTACTTATAAATAGGGCTTCCAGTTCTAGGTGTTTATCATTTGGGATTTTAGGGGTTTATTTTTGAAACAATTAGGTGCTTTCCCAGGGTTGGGAAAATAGGATTTGCGGCATGAAAACTATTTCTTTAGCAGATTTTTAGGTGGATTCCATTTAGTGATTTTAAAACACAATTTTTCAAGGCCGGCCCTTTCTCCCAACCCCAGCATTGCCCACCCTCCAAGCTGCAGACACAGCATCAGCGTCCCCCTGTTCACAAAACTGAACTGGATTTCTACATATCCGAAACTCCATGCTAAGAGAACATGGGGTCTCGCTCACATACCCTCTGGTTCTCTCGCACTGGTCTCATGTTCTCATGAGAGCAGCGCCAGAGTCCCACACCATGAACCATCTTTAGCTAACAATAGTTATAGCTTCAGATAGCGAGTGTCTCTGTGGATGTGTGCTGCAACGGTGGTGTGTCTGTCTGTGTGTGAGATGTGGCAGTGGGTGCAGGGCTGCGGTGTAGTGTGGGGGTGAGGTGCTTGCATGTTTGTTCTGGGGGGGGGGGGGGTTGCACCCTCTGGAATATACAGATTGTCATTTTTGTCCCCATGCATTCATCCCTTTAATCTCCATCTTACTCTCTTCCCTCCCCCCATCAACCTCCCCCCACTCTGTTCCCCTTCCAGACTCTCTCCCCTTCCCCCCCAGCAGTCCCACCCCCTGTGCTCTATTCCCCCATCCTCCTTACTTTTTCGAAGGTATTGCACCTTTAAACGTTTTTTCTGCCTCTCTCTCCATCTTTTTTTTCTGACAGCTCCGATCCCCGCGGCTCTCTGCAGTTTTAGATTTCCCCCTCCGTTCTGCCCATGGGGATCCGATCTCCTGCAGACAGAACAGGAGCAATCTTTGCCACGATGGTGTCAGAGGTGCCATGCAAATTGGAATTTATCGGTTATAACCAATACCCGAGATTAGAGTATTGGGGGTTTTGTATCGGTGGCAATGTTCCCTCTAATTTTCTGTAGGCTGTGTGCGCATAAAATATCAGCTGTGCGGCTTTTGAAGGAAGGTTACATTTTTTGTGCGCCACATAACGACACTCGGAGTTATGTACTTTAAAATTTGACTACACGTCAGAATACAGTATGTACACCACATTGATTGCACTAGAAAATATTGTAGAACTTGTGAAAACCATAAATACACAACAACTTTTAAATTTTAAGACGTCTGTGTTGTTTCCTATCAGAATCAGAACCGTAATTTTTGTGCGCTCTGTTGTAAAGTATGTGCGCTCGCTTGGCAAGGTGTGTGCGCGCGCACATGCGCACAGCTTAGAGGGAACAGTGATCGGTGGTTATTGGTTATAACCAAAAACTGGAAGCTCTACTTAGAAAGCATTAGTGTACCAATCCTGTAACATCCCAGAACAGTTATTTATAAAGCTCCATCAGTGTTCACAGCACTGTACAGACATGGAGCAGGGATTATTATTTATAAATCTCGGCCAGTATGCACAGCACTGTACAGTCTCGGAGGAGTGAATTATCTCTCTATGTATAATTTACTGTCTTTGTGTGTAAGTCATTCTTTGTCTCATGCTCCAAAAGACGTATTTGTTCTGACTTGCAGGACATTTAAAAGGCGATTGTATTTCAATAGTGTCTACTCTAAGTATCAAACCAAATGCTGTGCCTTTAAAAATCTTAACACAAAATACCGTCAAGACGCATGTCTGCTGGGGCATGGAAACATGGAATTGGCTACTTAGTCCATGCCAGTAAGCACATACTTACACCTTTAAAATGGGCTTTGGGACAGAGGCCAGACTCTGCACACCGAAAAAGCACAAGGTAAAGGAGAAGACCCGTATTTGCGTAAATTCAGGCCCTTCCGCTAGTTTTCTAAAGATACTCAGCACTGTGCACTAATCAATGACTATTTATTGAGGTAAAAGTGGGCAGTTGGGATTTGTGTGATTGGGGGCTGGATTTTGTCAAGTTTTTCTGTTTAAACGTCTGCCAGGATTTGAGTGTTTCGGAGGTGTCGGGGTTTGTATGTTTGTGGTGTGCATCAATGATTGTGTTTGGGGTGTGGGGAGGAGTGCCAGGGCTTATATTTTTTGGGGGGAGGGGGAGAGACGAGGATGGTGTCAGGTAAGGTTACCAGATATTCCCAGTTTTTGGGATTGTTCAAGACTCCCACCTGTTTGAGAGCCTCCTGTTCCTGATTCTAGAAATGGGGGACAGAGGGAGTAAAAAAAAAAAGTTCTTTAATTTAGAGATCTGCACACGTCAGCTTTTAGAATTTCCATCCGTTATCCTTATATCTTGCGCAGTACTGGGGAAATTCATCACTGTTTCTATTTCACTGTCGATTTGTCTGTTTGGAAGCGAGATGGTTGCTGTCATGTTGTCGAGGGCAGGATAATGACTCCTCTTACCGCCTCCATGCATTGTTGCTGAAACCTGGAACTAAGGTGTCCCTTCGTTCCCCCAACCCACCCCCAAAACACTTTGCATAAATATCCCAGATTTGCTTGCAAAATATCTAGTAACCTTAGTGTCGGGGACTGTGTATCTGGAAGTAGGAAGGTGAGTCGCAGTTTGTGCTTGGCTAGTCCCAGCCAACCCGCAGTCAGAACTTAAAAAAACTCATCACACACCAACACTTTGATATGTTATGTGGCGTTTTGTTGAATTTCTCGAAGCTGGATGTAGTTTATTTTGAACAAAGCTTAATAAAAATAAGGGAAGACATCCTCACAGATTATCATTAGGAAACAGAACAACTGGAGATGGCTCTGAAAGGAGGCTAGCAAATATTTTCACTAGGGCCTGGCATAGGCGGATGTCATAAAAGTGTCAAAACCTTTTTAAAAAGTAAAACAAAAGAACATAGTTTGGCTTCTGGGCAGGCCCTAGTATTTGTGGCTTTCAGGCCACACAACTGGTTTGACTGGTAGACCTGCTTGGCTCTGGGCCCCTATTGGCCTAGGCTGGAACTGGACCTCAAGGGTTAGAGGTTTAGTCTACACGATATGTCAGGCATCACCTTTAAACATATAATTAGTTCAAACACACTCATTTATTGCAGAAATGGCTTCTGTTGCCATGGCAATGTTCAAACTAAATTTCCGCAGCAGCTCAAACACTTCCCTCGCTCCCTCCGTGCTGCAGGTGAATGCAGAGGGTTTTTACCCTTCCTTAAAAATTCCCTGGAATAGCAAAGCTTCGAAATTATCAAGTGGCTAATGAGATCTGGGGTTAACCCTTCGAAGGACTGCGCATTGTTGTGGTTTCAGCTCTCTACTAGCCGTCTCTTCTGCCTCCATCCAACACAGGTTTCTGGTTGGAGTGTGCATCAGAGGGGGGCAGAAGAGACAGATAATTAAGAGCAGATTCACCTCAACTTGCAGTGCCGGCGAGCTGAGGTAAGCGTTGTGTCACAGTTTCTGCAGGCCCCGGAGAGGAGTTGCAGTGGTGGCAACGGGCACACTGCCGGTCCTATGGCTGCTTGACTGGTTTTTGCACCATTGAATGGCCCTGCTTTTCAGCACTACCGACCTATGCAAATGAAGTCCTACAATGAAATTCTGCACATGACCCCATATTGCCTACAGGCCACCCCCAAGGAGACACTCCATGAAGCTAATGGATTGCATTTTAAAAATAAATCAGAGGCAGTGTTTATTCTCTCAACTATTAACTATTATTACCAGAAGTTTTGGCGAAAACAATTAACATAGCGGACTTTACACAAGTTCCTAGAGAAAAGTCCTGAAACAATTATAAGCCAGGTAGAGTTGAGATAGCCACTACTTATTGTATGCGATAGGTGACGAGAGATTGATGTGCACGGACTAGGAGAAAGACCTCAGTGTGATTGTTTCTGAGGATCTCAAGGTGGTGAAACAGTGTGACAAGGCGGTGGCAAAAGCCAGAAGGATGCTCGGTTGCATACAAAGAGGAATTACCAGCAGAAAGGAAGAGGTACTAATGCCATTGTACAGTTGCTTATGAGGCCTCACTTGGAATATTGTGTTCAGTTTTGGAGACCGTATCTCGCAAAAGATATAAAAAGGCTGGAAGCAGTTCAGAGAAAGCTGACCAAAATGATTTGGAGTCTGCGTCAGAAGACTTATGAGAAGAGACTTGAAGACCTAAATATGTACACTCTGGAGGAGAGGAGGGACAGGGGGGATATGATTCAGACCTTTAAATACTTAAAGAGTATTAATGGACAAACAAACCTCTTCCAAAGACAGAGAAGCTGTAAAACTAGAGGGCATAACATGAAGCTGCAAGTGGGTAAACTGAAAGGCAATGTCAGGAAATAGTTTTTCACTGAAAGGGTGCTGGATGCTTGGACTGCCCTCTCGATGGAAGTGGTAGGGACAAACACAGTGACGGAATTCAAAATGGCATGGAACAGACACAGTGGTTCCCTTTATAGCAACAGGATAAAATCAAAATAAGTATAACTATCTCTTATATCTGAACAAATAGGGGTGACCTACATGAAGCGATGGGTATACCCTTAAACAAAGGCATGGGGAGGGGTGAACTGCACGAAGTGACAGGTGAACCTACTCTTGCTGCCTTGCTGGGCAGACTAGATGGACCATACTGGTCTTTATCTGCCGTCATTTACTATGTTACTATGTTATCCCTGGGTGTACCAACAAGGAGTGCATCTACTTTGGGGGATTCTGCTGGGTACTTGTGACCTAGATTGGCCACTCCTAGAAACTCCTGATGAACCTTTGGTCTGAGCCGGCACGGCATTTCTTATGTTCTTACATATATACGATAATTAAAAATTGCTTTCAATCACATCCATGATCAGAGTCACATCTCTTGTCCACTACTTATGTGTATCTTACCATACTCTAGTCCTCAGTTTCGCTATGTGTTTTGTCTTGATTAGATTGTAAGCTCTGATGAGCAGGGACTGTGTCTCACATTTATATGTACCACAGTGTGTATGTCTTGTAACACCAGTAGTAGTAATAGTAGTGCTTGTCCCTCTATATAAGATCTATAGTGTTTCCTGTCTCTCTCTTCCTCAGCAGCAACAGGCAAGAGGGTATAAGCACACCGGAGAGGGTCCCAGATCCTGCTGACATTATACTGATGCAAGGAAGCACTCAAGCTTGTCTTCCATTTTTAAACCATAATGCAGTCACCCCAAAGCAACTGCCTACTATGTCTAATGGGAAATATGGTCCTAACTGCTTTCTGTCTACTAATTTGCAAAACCATACTCATATCCCACAGAGCTGGGATAGCATAAGGAGCACCAATGCATGCCACACATACTCACTCACGCATGCACCCCACCTCAGAATAGGGACAGCAATGGGGAAAAGAGCAAGCTTTCTCATCTATCCTCCTCTATACATGCATTGTTCATGTGCCTCAGTCCTGCTGTGTGGGGTGCAACTTTAGGGGATCAGCCTCAATGCCAGTGCAAGCTCTTATCTTTCTGCTAGCATGGCCAGCCTTGGTGCCAGTTGCTGTTCCATGGCCTCATTTCTGCTGGACCCCTTCTGCCAGGGGCCATCACTTCTTAGCCTGTGGACCTGCCTTCACATAGGGTTGTTACTCTACTGCCTCTCTCCCAATGGACCCCTTCCACCAGGGGCCATCGCTTCTTAGCCTGTGGACCTGCCTTCACATAGGGTTGTTACTCTACTGCCTCTCTCCCAATGGACCCCTTCCACCAGGGGCCATCGCTTCTTAGCCTGTGGACCTGCCTTCATATAGGGTTGTTACTCTACTGCCTCTCTACCAATGGACCCCTTCCACCAGGGGCCATCGTTTCTTAGCCTGTGGACCTGTCTCATCTGGGGTCATTAATCTACTGCCTCTCTCCCAATGGACCCCATCCGCCAGGGGCCATCACTTCTTAGCTGGACCTCCCTCCACCTGAGGTCATTAGTCTGTTGCCTTTCAGTCACTGGACCTGACTCTGCCTGAGCAGTCTTGGGCTGTAAGTCGTCTCAGTCATTGGACCTCCTCCAACTGGGGGATTGTTACTGGTGGGTTCAGTGATGTGTAAAGAGAATTAAGAGCCTTTGGTGGTCATTTTGAAAGCCTTAGTCATGATTTGGGCATCTGAATCACTCCAGAGGCATTTTACAAATGGCTTTTAAAGACATCACCAGTGTGCGGACATCCAAGTAGATAGGGGGTTTGGTGGAGGTGGTGCAATTGACTTAGATGTCCCTACTCAATCTCAGAAATGTTGAGGATGTCTGCAGGGATATCCAAGTTTAAACCTGCTCTAGGCATGAAAAGGCATCATGAAAGTGTTTGTTTTGGTCATAAAACATTGAGAAGGTGTATGGGAGGACATGGAAAAAAGCACGGAATGGAGTGGAACAGGTAAACGTAGATCGATTCTTTACAGCATCAAAAAGTAGAAAGCCTAGGTGTCATGCAATAAAGCTACAGTGTAACCCGTTTAAGACTAATAAGAGAAAATATTTTTTCACTCAACGGGTAATCAAACTCTGGAATTCATTACCGGAGGATGTAATAAAAGCTGTTAGTGTAGCTGGATTTAAAAAAGGATTGGACAAGTTCCTGGAGGAAAGGTCCATAAGCCATTATTAAAGAGGACCCAGGTAATCCACTGCTTGCCCCAAGACAAGCATTATGGAACCTGTGTGTCTTTTGGGGAAACTGCTATGTACTTGTGACCTGGATTGGCCACTGTTGGAAACAGGATATTAGGCTTGATGGACCTTGGTCTGACCCAATATGGCGTATCTTATGTTCTTAAATCTAAACAATAGATTATGACCGCCAGGGGAGAGCAAGGCTTAAAGTCTAACTATGGTACCAACACCTTGAACCAACTCTGGGGCCGGCCTAGCTCACTACATTTTAGAACTGAGCCACTGTAAATGTTCACTCCACCCACATAGAGGCTACCTCTATAAAGAGCCACATAAATTGCAGTATTTTAGTCATTTACTGTGCGCAGGTAAGTGAGCACTTACACATGTAAATGACGTGGTTGCAATTGTATAAATATGCATGCGAAAGACATTGTGTGTACTTTCACAGTGGGTGTGCACATGGGTATAGCTTGGGCAGAGTGCACATTGCGCACGTATGTTATAGAGTACAGGCCTACGTGCATAAGATACACACCATTATTTATACCAGCTCTAGAGCTGCTGTGAGGGATCGCGACTTACATTTACATCTGTTATGCTAGTATTCTACAAAATCAAAGCTGAATTGATTTGACTGTATAGAATAGGTGAGATTATTTTGGGACAGAGGTACTGATAGTCCAGTGTTAACACTATGATTGTGGAGCAGCATAGGGAATTCAGAGCTGTAGGTGGAAGACCCTCAGAGGAAGGGAAACATGATGCCCAAGGCAGGAGCTTTGTTAGTTGAGTCCATGCAGGCTCAGTTAGAAAGTATGATAGTCTTTATGAACAGAGAGACTCTTGGCAGACCTACTGCTGCTTTGCTATCCAGCACTTAGTGATAGAGGGGCATAAAGATGTTTGGGGGTTTTCAGCACCTCTGGGGGTTTACAGAATAGGCAAATCGTGTGTGCCTTCTATTTTTCCTGCATTTTGCAGACCTCCAGTTGCTGCTAGGTCCCATCTGAAGAAGGAACCAGCGCTCCCATACCAGAGTCTCTCTGCAAACTTCTCACGTGGTTCCAACACTGCAGGATGGCAGGAGCAGACTGAAAGGCACACTCCTGAACTTACCATGAGATTAAACCCACTCCAAAAATTGCATCAAGAAAAAAAGAATACTCTAGAGCAGTAGTCCTCAACACAATCATTAGGATACACCTTGCCAGTCAGGTTTTCAGGATAACCACAATGTATATACATGAGACTCTCACTTGGTTTGCAGCTTGTCGTGCTGTGAGGGCTTGTGTGCATCAGTGATGCTGAGGGCTAAACTATCAGTAGTTTAACTACTGGCAGGGTCTCCCAAGATGGACAGGTCTCAGCTGAGGTGCCAGACCAAGACAAACCACCCATCTGGGCAGCAGCAGAATGGGACAGTGTTGGCAGCAGAGGATCACATTTTTGTGACAATGGCAACAACACCAAACTTAAACTGCA
This sequence comes from Ichthyophis bannanicus, assembly GCA_033557465.1. Taxonomy (NCBI): domain Eukaryota; kingdom Metazoa; phylum Chordata; class Amphibia; order Gymnophiona; family Ichthyophiidae; genus Ichthyophis; species Ichthyophis bannanicus. The sequence continues at coordinate 48,517,509 of CM066035.1, forward strand.
CGGAAGAAAGGCCTGGCAATCTACTTCCGTATCTTGCCATGAAAACCCAATGGATAGTTACAACCAAACAAATTGTGCTATGGTGCTGGAAGATGAGACCCCCAGGTCGGAAGGCACTCAACTAGCTACTGGGGAAGAGCTGAAGACTTTTCAGAGTAAAGCCAGCATTTATGATGTGGTTGGATCAAAGCCCTCGGGAAGTCTGACTGCTGATGTAGCTGCGCATGAAATGAGAGTCAGAAGCTGTAAAGATGTCTTACACATTGGAACATGGAATGTACGAAGCATGAACCAAGAGACGTTGGAGGTGGTCAAGAATGAAATGGAACGTGTACAACTTGATCTGTTGGGTGTCAGCGAACTGAAATGGACTGGCATCGGGCACTTTGCATCAGATGATCACATGGTCTACTATACTGGAAATGAAAGACAAAGAAGAAATGGTGAAATCGAGAAATCGCTTCCAGATGGCCACATGGGCAAAATCCACAGAATTGAAAATAAAGCGTTCCTCTAGGTCAGCCATATACAAAGTGGCAATGGAAGGGGCTACTGTAGCGCCCATGGCAATCCCATACACCTGTTGATAGAATTCCCCCTCAAACAGAAAATAATTACGGGTGAGTACCATAGATATCAATTCCATCAGAAAATCCTTTGGAAGACGTGACGGGGCTTGCCCAAACTTGGACCGGAGTAAAGATAATGCTTCTTCCTGATCCACATTAGTGTATAGTGCTGCTACATCCAAAGTCACAAGATACCAAGCAGTAGATGGCAAAACCAATGATTGGAGACAACCCAAAAAATGCGTGGAATCCTGAAGGAAGGATCGCACCAAAGCCGCTTCACCCCGAAGGAACACATCACAAAACTTTGAAAGCGGCTCCAACACCGAACCCCGGCACGATACAGTAGGACGGCCCGGAGGGTCGTTTAATGATTTATGTATCTTTGGTACAAAATAAATAACCGGTATTTTCGGGTTAGAACTAATAAGGTACCGTAGTTCACGCGAGGTAATCCATCCTTTCGAGAAAGCCATCATCATTAATGACCAAATGTCCTCCTGTAGCATTTTTGTAGGGTCCGTGCGCAATTTAACATGTCTGCTTGTCCAGCACACGTCTTCCAAAGGATTTTCTGATGGAATTGATATCTATGGCACTCACCCGTAATTATTTTCTGTTTGAGGGGGAATTCTATCAACAGGTGTATGGGATTGCCATGGGTGCTACAGTAGCCCCTTCCATTGCCACTTTGTATATGGCTGACCTAGAGGAACGCTTTATTTTCAATTCTGTGGACTTTGCCCATGTGGCCATCTGGAAGCGATTTCTCGATGATATATTTTTTGTATGGACATCAGATTTGGGGTCTTTGAATGCCTTTATTATCTGGCTAAATACCATAAAATCTCGCATTAAATATACAGCGCATATCGCTTTGGATAAGGTTGAATTTTTGGATATGGTGGTATATCAGGAGGGAAACACTTTGCTTACCACATTGTATCGGAAACCGGTGCAGAGAAATTGCTTACTTAAATATGATAGTTTTCATCCTGAGCCCCTTCGCAGGGGTCTTCCTTTTGGACAATTTCTAAGGATTCGACGTTTATGTTCCTCGGTTCCGCAATACAAACAACATGCGCAGGACCTTTGGCGGAGACTGGTCGATAGGGGCTACCCCGTTTCGGTCATTTCTTGGGCTTATCGGCATGCTTTATACTCCCACCGTTAGTGGTATTTGGAGACGGGTCCTACTAATTCCCCTGGCCACATTTCTGATAGTGTGATGGGTATTTTACCATATATGAGCCACTCGGGAGTAGTTACCTCCATATTCAAGAAACATTGGTCTGTGTTATCTTTATGCACTAGTCTCAAAAGCCTTTGCGGGTGGCGTATTCAAGGGGTCGCAATTTGTGTGATCGTTTGGTAAAATCAACGACTACGGGATAGATCACAGACCCCCGGACGTTCTTCGGGCTATCACACGGCATGTGCACAATGTAATTATTGTGCAACCACTCTTATTGGACCGTTGTGGACTGATTTGTCAGGTCGGGTTTTTTATCACAAGTGGCAGACTTCTTGTACTTCGAACTTTGTGGTATACTTGTTAGAATGCCCCTGTCCTAAATGGTATAATGGGAGTACAGTGTGTATGGTGCGGGTTCGGTTGGAGCAACATGCCTCGCGTATTCGCCAGGAAGTTTTGTCAGCACCGTTGGTACAACATTGTCAAGAATTCCACCATGAGTTTGCACAGTTTAAATGGACTGTCATAGATCATGTACCGGCGGATCCTCGGGGAGGTGATCAACAGTCTCGATTGCGTAAGCTAGAACACCGATGGATTTATAATTTGCAGACCATTTCCCCTTATGGATTAAATCGGGACATTGAATGGTTGGACTTTTGAGATAGGGGTTTTCCATTCGTCTTAGGGGATCCCGTGATGTATGGGGTTGCCCCTAAGAGCGATTGGTTCTTTCTGTTTAGGCGTTCTATAATTGGCCCTTTTCTGAACTGATATCCCTGATGTCACCAGCCAAGTCTTTTGGCATTTTTTGTCAGTTTGGTTGGAAGGATTGACACACTTCTTTTCATCAGGGGCACTTAAAACAGAGGCAGTCGCTTCGAAACGTGCACGTCGTGTGTGAGATGGATCAGTTAAGTGTGACATTTTATTTAGTAAAAGCAAAGAATGCAATTAAATTTTGAATAAAAACAATTAAAAGGGGCATGTACCGTGTGGGAGTGAGAGGTGTTATCCTCTTCCTCTTGTGGTTTATGCCGGACAAAAAGTAAGAATTGGGTTTCACTGGGGAATTGTGGTATTTTTTGTTTGGTTGGTTATCAAAGAACAAAGCACCAGGCATTGATAGCATGCCTATAGAGGTATTGCAGCAATCTGATGCAGCTGTTACCATACTTACAAGGCTCTGCCAAGAAATATGGAAGACAACATCATGGCCAACTGACTGGAAAAGATCTGTGTTTATACCAATACTAAAGAAAGGTGATCCAACTGACTGTGGAAATTATCGAACAATCGCTCTGATCCCACATGCCAGCAAGATTCTACTGAAGATTATTCAAAAGAGACTACAACCATACCTGGAACAAGAACTACCTGAAGTGCAAGCAGAGTTCAGGAAAGGGCGAGGAACGAGAGACATCATTGCGGATGTGAGATGGATCCTTGAAAAGACTAAAGAATACCAAAAGGATATCTATTTGTGCTTTATCGACTATAGCAAGGCTTTTGACTCTGTAAACCATGAGAAACTCTGGGCCACATTAAGAAGCATGGGTATACCAGAATACCTGATCGTTCTCTTGCGCAATCTGTACATTGATCAAGAAGCAACAGTTCGAACGGAACAAGGAGAAACAGAATGGTTTAAAATAAGCAAAGGTATAAGACAAGGCTGCATACTTTCCCCCTACCTATTTAATTTATATGCAGAACAAATCATTAGAGAAGCAGGATTGTATGAAGACAACAGAGGTGTGAAGATTGGTGGAAGACTCATCAACAACCTTCGCTATGCTGATGATACTACATTACTGGCTGAAAGTGAAGATGATCTGAAACATTTGCTTCTCACAATCAAAGAACATAGTCTCAAAATGTGCCTGCACCTTAATGTAAAGAAGACAAAGATCATGACAACTGGCATAATCAACAGGTTCATCGTTGAAGGAGAAGAAATTGAAATTGTAAACAGCTTTAACCTACTTGGATCAACTATCAATAAAGAAGCAACAAGCAGTCAAGAAATCAGACGACGCATTGCTCTTGGCAGAATGGCTATGAAAGACCTAGATAAGATTCTCAAGAGCAGAGATGTCTCTCTCCATACAAAGATTTGACTTGTTCAAGCCATGGTATTTTCAATATCATATGGATGTGAAAGCTGGACAGTGAAAAAGACAGGAAGAAAATTCATGCCTTTGAATTATGGTGCTGGCGACGAATACTGTGTATACCATGGACTGCCCGAAGAACAAACCAGTCGGTACTAGAGGAGATCAAACCTAAGCTTTCTTTAGAAGCTCAGATGACAAGACTTTGACTTTTATACTTTGGACACATCATGCGAAGAGAGAGATCATTAGAGAAAGACATCATGCTTGGCAAGATAGAAGGTCAACGCAAAAGAGGAAGGCCAGCAATGAGATGGATCGATACAATAACAGCAGCTACGGGTACCAGTCTGTCAACAATGAGCCGCCTGACTGAAAACCGAACACAATTTAGGATAGCTATCCAGAGGGTCGCCATGAGTCGACTCCGACTCGACGGCACTTAACAACAACAGATTCAGCCATAGGCATCAGAACAGTGGTGGGGGGGGGGGGAGGGCCTGGCTCCCTGGCTCCACCAAAACTTTGCTGCTGTGATCGGCTCACAGAAACCCGATCTCCCACAGGCAGAAGTAGAGGAAGGCCAGCAATCGCAGCCGCATGGAGTTTAGCTGGCCAAGGGGTGGAGCTTGCCCCCCCACCCCCCACACTCACAGAAGATGGCATTCTGACGCCTCTGGATTCAGCAGCAAAGCAGAGAATATTATTTTAACAGAGGCTGTAGGAGTAAAAAGAGAACTAGCCTAGGGGCTAAGGGCCAAGGAAATGAAGGTTCAAATCGTTCTTCTCCTACTAAGATGCTTTGGGCAAATTACTTCATCCTCTGTTGCCTCAGATACAAATTTTGATCATTAAGCCCTCTCGAGAAAGAACCTACCAAATGGACCTAAATTTGTAACTCAGATTTGGAAAGGCAAATACAGTAAATACAGTAGCAGAATTAAAAAATACAGGGGATATGTACTGAGAATCCCTGGTACTGAATAAATCAAACAAAGGCCAGTAACTCTCTTGCGTCTGAGACCGGCTGTTTTGTTTATTTTGTTTAAACAGAAAAAAAAAAATGTTAAAAAAAAGGGAGCAAACCTCTTTAGTAATGAAACAAAATTATAATTTGTTTTTAAAAAGTCCTGCATGCCAAACTGAACACTAATCTATCTCACAAAAGCTATCATGTCTTCACTTTTCTACAATGACCAAAAAAGGGAAGTCATTCCTGGTATGGTGGATAATATATTTTCATGACATGAATTAAACATCTCCATGACTGACCCTTCCTTAATATCTCACCTTTGAGAGCAGGTGATCCAACCAAATTCATGTCTCCTCTACCCCATAAGGATGACTCGGTGGAGATCAAGACTCTCATCCTGTGTTACCGCTCAAAATCATCGCTCATTAATTCAGCCCTTCCTATGGAAGCAGAGTAATTCAGAATTGCGCTCCTGGACGTGACCCCAACTTCAAACATATGTATTACTTTCAGATCCTCTAGCACAGTCTCTTTCCTTCCTCGCACCTTTCATCTTTCAGATAACTTGTAAAGTCATCTGAAATGGATAGTGGCCTGTGTCACTAGTTAAAAGAGACCAGTAATATGGGTGTAAGGATGCCCTGGTCATCACTAGAAGGACCTGTAAGATCGTAGAGAAGAAAGGAGGAAGGTTTTGGACTTAACCACTGAAAGGACGCTCCTCTTTGTGGTCTTAGTGGTTAGGTCCAAAGGATATATATAGAAGGTCTGTGAAGTTTCAGTGAGTCCGTGTCTGTGTGTGTGCATTGAGGAGAATCAGTAGAAATATCTTGGGAGAAGATGTGAAACAAGGGGTCTCTCTCAGCTCTCAGAAACTTGGAAGCTTTGAGACTGGGGAGCAGTCAGCCTGTGTGTCCCTGGAAGCTGCCACTGCTGGTACTGGTCCTAATCCCCATATGGAGTGGAGGAGTGGCCTAGTGGTTGGGGCAAGGTACTTCAGGCCAGAAGGTTGGGGGTTCAAATCCCACTAGAGGACAGCAACCTTGGGCCAGAAGGACTGGGGTTTCTAGTCCCACAGGTGCTCCTTGTGGTCTTGGGCAAGCCACTTAACCCTCCATAGCCCATGTTCCCTGTAAAATAGTTATCTCCAAGTTATAATGCCCTGTTCAATGTAATTTCAGTTTGTTCAATGTAAACCACACTGATGCAGAATAGCACAGTATATAAGAGAATATAAATAAATAAATAAAAATGTCTGGCAGGTGTGTTTCTGACCTGTAGTTGGAAGATAGCTTGTTCTTCTAGTCAGAGAAGTGAACAGTACTGACTGTTGCTCATCCAAACATCTACAGGATTCCAGAGGAGGGGAGAGAGCCAAGGTGCAAAATCAGATAGCAAGGAGGCTGGACAAATAAGGAAAGAGAATGCAAAGGAAAGGGAGGTGGGTGTCCCCAAAAGCAAGACCTGAGAAGAGGAAAGGATCGAGCCCTTAGTCTGCTTGTCTGTGCATGTATCCTCTTACTGCACTGGGACCTGTACCATTGGACTGTTTGTTTTCAGTAATAACATTTCCGTTTTCAAACACCACATCCATATCATTTTGGTCTACTTTAAATTGGAACACCTAGAGAGCATGGGGGCTCAGGTTCCTTCCTAAGGGCCACAAATAGCCCTGGTTTTCAGGATATCCTTAACAAATATGCATGAGACAGATCTATAAACATACCACCTCCATTGTATGCAAATCCATCTCACACATATTCATAAGGCAGCCTAGTGGTTAGAACACTGGCTTGATAACCAAGTAACCAGGGTTCAATTCCCACTAGCACTCCTTGTGGCCCTGGGCAAGTCACTTAACCCTCCATTGCCTTGGAAGAAAGGCCTGGCAATCTACTTCCGGTGACACTGCCAAGAAAACCCAGGAGCTTCTGGGTCACCAGGAGTCAGGACTGACTCAAAAGGCACACATTGCATTTGTTTGCATCCTGAAAATCTGGCCTGTTTGCAGCTCTTAAGGAATGAACTTGTGCACCCATGATCTAGAGCAGGGATCTCCAAACCCAGTCCTGGAGGACCGCAAATCAGTCAGATTTTCAGGAGATCCATATTGAATATGCATGAGATAAGTTTGAATACAATGGGGACAGTGTATGCAAACATCTCATGCATATTTGTTACGAATCATCCCTCTAGGACTGGATTTTGAGATCCCTGATCTAGAACCTTGAAGTGGATTGAACCTCCCTCTTCCTCTGCTGTCAGAAAATCCACAATAGTTTCCCAAAGGTTAGGGGAGGGGAAACCTAGAACTCTTTGAACTCTCTGTCCTAGGGAGTATCTGGGAGAGGAGACTACACAGGTATTGTGAAATCTTTCCTAAGGCATTCCAGAATTCCTACTGCTCTGAAAACCTTATTAAGTAGAGCACAAGAGAATTTCCTCCTAAAACTTTGGACCGCTCAAACATGGAACAAGTGAAGAAAGGTGAATGCAGTTTTGTCTGCCCATAACACAGAAGAGATAAGGACTATTTCCTGCCAGACATGTTACCGTAGAGTAGAGCATCCAGAATCCTTATGTGTATATAATATGAGTTATATAAAATCCAATGTAGGGAGCATCTCAACCAGTTACTTCAAACCAGATTGACCCGACATTTTAGAATTCACCCAATAAACTTCAAAATGCTGTGGTAGCTTGCCATTCTCAGAAATTGAACCCTAATGGCCCCAGAGTTGGTTCAACGTATTGAAGCCCTAGGCAAACCTTAAACCTTATGCTCTCCTTGGCTATCAGAATCTATTGTTTACTGTAGCTTTGAATACACCGTTATTTGCCGCCCTCAAAAGCTGCTGCTCTAGGTGGCTGCCTAGTTTACATAATGGTTTGGCCAGCCCTGGACCTGAAGGTGATGACCCCATGTAGCTAAATTTTGCTATAGGATATTAGGGAAGTCTGCTCTTCTCTCTAGGAGAGGCTTCTCCAGTTTACTGTACTTCTCATTTGATCTGCATAGCAAGTTCTGCAGCAGATTTCGGCTTCACTGCCAAAACCTCCCCACTAGTCTTTTTGCATGTCTACATTGGTTTCTGACTTGGCATCCCTTATATTCCAATCTCAAAGCTTGTTCCTCTATTGTGGGAAGGGGTGACTTCTGCTCTGGTACAGTATCCCTCAGAACTGAAGGTCAGTAGAAAAATGTTTCAAGTACGTTGCCGTCTTCTGACTGTCAAATCCGATGCCCATTTCCTTCTGAACATATATTTCCTCTCTTTCTCAAACTCTTTATCATGTACAAATTCCCTTTCAACTTCTCTGGCTGTCATTGCCGAAGGCTCTGCATTTTCTCTGATAAATGTGATATATTCTGCTGTACCTGACTGATTCTTTTGCCTTTGAGGATGTGAACAGACTTCAGCTCAAGTCTGGCTTCCTAAATTTTTACTCCTCATGATGAAATTAAAGGGGTTCAAGAGTAAAAACCGCCAGGTCACCCATGCAGAGGCTTCAGACTTTAAGAATCTGTAGCCCTATAGCTCACTAGGTAGTGGAATGCCCTGGAAACCTCCTACAAGTGTAACAGAGCAGTTATTAAGGGCAGATTCATAGAGTTAGGGGAGATCCTGACAAGAACAGAATGAAAGCAGTCAGTCTGGAGAAGGTTGCTAACTGACTCCTTTGCAGGTTTATCACATGCCCCAAGGGAGGATAATGAACCAGGAATAAATTAATTCAGCATTCTCCACGCAGAGTTCATAAAACTGATATAACCATGAGAAATGAGTACGGAGGTTTTCTGAATCACATGAACATTCATGGCAAGAATACCTCAGAAAGTTCAAAGCATCAGCAAAAAATCATTGAGCACCCCCATTACCGAGTAAATGCCTTTACTGGGTACAGGAAGGGATAATTTGTGTTGCGTTTAACACCGCCTCTCATTTTGGAAAAGTGACTCCTATGCCTAAGGCTGGGGGGGGGGGGGGGGGGCTGTTAGAGAAAGAGGCCAACGTGTGAGTAGATTATGTCCAGGAAAAGCCAGAGAAGTTCAGCAATACTGTTTCTGGTGGGGGCTGGGAAAAGCACCTGGTTGAGGACGTGGAAAGTTTCAATTCTTCTAATATCATGTAGAGAAGTCAAGGTCTTGGTCGAAGAGCCCAAGGAGAAGCTTCCGAGCGTCAGTAGTACTCTAATCTGCTGAGGGGACCAAGGGCTGGACTGGGAGACTGAGGAGACCCTGAACTGCCGTTAGAAGATAGGGAACGTCTCCTTGCAATTGCCTCGGATGGTGGGAGTCTGTTGCCTGCTGAGGTACCTTGTTGAAGGATAATGGAAATACTAAACCCTGTTTAAATCCTGTTCCGTGAAGAGTTTTGTTAATAGGGATGGGCTCTCCTTTGAAACATTTCCTGTTTTGTTTCATTTCTGAAATGGAAGGAAAGAAAAACAAATGAAATGTTGTTCGTTTGTTTCTTTTTCTTTCATTTATGGACTCCACCATGATCTCCCACCCATTCTGTACCCAATCTGCAGCTCTCAGATGCTCTTCGATGGGCTGGAGCAATCCTTGTCCCTCTTGTCCCTTGCTACAGGTTCTCGCACCAGTCAACCCGAGCTTTGTGCCACCTTCTTGTATGCAGATTTTGCCATACAAGTGTAACTCCTTCCAGGCGGTGTGCCCCTTACAGCAGCTATAGCAAGTTGTTTGCCCAGACTGGGGACACAACTTCCAGGAGCATTGCTGTCCTTTCAATTTCTGCTCTTGGGGATAGTTTGGGTTCCTAAAGAGGCACAATCATTTTTCCCTTACAATGTGGGGCCCTCCAGGTCTTGATCCTATCCCCAACCCCTTTTCAATGTTTTTATTGTCCCTCTGTCCATGTTAATTGCGCTTTTGGTGTTCACTTTTACGCAGGCATATGATATCCAAATCATATCAATCATAATAGAATATATGGGAGGTGGAGTTTCAAACTAGTATTTTTGAGCACTTGGAAAAGATTGTCTGTTGGATTATATCTTGTTATCTTGTCCTTCATATTATGAAATCCTCAGCAATCCAGTGTTATAATGATAATGCACCCTGCCAATTTTCACCTCCATTTCCAGGCACTCCCAATTAAGAACTCTATCGCCATCATAGGTATGATCTTAAATAAAGAATTAACATTTGGCCCAAGGGCGGTGGATCACCCTTCTCTTTGGGAGGACATCAAGCTCTGTCCCTCAGCCAGCCAACGTGTGCTATCTTCCCCTCTTACCTGCCCATGGGGATCCAATCTTCCATGGGCAAACAGAAGGGGTCTCTTCTGCACATGGGGAATGGGATCCCTGCAGTCAGCATGCTATTGCCAAATCGTGATCATGGCCTTCCCCTCCTGTCTGCCCGTGGGATCCACGCGGGCAGACAGGAGGGGAAGGTCGGCAATGGCGACAGCACAGTTTTGGTGGGACCAGGGCTCACGTGGCCCACACCTTTCCGACACTTCTGATTCAGCTCATACAACTCTTGCTTAGTTCAAAAATCTTTCCTTGATTAAACCATATCTAGATAGGAAATCTCTCAAGAGTACTCATTCATGCACCATCATGAATGTACGCACTATTGGCAGGTCATCCATGATATTTGATTAAGCATCTTCAGTTGATATTAAATACTCCAGTTAAATTAATTCATAATGTGAAACGGTCAGATCATGTCACCCCACTATTAAATGAAGAACACTGGCTCTCAATTGCCATTTGAATTAAATACAAAATTCTCATGTTAACACATCATTCTTTTTATAGCAAGTACCCACTTTATCTTTTCCCCCTTCTTGTTCCATATAACCCTTCAAGAACATCTGACATCCTCTGAAGTGCACTGTCTAGTTCTGTCTTACCGAAAATTATGATACCAATGGATTAGACCAGAGGTTTTCTAGCCAGTCCTCGGGGAACCCTAGGCCAGTCAGGTTTTCAGGATTCCCAGAATGAATATGCATGTTTGCATGTTCTGCCTTCATTGTATGCAAATCTATCTTATGCATATTCATTGTGGGAATCCTGAAAACCTGACTTGCCTAGGGTTCCCTGAGGACTGGGTTGAAAACCTATGGATTAGACAATCAACCTTTTCGCATAATGACCCAGTGCTCTAGAATTCACTCCCTTTGCCTATATGAGCAGAAGCCTCCTATAAGAAATTAAAAAAAAAAAACAGGTGAAAATGTGGCTGTTCTAGTATGCTTACAGTGATTCTTTATGAACCCCTCACCTACTCTTACTGTGTCTCATTTCCCTATTTATTTTTGTGCCTTTCTATTTTTTTTTTGTTTGTTTTAGTGCCATCAAGTCAGTGTTGACTCATAGCAACCTGGCTACATCTGGGTTTTCTTGACAATGTATCACTGGAAGTAGATTGCCAGCCTTGTCTTCTGAGACAATGGAAGGTAAAGTTGCTTGCCCAAAATCACAAGGATTGCTAGTGAGAATTGAACCCTTGAGTTTCTAGGTACTAGGCAGTTGCTCTAACCTCTAGGCTACTCCTCCACACCTAAGTCTATAGTAGGTGTAAATACATGCAGATAACGTTTACAAGTGTAACAAGTGTAGATTAAGATGTTGTATAGTCAACTCTACCTATGCTCACTCACACTACACCCCCAGATGCGCCTACCACAAAAGTCTGCACCTTCATGTCAAGATACATACATTTGCACCAGTTGTACATAAGAACATAAGATATGCCATACTGGGTCAGACCAAGGTCCATAAAGCCCAGTATTCTGTTTCCAACAGTGGCCAATCTAGGTCATACGTACCTAGCAGTATTTTATAAGAAGCCGTTATAATACCTAAACTAACACAAAGTCATTAACGACTTTATGAGTTTACCCCTAGGAGGGTAATTCTCTGTGTTGCGCCTAGGTTAACGTGTATATTTCATGCCTACTTTATAAAGTAAAGTATGTCGTACTTTTAGAAAATAGATGTGTAAATGGTTGAAAACGTGTGTTAATTTAAGGCACAAGCACGTATGCCAGTCCTATAGCTGGTCTAAAATCATGCACCTAGATTTTACAAGAACACATGTAAATTATTGTATTTTATAATGTGTTGTGACAAGGTCAGTCACACCACATGTCCCGGAAGCTCCTGGGATAGAAAGGCCCGCCCCAGGAAGGACCAGAAGAGCCAATTAGGAGAGGAGACACAGGTGGATTGTGTTAGTAATAAGCAACCAAGGTCTTGGGGGGGGGGGGGACAGACATGGGAGGAGACACCCAGGAGGACTCTCTGGAAGTTATTGAGTTTGGAGAACAAGATACCACTGAACCTGGACGTTTAAGGTACTGTAAGAAGCAGCCCATGGGAGGGTTCAGGTGGATAGTGCACAATCTGAAGGAAGGAGGGGGGGGGGCTGCTTTCACAGCCGTGAGATGCACTGTAACTACTTCTTCTGGTGGAGGGAGCTGAGAACTGCCTCTTATTTGAGAATGTTAAGAGAGACGTGAAGAGAGTTTGCTGCAATAGTTATGCTGTGACATGTGGATCTACTGTACTGTTGGGGACTGTCTGAAGCCCTGACTCATTCTGGAGCTGCTGCACAGAAGAGCACGCTGTCCTGAGTCTTGGACTTTTGTGGGACTTTCCCCCAGTCCAAATATGCCCTGAATGATAGATAGGTTCAGACAAACTGTTTGTTGGAGTTTTACAAAACCAGGACTGGATTGCGACATCCGGGAGTGGAGTGGATACCAAGAGCTGACTAAACTTGTGACGGTGTTGCCCTGCCCGACGCTGGATATAGCACTGTGCTTGAAACTTTGGGCTCTGTCCAAACTCCACCCCTGTGCGTGCTCACAGTGAAAGCATACGTGATTGGCTAGAGCAGCCTACTTTCAGAAGAGTGACTCATCAAATACACATGGAAGTACCCATTTACGCAAGTATGTAGCTAAAATACCTACATTTTATGCACAGAAATCTAGGTGGCTGTTTGTAAAATTACTCCATATGTGCTTTTCAGCGTGTTTGGTTATTCATTGCGTATGATTTTTTGCCTCACCAAAACGTTTGAGGCAACATACAAAACAGCAAAACCTAACAGAGCTTCAGCACAAACCCCTCCAGGCTGCTAGTCCTCTGACATAAGAACATAAGCAGACCAAGGGTCCATCAAGCCCAGTATCCTGTTTCCAACAGTGGCCATTACAGGTCTCAAGTACCTATCGGGTTCCCAAAGATGTAAGTAGAGGATTTCCTCAGTCCTCTTTAATAATGTTTTATGGACTTTTCTTCCAGAAACTTGTCCAAATCTGTTTTGAACACAGCTACACTAATAGCTTTTACTACATCTTCCAGTAATGAAATTGCAGAGTTTGATTACGCATAGAGTAAAAACATATTTTCTCCAATCAGTCTTAAATGTTCCACATTGTAGCTTCATTGCATGTCCCCTTTTTACCTCTTGAAGGAGTAAACAACTGATCTACATTTACCTGTTCTGCTCCATTCATTATTTTATAGACCTCCATCATATCTCCCCTCAGCTGTCTTTCTTCCAAGTTAAAGAGCGCTAATCTTTTAAGCCTTTCCTCATAGGGGTATCCTTCCATCCCCTTTACCATTTTGGTGACTCTTCTCTGTACCTTTTCTAATTCTGTTCATACATTGTTAAATATTTAATCCTCGGTACAGATTTTTATTCCAGCCATGCGTTTGTTCCTTCACTGCAATTTTCTTGTTACAATATTTGATTTGAAGGAGAAATACTAGCATCATGTGAACTGAGGAGTTTTGGGAAAGGGGGGGGGGGGGTTCCAGTCTACTATTAACAGTAATGAGATAGAAGGGGCACCGACCTGTAGGTTGCAGGGGTCACCAGAGACCCTAGACCTAGCTGTGGTGAGGGATGGTGCTAACACAGCTAAAAGCTGATTTGCAGAAGCACTCTAATCTTAGTTTAGAGTTTATTTATTTATTTATTTAACAGTATTTCTAAACCGCCTTATCATAATAATCAAGGTGGTATCACAGCAAACAATCTGGTAGTGTGAGTGTGTTATACATGCAGTGAGGGTGGAAATTTAGTTGGGTGTGTGTTGTGTTGTGTGCTAGATTGGTCTGAGCTATGTACAATGTGGGCTATATACAGTGGTGCTAAAAACATTTTATATACATACAGTGTTAGGCGGTAACGTGAGCTGCTATACAGTCACTTAGGTTATGTGATGTGTCCATAGTGTTCTATGAACAGCATGGTTTTCAGCTGTTTTCTAAAGTCCTTGAGGTCTGTAGTTGCCCTCAAATCGTCCGGTAGTTTGTTCCATATTGTTGGAGCAGCCATGGAGAGTGCTCTGTCTGTTGTGTCCTTGCGTGTGTGTTTGTATTCACTTGGGGTGCTGACTCGTTTGTGTTTGTTTTTCTTCTAGGACGTGTGCTGATGTCTGGTTGTATGAGGGTGTGCAGGCTGTTGGCTGATGTGTGCTGTTTTATCTTAAATAGGTTTATGATGGTTTTGTATCTGATGCGTGCACCGATTGGAAGCCAGTGTAAGTCCTTTAAGGTAGGTGTGATGTGCTCCTGTCTTGCAGTTCCGGATATGATTCGTGCTGCGGTGTTTTGTGCCAGTTGGAGTGGTTTGATGGCTTGTTTCGGTAGTCCAAGGTATATCAGATTGCAGAAGTCCAGTAGTGGGGTTATCAGTGCTTGACAGACGGTACGGAAGTGTTCTGGGGCGAGGAGTGGTTTCAGTCTCCTGATGATTCGCATCTTGTAGTAGGCTTTTTGTATTGTTTTGTCTATGTGTGGCTTGAGATTGAGTTTATTGTCCAGCGTGACCCCGAGGTATCTCACTTCTGACCTTATTGGTATGGTAGTGTTTTGTATCTTTATATTTGGTGGGTGTATGAAGCTTTGGTTCCGAGTGATGATTAAAGCTTCAGTCTTGTTGTAGTTTATTGCGAGGTTGTTGTCTTGACACCAACTGGTCATTTGTGTAAGGCAGTCTGTTATCTTAGAGAAGTCCGGGTTGTCGATTGATATTGGGGTGTATATCATGATGTTGTCTGCATAGATTGTGTATTGAATGTTGTTCTCTTTCATGATGTTGCATATTGGTTGGATGTAGATGTTAAATAGGAGTGCTGAGAGCGCAGATCCTTGAGGTACTCCTTGACGGACTTTGATGGGTCGGGAGGTGATGTGTCCCACCTTGACCTGTAGCTGTCTTTCGGTTAGGTACGACTGGAACCATTTCAGTGTGGTACCGTGTATACCAGTGTTCTTTAGTCTTTCCAGGAGCGTGTTGTGGTCCACTGTGTCGAAGGCTGAGGAGATGTCGATGAAGATCATTATGATTCCATTCCTGGTGTTGTCAATTATTCTTAGGATGCTGTCGAAGAGGTAGATCAGTAGCGTTTCGACACCGTGGTTGGGACGAAATCCGTGTTGGTTGTCGTCGAGTGTTTCGTGTTTGTCGATGTGATCCTGAAGTTGTAGTTGAACCGTTTTTTCGATGACTTTTGCGAGGAAGGGTATGCTGGAGATTGGTCGGACAGGACCACTAAATAATTGGCTTGGGAAGACCTAAGAGTCCTTTGAGGGGAATAAGGAATGAGAGCAGAGTAAAGATATACTGGGAATCCAGAGTAAAAGACTCCATGAGCCTCATTAATTTCTTTGACTGGGTGACCAATGAGTTGGACTGAGGGAGCGCTCCCACTACCACATCTTTAGAATTTCGCTGCTTATTAGATTTATTTAAGATGTAGCTCTGTTCCTTTGTAAGTTGAATGTACACCACCCTGATGTATGATGCTAAGAGCAGTTTATCAAATACTTGACTATTATTATTATTAGTAGTAGTAGTAGTATTAAGTGTCATCAAGTCAGTGTCGACTCCTGGCGACCCTCTGGATAATTGAAACAAACTTTGTTTTGTCATCAGCCAAGCAGCTTATTGTTGACAGAGTGGCACCCAAAGCTGCTGTTAGTGTATCGATCCATCTCATGGTCGGCTTTCCTCTTTTATGGTGTCCTTATACCTTGCCAAGCATTATGTCTTGAATAAATACTTGAATAAATATGTTTGTTTGTTTTTTTTAACCTGAGAAATTCAAGTTGTGTAGATATTTGATGGACACATTTTTGGAATCACTGATTCATCCCCACACCCATTGCTACTGCTGCCCTCTACTGGACATGCAATGGTGGTAATATATTTAAAAAGGACCACAGCACCAGAGTTACCTTCTCTTCCGGTGTCACAGTGCCATTCACACATCCAGTCAGCCCGGCATCAGTGTGGAACAAGATGATTAAAGCTATACTAAACAAAATTATTGATACATATATATATGTATATAAACACAGCTTAACCAGAATGAGGCAGCAAGGGTACAGCAAATTCAAATCTTGCCTTATGAATTCATTAGATTGGAAGGTGCAAACAAACAAGTGAATAACAGTGAACCAGTTGATATAGTGTGTTTTGAGGCAAGAATACCGCAAATCCGCAGCAAGATTTTCTTAGGCTTACTAGAGAGAGAAGGAGGCCAGCCTCTTATTGTGGACTACAAGCTTGTTTGCCTCTACTGAGCAGCTAGGTAAAAGGAGTGATCTCATGTAGACAGTCAAGCTCGTACAACTTGGGGGATGGAAGGGTGAAGACTAACAGTGCGATGCAAAAAGCTGGCTTTGAAGTCACACGCTATTAAGCATACGCATGATTTCGTAGTATGCGAGAACTGCAAATGTTATATGCCAATATGACTAAAAGACTGCACGTTCACTCAAACCCCTATAGTAAAGTCAATTAATTCACTCTTGTTGCAACACTATATTAAGGTCTCAGACTTGTATGGCACTTGATTTCAGACTTGCGTCTGTTCATGTAGTGCTATAATTTGCATCAACGACCTTACAAATTGTGTACATTGAGATCAATTCTTATTGCCACGCTGGATAGACTCTTGAAAACTAAATTGAAACTTAGCTTAACCACTCTTGCGAGTCATGGCCAGCGAGCTGAATGGATCCCGATGCTCTATTCCGGTGCCATAAAGGCGTTTCAATACGATATTTTCATCAGGAGATCCGCTCGTTTGATCTACAAAACAAACAATCAAACTACCTTACTACGTGAAAAACACATTCTCTACGTGTCACACTCTAGTCATTGTCATCTAAAAAACTAAAGAACTTAACAAACTCCAGACTTTACTACTTACAAGCTAAAAAGATGCTGCCCACATCCCCTTTCTCTTATCTTCTGTGTATCATGTTCTTAAGGACGCCGCGCATGCGAGATAGAACTAGCTGCCAGTATTTAAAAACCCATAGCTAAATCACGTGATTAGTTTCAGCCTTCATGCTGACTTCCCTCGTGCATCCAGCGTTTCCTCTATATCAGGTCTAAGCTCATTAAAACAGGAACCTATCAGACCGAGTACAAACTAAATTGAGCATGCTAAACTTCGAAGAGCAACCTTCCACAGCCAGTAGCCCATCGATCATCACTGTACATCCACATGACTACATGCTCTCAGGCGCTACTTCCACGAAACGCCTAGAGAACCACTGAAGAGGTCACCAACAGATCCCATTCATTATCTTGTTCTTATAATTAGATATATATTTAGAACCATAACAGTGCACCGTCATAGTACCATTGAGTTACTTTTTCCTGAATTTTATTATGCCAATGAATGATGACATCTAGAATTGTCGATATCTGATGTAATGTCTAATGCCCACTTTGACCTTTTAGGTACAAGCCGGCCAATCTATGGCTATATTCAAGCCTCCTGGGGAGACTGTGCCCAACCTATAAATCCATCTTTGTTCTTTCAAAAGAAGCGTCTCATCTACTGTTTTACCCCCCATAGCTTCAATAACCTGCTCTATAACAAAACTGCAAAGTTGTTCAAACTTATGATCTTGTAATTGACAATGTGCTACAATTGGAGCCTCCAATCTCAGACATTTCAGTCGACTCCTGTGTTCCCGCAATCTAGTTCTCAAGGGCCTTATTGTCTTACCGACATACATAAGTCCACAAGGGCACAAAATGCTATAAATCACCGCCTCAGAACTACATGTCGTATATGAACGAAGGTCAAAAGTCATACCCCGATAGCTAAAATGTGAAGTCTCTATCAAGACAGCACAAACGTCGTAATCACCGCATTTGCTATGGCCACCCCCTCCTTTTTGTCGTTCCAATGGGGGAAGCACCGTGGGGCTAAGATATTCTTTTAAATTGCGACCTCGTCGCCAAACGCATCGAATTTGCTTGACCTCTAAGCCCGGAACTATTGCAAGGATATTCTTATGTCTACGCAATACCTTCTGTAAATGGAAGCTCATCGGGGAGTAAGTTGTAATAAGGTTGACTACATCCGAATCGAATTGGGCAGCTATTGTGGAAGATCTCATAGCCATCAACCCTGGTCTATGGTTATACAGAGCTCTCCGATAGGCTCGCTGTATTATTGCTCTCGGGTAGCCCCTGTCTAAGAAATTTTGTTTTAATGTCTGTGCTCGTTGTTTAAAATCCTGGACATCTGAGCAATTACGTCTAAATCTCAGAAATTGGGAAAAAGGAAGAGAATCCTTCAACTGTTTAGGATGTTTACTGGTGTAATGGAGGAAAGTGTTTCTATCCGTAGACTTCCTAAAAACTGAAGTCTGCCAACCATGTATACCTCTAGTAACCTGGACATCTAAATATGTAGTGTCTTTGTGGTATGTATGTGTGAATTTAATGTTGACATCCTGATGATTGAGCCATTCCAAAAATTGCAACAATAGCTCTACTGGACCTTTCCACAATACAAAGACATTGTCTATATACCTCCTCCATGTAATTAAGTGTGATAAAAAAGGTGAGTCAGCTAGAAACCGAGCTTCAAAGCCTTGCATATAGAAGTTCACTACAGGTGGGGCACACGTGGCACCCATCGCTACTCCTGCAACTTGTTGGTATAAGGTCCCTTCAAACTAAAAATAATTCTGGTATATTGCCAAACGTGCTACTTCCAACAGAAAACTCATATGTGTTGCTGAGAGATCACCCCGAGAAAATAATGTTTGCTGGACTATCTTTACTGCTGCTTCCTGCGGTATGCTAGTATAAAGGGATGTTACATCTAGAGTGACAAGCCAAGTATCACTCTGTTCCGCCCATTCCGCCAAACCATCTATTATATTCAGAAAATGGGTAGTGTCTTTCAGATAAGGGATTGTGGGAAGTAGCGGTCGTAAGAAAGAATCTAAATATGTAGATAAAGGTTCTAATATGCTCCCTTTGGTCGACACTATAGGCCTCCCTGAGGGATCCTGCAGATGTTTATGGATTTTTGGGACAGTGTAAAATTTAGCTGTAGCCGGGGAAGTCACATTCAAGTACTTAAACTCTTTTTTAGAAATAACCTTATTTTGTAAGGCCTGTTTTGTAAGCATTTTAATTTCATTCTGTAAACGTTGCTTCGGATCTACCTGTAACTCCCTGTAAGTTGTTTCATCTGATAGCTGAGCTATTGCTTCCTGCACATACTTCACTCGATCCAAAACTACTACTGCTCCCCCTTTGTCTGCTCTTTTTATCACTATGTCTGTTCTTTCTCGTAATTCACACAAAGCTTGATTTTCAGTATCTGTCAGAACTCTATCTTTCAATCTAATAGTGTTCTCCAGATTAGTGAGATCTTGCAACACTAATTCTTTAAAAATCGCTAATGCAGGTGGAACAGGTACAGGTGGTGACCAGTTAGAAAGTAGAGGTAATGGAATTCGATTCATCTTCTGACTCGTCTCTAATGGTTGAGCTTCCTGCTCACCCGATTGGGACTGAATGAAAAAATAATGCTTCAGATGTAAATTACGTATCAGTCTCTCAAAGTCTATACGAAATTGAAACGGATCAAACATAATGCTGGGCACAAAAGACAATCCTTTATTGAGAATCTGCATTGCTTCATTTGACAAAGATTTTCCCGATATATTTTCCACAAGTTGTTCAATAGGTGGACATGTTGAGACTATTTTTTTCTGCTGGCCTGACCGCGATTGTGACGTTGCCCTCTCTGTGACGCTCTTTTTCTTTACATTGTCTCTTCCTTTGTCGGAAAAATCCTCCTTAGAGGACGCACTAGAGTCCGTGTTCGTAAGATCATCCGTAAGATCCTCAAAACGTACTTGTTTCCTATTTTTCTTCAATTTACGTTTCGTATCCATCCATGGATATACATAGCCAGACAAATAGTCCGAACCGTCACGTTTCAGTTTTTTAAATTATTTAGCCATTGTTTCTTGTTGCACCTGTGTTTCCTGACGCTGAACTTCTTCCAATTTGGTCTTGAACACTTCCTCATTCTCCTTCAATTTCAATTCTTCCTGTGTAATTTGTATCGTTTGGATCAAACCTTCAATCACTGGCTTTAAAGCATCTACCATAAGGACCATTAAATCAAGCGAGCACTTAATCAGTATCATGTTCCATTTGTCGATGAACTCCGTGGTCATTTCTGGCATTCTAGGCTCCTTATATATTCGCAGCCCTCTTGGGATCTGCTGTCGAGTTATGTACTCCACTAGCGATGATCTATGGAGATCGGTTCTGATTTTTCTCTTACTGAGACCTAGATATAGAGGAAACGCTGGATGCACGAGGGAAGTCGGCATGAAGGCTGAAACTAATCACGTGATTTAGCTATGGGTTTTTAAATACTGGCAGCTAGTTCTATCTCGCATGCGCGGCGTCCTTAAGAACATGATACACGGAAGATAAGAGAAAGGGGATGTGGGCAGCATCTTTTTAGCTTGTAAGTAGTAAAGTCTGGAGTTTGTTAAGTTCTTTAGTTTTTTAGATGACAATGACTAGAGTGTGACACGTAGAGAATGTGTTTTTCACGTAGTAAGGTAGTTTGATTGTTTGTTTTGTAGATCAAATGAGCGGATCTCCTGATGAAAATATCGTATTGAAATGCCTTTATGGCGCCGGAATAGAACGTTGGGATCCATTCAGCTTGCTGGCCATGACTCGCAAGAGTGGTTAAGCTAAGTTTCAATTTAGTTTTCAAGAGTCTATCCAGCGTGGCAATAAGAATTGATCTCAATGTACACAATTTGTAAGGTCGTTGATGCAAATTATAGCACTACATGAACGGACGCAAGTCTGAAATCAAGTGCCATACAAGTCTGAGACCTTAATATAGTGTTGCAACAAGAGTGAATGAATTGACTTTACTTTAGGGGTTTGAGTGAATGTGCAGTCTTTTAGTTATATACATTCATACGTTCGGAAGAGAGACCAGAAAGGCTTGTGATATGCCAATATGAAGCAAAGGAAGGCCATGCAAATGAGATATGTGCAAAACTTAGGGCATAAAGTGGGGATGAAGGGGTGACACTTGCACAGATTATAGATGTGCTACTGACGGTGCCACATGCATGTGCATAGATTTCACACGCTAATGGCCGCTCAAGAATTTTAACATAGTGAGCAACTCCAACAGTACTGGTATGGCAAAAGACAGTGGTGCGGTCCTTTCCCCCATTTCTTCTGTAGCCCACACAAGGAGGAAAAGCAGCAAAAGACATTTCTGTTTACTCCTCCACACAAAACTTTTCTCCTATATGCACAAGCTCCACACCAAAGATTTTTCATGCCGAAGGATGACTGTTCAGTGGTACACACACCAAAACTGTCTTTTCCTATACACATCAGAACTTTACATCATCTCCAACAAGGCATAAGAACAAGGGTGCTACTGAGCTTTGAACATCTTCTGATCTTCTCTGTTTTCTCTGTGTCAGGTAATGACTTCATTAATATCTCATTGTAATACATGCATCTCATTTAGGTATCATTTTAATACATGTGCTGCTGTTGTGTGCACACAGTTTTCTGCACAGACAATGCACATGCCAATCTTTTCTCTGCATCACTCACCTGTGGTAGTTATTCGTACATGTTGCAATATCTGTGCACAAAGGGTGTGCTAGCATTTCTGCATCAGCCTGTAAGGAAGAAAACAGCTATGGTAGTGTGGTGAGGGGCAGCCAAGCAAACTGTATGGGATAAGTGGCCCTTATCTGCTGACATCCATTGTGTTACTATGTCATCTCAATTTTGTTATGCTTTTGTTGTTGTTGTTAAGTGCCATCAAGATGGTGTCAACTCATGGTGACCCTCTGGATAGTTGTCCAAAACTGTGTTCGGTCTTCATTCAGGTGACAGATTGTTGACAAAGTAGAATCCATAGTTGCTGTTATTGTATCGAGCCATCTCGTTACTGGCCTTCCTCTTTTGCATTGACCTTATACCTTTCCAAGCATTATGTATTTCTTTAATGATCTCTCTCTTCGCAAGATGTGTCCAAAGTATGAAAGTCGAAGTCTTGTCATCTGAGCTTCTAAAGAAAGCTTAAGTTTGATCTCCTCTAGTACTGACTGGTTTGTTCTTCGGGCAGTCCATGGCATACACAGTATTCATCGCTAGCACTATAATTCAAAGGTATCCATTTTCTTCCAATCTTTTTCACTGTCCAACTTTCACATTCATATGACGTTATTGAAAATACCATGGCTTGAACAAGTTGAATCTTTGTATGGAGAGAGACATCTTTGCTCTTGAGAATCTTGTCTAGATTATAGCCATTCTGTCAAGAAAAATAAGTCATCGGATTTCTTGACTGCTTGTTTCTTTATCGATATTTGATCCAAGTAGGTTAAAGTTGGCCACTATTTCAATTTCTTCTCCATCAACGATGAACTTATTTTGCCAGTTGACAGGATCTTTGTCTTCTTAACATTAAGGTGCAGACCCATTTTAAGACTATATTCCTTGATCTTGAGAAGCAAATGTTTTAAAAGTCTTCTCTTCAGCCAGTAATGTGGCATCCTCAGCATAGTGAAGGTTGTTGATGAGTCTTCCACCAATCTTCACACCTGGGTTGTCTTCATACTGCTTCTGATGATTTGTCCCAGATGCCAGTAAGATTCTACTCAAGATTATTCAGCAGAGATTACAACCATACCAGGAAGGTTTACTGCCTGAAGTGTAAGCAGGGTTCAGGAAAGGGCGAGGAACGAGAGACATCATTGCGGATGTGAGATGGATCCTTTAAAAAACAAAAGAATACCAAAAGGATATCTGTATGTGTTTTATCGACTATAGCAAGGCTTTTGACTGTGTAAACCATGAGAAACTCGGGGCCTTATTAAGAAGCATGGGTATGCCAGAACACCTGACCGTTCTCTTGCACAAACTTCACATTAATCAGGAAGCAACAGTTTGAATGGAACAAGGAGAAACAGAATAGGTTAAAAATGTTATGTTACCTTCCTCAAAATCTTCAAGATGAACAGTTTACCGTTTGGCTTTCCCAGACAATCTGAAAAACTTTGGCATCAATCTGTGTCCATTTTTCGCCCAGTTTAATCATATTGAATTATATGATTTGGTTTTCTTAGCATCTTGTGCTTATACAGATAGTAGTTAATAGGGGTGTGAATTTCAGACTCGTTTGGGCATTTGTTTACACGCCTAAAAATTAAGCGTGTGTGCAAATGGCTTATGTGCACATATATCAGTAATGCACTTGTAAATATGGAGGTACATTTGTGCAGAAGGAACTTCACGCACAGTAGGCACGCAGTCAGAATGAAGCCCAAAAATATTTGTTTGCAATGGAAGTGACAAAAATTTTGATTGTGTACATGCCTAGTGGTTAATTGATAAAATTATTGTGGTCGTGCAGTTGGCTTTTCAGGGAGGCGTATACGTACAGATTTTTGAACTGAGGGGAGGGAGGGGAGAAGCTTAAGATGGTTTGTCTAAAGTCATTCTTATAGGAAAACTTACCAGGCAGAAATAGGACACAGGGATTTTGTGAAGTTCTGTAAGCTCAAATGTAACATAACTATTTATTTTAGAAACTCATAAAAAAAAGTTCTGCTTCTCACACTCTTGTACTGAACTGAATAACCCTTCTTTAGGACACTTAAAGGCTGATGCAGAAACCTCGCACTAGAGCCCAGTGCTTAAAGCTCTAGCACAGGGTTTCATAGCACGACTTTAACTCTGACTCTCTGTAGTGGAATGCGATATTCAAATTACCCAGTGTTAAACTGGGAGAGCAAGCCAAACACATGCGCACAGAAGTCGGCACAAGTTTGGCATACTGTCCCGGAGAAACAAGGTCGTCTGAGGTTAGGCTTGATACTTCACCTCAGATGACCTAGGCATCGGGAAAAGCCAGAAAATGCCACCCTAAGCTTTTTTCTGTCGGCCTGTTAATCAACGGTTGCAGAAAGTTGCAGGCAATCTTGAGCCGCAGGGGGCAATGTTTTGTGTGTACAGCGCACAGCAGAGAGCTTTTAGAAATACAATCCATTCAGTTTCTCCTCTTTGACTGCGAAGAGAGTCACTTTCTAAAGCCGGTCCTCGGTGACCGAGCAGAAAGAACAAATGGAGGTGGGGGGAGAAACTCTTCTCAGATGGTCAAAGAAAATGCAAACAGCACAAATGAGAAACGTGGAACCAAAAGGTTCCCTATACTGCAATAGCAAATTCATTTCTATGGCGTTTTCCCCATCTGTCCAGGCTCTTAAACATAAAGGGAAATTCCAGCAGGGCTCTGGGTTTTGTTGAGACAATTTTCGCAAAGAGAAACACGGGTATCAGCCAGCTGTACTAACTCAGCCACCGCTAGTGCTACGAGATGCACACCGCTCTGTACAGATACCTGCTCCTTGCAGCTTACAATCTAACCAACGTGCAGAGATGAAATAAATAAGAGCTTTCGGTGCGTTGATTTATTATACTGCACTGATTAATGTTTACAAGGCTGTGATCAAAAGAAACCTGGGATTAAAATTTAAAAGCAATCTTAACAATTTGCGCTTTTGGGCAGGATTTGTATATGGCTTCACAAACACTGTTCACTCTGGCTGTAATTAAGCATTTATGGGAAGGCCAGAATTCCTGGTCAGAGATGGATTTTGGAAGTCTTTCTGTCACCTCTTTGGTAAATGCATCCCTTGCCACCTTGAAAGAGCCTGATCTCAGAAGCTAAGCAGGGTCTGGCCTGGCTAATATTTGGATAGGAGACCACCTTGGAATACTAGGTGCTGTAGATGTACTGTGAGAAAGAAAGGTGTGGCAATCTACTTCTGGTTGCACCTTGCCAAGAAAACCCAGGGACTAATTTGCTAAGTCAGCAATGACACACTGATGGAAGTCACTTTTGTAACAACAATGTACAAGTCTGGTTGGTGAGCATCTGTCCAGGCTGCCAACTTCTTTACTCAGCATAGATTAAATGCATTTTTATGCACTCTCCATTGGCTGGGTGAAAGAGTCAGGTTCTAAGACTATCTACAGAGTGCAAGGTTTGATGAGAAGAAGGCTTCCTTTTTTAGTACCCTGATGTCACTGCTGACTCCCGGCAACCCAGCTGTCTCTGGGTTTTCTTGGCAATGTCTCACCAGAAGTAGATTGCCAGGCCTTTTCTTCTGAGGTAATGGAGGGTAAAGTGACTTGCCCAAGGTCACATGGAGGGCTAGTGGGAATCAAACTCTTAAGAACATAAGATATGCCATACTGGGTCAGACCAAGGTCCATCAAGCCCAGTATCCTGTTTCCAACAGTGGCCAGTCTAGGTCATAAGTACTGTAAACGGGGGTGCTTGTTGTGAAAGTTCCACTAACTTGGCAAGGCCCTGAATTCACCTGACTTGCAAAGGATTGTGGATGTGGTAGTTCATTCACACAACACCAGCCATTTAACAATAATAAGAATTTGTAGTTGCTCGAGTGTAAAGAAAAAATCAAAGTTTATTTATGGGGTGTTATTTCCACACACAAGTATGCTTGGTAATATCAATAGGATAACTTTTCCAGGGTGTCATTCAAACAAAATAAGGCAACTGAAATACTGAATCAAATTAGTAAAGTCCTTGATGAAACAGAAAAAGGCTTTCCTGTAACAGCTGCTAATTAACTTTCTTAGCACTGCTGCAGTGGAGAACAAACCCAAAAGAAAAACTCTTTTATATCCAAAACACAGCTTTCTTCTTTCCATACAAAGAAGAAGCTTCCACTCAGCTCCACGTATGCACTGGCGCCTTTCATTAAACACAGGTGCTTAACAAGCTCAAACTCTGACTTGTTCACTCCCTCCACGTGGCTTCAACTTTACCCCAAAAGCTTTCTCCCCAAGAAACTTTCTGAGCTGCTAATAAAGAAACAAGATCCTTTTGGTGTTTGATCCTTATCTGTGCATTAATTCAGAACAGCCGCTTAGACAGAGAGCAATCCATACATTCATCATCTGCATTTGATATTTCCCCTTGCTCTTGAAATATCATATGCTCATTTTCATTCACTGGCTCAGAGGACCTGCCTAACTGATCTTTACCAGGATAGAAATTGTTTCCCTGCTGTCTTCCTTATATAAAGCTAGGGAACAGATCAGAGTTCATACCTGAGATCACGTTGTCATTAGGCTTCCTCTCTGGGTATTCTGGCCAGTAGGAAGTAAAGCTTCTGTGCCCAGTTCTCCAGTCAGAATCTCTGGACTTCAGGTCCCTTTTCCCATACCTCCTTGAATAGGTATTAGAGCTCCTTCTAGATGCAGCCGTCTCCTTTAAAGGTGCTGTCTGGGGGTTCCTGGCTGTATATCCCCAAGCCTCTGGCTTCCTCCAGTCCAATGAAGAATGGTGGCCACAGGAATCTTTTCCCTCATACGTACTGCCTTGGGCTCCTCTCTTAGACCTTCTGGACGTCCTGCTGTTCTTCCTTCTCCTCAGGATCAGTCTCTCCTTCTCCAGTTGCTGTCTTTGCTTCCGTTGCTGTCCTTGCTCTCCTTACTGTCTGTGTGGTGAATTTCTTCTACCTTTAAAGTGCCCAGATGGCCACTCCACCCTAGCACAATCCAGGTGCTCTGAATTAGGCCCTGCCCTAGGAGATGGGTGATTAGGGATTACATCATTGCTTCTTTGATTAGGCACACGTTTTCCTGCTTCAACTCTCCTAGAGGCCTTCTGTAAACCAGTGCATTCTGGGTCTGGTAGTCTTTTAGGAAAACAAGCTGTTTTAGTGCTTTTACCAGCCAGCACAGGTTGCTTATTCAGAGCCAATTCACCTCTTGTACTCTTTCTCCCTGAACCATGATAAGCTTCCTTATCACAGTACCTAGCACTTTCCCCAAAAGACACAGGTTCCGCAATGCTTGTACTGGGTCAAACATTGATATCCTGGGTCCCTTCTTAATAATGGTTTATGGACCTTTCCTCCAGGAAGTTGTCCAAACCTTTTTTAAACCCAGCTACACTAACAGCCTTTACCACATCCTCCGGTAACAAATTCCAGAGTTTGATTACACGTTGAGTGAAAAAATATTTTCTTTTATTAGTCTTAAATAGTTTACCCTGTAGCTTCATTGCATGTCCCCTAGTCTTTCTATATTCTGATAAGGTAAACAATCGATCTATGTTTACCTGCTCCACTCCGTTCGTTAATTTATAGACTTCTATCATATCTCCCCTCAGCCGTCTCTTTTCCAGGTTAAAGAGCCCTAACCTTTTTAGCCTTTCTTCATAGGAGTATCCTTCCATCCCCTTTACCATTTTGGTGGCTCTTCTCTGAACCTTTTCTAAAATCGCTATATCCTTTTTAAGATACGGTGACCAGAATTGCACACAATATTCAAGGTGCGGTCTCACCATGGAACGATATAGAGGCATTATAATATCTTTTGTTTTATTTTCCATTCCTTTCCTTATGATACCTAGCATTCTATTTGCTCTCTTGGCTGCCGCTGCACACTGGGCCGAGGGTTTTAACATGCTATCCACAATTACGCCTAAATCTTTTTCCTGGGTGGTGGTTGCTAATGTGGAACCTTGCATCGTATAACCATAGTTTGGGTTGTTCTTCCCTAGGTGCATAACTTTGCACTTGTCCACATTAAATTTCATCTGCCATTTTGATGCCCAGTCTTCCAATTTATCAAGATCCTCTTGCAATTTTCCAAAATCCTCTTGGGTTTTAACAACTTTAAATAGTTTTGTGTCATCTGCAAATTTGATAACCTCACTCGTTATTCCACTTTCCAGGTCATTTATGAATATGTCAAAAAGCAGCGGACCCAGCACAGATCCCGGGGTACACCACTATTCACTTTTCTCCATTGGGAAAATTGGCCATTTAGCCCTACCCTCTGCTTTCTATCTTTTAACCAGTTCTTGATCCACAGTAGTACACTGCCTCCTATCCCATGACTCTTTAGTTTTGCCAAAAGTCTCTGATGAGGGACCTTGTCAAAGGCTTTCTGAAAGTCCAGATACACTATATCAACCGACTCACCTTTGTCCACCTGTTTATTCATACTTTCAAAAAAACATAATAGATTAGTAAGACAAGATCTTCCTTGTCTAAAGCCATGTTGGCTGTCTCCCATTTGGCCATGACTATCTACATGCAGAGTAATTTCATTCTTTATGATGGTTTCTACCATTTTTCCTGGTACTGACGTGAGGCTCACCGGTCTGTAGTTTCTCCAGGACCAAGCAGGAAGTCAGTCCTCACTTATGGGTGACGTCGGCGCCGACGGAGCCCTCGCGGAGCAATTTTCCCCAGCTTTCAAAGAAAGCCTTTGGGAATTGCAGCGCGCATGCGCGGTCGTCTTCCCGCCCGAGGGTGCCATCTTAGCCAGTCTTCTTTTTTCCGCGGAGCCCTACAGACGTCCCCGTCTTGTCCCCGCGAAAAAGTTGATTTTCTTCTTTATTTTATCCTTTTTTCTTTCGGTTCGACGCCGATCGTTTTCCCGCCCGGACTCGCGACGCCGGTCTCGAGTCCTCTTACTTTTTCGGTTTTTCTGACTTAGTCAGCTTTCGTTTTCGTTTTCCCTGGCAGCCCGGTCCTTTGACCTCGCAGGGGCCCTTTTTCCCCCGATGGCTGCCAGTGGGTTTAAGCGGTGTGGTCGGTGTGACCGAAATATGTCACTAACCGACACACACGACTTTTGCCTCCGCTGCCTGGGCCCGGATCATGAGGAACTGATCTGTGGGCCCTGCAGCAAACTATCCTCAAAGGCGTTGAGAAGTCGGCGGCATCAGCGTGAGAGAATCTTCGCTGACCCCAGCCGTACCCGGAACTCGTCGGAGGCCTCCGCGTCGAAAGGCTCCAGCTCGGACCGTCGCCGGAGCTCCTCCGACCGGGGTTCTCCCTCCGGGGACCATCGTCGGGAGGAACACCCCGCGCGGGCGGCGTCGGTGGACGCTCCTGGTTCCGCGAGGGCCAGGTCGCATAGCCCCGACAGCCGCCCCGGGTCCTTGGAGAAGGAACACATCCCGAAGCGACCTCGCCTGGAGTCGGAGATGCCTGCCCGGGTAAGTCCTGTGGTCCTTCTGGACTCACCTCCGCAACAGCCGACGTCGGGCCCGACGCCGTCGGGGCCCGAGTCGGGGGCTGCTGGGTCACCTGAGCTCGGACTCAGGTTGACGGCCTTGGAGAGCAGACTGTCTGCCTTCATGGACCAGCAGAGGGCACTGCTCGCTGGCTTCGCTGGCGCCGCTGCCCCGACCGCCGGGACGTCGACGTCCAAGTCGACCCCGGAGACCGAGCCGATCCTCGAGTCGATGAGAACTCGAGTCGATCCTCGGTCGAGGTCACCCTCGGCCTCCCGTTCGGGACCGAGGTCGCCGACGCCGACTCCCTCGGCGTCGGGGCGGCTGGCGCCGCACCCTGCCCGGGCCGACCCCACCGAGTCCTCGTCGGAGTCGGTCTGGGAGTCTGAGGAGGAAGAGTCACCTGATTCTTTCCGGACTCGGTGTGTCCCATCGGACTCACCGGAGTCCGAGCCTCGGAAGCAGTCCCCCCCGGAGGATGCCCGGTTCTCGGACTTCGTTAGGGATATGGCCAAGGCTTTGGCCTTCCCTGCGGATCCCGAGGAGGAGCCTCGAGCCGAAGAGCTCGACGCCCTCCAGTATGACTCTCCCGCGAGGGAACACTTTACTGTGCCGGTTCCTCCTATGCTGGAACGACTACTCTTCCGCATGTGGGAGAGTCCGGCCTCCTCGCCGGTCCTGAGCAAGCGGGTCGATTCTATCTATCGGGTCCGCAAGAGCCCTGGCTTTCAAAAGGCACAGCTGCCACACCATTCCATGGTAGTGGAATCGGCCATGCATCGTCTTAAGAGCCAGAAGATGCACTCCTCGGTGCCTCCTGGAAGGGAGGCCCGTAACCTGGATGGCCTTGGCAAGAAGTGCTTCCAGGGCTCGCATGTCGTGTCCAGACTTACCAGCTATACATGGGCATGTATCTCCGGGATCTGGCTAAAGAGCTAGCCGGATTCTCCGCTGGTCTCTCCGAGGAGCCCTTGCGGAGGTTCCTAGCCTTGTCCACGGGCATTCGGGAATGCTCAAAGTTCATGTCCCGAGCAGCCTATGATGGCTTTGAAGCCTCGGCTCGAGTGGCCGCAGCCGGCATCGGTGCCCGCCGACAGGCTTGGCTTCAGTCGTCAGACCTTGAGCCCTGGGTACAGGACAAGTTGGTCGATGTCCCCTGCCGAGGCGAAAACCTCTTTGGCAAGCCCATGGTGGAAAAGGCTGCACAAATTGAGACTGAGACTCTCACCAGGACCAGGCTTTCTAGGAAGACCTCCGCCCCTTCCCAGAAAAAGAAGGGCTCAGGGAAAAAGTCCTTTTACCCGAGGAAGGCGGCTGCCTACAAACAATACCCCCATTATCAGGCCCCTGCAGCTCCCCAACAGGGCCAGCAGGCCAAGGGACGGGGTAACGGGTCCCGTAGGCAGCAAGCCCCCAAGCCTGCACCACCAGCCCCTGCTCAGCAGGGTGGGGGTTTTTGACTCGCTCAGCATAGCCTCTCCCCCCCCCGCTGGTTCCTCCCAGCACCGGAGGCCGGCTGGTTCACTTTGCCCACAGGTGGTCCAGCATCACCGCAGATGCCTGGGTGCTTCGGGTCGTGCGAGAAGGCTACCTTCTCCACTTCCATCAGGTCCCTCCCTCCTATTTTCCGGGAGAGCCTCCGCGCCCCCCTCTGCACAGGGAGTTGCTCCTTCAGGAGTTAGCGGGTCTTCTGCAGGAACAGGCGGTGGAACCGGTGCCACACCACCTGAGAGGTCAAGGCTTCTATTCAAGGTATTTTCTGATACCAAAGAGAACAGGGGGCCTCAGACCCATCCTGGACTTGCGCAACCTCAACAAGTTCCTTGTGCGGGAGAAGTTCAAAATGCTTACCCTTGGAATCCTTCTGCCCTACCTCCAGCAGGGAGATTGGCTATGCTCCTTGGATCTAAAGGATGCCTACACGCACATCCTCATCCACCCAAGCCACCGCCAATACCTAAGGTTTGTGGTGGCAGGAAATCATTACCAGTACAGAGTACTGCCCTTTGGCCTGTCCTCCGCACCGCGAGTCTTCACAAAATGTCTCGCGGTCGTGGCGGCCCATCTCCGGCTTCACGGCCTCTATGTCTTTCCGTACCTCGACGACTGGCTCATCAGAGCAGCGTCCGCTCAGGAGGTCACCAACGCCACCTGCCGCACGGTGACTCTGCTGCAGCACTTGGGCTTTGTTATAAACTTCGCAAAGTCCACTTTGCTCCCCTCACAGGATCTCGAGTTCATCGGCGCAAGGCTGCACACTCCTCAGGCGCGAGCGTACCTACCGCTCGACAGGGCTCAACGGCTCATGGACCTAGCCGACCGCTTTCGCAGCCAGCCCCTGGTCTCCGCCAGGCGCTTCCTGAGACTGCTCGGCCATATGGCTTCCACCGTCCATGTGACCCCCAATGCCCGCCTGAATATGCGGTCTGCTCAATGGTGTCTCCGCCAGCAGTGGCGACAAGCCACGGGCGGCCTAGCAGACCTAGTGCGCGTTTCCGAGCCGCTGGTCTCGTCTCTCCGGTGGTGGCTCCGGCAGCCGAACCTGATATTCGGAATGCCTTTCCAGTCACCTCAGCCGACCCGGGTGCTGACCACCGATGCATCCCTCCTGGGCTGGGGAGCGCATTGCCAAGAGGCACGTACTCAGGGCCTCTGGACCACGTGGGAGTCTGCTCAGCAGATCAACTTCCTGGAGCTCCGGGCGATCCGCCTGGCTCTCAAGGCCTTCTCCCACCTGACTTCCCAACAGTCCGTCCTTGTCCAGACGGACAATCAAGTTGCCATGTTCTACGTGAACAAACAGGGGGGCACGGGCTCCTTCCTCCTCTGCCGGGAGGCTCAGAAGCTCTGCTCTTGGGCCGTCAGTCACGGCATTCTCCTCAAGGCAGTTTATCTCCCGGGCCAAGAAAATTGCCTTGCGGACAAACTCAGCAGGGTCCTCCAGCCGCACGAGTGGCGTCTGGATCCCTTGGTAGTTCAGAAGCTCTTCCTCAAGTGGGGCCTCCCCACGATGGATCTCTTTGCCAGTCCTCGCAACCGGCAGCTTCCTCGCTTCTGCTCTCGTCAGCCACACCCCCTTCGGGTTGCGGCGGACGCCTTTCTGATCTCATGGTCGGGGAGCCTTCTGTACGCTTTCCCTCCCATCCCGCTAGTCTCTCGGACTCTTTTCAAGGTTCTCCGAGACAAAGCCTTCATGATCCTGGTGGCCCCTCGCTGGCCCAGGCAGCCGTGGTTTCCGCTCCTGCTGCAACTGGCGGTGGAGGGTCCGATCCCTCTGGGGGTACAACCGGATCTCCTCACTCAGGATCAGGGGTCCCTACTGCACCCCAACCTCAGGTCTCTCAACCTCATGGCCTGGCTGCTGAGAGGGTAGTCCTTGCTCCCCTTCTCCTGCCGGCAGAGGTGGAGGAGGTCGTCCTGGCTTCGCGACGGCCTTCTACCCGCAAATGCTACGCCCTTAAATGGCGTCGCTTTGCAGTCTGGTGTACCCAACAGTCGCAGGATCCCTTCTCCTGCCCGGTGTCGGTGATCTTGCAGTACTTGCTACACCTCTCTAATCTGGGACTTAAGTCCAACTCCGTCAAAGTTTACCTCAGTGCTCTTTCGGCACATCATGTGCCGGTGGACGGTAGACCTCTCTCCAGCGACCCTCTCGTAGCGAGGTTTCTCCGAGGTCTCCTTCTACTTAAACCACCTCTGCGCCCGCCAGCGCCGGACTGGGACCTGAATGTGGTTTTGCAGCGGATCACCTGTCCGCCTTTTGAACCTATGGCTACCTGTTCTCTCCGTTTTCTGTCTTGGAAAACACTGTTCTTGATAGCCCTCACTTCCGCTAGACGCGTAAGTGAATTGCAGGCCCTCGTGTCTGATCCCCCCTACACTCGGTTCTACAAGAATAGGGTAGTCCTACGGACTCACCCAAAGTTTCTGCCTAAAGTGGTCTCCCCTTTTCACATCAATCAGGAGGTGGTACTTCCAACCTTCTTTCCCAGACCACACTCCAGCCGAGCTGAGACGGTCCTCCATACCCTGGACTGTAGAAGGGCATTGAACTTCTACCTTGACCGTACGCGGGAGCACCGTAAAGCTGCTCAGCTTTTTGTGTCTTTTGACCCCAATAAATTGGGGCTCCCGGTCTCCAAGCGTACTCTGTCCATCTGGGTTGCGGACTGTATCTCTTGGGCTTATGGGGCAGCCGGACTCGCCTTGGAAAGTCGAGTCACGGCTCATTGCGTTCGGGCAAAGGCCACGTCAGTGGCTTACCTCCGCTCTGTTCCGCTGGCAGACATCTGCCGGGCCGCTACTTGGTCTTCGAGCCAGACTTTTGCGGTCCATTACTGTCTCGAGAGGGAGTCCCGTAGGGACAGTGCTTTCGGACAGGCAGTCCTCCGTAATCTCTTTGAGGTCTGAGCAACTCCTACCCTCCATCCCGGATGTGGGCTACCGGTGGGTGATAATTCAGCGAAGATTCTATCCTTCTGTGCTGCTGAGCTAGAGGGAGCTCATTTTTGTGCTTAGGGTCTCCGGTAGCCTTGAGCTTGGGAGTCCCATAAGTGAGGACTGACTTCCTGCTTGGTCCTGGAGAAAGCGTAGTTACTCACCTGTAACAGGTGTTCTCCAGGAGCAGCAGGAATCAGTCCTCACTACCCTCCCTCCTCCCCTTGGAGTTGCAATCGTCTGCTTATGTTCTTTTTGCAAATTTTTATGCTGTCTTTTTTAGCTATGTCATCTGACTGGCTAAGATGGCACCCTCGGGCGGGAAGACGACCGCGCATGCGCGCTGCAATTCCCAAAGGCTTTCTTTGAAAGCTGGGGAAAATTGCTCCGCAAGGGCTCCGTCGGCGCCGACGTCACCCATAAGTGAGGACTGATTCCTGCTGCTCCTGGAGAACACCTGTTACAGGTGAGTAACTACGCTTTCCCGGATCACCCCTGGAACCCTTTTTAAAAATTGGCGTTACATTGGCGATTCTCCAATCTTCAGGTATTACAGTTGATTTTAATGAAAATTCACAGATTACTAATAGCAGGTCTGCAATCTCATATTTTAGTTCTTTCAACACCCTTGGATGTATACCATCCGGCCCAGGTGATTTGCTACTCTTCAGTTTATCTAATAGTTGTAATACATCTTCCCGATGTATCGATATTTCCTTCAATTCTTCCGCACCTTTAAATACCACTTCAGTCATGGGTAACATCCCTACATCTTCCTCAGTAAAGACCAAAGCAAAGAATTCATTCAGTCTCTCCGCTATCGCCTTGTCGCCTCTTAGTGCCCCTTTAACTCCTCTATCATCTAATGGACCAACTGACTCTCTCACAGGTTCCTTGCTGTGAATGTACTTGAAAAAATCTTTATTTCGTGTTTTTGCTTCCGCAGCAAGCTTCTTCTCAAATTCTCTCTTTGCCTGCTTTATCAATGCCTTGCATTTGACTTGCCAGTGCTTGTGCTGTTTCCAGGTTTCGTCGTTTGGCTCTTTTTTCCATTTCCTGAAAGATGCTTTCATTGGCAATAGCCTCTGACCTCCCCTTTAAAGCATGCTGGCAGTTTTTTGGACTTCCTTCCACTTTTCCTAAAGCGTGGAATACAGCTGGTCTGGTCTTCCAAGATAGTATTTTTCAACAACACCCATGCTTGATATAAGTCTTTAACCTTTTCACCTGCTCCTTTTAGTTTTTTCTTAACTATTTTCCTCATTTTATCATAGTCTCCCTTTCGAAAGTTAAAAGGTAGTACTGTGGATTTCCTTACTATCCCTCCTCCACTAATTAAATCAAAGGCGATCATGCCATGATCACTATTGCCAAGTGGCCCCAACACCCCTTTCTCTTGCACCAGATCTGGTGTTCCACTAAGGACTAGGTCCAATATGGCTTCCCCTCTGGTCGGTTCATGAACCAGCTGCTCCAAGAAGCAGTCATTTATGTCATCTAGGAACTTTATCTCCCTAGCATGTCCTGCCGTGACACTGACCCAGTCAATACCGGGGTAATTGAAATCACCCATTATTATTACTGCGCTATAACTTTTGTTAGCTTCCTTGATTTCTTTGAGCATTCCATCATCCATTTGTTCATTCTGGCCAGGCAGTTGATAGTACACTCCCACTGCCTTCACCTTCCCCTTTTTACATGGAATTTCAATCCATAGAAATTCTACAGCAAATTTTGTTTCCTGCAAAACTTTAATCCTTTCTGACTCAATGCCCTCTCTAACATAGAGCTCAACCCCTCCACCAATTTGATCAGCTCTATCATTACGATATAGTGTGTATCCAGGTATCACAGTGTCCCACTGGTTGTCCTCCTTCCACCATGTCTCTGATATTCTGGGTACTAGGCAGTTACTCTAACCACTAGGCTACTCCTCCATTCTGTATACAAAGATAGCAAACAGAGCAGGGTTGCTAGCTGTTTCCATTCTTTACAGTGGAGGTTGATACAGTCTGGTTTTGCCCCATTCATGAGGAGACCTGCAGATCTATGTCCCTAAGAACAGCATAGCTACAAGTTTGTGTAGAGCTTAGGTGGGAGAAATCCAGGACTTTCCTGAAAAGAATAGTGCCAACTGGTAACCCTATGGGCTGAAAGCTGGGAGAGAGTTCCAAGAACAGGGTTTGACCAGGAAGAAAGCTGAGGAGATCAGAGCCATAAGGCCCGAGATTTCCCAGATCCCTGCTTCTAATGTACCTTCTAGCCAGTCTGGTTTTCAGAATATCTACAATGAATATGTAGGAGATAGATGTGCAAAGAATGGAGGTAGTGGGCTTGCATATTCATGCATATTCATTGGGGATATCCTGAAAACCAGACCAACTAGGCAGTACCACTGGACTAGATTGAGAACCATTGCCCTTCTTCAATGCTAGGAAGAATCTGTAAAGGCCAAATGGACACTTCCCCTGCAATGATTCAGAGTCTACACAAGCTGCAATGACAGTACCAGTGTCTTACAAACTGCTGCCCCCTTATCCCTGCAATGCTTTTGCAAACATTCACTTCTGTTGCTTGAATTGCATCAGGATGTCTAATTCACATAGCTACAAGGGGCTGTCTTAAAGAGCTTCTGCTCTAGACAAGAAAGTTATGAGGTAAGCATAAGTCTCTCCCCCTCCCTCCCTCTCTCTCCTGCCTTCCCCCTATTCCTCACTCTCCTTTTTAGCTGCCACTGCCAGTTTGATCTTATTCCCCCCTCCAACTTTCCTCCTTGCCCCAAAGTCTTTACGTACTCTCTTTATCCCATGAAATAAAGTTGCCGTAACTAAAATCCTTAATATCCTAGGAAGAGACGGTATACACTCTAGCACGGTAAGGGAGTTGCAAAATTCAAGGAATCATGGGATCACTAAAGGGAAATCGTGTCAGATAAACATATATATATATGCATGTAGGTTTATGTACTGTATATATAACATCAATAGAACAGATTGGGACCTTTCGCAACGTGAAGAAGTAGATGTGTGCATCAGTGAGAGTGAGCAGCCCCAAAATCAGAAGACAGCACCGTTATTGGTCTCCCCATGGATATGGGAAAGTTTCAGCTCTGCGTGAGAGAAGGGGCTCAACGAGTGTGAGAGTGAGATACTCTTGATGAGGAAGACTGGCATCTCTGCACATGGATCCATCAATGAGTTTTGAAGTTGCCAACATGAATAGCATCGATAGTGGTCAATATGAAAGGTTAGAAGGTCCTAATGAAAACACAGCCAATCGCATAGCTGAGTATCTGGCAGACCCAAATAGTAAAAGTGACTAGCTGTCAGGTATGGGTGACAAGCTGCGAGTACCTTAGAAACTGTTAGAGGAAATGCGGGCACTGACATAGCCGGGTCTGTCTGACAGGCTACTCAAGGGCCCTAAGAGGCCAGATGTTTGACCTATGACAAGTTTAGTACCGTTGCCTGTGTAATCATCTAGAAAGCTGTGCGGTTAGACAAGGGAAAGGTGGCTGCTGAAGAGAACTAAGAATAAATCAAGCAGGAAGACAAGAAACTCTGCCCTGGATAAGGAGAAATGTCTTCCAGTTGATCACAGTCTGTCTGGCAGCTGAGATGTATCCTTGACAGTGTACAAAAAAAACCAACCAGAAAATTATATTGGGGAGGAAAAAAACCTACAGTGATAGGCTTTAAAATATAGAAGACAACACAACCAGTTTTAAAAAGGGAGCAAAGATATACTGTACGTATGCATCAGAGAGGTTTCCTATATCTGATAAAAATAGCATAGGAAATATTTCCTACAGAAAGCATAATGGATGCATGGCACAACCTCCCAGTGAAGGTGATGCACACTCTCTGAATTCAAGAAAGCATGGGACAAGCACAAAAAATCTCTGAGGGAGTGGACAAGATTGTACACACTGGGCCATTGGTTTGTCTGAGCACAGTTGATAGGCCATACAGTCGTTTTCTGCCATCATGTTCTGAATTTCTATGTCACATTTGGAATCTTAGCTTATTTTTGTATATTTTTATTTGTTATGGTTTTTTTTAAGCCCTATTTGTGGACATCTGAAAAAGGGCATAGAGATGTCCACAGTGGCATTTTAGAAGCTGGGTTTGTGGACATCCCCAGCATAAGCACATCTAAGACTGAACGAGGATGTGGTGGAGGCGTGGCCAGGTCATTACCAAGAACCTGGATGTCATCTGAGCTCAGAAATGTCCCAGATGTCTGGAGTCACATCTAAGGCAGGAATAGGCATTGGGAAAGTAAAAAAGTCCCTGTTCAGCCAAGTTTCAGTATTATCTATACCTGCAGTGGAAGCGAAAAACCTGCAAAACACAAAAGACCTCTTTTACATCAGTAGCAAGTCATCCATGGTGAGGAAGAAGTTAAAAGGCACCATGGATGGAATAACCAGGCAGAATGGATGGTAACATTTCTGCAATCTCACAACACCTCTCCCTACTGGCAGCAGCATGGGTGGATGACTTCCATACTGCTTCAGAGAAATGTTGCTGAATGGGCTAATTGACCTTTTTCTGTTATCATCTACTGGTTGCTACAGTATGGGTCATTTTAAAAGCTTTAGTTGTGGAAGTCCAAAAATGTGCTTGTGGACATCCCTGGAGCCATTCTACAAATGGCTTTTAAAGACATCTCCAGTGCAAAGATGTCCACGTAAGTAGGGGTTATGGTAAAGACATGTCTGGGCAGTGCAGTGGACTTAGATGTCCCCATTTGATCTCAGAAATGTTGGGGACATCCAAGTTAGATCTGCTCCAGGCACTGGGAAAGCAGTGGTAAAGCACAGGCGAGGTGGTGGGTATGGCCTGCTCCAGGTGACAGCCAGAAGGGGATGCGGGCCATACCCACTGCTCTGCCTTTGGTATACCACTGCTTTCCCAGTGCCTGGAGCAGATCTAAACTTGGATTTCCCACACAGCAGAGCCAGCGTGGCAAACCTAAGGCTTTTCTCTCCTAGTGAAGTCTTGCGAATCATGACACGTTGGCCAAGGAGAGAAGAGTTGCTGGGCCTGGAGTGGAGACAGCACAGAAAGACGCCCAATGCTTTAAAATAGCTGCCTCACTGGCTCTGCTTTGTGGGCATGGCAGGGAGGGAGGGGGGTGCACTGCACTGTGCCATGTTTTTTTTTTGGGGGGGGGTGGGGCTACACATTGGGTGCTGAGGGGCTTAGAATGCCACTTTGGAAAAGTGCTTGTTTTGACCATAAAACATCCATAGGGTGTAGAAAAGATGGAGAGTGACGTGGCTCGCCCAAGCTCACAGCAGGCAGCAGTGGAATTTGGATTCTGGTTCCCCTGATCTCAGGACCACTACTCCAACTAGCAGGCTATTAGACATCCCTGTTTGCAAAGACCCTTCTGGAGATGTCTATGTAGACTTCCATATCAGGTGCATCCATGTTTGTGAAACCGTGCCTTAAGTTGGACGTGCCTCCCCTTCCGTTGTCATATCCAATTCCAACTTCCCCTTCTGACCTCTAAATGCATTCACTCTACTGCTCCTCACTACCCATCCTCTCTCCTCGTGAACTCCGCTCTTCCACTGGCCTACTTCTCTCTATACCCTTTTCTTTCACTGCCTTCAATCCTTTCACCTTGCTGCTCCTTTATGCCTGGAACAAACTACCCGCATCCATACATCAGGCTTCATCTCTGCCCCTTTTTCAAATCCATGCTAAAGGCCCCCCTCTGTGTGACTGCTTTTGACTCCTGATCCCTTGTTTTACTTGTCTCCTTACCTTTCCCTATGTGTGCCCTTTTTCTCATCTATTGTATTGTCTGTCTTGATTAGATTGTAAGATCCGATGAGCAGGGACCGTCTTTATAATTATCCGAACAGCGCTGTGTATGCCTTGTACTTCTATATAAATGATTGATAATAGTAGTAGTATCTGCTTTTTTTTCCAGACATTTCTGCCTGGATGTCCCAGATTGCACTAGGACATCCTTTCTAAGATATGCCTTTGTATGTACACGGAAAGATTAACTTCCGCCATTCTAACAAGCAGAAAATATCTACATGCCAGCAATCCTTACTCTGAATGGTATGTCATTGTGTATGATCCCATGTCCTACCTTGAATAAAAGAGATTAATCTGGAAATCTAAGGCTTGTTCCTGCTATCCCCTTTATCATGCTTATTCTGGATTTCCAATGTAGGCATGTTTCAAACCTGTGCTATGTCCACATATTACCATGTGCCTAACACCTGCTACTGTTTTCCCTATCAGCAAGCAACATTAACCCTTTAGGAACTTCAGGTAGAAACCTGACAAAAAGTGTCACTGAAATCTAGCGGCAAACGCCATGTAATTGCAAATTATTAACATTGCCACCTACAGAGAGCTTAGGACATTTATTTTATTTATTTATTAATTTAGCTATTTTTATACACCACTGTATCTGTAAGTCAAAGCGGTTTACAGGTTGAACTGTAATAAGCTCAATATAGCTTTACATCGAACACAAATGCAACTAAGGAACAGCGAGGTTATAAGGAGTATGCTGAGACCTTGTAACATCATGTGTTCCTTGAAGGGCATCGTGCTTAGCTCTCACTACCAAAGCTCTCCAAGGAAAGGTAGGTTTTGGTCGTCTTTGAAAGTATGGCACGTATGCTTTCTGGAAGTGCATTCCATAAGGTTGGGGACAAGAACTTAAAGGCAAGAGAGAGAGAGAGACTGAGCAAGCAGGAAATTGTGTCAGTGCAGGGAAGTTACAGATGTTGATGGCTAGTTATAGTCTCTCTGATATTAGCAGCTGTAGTGGAACAAGTTTTTTAAGGCTCACTGGAGCACATCACTGCTGCCGATTGCCTCTCATAAAACCCGCAAGTCACTTGCCTCGCTGCCTGCGGAAAGTTTATCAGCCTGCTCATCCATTTCTATCTGGAGATTTAATGAGCCTGGATTTTGGCTGTTCTTGCTCCTTCTCTCCTTCCTGTGGAATTTTATTGCTCTCCAATTAGCCCATGTCTGGCTCTAACTTGCTTGACGCACCAAAACCATGCATTAGACTCTCTATTTATTGCCTCTCAGCAAAGAGCCTTTTTTGTGCTTTGCTGCATATGGACTGTTGGAAAGAATCACAGGCAGGGCTTAATTTCTGGGGAAGCAGCTCCCGGGACGCAGTTCTGCCATTTCTTTTCAGACTCCAGACTCAGAGCACCAGGCCAGCTTGCGGGGAAAAGGATGAATGTCGAGCAGACAAGGCAGAGAGCAACCTGGCTGTTCTCTAATCCAGCCCCTCTTCTCCTCTTGCTCCCTTCTCTCCTCCAGTTCTGCAGGAATTAGGAGGCGTAATCCTGAAGCAGACATTGCAGAGCAAAGAACGTGCATACAAAAGGGCTAAATTCATGGCCAGCTTAACCATCAGGCAAATTTGGTGGCCACCTAGAGTGACAACAAGGAGCAACTGCATCCAAGTCTAACCATTCGATCCTGACAGACAAACTCAAGGGACCATCATCACATCCACAAAAAAGTCTGATGTCCATTTCCACGTGGGATCGTTCTGGGAAGGGTGATGTTGGGGTAATCATGATTGTTAAGATCATCAACATCTTGTGGGGAGAGAGGCTAGGAAATTGACAGTTCATGGGGGGGGGGGGTGGAGGAAGCTGAAGGTTTGTGAAACTTGTAAGTGTCAGGGCTAATCTTGGAGGCTTCAGCTCTGGCTTTGACAAACTTGTATCATTTCAGCTGGGGGGGGGGGGGTTGTGTCTTTTACCCAGAGCTTAATTTCTCGCAAAACAATGCAGAATGGCATTCAGCATCCTTTGCCAGTCTCCGAGGAAGAGGAGCAGAACCAGCAATGTCATTCAGTTCTGGCTCCCCATGGAAACAGAGCAGAGACGGTGGTGTGAACCAGTCCTCGCTCCCTTGTGGAAATGAAGCACAGCTTCTAGTGGCTACAGATCACATCTTGCCACTAGAGCAAAAGTTCTTGGCCCAGTCCTTGGGACACACCTAGCCAGTCGGGATTTCAGGATAACCACAATGGATATCTATAAGAGAGATTTGCTTGCTCCACCTCCTTGGCATGCAAATCTCTCTCATGCATACTCATTGTGGTTCTCCTGAAATCTGGACTAGCTAGATGTGTCATAAGGACTGGGTTCAGAACCCCTGCCCTAGAGAAAGCAGGTCAAAGCCAGAAGAGTTGGAGTGGGTCACTCTGAGACAGGAGTAGCCACATGGCCTCGATTTCTACATACATAATTACTACTACTACTACTATACTATCCCTCACTTGGTTTGCAGTGATGCTGAGGGTTAAGCTATCGATAGCTTAACTACTGGCAGGGTCTCCCAAGGTGCACAGGTCTTAGCTGTTTTCAAGACAAACCACCCATCTGGACAGCAGCAGAATGGGATGGTGTTGGTGGCAGAGGATTGCATTTGCAAAAGTACTAGAATTAAACTGCGTGGAAGAAAAGCCTGGCAATCTACTTCCGTATCTTGCCATGAAAACCCAATGGATAGTCACAATAAAACAACTTGCACTATAGTGCTGGAAGATGAGACTCCCAGGTCGTAAGGCACTCAACTGGCTACTGGGGAGGAGCTGAAGACTTTTCAGAGTAAAGCCAGCATTTATGATGTGGTTGGATCGAAGCCCTCTGGACGTCTGACTGCTGACGTAGCTGTGCATGAAATGAGAGTTAGAAGTTTCAAAGATGTTTTACACATTGGGACATGCAATGTATGAAGCATGAACCAAGGGGAGGTGGTCAAGAATGAAATGGAATGTGTACATCTTGATCTGTTGGGTGTCAGAGAACTGAAATGGACTGGCATCGGACATTTTGCATCTGATGATCACATGATCTACTATGCTGGAAATAAAAGACAAAGAAGAAATGGTGTTGCATTTAAAATTAAGAAGAAACTTGCAAGAACTGTAATGGAATACAATACAATCAGTGAACGCTTAATTTCTATTTGTCTATGAGGAATGCCCATCAACACAACTATAATTCAAGTATATGTCCCAACAACAGCTGCAGAAAAAGATGAATTTGAGTTCTATAAATATGTATAAGCTGAAATTGACAGAACATGCAAACAAGATAATCCTGATGGTCATAGGTGACTGGAACGCAACAGTTGTGAACAAAGAAGAAGACAGTGATTGGAAAATATGGACTTGGCAATGGAAATGAAGTTGGAGAAAGACCAATAGAGTTCTGCAAGACCAGCGATCTATACATCACAAACACCTTCTTCCAGTAATACAAGCGGTGACTAAACACATGGACTTCACCCAATGGATTGTACAAAAATCAAATTGATTACATCTGTGGAAGTCAACGATGGAAAAGCTCTATAACATTAACAAAGACAAAAACTGGAGCTGATTCTGGTACAGATCACCAACTCCTAGTATGCAAACTAGAGCTAAAGTTGAAAAAGTGCAAACCACTCATGAATGCAGCAAAATATGACCTTGAGAATATACCACCAGAATTAAAGACTGCCTGCAAAATCAATTTTCTGCTTTAGATACAAATGATAGAGTTCCAGAAGAGTTATGGAATGACATCAAGAAGACTGTGTGGAAGAAAGTGAGAAGTCTCTACAAACGATGAAAAAGCAAAAACAGGCAACATGGATGACCGAAGAAACTCTGAAAATTGCCCAGAAACGCAGAGAAGCTAAAGCCAGAGGAGAAAGAGAGGCAATTGCAGAACTCAACAGAGATTTCCAATGTGCAGCAAGACAAGACAAGGAAAAACAATGATGCATGCAAGGAAATAGAAGCAGAACCTATTAGAGGCTGTAGGTCAACACAAAAGAGGAAGTCCAGCAATAAGATGGATCGATACAATAACAGCAGCTATGGATGTTGCTCTTTTAACAATGAGCCACCTCATTGAAGACCGAACACAGTTTAGGACAACTATCCAGAGGATTGCCATGAGTTGACACCTACTTGATGGCACTTAAACACACTACCCTACTTTTCATTTCTATAGTGCTATAAGGTAATACACAGTGCTGTACATATATACATGGGAGACAGTTCCTGCTCAATAGAGCTTACAACCTATGCAAGACAGAAAAAAACAAACAGGGAACAAGATATGGTTTTAATACAAATGGATGATAAACAGGAGAATAAGGGACCAGGATTGAAAAGCAGCCTCAAACAGGTGGGGGTCCAGCATGGATTTAAATAGGACCAGTGATGGAGCCCTATGTACAGCTGAGGCAGTCTGTTCCAGGCATATGGTGCAGCTAGATGGAATGAGTAACTCCAGGAATGCAGTTTAAAGCGAAGTGCACAAATAAAACAGATTTGCCTGATGTGCGGAGTTCTCGAGGAGGAGGGTAGGGAGAGAGAAGAGGAGACAAGTTTTATAAGGAACTGCTTAAATTGAAGTATGTACCTAAATGTTAGTATTTTAGTCATTGATGCATGTAAATAGCAATTTATGTGCATTAAAATAACCTCTTCTAGAATACTGACGAGCATCAAATAAGCGCCTTGTTTGCATGGCATGCACTTCCACTGTGGGCATGCGTATGGGTGGAGCTTGGGAAGAGGTGGGCGGGACACACCAGTACATGCATAGGTGATATTGTAATTTATGTGTGTTCTTGAAAAATCTGAGCGTAGATATTTACAGGAGCTCTAGGGCTGGGATAAATGTCTACTCCTTAATTTAAGAAGCATTTTTCGGCCACTTCCACTAGTATTTTATTTTTTTTAAAAAGTAAGTGCCCGTTTGGCACATTGTTATAAAATTACCCTCACAATGTCTATAATTCTCAGGAATAAAAAATAAATCAGTATTTGTGGGAAAGATTAATCGCCGACAGAACTCTAAAGCCATCATAACAATATTAAATTTTAACTGCAGAGGTGCTGGAATAGAGGTATCATAATGGAAATTAAACGCTCCCATTATAAGCAAACTGGATAAGTCCAAATATAGAACCGACAGCCATCCCATAAATAACAATACATCTTTGGAAACTCAATGGGGTGGAATATACAATTGGTAAATTGTAAATTTATCGTGCTGAAGAAGTATCACTTCAGAAAATGAAGTGTTAAAAGATGAAATTTTCTTCAGATT
This sequence comes from Ichthyophis bannanicus, assembly GCA_033557465.1. NCBI lineage: Eukaryota > Metazoa > Chordata > Amphibia > Gymnophiona > Ichthyophiidae > Ichthyophis > Ichthyophis bannanicus. Next base: position 48,562,326 of record CM066035.1, read on the forward strand.
GAATGTTTTACAACAGCCTTCGCTCTTCCTCTTGATTACAGTGCATGAAATACTTCATAATCCAGGCAACCCCTCTCATATCGATTATATCTGTATTAGTGAGCCAGGTTTCCGTGATGCTAAAATTGTCCAGCAAACTAGCTGAAACTTGGTCTTATAATATGTTGGGAGTGTTTTTTGATGCCTGTGTACCAATTCGTAAGCTAGTTGCCAATCTGGAACTCGGCAAATCTGCTGTTGTTCACTGATAACAGACAGTACTGCCAAGGATGAAATCCATGATTAGCACTTCTCTTATGCTGCAAATCACCATTGGTCCCTTCTCCATAATACTCGGAAAAGAACGAACCACTGGCATAGTGTCTCTAATAGAGGACAACATAAGATCGGCACTTAACATAAAACAAAAAAAATAATTTGAGTTAAAGTCCCAAAGAAATCCTGGATCGTGATGTTAGCTGTGCAGAGGATTACATTGATGTCGTTAAGTGCAATTGAGTTAGTGACGGCTCCTGGCAACCTTGTGGATAGTTGTCTCCCTATCCCTTGGGCTTTCTTGACAAAGTATAACCAGAAGTAGATTGTCAGCTCTTTCTTTCGCACAGTACTGTAAGCTTATAGCACCTGGTATTCCCATCCAAATACGAACCAGGCCCAACTCTACTTGGCATCTGAGATCAGACGAATTGAACACTGCCACTAGGGGGCATTATAGCTAGCTAGTGTACAGAGCCATAACGGATGGAAATACCAATGTAGAAACTCTTTCTGGTGCTTATACAGGTGCAAAAGAAGGGGTACAATAAGGGGCATGTCCTTTTGTCATGCCCCTTCGGCGCAGTGCCTCAGGGTCCATGCTCCTCAAGCCAAAATCACTGACATCAATGGTGTGTGGGGTTACCACGACAGTCCTGGAACAACAGGTAGTGGAGAGGCAAAACATTCAAAGGTACGGCATAGTCCTACCGAATCCAAGCAGATTGCAACAGTTTGGTAAGATGACTGGCAGGTCCTTTGTGCACTCAATCACAAGAGGGGCATAAAAAAGACATATGTCATCCATTGTTACTTTATTCTTTACTCTTTTTACTACAATGGGAGGCCCATAAATTTTTAAATACATAAAATGCCACAGTGTCAAGGTTAAGGAGCACAGAGCAGCAACCTGAATCATTTTCTATACTGTACTACATTTCTCAGCTGGTTGAAGCAGAAGGTGTTTAGCCTCTGGTCTCATTTCTATATGAAATAATTCCCCACAAAACCCACAGTCTGGTCCTAGATCACTGCTTAATTTGAAACATCCTGGACTCTAACAAGCAGAATCTGTTGCTCTCTTTGATTTTCTGTCAGCCTTTTTTGTGCTCAGGGTCTAGAGAAATGTTACAAAATTCCCTTTTCTCAGCTCTCTCAATCTCTTTTTACAGCAGGATAAAACACACTGCCGCGTGCCAGAAACAAGAATATTTTTAACCCAAAATGTAGCAATTGCCAGCATGGGTGGGCCACTGCAGTGCTTCACAGGAGCCACCCGTAAACTGCTGTGCACATTTTCTCTTCCGTTAAATGATGTAAAATAAATATATTACTGTTTAATATGTATTTATCTCCTCTCAAATTTGTAATTAATTATTAGAGATTCACCTTTGCTTTGAAGTAAACAGAAAAAACTAAGTTAGTTTTCAGTTCATTCGGGATTTGTGCTCATTTGTTTCGTTCAAAAGAAAACAATCTATTGTCATTCGCTGTGTTACCTTTAAAGTCTTTGGGGCACAGAAAACAGCAGCATTTTTTTTTTGTTTGCAGCTAGGCACAAGAGAACCACACTGGGGAGAGACAAAGCTGGAATTACTTGATGTACCATGCTGAAATGTTTTGACAAGAAGCCTTTCTTTTTCTGGATCCTCATAGGTTATCATTGCAAAACTGATTGTTTCAGTCAGTTCTATGCTGGATTTCAAAGAGAGAGGACTTGCTTCAGGTCTTGTTGAAGGGGAAAAGGTGTTTAAAAAAGAGCAATGAAAAAAAACCAAAACAAAACAGCACTGAGAGGGTAGGCTGTTACAGGCAGGCAGTCATTGTATCTGCATGTATAAGACAAGTGACATTTAAAACCTTGTCAGAACTAGGTTTGCTTTCAGGGTTTCTAGGAGTCAGTGTGGTAGATCCGTGAGCACTGGAAAAAGTATGTTGTACCTTAACCCTAAACCCCGGCCCTTCACAATACACACACTAGCAGTGATCTATCTCTCTCTCTCTCTCTCTCTCTCTTTTGATCATGCCGGTGGTTCCAAGAGGCAGGTGTAAGAATGGGAGAAGCAAAGATAATTCAATATTCACAAAGACTTAAAGCTACCACAAGCACTAGCAGTGACAGTCAGAGACTGGATTCTCTTTAGTCCATTAGCCAAGACAAAGAGATTTTTTTTCCCCAAGGGTGAGGAAGCAGTTCGAGAAGCAAGGTTTGCTGAGAAGTTGAAATAGCCGTTTGTTCCCATCTACCCATGGGGCAAAAGAAGGCAGGGTAGATAGAGTGGAATAGCAGTGGAGGGGGGACTTAGAAATAGAAATATGATGACAGAAAAAGACCACATGGCCTATCTAGTCTGTCCTTCCATAACAACAACTACAACAGTCCCCTTTGTAGGACTTGTAGGAGAACAGCAGCTACAGTACAGTGGGTACATCCTGTTCTCTCCTGAAAAGTCGGTGGAGCAGATTGTGGCAGATACTGAATTGGATGAATCATGTGAAAGACCTGAGGAACTGGAGGATGTCGAAAATTTAGTATTTGAAGACAGTTTGTTGAAACTAGCTACTAACATGATAGTTGGTGAGAAGCTGAGGTAGGAAGTGATACTGTCAGGGTCAAGAGTGCTCCCGAGGAAGAGCAGATAGTGGACCGTGGGAGGGATATCCTTGGCCTTTCTACTTCTGGTCCACCCTCAGTCCCAGCTCATGTAGAATCCCCCAATGGTGCAGAGAGGAGACTCCACAAAAAACAGGCGTGGAGGCGTTTTACTGAGTCCAAGGATAAGAGTTCTACAGAAATCATTTATTCTCAGGCCACCAGTAGAAGAAAGGTACTAGCAGGGCTTAATTTCTGGGGGAACAACTTGGAAGACAGTTCCACCACTTCTTTTCCTACCAGAGCAGTAGGGGGGTTGAGCTGTAACCCTTCTCTTCAAGGCAGGCTGTAGGGAGGTGGGGATGAGCCTGGAGCAGAACAGAACAGTCGCTCTACTCCCTAACCCAGCCCCTCTTCTCTTGTTCCGATCACTGGCCTGCCCACCCCTCCCCTAGCTCCACAGTTCCATTTCTCGTTTGTCTACAAATTAAACCCTAGGTACTAGGCTGCATCATTTGCATAATGAACATCCATTAGCCTGGGGACACACATGCAAAAAAAAAACTAATAAAAAACTGCCCTGCTGCTCTTTGGGTTAAGCACCTTGCTGTGTTGACGTTGCCAGGACCAGCACTATCACTAGGCAGTCAGCTAGAGCGCCAATGACCTGAGGGTAGCCCATTGCCACCGCTGCTGCCCCTTTCTGGGATATGGAGCTGTGGCAATACTTTTAAAATGGCACTACGGTGCTTGCCGTCACCTATGGCACTGCGGTGCTGTACCTGTTTCCGCCCCTCCGATTCTACTTGCACCTCTAATCAAAAGTAAGTGGAATTGAAGGGCTGGAAGCAGGAGCAGCATCGCAGCACCAGAAGTGATGGTAGGTGCTGAGGTGCCATTTCCAGGCAGTGCTGCCTCTGCACATCCCAGAGAGGGGCAACAGTGGCAACAGTGGGTGTGGGGGCAGAAGCAGGGGGACGCTAGGAATGAGGTTCACACAGGACGTCTCATATCCTTGCGCCAGCCCGTGATGTTACTCTCCTTGCTGCGTCTGTGGGATTTTGGCCCTCTTTTGGTGTGCTAACCTAAGCAACTACTTTCTTGATCCTCACTCCATACACTGAGAGTCGATGCCTCAGATCCTGTAACCCTTGGATAGACTGAATGGATCCAACTTGATAGAAGGGTACAGTGGAATAACCAGGGTGCTGTTGCCAACTCACCTGCTGCCTCGGCCTATGCTCAGTACCTTGGCCATAAGCACAAATTGCAGCCTGAGTCCACCAGGCACGAATGAAAATCCCCCTGGAATGAAACAGTACTGTCATATCATTTTGGCCTTCCCACATTTAAAGGCTGGACATTACGGGGGTTATTTTAAAAGTGCTTTTAGTGATTTGGACATCTGCAAACAGATATACAGACGCCCAAATCACAGAGATGTCCCTGGAACCAGTTTAGAAGCTTTGTTTGTGGACGTCCCAGCATGAGGAGGTGTACTTGTATGTCTAACACCTGTCCTGTGAACAGGGCAAAGACATTCCTAACAACCTGGACATCCCATCCTGATTTCAGAAATGTCCTTCAACTCCCCAAATTCTATCTAAAGGTCAGTCTGCTCCATGCACAAACAGGCATTTGAAAAGTGCTTGTTTTGTTAGGCCAACATCTAGAAGATGTGGCGAAGGAGCTAAACGAATACCCCGTGTTCTACACTATGTCTACGAACACAGATGGGAAATGAGGGCAGGTGTTTTCACTTTGCTATGCCACTGGACATCCCCTTAGACTAGCTTGCCCAACTACATGGATATCTATGTACCTGAAATCAGTTAGAGACATGGGCATCCCTGGTGTTTTATTGCACGTTGTGCTCTGGAAGTCCCCAATTTTAATTTGAACACCCTTTTTAAAATCCCCATCAAAACCTGCATATAATTTTTTTTTCACACAAGAATGTCTTTGAAAGATAATAGTATTTCTGTAGCATTGCTTTCTTAACTATTTTTTGCTATAGAAGTTCTGGAATGACTCAAAAATGAAATGGTTCGAAGCTCGTTATTCACATATTCTTGAGAGAAATATTCCACCAAATCTTGGCGCAACGTTGGTGCTGTTCATGTTTGCCCTGTGTAAGCTCATCATTGAACCTAATGCAACCAGTCCAGCCTTGATGACGGGTGTTTCACATAGGTTGACAACTCGAAGCATTGTAGCTGTTGTGCAAAATTGTTACTTGGAGCTCAGCAAGGGAATTGCACTGGCTCCCAGGGTGGCGTTTCCGAAAAGATGATTGAGAGATTACTGATGATCTTCACACTGTGTTATGATAGCACGTCAACCGCAGTGAGCACCCTCTGTCTCTTTCCTACTGCTTGCCCGCATTTTCTTAAAATTCCACACATTGCGCTCAATGCGAGATTTAATATGTATGAGCAGTTTGGCCGCATGGTGTTCATTCCACTGTTTGTGCCACGAGTCTTTGGCCTCTCTCACTGTTACCTGCCACCAAGTTAAAAACAAAGAAACCTTGGATGGAAAACCCCACTGATAGCAAAATTGCTTCACCCACTGACCTTAATGGAAACGAATGAACTTAAGGAGCTCTGGAGATCCGAAAATGAGTGAAGTAAATGAAAATGTGAACGGAAACTAATCCGAAAAAAAAAATAGAAAATTATTTCTGACTACATCTCCAGTGCTCATAGCAGTTTACAATAAAAACAACATAAAATACTAAACAATCATAAAGGGGGCCATTTGCTAACAGTGCACGCTAATGACTTTAAACCTGCATTATCTACCGCAGGGCTCATTTTATGCAATGGGCCCTTCGGTAGATAAAATGTGTTAATGGTGTCAGAGCATGCTGTTAGTAAATGACCTTGAAAATTTCTTGAATAATAGAAACCTACAGCTGCTCACAACAGCTCCCATCTATGCTGTGAAAATTTTCAGAGGAGTAACTATGTTTGTCTGCAGTAGCACAAATCAAAGGCAGGCTGCATCTTGCAGATTAACCAATTTATTGAGGCATGAGCTTTTGAGAACAAGAGTCAAGTTTGTCAAAAGCTCTTCAGAGTGCTGTAGCACAGTCTGTGAGGACCCCTGAATGTTGTGACCCTTTGAGTAAGGTAGAAACTGTTGTTGGGAATCTTGAGAAAGTTCAAATGGAATTAATTAAAGACAAGGCCCTGCCTCGGCAGTACTCTGTCAGACGCTTTGGTCTGAATAAAGGCGGTGAGCAGCATTTCATTGTGTTGCACTGGAGTGTGCTCTATTGAATTGAAAGTCTATTAACTGCAAGGTTCTCTTTGAGGTAACCCATTGACAAAGGTGTTGCTGAAACGCGGCCGTGTTGGGGTAGTTAACAAAGCACTTTCTTGCATCACTTTCTCGCCCTTTTTGTTCTTTCCTGTGATCAGTGAGATTGTACGTGTGTTTTTGCTACATGGCCTGGGCAGGATAAAAATCTATCTATGTATTCCCCAAAATTGTGCAAGTCTGGTTTTACGTACACCTGCTCCTGAAATGTATAGGTATTTAAAAAGTTTTCCTTTTAGTCATCCCTAACAGGAGAGATTAAGGAGGATATCCCCCATAATCCACCCATGTTTATTTCCTCCTTCCAAAGTGCAATGAGGTAAAGAAAGACGGCCCGATATTTCAAAGCACTTACATAGTGTACAGACCCATAAACCGTGTAACTGCCTCTAAGCGGGAAATTCAGATGCTCTAGCACGGTTAGTGCCGCTGAATATTCCCGGATACCGCTGCTATACGCCCGATGGTGCATGGTTAGTATCGGGGCGTTCCGAGGCTGTTCTGGGGCAGGAGCCAGGAATAACTGATCAGTGACGATATTCAGCCGCTGCCAGGTTATCCCTCAGTGGCGCAAGGCAGGCGCAGCAAATGCTGTCCTACCCTTTGCCACCGAAGCTAAGCAGGCAGTTCCTGAATATCGCTGGTGGCTGGATAGAGCCCTGGCATTCAATATCCAGGTCAACGCTTCAGCGGCGGCGGCTAGGTACTGTACTCGCGCTAACCACTGCCACTGAATATCGGGCTCAGAGTCCTCTGTAATTTGTTAGTAGCATCTACACATCGAGATTTGCAAAATGACTCAGATACACGTGGAAGTGAGGACTTTTACTGGTTCCTTCCGCCAAGTTTCCCCCACATGGACATTTTAAAAATGGGTCCTCCTGTCAGGGCTGGCCCCAGAGTTGGTTCAAGGTGTTGGCATTCTAGGCAAACCTTAAGTCTTATGTTCCCCTAGCTGTCAGAATCTACTGTTTAGCTTTGAATGCCCTGCTCTTTGTCACACACCCCACCAGAAGCTGCTGTCCTAGGTGATTGCCTAGTTTGCCTAATAGTTGGGCCAACCCTGTCTCCTACTGTACATGCAGGTAACTCCAGATGAGGTCCTGCACGTTTAGACAAGCCATTTCTAAAATAACTTGACCCTGACATCTCAATTGCGATCGCTACGTACAATCTAATATGTGCCTTCACATGTTTCAGGAGCAAGAACAGCCGAAATTTCTTTTAGATGCTTAGAAGTTGGAGCTCCCATTCACTGGCTAGGATCTGATGAAAGAACCAGAGCAATACTTGTTTTGTCATGGCCATATTTTCTCTCTCACCTTTTCTTGTTTTGCATTTTCTTTTTCTGCTTGCTTGCTTTTGGTTCTTCCTCATACAGTCTACTGTGGTCAGTATAATACATTTTGATTTCTGTGAACACTGTGTATTTTTCTTATTTTTAATATTGCTACAGTGCTTCTCTTTATCAAGTTTGTAACACTTGTGGATAATTTTGATAATGAAATAAAATTTAAAAAAATTATTAAATTTGTATTAGGCAGGAAACCAGTGCAATTACTTCAATACCGAGTAAACATGATCCCAAATTCCCAAGCCTCCTACAATCCTTGCTGCAGTAGTTAGTACCAACTATAAACAACATATTACCACCTGAGACACACATAAACTCTGAATTACAGTAGTTCAATCATGACAAAATCGATGCCTGAGTTGTTATCACAAATTCAGAGCATGGTTTTACTAGACATAGGCCTAATTGATTCTTCTGACTGGGTGACCAGAGAGTTGGATCGGGGAGAGCATTAGGTGTGATGTTTCTTGGATTTCATGGACTTATAAATGAAATAAGAACCTTAGTAACGGCCCTAAATTGACTGACTGGGTTTGAAACGCGTTGAGGGGCGGAAACCAAGATATTGGTAATTGGAGTTCACTCTGCGGATAGGGTCGTTACCAAAGGCGTGCCACAAGGTCATGTCCTTGGCTAATTCTTTTCAGCATTTTCATGAGCTATTTTGCAGAACAGCTGTTTGCAAAGGCTCGCCTTTGACCAGATGATGCCAGCATTTGTAAGGGAGTAGGCATGGAAAACATGAGGTGAGATCTAACAAACTTGGAGGAATACTCTTGTGTTTGTCAGCTAAGATTTAATGCTGAAAAACACAGTTGTGCATTTGTACTGCGAAAACCAAACAAGTGGTACAGTACCGGTAGTGAGATTCTTCTGTGTCACCAAACATGAGTGAGATCTGATGGTCTTAATGTAGCTGAGGCTAAAGAAAGAAATGCGTAAATTACTTATCCCTCTTCCTGGTGGTCACAGGAGCGGGCAAAAGAGCAAGTTCACAATGAAGCGACCACAGCCGCAAGTCAGAATTACAGCAGAAGCAGCAACTGTAGATTTACAAAATGCTGAACTGCTGAAGTCGGAGACATGGATGGGGGGTGGTCTGTTTTGAAGAGTGCCACAGGAGGAGGTGCTTGAGCCATGGCACTAAAGAAGAGGGCCAGTCTCATATCACAGTGGGGCAAGGAAGAGATAGAACAGCAGTGGACACGGGGGGAAGCTCCCAGACAAGGGGAGGGGAAGTCTGGTTGCGAAGAGGAGTCCCCCCTTCTGCAAGAAACCAGAAAGAAGGATGAGGATTTCCTCTTGTGTAGCCCATTGTAGAGGACTGAAGAGAATTCCTCTGGAGGCAGAGGAAAAGAGCTACTGAATGCAGCACAAGAAGAAGACAGAAGACAGCCCAGAATCTGTGGAGCCCTCCTTCTGCTGAGGAAAACATAAGAATCCCCATGCTGAAGCCCAGGAGCTCATGGAGGAGGAGGAAGAGGAGCTAGAACAGAGGGCATAAGAAGAGGTCCTAAAAACCGGGCATGTCAGTCATCCAGGAGCTGCAGAGAAGAGTAGCTACAGAGAGGCTCTACTGGATCCATAAGTCCACCAGACAGCCAGATCTGAGCAACACACCCCATTATTATCTTAAATATGTACGGGGAGTCATATCTAGCTTAGAGGCAAGGGCTGACGCTAAAGAGCTGGCCCAGACATAGAGAACCCATGCCATGACGAGGTACAGGAGGTAAAAGCCACTCTTCACTTGACACTGCAATGAGAAACCCAAAGGACCTCATAGGCAAAGCAGAAAGTCAAGTCCAACAATATTCAGCTCTAAGTTTCAAACATGCTGGAAGGAACTCCTCTTTCTGAGTACATCCATGGCTTTGCAGCAGAGGGCAGCAGAAAATAATTTGTCATAACAGGAGATTCCAGAGAGCTGCCATAATTTACCCATCCGAGCAAAGTGGTACTGAGAAAATATACCAGAATCACCCATATATGCTCTGTCAGAAAACACCTAAGTGCTTCAGGCTTTCCAGGATCGTCTCAACCAGCCCTCCAGAAACTGAAAAAAGCAGCTTGCCTAAGGATCCCCAAAACCTACAAATCACTTTGGTAGGGGTCCACTCAGAAAGACTTGCCTGAGCTATACACCCACCCTCAGGTGGGCTCATTAGCCCTCATGGAGGAAATTACCGACTTCCAAAAGGAGCCCTGGAGGTGACTACAAAGGTTCTGCCTGGACCATCACTACTACCACTGCAGTCACAAAGGACTCACCACATCCAAGGGCATCTTAAGGCTCTATGTCCAGCCATATAAGGCCCTATGGTCCTTCTAGGCTGGGCTTCCAGGAGTCTCAGTAAGTGAGCATCTCCCTCTGGAGAAGGAGTGATCCTTAAGGAGAACTGCTCCATGGCAGATCAGAGCTAGTACAAGGGAAGGCTGATAAGTTTCTGGCCTTGTAATGAAACAGAAAGCTATGGGCACATTTCAGTTCTGGAGGTCTGAATGATCTCTCTGCAGTTTCATTTTATTAAAACAAAACTGCAGAGAGATCATTCAGACCTCCGGAACTGAAGTGTGACCATAGCTTTCTGTTTCATTACAAGGCCAGAAACTTATCAGTCCCCCCCCCCCCCCCCCATATCTGCTGACTCCAGGAAACACCATCCTTATCAAATGACCACTACCACCACCAAGAATCACATAAAGATATTGATCTCACTTAACCAGCAACAGCCACCTAGATGGTCTGCTGCAAGCCTGTTAGAATCCGGCAAGAGACCAGGTATAATGACCAATTAGCCCAACCAAAGACTGGTGATCCAACACCTTGAGAAACTCAGACCAGACCCTATGGCTGGAGCCCCAAGGCTACCTGCAGAGGATGGGACTGTTAGCCTGTAGGTGTGAACCCAGCAGCACTCACAAGTCCACGGTGACTAAAGTCAAGCTGAGAGAACAGCTGAGACACGATGCTGCAGAGCCGCCATAGTATCCTGAAGTATTCTGACAATGCTGCACCAGATGATATACTGGGTGATGACATCATTGAAAATTGTTCAATTATGCCTCCACCTGCTGGCAAGGGACTGTCATAGCAGGATATAAGGATGTTGGTATGTTATCCCTATGGCAGCAACATCACTACCTGATTGGTACTGCCCTTCGCTATGGTACCAAGCCCATGCAAATCCTGACATCATTGCTGACAGTGGCACCTGCACACTGCTCTTGTGATCTTCCTTCTCATGCCATCAGTATCCAGCATGTCTGGGCACCCTGACCTGGGTGGGCGCCTTATACTGGCTTTCTCTGTCCATGTGGTCCCTCCAGTGGGCTCCAGGTCCTTGCTACTGGCTCCTCCCCCTGCTGCCACACAATTCTCTCTCGCCTCATTGACATTGGTCTCCAGAGGACTGTTCTTCAGTGGTTCCATTCCTTTCTGTCTCATCACTCTTTAAATTTCTTATTTCCTCCTCTTGATTGCGGGTTCCTCAGGGAATATTGCTCGCACCACTTCTTTTCAATATCTTTTTGGCCCCACTTACTCTCTTGGTTCAACAGTTTGGTATCTTCACATACTACTATGCTGACGATATTCTCCTTTTACTCTACACCGATCCGTTTGCCCCTGATCTGTCTTCTCTAAATGCCTGACTTTCTACGGTAGCCTTGTGGCTACATGGAAGTCACCTCCTGCTGAATCTCCAAAAAACTACAGCGATCTGGCTTTCCCCTTCTTCTCAGCTCCCAACTCTGGCCCCTAAGCTACATGGTCTCCCCATTTCTCTAACTACTTCCTGTAAGTACCTAGGTGTAACTCTTGATTATGGTCTGTCATTTCATGACCCTATCAGTAGTATTGTCAAGTGTTCCTACTTCACTCTACAGCAAATTTTGTTTATCCACACTTTCCTTTCTCCCCTCGCTCTTGCCATCCTTCTCCTCAGTCTGGTCATTTCTAGACTAGACTATTGCAATACAGTTTTTTCAGGCCTCCAATGAAATCAAAAGAAATCAAAAGACTTCATATGTTCAGAAATCAAAAGACTTCATATGTTCAGAACTCCACTGTCCGTATCCTCACTTGCACCTCTGAACATATCTCTCCCCTGCTGTTTAGCCAGCACTGGCTTCTGTTTTTTTTCAGAACCTACTACAAAGTTCTAATGCTAACTCACAAGGTGATGCACACCGGTGTCCCCTCCTATCTTTCCTCTCTTATTTCTTTGCATACTCTCTACTGAGTTCTTTGCTCACTTCACACTAACTGTTTGCACCTTCCCGCAGCAAATCAAGCAAGACTGGAGTCAACTAGATGTTCATCCTTCTATTTTCTCGCACCAAAACTTGGGAATGATCTCCCTTTTAACCTCTGATTAGACAAGGTAGTACTCTGGGACCAAGCAGGAAGTCAATCCTCACATATGGTGACATAACTGATGGAGCCCAAGCGGGAACACGCCCCAGCTTCCAAAGGAAGCTTTTGGGAGGTCAACCACGCATGCGTGCCCATCTTCATGCCAAAAGGAGCCATCTTTTTTCCATAGAGCATCTCAGATACTTGTCTGTCCCTGGAAAATCATCAATATTTTACTGGTGCAGTTTTTTGTTTTTTTCTAAGTGATTTTTGGGTCGTGAGCTTGTCACCATTTTCCAGTCCATCCCCGGGAGTATCGGTGCCTTGGCGCTGCTTTTTATTCTCTGGGATTTGTTTCTTTTTCTTTTTTGACACACAGGTTTTTTCTCTCATGCCTCCCTGGCCAACTGGGACATTGGAGTCCTTTGACTTGGTGGAAGCTGTCTTCCCAGACATGTCAAAGCTGGCATAAGAACATAACATAAGAACATAAGATATGCCATACTGGGTCAGACCAAGGTCCATCAAGCCCAGTATCCTGTTTCCAACAGTGGCCAATCTAGGTCATATGTACCTAGCAGTTTTCTCAAGTGGCTTTAAGAAGTGTTTCCAGGGTGGCCGGACCATCTCCATGATGGACTGCCATAACTGGTGCCTTCAACGCCTCAGGCTCAACCAAGACATTGAAGTGGGAAATCACTGTTTAGGTCCTCTGAGTTTTCGGCATTGGCACCGGCATTGACATAGGGCTGCTACATGAGCTTCCATCCACACCTTCGTAGCCCATTAGTCCATTACTGTCTGGATGGAGATTCCCAATGTGACAGCAGGTGTTCTCTATGGACAGCAGAAATAAGTCCTCACATATGGATGGTGTCTCCTAATGGAGCTCTCACAGGAATGCTTTCCAGCTTCTTTTGAAAGCTTTTGGGAGGCTCTACTGTGCCTGCAAACCAACTTCCCTCCTGCTATCCTGGCACCATCTTAAACTAGTCTGATAGTATACCTATTGCAGATACAAATCCATCAGGGAGGTGGGAGAGTTGTAAGGACATATTCCTTCTGTCCACATAGAACACCTGCTACATGTGAGCAACAATCTTTTCTTCATGGATGAGAAGGAATGAGTCCTCAGATATGGGACTCCCTAGCTACAGGCTACTGAAAACGGAGGAGAATACAGACAAACCCAATAGGGGCAACCTCAGCAACACAAATACAAGAATTGTACTGATTATTGTATTGTATTGTATAACCATGTATATAGTTAACAAAGTTCCTTTTTACTGTTATTTTACATAGTTGTTACTGTTCCCTGTAAACTGAATTCGTACTACCCTGTACTGTTCATATTGTTCATTGTAAACCGCAATTGATCTGTAGGAAATCACAGTATAAAAATGTAAAATAAATAAATAAATAAACTACCAGTCTGCATAATGGCAAAAGGACTTAGTAGTCAGATACCAACTATACATCATAGCAGTAATTCTCTCTTCCTGTTTTGTTTTGTTTTTGGTAGCCTGGACAAAATCTAATGGGCCTCTGGAGGATGGAGTAGATCCTAATCCCCAAACAGATTCCGGAGTACAGATCTGTCGAAGTTGCTATAGCATCATGAATCCCCATTTAGACAATAGTGAGATGTGTCTATGAAGACAGAAGACCACGTTACTGTCGTACAGATTTATTCTATGGAGACTGAAGATAAGTTGGCCACCAATGAAGCCATAGCACTGACACTGTGAGCTGTGACATGACCATGAAGGCACAGACCTACTGGGGCATATGCAAAAGAGATGCAGTTTGCTAGCCAAACTGAAAGAGTGTGTCTGGAAAAGGCAGCCCCTATCTTGCTGGGGTAAAAAGAAACAAAAGCTGGATGGACCTTTTATGGACTTTTGTTCTCTCCAAGTAGAAAGTTAAGGCTTGTTTGCAGTTCTACATGTGTAACGCAGCTTCCCCTTTGTGGGCATGAGACCTTGAAAAATGTTGGTAGAACAGTTGACTGATTAAGATAAAAATCGGATACCACTTTTGGAAGGAATTTAGGATGAGTATGGAGGGCCACTCTATTATTGAATTTGGTGTAAGGTGGATAAACTGCTAGAGCCTGAAGCTCGTTCACTCTGCATGCTGAAGTGACCACCACCAAAACAGTACCTGCCAGGCAAAACTTTCAGAGGTCAGGGATAGAGAGGCTCAAAAAAAGCTTTCATGAGCTGCGCAAGAAACACATTGAGGTCCCAATGATAAGCTCCCATTGCACTAAGGTGGACCTTGATGGAGATGGATTTAAGTCCCGACATAGAAAGACTCAGAAGATACTCCTGCAATTTTTGTGTGGAACAGACGAAAGGATCTAGAGCCTTGTCCCTTCACCAGACAGCAAGTCTCTTCCTTTTGCAGAAATAATACTTTCTCTTTGAAGTCCTCCTGGGGCCAAAAGGACATTAGGCACACCAGCAGGAAGGTGGAGCTCAGACAACATTAACCTCTCAACAACCATGCCGTGAGAAACCAGGACTGGATGTTAACATGCAACATCAGCCCTTCTTCCAGCGAAACAAGTGTGTGGCTCAGCCAGAGAGGCTCCTGAATGGATAAGCTGTAGCAGGAAAGGAAACCAAGTTTGTCTGTGTAATAGGGAGTAATGATAATCATCATGTCTCCATCCATTTTGAGCTTCAGGAGGTCTTTGCATACTGAAGACTCTCCCCTCAAGGTAGGAGGAAAGCATCTGCAGCTAGTCTGTTGTGTGATCTTACCCTGGAACAGAACTGATCCACCTGGGCATTCTGCAGAGTGGTGAACAGATCTATCGAGGCTGTGCTCCGCTCCCGAGAGATGCAAGGTGCAACCTCCTTGTCCAGTATCAATTTGCGTGGATGGAGGACTCAACTATGTCTGCCAGAGTGTCTTCTTTGCCTGACAGGTACGTGCTATGAAGTCCATCTCATGTACAATGGCCAACCTCCAGAACCTGACTTCCCAACACAAGAGATACGAGACCATCTAGTCCCTACTTGCTGTGTTGTCTGTCTTGACAGTTGTGTTGTCTGTCTTGACTAGTCTGAAAGCTCTTACAGCAGGGACTGTCTCTTACATGTCTCTGTACCATGGTGCCTATGCCTTGTAGTGCTATTCAAATTATAATTAGTAGTAGTTCCTCCCTGTTTGTTGATGTAGAAAATTGTGACAATTTAGTTAGCCAGCCAATCTCAGAAAGCCTCAGAAAGTTTGCTACAGCTCTTAACTCCAAGAAGTTGAACTGGTGGAGACTTTTTGGATGGACTGATCACCCTTGGTGTGAAACCCATCGAGAAGAGCTACCTACCCCAGTTTGGATGCATCGTCATCAAACCTTTTGAGGTGGAGACGTTTGGGAGACCTCTGAGCAAATTATGGTAGATTGTCTACCACTGCAGCAACTGAATGAGAGGATTAGTAACATACAGACAATCCCTGAGTCGATTGGTGGCATGGCCCCATTGAGTCCTCTGAGTCCAATGAGCCTGCTTCCTTTGAAGGCATGCCAAGGGTATGATGTTCATGGTAGAGGC
The DNA here is from genome assembly GCA_033557465.1 of Ichthyophis bannanicus. Classification (NCBI taxonomy): domain Eukaryota; kingdom Metazoa; phylum Chordata; class Amphibia; order Gymnophiona; family Ichthyophiidae; genus Ichthyophis; species Ichthyophis bannanicus. The sequence continues at coordinate 48,577,772 of CM066035.1, forward strand.
TATGTGGCCTAGTACAGTTAACATCCTGGTAGCTGTTACCTGCTGACTCAATTGAGTCTCCCGCACTAGTGCTGTCAGTCTATGAAGTCAGTCATGTGGGAGGAAGGCTCTCGCCTGAGTCATGTTGAGTGGGACTTCTAAGATTTCCAAGTGCCCAGTGGGTTGAAAGTGGGACTTGGGGTAATTCATAACCAACCCTAGTAGTTCCAACACTGGTCGATTGTGTTGATTCTTGAATCTCTTCGGGAGTGGTATTCTTGAATAGGCAATTGTCCAGATAGGGGAAGACAAACACTCCCAGCATCCAGAGGCATGCAGCTACTAAGTCTAGACAATTTGTGAATGTACGAGGTGCTGAGACTAGACCAAAAGGCAATACTCTGTACTGGAAATGTTACTCCCTCCAGGACAAATCTGAGATACCTCCTGTGAGTGATATGTATCTGTGTGTGGGTTTACACATCCTTCAGATCCAGGGAGCATAGCCAATCTCCTTTTTGAAGGAAAGGATGATGCACCCCCGGGGCAATTTGGTGTCAGATCCAATAAATGTAGTTGGTAATCACTGCAGGCTATCTGTTGAGTCCACGAGTCTGAGGTTGAGAAGGGCCACCTTTAGAGCAAATAGAATGAGCCCACCCCTGACCGGAGGGTTTCCCACTGCGATCAGTGGTAGAATGGCCGAGTTGCTATGCTCCAAAGGAACTAATCAAACCCCCACCCCTGACTTTGGCCAAGGAGCTGTCTGGGCTTTGTGAGGCTTCTCTCAACACTGTTGTGGGCTAGGAGCCTGTTTGGGGTAGGAGGTTTGGGACCTGGAAAGTACCCCACTTATGAGAGTTGTTGTTGTTAAGTGCCATCGAGTCGGAGTCGACTCATGGCGACCCTCTGGATAGCTATCCTAAATTGTGTTCGATCTTCAGTCAGGAGGCTTATTGTTGACAGACTGGTACCCGTAGCTACTGTTATTGTATCGATCCATCTCATTGCTGGCCTTCCTCTTTTGCGTTGACCTTCTATCTTGCCAAGCATGATGTCTTTCTCTAATGATCTCTCTCTCCACATGATGTGTCCAAAGTATGAAAGTCGAAGTCTTGTCATCTGAGCTTCTAAAGAAAGTTTAGGTTTGATCTCCTCTAGTACCGACTGGTTTGTTCTTCGGGCAGTCCATGGTATACACAATATTCGCCGCCAGCACCATAATTCAAAGGCATCAATTTTCTTCCTGTCTATCTTTTTCACTGTCCAGCTTTCACATCCATATGATGTTATTGAAAATACCATGGCTTGAACAAGTCGAATCTTTGTATGGAGAGAGACATCTCTGCTCTTGAGAATCTTATCTAGGTCTTTCATAGCCATTCTGCCAAGAGCAATGCGTCGTCTGATTTCTTGACTGCTTGTTGCTTCTTAGTTGATCCAAGTAGGTTAAAGTTATTCATGATTTCAATTTCTTCTCCTTCGACGATGAACCTGTTGATTATGCCAGTTGTCATGATTTTTGTCTTCTTTACATTAAGGTGCAGGCCCATTTTGAGACTATGTTCTTTGATTGTGAGAAGCAAATGTTTCAGATCATCTTCACTTTCTGCCAGTAATGTGGTATCATCAGCATAGCGAAGGTTGTTGATGAGTCTTCCACCAATCTTCACACCTCTGTTGTCTTCATACAATCCTGCTTCTCTGATGATTTGTTCTGCATATAAATTAAACAGGTAGGGGGAAAGTATGCAGCCTTGTCTTACACCTTTGCTTATTTTAAACCATTCTGTTTCTCCTTGTTCTGTTCGAACTGTTGCTTCTTGATCAATGTACAGATTGTGCAAGAGAACGATCAGGTGTTCTGGTATACCCATGCTTCTTAATGTGGCCCAGAGTTTCTCATGGTTTACACAGTCAAAAGCTTTGCTATAGTCGATAAAGCACAAATAGATATCCTTTTGGTATTCTTTAGTCTTTTCAAGGATCCATCTCACATCCGCAATGATGTCTCTCGTTTCTCGCCCTTTTCTGAACCCTGCTTGCACTTCAGGTAGTTCTTGTTCCAGGTATGATTGTAGTCTCTTTTGAGTAATCTTCAGTAGAATCTTGCTGGCATGTGGGATCAGAGTGATTGTGCGATAATTTCCACAGTCAGTTGGATCACCTTTCTTTAGTATTGGTATAAACACAGATCTTTTCCAGTTAGTTGGTCCTGATGCTGTCTTCCATATTTCTTGGAAGAGCCTTGTAAGTATGGTAACAGCTGCATCAGATTGCTGTAATACTTCTATGGGAATGCAATCAATGCCTGGTGCTTTGTTCTTTGATAAAGCTTTCAATGCTGCTTCAACTTCTTCTTTCATCACCAATGGTTCCAGATCATAAGGTACAGGTCGAAACGGCTGTTGGTCCACTTGATCTTTATCATATAAAAATTCTGTATATTCCTTCCATCTTTTCTTGATCTTCTCAGCATCATTCAACATAGAACCTTGAGCATCTTGTAACATTCCAATTCGAGGCTGGAACTTTTTCTTTAACTCTCGTAGCTTTAGGAAAGCTGATCTTGTTCTTCCTCTAATAGTTTCTGCTTCTATTTCCTTGCATGCGTCATTGTAGTACTTTTCCTTGTCCTGTCTTGCTGCACGTTGGAAATCTCTGTTGAGTTCTGTGATTGTCTTTCTTTCTCCTCTGGCTTTAGCTTCTCTGCGTTTCTGGGCAATTTTCAGAGTTTCTTCCGTCACCCATTTTGGCCGTTTTTTCTTTTTTACCTTTTGTAGAGACTTCTCGCTTTCTTCCAACACAACCTTCTTGATGTCATTCCATAACTCTTCTGGAACTCTATCATTTGTATCTCAAGCAGCAAATCGATTTTGCAGGCAGTCTTTAAATTCCAGTGGTATATTCTCAAGGTCATATTTTGCTGCATTCATGAGTGGTTTGCTCTTTTTCAGCTTTAGCTTAAGTTTGCATACTAGTAGTTGATGATCTGTACCACAGTCAGCTCCAGGTTTTGTCTTTGTTGATGTTATAGAGCTTTTCCATCGTTGACTTCCACAGATGTAGTCAATTTGATTTTTATACAAACCATTGGGTGAAGTCCATGTGTACAGTCGCCGCTTGTGTTGCTGGAAGAAGGTGTTCGAGATGAATAGATCGTTGGTCTTTCAGAATTCTATCAGTCTTTTTCCAGCTTCATTTCTGTTGCCAAGTCCATATTTTCCAACTACTTTGTCTTCTTCTTTGTTGCCAACCTTTGCGTTCCAATCACACAAGACTATCAGGATATCCTGTTTGCATGTTCTGTCAATTTCAGCTTGTACTTGTTCATAGAACTCTTCAATTTCATTCTCTTCTGCAGCTGTTGTTGGGGCATATACTTGAATTATAGTTGTGTTGATAGGCATTCCTCGTAGACGAATAGAGATTAAGCGTTCGCTGACTGCATTGTATTTCATTACAGTTCTTGCAAGTTTCTTCTTTATTATAAATGCAACACCATTTCTTCTTTGTCTTTCATTTCCAGCATAGTAGACCATGTGATCATCTGATGCAAAGTGCCCGATGCCAGTCCATTTCAGTTCGCTGACACCCAATAGATCAAGTTGTACACGTTCCATTTCATTCTTGACCACCTCCAACTTCCCTTGGTTCATGCTTCGTACGTTCCATGTTCCAATGTGTAAGACATCTTTACAGCTTCTGACTCTCATTTCATGCGCAGCTACATCAGCAGTCAAACGTCCCGAGGGCTTTGATCCAACCACATCATAAATGCTGGCTTTACTCTGAAAAGTCCTCAGCTCTTCCCCAGTAGCTAGTTGAGTGCCTTCCAACCTGGGGGTCTCATCTTCCAGCACTACAGCACAATTTGTTTTGTTGTAACTATCCATTGGGTTTTCATGGCAAGATACAGAAGTAGATTGCCGGGCCTTTCTTCCACGCAGTTTAAGTTTGGTGTTGTTGCCGTTGTCACAGAAATGTGATCCTCTGCCGTCAACACTATCCCATTCTGCTGCTGCCCAGATGTGTGGTTTGTCTTGGTCTGGCATCTCAGCTGAGACCTGTCCATCTTGGGAGACCCTGCCAGTAGTTAAACTACCGATAGTTTAGCTCTCAGCATCACTGATGCACACAAGCCCTCACAGCACGACAAGCTGCAAACCAAGTGAGTAATAGATCATTTTCAGTCCCCTTCCTTGATACTTCCTGCAATAGGAGGCTAGCTCAAATGAGCACCTTGGGAGATTATAAAGTGTTATATGCTACCTTTTGATTAAGCCAGCCTTCTCTGCAACCTGTTCTCCGAAGAGATTCTCTTCAGGGCATGCATGTCAGCAAGCTTGTTCTGTACCGATTGTTCCAGGTCTGAGGACTGAAGCCAGGTGAGTCTCTGGGCCCCAATACCTACGGCTGAAGCTCTCGATGCCATCACGAAGATGTAGGTCACCTGGACCATGAGCTTTAAGCAATCCCAGCTGTGAGCTATTAGTGAACAATGCTGTTCCAATTTCTTGGGAGGGAGGAACTGAGACAGCTCAGCAAGGTTGCACATGACGGTCTTCAAGATGGTGTCCCTATAGAGCCGGCAAGAGGCCATTTGGGCTATGAGCATGGAATCCTGAAATACCTTCTCCCTATTGAGTCCAATGTCCACACCTCCCTCCCTGGGACACCAAGGAATGAGTCTTTGAACTCTTGGACCTCTTAAGGGTGGATCTGAGCACCAAGGAATGGTGAGGAAGCTGAGGCTTCCAGAATCTGGGAACCTTCTGAACTCTGCACATGGAGACAAGCAGTCCACTGACTGGAAGTACTATGGGGAACTTTTCCCCACATTCTCAGCTGCCTCTCTGCATGATGCAGTGCATGAGCACTGTCACTGCCCCTTTAGGGGCCAAAGAATATGCAGGATCTCCAAGCCCAAAGGGGAATACTGCAAGATCTCCCTTTTGACCCGAGGGGATCAGGAACTCTTTCGGGAGTGATGATGTACCAATACTCTTCTAGATTATAAAGGTGCATTGGACACAAAATGTTAGGGAGTGATATTGACTGGGCAGGCACCAGTGTCAGGCCCTTTCAATACCCCAATATCAATGCATCTTTCTCAGGCAAGGCATGTACCTCAAAGATCGGCTGGTGAATGTCAATGCAGCTGATGTCAAGGCCCCGGCATGCTGCATCGCCAATAGCACCACGGTGCATTCCTCAAGAGCTTGCAGAAGGCATAAATCCACAAACCACCAACAGGAAAAGACATACACACAACCTAGATACACTACAAACCCCCCTCTCCATTTGCAAAGCAAAGGCATTCACCAGTAATAGAGCATTCACATACACCGCTCCAACACAATGGAACAAACTCCCTGACACCTTAAGAGCTAACAAAGATCTCACATCATGCCGTAAAAGCCTTAAAACACATCTATTTCAAGAATACTTCAATCAGACAGAAATAACTTAGAGTAATTCTGTGATGAAAACAATAAGACGGAGGTCATCCCACTGTTACCATTTTGAACCCTCAAATCCACGAAGAATTAAATAGTAAATCTACTTATATTTTCGTTCACAAATACTGTATATAGTTAATTATATAGCATGTATGTTAACATGTTCTCTTCCCTCATGTAAACAGTTTTGAACTATTTATTGAGTTATCTTAAAACAATGACACCTTTCAATGTTCTAATGTTATTTTCTTACTGTTTTATGTAACTGCTAATCTATGCAGAGTTAATTGTTAAATGTAAACCGCTGCTGATCACTGGAAGGAGCGGTATAAAAATGTGCTCAAATAAATAAATAAATAAATCTATCTATGTCTGCTGGTTCAGAAGGCAATGGAGCCTCAGCAATTCTGACCGATGTACCTGGTATCTTTACAGGGGTATAGGTGGCTTGGTCTCAGCTCTCAGCAGGCTGTCGGTACCCTTCCAGTGTTCTGGAGGATGAGCTTTCCTTCTGTCGGGGCCACTTCAAGGGGTGCTCATGCAAACCTTCATCACTGTCAGTGCTATGCCTTGATGGGCTCCGACATCGATGCACCAGATTCTTCCGTCAGTGCTTGGTTCCATCACCCTTTGACGTGAATGAATATAAAGTTGAATCTGAGTGGAGATTGATCAATGACCAATGCTAAGGGTGTTTGGCTCTGAATGGGCTCAAGAAATCTTCAATTTCAATGCACTACCCGCATTTGATGCAGTCTTGGAAGACCTAGAAACCGGTGCCGTGGATGCCAAAGATGATGGATCGGGCTTCTGATGTTAAAGTGATTCGCGCTGCTTCTGTCAATCTTATCTGATGATCGGGACCCAGGCACCAGAAGCACCAAATCTGTGGTGGATATGGTCCTAGCACACTGGGAACAACTTTTGAAAGCAATGATCAGTCCTGAGACATTTTATTTACAGCAAAATCAAATGACTCACTCTGGAAAATCAAGGCCCAGCTGGAGCATCGACACCTAAGAGGCAGAGGTGCCACAGAGAAAGAAAGAAATTAAACAAACAAGACACAGAAAAACAAAGGGAAAAATGAAGCCACAAAAGCAGACAATTATTTTATTTATTTATTTATGTATTTATTTAACTGGTTTTGTTATACCATTTTTCTACCAGTCAAAATGGTATACAATCAACAAGGTGCAATGGTGGAGGACAACAGCGGGGGTGTAGACAAGTTACATCACAAGATTAACATTCTAACGGCGAGGGTGCAAACAGGTAACGTCAAATAGCAATATGGAGAACATTACATCATGCATCAACATAGTGCACATTTGTTTCTAGCAAGACAGTTAAATGGGACTTCCTAGGGGGAAGAAGGGCTAGTGAGGGGGGGGGGGGGGTCTTTTTTTGGGTGGGTGCCTATGGTGGTGGGGTAGGAGGGATTCTGCGTGTTAGGTGGGGGTTGTCCTGCTGTGGGTCCATTGACTGTTCTGTGCCGAAGTGTTCCTGGAAGAGGTATCTTCAGGTTCTTTTTGAAGGCCTGATGTGAATGTATGCTTCATAGTGTGGGTGCTAAGGCATTCCAGAGGGAAGGGGCGTATAGCCTGAAAGCTCTAAGGCGAGAGTGTTGGGTGCTCTTGCAGATCTGCGATGGCAGGTTGAGTAGGTTCTGGGTGCTCTGCCTTCGTTGTCTGTTAGTCTTGGGGCTGCTGATAAGTGTCTGAAGATGAATGGAGGTGATGTGGTGGCGAGCCTTGTGTATGATGGTGAAGTCTTTGTGTTTGATTCTCGAGGCAATTGGGAGCCAATGGAGACTTTTTAGTATGGGTGTGATGTGAGAGTGTCTGAAGGCTCCAAAGATAGTGTTATGTGGTAGTATTTTTGGCATTAGAGTGGTGGTGTTTTGGGGATTAGTTGAAAAACCCAGAAGTGCAGGACCCTTCCAAGAGAGAAAGATCAGTTGTGAAGTGGAGGATGATCAGAGCGTGTCCGTTGGACTCCATGGAAAACTAAGACTAGTTTAAGATGGCAGCATGGTGGCAGGCGGGAAAGAGGTGCACAGATCTGGTAGAGCCTCCCAAAAGCTTCCAACAGGAACTGGGGAGTGTTCCTGTGCGGGCTTTGTCACCCATATATGTGGACTCATTCCTGCTTGTCCATGGAGAACCTGCTTAACCTAAATTGAAGGCTTCTCATAAGACCCATCTTTTCCAACAAGCTTTCCCCTCCTCCAGAGGATAGGCTAGCCTGATTCTTTTCTTGCTTGCTCTTCTTGCCCCCTTTTATTTATTTATTTATTTAACATTTCATATATATTACCTTTCATGATATCAAGGCAGTTTACATTGAACAGGGCATTATAATTTGTAGATAATTATTTTACAGGGAACATGGGCAATGGAGGGTTAAGTGGCTTGCCTAAGACCACAAGGAGCACCTGTGGGACTAGAAACCCCAGTCATTCTGGCCCAAGGTTGCTGTCCTCTAGTGGGATTTGAACCCATGACCTTCCAGCCTGAGGTAACTTGCACCAACCACTAGGCCACTCCTCCCTTGATGGAATCATTCTTTCCTATATTATTTGGTGTTTCATTCCTGCTTGCTGTTTGTTTTTATTGTAAACCTCCTTGCTGGTTACAAATTGGCAATATATCAAGGTTTAAACAAACATAAACATAAACGCCTTGTGATTGGTGAAATCATATCCTCCTGTGCACACCTTTGGCCCTCTCTTCCACATTTGTCAACAGCTATACATGGCAAGAACTGTGATGAAATACAATGTAATCAGTGAACACTTAATTTCTATTTGTCTACATCAACATAACTATTATTCAGGTATATGCTCCAACAACAGTTGCAAAAGAGGAAGAGGTTGATCAGTTCTATGAACAAGTACAAGCTAAAATTGATAGGACATACAATCAGGATATCCTGATAGCAAAAGTTGGCTACAAAGAAGAAGGCAAAGAGGTTGGAAAATATGGATTTGGCAACAGAAACGAAGCTGGAGAAAGACTGATATTGAATTCTGCAAAACCAACAATTTATTCATCTCAAACGCCTTCTTCCAGCAACACAAGCGGTGACTGTACACATGGACTTCACCCAATGGAATGTACAAAAATCAATTGACTACATCTGTGGAAGTCAACAATGTAAAAGCTCTATAGCATCAACAAAGACAAAACCTGGAGCTGACTGTGGTACAGATCACCAACTCCTAGTATGCAAACTCAAGGTAAAGCTGAAAAAGATCATTGCTATGTTTGTGCTCTACTCGTTTGTATGTATGTGCCTTGCCATGTGCTTTCTGTGCTTCTGCGTGTCTGCGTTTGCATAGATCTATTGCATTACTTTGACCGCTGTTGCTCTTTACAGACCCTTAGAGGATGATGCTCTGGATGACTTCCACATCTCTTCTGATGTGTGGGCCAGCACCACCTACGGTACTTCACTTCCTGCACATTGCCAGCAGCTAGGTGTCTCCCTGTGAAATGTGGCCATGGGTGTGCAATGGTTGACTTGCCTGGCTAGGGACTCATGGATGCTTTTCCACATCCTCCTTGCTGGAACTTGTGGTGGCCTCAGGGCCGGCCCGTCCATTGAGCAAGAATGTTTTTTGCACAGGGCCCCGCGTTTCAGGGGGCCCCGCGCAAAAAACATTCTTCATCCCAAGTTTAAAAAGAAAATAAAAAAAAACAGCTGCTTCTGCCGCGGCAGCATCAAGAGTGCCGCCGCCGCCACCGCGGGCCCCTCCCTGCCCGGCAGAGCCTCCCCCCCTGCCCAGCAGAGCCTGCCCTCCCCTGTATCACCTCTCTTTCAGCTGCCTGCAGTCACACGTGCCGGCTTTCAGAGCGCGAAGGAACTAGTTTCCCTTTCGCGGCTCTGTTAAGCCCGCAGGGGCTGATGGGAACTTCCCATCAGCCCCCGCGGGCTTAACAGAGCAGCAAGGGAGAAACTCTCCTCTCGCGCTCTGAAACCGGCGCGTGTGACTGCAGGCAGCTGAAAGAGAGGTGATACAGGGGAGGGCAGGCTCTGCTGGGCAGGGGGGGCCACGCGGCACACTCGATTCTGCCGCGGCGGCCCCAGCAGCGGCAGCAGACAGATTTTTTTTTTTTTTAAATTTAACTTTTAGATCAGAATGTTTTTTGCGTGGGGCCCCCTGAAACGCGGGGCCCTGTGCAAAAAACATTCTCGCTCAATGGTCAGGCCGGCCCTGTGGGGGAGGGTTAGGACTAGTAATGGGCCATGGGGGGGGTGCTAAGACTGGAAGTGGGCTGATGGGGAGGTTTAGGACTGGTAATGGGTTATGGGGGGGGCTAAGACAGAAAGTGGGCTGATGGGGGAGGGTTAGGACTAGTAATGGGCCATGGGGGGGTGCTAAGACTGGACGTGGGCTGATGGGGGGGTTAGGACTGGTAATGGGCTATGGGGGGGGCTGACTGGAAATGGGCTGATGGGGGTTTAGGACTGGTAATTGGCTATGGGCGGGGCCTAAGACTGGAAATGGGCTGATGGGGAGGTTTAGGACTGGTAATGGGTTTATGGGGGGGGCTAAGACTGAAAGTGGGCTGATGGGGGAGGGTTAGGACTAGTAATGGGTTATGGTGGGGGCTAAGACTGGAAATGGGCTGATGGGGGTTAGGACTGGTAATGGGCTATGGGAGGGGTTAGGACTGGTAATGGGCTGATGGGGGATTAGGACTGCTAATGGGCTATGGGGGGCTAAGACTGGAAATAGGCTGATGGGGGGGTTAGGACGTAATGGGCTGATGGGGGGGTTAGGACTAGTAATGGGCTATGGGGGGGCTAGGACTGGAAATGGGCTGATGGGGGGTTAGGACTGGTAATGGGCTGGGGGGGGCTAAGACTGTTAATGGGCTGCGGGGGTTGCTAGGACTGGAAATGGGCTGATTGGAAGGAGGGCTTGAACTGCAAATAGCTGATGGGGACGGGGGATTCGAATGGAAATGGGTTGTGAGGGGGAGGAAGCTAGGACTGGAAATGGGTGAGTGGGGGGGGCTAGGACTTGAAATGGGCTGATGGAGGGGCTAGAATAGGACTGGAAATTGGCTGTTGGGGGGGTGCTAAGATTGGAAATGGGCTGTGGTGGGGGTTTGGATTGAAATGGACTCATGAAGGGGCTAGAACTGGAAGTAGGCTCATGGGGGGCTTGGATTGGAAATGGGCTGAGTGGAGGGGAGCTAGGATTTGACATGGGCTGATGGGCTCATGGGGGGCTGGGATTGGAAATGAGCTGATGGAGGGACTCGGATGGGACTGGAAATAGATGGGGGAGCTAGGACTGGAAATAGGCTGATGGTGGGTCTAGGATAGGACTGGAAATGGGCTTATGGGGGGCTAGGACTGGAAATGGGCTGATGCGGGGACTAGAAGGGAGCGGATGCTGGGTGGGACTGGAACTGGAATGGAGCCGATGTTGGGGGAGGATTAGAATGGGATGTAGCTGGGAGAGTGAAATGGAGAGGGAAAAAATATTTTGTGTGGGAGAGAAGACAAATCTACAATTGGCCAGATATTGGAAGAGTAAGTGGGGATTGAGAATGGAGGGGTAAAATTTAAGTAGATGAAATAGGAATGAGGAAAGAGCAAAAGGAGAAAGATTAGTATGTTAAAGCAGATGTAGAGAGAAAATGGAAAAAAACTAGAAGAGAGAAGAAAAGACAAATGGACAGCTGACGATGGAGAGTTAGCGGAAGACACAAAGAAACCAGAAGAAAGTGACTGGAGCAATTGCAGCTGAAAAAAAATGCACAAAAGGTAGAAAAATATCTCTTTATTTTGAATTTATTAATTGGAATATGTCAGCTCTGGGAAATGTGCATCATTAACGTCTGTGCTTTGTTTAGTACAAGAGCAAATTAATGTATAGTTTTATTTCTACAGTGTTGTACATTCCAAGTTTGGCTTTTGGGATTCCCAGTTTAATTATTGTCTTCCTGTTTCTAAGTTGTGATTCCTTGTTTGGTGATGGTCTATGTTCTGCATGTGTAACTGAGCTGAGGTATTCTGTTTATGTAATTCCTATTTGGCATTGCCACTTGTTCTCTTTCCCCAGTAGGTCATGTATTGTTGTTCTTTGAAATGTATTGGTTTAATATTTGCAGCGTTTCCTTTTGATAGTTAGGGTATGGTGCTTTATGAGTCCTGGTAGTGCTGTTAGGATACGGCGGGTTTGCTATGGGTTCTAAATGGGCAGTGTTTGTAGTAGTTCCTAATGTGTCTGGCGGTTGGCACTGGATTATAGTAATGTAGAAGTCTTTTAGTCTTTCTTTATTTATACACTCATTAAGAGGCATGTTTACTAAAAGTTAGTGTATGGTAACATTATGCAAATATTTATGCAAATGAGGACCCGAACTGAGTCTCCGCACATGGCCCCGCACCCCCCTTGGGCCGCCCCTGGGTGGCCTGTGCTGTCCTGATGGGTACAGGACCTCCATGTTTGCTATCAACAGCCTGTAAAGCATGAAGGTTTTTACCCTTGATCATTTTGGCTGGTGTGTGGCCGCCATCTTGCTCTCCTGTATTGTTCTACACAGGGGTATGTGATGCACACACAGGCGCATGTACATTGCCAGCAGTGATCGCACATATGCAGATCTCCCAGAAAGAAAAAAAGTCACATGCATCTCTATTTTGGTGTGCAAATGCATGTTACTGCAGTTGTTGCTCTCTATGGGAACAATTCACATATGTGGCAACCCATGTTCCATCATTTGCATGTGCAAATTTCTGCTGCACTTTTTTTATTTTAAAGTATATATTCGGGGGCGGGGATGTTGCGTTTTTAAAACATCCACGCACATGCATGACTCCTTTTCTTATTTTCTTATTTTTCTTTACTGTGCAATTAATGCTAAATTTCTTAAAACATTGATTCTATATAAACGTGAATTGGTGCTTGAATTCTTTACAAGCCTCTAATGCTGAAATTTCCAAATGATCATTTCATTTCTCACCAATGATCAATATGCATTTTGTTTTATCCTCTGCTCTGCTGTTGTTAGACCAATCTATTCACAGACTTCTTTTTTTTTAATTTATTAGGATTTTACATTAATAGATACCACATAGTAAACAGAAATCCAATAATACATAAAGGAAATAAGCATTGCAACAATATTAATATATGAGTTCATTAGTCCACATCACGGGGAGAAAAAAATAAGAGGAAATTAGACACATGCAATCAAAACAAGGGAACAAAAGCCTTCATCTGCTTACAGCCCAATAACATAGCAACTCTTCCTACCTGGAAATACTATGGCCCCGATTCAGGAAGGAGCCGGTGGGATGTGCAGTCCCGCCAGCTGTCCTGCCCATTCCCGAGACAGTCTCCCTGCATGCACAGAGGCTCTGTGTGGGGAGATTGAAATAGGGTGACATGGGGGTGGAGCATGGGCTGGACGTAGGCGAGTCAGTCACCCAGGCATACAGGGCCAATTCAGGTCACAGCCCTGTATGTCTGGGGAGCACCAGGGGGACACACTGTTTATTCCAGTGTGCCCCAGCCTGGCAGCCCCCCAACGCAGCAGACACATGGTAGGCACTGCCCCACTGCCCAATCATCTGCCCCAGAAGACCCGCCAAGGGCCGGGCAGTGGGGAAACCGGATGCGGGGGCATCGGGCCATCTGCTCACAAGCGGGATCGGGGGGGGGGGCCTGGCCATGCTGACCCGAGAATGTCCCCGCGGCTGAGGAAGGGCGGCTGTTATAATGCCCTGATCCTTCTTGGTGCAGAATCGGGTGCAATGGAGCCTGTCCTGTCTGTGGACATCTTGATGGCCCAGACGTGTCCCTTCCAGGATCGGGTTCCATGGGAAGCTCAAGAAGTATCCTTCATCTCCTCTTTCTCTAATAATAATTTCTCTAAATCAGAGGGGGATTAAAAAACATACTTGTCTTGACCCAAAGAAACCAAACACTTACATGGATACTGTAAGAAAAATGTGGCACCCAAAGTGAGTGCCATAGCTGTGAGAGCTAAAAAGGATTTCCGCCTCAAATGAGTTGCACGCAAAAGGTCCAAAACCATGCCCAGCTTCTCACCGCAATAGGAAATTTCCTTCTTTTTAAAATAAGCTTTAAGGATAGCTATTTTGTCATCCTCTGAAACAAAAGATACTAGGAGAGCAGCCCTAGTTGAAATAACATATTGTGTGTCTTCTAAAAAAGCAGTTAAATCAAATGGTTGTTTTTCTTCTAGGATAGCTAACTCCCCTTCAGCTGCATTGACCTGCTTAACCTTAGAGGGGCTATAACAGCATTTAATTAATGTCATAGAATCTGCTTTAGGAAGAGTACGCACCTCTTTAAGATCTTTTCAAAAAAGGATTTGAGGAGACAAAAGGTTAATACCAGGAAAGTTAAATATCCTTAAGTTCTTATTTCTGGCCATGTTTTCTCGGAGCTTCCAGCTTCTGATATAATACCAATCTGTCTTTTATTGTGGAAGCTTACACGGAATGCAGGGTATCAACTTGAGAGGCCATATTAGAAATACGAGAGTCCAGAGTCCCGATTTTAAAGTCAACATCCTGCAATGTAGCAACTGTGTCATGGGAGAACTGGTATGAGAAAGGAACAATATCTATAAGAACCTGTTCAGTACATGTAACAACTTGCCAGATGTCCATTAGTGACACCGAGGAAACTTGAGTATCACGAGGAGTGGCTGAAAGCTCCTTCCAAGGGACTACCTGTGGGAGTCCAACCTCAACCTGAGATCTCTGCACACAAGGTGGGTACAAACTGGAAAAATCTGAAAACCCAGATGGAGAAGGGGGGCGTATCTCGAGGGAGCTAAGACTTGCGCCCTCTGCAGAGGCGAACAGGGAAACGGTATCTGCTGACAGCTCAGATGTTCTCAGCATCAAGTTTTTATCCAGAGGCCCAATCATCTTTTTCTTATGCTTGGCTCCCAGCATACTAAACAGCCTCCGCAGCTTCCATAGTGCTCCTAAGAGGCTCCAAAGGGGCAAACAAGCCCCTTAGGAGACGCCCACAGACATGTGTCTATGGCTGTGTGTCATAGGAAATGTGGGCTTTTATGGGGCTTAAAAGCTGTTAGGTGCCCCAATCATGCCGCCTGCAGAGAGGAATACCCAACAATCCCAAAGCCCTTCTGCCACTTGAACAGGCTGACTCACATACTCCCAAAGGAAATCCAACAGTGTGAGTCTTTATGGAGCTTCAAGATGACGTCACCTGTAGGTGCCCCCATCGGGCCTGATGCAGAGAGAAATAACCAGCAGTCCCAAAGCCCTTCCGCCATATGAACAGGCTGACTCGCACACTCCCAAACGAAATGCAACAGTGTGGGCCTTTATGGGCTTGAAGATTTCGTCTCTGGTAGGTGCCTTGATCAGGCCTGATGCAGAGAGGAATAACCAGCAATCCCCAAGCCCTTCTGCCGCGTGAATAGACTGACTCACATACTCCCCCCAACGACTCCTTTTTACTTTAATTAAATAATTTAAACTTTGAATGGGGCTTTCAGGAGTTTTTTTAGACCAATGATTGAGCATCTGAAGTCTTTTTCTCCTTTAAATAATGAAAGGGATTGGATAATAAGTATCAGGTCTGAGTTGTGATATTTGAGTTAGAAACAGTCGGTAGTGCTGTGCTGGTATCGTAGTTCGATGGATCCTTGTTTTCGTTTTCATAGATGTGGCCTTCTCCTAAATTACCATTGATTTTCACACATTTTGATTTGCACATCCATGACACCATTCTAAAATGTGTCCTCACTGAAATATGTCTTTACAGAAGATACGTGGAACAGCCTCCCATAGAAGTAGTGAAAGCAAGGACTGTTTCTGAATTCAGGAGAATATGGGACATGCAGAGGAAGGGATTGCAGAGAAGAGTAGATGGTGTGGGTGAGCGCATTGGACGGGCCGTATGGTCCTTTTCAGTTTTAAGGTTCTACAAGTTTAAAGGAATGCGGGGGGGGGGGGGGGAGGAGGGTGTAAAACCTGGAGCCCTCTATTTTCATAATTGTACTAACTTTTCTTCTAATTACTTGTCATAGAGAATATTAAGAGGTTGCAACAGCTGCTAATTTTATGGAGAAAGCAAGGAGCCAATTGTGTTGATCACTTGAATTCTGCATTCCTTACAAACCACTGGAAGCTGCAACCCCCTCCTTCAAAAAACCCACGGGGGCTTATTCAGTGCCGGCCGCTAGAACTGCTAAGACGACGAGCCGCCAGCACTGAACGTTAAAGCCATGTGTTCAATGCCAGTGTCATATCCAGCCCCAGTATTGCTATGAGGGCAACTGGGCAGCGGCTCAATATCGCCTCTGCCCGCTTAGCTAACGTGCTGACAGTGTGGCCAAGATTTCCTGCGCCTCACTTTCACTGCATCTCGCTAACCAGCTGTGCCATGTTAGTGTCTCTGAATGTCCCACTTAGCGGCATTTGCAAGCTGCCCCCAGGCTAATGATGCTATTGCGTCAGATGGAGAAGTTCCTCTATGTGAAACATGACTGTGTCGCTTCCTTGCTCAATGACTTAAGTGTCCTTTTAAGCTGGGTTTAATATTGTAGTAAACTTCACAGGTGAGAGTTCTTAAGAATATTTTTAGATGTGTTTTCATGACGTGTTTTCGAGTAATTGAAATTTGGGCACTTGGTTAATGACTACTCACAGTCCCTGAAATCGCAGCCTTTTGTTATACTGTGATCATGAGTTGGCTACAAGTGATATTCTGGAAAACTGTGATGTATTGCCAGCTTTTCTCTGGGAAAGAGGAATCAATTTTCAGCCTTTTGTAGCATCTGTGGTTCGTAATATGTCAATGTTCTCTGAGATATAGTGCTGCATACTAATGACTCTTTGAAGTTTGATGTTCGGAGACTTTTATCTTGCTTTGCATTAACCACATTTGGGAATTTTCCTCATCTAAACATAATTTAATATGCACACTAGGAAAACTGGATTAAGATCCTGATTAAATAAGGAATTTCTTCCACTGTATCTATTATAGGGAGGGAAGCATCAGTGAATTAGGCCCTAAATCCTGGAACCACAGGAAAACAAGACATCAGTTTTCAGAAATGTAGTGGAGACTCACATAATCTAAGGAATTAAGGATATAAATTAACGATATGTGAGCACTGTAGATTTTCAACACTGTCATATTGTGGCTTGGGAACTGTTTAAAAGATATAACAAACAAAGAGTAGGGCTAAAAGGTGAATTTTCTCAATGGAGAATGGTGAATAGTGGAGTACCCCAGGGATCTGTTTTAGGCCCACTATGTTTTAAAGTATTTAGAAATGACCTGGAAATGGGAACACGTGAGATGATCACATTTGCGGATAACACAAAATTATTCAAAGATGTTAAATCACAAGGGGATTGCGAAAAATTGCAAGAGGACCTTGAGAAACTGTGAGACTGGACACCCAATGGTAGATAAAATTTAATGTGGACAAGTGCAAAGTTACGTGAAGAACAACTCAAACTACAGTTACAAGATGCAAGATTGTACGTGAGGACTCGCCAGCTATGAAAAGCATCATGGTGGATAATGCCCTGAAATTCTCTGTTCAGTGTGCAGTGGGAGCCAAGAAAGTTAATAGGATGCTAGCATTCATAAAGAAAGGAATGGAGAACAAAACCAAGGATATTATTATGCATCTGTATCGCTCCATAGTGCGACCGCACCTTGAGTATTGTGTGCAGTTCTGGTCGTCACATCTCAGAAAAGATATAGAGGGATCATAAAAGATGCAGAGAAAGAACCCCTAGGAGGAAAGACCTAAAGGGTTAGAGTTCTTCAGCTTGGAGAAGAGATGGCTGAGGGGAGATATGATAGAGGTCTATAAATTAATGAGAAGAGAACAGAATGTGAGTCCGTTTACTCCTTAAAAAGTACAAAGACTAGTGGACATGCAATGAAGCTACAAAGTAGTACATTTAGGACTAATCAGAGAAAATATTTTTTTCACTCAATGCGTCATTAAGCTCTGGAATTTGTTGCCAGAGGATGTAGTAAAAACCATTAGTGTAGCTGGGTTTAAAAATAAATTTTGAGAAGTTCCTGGAGGAAAAGTCCATAAACCATTATTAAAGTTGACTAGGATAAGCAGCATGGAATCTGTATGACCTGACAGGTACTTGTGACCTGGATATTCAACTTGATGAGCCTTTGGTCTGACCATAGGGCAAATCCTATGTCATTTAAAAGCAGATGGAACTGCACACACACAAAAACAGGATTTTTCAGAGTAAGGGTGGGGTATGCTTAAAACCTAGGTTTTTCAAAAGATTATATGCATACATTTGATTTGATTTCATTTATTCTTATTAGATGTTCTACCACATACACTAGCATCAGAGTGGATTACAACCAAAAACTTCATACAATAAAATACAATAAATATAATATCACAAAAATAAAATAACCATTTAAAATTGATAATGAAGTCTCACTAATCAACTTTTACTATTGACAGTCAGACACTTTTGAATAAAGCGATCATTTTCTGAATTGCAAATAATGACTCTCCTCTCTACAATCTTTTGATTCAGGAGCCAAGGTTGACATTGTATAGCTGAATTTTCAGAAAGCATTTGACAAAATCCCTCATGAAAGACTCTTGGGGAAATTAAAAAGTCATGGGATTGGAAGCAATGTACTATTGTGCAGGACCGTGCCAAGCTAGAAATGTGCCTTGTGCGACTAATAAATCTGGTGCCCCCCATCCAGCCACATTCAGTAATTCACTCTTTTTGAGCTTCTTAGAAGCCCAGTGATGATATCAGTAGCCTCTTCTGTGCTTATGCCCTGTACAGCCGCACTGTTTTCATAGCCCTTGGTACGGCTCTGCTATTGTGGATCAGGAACTGCTTGAAAGGTAAAAAACAGAGAGTAGGACTAAATGGCCAATTTTCTCAATGGAGAAAGGTGAAAAGTGAAGTACCCCAGGGATCTATGCTGGGTCCGCTGCTTTTTAACATGTTATAAATGACCTGGAAATGGGAATAATGAGTGAGGTGATCCATTTGCAGATGACACCGAATTATTCAAAGTTGTTAAAACACAAGAGGATTGTAAAAAATTGCAAGAGGACCTTGATAAATTGGGAGACTGTGTGTTCAAATGGCAGATGACATTTAATGTGGACAACTGCGAAGTTATGTACTTGGAGAAGAACAACCCTAACTATGGTTACATAATGCAAGGCTGCACATTAGGAACCATCACTCAGGAAAAGGATTTAGCTATCATCGTGAATAAAACATTGAAACTCCGCCCAGTGTGCAGCGGCAGCCAAGAGAGCAAATAGAATGCTAGGAATCATAAGGAAAGGAATGGAAAATAAAACAAAGGATATTATAATGCCTCTGTATCATTCCATGCTGTGACCGCACCTTGAATATTTGTTTATTTTATTTATTTAGGTTTATACCGCGCTCACTATTTATAATCAGCATGGTTTACAAGCGAACAACATTATATATAGAACAGTTTACATAAATATGTAACAGAATTGCATAGACCAGATGACAATTCTGATCGCCATATCTTAAAAAGGATATAGCAGAATTAGAAAAGGCACAGAGAAGAGCAACAAAAATTGTAAAGGGGTTGGAAGGATACCCCTGTGAGGAGAGGCTTAGAAGGTTAGGGCTCTTCAACTTGGAAAAGGCTCAGCTGAGGGTAGATACGATAGAGGTCTATAATGAATGGAGTAGAACGGGTAAATGTAGATCATTCATTTACTCCTTCAAAAAGTAGAAAGACTAGAGGACACGCAATGAAGCTACAATGTAACCCATTTAAGACTAATAACGAGAAATTTATTTTTTCATTTAACGTGTAATCAAATGCTAGAATTTGTTACCAGAGGATGTAGTAAAAGCTATTAGTGCAGCTGAATTTAAAAGAGGTTTGGATGAGTTCCTGGAGTAAATGTCCATAAACCATTATTAAAGAGGAAACGCGCTCTTTTTCAGCTTCCTGGAAGCCCAGTAATGATACCAGTGCCCCTTCCATGCTTGCGGCCTGTGCGGCCGCACCTCTCGCACAGCCCTTGGTATAGCCCGAAGTGACTTGCACTTAGGTGGAGACTAAGTTTCAGAGAGAAACCAAAAGAATTCTGAATCTAAGACAGACTGGGTGTTGGGGATATAAGTGGAGACTCAGGGACTGGGTAGGGAAGAAGAGTGGGAGTCTGAGGATTCGTTTCAGGGATAGGGGGTACTAAGAAATTGAGTTGGGATTAGAAGAACAGTGGAGACGAGGGGATTAATAGGGGATGTACATAGCTTTACATCCCTATTTGTGCTGTTCCTATGCCTAACGTAAGTTACAGTAAATCCCCTTATGTAGACCACCTGTTACACTGCAAGTCGAATGTCTGTTCAGTTCTTATTAGCTGTAATGTTTGTTAATATAAGTTAATTTACTGTTTAATTACTGTTTGTCACATGTAAAATGTCTTAGCCTTAGTTAATTGTACACTGCTTTGAATTGAAGATATAGTGGTATAAAAACAGTTGTTAAATACAGTAAATAAGTGAAGGGTATGAGTAGGACTGTTTTACCGAGTGCAGAAATATGGGGATAGGAGAGTGTTTGCATGGCCTGGAGGGGCTGGGGAGTGGTCAGGAGACAGTTGAAAAGGACAGAGGGCTATGGAGTAGATGAGAGACAAAGCAAGGGATAGATCTTTGAAAGGTCAGAGAAGGTAGAAATGGAGGCGGTAAAAGGAGAAATGGGAACATTAGAGTGCTATGCTTGGACCAGAGGCCTATCATTTCCAGTCATATTTTGATTGTCTAACTCTGGAGTTCTCTAGCCTTCATGGTCTGCTGACCAAACCTCAAGATGCACCATATAACTTTTCTAAACAGAGCTACTGTGCGTGATATATATATCATTTGTCTGTATTTTGCTTACACCAAGTTTTAGTGATAGCTCAAGGGAAGTGACATTCGGGTACAATAGGTATATCCCTGTCCCCAGAGGGCCTCAAAACCTATTTGCTAAATATTTTCTCATAGAAACAAAATGGGAGAAGTGTGTACCTGAGTCATCAGAGGGTGAAGTGACTTGCCCAAGATGATGAGGAGGCAGAGTGGGATTTCAACTTTTACTTCTTTGATGTGCATCTCACTGCTCTAACCACTAGGCTATACCCCCTATCTCTGTGTTTATATTTATAATATCTATACCAAGCGATGGAGACATGCCACCCTGAATGAGTGCAATACCATCCAATCTCAGAAGCTAAGCAGGGTCAGACCTGGTTATTACCTGAATGGGAGGCCATCTTGGAATACCAAGTGCTATAGGCTTACTGCACAGAAGATAGGCTTGGCAATCTACTTCCAGTTGCAACTTGCCAAGAAAACCCAGGGGATGGGTTGCCAGGAGTTGATACTGACTTGACAGCACACAACAATAAGAGAGGGCAAAAAGAAGAGAATGTGTATATAAAGACATATTTTTAGATAGTATATGGTGATCGGAATTGAGATGTAAGCAATTATGATGGTATTTTAGAAACAACTCTGCTAAAGGTAGAGCCGTTTCTAAAATACATAGAAGGAAGGTGAGGGATGCATGACGATTGATATCCATGTGTAGTGGAAGGAGTCATTTCAGAAATATACATATGGGAAACATCAACCGGCAACTCGCACATGTATGTGCCCCCATTTCACAATATGCACGTTGTAGCGCCCACTACTGGTTAGGCGGTTGCCTATAGGTAGTGGGCGTACCTCTTTATGTCCTGTTGCCAGCCTGATTGCTCAGTGCTGGGGCTTTCCAATAATGTAGCTGTGTAAATAAGCAAATTTATCCGAGGGTTTCAAAAGGTGCACAGGAAAATTTATTTATGATTATTTTCTTCTTAGCCACAGAACTTCTTTGTCAGCAGTTCATATATTACCAAACATAAATTGGATACTTCTCCATTCAAAAGGAAAACAAAACCTTACAGCATAGTCCATGCATCACTTGTTTCAAACAGCTTGCTATAAGCGCAGCAACAAAATCTTTTCTTTCAGTAAAGATCAGGTTCTTTGGAACCAGGCTTGATACAACACAGACACGTATCTCTTCAGGGCTTTGCACAGCACCTTGAACACCTGGCTACAAGCTGCTAAACATTGGTATCATTTCCTTTTAAACACTTTTGCACTCTTCATTCTTAGGTTGAAAACATTGGAATTTTACTTCAAGCATTTACCGTCTTCTTTGAGCCTGGCTGGCTAGCTCAAACCTTAATGCTTCAATTAACACAATTTTCAGTGAGACGTGTACTTCCCAGAGCTCCTGTTTTTTTCCTTGCTTTTAAAAAAACCACACAGCTCTGCTACTTCTGACTAGTACAATAAGAGCAATCCATCTCTGAGTCAGAACACACACTATCTGAACAGCATTCCTCTATTTCCATGTGTTCCTCATTTGCTTCACTCAGCACCTGTCTGTCCTCAGCGTCTATAACAGCAGGCTTCAACTTTTCCAAGAGTTTCAAAACCTGTCCCCACTGGGATTCCTCTCTAGGCTGAGTTATGGGGGAAGGATAGAGGAGATTCTTATCTCTTAACAAACTCTTTAAAGCTTGCAACATGCTCACCTTTTTCCCAGCAACCAGTCTTCCCTCAGACTTTGCCAAAGGTGGAATGGTGCTCACAGACTCTCTCAAAGATATTCCTTTACCTTGCTTTCCTTCAGCATTCCCCACAGAGCCAACTCTCCTGTCTTCCAAGCCAGCTGTACTCTCTCTACAAACTGGGCTACCTTCAGGGCTCGAGTTGTCTGTCTGCTGCACGCAATAGGGATTTTCTTTGAGGCATCTGCTGGAACACTTTCCTCTTACATGAGTTCTCCTGGGCTCCTCACTTCCTGTAGTTTCCCGAGACTCTCTGCTAGTCTCCTCCTTCCTGGAGGACGTCTCCTCCTCAGAGCATTCTCCTCCTCTGCTGTTCTCTCCTTTGCTGTTCTTCCCTTTGCTGTTCTCCCCTTTGCTGTTCTCCCCTTTTACTGCTGCTTTTCCCAGCCTATATGATTGTGTCTGCCCTATAGCTTCAGACTCCACCCCCGGGCTCTCCTTGTCACCTCCCCTTGTTTCCATGGAGCAAGGGTATGGCTCACTCTCTGCAGCTCTATGCACACCGTTTTTTTCTTTGGTCAGTGTTTTAACCCTAAACCTCCCTGAACCTTTTCTCTGTTCAGAAATAAATGGCTGTTTTTTCACCATTTTCTTGGGCTCTACCACAACGTGCAAACTTCAACATTCACAGGTGTCTAAGCTGTTTGGCAAACCTAAACACACCGATGCTGCTACTTAACTACAGATGACCTTATATTTATACCATCTCCATTTGTAGGGGGAAAAAAACATTGAGAAATTAAGAGCAGTCTTAATTCCTCCTGTAAAGGAAAAAGCAAAAGGAGCACGTTTTACATAGCTATTCATGTCAAGGCGCAGGTGTACTCCGGATGTGGACAATTTTGTGTTTGCACATGCTTTCCTTATGTGAAATGGAGAATAGATGTGCAGATTTTTGTCCCACCCAGGCCATACCCTGGACACGCCCGTCTACTTTCAATGTTCTATGGGCATCCATATGTAAAATAAGCCTTTTCAAAAATGACTACATGCACATGGATGCAATTCACACATGTAAGTGGTCATATTTGCACGTGTAAATCACATAAAACACATAGGACCCGATCCACGAAGGCCCCTATCCACCCTCAGCCTATGCTGCCTCCTGGCCCCGCTACACGTACAGAACCGCTGTGCATGCTGCAGAGACTGGGGGCAGAGCGTGGACGGGATCAACCCACAAACATACAGGGCTGATTCCAGTGATGACCCTGTATGTCTGGAGATTGCTGCTGGGACGCCCTGCTTATTCCACCACTGAGGTGCACAATAGCTCCCCACTGGAGTAAAGGGACACTCATGGTGATTCCCCGCCACCAGATCAGGGCCTCAGCAGCCCCCTTCAGGGTCAGGTGGTGGGGAATCAGGGGTCACAAAGGCAGCAGGCAGGTTGTGACTTGGAGAGGACTTCCCCATGGTGATGCAGGGGCATGCCGGGCTGTCCCAGGGCCCGATCCTGCACCCACAGAGCAGTGCAGAATCGGATCCTAATGGGCCCATCCTGCTCGGGGGCGCCCAGACAGCCCAACCATGCCCCTTCAAGGATCAGGCTCATAATAAAAACTTTTTCAAGTACATTCGTAGCAAAAAACCTGTGAGAGAATCAGTTGGACCACTGGATGATAGAGTTAAAAAGGGCACTTAGTGAGGACAAGATCATAGCGGAGAGGCTGAATGAATTCTTTACTTCAGTCTTTACTGAAGAAGATGTAGGGAAGTTACTCATGCCTGAAATGGTATATAAAAGTCATGTATCGGAAGAATTGAAAGAAATATCAATAAACAGGGAAGATGTATTACAACTATTTGATAAATTGAAGACTAGCAAATCACGTGGACCAGATGTTATATAACCAAAGGTGTTGAAAGAACGTAAATATGAGATTGCAGACCTAGTATTAGTAATCTGTGAACTATCATTGAGATCATCTGTAGTACCTGAAGATTGGAGAGTGGCCAATGTAACTCCAATTTTTAAAAAGGGTTTCTGGGGTGATCCTGGAAACTACAGACCAGTGAGCCTGACGTCAGTACCGAGAAAAATGGTAGAAACCATCATAAAAATGTAAAATTACTGAATATGTAGATAGTTATGGTTTAATAGGAAAAAGCCAACATCCATTTAGCCAAGGAAAATCTTGTCTTACTAATCTGTTATATTTTGTTGAAGGTGTGAATAAACAGGTAGACAAAGGTGAGCTGGAGTGTATCTGGATTTTCAGAAAGCCTTTGACATGAGAGACCCTTGGGGAATTTAAAAAGTCATGGGATTGGAGGCAGTGTAGTATTGTAGATCAGGAAATGGTTAAATATAGAAAACAGAAAGTAGGGCTAAATGGCCATTTTTCTCAATAGAGAAAGGTGAATGGTGGAGTACCCCAGGGATCTGTGCTGGGTCTGCTGCTTTTAAACATATTTGTAAATGACCTGGAAATGGGAATAATGAGTGAGGTGATCAAATTGATATAAAATTATTCAAAGTTGTTAAAACCCAAGAGGACTGTGAAAAATTGCAAGAGGACCTTGATAAATTGGACGACTGGACATCCAAATAGCAGATGAAATTTAATGTAGACAAGTGCAAAGTTATGCACCTAGAAAAGGACAACCCCGACTGCGGTTACACGATGCAAGGTACCACTCTAGGAACTACCACCCAGGAAAAAATATTTAGGCGTCATCATGGATAATATGTTGAAACCCTCTGCCCAGTGTATAGCGGCTGCCAAGAAAGCAAATAGAATGCTAGGTATCATAAGGATAAGAATGGAGAATAAAACAAAGGATATTATAATGCCTCTGTAGCGTTCCATGGTGCGACTGCACCTTGAATATTGTGTGCAATTTTGGTTGCCATATCTTAAAAAGGATATAGCGTTATTAGAAAAGGTACAGAGAAGAGCCACCAAAATGGTAAAGGAGATGGAAGGATACCACTATGAGGAGAGGCTTAAAAGGTTGAAGCACTTCAACTAGGAAAAGAGACGACTGAGGGGAGATATGATAGAGGTCTATAAAATTAATGAATGGAGTGGAACGGGTAAAAATAGATCGGTTGTTTACATCATCAAAATGTAGAAAGACTGGAGGACATGCAATGAAGCTACAATGTAACCCATTTAAGGCTAATAAGAAAAAATATTTGTACTCAACGTGTAATCAAAGTCTGGAATTTGTTACCGGAGGGTGTAGTAAAAGCCGTTATTGTAGCTGAGTTTAAAAAAGGCTTGGACAAGTTCCTGGAGGAAAGGTCCATAAATCATTATTAAAAAGGACCTGGAAAATCCACTGCTTACCCCAGGACGAGCATTGTGGAACCTGTGTGTCTTTTTGGGAAACTCCTAGGTACGAGTTGTGACCTGGACTGGCTACTGTTGGACCTTGGTCTGACCCAGTATGGCTTTTCTTATGTTACCACCTATGGCTTTTCAAAGAGTCCAAAGTTTAGCTCTCCTTTTTTAGCTGTAATCAGCGAGGCAGGCATCAATAGAAAAAATTCAGGAGGGAGCGATGGTCTGCTTTTGAAAGAAGCCAAAAAGCAATGAGAGAGACACAAAGGATAAAAAATTAAATTGCATTGGGGTTTTGTACCTAACGAGCATGTAGCAGAAAAACTAAGATGCTGAAGTGCAAGGGGTGTGATCAGCATGTTCCCGACAGTTAATGTGTGGATGCATGGCACAGTTACTATGGGCACACTTACCGCCACCTACTGAGGTGGGTGGGTAAACCTTGGCTAATGGCAACATTCACAGCGTGCGATCTGTAACCGCAATGTGCTCCCCACACGTACTGTCTGCCCCAACCCATTCATTCTGTTTCCTAATGCGCGATCAGCAGTCACCATGATAAACGGCATGCGGTAACTGTCATACCCCTGAGGTAACTGTTATCACGAGCCCAAACGTGCAGTTTACACACACCAAATAACGCATTCACTACATAGCATACTTTAGTAAAAGGACCTCAATAAAAGAAACAATTATGATTTTGTCTCTGACAACAGCACTACTAGTTAAAAACATAAGCATCTATATTATTTTAAATCCATAGAAGATATTCAAAAATAAATGAAATATCATCTCATACAACAGAAACGAATCAGTCACAATCCATCTATGTCAGCAGCAACATCCAAAAAGCTGTAAAAAATATCTCACGATTTCAAAGAATGAAAATGGATTCAGAGACAATGAAAGCTTTATTAAATGCAGCATTTAAACTACATTGCATGGAGAACCTTGCTCGCACTTTTTTGCCTTGAATAATATAGGACACAACTTTACAAAGATGCGATCCAGTCTTTACTTCTTCCTTATGATCAAGATAAAGCTTATGTCTCTCAAACCAAAAAAAATCTTTAAATTCCCTTGCCAAACTGCTCTTTTTGTTTTAATAAGAAAGAAGTTTATCTCTCTCAACAGAGGAATTCATTAGGATTTCTTAACAAATCACTCCATAAACGGCTTCACTGAGGCAGCATACACCGCTCAGCTCAATCAATTCAGTATTAAACAAGTTGAAAAGGGGCTCCCTTAAAGAGTAACACAATGGGAGTGTTCCCTTTTCTCCATTTGCAAACTCATACATGTCAGGGGGTTGGAGTTGGTGGGAAGAGTTCAAAGAAAGATGATAGTGTGTCTTGTTATGGTAGCAACGGTTGTATGAGCCATCTTTTGACAGAAATATATAGATAACACCAGTTATATCTTCAGGTGGGGGCCAATTCAGATGGGGGCCCATTCGGCCCTTCTGGACATCCAAAATCTGGACAGGCTGGTTGTGCACTCAATTCTATAGCCGCGGGAGCAGAATCGGGTGCAACGTGCCTGGAAGGGCAGGACATGCCCCGATTATGGCCTGCTTTATGTCCAGCCCCCTCCCCATCCAAACACCCGAGGCTCTTGCATGGAGCCCAGTGTTGTGGCATCCCTTCGCCATAGCACTGGGATGCCATGCAGAAGCCCGGATTGCCCGCAAGCCTTTTAACTTTCTATTTCCCCGCCGCCCGACTCCCGATCAGGCCTGCCAAGACCAGAATCGGGTCGCAGGGAACCCCATGAGGTCTGTGATAAGGAAGCTTATCATAGCTCAGGTAGGAGCTATAGAAAAGATGATGTGACTCAGAACAAGCAACCTGTCAGTTCTGGTAGAAGTAAGAAAACAGAGTTTTCACATAAAAGACTACCAGTCCCAGAATGCACCAGGTTTCCAGCAGCCATGAGAGGGGCTGAAGTGAGAAAACGTGTGTGCAATCAAGAGAGCTATGAGGTAATCCCTAAGCACTCATCTCAAAGGGCAGGGCCTGTTTCAACACAGCTGCGCTGTGTTAGGGAGGAGCACACATTAGGACAGAATAAGAATAGAGCTTATTCTACAGATAATAGCTACAGAGGGAGAGACGGCTTCAGACACAGATACAGCAACAGCTTCAAGCTCAAGCACCAACATCATCTCGAGAAGCAGAAGCCAAGCCAAGCGGATAGAGAGAGAAGGAAACTCTCTGGAAGGAAGAGAAGAAAGGCCATTGGCAGGTTTGGGAGAGTCCAAGGCAGTACCAATACTGGGAGGTATTCCAAATGCCAGCAGAGTCCATTGGACTGGAGTCAGCCAGAGGAATGGAATGGCAGAGATAGGAATCACCAGTGGCTACCTGGAAGAGAGAAGACTGCACGTGGAAAGGACTTTCAGACCTATGCCAGAAGGTATGTGAGGAAAGATCCAGTGTCCAGGGATCAAGATTGGAAGGCTGGACATCAGAACTGGATTACATACTGGCCAGGATATACAGAGAGGAATTATGATAGCAGGAGAGGCTCAGGTATGAACACTGATCCAGTCCCTATCTATAATAGTGAATGGCAGCAAGGGAATAAGCATTCTCATGATAGTGCCTTATGGAAAGACTCGTCTGTGCCAATGTATGATAGTGACCCTATGCTGATTGATGAAGGGGGAGATACAGCAGATGAAACTATTGATTATATGGACTGTTCTTTATCTAAGTGCTATTGCTAGCTTTCTGTGAGCAAACACATCAGCCATCACAAAGAAACCTAACTTTGTTCTTTATTTCCACTGCAAACAGCTCTTAAAGCAGGATTTGGGTTCACACAGTAGCAGCCAGCCAGCTAAAGGGTTTCAGCTGGTCAATTGATAGTAATTAAAGCTGCACCTGATTGTGTGTGTGAGCAAGGGAGAATCACTGCTGGGATCTGCGTGGAAAATAAGCAGAAGTTAACCTAACAAGCAAAGTTTATTTATTTCTTTGTGCCTTTTTATTTGGTAATTATTTGCTAAGAAAACATTAGCTAATTGCCTGACAAGCTGAAGGTTGTTTTCTGATTTGCTTTGTGACTTTATGTTATCCATTTAAACACTGCAAGCAAGTAACCTCATTTATATTGCTACCAAGCATATTTGTGCTGGGTGAATTAAACCCCATCAATAAAAGAAGTATTTTATTGGCCTTACCACTCGTATCACAACTCAATTATTGTCTTCAGCTGTGTTTGGGAGTGAAAGAACTACATTACCCACAATACCTTGCAAGAATCATATGAATATATGCATCGTCAAGATTGTGTAAGTTCTCACCCTAGGCAGCCGTCTGACAGGTCGCATACCTGTTCCGTTGTTAACTCAGTGGCTGTCTGGCAATGTCAGGGGGACTTATTCCACCTCCAAATAAGTCCTCCATCTAACTTGGCTCCCCTGGATGTACAGGGCTGTGAATAGAATCGGCCCTGTATGTCCGGGGTCAGGTTCCCACCTCCAGCCTGCCCGTGCTCCTTCTCCGGCCTGCCTCCTCCCACCCCCATCCAGAGCTCCCCACACATCTCCTTTATACATACGGGGAGTTCTGGATCTGGCTTCGGGCGCAAGCATTTAGCAGGGATGTACGTCCAAACTGGACATACATCCCAACTAAACGCAGCGCAGAATGACCCCCATAGCGAATGTGTGTGTGTGTCTGTGTGGTCTCTTTGTGGATGGGGTGCAGGACTGTGGAGTATCTGTGTAATTCAGAGCTGGAGCTCGTGTGTGTGTGTGTGTGTGTGTGTGTGTGTGATGCAGAGCTGGAGCTCTTGTGTGTGTGTGTGTGTGTGTGTGAGATGCAGAGCTGGAGCTCTTGTGTGTGTGTGTGTGTGTGTGTGTGTGTGTGTGTGTGTGTGTGTGTGTGTGTGTGAGATGCAGAGCGGGAGCTCTTGTGTGTGTGTGTGTGTGTGTGTGTGTGAGATGCAGAGCTGGAGCTCTTGTGTGTGTGTGTGTGTGTGTGTGTGTGTGTGTTGCAGAGCTGGAGCTCTTGTGTGTGTGTGTGTGTGTGAGATGCAGAGCTGGAGCTCGTGTGTGTGTGTGTGTGTGTGTGTGTGTGTGTGTGTGAGTGTTTGTGTGTGATGCAGAGCTGGAGCTCTTGTGTGTGTGTGTGTGTTGCAGAGCTGGAGCTCTTGTGTGTGTGTGTGTGTGTGTTGCAGAGCTGGAGCTCTTGTGTGTGTGTGTGTGTGTGTGTTGCAGAGCTGGAGCTCGTGTGTGTGTGTGTGTGTGTGTGTGTGTGTGTGTGTGTGTGTTGCAGAGCTGGAGCTAGTGTGTGTGTGTGTGTGTGTGTGTGAGATGCAGAGCTGGAGCTCTTGTGTGTGTGTGTGTGTGTGTGATGCAGAGCTGGAGCTCTTGTGTGTGTGTGTGTGTGTGAGATGCAGAGCTGGAGCTCGTGTGTGTGTGTGTGTGTGTGTGTGTGTGTGTGTGTGTGTGGGGGTGTGTGTGTGTGTGATGCAGAGCTGGAGCTCTTGTGTGTGTGTGTGTGTGATGCAGAGCTGGAGCTCTTGTGTGTGTGTGTGTGTGTGTTGCAGAGCTGGAGCTCTTGTGTGTGTGTGTGTGTGTGTGTGTTGCAGAGCTGGAGCTCTTGTGTGTGTGTGTGTGTGTGTGTGTGTTGCAGAGCTGGAGCTCTTGTGTGTGTGTGTGTGTGTGTGTGTGTGTGTGTGTGTGTGTGTGTTTCAGAGCTGGAGCTCTTGTGTGTGTGTGTGTGTGTGTGTGTGTTGCAGAGCTGGAGCTCTTGTGTGTGTGTGTGTGTGTGTGTGTGTGTGTGTGTGTGTGTGTTGTGATCCCTCCCCTTTCCAGTACCCGTAGGTAGGGGTTAAGGAGTTTAAGTTCCTTCTTTAAACCAATGTTCTACTACTTCCTGGAGCAGTGCTCGTAGGGAAATGTAGTTTACCACCAGTTCAAATGAAGACTCAGAATGTTTGCAAGCAAAAAGGGATTTATTTCCCCTCCCGGGGTTGGACTTCACAAGGATAAAAAGGTAACACAAAATATTTGCTCTCTGGCAGCAAAAAGGACAAAAATAAGAATAGCTTTCTTCAGCATGAAATAAACATTTTTCTTTCCAGCAGGTTGAAATTCAGCACATGGTTTCATACAGCTCTGTTTCCCTCACAGCCAGCTTGTATTTTCTTCACCATATCTCTAACATAAAGATATTATCTGTTCAGCTAATGTAATCGTGCAATCCATTTCCTCTGTGGGGTAATTCATATAGGACGGCTCTGTGTCCATATGAATTACCTCTGAGGTAGGAATAATCTGACCAGTTCTTTCTAGGGCCGCGCCCTTTTCTTCAACCCTGAGCTTTTCAAAACATTCAGGATTTAAATAACGGTTAAAGCCAGTATTGTAGCCCCAACCTTCCAGGTCATTACATTCACATGGATTCCTGTAATCCCAGCCCTTGGGCTTACCTGGAGACCTGGCTGTGGAAGCTTTTCTCTGGGGTTTAAAAATACTGGTTGGTTCCCTGCTGAACCTGTGTGAGGCAGTTTCCAAATGCCTTCCTGGCTGCTTGTAATCCCGTGTATGCTTCAGCTGGTCTGGTCTGCTCCTTCGATAGCTCTCAGCCAGAGCCTCTGACCTCCCTTCAGCTAGAAACTCTGCCCACCTCCTGACTGGGCATCTGCTTTCCTCTCTCTCACCTCCCTCTCTGCCTGCTGGGGCCTCCTTATGAGACAGCCTTCCTGGGTAGGGGCTGGCTCCACCCCCTAGCAGGTGTTCAAACTTTCCCCGTGACTCTTTGCTAAACTGATAGCAGGGGCCTGTTTCCTTCTCTCGTGCCTGGTTTCCCTGACAACTGGTAGCCATGTGCCTTTGTTTATCTTGCAGCCCTGCACTTTCTACCTGGTTTTTAAGCCTTTCTACCGGGCCAGAAGGACTTGCTATATCACAGATCCCCCCACTTAAAATATTACGGGCTGCCGGAACCTGTGACGGACAGCACGTAATCCGACCTCTGGGGCACCTGTGATGGTCTGTACTGGCAAACTCTACTGTTGCTACTCTTTCTTTCCAAGGTTTCAAAACATTGACATGGTAGGTTTGACGCCTACCCCTACTATTTTTCACAAGGTAAGACACAGGACCCACCCTCTTCACTATCGTGCAGGGTCCCTTCCACCTTGACTCGAATTTGGGGCCTACCTCGGCCACCATGACGACTACTTTATCCCCCACTGCTAATTGGCGAGGCTTTGTTCCCCTATCATAGTATTTCTTTTGCTTTCTTTGGCTAGCCTGCAAGTTTTCCAGGGAAATCTGAGACGCTCTTTCCAAACGCGTCCTCAGGTCTCTCAAGAACTGGGGTACTTCCATATCTTCCCTGTCAGGCTCTACCCACTGTTCCCTCAATATATCGAGAACTCCTCTGGGGGCTCTCCCGAATAGCAATTCATAGGGGGACGCTCCTAGGGACGCCTGTACGCGTTCCCTGCACGCATATAGTACAAATGGTAACAGTGTATCCCATTCGGATGTCTGTCCCTCCAAACCTCGCCTAAGCATCTGCTTAATGGTTTGGTTCATATGCTCGACCATGCCATTGGCCTGGGGATGATATGCTGCCGTGCGTACATGGTGGATGCCGAAGGCATCCCACACAGTGGCCAAATACCTCGACATGAAATTACTTCCCTGGTCAGTCACCATCTCCTGTGGGAAGCCGACCTCACAAAATAGTTTAATGAGCTCCAGGGCTATTGTCCTGGCAGATGTGCTCCTGAGAGGTATGGCCCAGGGGAAGCGTGTTGCCTGATCCATGATCACTAGCACGTATCGAAAGCCTCGGGGAGTCCTATCGAGCGGCCCTATAATATCCATAGCCATTCGACGTATTGGCGTGGATATGGCCGGTGTGGATATCATTGGTACTGATTTGGGCTTGGACGCACTAACCCGCAATATCGGGAAGTTTCCCTGAAGACCCCTGGCCAGTAAAAGCGGGCCAGAACCTGGTCCAAGGTCCCCTGAATTCCCTTGTGGGCTCCCATTGGGTGGTCGTGGGCAAGTCTCAGTACTATGGCCTTGAATGTGGTCGGTACCACCAATTGTTTCCTTACTTCCCCTGTAAGTGGGTTGTTACTTTCCCTGTATAGAATACCATCTTCTAATAGAAACATAGAAACATAGAAACATGATGACAGAAAAAGACCACAAGGCCCATCTAGTCTGTCCTTCCATAACAACAACTACAACAGTCCACTTTTTACCTTTAGAGATCCTCTGTGTTGGTCCCATGCTTTTTTGAATTCAGTTACTGTCCTCATCTCTACCACCTCCACTGGGAGACTATTCCACGGATCCACTACTCTTTCCGTAAAGAAATATTTCCGCATATCACTCCTGAATCTATCTCCCTTCACCCTCATCCCATGTCCCCTCGTCGCAGAACTTGCTTTCAATTGAAAAAGGCTCTCTCCCTGAACATTTATGCCACGGAGGTATTTAAACATCTCAATCATATCACCTCTATCCCGCCTTTCCTCTAAGGTGTACATATTAAGATCCTTAAGTCTGTCCTCATATGCTTTATAATGAAGACTACTAATCATCTTAGTAGCAACCCTCTGCACCGACTCCATCCTGTTCACATCCTTTTGAAGGTGCAGTCTCCAGAATTGCACACCATACTCCAAATGAGGTTGCACCAAAGACTTATACAGAGGCATTATCACCTCCTTTTTTCTGCTAGCCATTCCTCTCCGTATGCACCCAAGCATCCTTCTAGCTTTTGCCGTCGCCTTTTCTACCTGTTTAGCTACTTTAAGATCATCGGACACAACTACGCCTAGGTCCCGCTCTTCTTTAGTGGACAAAAGTACTTCACCTCCTATGCTGTATTGCTCCCTTGGATTGCTGCAGCCCAAATGCATGACCTTACATTTTTTAACATTAAATCCCAGCTGCCAAATTCTAGACCATTCTTCAAGCTTAGCTAGATCCCTCCTCATGTTATCTACACCTTCCTGGGTGTCTACTTTATTGCAGATTTTGGTATCATCTGCAAAGAGGCAAACCTTACCTGACAGCCCTTCCGCTATATCACTAACAAAGATGTTAAAAAGAATCGGACCAGGGGGCGGAGCCTGATGTCCAGCGGGTAGGACGCTTTGCGTTGAAGCTCCCGAGAGGCCTACTCAGAATCCTGACTTAATACCTATATAAATTTACTATTTTGCTCCGAGCTGACCGGGGCACCTCGGGGGGGATGGCGGCCCACAAACCAGCGCGCTTGGACTTCGGGTCTCCTTCTTCTTCTCACGGAAAACGCTCCAAAACGGAGGTATCCTCCCCGCAGAAGATGGTTCCATTTCGTGAAAACCCCGCAATGCACCTGGAGATTTTGGAGGAAATACGCGGCGTGAAGGAATTGGTGCAGTCTAATGGAGAAGCGCTTCGAGCCATGCGAGAAGACTTTGGAGTGCTCCAAGACCGACTTGAAGGTCTTTCATTACGGCAGGACAATATGGCGGGGGTCCT
The DNA here is from genome assembly GCA_033557465.1 of Ichthyophis bannanicus. Classification (NCBI taxonomy): domain Eukaryota; kingdom Metazoa; phylum Chordata; class Amphibia; order Gymnophiona; family Ichthyophiidae; genus Ichthyophis; species Ichthyophis bannanicus. The sequence continues at coordinate 48,611,679 of CM066035.1, forward strand.
CGACTCGCACGAGGTGCGCTTGGGCAAACTGGACGAGGCTGAGCGCCAGATACAGAATCTTCAAAAGGAGTTGGAAGATAGCAATAATCGCGCCCGTCGCAACAATGTGAGGCTCCTTGGAATGCCGGAGGGAGTGGAAGCAGGAGATATAAGAGAATTCTTGCTCAAAACTCTTCCCTCCTTGCTGAAGATCACTTTTCATAGAGAACTGGAAATCGATCGAGCACACCGTGTTCCTGCCCGCATGGTGCTCAACCGCACGACCCCCCGGCCTATTATCTTTAGCTTGCTACGATATCAACAAGTGGAACAAATTTTCCATGCTGCCCGAGCGAATCATCATTTGGAATATGAAGGTCGTAAGGTCTCCTTCTTTCCTGATTTGGCAAAGCCTACCGTTGACCGTCGGAAGCAACTCCTTGCTCTTCGCCCTCGACTTCAACAGCTACAGGCTCGCTTTGGCCTGTTGTATCCAGCGAAGCTCCGAGTGACTCTCCATAACCAGACCAGGACGTTCGAGGATCCTGATCTATTATCAACATTTTTGGACTCCAAAGAAGCAGAACAGATGCGCTAATCCCAAATTTTGGACTCTTATCTGCCGGCTCTGTCCGCCATTTTGAAGGGCCCGATGCGGCGATCATAGCCCAGCACAGAAATAGCCTGGACTTTCTTTCTTTCTCTGTATGACTTTTGTCTTTGGTCTCCTATCCCTTCATGATGTGTGCCTCGGTCGGATTCGGAGCACGCACAGTCCTACAGGTTATATGTTTTTTCAATTCCGGCCTTCTCTGGGGTTTCTCCCCGCAGACACATGGTCGCCAGTAATTTTGGGGTTTTGCTTCTCCTCTACCGTACTGCGGTTATCTTTGTTAATGTGGGGCGCTTCATTGTATTATATTAGCTTATTTTCCTATGTCATGTGTACAGCCAGATACAGTCAGTTTGAGGGACACAGTGAAATTATGTGTGCTATCATGCTCAGAATTTTAACTTTTCTGAATGGCCTCATGTAAACTCTTATTATTCATCGTACAGGGCATTGCTGGTCCACTCAGCAGAAAGAAAATCCTTAGCTATCTTAGCCACGAGCACGTTGATTAGGTGTTTCTTCAGGAAACGCACTACACTCTGCTGAAACACTGAAACTCAATGCTAGGCCTCACATGGTAGCTGCCTACTCTCCCACCGTCTCCAAATGGTACGGGATAGTCATTCTGGTCAAGAAGTTTTGCACGCTACTGTACCTGATATTAGCGCTGACATGGAGGGTAGATGGGCCCGTGTACACCTTGAGGTTGGAGATAGTGAATTCACGTGTATTTGCACTATGTCCCGAATGTGGACAACCCTGCTCACTATGCATGTTTTGCGCAGTTGGCCTCGGCCTCCGCTAATGTTCCATTAATACTTGGTGGCGATTTTATTCAAGTGCTCCCTCAATCTTTTCTTCTCAAACAAGGTGCTTGTTAGTTGGAAGCTCCAGTACCGAGCAGACCTGTGTGGCTAGATATAGTAGTGGGCCTTTGCTCACCGATTCTTTTTACCTTACTCCCTGGTATGACTCTCCCATTAGACTCCCACTATCCACCAATGTTTTTCGACACTTTAGGTGCCTTTAATATTCCTATGCAACCTTTCGACTCCCGACTCTGGTCAGTGTAACTTCAGCATTGCATTCGGAGCACTAGAGTACTCCCGCCATCGGCACTCTCTGCATAAGGTTGATTGGAAACTTCCGATCTCTCGGTAGTTTACCGGGTGTAGCATCCAATTTTACTAAACCTTATGTAATGCTATCACTAGAGATACCTCTATAGCGCAGAAAGTATGGGAGAGAATTGCATGTGACTTTAACCTCGGAGCAATGGAGCCTTATCTGGAGCAGAGGGACACGGGTTTCCGACCCGCCTCACTCACTCAGACCCTCTTCCTTCTAGCCCACCGGTGTTTTTTACACTCCTCACAGTTTAGACATATGGAACACTACTCAGGGTAATGGTTGCTGGACACGTCCTGTGGCCCTTGGTTTATTACTTCATTTCATGTTATGCATGAATATCCCGCACTACAGTATAACTGGCGTCGGGTCTGGGGTCGTATTTAGTCTATATTGCACTCTCAGGAGTCCCTTTCTCGGAGGGTAGTGGGACTTCGCCCAGTTGCGGGGATCCCCTCTCTCCCAAGAAATGGCTTATCTCCTTTTGAACTTTATGCTTGGCATTGCTGTTTCCCTCATTGAGTAATACTGGGAAATTAGTTCCCATCTGAGCCTCAATGAATGGTGGAATCATGCCTGTCTCTACAGTAAATATGAACAAATACCTCGTCTGTGTGCTTCCTCCGTTCAGACTCCTTCTTATTGGTCTTAATGGAAGATGTTCAATGAATATGTACATTTTGCTAAATGCTCTCATCTGACTGTCTAACTTTGTATATATCTCTGTCTCATGATCATGCTGTATTGTGGATATTTTTTGATTGTTTGATGTATAATCACTGTTAACTGGAAGCGCTCACATGCTGATACAAACGGGTAGAGAAGAAGCACTGGGGTGGGGGGTAATGGGTTTACTTTTCCTTATTGTATACTTGTTTTGTATCTTTTGGTGTGTTGTTTCTTTGTTTGTTGCAAAATGAAAATAAAAGTTTCAAAAAAAAAAAAAGAATCGGACCAAGGACAGATCCCTGGGGCACACCACTGGTAACATCCTTCTCCTCAGAGTGAGCTCCATTTACATGTACTCTTTGTCGCCTCCCACCCAACCAATTTCTAACCCAAGCAGTAACTTTAGGGTCCATCCCTAGGGTGCTCAGTTTGTTTATAAGTCGCCTGTGAGGAACAGTGTCAAAGGCTTTACTGAAATCTAAATACACCACATCTAGAGCTCTCCCTCGGTCCAACTCCCTGGTCACCCAGTCAAAGAAAATCAATCAGATTTGTCTGACAAGACCTGCCTCTGGTGAATCCATGCTGCCTCGGATCCTGTAATCCGCTGGACTCCAGAAACCTCACTATTTTCTCTTTCAACAGCGTTTCCATTAATTTACTCACCACTGAAGTTAAACTAACCGGCCTGTAGTTTTCAACCACATCCTTACTTCCGCTTTTGTGTAAAGGCACCACGTGAGCCTCTCTCCAGTCCTTTGGCACCACTCCCGACTCCAACGAGGCATTGAAAAGGTCAGTCAGTGGAGTTGCTAGAACGTCCCCAAGTTCCCTCAGTATTCTAGGGTGTATCCCATCCGGTCCCATCGCTTTGTCTACTTTAAGTTGAGCTAGTTTCTCACGAACACAGTCTTCTGAAAATTGTTCAAGATGTCCCTCGCTTCTGTTCTTATTTGTGGGTGTTTTCTGAGGTCCTGCTCCTGGTTCTTCATCTGTGAACACAGAACAAAAATATTTGTTAAGCAATTCCGCTTTATCCTTATCAGCTTCTACATATTCCCCCCTTGTACCCTTGAGTCTGACAATACCACTTTTGCCCTTCCTCTTCTCACTAATATATCTGAAAAATGTCTTATCCCCCCATTTTATTGCATTGGCTATTTCCTCCTCCTTTTGAATCTTTGCCTTCTTGACTACTTTGCTAGCTTCTCTAAGTTTTTCCAAATACAGATGCCTGTCTTCCTCTCTCTGTGATCTCTTGTATTTCATGAAGGCCTCCCTTTTTTTCTTCACTTTATCAGCTACTTCCTTCGAAAACCCTAGCGGTCTCCTGTTCCTTTTGCCTTTATTTACCATTTTAACATTTTAGGAATCGGGGCAAAGTGTCTCTCTGTTCCTGGGCATAGATAAAGGCCCGTTTTAAAGCGGAATCCGCTTTTTGTTCCCCAGGGAAGGAAGGGAATTTCCTCACCAATTCCGCGGGTACCCAAGGTAGCCCCTCCCCGGCTTCCAACCCCGCCCTTCCTTGGGTTCTGCGTTGCCTTTCTTGTTTTCTGGTTGCCTTTCCTTTCCGCACCTTGTGAGAGGGGGCGCCAAAGAGGTCTGTCTGAGCGGGCAGTGGGTCTATCATTTCCTCTTCCTGTACCCTTCCAGACTCAGGGGAATCCTCCCTATCTCGGGATGGACCCGCTACCTCTCTATCAGGACCACTATCCTCCTGAGGGGTTCTCGCTTGGGAACGAGTGGAGACACAACCTGCCTTTTCTTCTACACCCCTTCCCATTCCTTGTGAAAATAGGGGCCAATCATTCCCTAGGATGACATCGTATAGTAGCTGGGGTACGATTGCCACCTTCACCTTTTTCCGTGCGGCTAACCCTTCTATAGTGAGGTTATAAACGGGATAGTAGGAGGCAGACCCGTGCACACATTGCACCCTTACTTGTCCCACTGCTTGACCTGGCGCGGACTGGGCTTGTATGGCCTCCCAGAGCCGTTGGGAGATCATGCTCTGTTCCGCTCCAGAGTTGAGCAGTGCCTGGGTTCTTACACCCTCCACTTGTACTGGGAGCAAAAACCCTGATTGGCCTCTCTTTCGAATACCAGCCATTAATGCCCTGCGTGCATCACAGTCCCTTTGAAAATGTCCTATGCCCCCACATTTAACACATTTTCCCCTCATACTGGACATATATACATTTTCATCAGACAATTTATATGGTACATTCTTACTCCTATCACCAGCCTTTGCTGCACCTGGAGCGCTTGATTTTGGGGCTTTGGTAAATTCAGCCTCAAAATACCGCTCCGTCATACCAGCTGCTTCCTCTGCAGTTTTGCAGTCCTGCAGCATAAGGAAGGTTTTTACTTCCGCTGGTATTGCCTCTAAATATTGTTCTAAAATTAGCTCATCCATTATGGACTCAACCGTTCTATGCTCCGGTTTTACCCATTTCCAGGCCAACCCTTTCATTCTATAGTAAAGGGCCTTTGGAGTTTCTCCAGGCCTCAACTTGGCCTTCCTAAATTGGCGCCTATAGAATGAAGGTGTTAGCCCGAGCCTATCCCTCACCACATTTTTAATCGCCTCATAGTCAGTTGTTAATGCAACAGGCATGGACTTATAAGCTAATAGGGCTTCCCCAGATAGGGACATGGCAAATCTGAGAGCCCATTGTTCTCTAGGCAGCTTCATTGCCTCTGCCAGACGCTCAAAGGCGTCCACATACTCAATGTTATCTGTGGAAGACAACTGTCCCAGCCTAAAGACATCCCCACCAAACAGTCCTACCCCACGGGTATACTCGGGCAAGTCTCTTGCTGGCTCCTGTTGTTGCTTCTTTACCAACAGCTCCATTAACTCCTTCATCGGCTTTTGTTGTTCCATGATGGCAGCCATGGCTTGATCCTGGACTCTGCGGGTCATTTCCAGCTGTTTGTCCCACTGGAGAGACATCCATCGTAACATCTCTTGGGGATCCATTTCAGCTGCTCAGGTACCTGGAAAAGACACAAGAAAAAGACCCAAGTGCGGTCCACAAAAAAACTCTTTTTTTTTTTTTTTCACTTGTGCACTACTGCTGTGCACTACTGCTGTGCACTACCTTTCTCTGTTTATCCCTCTACACTTATGCCTAGCCCCTTTTACCTGGGCTCAGTGTAGAGTCAAGCACTGAGAAAGTAGTATCTTTGTCTGACCGGTAGTCAGTCGAGCACCGGCTCCTCCTGGGTATCAACTGCTCCTTGCTGCTGGACTCTTGTCCCTCCAGGTGTCCTTTAAATCCGAGTAAAATCCAAACTACTACGCCATTGTGATCCCTCCCCTTTCCAGTACCCGTAGGTAGGGGTTAAGGAGTTTAAGTTCCTTCTTTAAACCAATGTTCTGCTACTTCCTGGAGCAGTGCTCGTAGGGAAATGTAGTTTACCACCAGTTCAAATGAAGAGTAGTGTGACTCAGAATGTTTGCAAGCAAAAAGGGATTTATTTCCCCTCCCGGGGTTGGACTTCACAAGGATAAAAAGGTAACACAAAATATCTGCTCTCTGGCAGCAAAAAGGACAAAAATAAGAATAGCTTTCTTCAGCATGAAATAAACATTTTTCTTTCCAGCAGGTTGAAATTCAGCACATGGTTTCATACAGCTCTGTTTCCCTCACAGCCAGCTTGTATTTTCTTCACCATATCTCTAACATAAAGATATTATCTGTTCAGCTAATGTAATCGTGCAATCCATTTCCTCTGTGGGGTAATTCATATAGGACGGCTCTGTGTCCATATGAATTACCTCTGAGGTAGGAATAATCTGACCAGTTCTTTCTAGGGCCGCACCCTTTTCTTCAACCCTGAGCTTTTCAAAACATTCAGGATTTAAATACCGGTTAAAGCCAGTATTGTAGCCCCAACCTTCCAGGTCATTACATTCACATGGATTCCTGTAATCCCAGCCCTTGGGCTTACCTGGGGACCTGGCTGTGGAAGCTTTTCTCTGGGGTTTAAAAATACCGGTTGGTTCCCTGCTGAACCTGTGTGAGGCAGTTTCCAAATGCCTTCCTGGCTGCTTGTAATCCCGTGTATGCTTCAGCTGGTCTGGTCTGCTCCTTCGATAGCTCTCAGCCGGAGCCTCTGACCTCCCTTCAGCTAGAAACTCTGCCCACCTCCTGACTGGGTGTCTGCTTTCCTCTCTCTCACCTCCCTCTCTGCCTGCTGGGGCCGAATTATGAGACAGCCTTCCTGGGTAGGGCCTGGCTCCACCCCCTAGCAGGTGTTCAAACTTTCCCGTGACTCTTTGCTAAACTGATAGCAGGGGCCTGTTTCCTTCTCTCGTGCCTGGTTTCCCTGACGACTGGTAGCCATGTGCCTTTGTTTATCTTGCAGCCCTGCACTTTCTACCGGGCCAGAAGGACTTGCTATATCACAGTGTGTGTGTGTGTGATGCAGAGCTGGAGCTCTTGTGTGTGTGTGTGTGTGTGTGTGTGTGATGCAGAGCTGGAGCTCTTGTGTGTGTGTGTGTGTGTGTGATGCAGAGCTGGAGCTCTTGTGTGTGTGTGTGTGTGTGTGTGTGTGTGTGTGTGTGTGTGTGTGTGTGTGTGATGCAGAGCTGGAGCTCTTGTGTGTGTGTGTGTGTGTGTGTGTGATGCAGAGCTGGAGCTCCTGTGTGTGTGTGTGTGTGTGTGTGTGTGTGTGTGTTGCAGAGCTGGAGCTCTTGTGTGTGTGTGTGTGTGTGTGTGTGTGATGCAGAGCTGGAGCTCGTGTGTGTGTGTGTGTGTGTGTGTGTGTGTGTGTGTGTGTGTGTGTGTGATGCAGAGCTGGAGCTCTTGTGTGTGTGTGTGTGTGTGTGTGTGTGATGCAGAGCTGGAGCTCTTGTGTGTGTGTGTGTGTGTGGGTGTGTGTGTGTTCTGTGTATGGGGGATTCGCACCTTATCCCATGTACACACTGTGTCCTTTTGCTCCCATGCAGTCATCTCTTCAACCTCCAATCCCCTGGACTCTACTGTCTCCTTCCCAACTCCTCTCCTGCTGTCCTCCCCCACTATGATTCCCGTCCCAAAGTCTCTCTTTCTCCCCCCCCTCCTTTGTACTCTCACCCCCTACTTTAAATTCCTTCCGCAGCATTCTTTTCTGAATTTCACTGACCCTTTAAATTTCTCCTCCCTTCTTTCTATCACCCTCCCCCTGCTTCTAACCTTCATTGTCAGCATGCAAGTAGGCCCAGCGCTGACCGCCATGATGGTGGTCCTCCCTTGCTTTTCTCCCAGCAGGCAGATAAAGAGTCTTTGCCACCATTGGGCTTTTCCTCTGTGATCTGCCCACAGTAGATGGGATCCCTGCAGACAGACAGCTCCAGCCTACTCCTCCTCCGTCTGCCAAAATATCTGCTCACTTGAATTCTCCGCAATAGGCACTACACTGAAGTGAAACGCACCTAAAACAACCGAGATACGTCGCAATCATTTTAAAACTCTGCTTCCCACCACTGAATCACTGACTGCTGTCAGAGGCAATCCAACACCGGAATAAAGTGTTTGAATGAAGAACTAATCCTATTTTAAATGACACATTTTCCTCTCCCAAACACAACAACTTAACTGTGAAAAAAACTCAGCTCAAGTGCTGTGTTATAAATAAAACAGAATCTCTAAATCTGTCATCACTTTATCATGAGTGGAAGAGGAGCCTACGATAAGAAAAAGCAGGGTTCAAATTTATTTTATTTATTTATTTAACAATCATTTATATCCCGCATCTTCCAGAGTTCAGTTGCGGTTTACAATAAAACAAAATCCACAAAGCATGAGCTTGGTTTTACATCGAACATTATGTAACAATAAACAATATATTGGTTAACAGCATAGGCTAATACATAACAGCATAAAACTTGCTTTATGCTGTTATGCCACTGGTGATCTTTGTGGCTTTGCTGAAGTCACTCAGCTCTCCATTGCCTCAGATGGACTGAGCTCACCAGGGATTGGGAAGTATCCACAGTACCTGACTTGGCTGGAGCCACCACTACAAATACGTGAACTAATAAATACAGACTACTGGGATAATATATCTCTAAAATTATGCTTGTATCAGTCATAGCAAAGTAATAACCCATTCCAATGAGACAAAAACATTTTTTCTCTATTCAAACTAGACTTTACACTCTAATTTGATCTTCAAAATTATGCATAAACAAGGTAGATATATTTTGAGTACAGTATTAAAATAATCTCATCATAATAATCATTAATACATTAATAATAAAAAATATATATTCATTAAAGCTTAAGGTGGACTTTTCTCAATGGAGAAAGGTGAATAGTGGAGTACACCAGGGATCTGTTCTGGGCTCACTGCTTCTTAACATATTCATAAATGACCTGGAAATAGGAATGAGTGAGGTGATCAAATTTGTAGATGACACAAAATAATTCAGAGTTGTTAAAAAGCAAGAGAAATGTGAAAAATTGCAAGAGGACCTCGATAAATTGGAAGACTGGATGTCCAAATGGCAGAAGAAATTTAACATGGACAAGTTCAAAGCTATGCACCTAGGAAAGAACAACCCAAACTATGGTTACACGATGCAAGGTTCCACATTAGGAAACACCACCCTGGAAATAGATTTCGGTGTCATTGTGGATAGAACATTGAAACCCTCCGCCCTTGGTGCAGCAGCGTCCAAGAAAGCACATAGAATGCTAAGAATCATAAAGGAAGGAATGAGAAATATAACCAAGGATATTTTAATGCTTCGATATCGTTCTAAGGTGTGACCGCACCTTGAATATTGTGTGCAATTCTGGTCACCATATCTTAAAAAGGATATAGCAGAATTAGAAAAGGTACAGAGAAGAGCCACCAAAATGGTAAAGGGGATGGAAGGCTACTACTATGAGGAGAGGATTAAAAGGTTGGAGCACTTCAACTTGGAAAAGAGACGGCTGAGGAGATATGATAGAGGTCTGTAAAATTAATGAATGGAGTGGAACGGGTAAATGTACCATCAAAAAGTAGAAAGACTAGGGGACACATAATGAAGTTACAAGGTAATCCATTTAAGACTAATAAGAGAAAATATTTTTTCACTCAACGTGTAATCAAACTCTGGAATTTGTTACCAGAGGATGTAGTACAAGATGTCAGTGTAGCCGTGTTTAAAATCCACTGCTTGCCCCAGGACGAGCATTGTGCAACCTATGCGACTTTTTAGGAACCTGCCTGGTACTTGTTTTCTGGATTGCAAAACATGTTATCCAAGTTGTTACTCCTGTTCTATGTGAAGCCAAACAGTTTGTTATGGTCATTTTGTTGTATGTAAACCGCGCTGACAATAGTGCGGTATATAAGAAATTGTAATAAATAATAATAATAATAATAAATAATTGGCCACTGTTGGAAACAGGATACTGGGCTTAATGGACCTTGGGCTGACCCAATAAGGCATTTCTTATGTTCTTATTGCCTCCATTATCATAATAAATCAACGATAAATAATCTTTCTATAATGCCAAACACGGTCCATGTCTGAAAAAAATCTTATAGAAATACACTAAAATCTAATTCTTTATTTAATCCTTTGTCCATTTCAAAATAAATCTCTGTCGCATCTCAGCATCTTCTTGTCAATGTCTCCATTTCTTCTTATTACTTTTATTGTTGAAATAACAAAAATTGTCAGTTCTTCAAAAACATGGCCGTCTTTCAACGGTGTTCGACTAGCAGTTCTCTTCAATCCGCCTTTTTTTTTTTCAAATTTATACATAAATCCAAAAATAACACTCTTGTACAGAAAAGCAAATACTGTCCAAAATACATTCAAGAAAACTAAAAGAAATATTCAAAAGACAGATTATACCTTGACTTCATTAAGGGGAGAACTGGAAAGGAAAAGGAAACCAATACAACTTTGTAATTTCTGCAATGCCCATAAAGACAAAATTAATTATATAACCCCATTTACATAGATAAACAGGAAGAAAAAAAAAGAATCAATAGAAAATATTCAGCCAACATTCTCCTTACCAACAATAAAAGCCTCCAATTGGGAAGGCTCTAAAAAAAACAAACTTATTCTGTTGAAATTGCACTAGGCACTTACAGGGAAATTTTAAAAAGAACGTAGCCCCCAAAGCCAAGGTCCGAGGCTTTAAAACCAAAAATTCCTTTCTGCATTTCTGGGTAGCCCTACAGACGTCAGGGAAAATCTGAATCGGAGAACCACAGAAATCAACACTCTTTTTAGGAAAATAAAGCTTTAATATTAGGTTCTTATCAGATACCAGCTGATCTGTACATTGATCAAGAAGCAACAGTTCGAACGGAACAAGGAGAAACAGAATGGTTTAAAATAAGCAAAGGTGTAAGACAAGGCTGCATACTTTCCCCCTACCTGTTTAATTTATATGCAGAACAAATCATCAGAGAAGCAGGATTGTATGAAGATAACAGAGGTGTGAAGATTGGTGGAAGACTCATCAACAACCTTCGCTATGCTGATGATACCACATTACTGGCTGAAAGTGAAGATGATCTGAAACATTTGCTTCTCACAATCAAAGAACATAGTCTCAAAATGTGCCTGCACCTTAATGTAAAGAAGACAAAGATCATGACAACTGGCATAATCAACAGGTTCATCGTTGAAGGAGAAGAAATTGAAATTGTGAACAACTTTAACCTACTTGGATCAACTATCAATAAAGAAGCAACAAGCAGTCATGAAATCAGACGACGCATTGCTCTTGGCAGAATGGCTATGAAAGACCTAGATAAGATTCTCAAGAGCAGGGATGTCTCTCTCCATACAAAGATTCGACTTGTTCAAGCCATGGTATTTTCAATAACATCATATGGATGTGAAGGCTGGACAGTGAAAAAGATAGACAGGAAGAAAATTGATGCCTTTGAATTATGGTGCTGGCGGCGAATACTGTGTATACCATGGACTGCCCGAAGAACAAACCAGTCGGTACTAGAGGAGATCAAACCTAAGCTTTCTTTAGAAGCTCAGATGACAAGTCTTCGACTTTCATACTTTGGACACATCATGCGAAGAGAGAGATCATTAGAGAAAGACATTATGCTTGGCAAGATAGAAGGTCAACGCAAAAGAGGAAGGCCAGCAATGAGATGGATCGATACAATAACAGCAGCTACGGGTACCAGTCTGTCAACAATGAGCCGCCTGACTGAAGACCGAACACAATTTAGGATAGCTATCCAGAGGGTCGCCATGAGTCGACTCTGACTCGACGGCACTTAACAACAACAGATACCAGCAAAAAAGTAACAACTAAAGTAGCACTTTGTGATATGACTTCTGAAGAGGTTTCCAAGAAAGCAGAAAGATCCAAAGAAACAGGAGGAGCCTCAGGCAGAGACTCATCCTGAGAAGAAGCCTGGGACCGTACCCCAGAAGGAAGATAATACACATTTGATAACTTAATAGCATCCACATCAGGAATCAGTAATATTTCTTTAAAATATTTTTGTAACAGTAACACTGGGGAAAGATAATGCGTTCTTGGAAAATTAATGAAACGCATATTCTTGACCCTAGAAACATTCTCCAAAAATTCTAAATGATGACCAACAATTAAACTTTCTCGAACATTAGAAGAAAGAGTAGCCTGTGAAATATTAAGCTGACCTTCCACCTTCTTAACACTTATCTTACAAGCAGACATACCAACTTCCAATTCAGTGAGCTTAGAAATAACATCAGTGGAAAATTGAGAAATTTGAGAAAAAGCTGATCGAACTGAAAGTTCAGTACGTGCTACCACTGCCCAAATATCGCGCAAGGTTATATTTTCAGGAGCAGTTAAAGATTCAACAACTGGAGCGAACCGAAGGGGAGCAGGCATATTTAAGACAGCAATATCTGGTAAGGAAGATGCCAGTTGCAAAGGAAAATAGGCTGGCTGAGCCAGATCATTCAAGCCTGGAGCAGCACTAACCTCTGTTACTCCCTGTAAACTGGGCGGGGTTGAACCCAAAATGGAGGACTTGTCCACAACGGAACTGACTGACTCAGAGGAAACATTTGAACCATCCAATTTAGAGATTTCAGCTACAGCTTGAAGATGACGATCCATTGGACCAACAGTTTTCACGGTCTTAGCCGCTGCAGATTGCTGAGACCGTTTCTTCCGTTTCCCCATACAGTTCCGCTGTAGGCTCCGAAGGGGCTCAAAAGGGGCAGGACCTGCCCCTTTGGACATGCCCCTTTGGACACGCGCCAACGGGCACGCGTCCGCGGCCGCGTACCACAGAGAGGGTTAGCTCTTATGGAGTGGGGGGGGGGGGAGAGAGGTCCCGGAAGATCCACTTCCTCTGCACCGGCACCCTCGGCGTCTCCTAAGCAAAGCAAACAGGCAGGTAATCTCCAGCAATCTGAACAACTCTGAAAGAGATGAGCTCTTATGGAGTGGGGGGGGGGGGGAGGGAGGTCCCAGAAGCTCCACCTCCTCTGCACTGGCACCCTCAGCGTCTCCTGGGCAAAGCAAACAGGCTGGTAATCTCCAGCAATCCCTTCAATCCGCCTTTTTAATACAGCTCCCACCAGTCTGTCTACAATGAGCTGCCTGACTGAAGACCGAACACAATTTAGGACAACTATCCAGAGGGTCGCCATGAGTTGACAGACTCGATGGCACTTAACAACAACAACAACATGCTCCAGTGTTTTCCTAGTTTGAAAGCTTCTTTTTTTCTCTATACAAAGCAGATTGCAGGAATAGATAGCTATATAAACAATGGGGGTGGAGGCAGGGGCGGCCCAAGGGTGGTGGGGGGCCATGTGCGGAGACTCAGTGTGGGGCCTCATTTGCATAAGGTGTCTCATTTGCATAAATATTTGCATAATGTTACCATACACTAACTTTTAGTAAACATGCCTCTTAATGAGTGTATGGATAAAGAAAGACTAAAAGATTTCTACATTACTATAATCCAGTGCCAACCGCTAGGCACATTAGGAACTACTACAAACACTGCCCATTTAGAACCCATAGCAAACCCACCGTATCCTAACAGCACTACCAGGACTCACAAAGCACCATACACTACCTATCAAAAGGCAACACAGCAAATATTAAACCAATGCATTTCAGAGAATAACAATACATGACCTACTGGGGAAAGAGAACAAGTGGCAATGTCAAATAGGAATTACATAAACAGAATACCTCAGCTCAGTTACACATGCAGAACATAGACCATCACCAAACAAGGAATCACAATTTAGAAACAGGAAGACAATAATTAAACTGGGAACCCCAAAAGCCAGACTTGGAATGTACAACACTGTAGAAATAAAACTATAAATTAATTTCCTCTTGTATTAAACAAAGTGCAGATGTTAATGATGCACATTTCCTAGAGCTGACATATTCCAGTTAATAAATTCAAAATAAAGAGATATTTTTCTTCCTTTTATGCATTTTTTTTCAGTTGCAATTGCTCCAGCTACTTTCTTCTGGTTTCTTTGTGTCTTCTGCTAACTCTCCATCGTCTGCTGTCCATTTGTCCTTTCTTCTCTCTTCTAGTTTTTTTCCATCCTCTCTCTACATCTGCTTTAACATACTAATCTTTCTCATTTTGCTCTTTCCTCATTCCTGTTTCATCCACTCAAATTTTACCCCTCCATCCTCAATCGCCACTTATTCTCCCAATATTCGGCCAATTGTAGATTTGTCTTCCCTCCCACACAAAATATTTTTTCCCTCTCTATTTCACTCTCCCAGCTCCATCCCATTCTAATCCTCCCCCAACATCAGCTCCCTTCTAGTTCCAGCCCCACCCAGCATCTGCTCCCTTCTAGTCCCTGCATCAGCCCATTTCCAGTCCTAGCCCCTCATCAGCCCATTTCCAATCCTATCCTAGCCCCACCATCAGCCCATTTCCAGTCCTAGCTCCCCCATCCATTTCCAGTCCTATCCGAGTCCCTCCATCAGCTCATTTCCAATCCCAGCCTCCTATCAGCCCATTTCTAGTCCTTTCCTAGCCCCACCATCAACCCATGTCAAATCCTAGCTCCCCTCCACTCAGCCCATTTCCAGTTCAAGCCCCCCATGAGCCTACTTCCAGTTCTAGCCCCTCCATGAGTCCATTTCAATTCAAGCCCCCACTACAGCCTATTTCCAATCTTAGCATCCCCCAACAGCCCATTTCCAAACCTATCCTAGCCCCTCCATCAGCCCATTTCCTGTCCTAGCCCCCCCCCCCACTCAGCCCATTTCCAGTCCTAGCTCCCTCCCCTCACAGCCCATTTCCATTCCAAGCCCACTCCCCATCAGCTATTTGCAGTTCAAGCCCCCTTCCACTCAGCGCATTACCAGTCCTAGCCCCTCCATAGCCCATTACCAGTCCTAAGCCCCCCCCAATCCATTAGCAGTCCTAAGCCCCCCATCAGCCCACTTCCAGTCCTAACCCCCATCACCCCATTTTCAGTCTTACCCTCCCCCCACAACCCATTACCAGTCCTACCCCCATCAGCCCATTTCCAGTCCTAACCCCCCATCAGCCCATTTCCAGTCTTAGCCCCCCATAGCCAATTGCCAGTCCTAACCCCCCTCCCCCCTCCATCAGCCCAGCTAGATTTTAAAAAACCCACAAACCAGCTTCTGCTGCCACTGCTGCCGTGGCAGCAGCAGAATCGAGCACCCCGCGGGGCCCCCCTGCCCTGCAGAGTCCTCCTTTCAGCATCAGCTCCCAATGTGCGGGATTAACAGAGCCGCGAGAGGAGAAGCTCTCCCTTCACGGCTCTGGCCGCCGACGCTGAGGGAGTTGATGCTGAAAAGAGGATTCTGCAGGGCAGGGGGGGCCCTGTGGGTTGCTCAATTCTGCCGCTGCCACGGCGGCAGCGGCAGACGGTTTCTTTTTTTTTAATCTAGCTGGGCTGATCGCTGATGCAAGATGTTTTTTGCGCGGGGCCCCCTGAAACGCGGGGCCCTGTGCAAAAAACATTCTTGCTCAATGGACGGGCTGGCCCTGGGTGGAGGGGTGGGGAATATTCAGCAGTGGCGGCCAGTGTTGTTAAAGCTGCTGGCTGTCACCGCTTTAAATTAAAATCGGATGTTCAATGTTGGGGTCATATCCAGCATTGAATATTCAGTTGATGGGATAGTTTCATGGAGGCCTATTCCAATCATGCCTTCCATCCCCTATATGTTCTGGCAGAATCGGGCCGTACAAAGTTAAACCCAATTCTGATCTCATGGCCCCCACGGGATCAGAATCAGGTCTAGAACCTGGACGTGTAGGTTGGGACTGGATTCTGCCTGGCTGTATGTTCTGGCCACCACAGATGAACTCCTTTCCCCTCAGCCGAACCCTTGATCTGGCCTCCCATGGCTAGGGTCTGGCTGAGGGGAACTTCCTCTACACCTGCCTTACCTGTCCACACTGGCTGCCGAAGAAACGCCGCATCCAGGGGGACTTATTCCACCTGTGAGATGGAATAGGTCCACCATCTGGTTCCGAGGCCCCAGATGTACAGGGCCAACCTCGGAATCAACCCTGTACATCCGGGGTCAGGGCCCGCCCTCGCTCTGCCGTCCAGTACATCCCCCCCCCCCCAGTCTAGGCCTCCCCATACAAACCCACTGTTCATATGGGGATGCTTTTACCGGGGCTGACAGAGGAGTGAATAGCGAGACAGAATGACCCCCCATAATATATGAAGGAAGATAAAGACCAGTATGGTCCTTCTAGTCTGCCCAGTAAGTTGGCTAGCATAGGCGTATCCACCGTTCCATGCAGGTCACCCCCTCTATTTGTTGAAGTATAAAAGATATTTGTTTATTTTGATTTTATCCTCTTGCTATAAAGGAATCCACTGTGTCTGTCCCTTGCCATTTTGAATTCCTTCATTGTATTAGCCTCCACTATCTCCATCGTGAGGGCATTCCAAGCATCTACCGCCCTTTCAATGATGTTGCTTTTAAGTTTGCCACCTTGCAGCTTCATCGTATGCGCTCTAGCTTTATAACCTCCCCTTCTTTGAAAAAGGTTTGTTTGTTCATTAATATTAACTATTTAAACGTCTGTATCATATCTTCCCTGTCCCTCCTCTCCTCTAGGGTATACATATTTAGATCAAAGTCGCTTCTCATACATCTTCTGGTGCAGGCTCCAAATCATTTTGGTCGCCTTCCTCTGAAGCATTTCAAGTTTTTTTTCATCCTTTGTAAGATATGGCCTCCTGAATACAATACTCCAAGTGAGGCCTCACTAGCAACTTGTATAAAGGCATTAATACTTCCTCCTTTTTGCTGGTTATTCCTCTCTGTATGCAGATTTCTGGTTCTGGCTACTTCCTTGTCAGATTGTTTTGCCACCTTAAGATCCTTAGACACTTTCACTCCATGGTCCTTCTCCTGGCCCATGTGCACCAACCTCTCGCCCCCTATTGCATACAATTCCTTTGGATTTTGGCTGCCCAAATGCATGACTCTGAACATCTTCACATTAAATCTTAACTGCCTAGCATTAAACCATTCTTCCAGATTTTGTACACTTTCCTCATGTTGTCCACTCCCTCAGAGGAGTCCATTCTGTTGCAAATTGTCATGTCATCTTCAAAAAGGCAGACTTTTCCATTCAATCCTTCAGCAAATATCACTCACAAATACATTGAACAGTACCGGTCCCAGGGCCGATGCCTGGGGCATACCATGACTTACCTTCCTTTCTTCTCAGTGAGTTCTGTTTACAACCATATTCTGTTGTCTGTCAGTCAACCAATTTCTGATCCAGTTCACCACCTTGGGACCCATCCCCAGGCTGTTCAGTTTATTGATAAGCCTCCTATGAAGAACAGTATCGAAGGCTTTGCGGAAATCTAGGTAGATCACATCCATCACATGCCCTTGATCTATTTCTCTGGTCACCCAGTCAAAGAACTCAATCAGATTTGTTTGGCAAGACCATCCTTTGGTAAATCCATGTTGCCTCAGATCGCGCAACCTGTTGGTTTCGAGGAAGTCCACTATTCTTTCTCTCAGGAGTGCCTCCATTACTTTTCCTGCCACCGAGGTAAGGCTTAGTGGCCTGTAGTTTGTCACTTCTTCCCTATTACCACTTTTGTGAAGAGGTACCACATCAGTCCTTCTACAATCCTGTGGAACTTCTCCTTTCTCCAAGGATCAATTAAAAACATCCTTTAAAGGCCCTGCAAGAACCTCTATGAGCTCTTTTAGTATCCTGGATAGTGATTTAATTAACCTGTCAGCAGTGATATTCACTTGCTAAACCGGCTTAAGTTAGTCCAGCCTTCAAAGTGGCTAACTTTAGTCTGTTTAGGATAACTGGTTTAGAAACATAGAAACATAGAAATATGACGACAGAAAAAGACCACATGGCCTATCTAGTCTGTCCTTCCATAACAACTACAACAGTCCACTTTTTGCCTTTAGGTTTGCAACTGAATATTGCCGTTAACTGGTTTCCTTGGGTGCCGCTGCCCCACCCCCACCCCGTAATGTCATCTAGCGTCAGGGCTTATAGTGACGCCAACCAGGTATATTCAGTATCACTCAGAGCATTAGTGCTGCTAATACTCCGGCATTTAGAAAGTTTGCAGGTCTTTGAATACATCCCCCCACCCCCCAACATTTTTAGCATTACTGTTGGTAAATCCTTTCAGATAATATTACTTATTAGTGCATGGACATAGAAAACATGCTTTATTTCCAAACTAACTTGACAAATGCTTCACTTCCCACATCCGTAATAACTAATTGGTGTTAGTGTTTAAACTAGGCATTTGTAGCGTAGAAGGCACCAGCATGTCTTTTATACTGTGTCCTCCCTTGTATGTACTTGTTAAATTATGGTTTTTAAAGGAATGTATATTATGCATGCTATACCATTCATCCCTTAAAATCGTAGAAATCTTCCCAGCCAAAGGAGTGAAAGGCAAAGGGGACTACCATGTTATCATTCCATATCTTGGCTGTTTTCTGCAAGAGGTTATCATTGTTGCACATCTTTAGCTCTTTCCACTACAGTCCCTAGGATAACCCGTTTTTCTAAACCTCTGTACCATGTCTATCGATTGTTTCTCAAACTTCTCATCATTTGTACGTAATCTACATAATCTTAGGAACTGACTCACTGGAACATTATCTTGTAAAGTTCTCGTATGAAAATTCTGACAGTGGGAAAAACTTGTTAATATCTATAAATGCTAAATAGGCTAATTACTACCACTTCTCTTCTTAATGAAAAAATCTAAATACGCCATTTCTTTTCAGTTGTGCACCATTTTATACGTCAGGGGCGGCATTTTTTAAGGCATTTATACAGGTAACTGCCCTAGTTAGCTGGGTAGTGCCTTTCGAAAATCCTGGTTATGTCCCTACCGCGCCCAGATGCTATGCTGTTAGCGTCGGGGTGTGTTAGGGGCATTCCAGATTGGAGCAGAGGGGAGGAAAGTGCCTAGTGGGTAGCAGCTGCTTAGCCCTCTGCACCTTAAAGATTGGCGAGGCTTTTCCTCAGCTATCTTTAAGGTGCAGGGGCTAAGGGTGTAGCATCAAAAAATTGCTGCTACCCTGTTAGTTCCTGTGGCTTCCGGGTTGTGTGGCGAGAACTGGATTTTCAATGCCGGCCGCATATGACGGATGGCGGGCAGGCAGGCTACGCACCGACGCAGCACATAGCACCACCCAAATGAAAATGGGGCCCAAGACCTTTAGCTCTACTATTCAACCAGAACTTGTTAAAAACAAAGATAACTTTCTGTTTGATGCAGTACTCACTAGTTCAGCTATGCCTTCGGTTGGTACTCTGAGGTGATCCATTCTCCTAATAATCTCAGTTGCTTCCATATGTGGAGTATTATTGCATAAAGACTGAATATCAATTGTGACAAGTGGCATATCTTCCCTTATTACATCCAAATCATTGAGAATGTTAGTAATACAAGAGTCTCTTAAATATCAGGAAATGAGTGGAATGAAAGGATGAAAGAAAAAGCCAACAAACCTTGATAAGTATTACAGAAGTGATCAAATCGCAAATACAATTGATCTAACTGGAGGCTTCTTGGGTATGTGATGGCACAGCTGGGTTAAACACTAGTGAAAGGTGCAGAAATCACTCTTTTTCCCCTGTAGCTAAGAGCAGTGCAGGCAGAGAAAGGGTTAAACCTTCTACTAATGAAAAAAACCCTGTGCTCAGAAAGCAAGAGAGGGAGCCACACCTCAGCTCCATGACAACCAAGGGAGCTGACGTAAGAGGAAGGGGGGCGGAGTCAAAGCCCATAGGACAGCCCCAAACATTTAGCCACGAGGAAACAGTTAGAGAGAAGTCAGGAAGGACAAGAACAGGAAGGTCAGAAAGAACGTCGGCAGCAAGGAGCTGTAAGAGTTCTGGAAGAGACCCTGAAAAGTGTTCTGAGGGGACCTGTGAGAGGAACCGAGATGAGAGTTTAAGCAGGAGCAAAGTTCCAAGGGAAAGGCTTCACAGATACTCTGATTGCAGGCAAGGTGTGAGTAGCTCTGGTTCAGAGAGAAGCACAGCTGCATATGAGCAAGTGGCTGATTGGGAGCTCTGGAGACAGGAGTCAGAGTCAGACCCTGTTGAGCAGGAGAACAGCCGGGAGCAGAGGAAGCAGTCTGGGGAAAAGAGGTTGCCTGTAAGTTTGCCAGAAAGGGAACGGAAGGCCAGGAAAATGGTGAGCCCTTTTGAATCTATTAAGGCAGTACTCAAAGAGTCTGGTGTTCTAAGTTCCTCCCCCACAGCTCAGACTAAAGAAGAGTCCCGGTTGAAACAGTTAAAGGCTTTATTAGAGCAGTGGAAGCCTGTACAAGAGAAGCCTGTATTTAAAGAAAGCATATCAGACTCAGAGGGAGAGCCCATGCAGTTTGAAGAAGCTGGTGTTGCTAGTGAGGATTCTGATATGGAAACTGATTGTGCATTTTGCCAGAGAGGGTAAAATCTATGAACTGTGATACTAATTGTAAGTGCTGGAAGAAGCCTGACATTGGGCCAGGAGGATTTTACACGGGAAGAAGCAGAGAGCTGCTGGAGTGTAAAAAGCCAGGCCAATTAGGCAAAAGCTGGAAGAAAAGAGCATTACTGCTTTTGGTGTTTTAAAGAGGCATTTTCATTGCTGAAGGAGAAAGCAGTAAATGGTTGTATATCAGGAAGAAGCTGGAAGACAGTGCTGTGAAAGGAACATGCCTGTATGTTTAGAAGCTGAATAATCCTGTTTCAGTTAAAGAGACTTTGCTTTGGAGAAGTATCCTTTATTTCTGTTATTGGGATAGTAGGTGAACACTTGTGCAACAATAACAATAAAACTTATTGTTAACCCTATTCCTTGCTGACTCAGTCTGTGCCACAACTACAAGGGAACAGAGATCGTAGCACTTAAAGGGATACAAATAAATATGTGGTCTGCCCACTCCCACTAGGCAGCCGCCTGCAACTCTTTTCTAAAGAGGGCCTGTAGTAGCTTTCGATATCTCTATAACATTTAAGAATTTGAAATGGATCCCTCTGGGACTCCTGGATCATCACATTCAAACCTGTGGTCTGTGGTCTCTATGATATATCTGTTACGCGACAGGTAACAGATATATCATAGAGACCACAGACTACAGGTTTGAATGTGATGATCCGGGAGTCCCAGAGGGATCCATTTCAAATTCTTAAATGTTATAGAGATATCGAAAGCTACTACAGGCCCTCTTTAGAAAAGAGTTGCATAACTTGGAACTTGCTCATAAATATAAATAAATCCATTTTAGCTTGAAGAACATTATTACTACTACTTATCATCTGTGTAGCGCTACAAGGCATACGCAGCGCTGTACAGATATATGTAAGAGATGCTCCCTGCTCCTAAGAGCTTACAATCTAATCAAGACAGACAACACAATAAGTGGGGACTGGGATATATGAGTTCTAGGGGAATGGTACGGAAACCCATAGGAGGTGAACAGGAGACTAGGGAGGTCAGGATCCAAAAGCAGCCTCGAAGTGAATTTTTAGCCTGGATTTGAACAGGGCCACAGATGGAGCCTGACGCACTGACTCGGGTAATTTGCTCCAGGTATAAGGAGCAGCAAGGTAGAAAAATCGAAGTCTGGGGTTGGCAGTAGAAGATAGAAGGGATCTCCCAGAACAGCGGAGTTTCTGAGGAGGGGTGTGGGGAGAGATAGGAGAGAAAAGGTAGTGAGGAGCAGCCAAATTAAGGCACTTATAGGTCAGTAGTAGAAGAATTTTTCTTACAAGGGTACAAAAATTCATCCTTTTCCAAAACCCTAATCTCATTTAGAGTTAACACCTTGACGGACAAATTTAATTTTTCTAGAATGTATTCAAACAGGGACTCTTGGTACCCCACTTTCCCTCTTCCTCTCCAGGAGGGGCTGGTCTCCCTGAATGCCAAATTCCTCTTTGCTTTCTGGTGTGTCTTTGCTCACCTTCTGAAAAACCTTTCCTCTGTCCATTGCTGGAGAAAAAAAAAGATGTTGAGGGGTCATAGGCATCACTCGAATCATTCCTTATTTCTTTTCTCCCCTACTGTCCACCTCATATACTGTTGTGTGCATGAGACATGCCTTTTGGCTGTTGCTGCTTTTGACACAAGAAGTGTTGGACTCTGAGAAGATAGGAAAATATATTTCCAGAGCCAGGTTCCAACCAGCTGTGGATCACTGGTATAGAACTCTAAATTAAACTGCGGTATCTGGGAGTCTACCCTCAGGGAAGCCTGTACAGTACTTGCGATAATTTGCAAGTGGCCTAGACCTGGGAATTGTGTTGCAAAGATGCGACATCCGTCTAAGTGTGGAATAGTGAATGATAAGGAAAGGAGAGAGGGAGGTTTCAAGGGACCAGGAAGTAGCACCCAAATGTGTGAGACGGTGCCATTCTCTGAAACATGATGGTTGCATCTGACAGAACCATACCGAGCTGGAAATGTGGCTTTGCGACTTATGAATCTGGTGTCCCCACCCCCCTCCACCCAGCCATGCACAGCAACTCACTTTTGTCAGCAGTGATGACACCAGCACCCTTTCCATGCTTGTGCCCTGTGCGGTCGCACCTTAGTACGGTCTTGGCATCTGGCCCTGCTGGTATCGGCGGTATTGCTCCTGTTGTCTAACATTTTTAAGCAGACAGAATTGGGTTTGCTTTCTTCATTTTAATCCTGATTTTTCTTTTCCTGGCTACCTGCAACAAACACATCAAGTCCCTTTCAAGCTGGGCCACTGGCCAGGCGACGTCTCCTCCAATGATTACTAGTATTCTCTACTTTCCTAACAGACTAACTGCAAAGTTCTTTCAATAACCGTTCACGAATTCTTGATGTGATGAGCAGAAACCGGGACAAGGGAGTCGCCCAAAGCAGATCAACCTCCCGCTTGCATGCTCTGCTCTCCAGATTGACCTGGGCTGCAGTCTCAAGAGATGTGCAATTTACAGAGATTACACACCCTTTTAAATCCTTGCTGTCAATCAGCAACATAGTTAAATTACAATATCCTCCTCGACTAGCATGCCAACTGTCTTCAGATTCACCCAACAGGACTTTTTGTCTTGCTTTTTGAGGGATTGCAACTGGGAAATCAGCACTGCAATCCCTGCATGCACTGGGTTAAACCCAGGACTGGATCTCCCTGTCAGGTGAATCTGCAGCCTGTTGCTAACCCTACCCTCAACATGGCTGCCTGCATCAGTTACATCTGCAGTACACCATTTGCAGGAACCCCACCTGCACAAAAGACAAGAGATTATAATTTGTTGTCCCCTGCACCTCCACAATGCCCAGGCCTGCCAAAATGAAGGGGCTGGCCTTACAACACAGAGCAGAATGTGGAGCAATGGAATTTGTGTGGGTACCAAAGACAGAGTGCTTCCAAAATGCCTTGGGACAGCACTGCTTCTAAGTTATTCAGATACAGGAGGGAGATGTTAGGCCAACTCTGGATTTCTGACAACCCTATCATGATGCAGTATGGGATCTGCAACTAGAGTTGCCAACTGGCTCTAGATGCACCCAAAAAGCTTGATCCAGTCCTGGGCTTACCCCATTGCATGCAGGTATGTGTAGTTCTGATTTCTCTATTGCATTCTGTAAGAAAAGCAAGATTACAAATCCCTGTATGCAATAGGGTAAAACCAGGACTGCAGAAGCCTGTCAGGGTTGCCAACTGGCTTCAGATGTACCTATCTGCAACACTGATTTCAAAGGAGAGAATAAGAGACAAGAAGTACCACATAGTTTTAGGATTTAAGCTTAAAAGCAGACCGGCCAAAAAGTTTTCCTCTCGTCAGATCTAAAATAGGCTGTTGCGTGTATAAAGGTCAGGCGAGTTGCCAAGATACCCCAGTTCCAGGAGTGAGATTTTTTTGCCCGTTCGGTTTTTGAAGTTGCAGTGCATTGTGGTATTTGTAGTCCCTGATTTTACCCATTGGAATCAGTGCTGCAGGTCCCATAATGCATCAGAAAGAGATTGTCAGAAATCCAGGACTGGCTTAAAATCTCACTCCTGTAACTGGGCAAATTGGCAACTCTGCATCAAGCACTGTTAAAGCTGCTGCCTTTGGTTAATGTACTGACTGTGTACAGAGTGTCAAGTTACTCGGTTTTGGATGGAAACCTTTTTGGCTGGTCCCGGTTTTGAGCTTACATCCTAAAACGGTGTGATATTTGTCGTCCCCGATTCTACCCAAAGAAATCAGTGCCGCAGGTCCCTTAATGCATCAGAATGGGGTTGTCAGATATCCAAGACATGTCTAAAATCTCCCTCTTGCAACCGGGTAACTTAGAAGCTCTTGGTGCCTGTAGCAGTTTGATGCTGCCGTCTGACAATTTCACAGATATTTCTAAACCATTTCAGGAGGAATGTATCTAGTGTAAGCACAGTACCGTATCCACTCTACAATCGAAGCATTAAACCTACAACTGAAGATAGACTTGGTACACAAAGCTGTATTGATTACCTTCACCCTGAACGGGTGGTAACCAAGCAACAGGGCTCCAGTGGGCCTGCAGATGAGTGGATGGCATATTGCTCTAGTCTTTTACAGGGACTAAACTATTCCTGACATAAAACACACACCAGAGATATAAAAAGATTGAAATAATCCACTCGTCCCAGGATTCTTAAACTGATTAGCATAATAGCTGCTAGCAGAGACCTCTTGATCTGCCCATTTTCCTTTTTTACTGTATCATTCTCGATTCTTCTCAGTCTTTGATTAACTCTGTCTGGCCTTTAACAGAACATTCAGTGGGACTGCAACCAGCATTTTAGTGATTCAACAGCACAGGCCTTCTGTAATAGGTCATGTGGTCTTCTGGATCAGGCTCCATCTGATAAGGACCAGGCTAATCCCATCCTGATCTTAACTAGGGCACTACTGGCTTGTTCCTTAAAAGACAGAGTCAAATAGCAGCTCCTTTTTTGAGTAAAATCTCCTATGGCGGAACCGTTTTCTCGCTATGGCTTGCACCGAGTGGCCTGTAATAGCAGGACACTATAACTTTTAGAAATGTGTACTCAACAGTTACGAGAAATTCCTAGGACCTAATGCAAAATCAGTTTCTACCAAAGTCCATTGTTATCCTGTCCTCCCTCCCTTCCATATTTGTTCATTACGATCATTGTAATACTCAACAATCAAATGATATTAGAACCAGAGATGAGAGTTTGTTTCAAATTATCAACAAGCTGCCAACAGACTGCTCTGGCTGTTTTATTGAAATTGTTTCTCATGACCCACTAGGAAGTCCTCCAGATTTTCTCAGACTCTGATGATGGCCAACAGTTGAAAGGAAAGACTGAACACTTTAGCAGTGCTATATTAACCTTTCAGTGCCAATTGTGATTTCTCCTTGGTGCATCCTCTCCAGGATGTACCCACACTTTGCTGACCCCAGTGGTTGGGAACTTGAGTATAGTGTGTTGGGCCATGTGGTACTACAGCCAAGTCTCAGAACAAGTATAAGAACGTTTTCTTATTTCAGCTATTTGTTATATGATGGATTCTATTTGAAGGCTAGTGTGATAAAGTGAAAGTAGTCTGGGCTTAGCCAGGCTTCCTCAGAGCACAAACGGTCTGCAAACTATTGGAGACAGAATTCTGGCTGGGCCATGTTGATGGTTCATGTAATTAGAGAGGCTGGAAAGAATTCCTTGAGCTATGCTCTGCATACTTTTCCCACTTGTCAAAGGCAATGTTTTAATAAATGAGGGAAATAAATGTCATCAACTTGTGAAGAGAAAATTTAGATAGTACATGAAAATTAGAATCGAGACATCAATATCGTGACGTACACAATTCAAGCAGCATTTTAGAAAAGACTCTGCCAAATGCCATTTCTAAAATAGTGTGGTGTTCACACGCATTTGCCGATGCATGGAACTAGAGGAGCCATTTTTCAAATGTGCACGTGGGAAAAATCAGTGGTAGAAACTTGGCATCTTACATATGAAAGTGCGGGCATGTGTAGCTACCGATGCCACTACGGTTTTTTCCATTTCAATTTGGAGGGGAATTAAGGAGGATAATACCTCCTATAATGGGCTGACCAAAATGAGCACTTTTACAAAACTCATAGCTGCCAGGGAGCAGCTATGAATCCCAATGTGGACAGTCTTGGTCATAGCTATGTATATTCCTATATGAAATGGGGAATGCACAGGGAGAACTTTGACCCACCAAACCCACACCCTAACCGTGCCCCTGGCACGACCCTTGAAATTTCTATGTACGAAAGATATCCATATGTAAATTTAGCTCTTTCTAAAATCACATTTAGCTTTTTCTAAAATATCCCCTTCCACATTGATGCCATTTTCATGTACAAATGCCAGAATCTACCCATGGAAACTGTGAATAAAGCTTCTAAAATAGCCCCATGACCTCATAGCCTAGGTGACTTTTTTTATCTACTGGTGCTCCTGAAATATGCACCACACTTTACATTGTTTATGGTTTATCAAGTTCAATATACCGCCCTTCTGCAAGTAATCAAGGTGGTTTACAATTAAATTCAAAATACAAATTGAAATTGAAATAAGGTAAAACGTGAATAACATATTGAAAGGAACACTATTTCGGATAAGAAAGAAAAGAGCACGCCTAACGACACACACACAGGCAGCCCCCCACTCTGCATGACACAAACACACACCCTGACACTCTCCACGACACATACGCAAGCGCACGTACTTACTGACACTCTGCATGAAACACACACACATGCATGCACCCTCGATACTCCCCATGACACACAGGCACATGCACATGACCCCATGACAATCAAAATTACATGCACAGACACAGCCCAACACTCTGCGTGACACACATGGACATAGTCCCGCTACTACTTATCATTAGTATAGCGTTACAAGGCGTGCACAGCGCTGTACAGTGACATGTAAAAAAAGGTCCCTGCTCATCAGAGCTTACAATCTAATCAAGACAAACAACATCACAAAACTGGGGACTAGAGTTTGGTGAGATACACAAGTGTGAACGAGAGAGTGAGGAGCATCAGGGTCCAAAAGCGGCCTCAAAGAAGTGGGCTTTTAGCCTGGATTTGAATAGGGCCAGAGAAGGAGCCCGACACACTGACTCAGGAAGTTTGTTCCAGGCATACGGAGCAGCAAGATGGAATGAACCAAGTCTAGAGTGGGCAGCGGCAGAGAAGGGCACAGAAGGGATGTGCCAGAGCAGCGGAGTTCCCGAGGAGGGTGCAGACTGAGAGGAAAGGTAGTGAGGAGCTGCAGAATGAATCCAGATGTTTGTTTGTTTATTTATTTATTTGTATTTTAAATTTGTATTTATAAGATTTTACAATGAATAACAAGCATACATTATAACACTTGCCAGAAATAGGGAGCTAATACAAAAAATACAATCATTAGGCAAAAATAACAGCTAGGAAAAACTGACTACAGTCAAACATAAGGCAGGCCCCCCTCCCCCCCCCCCCCATAGCCCACCACCTGCAGAGAGAAACAACAGAAGAAAACAAAATTTAAACCAATACCCAAGGAAAAGATAAGCATGCAACAGACCATCTTCTATCTCAGCAGTGGTAAATCCATCTGCTACAGTAGCACTTTGGGAACTCAAAAGGGTCTTCAGCTGAGCAGGGTCATAAAAATATAGGAACAACATTGCATTTACATGGAAACTTGAGGAAGAATTGACCTCCCAAATGCAGAGACCTCGGGCCAGAGAAGGAGGAACTCACACCTCCGACATTGAGTAACACAGCATAAATCAGGAAAAGCCCGAACACGTAAATCTTTAAAACGTTCAGACTTTTTGCGGAAAAACATTTTTAAGAACCACTCCCAGTCACTTAATAAAGTAAAAGTGACCAAAATAGTTGATGGTATATACATCTCAGACACAGACTCATCCAAAATTTCAGAAACATCGAGAGAATCTGCTGGTTGTACTGCAGGAATGGTCCCAGACCCAGAAGATCGACGACCAGTAGGCAAATGATACAATCTAGTGACACAACCGGGACACCAAATACTTCCACCACTTCTTTAGCATTTATATGAGAAGATTTCGGAAAATGTATAAGTATCAAATTGGAATATCTTGCAAAGTTCTCCAAATGTTCTATCCATTTATTTTATTTATTTAACACTCATTTATATACCGCATCTTCCAGAGATCAGTTGCGGTGTACAATCAACAACAAATTAACAAAGCGAGGTTTGTTTTACATAGAACATCTTAAATTTTACATAGAACATCTTAAATTAAACAAAGCTAAGTCTAGTAAACTAAACAGTATATTTAAACTGGAACAGTGTGAATAACAATTAACTAACAATGTAGTGTCTATAAAGCGCAAGGCAGTACATAACAGATACAACTATATACATGTGGAGGTATTAGGGCATGAGAGATATCCATGCCTTTACACCAGTGAGATCATTGCATACCAGTCCCGAAAACTCTTCCATACCACCCATCGATTCCTGAAATTGTGACACCGAGGTCTGTAGAGCTCAAATGTCCCCCTCATGTTGGTGCAGCTGAGCAGAGTTCGAAGAAACCTGTGGAGCCAGAGCCTGGATCTGGGGAATAAGCATAACCCCCAGTTTATTATTTATTTAAAATGATTTATATACCGCTTTATCCTGAAATCAAAGCGGTTTACACATCAAACAAATCAAAATGTGCATGGGTGCGGGCATGCGGTGAGAATCGACAGTGTACGTGTGAGTGGAGTAAAGATGATTGCGGGGTGAGCTATATACAATGAGATCTATGTACAGGAACTATATACATATTGCAGGGAGGGGGAGGGGGAGGCTGCGGGGATAGGAGGCGAGGTGGGTGAAGAGAGGGCCGTCGGTCAGGTCAGGTGATGTCCTTATAGTGTTCTGTGAAGAGGGTCGTTTTGAGCATCTTCCTGAAGTCCTTGAGGTCTGTAGTTGATCTCAGGTTGTTGGGGAGTGAGTTCCAGAGTGCCGGTGTGGCCAGGGATAATGCTCTTCTTGAGGTATCCTGTCTTGTTTTAGTGAATGCTTTGGGTGTGTTGATGTTGTCTGAGGTGTCTCTCCTCCTGGGTCTGCTACATATGTCAGGTTTGATGAGGGGTTTCAGACTGTCTGCTGAGAGGTTCTGTTTGATTTGGAAAGTGTTTAGTAGCACCTTATAATGGATACGGGACATGATTGGGAGCCAGTGGAGGTGGTTGAGGATGGAGGTGATGTGATCATGCCTTGAAGCACCAGTTATTATTCGGGCAGCAGTGTTCTGTGCCATCTGTAATGGCTGGGTTGCTTGTTTTGAGAGTCCGAGGTAAATGGGGTTGCAGTAGTCTAAGATGGAGGTGATGAGAGCTTGACAGACGGTGCGGAAGTGATCCTGTGAGAGGATTGGCTTGAGGCATCTTATGGTTCTCATTTTGGAGGTATGCGTTCCTGGTGGTTTTGGCGATGTGAGATTGAAGGTTCAATTCTTTGTCGAGAGTCACACCGAGATATTTAATTTTGGGGTTTATTGGTATTGTGATGTTGTTCAGCTTGATGACAGGAGGAGGGGTGAAGACCGAGTTGCTGGTGATGAGTAGAGCTTCTGTCTTGGTGTAATTTAAGGTTGAATTGTTTTACAGAAGCCAGCTTGTCAACTGTTGCAGACAGTTGGCTATGCTGGAGTAGTCTGGGCTGTCAAGGCTGATAGGGGTGTTTATCATAATGTCGTCTGTGTAGATGGTGTATTGGATTCCGTTGTTTTTGATGATGGAGCAGATCGGTTGTATGTAGAGGTTGAATAACAAGGCTGAGAGGGCGGAGCATTGTGGAACACCCTGGGTGGCTCTCAGAGGTCGGGAGGTGGTTGAGCCACATTTGACCTGGAGGTGTCTGTCTGTGAGGTAAGATGTGAACCATTTCAAAGTGGTGCCTTGTAGACCAATTCCCTAAAGTCTTGCCTGCAGAGTACTGTGGTTGATGGTGTCAAACGCTGAGGAGATGTCTATAAAGATCACAATGACGCCCTTCTTGATATTTTCGATAACCCTGGATCAGGTTGTCGAAGAGGTAAATCAGTAGGGTTTCTACGTCATGGTTTGGGCGGAAGCCATGTTGATTGGGGTCCAGAGGGGCATGGCTGTTGATGTGGTCTTGGAGTTGTTGTTGAACCACCTTTTCGATGATCTTTGACAGGAGGGGAAGGCTTGAGATGGGTCTGTAGGCAGCTCCATTGGTTTTACTTAGTGTGGATGTTTTAGGGATTGGGCGTATTGTTGCTAGCTTTAGAGTGCTAGGCATGATACCTCGGGTTAGGGAGTGGTGTACCATGTTGTGGATGAATAGGATGAACTCTTCTTTTGATGCTTTTATCCAGACCACAGGGCACGGGTCTGTAGGGGCAGCGCTGGTGTTGAGCGTTGCAATGATGTGTGATATCTGATCAGTCGAAGGGATGCTGAACTTTTCCCAGATATGGTTGGTTAGTATAGGTTTGTATGTGATGTCCGTGGTCATCTGGGGGGAGGCGGTGAACTTGGCCGTAGGTAGTCTGCGAATTTCTGTGGATCTATTTGATCAGCCTTCTCGGGATTAGGCTCATTGGTGAGGGATTTTACAATATCAAATAGTTCTCAGGGTTTGTTGGCATATTTGAGAATTAGGTTGGTGTGGTATTCCCTTTTCTTTTGATTGATGAGGTTGTTGTATTCTTTTTGCTTTGACTGGTATAAGCCCTGTGTTGTAGGGCAGGGGTGGGCTATTCCGGTCCTGGAGGGCCGCAGACCAGTCAGATTTACATGATGTCCCTAATGAATATTCATGAGATCTATTTGCATCCACTGCCCTCCATTTTATGGAAATAGGTCCATGAATATTCATTAGGGACATTATGTAAGCCTGACTGGTCTGCGGCCCTCCAGGACCGGAATTGCCCACCCCTGTTATAGGGGATTTGGTGCATCTCCAGCGATGTTCTATCTGTCTTAGGACTCTTTTTGCTTATCAGATTTCCTTTGAGTACCAGGGGGTTGTTGTTGTTAAGTGCCGTCGAGTCGAAGTCGACTCATGACGACCCTCTGGATAGCTATCCTAAATTGTGTTCGGTCTTCAGTCAGGCGGCTCATTGTTGACAGACTGGTACCCGTAGCTGCTGTTATTGTATCGAGCCATCTCATTGCTGGCCTTCCTCTTTTGCGTTGACCTTCTATCTTGCCAAGCATGATGTCTTTCTCTAATGATCTCTCTCTTCGCATGATGTGTCCAAAGTATGAAAGTCGAAGTCTTGTCATCTGAGCTTCTAAAGAAAGCTTAGGTTTGATCTCCTCTAGTACCGACTGGTTTGTTCTTCGGGCAGTCCATGGTATACACAGTATTCGCCGCCAGCACCATAATTCAAAGGCATCAATTTTCTTCCTGTCTGTCTTTTTCACTGTCCAGCTTTCACATCCATATGATGTTATTGAAAATACCATGGCTTGAACAAGTCGAATATTTGTATGAAGAGAGACATCTCTGCTCTTAAGAATCTTATCTAGGTCTTTCATAGCCATTCTGCCAAGAGCAATGCGTCATTTGATTTCTTGACTGCTTGTTGCTTCTTTATTGATAGTTGATCCAAGTAGGTTAAAGTTGTTCACAATTTCAATTTCTTCTCCTTCAACAATGAACCTGTTGATTATGCCAGTTGTCATAATCTTTGTCTTCTTTACATTAAGGTGCAGGCCCATTTTGAGACTATGTTCTTTGATTGTGAGAGGCAAATGTTTCAGATCATCTTCACTTTCAGCCAGTAATGTGGTATCATCAGCATAGCGAAGGTTGTTGATGAGTCTTCCACCAATCTTCACACCTCTGTTGTCTTCATACAATCCTGCTTCTCTGATGATTTGTTCTGCATATAAATTAAACAGGTAGGGGGAAAGTATGCAGCCTTGTCTTACACCTTTGCTTATTTTAAACCATTCTGTTTCTCCTTGTTCCGTTCAAACTGTTGCTTCTTGATCAATGTACAGATTGCGCAAGTGAACGATCAGGTGTTCTGGTATACCCATGCTTCTTAATGTGGCCCAGAGTTTCTCATGGTTTACACAGTCAAAAGCCTTGCTATAGTCGATAAAGCACAAATAGATATCCTTTTGGTATTCTTTAGTCTTTTCAAGGATCCATCTCACATCCGCAATGATGTCTCTCGTTCCTCGCCCTTTCCTGAACCCTGCTTGCACTTCAGGTAGTTCTTGTTCCAGGTATGGTTGTAGTCTCTTTTGAATAATCTTCAGTAGAATCTTGCTGGCATGTGGGATCAGAGCGATTGTTCAATAATTTCCACAGTCAGTTGGATCACCTTTCTTTAGTATTGGTATAAACACAGATATTTTCCAGTCAGTTGGCCATGATGTTGTCTTCCATATTTCTTAGCAGAGCCTTGTAAGTATGGTAACAGCTGCATCAGATTGCTACAATACTTCTATAGGAATGCTATCAATGCCTGGTGATTTGTTCTTTGATAAGGCTTTCAATGCTGCTTCAACTTCTTCTTTCATCACCAATGGTTCCCGATCATAAGGTACAGGTTGAAACGGCTGTTGGTCCACTTGATCTTTATCATATAAAAACTCTGTATATTCCTTCCACCTTTTCTTGATCTTCTCAGCATCATTCAACATAGAACCTTGGGCATCTTGTAACATTCCAATTCGATGCTGGAACTTTTTCTTTAACTCTCGTAGCTTCGGGAAAGCTGATCTTGTTCTTCCTCTAATAGTTTCTGCTTCTATTTCCGTGCAAGTGTCATTGTAGTACTTTTCCTTGTCCTGTCTTGCTTCACGTTGGAAATCTCCGAGTTCTGCAATTGTCTTTCTTTCTCCTCTGGCTTTAGCTTCTCTGCATTTCTGGGCAATTTTCAGAGTTTCTTCCGTCATCCATTTTGGCCGTTTTTGCTTTTTCACCTTTTGTAGAGACTTCTCACTTTCTTCCAACACAACCTTCTTAATGTCATTCCATAACTCTTCCGGAGCTCTGTCATTTATATCTAAAGCAGCAAATCGATTTTGCAGGCAGTCTTTAAATTCCAGTGATATATTCTCAAGGTCATATTTTGCTGCATTCATGAGTGGTTTGCTCTTTTTCAACTTTAGCTTGAGTTTGCATACTAGTAGTTGATGATCTGTACCATAGTCAGCTCCAGGTTTTGTCTTTGTTGATGTTATAGAGCTTTTCCATCGTTGACTTCCACAGATGTAGTCAATTTGATTGTTATACAATTCATTGGGTGAAGTCCATGTGTACAGTCGCCGCTTGTGTTGCTGGAAGAAGGTGTTTGAGATGAATAGATCATTGGTCTTGTAGAATTCTATCAGTCTTTCTCCAGCTTCATTTCCGTTGCCAAGTCCATATTTTCCAACTACTTTGCCTTCTTCTTTGTTGCCAACTTTTGCATTCCAGTCACCCATGACTATCAGGATATCCTGTTTGCATGTTCTGTCAATTTCAGCTTGTACTTGTTCATAGAACTCTTCAATTTCATTCTCTTCTGCAGCTGTTGTTGGGGCATATACTTGAATTATAGTTGTGTTGATAGGCAATCCTCGTAGACTAATAGAAATTAGGCGTTCGCTGACTGCATTGTATTTCATTACAGTTCTTGCAAGTTTCTTCTTTATTATAAATGCAACACCATTTCTTCTTTGTCTTTCATTTACAGCATAGTAGACCATGTGATCATCTGATGCAAAGTGCCCGATGCCAGTCCATTTCAGTTTGCTGACACCCAACAGATCAAGTTGTACACGTTCCATTTCATTCTTGACCACCTCCAACTTCCCTTGGTTCATGCTTCGTACGTTCCATGTTCCAATGTGTAAGACATCTTTACAACTTCTGACTCTCATTTCATGCGCAGCTACATCAGCAGTCAGACTTCCCGAGGGCTTTGATCCAACCACATCATAAATGCTGGCTTTACTCTGAAAAGTCTTCAGCTCTTCCCCAGTAGCTAGTTGAGTGCCTTCCGACCTGGGGGTCTCATCTTCCAGCACCATAGCACAATTTGTGTTGTTGTAACTATCCATTGGGTTTTCATGGCAAGATACAGAAGTAGATTGCCGGGCCTTTCTTCCGCGCAGTTTAAGTTTGGTGTTGTTGCCGTTGTCAGAAAAATGTGATCCTCCGCCGTCAACACTATCCCATTCTGCTGCTGCCCAGATGGGTGGTTTGTCTTGGTCTGGCACCTCAGCTGAGACCTGTCCATCTTGGGAGACCCTGCCAGTAGTTAAACTACCGATAGTTTAGCTCTCAGCATCTCTGATGCACACAAGCCCTCACAGCACGACAAGCTGCAAACCAAGTGAGGGGGTAGACCTGGTTTTAGTGTCGTGTTTTTTGTGAGTAGTGAAGTCAGTGGTTCTGGCAGCAGATGTGATGGTACTGTTCCAATTTTCGATTTGTTTGTTTATGTTCTCGGTATTTGTGAGAAGGTGGGGTTTAGTGTCTTGAAGAAAAGTATCCTTGTTGAAGCCTCCATGTGGCTGGCTTGTCTTGGTGACCATTGTCGTCTGTCAACTGTAAATTGATTTTTATTATGTGGTGGTCTGACCAGGCGCTGGTGTGATCGATGGTCTTGTGGTGATGTCTTTTTCAATGAGGTTGTTGGGGGCAAAGATGAGGTTGGGGGATGATCCGTGCTTGTGTGTGGGGGCGGTAATGATTTGGGTGTATTGAAGGGAGTCCATAGCTGTCAGAAAGGCTTCTGCATCCTTGGATGTAGCGGATTTGAGGTTAAAGTCCCCAAGCACCAGTAGGGGTTTGTGGAGGTTGTTGACTGCACAAACCGATTCCAGTATAGATGAGCGTTTGGAGCTCTGTAGGTGAAGCATAGGGCTTGATGCCTATTCTCGATGACGATTCTATTGCTTTCAATAAAACAGAAAAATATCGTTCACCATTCACTGTGTATAGAATCAAAACTAACAAACGAGGTCTCAGTTTAAAATAACACTGCTGCTTCAAGGTTTACACCCAATGGCAACATTTGTGTTGTATCACATCAATGACCTCA
Organism: Ichthyophis bannanicus; assembly: GCA_033557465.1. Lineage (NCBI taxonomy): Eukaryota > Metazoa > Chordata > Amphibia > Gymnophiona > Ichthyophiidae > Ichthyophis > Ichthyophis bannanicus. Next base: position 48,646,585 of record CM066035.1, read on the forward strand.
TGTGAGTTTTATAAAAAAATTTCCTTATAAAATTATTTTTTCAGAAGACACAATACAGTCCTGATGATCAAAATATATTGTGCTCAACTTCAGAAAAGGACTGGATGAGATCTTCCCACACACATTTGATCCCAACGTGTAGTCCCGGTACCAGCAGACGTTTCAGATTTATTTCGTCAGGGGACCAGTACATAACTAGATAAAACCAACAAAAACAACCCAATAAATCCCTCATCCACACCAAACTACACAGTTTATACAAAAATGTGTTTTAAAATATCCCTAAACCCCAGACCAGATAGCTTATTTTACCTCTGATGCTGCCTGCGTTTACTCACTATACACCACCGGCTGTCACAAATCTCCCGCCAGTGGAAAAAACGCCGCGCATGCATAGATGTTTTACCCCCTTCATTTTTAAACCTCCAGCAACCAATCACATGTTGAAAAACGTTTCCACTAACTAAACACACGCCAGCCAATCTGTCCATTCAACCCTCCCGGAGCCAAAGTATTCAAAGAAAAAATCAGCCGTTGCTCACGTTTAATGAGTGTTTGATCCAAAGTTTTCCCCTGGCTACCAACATATATTTGCTCTAAACACAAACACCGTAATTGTTCAAATGTATGTGCCTGCTCCATACAATGTTGAACCATGGGAGCTTCTACACTTTTACAATGTAAACGACTCCTATGCTCTCTCATGCGTACACGGAATGTACGAATCGTCTTTCCTATATAGCACAGACCACATGGACACACCACCGCATAAACCACATTCTTAGATTCACATGTAGTCCGATATCGAATAGGTAACGACATACCTTTATAAACAAAAGTATCCAAGCATAGCGTAATAGCACAGATATCACACATGCCACAGGGCGAATGGCCGCCCGGGCCACTACCACTTACCCCTTGTTCTCCTAATGAGACTACTGCTGGACTAAGTAAGTCTTTTATATTTTGAGCTCTCTGCCAAACACATCAAATCTGTTTGTTCTCTAATCCTGGTACGGTTGCTAGAACATTACCATGTTTTCGCAAGATTTTCTGCAACTCTCCACTCAGGGGAGAATACCTAGTGATCAAATTCACAGCAGTGTCACTCTTATCATTCCGCCTATCTACAGTATCAACCCTTAACAATGCTGATCGATGATTAAATAACGCTCGAGTATAGGCTCGGCAAACCACCTTTTTGGATAACCCCGCTGTATAAAATTAGTTTGCAAAGTTTTTGCTTTCCGTTTATAGTCATCCCTATCAGAACAGTTCCGCCTGAAACGTAAGAACTGAGAAAAGGGAAGCCCTGTCTTTATGGACAGATTGGCTGGCGTGTGTTTAATTATATGTATAGTGGAAACGTTTTTCAACATGTGATTGGTTGCTGGAGGTTTAAAAATGAAGGGGGTAAAACATCTACGCATGCGCGGCGTTTTTTCCACTGGCGGGAGATTTGTGACAGCCGATGGTGTATAGTGAGTAAACGCGGGCAGCATCAGAGGTAAAATAAGCTATATGGTCTGGGGTTTAGGGATATTTTAAAACAAATTTTTGTATACACTGTGTAGTTTGATGTGGATGAGGGATTTATTGGGTTGTTTTTGTTGGTTTTATCTAGTTATATACTGGTCCCCTGACGAAATAAATCTGAAACGTCTGATGGTACCAGGACTGCACGTTGGGATCAAATGTGTGTGGGAAGATCTCATCCAGTCCTTTTCTAAAGTTGAGTACAACATATTTTGATTATCAGGACTGTATTGAGATCAAATGTGTGTGGGAAGATTTCATCCAGTCCTTTTCTGAAGTTGAGCACAATATATTTTGATCATCAGGACTGTATTGTGTCTTCTGAAAAAATAATTTTATAAGGAAAATTTTTTTATAAAACTCACATGAGGTCATTGATGTGATACAACACAAATGTTGTCATTGGGTGTAAACCTTGAAGCAGCAGTGTTATTTTAAACTGAGACCTCGTTTGTTAGTTTTGATTCTATACACAGTGAATGGTGAACGATATTTTTCTGTTTTATTGAGTACATTTTATCGTTCAGTGACCAAATAAATTTTGTGTGATTCTATTGCATTGACATGTATCTGTGGTGGCTCAGCATTTGAGCTTTAGGTTGTTCCTTGCAATGATCAGTACTCCTCCTCCTTTCCTGTGTTGTCAAGTGCAGTTGAAGGCAGTGTGAGTAGGGGGCACTAGCTGGTTGAGAAGTACAATGTCGGTGGAGGTGAGCCATGTTTTGGTGATGCATAGAATATCCTGTTGCTGGGCTTCTATGTGGTCTCTAGGGTATTGATTTTGTTTCTTATCGATCTGGCATTGATGAGTTCAATGGAGATTGGCGGAGGTTCCTTGGGTGCTCTTGGTGCTTTGTGTGAGTGGGTGTTATGTTTGGCTTTTGTGCATCCACACTCTTTGTGGTTCTTGTGTGGGTGTTGTGTGGTGTTGTGGAAGGTGGGGTACAGATTGTGTGGCAGTGGAGGGGACCAAAGGGTGTTGGTGGGTATGTAGTGTGTGGTTGTGTAGTGAGGGAGGAGTTGTGTGAGTAGGAGGATTATTGGGAGGTAGGGGGCAATCGCCATGATGGAGTTACCTCTTGGAGTCTTTTGGTTACTGTCCTTCGGCTGCTGGGGTTTTCTTGCCTCCAAGGATCGGCTCATGAGGGCTCGCTTGTCTAGAAGGTTGGAGTTTTGTGTTAGATGGTCTCGGCGTGCTTGTCTCAGTGCCCCACCGAAGGGCCATGCCAAAGGGCCCTCTGGTGCAGGCCTGCCCAGTGCGGGTGTGCCTGACCGTGGTGTCCCTTATGCAGCTCCTCTGGTTTCTCCCACGGCCCTGATTGGGCAGGAGCTTCTGGACAGGAGAAGGTGGTGCTCCCACTCGGGCACTCAACCCGGATCAGGGAGCTTGGCTGTTCAGGCTGCTCAGGCCACTCTGGCCCACCGCAGAGCACCTATCTCGACGGTGGCGTCCCTTATGTGGCTCCTCTGGCTCCTCCCACAGCCCCGATTGGGCCAGAGCTTCCGGGTGGAAGGAGGTAGTGCTCCCGCTTGGCCACTCAACCTGGATCGGGGAGCATGGCTGTTCAGGCCGCTCAGGTGGTCTGCGGTGGGCCGATTTGACAGCAGCGTTCCTTATGAAACTCCTCTGACTCCTCCCACATCCCCGATTGGGCTGGAGCTTCCAGGCAGGAGGAGGTGGTGCTCCTGCTCAGGCACTCAACCCGGATTGGGGAGCTTGGCTGTTCAGGCTGCTCAGGCCATTCAGGTGGTCTGCGGCGGGCTGATCTCGACAGCGGCGTGCTTTATGCGGCTCCTCTGGCTCCTCCCACAGCCCCAATTGGGCCGGAGCTTGATTGTAACGTGAACACTGCCGACCTACTCAGGGAGAAGATTGAAAGTCCTCCCTTTCAGGTAACCACTTCTGGATTCCACATAGTGTCGCACCGCCGCCCTAGTGGCCAAGGGTGGTTAAGGCAGGTCGGGTGGACATGAGTTATTTTTCTATTTTTGAGTTTGGTCCTTGTATGCGGGGTCTGGGTACCTGTTCCCAGGACCTACCGTGTACCAAAACTTCAAGTGAACACAAAGTCCGAGTGTAGGGAAAGAAAGGCTTTTTATTTCCCCTAATGTACAATGGTTCAAATAGTGGAGTCTACATCAACATAAAGAAAACCTTGCTTCAGGTAGAAAAGAAAACATATTCAGATATTGCTTTGTCTACTGTTACTTCACAGGACCTTATACAAATAAAACACACAGGCTTTGCTACTGAGCCCTGCTTTACACATCAGGCAGAGACTCTAGGCTTCCTGCCTGACAGTAGCTGCAATCCATGGCTATCTCAGGAGGGTCCTCATTGAATTCCACCTGCATAGGCTGTGGGTCTGATAACTGTGACTCTGTATCAGTATATTCTTGTGGAATACGTTGAGGCTTCTCATATACCGCTTGCACTAGCCTCCAGTGTTCTGGGCCTAGGTCTGGGCTTTGGTCATGTGAATGCTTGCTATGAAAGTATCTTCCTTTGTCTTGGTGCCTTGTATTAAACAGTCTTTCTTTTGATAAAAGCTTGTGTCTTGTCTTACAGACAGCTTGGTAAGGAGTGCACACCTCTGTTCCTTGTGCTCCCTGTGTCAACAAGTTATAATGCTTATTAGAATAAAAATGTGGTTTACCTTGTTCTCTGGGCCTATCCCAGTTAGCTGAGTCTTGAGGCCTAGTCCTGCTGCAATTCAGCCTTACTCGAGTAGTAGGCTTCTCACTGTTCAGCTGGCCTTCGGGTGGAGTTACCACTCTTTCACACCCACACCTTTTGCTCCTTGAATGAAGAATGTTACCTCTTATGGCAATGACTTCATCATCTCTCTGGTAACTTCCACAGTGTCCTGCATCTGCTGGTACCGGTTCCTCATATAAAACTCTGACCTTTGTCTCTCTCCTGGTACCTTTCTTTCCAGTGTCTCTTTGCCAAGAACTCCTGGTATTCTGCTGCACCGGACTCACTGTGTCTTCTTGCCAGGAACTCCTTCCTCTCTGGTCTCTTTGCCAAGACTCCTTTTCTTCCTCTGCTTCTGCCTCTGCCTCTCTTGCTTGTCCTACTTCCTCCTTTTCAACTTCCCAGCCTTTCCTAAGAGGAACTCCCCCTTTCCTGGATTGGCCGTTGGCCGGCATTACATCACCAGCTCTGGGGTGCGGTTCTCTAGGCCTTGGAAGGTCTCTCTTGCTCCCCCTATCTGGCTCCTCGTAATGTCGCATCTGGTGTTGGAATCTTTTTTCTGGATTTAAAACCTTTTTTTCTGTTTGCATAGGCTCTGCAGTACCACAATAGCCATTGCAGCAGATGAACTCTTGCCAGACTCCTCTGCCCAGCCTTCAGCCCCACTTTGCAGTGCTGAAATGCTGGTCTGCTGACCCAGAATGAAGGAAACCCTCCCTTATTGCTGCATCAGGGTCACCCTTCAAGGAAGAGCCGGCTCACCACCACTGGTCACAGCTGATTCTGCCCGACCCTTGGTGGAGCTCAAATCCAGCACAGCAATCTTGAAGGCTGGTCACTGCCTCGGCGACAAGTTATTGGGCCGTAAGCTGCTTGACAGGCTACCTGCCCTTGACGAGCAGTCAGTGGGGCTCTGGGGCACCCGTAAACTGACAGGCTGCTGGGGAGAGCGAACAAGGAAAGCATTCAGAGTGGTTTGCACAGGTAACAAAGAGGAACCCTACGGAGTAATGGAGGACTTCTTGCTGCCCTTGGCTTTCCTCTTACCCATTCCCACAAAGAAAACGCTACTTCGCCAAACACATGACTGTCGCCATCTTGGATTCTCCCTCCCAAGTCCCGTGCACTGTGCAGTTCAAGTAGGAGAAGTTTGAACTGGATACAAAATGGATAGGGAGCCAGTGAAGTGACTTGAGAAGAGGGGTTACATGAGCATAGCGATGCTGGCAGAAGATAAGCAGTGCAGCTGAGTTTGAACAGATTGAAGGGGAGAAAGATGATTCAGAGGGAGACCAGCAAGGAACAGGTTACTGGATAAGGGTCTTAGTAGTGTGTTCAGAAAGGAAGGGACAAATTATGCTGATGTTATATAGAAAGAAGTCCTAGGTTTTAGCTATCTGTTGGGTGTATGCAGAGAAAGAGAGAGTAGAGTCAAAGATGCCCCCAAGATTGTAAACTGAGGAAACAGGGATGCACGGACCCCTCAATAGTCCCCATAACACACATACATGTGCATGCACCCACCGACCCTACCCATGAAACATACACATGTATGTACCCATGACATTCCCAACGACATACAAGCGTAGACGCACACACACACATCCCTCAACACTCTGCATGGCTTTAAAAGAGATTTGGACAAGTTGCTGGAGGAAAAGCTCATAAATCATTATTAAAGTAGACTGGAGAAATCCACTACCTACCCCTGGGATAAGCAGCATGGAATCTGTCTACCTTTTGGGAACCTGGCAGGTACTTGTGACCTGGATCGGCCACTGTTGAAAACAGGATACAGGGCTTGATGGACTTTTGGTCTTTCCCAGTATGGCATGCTTTCTTATTTTATTATGACACAAGCAGACACACATTCATGTGAATGCACCCCCTGACACTCCCCCCCCCCCATGCCTGATTCTGTAAATGGGGAAATGCGCCTTTGTATCACACTGCGAATATAACGTCTTGACCCATTTTTGTATTCCTCTCGTCTCCAGTTTCTTCTTCCCGTCCTTTCTTTCATTTTTATTCTCTCCCCTTTCCTCTTTTCTCCTTCTCGATTCTTCTGTGCCCTTACCCCCCATCTCCTCTCCTCTTTTCCCTCACCTCCTCTCTCCTCTCCTTTCCTTTTGTACTTGAATTTAGTCTGATTTCTAAAGTTTATTTTTTCTTCATGGGCAGAAAAATGGGAGAAGCCCCTGTATAAAGCACACATTCAGTGTTATATGCACCACATAGACAGCAGGAGGCGCTGACGTTTCCCCTTCATCCACGGAGTCTATATTACAAGGCAGTTCAAATTCCTCTAAAGGCATGTATCCAAGCATGATTGCAAGGAGCCTATTTTGAAAACGCTCTTAAAAAAAACACCAATTAGTATTAAAAAAGCACATGCAGTGATGACTCTTTCTTCTCTTTCAGTTTTGCTATTAAATGCATTGCAGCAGGATTATGGAAGAAACAATTTTACTATAATCATAACCCAATTTACTATGTGGGGTGCATGGAAGAGATTAAAGTACTTACTCAGTATCACAAGCCTCTGTACTCATTTTATTTAGCAGTGCTTATAAGCCATTTTTCACTTGGTCAAAGCAGTGTACATTCAGGTATGGTATATGTACTCCTCCCCACTCATAATGTGGCTTGTCTGTCCACTTTTGTTTCTTGTGGAAGATTTATACCTCCCCTTTGGCAATGATCATAACACACATATCCAAGCTGCCAGCAAAATTGGGCAGTAAGGCATTAACCCTCCTCCCATGTCATCCCCAGTCATCCCTACTATAGTGTACAGGTTCTCAGTCTCAGTCAAAAGGCCAAGACAGGATTGTACTCAAACTCTGCCCACCACACCACATTTAGAGCTTTCTTCTTGCATACGCGTGTTATGCCATTTCACTATGGATCATTGATTTCCCTGTCTACCTGGTCGGCTGGTCTCCTCTGGTAGTCCCCCATCCAGGAATGAGCCAGGGGTGATGCTGCTTGGTCAAGTGTTCATAAAGAGTATCATAGAAACACTCATTGAAATCTTCCCCACTGTTGAGTGGGACTATACCCTTCAAGGTGAAAGGGCGGTGGGACATGTACTGGTTACTTTACATCAGTTCTCAGCCTTGTCCTTAAGGTACAACTAACCAGTCTAGTTTTCTGGATATGTATAATATGCATGACATAGATATACATACCTTGGGTCTCTAATATGGGGTAATATACTTTAGGCATATTTGTAATCTGAGCACCTGATCTGAAAAGAATGTCCTTCAGTTTAAGAAGACATTGAAGACCTTTTCTGGGGTTTTATTGCTATTAATGACTGAATATGGTGTTAGTCCCATGGTCTAGAGAGCGATCAGACATCATGTGTTGGGCTGTAAGGGCTTTTGTGTTAGATGCTTGACTGCATTGTTTTATGGTAATTTGTCTTGATGCTAAGGCCTTAGATAGAATATTAAATTCAACAAATCAAATCAAAGTAAATAAGAAAACTGCATACGGTTCTGCTGTTTGTTGGTTACTAAATTCAGAACAGGATGATCCAATCCTGGATTTAGCTGCACAACCTGCATGAAACTGTCATCTCAATTTTATGAAGAAAAGCAACATGATTAAGAGTCCATACATGCAGTGGGGAACTATCATCCCACCCTGAAACAAAATGGAGCTCATTAGTAAATCTGGTCATTGAACGTGTAGCCTTTGAATGTTTTGGAGTCACGGTCACTCACTGCCTGTGATGGAATGTCTTACACAACCTTAAAAAATAATTGATGTCTATGGATCGTTCACCATCCGCCGCTTATTATAAGAATCGTCCAAAGTGATTTTCACCAGAAATGTTTCTCACTGCTGTTCGTTTCCAATGAATGGCGCTGCCAGTGGGTCATACATTGCATCCTTGACCATTCAAGCTTCTCCATGGCAACTGCAGTTCTTCAGCCTTCCAGCTGATCCGTCACAAAGGGTCAATTAATTTACCAGTCTATACTTAAAGCCAAGTTTCCATCGTAACAAGGTGATTATCACAGTGACAATGGCTGAATCGGGAAGTGGGCTGAACTAATTGTGGATGAGAATCTGCAACCCATGTGAGTGGTTGATTTCTTTAAAAATAGTACTGCTAAAAATGACCATGTTTTCCATCAGAATTAGACTGGATGGAACCATCCATCTTTTGTTTTCATTATTATGGGTGTTTCAAATCCCACTGATGCTCTTTTTGCCCCGGGGCAAGTCATTTAACCCTCCATTGCCTCAGATACAAAATTAAAATTGTAAGCTCTCCAGACACAGGGAAATATTTACTGAACCTGAATGCAACTCGTCCTGAATTATTACTGGAAAAGGCATAAGCTAAAGATAAATACATAAATGATATTGCGTATTGTATTTCCAGCAGAGGTCCTGTGATATTAAGGAAGCTGCAGCCTGGCTTTCCCTAGTGTGTGCCAGCAGAGACAGGACTGGGGGACGGCATAGGGTGAAATAGGATTACAGTTCTGCAGCTGACTGCACTTTGCAATCTCTATGGCTAGAACCTGTATGCATCTCTGACAGTGATCTCTCTGGGTCACTTGGAAGTAACCAGCAAATGTAAATAGGAAAGTCCTGGCCCCATGTAAGAGGTGGTGACACTCAACTTTAGCTGGCAAATCACAATGAATCAGTAGCAGATATACGAGTTCAGAATCAGTAGTAAGAGATAAAAATGGTGAATCTGTAGCAAGAACAGAATTCAGACCTATAACTCAATGTTTTAGTGCTCAGACATCTGCATTTCTGCATATTGTCTTTAGCCTGATTCCCATGCCTCTCTCCCTCCAACCTGATTCTCATTCCTCTTTCCCTCCTCCACCTTGGATGGTAAGAGGAGAGCATTTCTTTTTGTTGCTTTTTTCCCACTGTCGGCTCAGACTCACATTTCAGTCTTTTCTTTCCTCTAAAGAGCTTCATGCCTGGAGCAGTCGCTCCTCTCGTCCACCCCTACTTATAGCCCTGAGAGAATCATAGTAACATAGTAACTGACGGCAGATAACGACCAGTATGATCCATCTAGTCTGCCCAGTAAGATGGCTAGGGTAGGTGTACCTGCCGTTCCGTGCAGGTCACTCCTCTCTATGCCTTTCTTTAGAGTTGTACTGGCTGCTGCTGGGTCACCCCTCTCTCTTTGTTGATGTATAAAATATAGTTACGTTTATTTTGATTTTATCCTCTTGGTATTTTTTTTTATTTTCTATTTATGAATTTTACAAATAATATCAAGCAAAACCGCTATAACAGCAAAGATACAAACTTGCAGAAAAAGAAATACAAGATACAAAATAGGAAACAAATTAGCAAGAGCATCAGTAGCCCACAACGATGAGGGAAAGCAACCAAAGGTAAGGATACTGAGGATAAGAGATCATCCCAGTAGTCACAAAGTAACAATACTGCCCACTAAAGAAGGACAGCAGAGTCCCAAGAACATCTTACAAATTGATGAGGAACCACTCAGGAAGGAGAAGATGTTACAATATGAGCGCTAATGAAAGAAGATAAATCTTCAGGCTGGAAAAACACATACTTATGTGAATGAAATACAACAATACATTTACAAGGAAACCTCAATACCAAGGATGCCCCCATCTGAATCACCCCAGGACGCAAAAGTAAAAAAGCTTTACGTCGCTTCTGGGTTTCTCTGGCAACATCAGGAAAAAGCGATATTTTTTTACCCATAAAGAGATTAGCTCTCTTTTTATATTATAACTTGAGAATCCACTCTCTATCTGATGACAAAGCAAATGACACTAACATAGTGGAGACAGGCAGTTCATCTTCCTTAGGAGAATGTAGAAGAGCTGAGACATTAAGAAAATCCATTTCTAAAGACCCAACTGCCATCTTCCCATCTTTTCTGCCCACAGGCAAGAAGTAAGCTTTCAAAATAGGAGGACACAAATCAGGCGGGACTGAAAGAGACTCCTGAAGATATTTCTTGAACAAATTGGAAAAAGACAACTGCTGTGAAAGTTGGGTTATCACCTCCCATATGCTGTCCAAGTCACTGAGGCAGGACACAGAGGAATCAGTTGTAGCAACCTCGGAAAAAATCTTCCCTCCAGCAGCACCACTCATACCATGAGCGGAATCAGCTACCTCTACACCTTTCACCAGGTCTGCAGCCAGGCTTCCAGTCGGCTGCCCACCGGTAGTCTTGACAAGCAAGCCCCGCTCAAGAATCGCACCCCCGACCTCAACGAGAGGAGTTGCAGTTCCGCTTGCCGAGGAGGTTACCAGAAGACCTGGAAGAACAGGAGGAGCACGCTCATCAGGGGAGAGAGAAACATCAACATACCCCGCAAGCCATCCATGACTATGTTTACTTTTGACATGACATAACGTGTCACCTAGATGTAGTTACCCTAGATGTACGTTTACTTTTGACACAACATAACGTGTCACCTAGATGTAAATAGTTACCCCAGTTTTATCCAAGTTGTAGTACCTGTCTAGCTGCACTGTGCTAGTCATTCTGTTTCATGTAAACCACACTGATGTTGAATAGCATGGTATAAAAGAGACTGTAAATAAATAAATAAAATAAACATCAAAAGCGGAAGACACCGCAGTCTCCTCAGCCGGCGCAACCAAGCCTGCTCGAATCTCCCCTACTTGGTTCTCAGTAAGCCGTACAAACCGGTCCATAGGCCCCCCACTGGCAGGCACAGGCTTCGTGGGAAAAGCTCACGGCTTGCCTTTATGTTTAGGCATAATGGCTTCACTTCACTCTGCCGCCATCTTACAATTAGCCACTCCCCTATCCTCTTGGTATAAAGGGATCCACTGTGTCTGTCCCATGCCATTTTGAATTTTGTCATTGTATTTGCCCCCACCGCCTCCATCGAGAGGGCATTCCAAGCATCCACCGCCCTTTTTGTGAAAAAGTAACATAAGAACATAAGATATGCCATACTGGCTCAGACCAAGGTCCATCAAGCCCTGTGGCCAATCTAGGTCACAAGTACCTATCAGTTTCCTCAAAGGATACAGGTTCCACAATGCTTGTATTGGGGCAAGCAATGGATTTCCCAGATCCCCTTTAATGGTTTCTGGATCTTTCCTCCAGGAACTTGTCCAAACCTTTTTTAAACCCAGCTACACTAACAGCTTTTACTACATCCACCAATAACGAATTCCAGAGTTTGATTACATGTTGAATGAAAAAATATTTTCTCTTATTAGTCTTAACTGTAGCTTCATTGCATGTCCCCTAGTCTTTTTATATTTTGATGGCGTAAACAATCAATCTACGTTTACCTGTTCCACTTCATTCATTATTTTATAGACCTCTATCATATTTCCGCTCAGCCGTCTCTTTTCCAGGTTGAAGAGCCCTAGTCTCTCTTCATGGGGGTATCCTTCCATCCCCTTTACCATTCTGGTGGCTCTTCTCTGTACCTTTTCTAATAACGTTATATCCTTTTTAAGATATAACGACCAGAATTGCACACAATATTCAAGGTGTGATCGCACCATGGAACGATACAGAGGCATTATAATATCCTTTGTTTTATTCTCTATTCCTTTTCTTATGATTCCTAGCATTCTATTTGTTTTCTTGGCTGCCGTTGCACACTGGGCGGAGGGTTTCAACATGTTATCCACGATGATGCCTAAATCTTTTTCCTGGGTGGTGGTTCCTAATATGGAACCTTGCATCTTGTAACCATAGTTTGGGTAGTTGTTTCCTAGGTGCATAACTTTGCACTTCTCCATAATAAATTTCATATGCCATTTGAACATCCAGTCTTCCAATTTATCAATGTTCTCTTGCAATTTTTTACAATCCTCTTGGATTTTAACAATTTTGAATAATTTTGTCTCATCTGCAGATTTGATTACCTCACTTGTTGTTCCCATTTCCAGGTCATTTACAAATGTTAAAAAGCAGTGGGCCCAGAACAGATCCCTGAGGTACTCCACTATTCACCTTTCTCCATTAGGAAAATTGGCCATTTAGCCCAACCCTCTGTTTTCTATCTTTTAATCAGTTCCTGATCCACAATAGTACACTGCCTCCCATCCCATTACTTTTTAATTTTGGCAAGAGTCTCTCATGAGGGACCTTGTCAAAGATTTTCTGAAAATCCAAATACACTATATCAGTCGACTCACCTTTGTCAACCTGTTTATTTAACCTTTAAAAAAACATAACAGATTAGTAAGACAAGACCTTCCTTGGCTAAAGCCATGTTGGCCATCTTACATCAAGCCATGACTATCTACATGTTCAGTAATTTTGTTCTTTATCATGGTTTCTACCATTTTTCCCGGTAGTGATATTGGGCTTACCGGTCTGTAGTTTCCCGGATCATCCCTGAAACCTTTTTTAAAAATTGGAGTTGCATTGCCCATCCTCCAATCTTCAGGTATTACAGAAGATTTTAATGATAGTTCACAGATTACTATTAGTAGGTCTGCAGTCTCATATTTCAGTTCTTTCAACACCCTTGGATGTGTACCATCCAGGTCCAGGTGATTTGCTACTCTTCAGTTTATCAAATAGTTGTAATACATCTTGTTTCGCCATCTTGAGATCCTCAAACACTATCACTCTGAGATCTTTCTCCTGGTCTGTGCACAGCAGTCTCTCATCTTCTGTCGCATACAAGTCCCTTGGATCTCTGCATCCCAAATGTATGACTCTGCATGTCGTCACATTAAATCTTAACTATCAAGCATTAGACCATTTTTCCTACTTTTGTAGATCTTTCCTCATATTGTCCACTCCCTCGGAGGAGTCCACATTGTTGCAAATTTTCATGTCATCTCCAAAAAGGTAGACTTTTCCCATCAATTCTTCAGCAATGTCACTCAAAAATACATTGAAAGTACTGCTCCTAGTACTGTTCCCTGGGGAACACCACTACTTACCTTGCTTTCTTCTGATTGAGTTCCATTTACCACCACCATCTGTCATCTGCCAGTCAACCAATTTCTCATCCAGCTCACCATCTTGGGACTCATCCCCAGGCTGCTCAGTTTATTGATAAGCCTCCTGTGAGGAACAATATCAAAGGCTTTGCTGAAATCTAGGGATGTCACATCCATTGCATGCCCTTTATCTGGTTCTCTGGTCACCCAGTCAAAGAACTCAATCAGATGTATTTGGCATGATTGTCTATTTGTAAAACCATGTTGCCTTGGATCATGCAACCCATTGGTTTCTAGAAAGTCCACCATTCTTTCTTTCAGGAGAGCCTCCATTACTTTTCCCATCACTGAGTTAAGGCTTACTGGCCTGAAGTTTGTCCCTATTACCACTTTTGTGAAGAGGTACCACATCAGCCCTTCTCCAGTCCTGTGGAATCTCTCCCGTCTCCAAGGATCTATTAAAAACATTTTATTTATTTACATTCTCTTATATACCGCGCTATTCTGCATCAGTGTGGTTTACATTGAACAAACTGAAATTACATTGAACAGGGCATTATAACTTGGAGATAACTATTTTACAGGGAACATGGGCTATGGAGGGTTAAGTGGCTTGCCCAAGACCACAAGGAGCACCTGTGGGACTAGAAACCCCAGTCCTTCCGGCCCAAGGTTGCTGTCCTCTAGTGGGATTTGAACCACCGACCTTCTGGCCTGAAGTACCTTGCCCCAACCACTAGGCTACTCCTCCACTCCATCCTTTTAAGGCCCTGCCAGAACCTCTCTGAGCTATTCCAGTGTCCTGGGATGTATCCCACACGGTCCCATGGCCTTGTCTACTTTCAGTTTTTCAAGCAGTTCAAAAACATCATTTCCTATGAATGGTGCAGTGTCTACTCCATTTGTATATTTGTCAATCATATGTAGTAATTTTTCAGGATTTTCTTTAGTGAATACAGGACAGAAGTATTTGTTTAGCATTTTTGCTTTTTCAATGTCACTTTCCATGAATTTTTCCTCAACACTTTTGAGTCTTGCAGTTCCACCTCTGATCTTCCTCTTCTCCTGAAAATACCTGAAAAAAGATTTTGTCTCCATATTTCACACTTATTTACAGATTTGCAGAAGGAATGCTCCAGGTCAGGAACATTTTGGCTAAACTTTCAGTATTTGTGCTCATTGCCTTCCAGCAATTGTTGGTTGGCTTGCTTGTATTTTGCATGGATTTTTTTCCAAACTCCTCTTCCCTCTTGTCATTGATGTGTGGATTAATATGCTGACTGTTTTCAATGTTATGTTTTTTCTGGGAGTGACACCCTGAACTTATTCTTTTTCATCTGTCACCCCCTTTCCTAGTTTAAATGCTTGTCTACATATTGCCTGAATCTGCCACAGAGAGATGCAGTCCATCAGCACAGTATAGCCTCTTGTTCCATCTATTGCCCCAGTTGCTTATAAGACATTGACTCAAAGACTTAGGGGTGTATTCACTAAAGGGAGTTAAGGGAGCAGCCATTAGCAAGCATTAAGGACAGTGATAAGGGGTTTTCCATGCAAAAAGGGCTCTGGGTGTGTAGGAAGCATTCCGGCATTAAGGGCGCTATAGGACACTTAATGTGTGCTGACAGGACAACAGGTGTTAAGGTATCAAGCGTGCACCTCTACATCTGAAAATGCCTGTCACCCTAATGCTGGATAAGGGAGTAGCAAGGAAAGTCAATGCAAAGGTGATGGATATAAGGACAGGTGGGAGATGATGGACCTGACAGAACTGTGGGCATCCTAGGTGGCAAGCAGTAAGTTGGAAGAGCATGTGGGAGGCAGCTGTATCAATGCACTGGGGGGGGGGGGGGTACCAATGTAAAATGGCATAATGTGAGTGTGTGGCATAGGATGGGGAAGATGTGTCCCCCAGCAGAGCCATAATTGGCAGGATGTGTGTGCGATAGGAAGACAGAGTAGGAGTGATGACGTGCAGATCAGGCACAGGAGAGGCGTGTGCGAAGAGCTGAAATGCAGTATAGGCCATGGTGTAGCAGCCTGCACACAGCTGACAGAGGCAGATGGATGGGCCAAAGGAAGAATGGTGGCAGAGAAGAGGGTGGTATGGACTGGCAGCACAGATGTGCCATAGGTTCCATCCCCAAAGTATTTGTACTGTGTGGGGAAAAAGTGCATCAGTGCGATGTGGAAGGCCTGCTACCAGACATGTGGGTTGCACACCTGTCCCAGCCACACAGCCGCCATTCAACACCCCAGACAAATATGCAGATAACAACTGGACAGGTATCGTCCAAGCTAGGCAAATGGGGCATGTAT
The DNA here is from genome assembly GCA_033557465.1 of Ichthyophis bannanicus. NCBI lineage: Eukaryota > Metazoa > Chordata > Amphibia > Gymnophiona > Ichthyophiidae > Ichthyophis > Ichthyophis bannanicus. The sequence continues at coordinate 48,662,060 of CM066035.1, forward strand.
GAACATGAGGTGATACCTGCAGGTTGCTATCCAAGGAGTAGGATGTGTCCGCATGTACTGCAGAGATATAATGGAGCCAAAGCTGTACAGGCACAGTCATGGTGTCATACATGATTCATGTCTCATATGTAGGTTATAGCTGTATTCATATCACTGCCTATTAGTATACCGCTGTATCAGTTCAGTCATGTTGTGGTACATCTTGCCGATGAATTGGTAATGTCTGATGATAAACAGGGACTGTACTGACCTGCAGTCAGCTGGTGGGTTGTGACCTGCTCAGGGTCACAAGGAGGTGTTATCAGTCCATGAATGTTGTGGCAGACATATAATGTGACAATAACACATTCCGAAATAAAACATAAGGGGTGGTAGTAGGCCTCAAACCCTGGTATGTTGGCCCCACGCCATTGCTATGACCATTACACCATGCCTCCAAGCAGGGGCCTGACATCTGCAGGGTAAACCTGTCCGACCCCCTGCAATGGGTCAATAAAGCCATGCTCTCAGAAGGCCATGACGCGGAATAGCATGTTAACGGACCCAAAGTGTGGGCAGAACGTAAAACAAAGTAGGAGGATGAGTGTCTGCAAGTCACAGCAGAGCCTGGACTGTTACAGGCAGGGAAATGACCTGAGTAGCACCCAGGCCCAAAATGAACAAATGGGAATTAAAACCTTGTTCCCTGCTTATGGAAATATTACACTAACCAGCAGGCTACACTTCCATACCTCTCTATGCAACAATGTCTGGATTCAAACAGCCTGCAGGTCTCTGCCTAAACTGTCTGCTGTGGGTGCCGGAACAACAAGATTAACCCCTCCAGTACACCATGAGGCACTGCAAATGTGGAACAGAATCTGCAGCTGATCACCAAATGGAGAATGGACTGAGCCATCACATCAGCTCGGTAAGACGGACTGACAGTGTGTGCTACAAGCATGTAACAGCTACAAACCATGCTGCTACTGCGCAGTTTCAGCTGTCACCCTGAGGGTGAGGATGGACGCCCAGCACCTGGTCCCTAAAACCTACACAACTAGAGATGGTCTCTGCCGGCCCTGCTGCAGATCCACATCACTCTGTGGCAGGTATTGTCTGCAGTGTGTTATACTACTCGCCCTGTTTCCTGTACAATTGCAGCATGCCGTAGGTGCCAGTCACATCTGGGCCCTGTGTCCTGCCCCTGTTAGATAGGGCCCTTCCTAGAACAGTGCACGTCAGTGCCCAGCATTAAAAAGCAAAGAGGTCACTTACAGAGTGAAAGATCTAATACATTCAAACAAATGCACTCCATTCATAACAAACTTCAAAGGTAAGGGATGTCAAAAGCACAATTCTAGTGCTAACAATCTAGCTAGAGAAGGAGGAAAGATCTCAGAACACCGGGCATCTACCAAAGACTGGAGAAAAACTCCAGTCCTAAGCCCTGTAACATCAATGACCGACCCAAACCCACTCTCCAACCAAATGACATAATAACATTGTAACTAAACACATCTCACGGCAACAGCAATCTTCAAACACCAAAAAAAAAGAACCATACTATCAGATTAAAATAACAATTTTAAGTTTATCAATAATGATTCTCGTTGTCTTGATGAAGTTAGCTGAAATTCAGTGAGGCTCACCTTTCCCACACTATATCCCCAACGCCGTACTTTTCGGTACCAAATACGCGTTTCGCAAACAATGCTTCTTCAAGGGGAAAGCTGAAAGCTGCCATGCAAACAAAAAAACAGACACAAAACCTTAATTTCCTTAATCTCCCCACGACTTTACCCTAACCAGACAAAATCTATAAGAATCTCACTTACCACACCATAATCAGACAGGTAAACCTTAAACACAAGTGACTTGAACACCGCCACACTACTCACAAAAACGCCGCACACGTGACTTGAACCATGCCATGTCACCTATAAACACAGTCACATCAGTGAAAAAGGGTTTGGCGGTCGTTCGCGTGAGAAAGCATTGCTATTTTGTGAACAGCGTTGGATTTTTCGATTAGGAACAGTGGTCCCAGGTGGCTTGAATATGCAAATCGATTGGGGGGGGGGGGGTGTTTTTAGGTCAGCAGGTGGAACCTTATCTGTGTGTTTATAGGTGAGATGGCATGGTTCAAGTCGCATGCGCAGCATTTTTGTGAGTAGTGAGGTGGTGTTCAAGTCACTTGTGTTTAAGGTTTACCTGTCTGATTAACGGCACACTTGCTCCCTTAACATCCTTTAGTAAACATACCCCTTAGCTAATCTGCTTTGTTTGGGAATGGTAAGGGGTAGACAGGTCATATTGGGGGTTGGAGGGGTGAATTGTTTCCCCTACCCCAAATTGACATAGTTCAGCTTTCTCTCCCCTCCCCTCCCCTCCTAAAACTCTCTTTCGCACATACACACTCACTCACATGCAGTACGCACAGTTTAGTGTGCTCTCTCCCACTCACGCCTCCCAGGCCTGTCACCACTGGCCTCGACCCTTACAGCTGTAATTGCAGCAGGCAAATTCAATAAAATATATTCAACCGTTGCTATTTATTGACATCTACACTCCTTATCTTCCTTTATATTTCTGTCGTGATCCCTCTTCAGTGTCTTCTTTTTTCTTATTTTCTTTAGTTTTCCTTATTAATTTATCCCTGGAGGGATTTTATACACCAATCAAATACCTAAAGCATCGTTTGTACCATACCTAAAAAAACAAGCATTCAGCCCCAAAAGTTGATTATTCTGAACTCTAGAGCTGGCTTAACTATAACGCAGACTAGGCAGTTCCCTAGGGTGGATGTTTCCGGGAGATGCACCAGTGTGTGTGTGTGTGTGTGTGTGTAGAGAGAAAAAGAGAGAGAAAGATGAAGCAAACTTTAATATTTAAAGGTATGGGATATTAATATTCAGAGACATGGCTACCCATAAAGATAAGCGGATGATTTATCTGCTTCTAATTATTCCCAATATCCAGCGGCTTAATCTGTTTAGGCAGGACTGCTGAATATAAAATCATAAGTTATCATTTAAAAATGAAACTGCTATTTGTCTGCTCTCTTTTCTGGATACCAGCTGAATATTGATGCTATGTGCATAAATGTTGGCCCCGCCCTTCTTAATTGTATGAGGATAAATTTTGGCCATGCATCACATTGTCCATCGAAAATGGTCTATAATTCAAAGAAAAACGCTTAAGCACAAATGCTTCTGAATATTGATCTGATGGTGTCCAATTATGCATTTTTGTAGGATTGTTCTGGGAGAGATGGCACTGGGGTCGTGATTGTTGATTTTAATTATCAAAATCTCAGTGGAGGTGAGTTTAAAAGCCTGAAAGATAATTGCTGGTGGTCAGAGAAAGGTTAGCCTAGGCTGCCTAAATACCCTCACTGCAGTCTTGCTGGCTTCAAATTACTACAATATTATTTCCATGATCCCGGCCAATCATAATACTAAGAAAACAGGTGAAGAGAGTTGGCAATTCAGACCTCATCCGCCTCATTCAGTGGTGCGCAGACGCTTCTTTCCGCGCTCTCAGATATTTCTCTGTCCTCTTCTTTCTCAGATCCTTTCCATGCGAGTGTAGGTCTAGGGAGTCATTTTATAATGTTGTTTGAGTTCATATGTGGCAAAATAGGTGCCTAAAATGGCTTTTCTATAATTAGGTCAGGTGTAAAATTATGTACGTTGGCATTGCTGGGGGCGCGGTCTGGGTGGAGTGCAGGCCCAGCCACAAAGTTCTCGCATCGATTATAAGATATATTCATCCTGTGTTCACTTTCTCTAGCAAGCATACACCCTATTACTGCCGGATTTGTGCTAGTATTTTATAAAAACATATAGGCACCTTTGGTACTTCTGTCTTGCTTAAGTTGTTTTCCAGTTCAGATGCAGAAAATATTTGAGTGCACGGACAAGGACCGAAGCAATTGTTACCTCTGTGCTTACGTTTTTACACTGATGCAAAGCCAGCGGACAAACGAAAGGAAAAGTGTAAGTGTGGATTCTCTGGAAGAGATTCTGCTCTTGAGGTACAAGTTCAGAGACACTTCTGGAAAAAAACTTTCACGGCTATTTAATAAACAATCAAGCACTGCTGTGAAAGAGGTGTTCTTGAGACAAACGTGCACGGCCATGTAGTTTGTTATCTTGCTGGTATATTTGTTTTTTTGGGGGTTTTTTGTTTAGTACCCTACTGGGCTAATTCATCAAGCATCATAGTATAAGAGAATTTGTATATGAATGGGGAGCCTCAAATGCAACATCCAGGGGTCCACGGACCAAGTCTCCACAGAGCGTGTGAGGACGATGGCCATCCTATGCTAACTTTGGTCCTTGTGCTCTCCCCAATTACTTTTGAGGCTCCTACCCTACCCACCTGCCCCCCCCCCCCTCCATGATTACCCCAGTAGCATATCTCCTAGAATAATCCTGTGAAAACACATTATACGTTTAAATTTAGTTAAAAGGTTGATGGTTCTCTGAGTTTGTGTGGCCGGCAGGATCTATGTTGTTTTCACTTCTGCTGCACTTTATTACCCACCTCCCAGAGATGTTGCCGTCCTAGATGACCACCTAGTTTGCCTAATGTAGGGCTTCCCATTGTATCCAATATGACTGCATTTTAGCAATTTAAAAATTCACATGAGCCAAGATGAAGATGAAAACAAAATAGCAGACCTCTTGTCCCTCATCCACGTCCTCCTTCCCCCACATCAACAGCACCAGCAGTAGAGGTAACAGTAGCAACGATCAGCACAGGGCCTGTGTGCAATGTGCATTCACATATTCTAGCATCCTGCATGGGTTTCCAGTCTGACAGGAAGCGGCAGGGCCGGGGGCCCTAGGCAGACCTTAAGGTTGGCTGTTAAAATCTATTGTTTAGCTCTGAATGCCCTGCTCTTTGCCTCCCCCAAGATGTGGCCACCACAGGGAATCGCCTGGTTTGCCTAATGGTTGGGCCAGCTCTGAACCTGTGAATATTCACCAATTCATAGGCTTCATTCTGACTACCACTACTGGGCGTAGATCACAGTGGAAGTTCAGAGAAAAGGTGAAAGCCCTGTTTCTGTGACCCGCACCTGCTGACGATGTGACCAGTTTCAGGTCTTGACCCACAGGTTAGGAACCACTAGCCTAACGGTTAAGCCAGTCCTTAGTTTTTACTACTCAGCCACCATTTTGCTCTGCTTGTCCACTATCAGATGATAAATTATACACCGTTGTTTCATGAATAGTGTTCCTTGTATCTGTTAGGTATTAGATGCCGATGCAGTGTGTGCCTTTTGAGTCAATACTGACTCCTGGTGACCCAGCAGCTCCTGGGTTTTCTCGGCAACATAACCAGAAGTAGATTGCCAGACCTTCTTCCAAGGAAATGGAGGGTTAAGCGACTTGCCCAAGGCTACAAGGAGTGCCAATGAGAACTGAACCCTGGTCACTTGATTATCAAGCCAATGATCCAACCACTAAGCTACTTCTCCGTGCCAGAAATGTAGCTATGTATGCAAAATGTATTTATTTGATTTGGTTAATGTCTTTTTGCTGTATGAGTTTATTTTCTGGACGTGTCCTCTTTTGGGAGCTTGGGAAAATGGTAGCCCTAATCTTACACATGGTACCTGTAAAAAAAAAAAGGAGCACAGCAAAATTTAGGAGTAGCCCAATGGTTAAAGCAACAGCCCAAGAGATCTGGGTTGAGTTCCCACTGGCACTTCTTGAGACCTTTGCACTTTACTTTCCATTGCCTTGGGAAAAGAGGCTGGCTAATCTACTTCTAGTCGCTCCTTGCTAAGAAAACCCAGGGGCTGCTGGGTCACCAGGCCTCAGACTCAAATGCACTTAAAAAAATATAGTAGCAACAATCCTCTCTGGTCGAGCTATGTAGTGTCAATTAACATGCTGTTGAGGCTAAAGGTCTGAAGCCATTGAAACTCCTTCAGAAAGGGTATTAACTGGTGCTGAATATCCCGTCCCTGTGAATACTTAATAATTTGTCACAACTCTTTCCACAGCAGAATTAGCATTGACTGCGAGTTGCTAACTGCGAAACTGTCTTTAAGAAATATGTTACGAGGAAGAAACAAGAAATCTAAAATAACAGAAAAGGGAAAACATTGCTCAAGACTCAGAGACGGAAACAAATGGTTTCCATGGAAACTTCTATGTTGCTTCCATAGAGGGTTAAAGATTTCTATAGAAATGAAACGCTGTGCAGTCAGGTAATAATAACCCCACTTAGCACTTACAGAATTTATTTCAAGAGCGCCAAATGATCTTGGAGTCAACACCGAGTGAAATTTCCTTTTCCAAAAACCGAGAAAACTATCTGCCAGCTGTAGCCAGGCCCTTGAATTTTCAAAATTCCTAGGTTTTGCAAAACTAATTTGCGCCTGTCTATTCAAACCACTGAATGACTCAGCCTAATATCCCCCAACCTAGGGTTACCAGAGTTTTGGAGAGCAAATTGGGGACAACTGGACAGGGCTGAGCTGGGTGGAGCAAGGGAACTCCCTCCTTGGACAGCCTTTTTCCTATACTGTATTTTGAAATGACCAGTCTAGGTAGCCGTCTGTTATATGAAAGTTTAAGACAGACAGCAGCAGCCTTTCTTGAGTTATAAGCACGCATACTTAAACTTTATTTTATACACATAGATAAATATTCTCTATGTTTCTAAAATTCCTCCTCCTTTTTCAGAAAAGAAATTAATTTTACATCTTTTCTAGCAGGATCAAGAAGACCACATCAGAGGGGTAATGCAGGGAAAGCAAAGCCCTTTGCCTCTCCCCCCCCCCCCCACCCCACCACCCGAAACGGAGTTCAGGAGGTGATTATGATCCATGGAGTCAGGGATACTATCTCAAAATCGGGGACAATCTCTGAACATTGGGGACATCTGGCAATCTTATCCCAAGCTGAACCAAATATCATTTTTATGGCCAGAAAAGTCAATCCATAGTGGTCTTGCTGAAATACACACTGCCCCACTTGCCTCATCACCACCAAACTAAAACAGTTTATTGTCCAGCAGTAAACCTTTTCCATACTTGCCTTGTTTGCTCCATAGCCTAAAGAACTAGTAATCTGGAGAGAGCCAGAGAGTGGACAGTGCATACAGCCAATGAAGGCTTGCAATCAGCCCAGATTTTGCCGGCAAGAGAGCAGCAGGCAAGTGCCGGGAACTTACCACTGACATCATTACCTGGTGACATTCAGGTCTTTAAAACGCCAGTAGCTGTAGCCTGTGATCTGGAGAGCTGGAGAGTGAGAAGTGTATGCAGCCAAGGAAGCCTTTCTATTTGCCTGAATTTTGCCTGGAAGGAGAGAAACAGACAAACACTAGGACTTACCACTGAAATCAGTACGTAGTGACCTTCAAGTCTCTAAATAGTGCAGCCTTGGGACATGGCCCGAAGAGGCATGTCAGGCCCCTTTGGAGCACTGGTGAAGAGCTAAAGATGGGATTTTCTGTACAGGGTGAATTATACAACATTATGGTAAGGATAAAGAGATAAAATAGCTCTCTTCTAAATTTTTTCCAACATCAACCCCCAAGATCATAGGCCTTATGGATGGACATCATGCATCAGCTATCGCTGGTTACTTGTTGTCAAGTCAATGCCACTCCTGGCGACCCAGCCCCTGGGATTTCTTGGCAAACTGAGACTGGAAGTAGATTGCCAAGCCTTTCTACTTCACTCCAAAATCTTCATCAGAAGGAGCTTCTTTAAGTTTGGCTGAAAGATCCCCTCTCCAATTCCCTATGGCTTCCTTATCTTCCTCTGATGACTCTTTATGGTTTGGACCCCTTGAACAACTAATGTTACTTTTTTTGTATTCTTTTTCTAAGCCTGTTGTGCTACTAGATCTAATTGAACAAGCACTGCAGACTTTAACCGCAAGTCAGGGCATTTCTTTGGATATTTGGAAAAATGTTTCAAGGACAGGGGTCTTGATTAAAGGGACATTTATTCTGTATCTTTGCATAATTTCTTTTCTAAAGTTGCTGATAAATTTCAGGAGGTCAACCAGAAGCATTTTAATTTGGAGCAATAAGTCTCCACTCTGCAGGCAACAAACATCTCTTGCATTAAAGATAATCTTAGGGGTATTTTTACTAAAGAACATTAAGGGAGCACCAGATAACGAGCATAAACGGCAGTGTTAAGGGTGTTTGCATGTGATAAAGAATGGGGCGGGAAGTAGGCATTCCGGCAGTAAGGACTCTTGTCTCCATTTATCAGGCGCAAACAGGACATCAGGCGCTTTGGTGTCAAGCATGCACCTTTATGCCTGAAAATGGCAGTCACCTCAACGCAGGATAAGGGAGCCCCTGTGAAAGTCACAATTTAGCTGATGGATGGAATGAAAGGGAAGAGTTGATGGACCCTTCAGATCCATATGTATCGTATGTGTCAGTCAATAAGTGGGATGAGCATGTGCGAGGCTGCTGTACTGTATCAGTGTGTTCCCAAGTTGGTACCTCTGATGATGGAATCTCCAAGTAGTAGTAGTTTCCTCTTGTGTGATAGTTTCTTCATATTTAGTGCATTATCGTTTATGGGCACTTCAGTTTCCACTAATTGGGCACGTAAATTTCCCAAGGCAGAGAAGGCATTATGCAGGGATATCTCTTGATGGAGAGGGTGTCTCTGTTACAGGTTGCAACCTACAAGAGCCTACTGTGATCCATTTGTTCCTAGGCTGCTTGATATATGGGGCAAGCTCTTAGGCTCCAAATGATTTTTCTTAGAATGAAGGCACCACAACTATTGCATTGAATACACGACATGCTGATTAAGATGGTTATAAAGCAGTTCTAGGACAAGAACAAAAGATGGGTGTTACACCTAATTGGAGGACAGATGTCAATCTATACGAAGACTATATAGGCAATGCAATCCTGGGGTGGGTGGGGTGAGGGGTAGGGCGGGCGGTAATTAAGTGTTCCTGGCCAGTAGACCTTCTATGAGCTGAGGGCACATTCGGATCTAAGAGAATATATACAGGTAATAAATAGGCAAGGAAAATTTATATCAAAACCAGCCAAAATAGTAAATTTAGAAGCTTAGCTATGTAGTCTCTTTTGAGGTGTGATGGCAGTTGCTGAATCAGAACTCCTGCTCAGGCAGTAGAGACTGATTGAATTAACCACACTCTATGAGGTGGGCTTCTAACAGAGCAATGGAACTTTAAACATTCAAATGAAATCCTACTTCTAAGTGCCAGTCTACTATGCAAAGGATCTTGGAACATTAAAATGTATACCTTTACTGTAAATTTAGTAGGAAACTAGGTCTCTGCAAATCTAAAAGCAAATGTGTACTGCAAGTCCTAATAGACAAATATCAAGGATGTAGTGTCCCTGGCCAGTAGACCTTGTATGAACTGAGGGCACACTCAGATCTAAGAGACTATAAAAGGGTAATAAATAGGCAAGGAAGGCCAAAGACTACAAAATATACTAGTGAACTCTATAGAAATGTCACATGTGGTATCAATCAGATTCCACCACTTTCAAATCAAAGGACAAGTCAATATTCAGCAGCACATAGCTGGTTAGCAGCACCTATATAATAAGGTGGATGCATAAGTACCCATCGCTGCGCCTAGGTCACTGAAAATAGGTGACTTATGTGCATTGAGGGTGCATAGCTTTACACAACTCATTATAAAATTACCTCCTATCTATATATAGTCCATGTGGACTATCCTGGCATTATATAGATAGGATAGTAGGTGGAGCCAGCATTAGTAGGTGGATAGTAGGTGGAGCCAGCAATAATTCCTATAGTGGTGATTTTTGGGTCGGCTATATGGATAGCCTATACCGATAGCCCTAGGACAGTATATTTGCTGTCCTACATTATCTGTAGAGCGGCATCGAATATGGCCTTTATATGCATTAGACTTTGATTTTTGCAATATTTTGTTAAACGGGCTACTTGCATCTGCTGTGAAACTTGCTCAACAAGTGGCAGTATAAAGATTTTTGGGTAGACCCTGATCTGATTATTGTGTAATGAAACTACACTGGCTGTCAATTGCATTCTGTATTAGATGTAAGGTTGTGATGGCGACGCTTAAAATAATCTTTGGTCTTTCTACTTACTGTTTACAGTGAAAATTACAGCCACTGAATTCCAAACAGCCAGTCTGGTCATGTCTTGTGAATACTTTTGTTATTCCCTCAGCCATGCAAGCATCTAAGCAGATTATGTGCAATAGAGTTTTCTCTGTTTTGGTGCCAGCTATTTGGAATTCTTTCCTCAATTTATTTATTAACTAGGCTTATATACTGCTTTTCTACCAGTCAAAGCGGTGTACATTCAGGTACTGTATATATATTTTTTTCCCTTGTCCTGAGAAGTGCTCACAATCTATGTTTTTGTACCTGAGGCAACAGAGGGTTAAGTGGCTTGCCCAAGGCCACAAGGAGCACCTATGGGACTAGAAACCCCCATCCTCGATCGAAGGTTGCTGTCCTCTAGCAGGATTTGACCCTCTGGCCCTTCGGCCTGAGGTAATTTGCCCCAACTACTAGGCCACTCTTGGATCTATGGAGCTCTTATGGAATTTAGATCCATAAGACATCTGTCATCCTTCTGTTAGCAGGTGAAAACTTTCTTATTTAACCAGGCCTACTGAGATATTGGAAGAGAATTATGATTCTGTGATATTTAATTGCATGATGTACTCTTTAAGTGGCATTTTAGAAAGGTCATCTAGGGTGCATTATGGGACGTCCATGGCACACCTTCTGAGAAAACCCTGGGAACATTTACATTTTGGCCCGATTTTAGAAACATGGACATCCCCAAATGGGCAGCAGCAGAAATAGCTTCTTGGATGTCACGCTTTACAGAAGGGAGACGTCCGTGTTCAGTGATGTTGCAGACACATGTGCCGGTGATAAGTTACTAATTTCTTTGGGGTTTGTATTTACATGCTGGTTTCTTTCTCTAGGAAATGCTGACAGTGATGTTGACAGCACCTTGTGCTCTTCGCCCTGGTAGCATTACCCCAATGAAACAAGTACTTTTTTGCTCCTTATTCGTGGTCAGGAACAGGTCTAGGTCTCGATGCGTTAAAAACCAGGGCCAGACATGCTTGTATCATTCTGGAAGCTCACTGTAACATGCATCTTCATTGCTTCACCCAGATCACTCCTCCAACACAACTCCATTCTACTTGGACATCCTCATAAGAACATAAGATATGCCATACTGGGTCAGACCAAGGTCCATCAAGCCCAGTATTCAGTTTCCATCAGTGGCCAATAGAGGTCACAAATACCTAGCCATTTCCCCAAAAGACACAGGTTCCACAATGCTTGTATTAGGACAAGCAGTGGATTTTCCAGGTCCCCTTTAATAATGGTTTATGGACCTTTCCTCCAGGAACTTGTCCAAACCTTTTTTAAACTCAGCTACTAACAGCTTTTACTACATCCTCCAATAACAAATTCCAGAGTTTGATTACACATTGAGTAAAAAATATTTTCTCTTATTAGTCTTTAATAGATTACCCTGTAGCTTCATTGCATGTCCCCTAGTCTTTCTATATTCTGATAACGTAAACAATCGATCTACGTTTACTAGTTTCACTCTGTTCATCAATTTATAGACTTCTATCATATCTCCCCTCAGCCGTCTCTTTTCCAGGTTGAAGAGCCCTAACCTTTTTAGCCTCTCTTCATAGGAGTATCCTTCCATCCCCTTTAGCATTTTGGTGGCTCTTCTCTGTACCTTTTCAAATAACACTATATCCTTTTTAAGCAACGGTGACCAGAATTGCACACAATATTCAAGGTGTGGTCTCACCATGGAACATTATAGAGGCATTATAATATCCTTTGTTTTAGTTTCCATTCCTTTCCTTATGATATGTAGCATTCTATTTGCTCTCTTGGCCGCCGCTGCACACTGGGCGGAGGGTTTCAACATGTTATCCACGATGATGCCTAAATCTTTTTCCTGGGTGGTGGTTCCTAGTATGGAACCTTGCTTCGTGTAACCATAGTTTGGGTAGTTGTTTCCTAGGTGCATAACTTTGCACTTGTCCACATTAAATTTCATCTGCCATTTGGATGCCCAGTCTTCCAGTTTATCAAGGTCCTCTTGCAATTTTTCACAATCCTCTTGGGTTTTAACAACTTTGAATAATTTTGTGTCATCTGCAGATTTGATTACCTTACTCGTTATTCCCATTTTCAGGTCCTCGTACTGTGGACATCCATCTGTTGTTGTTAAGTGCCATCGAGTTGGTGTCAACTCATGGTGACCTTCTGGATAGTTCACCTAAACTGTATGATAGAGTGGCATCCGTAGCTGCTGTTATTGTATCAGTCCATCTCATTGCTGGCATTCCTCTTTTGCATTGACCTTCAACCTTGCCAAGCATGATCTTTCTCAGTACATGATGTGTCCAAAGTATGAAAGTCAAAGTCTTGTCATCTGAACTTCTAAAGAAAATTTTAGCTTGATCTCTTTTATTACTGACTGGTTTGTTCTTTGGGTAATACATGATATGCACAGTATTCGTCGTCAGTACCATAATTCAAAGGCATCAATTTTCTTCCTATCTTCTTCACTATCCAACTTTCGCATCCATATAACATTATTGAAAATATCATGGCTTGGACAAGTCTAATGTTTGTATGGAGAGAGACATCTCTGCTCTTGAGAATCTTGTCTAGGTCCTTCATAGACAGTCTGCTAAGAACAATGCACCATTGGATTTCTTGACTGCTTTTCATTTCTTTATTGAGTATTGATCCAAACAGGTTAAAGTTTTCCACTATTTCAATTTCTTCTCCATCCCTGATGAATTTATTGATATTGCCAGTCGTCAGGATCTTTGTCTTCTTTACATTAAGGTGCAGGTCCATTTTAAGACTATGTTCCTTGATCTTGAGAAGCAACTGTTTCAGATCATTTTCCATTTTAGCCAGCATTGTGGTATCATCAGCATAGCGAAAGTTGTTGATGAGTCTTCCACCAATCTTCACACCTTGATTTTCTTAATACAGTCCTGCTTCTCTGATGATTTGTTCTGCATATAAATTAAACAGATAGTGTGAAGGTATGCAGCCTTACACCTTTGCTGATTTTAAACCATTCTGTTTCTCCTTGTTCTATTCAAACTGTTGCAGGTGTTAGTGAGTGTTAATGGCAGCGATAAGAGGTTTTACACGTGAAAAGGGCTCTGGGTGTGTAGGAGGCGTTCCAGTATTAATGGCACTGTGGGCCATTTAATGTGCATTAATGGGACATCAGGCATTAAGGTGTCAAGCAGGCACCTTAACATCCAAATATGGTTGTAACCCTAACGCTGGATAAAGGAGCAGCAAAGGAAAGTCAATCTGAAGGTGATAGATGAACGGGCAGGTGGGAGCTGATGGATCGGCCAGATCTGTAGGCACCCTATGTGGCAGCAAGTAAAGTGGACGGGCATGTGAGAGGCAGCTGTACCGATGCATAGGGGGGTGCCAATGTAAAATGGCACAATATCAGTGTGTGGCAAAGGATGAAGAAGACGTGTCCCGCAGTGGAGTCAAAATAGCAGGATGTGTGCAGTGACAGGAAGACAGAGTAGGAGTGGTGACGTGCAGATCCGAAATGCGGAAAAGAGCACCAGTGTAAGCCATGGTCTAGCAGCTTGCACAAGGAGACATGACTGCACACAGCCAACAGAAACAGATGGATGGGTTGAAGGAAGGATGGCAGCTGAGGAGAGAGTGGTATGGGGTGGCAACACCGATGTGTCATAGGTGCCATCCCCAATGTATTTGTAGTGTACTTGAAATGTGCATCAATGCCATGCTCTCAGAAGGCCTTGATGGGGAATAGCAGATTTGCTGATCCAAAGTGTGACCAGAATCCATAAAACGGTAGAAGGGTGAGTGTCTGCAAGTCACAGCAGAGCCAGGGAAATGAAATGAGTAGCACCCAGGCACAAAATGAACACGCGGGAATCAAACCCTTGTCTCCTGCTTATGGAGACATTGCACTAACCAGTAGGTTACACATCTATACCTCTCTGCATTGCAATGTCAGTTTTCAAAGAGCCAACACAACGCCGACAATGTCACTGAAAAAACTCCTTCAGGGCCGTTGATGTGTTGTGGATGAGCTTAGGCTAAAGCTGGTGTTTGCCTTGGGCCTGTGTTATGCCTATGCGCTAAAGCTCGTATGACTCTCAGGCCCTTTTCTCCTTTTATAAAAAATGTGTTAATCCTAATATGAAAGTCTGAATATTAGTAGAGTGATTTTTGTTTTGTTTGGAATATTCAAAGAGCCTGCAGATCTCTGCCTAGACCGTCTGCTGTGTGTGCCGGTATAGGTTACGCCCTCCAGTACCCATGAGGCACTGCACATGCTGAACAGCAGTCTGCAGCTGATCATCAAATGAAGAGCGCACTGATCCATCACATCAGCTCAGTAAGACACACTGACAATGTGTGATACAAGCACAGAATAGCTACAAACCGTTCTACTGCGCAGTTGTAGCGGTCACCCTGAGAGTGAGGATGGATGCCCAGTACCTGATCCCCAGAACTTGTGCGGCTAGAGATGGTCTCTGCTGGCCATGTGGCAGGCCCACATCACTGCCGGTGTGTGGCAGATATTGTCTGCAGTGTGTTCTAGTCACCTTGTTTCCTGCACAATTGTAGCATGCTGTAGGTATCAGTTACAGCTGGGCCCTGTGGCCTGCCCTTTTTGTAGAGGGACCATCCTAGAACAGTGTATGTCAGTGCCCAGTGTTAAAAAGCTGGTGTCATTGCCACCAGATGCAGTGGGAGCTTCTAGTCTTGCTTGGGGCTGCTGCTACTGTCCTGCTATGATCATAGTGAGTAGGCCAGGAACAACTGCTGTCCCAACCATCTAGGACTAACAACCCACCATAGCAAGCTCAAGCGGATGGCAACTGCTGCCCACCATTGTGCTGTTTCAGCTATACATATACCAACTGCAGCTGGTCTGCTGGTCAGTACATGATGCATATGCACAGAGTGACCATGTGCACCCTGGCTTGGGATAAACGGCATGGACACACAGCATTTGGTTCAGTGATTGAGCTCCTCAGACAGAGATTGTACCCTCATCACTGGAGCCAGACATTATATTACACTACGTGGATATATATCCATGCCATGGTCACAGCTCGGTCAGAGTGAGAGTGCCATGATGTGGCCACCCAGGCCATGCACATGTCAGATGGGCACTACGAAGTCTCAGCCATTGACCCTACTGGAATTCATTCTCAGAGGATGTAGTAAAAGCTGTCAGTTTAGCTGGGTTTAAAAAAGGTTTTGACAAGTTCCTGGAGGAAAGGTCCATAAACCATTAATAAGAGGACCCAGGAAATCCACTGCTTGCCTCAATACAAGCATTGCAGAACCTATGTGTCTTTTGGGGAAACTGCTAGGTACTTGCGACCTAGATTGGTCACTGTTGGACACAGGATACTAGGCATTATGGATCTTGGTCTGACCCAATATGGCATATCTTATGATCTTATGTTCTTATGTGCCATCTGGGCAGCTGCCTGGTTCACCCTGTGCACCAGGAACTCCCACTGCATGACCCATGTGCCACCTCCTTCGTCCCATTTGCACCATCAACATGGTGTCCTTTCATATTTGGGCACCATGCTGTTGCTGCTATCACTGTGTGGAGCTCCCCTGACAGTCCATCACATTGCAGACGTATAAATAGGCTCTCTCCCCTCTAAATACACCCTTTCCATGAGGTTTTACTTAGCGTTAGGGTTTCCAGGGTTTAAACACGCTTTTAAACATGTTGTGCAACAGGCATTAAGGGAGCACACACTGTTAACACCCACTCTATGCCCCGTTAATGCCCACTCTCCGCCTACTACTCCCTTAGCACTGCAGGAGCCTTTAATGACCATTAAAGCAGCTTTTTCGCTGCATTAAGGGTGCAAGGGTGCTGATAACAGGCGCTAATGGCACACTGGCTCCCTTAATTCCCTGTAGTAAACATACCCCATAGATATCCTTTTGGTATTCTTTTGTCTTTTCAAGAATCCATCTCACATCCACAGTGATGTCTCTCATTCCTTGCCCTTTCCTGAACCCTGCTTGCATTTCAGGTAGTTCTCGTTCCAGGTATGCTTATAGTCTCTGCTGAATGGTCTTGAGTAGAATCTTGCTGGCATGTGGGATCAAAGCGATTGTGTGATAATTTCAGCAGTCAGTTGGATCACCTTTCTTTAGTATTGGTATAAACACAGATCTTTTCCAGTCAGTAGGCCATGATGTTGTCTTCCGAATTTCCTGGCAGAACCTTGTAAGTATGGTAATAGTTGCTTCCGATTGCTGTAATACTTCAGTGGGAATGCCATCAGTGCCTGGTGCTTTGTTCTTTGATAAGGTTTTCAATGCTGCTTCGACTTCTTCTTTCATCACCAATGGTCTCTGATCATAAGGTATAAGTTGAAGCAGTTGTTGGTCCACTTAATCTTTATGGTATAATGACTCTATATTCCATCTTTTCTTCATCTTCTCAGCATCATTCAACATGGATTCTTCAGCATCTTATAGCATTCCAATTTGAGGCTGGAATTTTCTCTTTTTTTTTTTTTCTATTTATAAGATTTGCAATAATAATCAAGCAACGCTTGTACAGAAAACAAAACTCCTTGTAAAGTAAATATAATCAACAGAAAGCATACAATAAGGAAATAATAGTTATTACAAGAGTTTAGGTAGCCCACTATAATGGGAGAAGTGCCTGAGAAATACACAAGGAAAGTGAAACCCTTGATCTATTAACAGGAAATTATAAACCAGTAACGGCATCAGGGGCGCAGGACAGAGAGAACCAAATCACAGCGATCTTTATGCTGATGAAGCAATCTGGGCAGTAATAAATGATGATAAGTCCTCAGGCTGGAATTTTCTCTTTAACTCTCATAAATTTAGGAAAGTTGATCTTGTTCTTCCTCTAATGGTTTCTGACTCTATTTCCTTGCATGCATCACTTCTCATGGTTTCGTCTTGCTGCATGTTGAAAATTTTTGTGATTGCTTCTCTGGACAACCCTATACCCATTTTCTAAAATGGCTCCAGGGATGACCTTGTGAACTGGACACCTGCATACCTGCTTTCAGACATCCAAAACATGACTAGGGCTTCTAAAATACACCCCCCCCCCCCCTAGTTTTTATTTGTAAGTCATTGGCAAGTGACCTATATTTTTGTTGATCGTTTTAATTTATGTATGAGATTATGATTCTGTATGCTTCTTTGAAAGCTGCTTGGAGTTGGAGATTGGCAGTGTATAAGAATTTTAAATAAATAAAATAAATAATCTGTGATACTGACAGCACTCTCCGAACACCAGCATGGAATATCCAGATGTTTATTAGCCACTCAGCCACCATGACTGGATGTTTGCCCAAGAATTTTCATTCAGCGTGGTGAAATTCTGTAACATTTTGTCAGTGAAGACTGCCACAGTTACAATACTAAGAAGCTCAATTAAAAAAATGAGATAAAAAGCATTGAAACTGGTGCCCTAGGTGCAATATAACTATGTTTACTGTCAGGAGTGTGGAACGCATTGCCCTAGTAGCTAATGTGGAACACTTTCCCTTAACACAAACTGCATTAGTATGGGTGCACTACTCATTCTATTGAAGTAGCATTAGGTGAATTAGGAGCGTAGCTAGGGAGAGGCCTCGGGGACCAGGCTCCATCACTTTTGTCTGCAGCTCCCAAATTGTTAGCACAGGCAGGGGTGACCAGATTGTAGGTTTGGCAAAAAGTGCCCCCAAACATCCTGTAGTGGCCACCTCACCTCAGCTTGCGGTGGCGACGATAGCATGAATCTAAATCCTAAACAAAGAGTCCTTCAGACACTCACACACCTCGAAGGCCCTGCAGGTACCTCCTCCATCTGACGAAAAAAGTATGCATCAGTGGGAAGCGAAACCAGCAGGGCCTTGGAAGCTCACAAGTTTCTGAAAGAGTATCTGCTTTTTCCTTCCTTGAATTGAAGGCACTTCGCAAGCAGGCAATTTGGGCACAATAATATGGGGCTTCCATGGCCAATATTTAAAATTGCACATTATTCCTAGGGGCTTAAGAATGCCCAAGACCCCTAAGATGTTTTGACAGATTCAGAGTTTATTTCCAAATGGAATGGCCTACTGAATAAGTGCAGTTTTGATCCGATTGCACTTATTTTGGAGTGTACCATCTTGGAAGAGGAAATCTTGGGCAAACAGATTGAGGAAATGATGACTAAGTTACAAACCACTATTGAGACAGAAGTGTTTCACACCAAGATGGTGGATATTGATAAACAAATACAAGGTTTTTTGTGAATATTTAAAGAACTTTAAACTTAAAAAATTCAATAGAGACAAATCAGACTATGATGCAGCTAAGATCTATAGATGGATGTATGCCAAGGAAGATGTACTGACTACAAAACGGGTTTCTTTTGATCTATCATCTGATGATACTGATGATAGTTGTGGCTCAATTGAACAGAGTGGTCGTCGCACCATCAATGATAATTTCCATAGGGGGCAGCAGGATTTTTAGTTTGGCCCTACCACTGCAGTAATTAATTTAACTGCTGATTCCTTAACTCTTCAGGAAAGTGTTCTCAATCTGGGTCTTTCTTTTGTCACTAGGATGAAATATGATGCTTTTCGCATGCAGGTTTTTTTGTATAAATCTTTCAGGAAATTGCAAATCAAAAGTTTTGTTGATGACGGATCCAGTAATATTGATCATTCAGTAGTGAAAACATCGTCTACTCTAAGTGGATCTCTTCGAGGCCCAGCGGACCCTTCCATAGCCACTAATCAGGCACTGGTTCTCAAAGATCTTGGAAGTTTAGAATCCACTTTTCAACATTGTCACTATTACTAGAGACCAGAGGTTAGCCATCAAAAGTTAGCTAATGATGATGGCTTGATCATCAGGGGTACAGATAAAGACGGAGCAGTGGTTCTTCAAAATAAGGATATTTATTATAGAGATATATTACTCAAACTACAGGATGCTCGTTATTATTTATTTATTTAACCAGTTTTATATACCACCTTCCCTTCAACCAAAGTGGTTTACAACACAAGGTATACAATTATAGGGTAAAATCAAGGAAAGGTAGAGGGGAGGTATAGGGAAGCATATGCATAACGACAAAATACAATTACAATATTACTTGTTATACATCGTACCCTCCTTTGGATTTATCTGTTCAGATAAAAGCTTTGGTGACCACAGCTTACCAGAATGGATGGATTACAATGAAGGAGAAGAATTTTTTGATTGTGCCATATCCTAAGATTCCAACCATTTCTATCGTCCCAAAGATTCACAAATCCATTTCTAATCCACCTGGGTGGCCTCTTGTCACTTGCAGGGTATCTGTTCTCAAACAACTTTCATAGCTGTGCGACATTTTTTTGAAGCAAGAAGCGTCTGAGGTTAAATCTTTTATCGGGGATTTTACGCATTTTTGAGTCAACTGTTTGAGATACAGCAATCCATTGAGTTCTTTTAGCTGGTTACTTTAGATGTTACAGATTGTATACAAACATAGGTTTCAATGGGGCCGCGGCTGGTTACTTTAGATGTTACAGATTGTATACAAACATAGATTTCAATGGGGCCGCAGCTCCGATAATAATCAGAAACCGCTACCGTGGCTTTGTAAACAAGCCCCTAAGGGGCATGTTTACTAAAACCCCGGTAGAGTGCAGGCCGCGGTAGAGTGCGAATGCCATATAAGGAGTGGGCGTTCCGTCTTGAAAAATAAAAGACGGAATTTAAATATGCGCTAAGGTGCGCGGCGCCCTTGTGCGCCCCGCACCTTAGCGCATCAGATGGCTGCGCGGGAGGCATATGTGGTACGCTGATGGGCAAACAGAAGAGCAGAGCCACAGCACAATGGTTAAAGCACCTACCAATGGTGCAGGGATCAGGGGCTCAATCCCCACAGAGCCCAATCAAGATGGTTGGCTGAGGCATTAATTTAGGAGGCATTGAAATAATGGGCAGCATAAGGCAGCACACCAATGTTTTTGGTGGCATATTAATACTGGGCGGCATAAGGCGGCGCGCTGATTTTTATGGAGGCATACTAATACTGGGCGGTATAAGTGGCGCGCTGATGTGCAGGAAGAAGAGCAGAGCCACAGCACAATGGTTAAGACACTAACCAATGGTGCAGGGATCATGGGTTCAATCCCCCACAGTGCCCAATGAAGACGGCTAGCTGAGGCATTACTTTAGGAGCCAGTGTAATATTGGGCAGCAGAAGGGGGTGCACTGATGGCCATAAGGCAGCAAGCTAATGATTTTGGAGGCATTTTAATATTGGGTGGCATAAGGCGGAACGCTGATGTGCAATCACAGGAGCAAAACCACAGCACAATGGTTAAAACACTGACCAATGGTGCAGGAATCAGGGGTTCAATCCCCCACAGTGCCCAATGAACAAGGCTGGCTGAGGCATAACATATCATGGGGAAGATTGCTTTAGGAGGCATTTTATTTTTATTGTAATTATTATTAATAGCAAACGCACTCTCAAATCGTGTTAACATAAGGCGCCCTATAAGGCACATTTTAAAGTGCACTGTCCGCCACGGCACCCTAAAATGTACCCTATAGGGCACCCTATAAGTTGTGTCACAGGAAAATGTACAGTGCCCCTTATATGGACAGAAACCATAAGGTGCCCTATAGTGCGCCCTCATAGGCACCTTATGGGTACAGTACACTGAGGGTGTATTTGCTGGCAGCAAAATATGTACAGTAAAAAACAGATAATGCTTTGGACAACCCCATCAAATAACCCCACTGTGGGCCTGAACCCATGCCCTCTGGCATCACAGGCAGTGACATAACCATTGAACTACAGCTACTAGCAAGCCCCTGGCTGGCTGCAGAGAGCCTGCACGTCACCACACAGACAGTCTGCTGCAGTCACCAGCACTGTTCCCTCTAAGCTGTGCGCGTGTGCGTGCGCACACACCTCGTGGAGCGAGCGCACATACTTTAAAACAGAGCGCACAAAAATTACTGCTCTGATTCTGATAGAAAACAACACAGATGTCTTAAAATGTAAAAGTTATGACTGTAATTACTAGAAATTTCCCGCTTCATTTAGTAATCGTCTATTTTCATTTAATTTGATTAAAATCAATGTGGTGTACATACTGTATTCTGACGTGTAGTCAAATTTTAAAGTATATAACTCCGAGTGTCGTTATGTGGCGCACAAAAATTTAACCTTCCTTCAAAAGCTGCACACAGCTGATATTTTATGTGCACACAGCCTACAGAAAATTAGAGGGAACGTTGGTCACCAGGATAGGGTTAGCCCACCCATACCCATGATGCACTGCACATGCAAATCAGCTGTCCACAGATGAACACAAGATGGGCAATGCACCCCCACAGCACCTCGGCCTGGTAGAGGGAAGTGACCATGTGCACCCACACACCACCTCGGCCTGGTAGGGGTACTGACCGTGTGTTTTACTGGCACAGAGTAGCTACACACCGTCACATTGTGCGGGTACTGTGCCCAGGACCAGGTCCACAACACCTTCCATGGCTGAATGAGGCCATGCCGGAGGTCCAAAGCAGTGTTAATGTGTGGGATAGGTAGTTTCTGTCAAAAACACCTTGGATATCTCTGCCTGTTTCAGTCAGATGTAGCCCCCATGGACCCTCAGGTGGGCCATGCACCACCAACCCAACCCCCCCCTTCCACACCAAGGGTGGCAAACAGGGTCTCCTATCAATAGATCCACATTCTACCTCCCTGCAAAGGTGGCAGTAGAGGGGACCATCAACCCAGGTCCTGCTGAGGAACAGACACCCCACAGGGCAGTCAATGCAGCTCTATACACATCCATTACACAATAGCAGACATTAGGCCTGGATATGGTGAGCTGCACCCCACCACTATCTGATATTCTCCTGCAGCAAGTCATCAGCCACTGCACCCCACAAGCTGCTCCATCAAGACACATACCAGCTGCAAACAGTGTGCTAGTTAGTCCACAGTGCATGTTCCCAGTGGTGATGCATGCACCCAGAATTGGGATGTCAGCATACACAGCAAGCAGTTAAATCAGTGACTGGGCCCCAAAAGGAAACCCATATCTATCACATGAGAGAAATACTATATAGCACTATGGGGGTGCCTAGCCATGCTGTGGTCACTGCACAGTCAGGGTGAGAGTGATCTCTCAGCAGGACATATTGAGGTCACCCTGTCTGTGTAGGTGGTGGCCAGGCACTAAAATGTCCCAGTCAGTGCCCTATACCCTGTGCAGATGCACCCTGGCCAGGCCCCCCTGTCCGGCCTATACCCATGGTACCTTGCTCCTCATTATGCACATTGGCAGCCCAATACTGGCAACATTGCTGGCAGTGTGAGCTGTGGAAGGCATTTGCAGCCACCACACACTGGATAGACAGACAGCCATCCTCACACCTATGCCAGCATTGTGCTACTATAGAGGAGTCCAGCAGCCATACCCACCACACCAGTCCTGGGCACAGTACAGGCATGGATATGGTAAGCACTACTGTTGGGGGTCACTCCCCAGGGTGGTAAACACTGTCAGAGACCAGACCTGCAGCGCACACCGCAGACATCACAATGATTGTTATGGTGGAGATCAATGAGCAAAATGTGCTTAACGTAGGAATTGTTATCTGCCAGTTATCATGGGAAACGTTTGATAGCTGTGTACCATATACCCAGGTGTAGGGTGGCATTGCTAAGGTATGCAACTGCTAGTATTGGGAGATACAGGCAGGGCCCAATGTCCTGCCTCTCCAGGAGGCATTGGCCAATGGGGCCTGTGGGTGTGTGTGTGGGTGTGTCTGGCCCTGTTGGCTGCTGCTTTATGGCAGAGTGTCCCAACTCCAGTCCTGGTATTCCAATCACTGTTCGGGTTTTCATGCTGTCCCTCATAAATATGCATGAGCTACATCAGCATACCATGGGGGTGGTGCATAGATATGCAGCACAGGCATCTTTATTAGAGGCAGCATGGATCCTGAATGGTGTGGGGCCCTCCAGGACTGCATTTGGGAGACTCTGCTCTAGGTAATGCGGCTGTTTATGGTGTCTGTGTTTGGTGTGGTAAAATATGGGCGTGTGAACCATGCGTATGTTCTCAGCAATAAAGGTTTCTCCTTACTATCACAGTTTAGTTGTAGGAAACATATGTGGACTGGATTGGCAGTAGCCCCTGCTGGGCTTTGAACCTGTGACCTTCTGTTCCTGCACATGCTGTCTGTGTGCATTGCACCACCGTGTTGCCACAGATAGGCTGTGTTCTCTGGGGAGTCCATGACTGTACATCCAACAGAGCCTGTCTGTTGCGGTGGACGGTGCCAGCCTGCACAGGCCTAGGCCACTGTCTGCTGTGGTTTGCAGCCACTGCCCCCTCCACCACCTGTACCCTTCCGCCAACATGCAGACATGTCCCTATCTGGGAAAAAGCATATGACCTGATTGAGTTGTGGCACTCCAGGACTGAATTTGGGGGACTCGGCTGTAGGCAATGCCCATTGTTATGGTTTGTGTGCGGTGTAGGGTAAAATATAGGTGTTGGAACCATGCTTATGTTCTCTGCCATAAAGGAGTGTCTGTACTATCACTGTTTAGTGGTGGGTAAAACTATGGGGACTGGGGTGGCAGGAGCCCCAGCTGTGATTTGAACCAGTGACCCTCTGGTCCTTCAGGCACTGGCTGTATCTGCTGCACCACACTGTGGCTACAGAGACAACGCTGTCTCTGGAGATAGGAAACCTGGCCGCACGAGTCAGACACCCTGCTCTGCACAATTTTACTTTGGGCTCGTTTACCTTGTATGGGGGGGGGGACAGGGGTGCAATTAAACCTCACAAATGACCTCCAAAAAATGTGGGAAAAATCAAAACCCAGCTGGGCAACAGTGATATCAATGGGCAACATGAAAAACACTCCCAGGAAAGCTCCATTAAAATGCAGTGATTTTTGAACGAGTCTACGGAGCGTAGACCCTTCCAAAAATCATTTCTTTTTTTTGGAGCTTTCCTGGGAGTGTTTTTTCAGGTTGCCCATTAATATCACTGTTGCCCAGCTGGATTATAATTTATTTGGAATTTTTTGTGGTCATTTTCAATTTATATTTGCTATTTTGTTCTGTGCACATGTATCACACTGCTCACGTTTTGCAGGTTTCCCCGGTTTTGCTGTACATTGCAGACGGAAATGGTTTCTCTTCCCTTTAAATCGGCTCTAACGCGAGGGTTTCACTCGCGGTATTTTTTATGCCGAAATTCAGCCCCGCTGCTGTGCGGGGAGCCTCTCCCCTCCCACTCTCCACCCATTGACCCCGTCCCCCCGCCCCTCGGGAGCCTTCCTCCGCCCTCCGTAAGCGTTTCCCCGCCTCTATCGCACATCAGCGCCCCACACACGTGTGCCGGGCCGTTAATGTGACGCGCACGCGTTCGGGGCACTTAAGAACACTTAAGTGCGTCATTGCCGTGCGCTAATGTGCGCAGCACACGTGTGCGCGGTTTAATAAACATACCCCTAAGTCTTTTTTGTTATATCTTATTACAATGGTTCTTACACAAAATAATTTTCTTTTTGATGGTAATTACTTTTTACAAACATTTGGTATAGCCATGGGGGCACCTGTAGCCCCTTCTATAGCTACTCCATACATGACAGATATTGAAGAGAAATTTATTTATTTATCTCCTTTATTTACATATGTATGCCTATAGTGCAGATTTTTGGATGACATTTTTTTCTTGTGGACATCATCTCAAGAAACACTGCATGAATTTCTACTATGCATAAATACCATCAAACTCAATATACAATTTACTGCTCATATTCATTTTCAAACCATAGACATTTTAGACATCACCATTTATAAAAGCCCTGATGGCTTGGCTACTACGTTGTTTCAAAAACCAGTTCAGAGAAACACTCTTTTGAAATATCAGAGCCACCATCCTGGACCTCTTCGGAGAGGTCTGCCATTTGGTCAGTTTGTATGATTACGATGTATCTGTTTTACGTTAGTGGAATTCCAAAAACACGTGATTAATCTAAAAGCTCATTTGCTTTCAAGAGGTTACCCTTGTAAAATGATCAAGTCAGCTTATTTGAGGGCATGTTATGTCCACAGAGAGTAGCTTTTTTTGCAACCATCCTCTTCTGGTTCTAATGCCCAAACCATGGGCGATCACATTACTGTTATCCTGCCTTTTATGCAGAACACTTCTAAAGTGGTCACACTACTCAAGAAGCGCTGGCCTATTTTGAGTCTCCACTCAAGTTTTTCCAAATCCCTCACTATTGCCTTTACATGTGGTTTTAATTTATATGACATTTTGGTAAAATAAGCCTTGCCTACCGATCGCCCATCAGTCAGACATTCAGATTTGATAGGTCACACAGCTTGTGGCCAGTGCCAATTTTGTTCGTTGATTTTGACTGGCAATATGTGGGAGGATCCTACTATGGGTGCATTATATCGATTTTATTGGTCTACTTCTTGCACCTCTAGTTTTGTGGTGTACCTTTTACGGTGTCCATTGAATTTGGTGTATGTGGGCCGTACTACCCGTGCTCTTAAGATTAGGTTCGGTGAACATGCCTCACACTTGCGTTCACAAACTCATTCAGCCCCTATTGTTGAACATTGTTTGGCTTTGGGTCACAGTTTTGAAGATCTTTGGGATGGTGACAGGATTTCTTACTTTCAATGGCTTGGACAGCACTGGATTTTCACTTTACGTTCAGTACATCCCCACAATTTAAACCTGGAGATCGATTGGCAGAGTCTATTCTAACATGAATAAGGGACTCCCTGGTTTTTATATGGGGTAGTTCCCTTCTTATTGGTGGTTCTATTCTTGACGGCATAGCTCATCAGCCAATGACTGAAGAGGCATTTTCTCAAAAGCAGCTCTTTGTTCTTTCGGTGTTTCATGGCAGTTCTATTTCAAATTCACATGGAGAAATTTAACGACCCTTCATTTTGGCACTTGAAATAGAGTCACTGCAGGATTCAAAATGTGCATGTTGTTCAGTCGTATTCCCATTCCATTCAGCTTCCATTCTGCTATATTGCCGTTTACACAAGATAAATGTTTGATGTTTTTATGGAGTTTGAACCATATTTGATTAAAATGGACATGTCCAGATTTTGAGGTTGAGCAAATCACTCTCTTCTGATGGCATGCCCGACAAAAATACAATAAGTTTTGAGAACAGTGCACATATGGTGATTTTTATTTATTTAATTTCTTTATTTATTTAACAGGTCTTCTATACCACCTTATCATACATTCAAAGCGGTTCACATGGAACAATTACAGCAATGAGTTTGACATAGAACAGGGATATACAACTTGGAGGTTAGTTGGGGTATTGCTAACTATATACAAGGAAACTGTTGCAGTGTTTTGTGATCCATTTCGTCAGGGATCATAATCTTCTGGGTTAGCTCCAAAGTATTCTAGGAAAAGGTGACTTTTTATTGCTTTCCGAAAGTCTACTAGGTCTTTGAATTTTTGTATTTTGTTTGTTCCATGTGTAACTGGAGTGATGTATTCTGCAAGGGCAGGGTTGGGGAACCTTCAGCCCGCCATCACTCCACCTGCTCATGGGAGTTCTTGCTGCTCCACTCATTGCCCTGTTTTCCCCAGGATTATACAGGGGTTGGTTTTTTCCTCCTGCACATTCTTTTGGGTGAGATCTTTGATTTTTCTTTCTCAGTTATTAAAAATCTGCATCTGATATCTTCTGGATTTTGTGCAGTGTAGGAGGAAGTGAATTTCTATTTCCCTCTTTGGAATTCACTTGAGATTATCAGTGTAATGCTTGTCCTCATATTTCCATTTTTAACTTGTGTTCCCTGTTTCTGTATTTGATAAAGCTGTGGTAGTCTGCTAGTTTGTACAGTACGTTTGAGAATCTGCTGCTCTTCAGCTTCTGTTTTCCCAGTAGAAAGTATATTATAGAGCCTAGGGTAATATTTGTATTCCTACCTCTTGCGACACAGAGTTGCTGCTGGTGAGAGTCCTGGGGGTTTGTATTGTTTTGGTAGGGTTTACTTCACAGATGCTGAGTGTTTTTTTTAGAGTTGTGTGTTATGTTCTTCAGGCTGAGGAGTTTGTCATTGAACTGAGAAGCATCCTCAGAAAAATCCAAGTTATCAATGTCCCTGTTTAATGTACATTACCAAGTTTAAGTTTCAATGTAAACCTCTTTGATTGAAATGATAAAGCGGTATATAAAACCTGTTAAATAAATAAATCCTAGCAGCACACGATGACATGAAAACAAAATGTGCCATGCTGGGTCAGGCCAAAGCTCTACCGAGCCCAGCCAACAGACTGGTGTGTTATAAGTTGACATTTTTCAGTTTGTCTTTAGTTTATTCTGTAAATTATAATGTGCATATTGTAGATGATGTTTCCTAACATTTGCGTGCTATCCGCCATAGCTTCCATGTTATTCTGTGGGCATTGTGGAAGACAGCACACAGTACTATATTTATTTATATGTTCAGCAATTGATTTGATGCTGCCCACCCATATTTTCTCTGGACCCCCTCAAAAACTCAGGTCTGACTATGCCACTGATGTGAACCTGCAGGAGTTGTATAACGTGCAGTTAGTGCATGGTGTTTACCCTGCGCTAACTGTGCAGAGCTCACCATGCCTACTCTCGGCCCCTATGCTACCCACTTGCGTCCCTAACAGTGATACAAAGTTAGAACAGGAATCGGCCTGCATGGTCATGGCCCCTCATTAATTGGCAATGTATGCCCAAAGTGTACTTTTAGCATGTGCCACATATCTGCCTCCAGTTAGCACCCTTTAATAAACGACCCTCCCCAACTTACAAACTAAAATGGGACTTTCCTGGAGGATAATATTTAGTATAGTCAAGGGCAACACCCAAATAGGAGACATGGAAGTCTGTTGGCTGAAGCTCAGGGTGAATTCCAAATTACAAGACTGACCTGACGCTGAGTCAAGGTTATTGATGGCTACCAAGTGTTTATCCAATGACTCTACTGTTTTCTTTTGAGTCTTAGATTTCTTTTTGGTCGTATCTTTTCTGTTCATTCCTGTGGTAACTTATTATCTTAGCAAGCGTTTCCTGGTTCCTTCGTGCTTCAAAAGAGATCCAAAGGGGCATGCCCCTATTGCTCTGCCCTTTTGGCCATACGCCCTGTAGCTGTCCTTCAGTGGCTTTTGCTGTTTGGTCAGGTCTTTTGTAGAGATTTCACAATCTGCTCAGACACGTCACTATACCAGACTCCACCCATCTGACCACAATTAGTGCCTGGAAAGGATCTCAACTGCTCCCCAAAGGGCTTTCTTCCTTCGTCTGTTAGAAAGTTGAATCGCCTAGGAGGAGGGTGAGGGAGCATTGGGGACCTGCAGCATGGCCTGCATTACACAAGTCTTGGGCCACTAGATGTGGCAATCTGTGGGACACAAAGCATGCAGAGTGATAATGGTCCCTGCATCCCCTCCCCCTTACGCCTCCTTTTCCTTCCCGCACGCGCTTCTGTTTTCAAGCAAACAAAGGAGGAGGAGGTGGTGGAGACTGGAAGGGTTGTGCATGTACTGACTAGTCCCTGTTGTCCATGGAGGGTAAAGAGGGCGAGGAGAACGATGGGGAAAACGGAGAGATGAGAAGGGAAAGATAGAGCTGGGGTGTATGTCAGAGAAAGGGAAAGGTGGAGGAGAAAGATGAGAGGGTTGGAGGAGGTGTGAGGAGGGAAAAGAACAGATTAAAGGGGTAGGGGTGGTATGGTCCTTAGAGGAGGAAGCAACATCTGAAGAGAGGGTGTGAATGTGTGTGGGCAGCTGGAATGTAAGCGACAGAGAAAAAGAGTGAAATACAGATCAGAAAGAGTTTAGATAGCATAAAGAAAAACATAAGAATGGACATAGAAATGACATCATCAACAAAAGAAAAACTGGCAACATGGTGGAAAGGCACTAGAGAAATTAAAATAAGAAATGATATAATAGAATAAAGATGAAGGATCAAGAAATACTTAAAGGAGGAGAAAAAGAGAACAGAAGATCAAGAAATACAAAGTTTTGAAAATATTTTATTGAACATTATTATATTAGACGATAAATTGGTAGACCAGTAGCTCAGGAGGAAACCAGGAAGGTGTGAGAGAGACACAAGCATTCTCCCTTCCTTCTCCTACTCCGTTGCCCCAAAATAAATTAGTGGTAGAAACGTTGGTGGTGACCCCCTAGCCTGATGCACTCAAGAATGGATGGGGACAAGCACATATCCCTGAATGCCGGCCACCTATGATAAAGCCACTGGGAATAATGAAAAGGAAAGAGAGAGAAAAAGAGCGAATCAACCAGCAGCACAGTGGGCGGGGCAGCACATGAGTGGAAGCAACTCCTCCTATCAGAGGCTAAGACAAGATCATGATGGAGTTTGTTATGCAGATGAGCCACTTCTACTCTCTGAATGCAAACAGCTGATCTACACAACTCCCTACGTTTTCAATCCCGCGTCCTCCATGCGACTCGGCCAATGGACCTGACTTGCTACAGCAGGGCTTCCCAGACCTCACCTAATCAGATTTTCAGAATGTTTATGATGAATATTCATGAGATGTTTTCAAAGGCTATATGCAACTATATCTCATTCATATTCACAATGGAGATCCTGAAAATCCAATTGTCTGTGGGGTCACTGGGACTGCTATAGGAAGTCCTGCACTATACCTTCCCTGCTATTCGAGTACTGAGCCCCCCCCCCCCCCAACACATTTCACCCTTGACTTAAAGCATGCCTGGCTAGGCTCGCCCTAGACTACACCCAGTTCCTGTAGTCTTGTTTGTGCTGACATGAAGCAGCTACCCTGTTGTGAGATAGTTCATACACTTTATCTGTCATTATACTGCACAGCCACCAGGGGGTGCTGTGGTTTGCAAACCTGCAGCAGCGAGAGCAAAGATGGGCACACAGGAGGAATCAGTGGACCATGGTATAACCTTATGTTCCCAGGAAAGGTCCACATGCATGACCGGTTTTATTATTCCAGTTATAAGTCTAAGTTATTTATTTTATGCAACTTCAAGCTTCAGTGCTTTTTACAGTTCAACAGGAGAATATGAATGGGGACGTTCTAAAGCTGTCTGCTGGATCACAGCAAAGGGAAAAGGTTACTGGAGCCACACGTGTACTTATGGCAGAGAGTCTCATATGCTGTGAGCTATTAAAGGGAGGCTGAAGTTTTTCAAAGTTGTTAAAACACAAGAGGATTGTGAAAAATTGAAAGAGAACCTTGATAAATTGGAAGACTGGAGGTCCAAAGGGCAGATGAAATTTAATGTGGACAAGTGCAAATTTATGCACCTAGGAAAAAGCAACCCAAACTACGGTTGCACAAGGGTACCACCCAGGAAAAGGATTTAGGCAGCATTGTGGATAACACGTTGAAACCCTCCAATCAGTGGAATTGGTTACTGGAGGGTACAGTAAAAGCTGTTAGTGTTGCACAGTATACGGGTAGCGGCTCAAGGTCCATGCTCTCTACGCTGGCACTTTCCAGGGTCTGTAAGATGGCGTCACTGACAGTTCTTAGAGGACGTATACATACAGTAGCATTCATTATATAGGTAGGTCCTTCTGAATATCAACCCATGTTTTCATGCATGCAGAACTGGGAAGGTGTACCTGCTGTTTCCCTGGCTTCAATGAAAATCCTTCCAGACCAGCAGAGACAGTGTTACAGTAGCATCTCAGCACAATACCGTAAGTCGCCTTATGACAACCTCCTTCTCCTGTCACTTAAGAACATAAGCTATGCCATACTGGGTCAGACCAAGGTCCAGCAAGCCCAGTATTCTGTTTCCAATAGTGGCCAATCCAGGTCACAGGTACCTAGCAGGTTCCCAAAAAGGCGCACAGGTTCCACAGTGCTTGTATGGGGGCAAGCAGTGGATTTCCAGGGCCCTCTTTAATAACGGTGTATGGACTTTGCCTCCAGGAACTAGTTCAAACCTTTTCTTAAACCCAGTTACACTAACAGCTTTTACTATATCTTCCGGTAACGAATTCCAGAGTTTGATTACATGTTGAGTAAAAAAAAAAAAATTATTAGTCTTAAATGGGTAACATTGTAGCTTCATTGCATGTCCCGCGGTCTTTCTACTTTTCAGAGACGTAAACAACTGATCTACGTTTACCCGTTCCACTCCGTTCATTAATTTATAGACCTCTATCATATCCCCCTCTGTCGTCTCTTTTCCAAGTTGTGGAGTCCTAGGGGTATGTTTACTAAACCGGGCTAACGGTTAACCGGGGCTATCTGCAACTAGGTCCCGTTGAATAATATGGGACCTAGTGGCAGATAGCCCGGGTTAACCGTTAGCCCAGTTTAGTAAACATACCCCTAGTCTTTTAAGCCTTTCCTCATAGGAGTATCCTTCCATCCTCTTTACCATTTTGGTGGCTCTTCTCTGTACCTTTTTCTAATAACGCTATATCCTTTTTAAGATATGGCAATCAGAGCTGCACACAATATTCAAGGTGCAGTTGCAGCATGGAATGATAGGGAAACAGTATAATATCCTTGGTTTTATTCTCCATTCCTTTCCTTATGATTCCTAGCATTCTATTTGCTTTCTTGGCCGCCGATGCACACTGAGCAGAGAGTTTCAACATATAATCCACGATGACGCTTAAATTGTTTTCCTGATAGTGATTTGTAGGCTGGTACCTTGCATCGTGTAACCATAATTTGGGTTGTTCTTTCCTAGGTGTATAACTTTGCTCTTGTGCACATTAAATTCCATCTGCCATTTGGATGCCAAGTCTTTCAATTTATCAAGGTCCTTTTGCAATTTTTCACAATCCTCTTGCATTTTAACAGCTTTGAATAATTTTATATCATTTATTTATTTATTTAGCTGTATTTATATCCCGCTTTTCACCGGGTCAAAGCGGTCATCTGCAAATTTGATCACCTCACTCATTCTTTTTCCCAGGTCATTATGTAAAACTTAATAAATATATTTTAAAAAATCTGATCACAGCATTTGAATATTAATCCACTTTTTGCCTACTTTTCTTAGTAACATGAGGACTGTAACCTTGGACATGAAACAAGACAAACCAGGACTGAATGAGCCTGTTCAGATGGACCTGGGTGGTAAGGTGGAAAGCCTAGATGTGGTCTATTCTATCTCAAAAAGCCACTGATGATATTCCATGTGAGCCTAGAGTTGTAGTGTGGATTACGGTAATTGGGGGGTTCCTTTTTTAATTTAATCTTTACTGATTTATTACATTAATTACCAAGAATACTTTTGTATAGAAATTACAAGAAAAATGGAAAAAAGATAACTCATTCACTAGAAAAAATAATCAGGAAATAAAGCAATATTTCCTATCATCCTGCTAGACCATTCCAGACAAGTGGGTTGTGTTTCCCTACCAGCAGCTGTGGAGACGAAGGAAAGTTCCAGAGATTTCCATAGGTTTTCAACCCAGTCCTCAGGGGAACTGGAGTGGAGGAGCGGCCTAGTGGTTGGGGCAAGGTACTTCAGGCCAGAAGATCAGGGGTTCAAATCCCACTAGAGGACAGCAACCTTGGGCCAGAAGAACTGGGGTTTCTAGTCCCACAGGTGCTCCTTGTGGTCTTGGGCAAGCCACTTAACCCTCCATAGCCCATGTTCCCTGTAAATAGTTATCTCCAAGTTATAATGCCCTGTTCAATGTAATTTCAGTTTGTTCAATGTAAACTGCACTGATGCAGAATAGCGCGGTATATAAGAGAATGTAAATAAATAAATAAACCCCAGGCCAGTCAGGTTTTCAGGATTCCCAGAATGAATATGCATGAGATAGATTTGCATACAATGAAGGCAGAACATGCAAATCTCTCTTAAGCATATTCATTCTGGGAATCCTGAAAACCTGACTGGCCTGGAGTTCCCCGAGGATTGGGTTGAAATGGTATCATCATACCATGAACATCCTGTGCCTCAAGTATAGAGGCATACTTCAGTATTTCTCTGTCTCCAGCAGATGGTGGATGCAGGTTTTTCAGCTCTGGTGAAATCTGCAAAAGGAAAAGAATGTTTTCACTCGTAAGCGAACGCCCTTATTGGTGACTCTCATTGGAGCATGACAAGAGAGGCACCAGAGACACCCTTAAAGCCAGTGTTCTTTTCGGATGCCATGAAGAGGAGGGGATTGGTTCAGTTCCACGTCCTTATCCTTTTAGGACCTATTGAGCAGCCAGAAGATTGGAAAAAGGAGTTTGGAAAGGATTCATCAAGCTCAGACAATCTTAGTGCCTCCTCTCTTGTACTTCACCCTGCACCCCTCCCCCCTACTGAAGATTTGAAGAAAGCTCTTCAGAGGAATGTGACTGCAGGTCTGGCACTATACCCGGCATGGATTTACTTGCCTTTGGACTCCCCAGGGGTGAGTACCAAAGCTAAGCCTCTCTCTGTCTGACTAATTTGTGGGGGTTTCTGACTTCATCTGCTGGTGGTGCGTAAGTCAGGTTAGGTCGCCCAGGGTGTCTGTTGGTTTGGTGCCAGTGTTTTCCCACCTTGTCCAACTGCTTACACATATTGATTGCAGGTTACATGCTTTGCCATGCCTCTTACATGCCTCTCCAGATGCGTGCCTATAGCATGCAGTGTCTTGTCCACACAGCCCTGGTGCATGTGGTTACTTCCATGTAGCTCTAGTGCTCACTGTTATTTTCTGGGTGGTTTTAGTGTGTGTTGCACTGCGCCATTCTAGTGTGCCTTGAGTCTACATTGCCCAGCTGTCCACGGTGCTGGAGAATCATATGCTAGTTTCTAAGAACTGCTATCTGTCTGCAGGAAGTGGAGAGCCTCATTGCTGGATTCTGATATCTGCACTTCATGCAAGGAAACTTCTGATGTGCCCTTGGAGGGCCACTTCTGATGTGCCCTGGCGTTATCGTCTTCATTGCAGGGGGTGTCAGGTGAAGCTATAGAGAAGGATGATTGATATGCTTTGAGTTTCAGCACTTGCTCCTCTGGCTGTTCCCATTCTTGTAAGAGTCCAGTGATGGCTGCTTCCTCTGAGGATAGAGACCATTTGCCAGGCAGGGAGCTCCAGGTCCCTGGGTTGTCCTACCTGGAATTCTTCTCCATTCTGCAGCAAGCTTGGTCTTTCTGGCATGGCATCTCAAGACCCTGCAGCCTCCAGGTCCTCTTGATCTCTTGGAAGAGGGTCAGGTGGCAAGTCAGAGTCCTGCTCAGGCGCGCCTTCTAAGTGATCTCAACAAAGATTGCAATCTGGAGATTCAGAACAACTGTCCTTTGGCTGAGACCTGAAGTCTAGTCTTCATGTCTCGGATGCTGACTCCATTCTGGACAATGAGATGTCTTCTCCTTCAGAGGATCATGATGAATCTGTATTATCCGCCTGTTCAGGAAAGATGAACTGGTGGCTTTGATTGCTCAGGTGTCATCTGCTCTGCATCTGACTGATTCTCCAGTTGCAGAACAAGGGCGACAGAGCATAATGATGGATTGGGGGTCCATTCTTGGATGCCTCCAGTGGGCAGCAGCCTTTGACTTTTCTACCAGGAGTGGACCCGGGTCACCAAGGATCACTGGGTGCTAGATACCATTCAACACGGCTATGTTTTGGAATGTAGAGAGCCCATTCCAGACACCTTTGTCCTCTCCCTCACGCTGGAAAGATTTCCATCTGCGGGCAATGATCTCAGTTCCCCCTGCCAAGCAGGACAAGGGCCAGTACGTCATCTACTTTGTGGTACCAAAGAAAGATGGTTCCTTTCAGTCAATCCTCGATCTCAAGGGAGTCAACGCTCACCTGTGCAGCCTTCCCTTTCGTATGGAGATCCTGTGGTTAGTGATCCAGGCAGTACATTGTGAGGAGTTCCTTGCATCTCTGGTTTTAGCTGATGCGTATTTCCATATCCCTATCTGAGAGGATCAACAGCACTTTCTCTGTGCTTGCCTCCCATATTCAGTTTGCCGCCCCTTCCTTTGGATTCTCCATCACCCCTAGGACATTTTTGAAAGTAATGGTGGTGATAGCTGCTGCACTGAGGCTCCAGGGGATCTGTGTTTACCCAAATCTGGATGATTGGCTCATCAGTACCAGGTCAAGGTCCGAAGTGTTTCTGGTTTCGACCCAGGTGGTACAGTTCCTGAAGCATCTCGGCCTGGTGATCAATCAGAGAAAGAGCTACTTGGAGCCTTCCCAACATTGGAATACCTAGGAGCGCATTTTTATACTCAAGCAGGCAGAGTTTTCCTGCTTGAGGAAAGTGTGAAAAATGTATTGGCCCAGGTGGCAGCCTTCTGTGCTCAACAGGCTCCCTGAGTTTGGGATTATCTTCAGCTTCTCAGATTGACGGTGACAGCGACCAAAATGGTGCTTTGGGCATCAGCTCATAGGATGCTGATTCAGAGGTCCTTGCTGTCTCTGTGGTCTTTAAGCTCTCAGGAGTTGAAATTCTGGATGCTCCTCAGCCAGAGGTGGTGTCCAACCTGCGGTAATGGCCGCAGCCACAGCATCTGAGGAAGAGCATGCCACTGGATGATCAATGTGGCTTCTCCTTTCGATGGATGCTTGCCTGTTTGGGTGGGGAGCCCATTGCAAGAACTGGGCAGTTCAGGGAGAAGCCAGGATCTGCATGACCCTCAACCTTTGCCATTCGTTTGGTCCTTTTGTACTTCTGGACACTAGTCAAGGGCAGAACAGTCTGGGTATACTTGGACAATGCCATGGTTGTGGTGTATATTTATCAGGAAGGGGGCATGAAGAGTGCCAGAGTAGCCCTGGAGATGGCTCTCATGTTGTAGGCGGAAAGAAACCTAGCTCTATTGGCGCAACACATTAACAACGCAGAGGCAGACTTCCTCAGTTGCCACTTTCTTGATCCTGGGGAGTGGGAGCTGAGTCAGACAGTATTTCAGCAAATTCTGGGCTGCTGAGGTCATCCTGAGATGGATCTGATGGCAACCCACTCCAGTACCTAAGTGCACAGATTCTTCAGTTGTCACAGAGAACATAAGATATGCCATACTGAGTCAGATCAAGGGGCCATCAAGCCCAGTATCCTGTTTCCAACAGTGGCCAATCCAGGTCACATGTACCTGTCAGATTCCCAAACGGTATAGATATTCCATGCTGCTTGTCCAGTGGGTAAGCAATGGGTTTCCCCAGTCCTCTTTAATAATGGTTTATGGACTTTTCCTCCAGGAGCTTGTCCAAACCTCTTTTAAATCAAGCTACACTAACAGCTTTTACTACATCCTCTGGTAACGAATTCCAGAGTTGGGATTATGTATTGAGTGAAAT
Organism: Ichthyophis bannanicus; assembly: GCA_033557465.1. NCBI lineage: Eukaryota > Metazoa > Chordata > Amphibia > Gymnophiona > Ichthyophiidae > Ichthyophis > Ichthyophis bannanicus. Next base: position 48,698,451 of record CM066035.1, read on the forward strand.
TTGTTTTTCTCAGATTAGTCTTAAATGTGCTACGTTGTAGCTTCATTGCATGTCTCCTAGTCTTTCTATTTTTTGAAGGAGTAAACAATCGATCTACATTTACCTGTTCCGCTCAATTCATTATTTTATCAACCTCTATCATATCTCCCCTCAACTGTCTCTTTTCCAAGTTGAAGAGCCCTAACCTTTTAAGCCTTTCCTTGTAGGGATATCCTTGCATTTACCATGTTATTTTTATTTTTTATTTTTTTACAATTTAATTTTTATTAAGGTTATACAAAATATCAAACATAGGCAAAATAATTATCACAAAAGTAATAAGAAAACAAGCTTAGTCCACATCACGGGGAGTGGTGAGGGAACATCCAGCCGGCAGCCAAAATTAAACAAACTCTATTTATTACATACAATGCTAATAGAACAACCAAAGAAAAAAATGAAAAACATAGCACACCTTATACCTATGCATCTGCTACAACCTGAGGGTCTAGCCCCTTAAGAAATACTTCTAACGATCCAACATCCATAAACACATATTTAGTACCCCCAGATGTGACCAGACATTTGCAAGGAAATTTCAAGAAGAAAGTTGCGCCAGAAGCGAGAACCCGTGGCTTAAGAGCCAAAAAGGCTCTACGCCTAGCTTGAGTTTGCCTGGCCACATCTGGGAATATATTAACTTTTCCACCACAGAATTCAGCATTCTTATTACGAAAATAAAGTCGCATGACAGTACTCTTATCTATCTCCGAAGAGAAAGACACCAAAAGAGTAGATCTAGTTTCAATTAAGTCACGCAAAGACTCTATAAAATTAGTAATATCCAAGGTATCTAAGGGTTCTGCCAAGGCTACAGATTGCCGGTCACCAGAGGTTATAGGCCTTGGGCCAGGCAAGTAATATATTTTTGTAATTACTGGCATAGTATTTAACTGGTACCCCAACACTTCTGTTAAATATTTTTCAAATAAAATTTTTGGCGACATTAATCTAGTACAAGGGAAGTTCAAGCAGCGAATATTTACAGCCCTCAAATTATTCTCTAGTAACTCCTGTTGAGTATGTAACGTTAAACTATCCCTCATAAAAGACAAATTAGCAGACTGTAACAAAGAATATTGTGCATCAATTTTCTGACATTTGTTATCTAAAGCAGAAATCTGTAAATCATGCTGAGCCATCTTAGAAACAGAATCTTGTGAAAAACCATTAATCTGAGTAGTAACAGATAATAAAGAGCGCTCAATCCTGGACAGAATACACCAGATGTCAGATAAAGACACATTCTGAGCAGCCTCAGGAGAAGCAGATACACCATCACTTTGAACGCCTCCAGGAACCGCCGGAAGCTGAAGGACTTGAGGCAGGGACACTGCCGCAATGTCCGCCAGACAGCTAGATGACACCACTGATGATATAGGTTCCAAACCCCCAAGGGCCCCTCCTTCAACGGGTGAAGACGTTAAAAGTTGAGGATTCCGTAAATTAGCATGTGGGGCAGAGTTAAAACCCCCTGAAGAACCAATGGAGCTATCAAGAGAGACCGAGGGCTTAGATACGGGAGCAGGTGATTTCCCATCACCAGAAACAGTTACAATATGCCTGTCCATAGGCCCAGAGATCTTAACAGCCTTATCGGGATTGGGATTACTCGCGTTTAGCCTCTTCTTACGCTTACCCATACCAGTCCTGGGTCTCCCTGCTCCCTGCGCGCCACGTGCGCCTAAGGGGTGCACAAAGGGCTTCTCAAACCCCTTTAAACGCACCCCTTAAAACGCAACCGCGACCACGCAACCGCGGTACAACCGCGGGTTTCTAGCCCCGGAGATGACGTCGGGGCCAATCACTGCGTCACACCACTGCTCCGGAAGGTCAGACTCCCCAAACGCACAGGATAGGCGCAGGACACAGTCGGGCATCAGCTGGACTCCTCTCACACACACCCGAGGTGCAATACTCTGCCACTTCCTTTTCTAGCCCCGGAGATGACGTCGGGGCCAATCACTGCGTCGCACCACTGCTCCGGAAGGTCAGACTCCCCAACCGCACAGGATAGGCGCAGGACACAGTCGGGCATCAGCTGGACTCCTCTCACACACACCCGAGGTGCAATACTCTGCCACTTCCTTTTCTAGCCCCGGAGATGACGTCGGGGCCAATCACTGCGTCGCACCGCTGCTCCGGAAGGTCAGACTCCCCAACCGCACAGGATAGGCGCAGGACACAGTCGGGCATCAGCTGGACTCCTCTCACACACACCCGCATTTACCATTTTTGTCGCTCTTCTCCGTACCTTTTCTAATTCTGTTATATCCTTTTTAAGATATGGTGACCAGAACTGCACACAATTTTCACTATGGAATGATGCAGCGGCATTATAATATCCTTTGTTTTATTCTCCATTCTTTTCCTTATGATACCTAGCATTCTATTTGCTTTCTTGGCTGCCGCTGCACACTGGGCAGAGGGTTTCAACATATTATCCACAATAATGCCTAAATCTTTTTGCTGGGTGGTGGTTCCTAATGTGGAACTTTGCATCATGTAACTGTAGTTTGGGATGTTCTTCCCTAAGTTCATAACTTTCTACTTGTCCACATTAAATTTCATTTGCCATTTGGATGCCCAGTCTTCCAATTTATCAAGGTTCTCTTACAATTCTTTACAATCCTCTTGAGTTTTAACATCTCTGAATAATTTTGTGTCATCTGCAAATTTGATCACATCACTCGTTATACCCATTTCCAGGTCATTTATAACTATGTTAAAGAGCATTGGGCCCAGCTTAAAACCCTCGGATACTCCACTATTCACCTTTCTCCATTAAGAAAATTGACCATTTAGCCCTACTCTCTAATCCACAGTAGTACATTGCTTTTTAATTTTTCCCGAGAGCCTCTCATGAGGGATTTTGTCAAAGGCTTTCTGAAAATCGAGATACACTATATCAACCGACTCACTTTTACAATAACTACCTCTTCATTCATACCTTCAAAAAAATATGAGAGATTGATTTAGCCAAAGAAAATCTTCTCTCACCAATGTTGGCTTTCTGCCAACATAACCATGACTATCTACATGTTCAGCAATTTTGATTTTTATAATGTTTGTTACTATTTTGCCCAATACTGATGCCAGGCTCACTGGTCTATAGTTTCCTGAATCGCTCCTGGAACTCTTTAAAATCTGTAGTACCCCAAGATTGGCCACTCTCCAATCTTGGGGTACTACAGATGATTTTCATGATAGATCACAGATTACTAATAGTAGTTCTACAATCTCATATTTCAGTTCTTTCAGGACCCTGGGATGTAGGCCATCCAGTCCAGGTGATTTGCTGATTTTTAGTTTATCAATTAGCTGTATTATGTCTTCCTGATTTATCAAGATTTGCTTCAATTACTCTGATACATCTCCTTTAAACATAATTTCTGGCAGGGGTAAGTTTTCTTCCTCTTCAGTAAAGACTGAAGCAAAATATTTTTTCAGTCTCTCTGTAATGGTCTTGTCCTCTCTCAGTGCACCTTTTACCCCTCCATCATCTAATGGTTCAGCTGACACTATTCTTGAAAAAGCTTTTATTATGCACTTTTGCTTCCATGGCAAGCTTCTTTTCAAATTTTCTCTTTGTCTGCCTTGTCAATACCTCGTATTTAAGTGCTTACACTTTTTCCTGTTTTTGTCATTTGGCTCTTTTTTCCATTTTCTGACTTACATTTAAGCCATGCTGGCTGTTGTTTGGCCTTCTTCCACCTTTTTTAAAGCATGAAATACATCTGGTCTGGGTTTCCAAGATAGCATTTTTAAAGGATGCCCAGGCAGGGGCAGCTCTATAATGAGGCCGAGTGAGGCGGCGGCCTCAGGTGGAAAACTTTTGGAAGGCAGCAAAATAGCTGCCTCACTCTGCCTTCAGATTAAAAAAAAAAAAAAGGTGGACAAGCTACTGCCATTGTTGGCTCTATGGAAATCCTGTTGCTATGACCTGCCCCAGTAGGAAGTTATGCTAGAGTGTTACACAGCACCAGGGCTTCGATAGGGCTGGAAGGCTCCACACTGGTTTATTTTTAATTTTTAATTATTACTGCTATTGCAGCCACTGAGGGACGCAGGAGCAACGGCTGCCAGGGTAAGGAGGAGGCAGGAACAGAGCTGACATGAGGGGAAGGAGAGGGGCAAGAATGGAGCTGACAGGGAGAAGGATGGGGGCAGGAACGGAGCTGACAGAGTGGGAAAGAGCGGGCTGGAAGGGAGCTGAAAAAGTGGAAATAGATGGCTGGAAGGGAATTGACAGAGAGGGAAAGAAGGGGCTGGAAGGGATCTGACACAAGGGAAGGATGTGGCTGGAAGGGAACTGACATGGGGAGAAGGTGGGAGCTGGAAGGGAGCTACACTAACAGCTTTTACTACATCCTCTGGTAACTAATTCCAGCGTTTGATTATGCCGGGCCATAGGCTCACTGAAGGGAGACAGTTACATCCCCTGCAGTTACCGCATTTCAGTGTGGCAAAACAGCTGCCAGTGCAACTGAGGCCACTCACTGAGGTAGCATTAGTTGCACTCACGCTACTTGCGCTGAGCCATTATGTTAGTTTCTGCCGACATTGCAGATGCCTGTGTGTGAGAGTTTTTTCTGTCGCCTCACTCTGTAGTAAAGTATAATTTTAGGAAAGAAATCCTGCAAACCTAACAGTAATGCATAAAAGCATTTTTTTGACTACATATGTCTGCTTTTAGTTTGTACTAATCTATTCCCTACTTTGGTGAAGACCTATCTCTCTTCTGCATATGTGTGACTGAGGCTACATATTCTGTTGGCATGGAGTTTCTATGTAGAGAGCTGTAGCAATCTGGCTTTTTCAGTTTTCTAAATAGGAATATGGATGTTCTAGGGCCCACTGCAATATTTATGGTGCTGCCTTTTTCTGAGAACCCTCCATGTTGTGTGAGGTTTGGAAGTTAATGGTGTTATGGAATAGTAGATTTGTTCTATGGGTCCTGTACTCTGGGTTCTTGGTGAGGTCAACTGTAGGGTGTTGGTGGGGGGGGGGGGGCAGTACTGGAATATATATTGTTTTTGAAATTTGCAGTTTTGCTTTCTTTATGCTACCAGACTGAAATTTAAAATATTTTGTCAGTTCAGATTCAAGGAAATTTCAAATGTTAAGGGAATGTCTTGGTTTAATTTTGTTTAGTAGCTTGATAGCTTCACCGCTGCTATGTCCCGGACTTTTCCAACTCTAGCACAATCCATTTCAGCATTTGATTTCATGGCTACACGGATTAGCTTATCTCATTTTATATCTTCCCTCCTCATCAAAAATCTGGTCATATCAAAATAAATCTGATGTGCAGATACTTGTAATGGTTTGATTGGGGGGAGGGACTGTTTAAGTGACTTTTCATTAATCAAATGTAATGTTTTATTATGTTTTTTATTGTAACATTTGCTTTACTAAATTGCAGGTATATGTTTGGAAGCCACCTAGGATTTTAGATTGGTGGCATATACATTTTAAACAAAGTATACTAAATTTATGCAAATGATGTTGCAATTTATTCATTTATTTAATGTCTCTTTTATAGCACGCTCTTTAAAATCTGTGCGGATTACATAAAACGGTAACTTATACAATGCAGTCGAGGCTGTACTGTATTTACAATGAACAGGTGCCGTAACTTGGACATATCTGGGCTAACTATATACAAGTTGGTAAATCAAGTCCCATGGCTGAAGTGGGGACTGTTATTGACTACAGACTCTTTACAATAGTATGGATTATGTACGCGCTGAAATTTACATGGTATGCAGTGGCACCTGTGGGTGTGGCTGCATCACTGCGTGTTGGTGTGCTGTTGAAGCCGTCCTGGTGGTGGGGGGAGGCTGTTTGTGAGCTGTCATCAGAGTAGTGCAGGAGGAAAAGGTGCTGCTTCAGCGCCTTCCTAAATTGGGCAAGGTCGGTGATTGCCCGGATAGTAGTAGGAAGGGCGTTCCAACGTCTGGGTGCATAGAACATAAATGCCCTGTTTATTGTTGCTTGAGTGCATTTCATCATTGCCTTTGGAATTACCAGTGTGTTGACAGTTGCGGATCTTCTGGATCTGTTAGGGGGCGTGGGGTGGATTAGCTCAGTGAGGAAGGTGGAGGAGCGCTTGTTGATGGCTTTGAAGGTCATTCATGAATCTTTGCACTTGACCCTGCATCATCCTCATGCTGCCCCTGGGGGGAAGTAGGTGGGGGGGCGGGGTTCTGGGAGGTGGAGGCAAGCAGAAACCTCAGATTGGGACCAGCATGATCAGAGAATAAAATGGTCAGACAACAAAGTTAGAAGAGAATTTTATTTTTATTTTCAATTTAATGATCGGACTTGGTGCTCTCTTTATATTTTATACAGTACATGGAAATGCCTCTCTTTCTATTTCTCTGGTATTGCATTGTATGCAGAATCCGGCTTCTTGGGGTTGCAGTTTAATTTTTATCTAGATTTCTTTATTTTTAGGTTATGGTTACTTATTCTGTACTTGGTGAGGGTCTGTGTTACAAGTGTATGATCAAGACCAGGTGTTTTGTTAACATGGAATTTGTATGTAGGGATCTGTACTGTAGTAATCTGAATTGTTCAGCTTTTCAAATAGGTGTTTGGATGTTCCAGGGCCCATTGTAGTGATTACAGTGATGCTTTTTTTGGATGGACTTCTTAAGTGAGTTTTGGAAGTTGGTGCTGATATGATATGCTATGGTATGGTATGGTATGGTAGATTTGCTGTATAAATTCTTAGTGACTTTATTGTAGGGTTTTGTGTTAGTTCACAGTATGCCTGGTACTGGAGAATGCTTGTTACTGAGATGATTAGAATTGAAAGGTTAGATATAATTAGCATTTTAGAGACCTGGTGGAAGGGCAATAGCTAAAGAGACACTGTGATACCAGGCTACAAACTATATCACAGCAATAAGGTAGAGGGGGGGGGGGGCTGTATATGTTAAAGAGGACATTGAGTCAAACAGGTTTTGCAGGAAACAAAATACACTGTAGAATCTCTATGGATAGAATTTCCACGTAAAAGGGGGAATGGAATGAATAGACAGATGATGAAATGCAAAGTTTACAGCACAGTAATCATGGGAGATTTCAATTATCTCAGTACTGACTGGGTAAATGTCACTTGTCAGACGGCTGCCTGGGTGAGAATCTTCACAGTCTTGGCAAGTGGATATATCTATATGATTTGCAAGGGATTGTGGGCAATGTAGTTCATTCACACCAGACACAGCTGCTGACAATAATTTAGTTGTGCTCAAGTGTTAAAGCCAATAAGATATTTATTTATGGGGTTATTTCTCCCAACACAGATATGCTTGGTAGCACATAAATCAGGTTACTTGCTTCCAGTGTTTAACTTGGAAAAACAAAAATCAAAATCAGGAAAACAACATTCAAACTTGTCAGGCATTAGCTAATGTTTTCTTAGCATATATCAAACAACAAACGAAAAGCCACAAAAAGAAAAAAACTGTTCTTTTCAGGTTAACTTCTGATAACTTCCCACATAGATTCAGAAGTGATTCTCTCCTAGCTCACAAGCAATTAGGTAAGGCTCAATTGCTAGCAGTTATCCAGCTGAAACCCCTTAGCTGGCTTGCTTTCTACAGCGTGGCCAGAAATCCTACACAGGAGCTTTTCTGAGTAGATTAAAGAACAAGTTTGTATTTCTTTGTGATGTTTGCTGTACTTTATAACAGAAAATCACCAAAGGAGTTTGGACAGAGAGCAGTCCATATAAACACATTCTTCATCTGCAATCATTCCCCCTTCTTCAACAAGCATGGGTTCAATATCATGGATTGGCACAGATGAATCTCTCAATGGAGCACTTTCAGGAGAATACTTGTTTCCCTGCAGTCTTTCAAGGTTATAGCTAGGGCATAGATCAGTGTTCATACCTGAGCTTCCATTGCTGTTAGAGTTCCTCTCTATATAGCCTGGCCAGTATGTAGTCCAGTTCTTATGTCCAGCCTTCCAATCCATATCCCTGGACACTGGATCTCTCTTCACATACCTTCTAGCACAGGTCTTAGGGTCCCTTCCACGTGCAGCCGTCTCCCTCACAGGTAGCGTCTGGAGATTCCTAGCTCTGCAGCACCATTCCTCTGGCTTTCCCCAGTCCAATGGTGTATGCTGGCCCTTGGAATACCTCCCAGTATACGTACTGCTCTGGACTCTTCTAGACCTCTCAAAGGCTTTTCTCCTCTTTCTTCCAGAGGGTTTCTTTCCCTCTCTGTCCGTCCAGTTTGGCTTCTGCTTCTGATGATCCTTCAGATGAAACTGATGATCAAGCTCAAGCTGATTCTCAGGATAATGAGGATGATTCTCTGTAGAATAAACTCTACCCTTATTCTGCTTAGATGAGTGCTCCTCCCTAACACAGCGCAGCTGTGCTGAATCAGGCCCTGCCCTTTGAGATGAGTGCTTAGAGATTACCTCATAGCCCTCCTGATTGAACACACGTTTCCCCACTTCAGCTCCTCTAATGGCTGTTGGAAACCTGGTGCATTCTGGGACTGGTAGTCTTTTATGGGAAAATTCTGTTTTCTTATTTCTACCAGAACTGACAGGTTGCTTGTTCAGAGACACTTCACCTTTTCTATAGCTCCTTCCTGAGCTATGATAAGCTTCCTTATCACATACCCCCCTGCTTAAGTTATTACGGACTGGTGTAACTGGTGAAACTTCTTCTCTACAGTCCGTAATACGGGAAAGGGCATCCACATTCTTGTGTAACTTCCCAGCACGATGTTCAACTTGAAAATCAAATGCCTGTAAGGCCATGTACCAGCGTGTCAACCTGGCATTGTGGTTCTTCATTTGCTGCAACCACTTAAGTGGGGCATGGTCTGTGACCAACTGGATCTTTCTCCCTGTAAGGTAAAACCTTAACGCCTCCACTGACCACTTAATAGCTAAACATTCTTTTTCTATTGTGGAATACTTTTGTTCAGCTGGTGACAACTTCCTGCTCAGGTACATCACAGGATGCTCCTCCCCTTCATGACACTGGGATAGAACCGCTCCTAACCCTACATCCGATGCATCGGTTTGAACCAGAAAGGGTTTCTTGAAGTCCACCCCTTTCAGTACCGGTCCTGTACACAATTTTCCTTTTAGGACTGAAAAAGCTTTTTCAGCTTCAGGTGTCCACTTTAGCTGGTTTGGACAATTCTTCCGCAGCATATCCGTGAAAATTGCACTTTTCTCTGCAAATTGTGGTATAAATCTGCGGTAGTATCCAATAAGTCCCAAGAAACTTCTTAGTTGTTTCTTTGTTGTTGGAGGAGGAAAATTCCTGATGCTATCTACTTTACTCATTAGAGGTTTAATTTTTCTTCTTCCCACTAGGTGGCCCAGGTATTTTACCTCCCTATTTGCAAAGGCATACTTCTTCGGGTTTAAAGTGATTCCCGCTTGCTTCATGGAGCACAAGACTGCCCTGATCCTCTTCAGATGCTCCGCCCAGGTGTTACTATGGATTATGACATCATCCATATATGCAAAAGCATAATTTTGGTGGGGTCGAAGTACCTGATCCACTAACCTTTGGCAGGTAGCCGCTGCTCCATGCAGTCCGAAAGGCATCCTCTTGAACTGGAAAAGGCCAACGGGGGTGCTGAACGCAGTCTTCGGCTTCGACTCCCTGGTGAGAGGGATTTGCCAATATCCTTTTGTCATATCAAGGGTGGTTAAGTATTGAGCCTGTCCCAGCTGGTCCAACAGCTCTTCAATTCTTGGCATTGGATATGCATCAAAAACTGATATGGCGTTTACCTGCCGGAAGTCAATACAAAATCTTAAAGATCCATCAGGCTTCGGCACCAGGACTATGGGGCTATTCCAGGGACTCTTTGACTCCTCTATTACTCCCATGTCCAACATCTCCTGGACTTGTGCCACTACTTCCTGTCTCTTGGCTTCAGGCAAGCGGTATGGCCTTTGACGAACTAATTTCCCAGGTGGAGTTATTATTTCATGGGCAACCAAATGTGTCTTCCCAGGTATGGGTGTCAACACATCTGGGAATTCTTTAAGCAATTTCTTAATTTCTTCCTGTTGTACCACTGTCAGGTCCTCACCTATTTGGGGCTCTGATTTTTCTTTACAATCAGATACCTGGGTTCCCAAATCTTCCTCTTCATTCTCCTCCCTCTCTCGGGCACAGGTGGCAGCTAGGCTTTTAACCCCTTTGACGTCAGTAGAACCAAAGCCTTTGGTTCCACGCTCAGAATTTTCCAGGGATGTGACCTCCTCTACAGGTGGAAAACCCAGCCTCTCACAGATCAATTGGGCAATTCTGTCTCCTGTCTTCACGTGATAATCATTCTGTCCAAAGTTAAATAACAGAACTTTAATATTGCCCCTGTAATCGGGATCAATTACTCCCGCTCCCACATCGATGAAATATTTAAGGGCTAATCCGGACCTTGGGGCTACTCTCCCATAGCATCCAACAGGTATTTCCACTTGGAGACCGGTGTCAACCAGGGCTCTCCCTTGGCTAGGTACAGTCACATTTTCTATGCTGCACAGGTCAAACCCAGCAGCTTGAGTGGTTGCCCGCTTAGGAGCTTGGGCCTTCTCTGTGACCCTATGGTACTTTAGGACGAATGTCTGCTTTGGGGTAGCTTGGTCTTCTGGATGCTTAACCATCTTTTTAGCTGGGGTCTGAGGACTTCCAAATAAAGACCCGGGAGCTATTACCATTAAACCTTCTCCCTCCTTCTTTCCTAGTCCTTCCACTAGACCCTGCTTAAATCTTGGCCAGTCTCTTCCTAGAACCAAATCAAAGGGTAGCCTAGGCACCACTGCTAACAGGACTTCCTCTTGTTTCCCCAGGCACTTAACCTTTAGCCTATAGGTGGGATATGATGTTGCAGCACCATGAATGCATCTGATGTGAACTTGGCTTTCAGGGGTTCTAGGCACAAATCCTTCTTGGGCCTCTATCCTCTTCCAAAGCCTTTTTGACATCATACTCTGGTCTGCCCCAGAGTCTAACAAAGCATTTGTGGTAATTCCTTGCACATCAACCATCAAAAGAAATCCTTCTTTGGGCTGTTTTAAATCCACACCCACTAAGCTAGTGTGTGTCTGGCATCTCTTTTCTAAATGTCCCCATTTTCCACACTTGAAACATTTCTTTCTATTCCACTGTGTCATCTGGTTTGATACAGTACATTCATTTTCAGAAACATTTTTAATTATTTTCTTTTCTGATACAGCACATCTTGCCTCAGCAGCAATCTTCAGAGGGCCACCCATTCTATGGCAAGCCTGCGTGGCTTCCAAGAATCTCTCTGCTAGCATGGTTGCCTCTCCAAGATTTTGGCAATTTTGCTGTATAAGGAAAGTGTGCAAATCTTTAGGGACCGCAGACATAAATTGTTCAAGCATTATAATGTCTAATAACATTTCTACCGTCTTTTGCTCAGGCTCCAACCATTTTACAGCTAAACCTCTGATTCTCTGACTCAGAGCCCTGGGTGTTTCACCCACTCTCAATGTAGTAGCTCTAAACATTCGCCTATACTCTGAAATAGACAACCCTAGGCGATCTCTAATAGCAGCCTTTACATCCTTATAATTCAAAGCCTGGGCTGCTGGCATTGCTCTGTAAGCTGCAAGCGCCTCTCCAGTTAATGAGGCTGCCAGCCTTACTGCCCACTGGGTCTCTGGCCATGCTAATGCTTGTGCCACTCTTTCAAAAGACTCTAGAAAATCATCAACATTATCATCTGGAGTTAGCTTCCCAAAACTAAATGCCCCAATTCCTTGATTGAGTCCCACACTGTCCACATGTGGTGTACCAGTATTTACTGCTGGTCTTGCTTCTGTTCCACCTTGGTTCTGCAGCTTAACTAGGGCTTGCACCAGATCAAGCACTGGCTTCTGCTGGTCCATTAAGGCTTTCATAGCAGTGTCCTGAGCCTGCTGTGCTAGCTCCTGCTGCCTGCTAAACTGTGCTGCCATCCACTGAGGTAGTTCCTTTGGATCCATCTTGATCCTACCTTGTGCTAGTGATGAATCCAGCTCTGCACAGGGTCTTTTCCTCCTGGGACATTCACTTCTCCTCCAAAGTGCAGTTGAGGGAAAATCTTTTTTTCCAGCTTTAAACTTGAACTTTAGTTGTAATCCTCAGCAAGTAAATCCCTTTTGTGCAAAAGCAATCCGAAAAACTACGCCATTTGTCAGACGGCTGCCTGGGTGAGAATCTTCACAGTCTTGGCAAGTGGATATATCTATATGATTTGCAAGGGATTGTGGGCAATGTAGTTCATTCACACCAGACACAGCTGCTGACAATAATTTAGTTGTGCTCAAGTGTTAAAGCCAATAAGATATTTATTTATTGGGTTATTTCTCCCAACACAGATATGCTTGGTAGCACATAAATCAGGTTACTTGCTTCCAGTGTTTAACTTGGAAAAACAAAATCAAAATCAGGAAAACAACATTCAAACTTGTCAGGCATTAGCTAATGTTTTCTTAGCATATATCAAACAACAAACGAAAAGCCACAAAGAAAGAAAAAACTGTTCTTTTCAGGTTAACTTCTGATAACTTCCCACATAGATTCAGAAGTGATTCTCTCCTAGCTCACAAGCAATTAGGTAAGGCTCAATTGCTAGCAGTTATCCAGCTGAAACCCCTTAGCTGGCTTGCTTTCTACAGCGTGGCCAGAAATCCTACACAGGAGCTTTTCTGAGTAGATTAAAGAACAAGTTTGTATTTCTTTGTGATGGTTGCTGTACTTTATAACAGAAAATCACCAAAGGAGTTTGGACAGAGAGCAGTCCATATAAACACATTCTTCATCTGCAATCATTCCCCCTTCTTCAACAAGCATGGGTTCAATATCATGGATTGGCACAGATGAATCTCTCAATGGAGCACTTTCAGGAGAATACTTGTTTCCCTGCTGTCTTTCAAGGTTATAGCTAGGGCATAGATCAGTGTTCATACCTGAGCTTCCATTGCTGTTAGAGTTCCTCTCTATATAGCCTGGCCAGTATGTAGTCCAGTTCTTATGTCCAGCCTTCCAATCCAGATCCCTGGACACTGGATCTCTCTTCACATACCTTCTAGCACAGGTCTTAGGGTCCCTTCCACGTGCAGCCGTCTCCCTCACAGATAGCGTCTGGAGATTCCTAGCTCTGCAGCACCATTCCTCTGGCTTTCCCCAGTCCACTGGTGTATGCTGGCCCTTGGAATACCTCCCAGTATACGTACTGCTCTGGACTCTTCTAGACCTCTCAAAGGCTTTTCTCCTCTTTCTTCCAGAGGGTTTCTTTCCCTCTCTGTCCATCCGGTTTGGCTTCTGCTTCTGATGATCCTTCAGATGAAACTGATGATCAAGCTCAAGCTGATTCTCAGGATAATGAGGATGATTCTCTGTAGAATAAACTCTACCCTTATTCTGCTTAGATGAGTGCTCCTCCCTAACACAGCACAGCTGTGCTGAATCAGGCCCTGCCCTTTGAGATGAGTGCTTAGGGATTACCTCATAGCCCTCCTGATTGAACACACGTTTCCCCACTTCAGCTCCTCTAATGGCTGTTGGAAACCTGGTGCATTCTGGGACTGGTAGTCTTTTATGGGAAAATTCTGTTTTCTTATTTCTACCAGAACTGACAGGTTGCTTGTTCAGAGACACTTCACCTTTTCTATAGCTCCTTCCTGAGCTATGATAAGCTTCCTTATCACACACTTCAGGACATGTTAGGGAGATAAAGTTTCTAGATGAAGTAAATGGTTCATGGAGCTGCTGGTTCAGGAACCAACACGCAGGGACGCAGGATATAGTGCGAGAAGTAACTGTTTTGGGGTCGCTTGTCAATAGCCATCGTAACATGATCACATTTGATATAATGAATGGAGGGCAGATAGCAAGGAAACAGACTCCGCTAGCATTCAACTTTCAAAAAGGAGACTAGAATAAAATGAGGAAAATGTTTAAGAAAAAATTAAAAGGATTAAGAGGTTTACATAAAGCCTGGGTGCAGGGGCAGCTCAAAGCAATCTGCTGTCTGAGGCAAGGGATTAGATGGTGCCCCCCTTCCCCCCAGAGTGTGTGTGTGTGTGGGGGGGGGACTTTCTCAAAACTGCAGTCAGGAACTGAATGCCGATTAGATAATGTGGAGGAAATGCAAGATGTTTGCACACCAAGGAACTAAAAGAATGAGCGAGAAGCACAGCACAGTTTATAAAACTAAATTATATCTCATTTTTATTTTGTTATAAACTGTGTTATGGTTCTTGCTTTTTCTTTTTGAACATATATTTTGCATCCACAGAACCCCCTTCCTCAACAGTGGGTGCAGAGCAGAAACAGGACAGACACCCACAGAACTCAATATCTTAACAAAAAAAATCTGTTCATTGCTATATATTCTAACTCTCCCATTTTATTTTTTAGACTTCTAGAATTTTCATACAGGCATTTCAAAGTTTGTTTTTTGTTAATATTAACAGTCTGGCTATTTGATGTCAGGTTAATTAGGACTTTTTCAACTCTGTCTGATTTTTACTTAAAGCAGATGGGTTAGTTTTACTTTTTTCTGAATCTCTCCATTGGGATGCCCTGACCTCCCTATTTTGCTGGTACCCTTTAAGGATATATTATTACAAACCATGTGCTCATGGGCGACTTTCCCCCATTATCTAGTTTAAATGCCGCTCTGTCTCCTTTTTAAAGTTTAATGCCAACAGCCTGTTTCCACCCTGGTTATGGTGGAGCCTATTCTTTCAGAAAAGCTCCCCCTTCCCCATAATGCCCTGTTCCTAACAAATGTAAAACCCTCTTTCTTGTACCATTGTCTCATCCATGCATTGAGACTACAGAGCTCTGCTTGCCTCTTGTATCCTGCATGTAAAATGGGATGCATTTCTGAGAATGCTACCCTGGAAGTTCTGGATTTCAGCTTTCTACCTAAAAGTCTAAATTTGGCTTCTAGAATCTCCCTCCCACATATGCCTATGTCATTGGTACCAACATGTACCAAGACAGCAGGTTCCTCCCCAGCACTATCTAAAACCTTGTCTAGGTGGCCCGTGAGGTCTGCTACCTTCGCACCAGGCAGGCATGTTACCAGGTGATCCTCACGTCCACCAGCCACCCGGCTATCTACATGCCTAATGATCAAATCACCAACTATAATGACTATCCTAACCTTTTCCTCATGGGCACATGGCCCTGGAGACACATCCTTGGTGCGAGAGGGTATTACATCACCTAGAGGACAGGTCCTAGCTACAGGATCAGGTGGGACTTCTCTACAATATCCATGTAGGTTTCAACTATATACCTTTCTGTTTGCCTCAGATCCTCCAAGTGCGCTACTCTGGCCTCCAGTGATTGGATTCATTCCCTGAGAGCAAAGAGGTCTTTGTACTTAGTGCACACCAAAGACCTCTCACCAACTGGGAGAAAAGCATACATGTAACACTCAGTGCAAAAGATTGAATAGCCCCTATCTCGCTGCTGTGCTGCTGTCTGCATCTTAGATTTAAAGATTTTTTTTAGGTATTTAAAGTTGTTAAGCTATGTAAAGTTGCTAGGGGAATAGGGATACTTTAACCAATATGGAGGTGGAATAACCTCTACGGACATTTCGCCGGCCCCGGACATACAGGGCCGACATTAGAATCAGCCCTGTACATCCGGGGCTGGTGACCGCCCATTGCCCGCCCACTCTCCACCCCCGTGCCACCCATTCCCCATCCCCATCTAACGTACCCACACAACTGGCGGGGCAGGTATTCGGGAGCAGGTGAAGTCACAAATAGCAGGTATGGACGTCCTGTCGGTCCATCCATCCCTGCTATTCGTGGCTCCAAATAACCCCCTAACTAGCTTTGATTTAAATGAAAGTTGGCTTGTAATATTAAGTCCTAACTAGTTTTAATTTAACTAAAGGCTGGCTTGTTATATTAAGCCCCAGTTGGCCGTAATTTCACTGAAAGCTGGCTTATCATAGTTCTTATGTAATACTTAATGTTTAATGTAATGCAATATTGTACTGTTCTGCTGTATTGTTGTTTTAAGTTCCTTGTAAACCGCCCTTGATCTCTGGAAGGGGCGGTATAGAAAAGCACACAAATAAATAAATAAATAAGCCCTAACTGGTTTTAATTTAATTGAAAGCTGTCTTGTAGTACCATGCCTTAACTGACTTAATACAACAACACTGAATTTTAAAATACGTAGGGTCCAATTTTTATTTAGGCAGGATATGTACCGTGTCAGCACATAGCCTGCCCGCTGACCCCCTTAACTCAGATTTTCATTTTCGCAGTGATGAAAAAGAAAATCTGTGTTACACCGCATAGGCTGGCAGCCGCCGAGGCTAAGCGGGTAGCAGCGATTTTTGATGCTGCCCGTTTAGCCCCAGCACCTTAATGATAGGCAAGGGTTTTCCTCGCCTATCTGTAAGTGCAGAGTGCTAAGTGGACAGCATCGAAAATCGCTGCTACCCACTTAATGCCATATCCTACCTCCACTCCACCGCAGAATGCCCCAACACGCTAAGCGTATAACTTCTGGGTGCATTAGGGACTAAAATGGGATTTTCCAAAGGCACAACCCCTGTAGATACCCGTGTGACAGCCTTTGAAAATCGGGTTCATCAATTTTATCAGTTTTATCCCAAAGTATTCATCTTTCCCCAAGATTTAGAGAATGTTTTAGGAGGTAAGTTATTACACGTGAAGATTTCTTCCCAGCAGTAGCACCCTTCTTGGTGGACCTTCAAACACCCAGGGCATTGATGTCCTAGTTCAGTCCTGGCCAAAGCACTGCCTGCTGTATGTGTTTCCTCGTGGGCTCCTTTTAGGATGTGTGCTTTGATGCATACAATGGCATTTGGGCTGGATTGTCTTGATTGTGCCAGATTGCCTTCGGAGGCCATGGTTCAGGAACCTAATGTGGCTCCTGCAGGAACCTCCTCTGCCCCCAATCCCAGGGTCTGTTGCATCAAGGGCTGGTTCTTCTGGACAACCCATCTTTTTTTTCACTTATGATTTTCTCTTAAGAGATCTCTTAGCATGTATGGGCTATTCTCCTGCTATGGTTTCCACATATGGTGTCTTTCAGCATTGGTGTCGTTGAGTATCAGGTTAAATCTGATATGGCGAATTTGATGTCCTTGCTTGCTTTTCTTCAGGATAGCCTGAACAAAGGTCTTTCCCGTAGTTCCCTGAAGTTTCATATGGTGGTCTTATCCTGCTTTAGGGGACTGGTAGCAGTCCGGTCCATTGCCTTGTACCCAGACATTTCCCATTTCCTTCAGGGGGTATGACACCTGTGTTCTTCCCTGCATTCAGTTGTTCTCTCATGGGATCTCTGCCTGTGCTATGGGCCCTGATGTTGGAATCTTTGAAGCAGGGTATGTTTAAAGATCTGGCTCTTGAGACTGTCTTCCTGGTCACAATCTGTTCGGCGAGACATATCTCCCATCTGTAGGCCTCATCATGCAGTGATCCTTAATTATCCTTCTTAGAGAAGGACGTGTGCATTTGGCCTGTCCCTTTCTTCCTTACCCAAAGTGGTGTCTTCCTTCCTTCCATTTGAATGTGATAATCTGTCTGCCCTCCTTTTCTAAGGAGTAGTGCTAAAGGAAGGACAAAGACCTTCACCTGGTGGATCTCTGGTACTAATTCCTTTCACAAGCCAGATTGTCTGTTTATGCTGTTTGTGGATCCATATAAGTGTGATGCAATGGCTTTAGTCTATTTTGGGGTGCTGGATCAAGGAGGCCATTGCCTCAGCATATATGTTGTGTGTTGTTTTTGGAGGATTTGCATGCGCCTTCCACTCAGGTGCAAGCATCCTAGTGGGCGGAGCGTAGTACAGTCAGCAACATGGGCATCACTTTTGTCAAGGCCTATCATTTGGATGTCCATGCTCGTGTGGACACGGCCTTCGGCTCAAAGGTCTTAAAAGCTGCTGTGTCTTCTTCCCGCCCAGTGGAGTCATATCTTTGTTATATCCCACTTGTCTGGACTGGTCTAGCAGGCAATATGAAAGGTGATATTTTACTTACCAGATAATGTCCTTTCTTTGAGTCCTGCTGAATCAGTCCAGAACCCCTCCCTGGATCTTGTTCTGGTCTGCTGTACTTTCAGTGGTTGGCTTTGTGGGCCCATAACCTTCTGACAAATCATCTGTTGAAGCTGATCCTGTACATAGATATATTTTCTATTCTACTCAACCTTGTTATTTTCACTGAGGTTGTGTGAAGTCAGAGATTCCTGACCATATGCTTGGGTATGAATACTGGTTATGCCCTTAAAGGCTCAGGCTTTAATGGCATGGTGATGTCATGAGAAGCCTCTGGAACCTTTCTCTGTTTCTACATCTGCTGGTAGGGGAACACAATCCACTTCTCTAGACTGGTCAGCAGGACTCAGGAAAAGGATATTCTGATAAGTAAAATGTCACCATGCAGAACACTGTCAAAGTCCTTTCTAAAGTTTAAGTATACCACATCTAGTACTCTCCCCCAATCTAATTCTCTGATCACTCAGTCAAATCAATCAGATTAGTTTGACAAGTCCTGCCTCTAGTTAAGCCATGCTTTCTCAGATCCTGTAATCCCTTAGCTTCCATAAACCTCATCATTCTCTGTTTTAGTGGTGTTTCCATTAATTTATTCACCCCAGAGGTCAGACTAAGCGGTCATTAGTTACTAACCTCGTCCTTACTTCTGCTTTTGTGGACAGGAACCACATTCACCCAGTTCCAGTCCTCTGGGCTCACTCCCGACTCTAAAGAAACATTGAAAAGGTCAACTAGTGGAGCCACCAGTACTTCCCTAAGTTCCTTCAATCCCTTGGATGAATTCCGTACAGCTCTATCTCTTTTTCTACTTTTAGTTTTGCCAGCTCCTGAAAATCATTTTTTCTACCTCACCTCCATTCCTATTTGTGTTTTTCGGAGGTCCCATTCCCATTCATGGCTCTTCATCTGTAAATATAGTACAGAAATTCTCATCGGCCTTTACATATTCCTCCCCTTCACCCTTGAGTCTCACAATGACACCTATGCACTTCTTCCTGCACTAACAGAACGAAAAAGTCTTTTCCTCATGTTTTACTGTATAGGTTATTTTTTTTCTTCCATTTGTATCTTTGCTTTCCTGACTACTTTCTGAGCTTCCCTTAGCTTCTCCAAATATTACCGTTTGTCTTCCTTTATCTGCAGTTTGTTATAGTTTATGAAAATTAACCTCTTTTTCCTTACCTTTTTAGCTACTACTTTTGAAATCCATAGCAACCTCCTTTATCTCTTATTTTTATTTACTTTCCTAACAAAGATTTGTTGCCCTTAAACTATCACTTTCAGTTTTGACTGCAGTTCTAATTCCCCCAGATGTTTCCATCCATCTAACAACTCAAGGGTTTAATTCCCACTGGGGAGTAGAGGAGCAGCCTAGTGTTTAGAGCAACTGCCTAGTACCCAGAAGATCAAGGGTTCTATTCCCACTGGCACTCCTTGTGACTTTGGGCAAGTCACTATACCCTCCATTGCCTCAGAAGAAAAGGCTGGCAATCTATTTCCAGTGATACATTGCCAAGAAAACCCAGAGGTAGCTGGGTCACTATGAGTCAACACTGACTTGATGGCACAAAAAAAAAAACCTCTCCATCCTTACAAAGCTAGTTTTCCTCAAATTTAGGAGTCTCACTTTTGAATGAACCATCTCCAACCATGTTCAAATATTGAAACTCACCATGTGGTGATCACAGGATGCCAGATGATCACCCATTATAATATCAGAAACACTCTCCCCATTTGTGAGAACCAAGTCTAGTATCTGTTCCATTGCCATTCTCTGAATAGATCATAGCCTGGTATACAGTTACTACATACCAACCATTGTTTTCTATGTATCATGTCTCCATGACTGCCACTATATCCAAGTCAACCCCTTCCATTACATCTTCTAAATTTTGAATTTTATTTTGCATATTATGGGCATTAGTATATGCAGCTATCTAAATGTTGCCCTTCTTTCCTTATATATATTATTTTTTAATGTATTACGTACCTGGGGGCTTTGTTCATTAATCCACAACAATCCTAATTTAAAGCCCTTTTCAGAAGATTAGCCGGGCTATTGTAGAAGATACTTCTCCTCTTCTTTAATAGGTGGGCACCATCTCTGCTCAGCAGCCCTTAGAAAATCATGTCATGGTCCAGGAAGCCAAAATGCTCTCTAACATGCAGCCAGGCATTAATCTCTAGGATGTGAATCTCTCTGTCCCAGCCCTGACCCCTGATGAGAAAGATTGAGAAGAACGCCACCTGTGCACCTAAGTGCTTCACCTTCTCTCCCAGAGCCACAAAGCCACTTTCAGTTTCTTCGGGTAGGAATCCAGCAGTATCAATTTTGCCATCATAGTAGGTTTGAGGACAACACACTTCCCAGGATATTATGTCTGGATGGCAGATAAATGCCTCTGTATCCCTCAGAAGGGAGTCACCAACAACCACTATCCTTTGCTTCCTAGTGGTTGCCGATCCCACAGTTTTGGGGTCTTTGTTGGTACAGTTTCTTGGACTTGGTGCTAGTATGGTATGCTATGGTATGGTAAGCTTCTGAAAGTATCTGGTAGTAGAAAGAGTTTGTGTTGCTGTCACTGATGTGACACCAGAATTCTGAATAGAATGTTTTTTTCATGTTGAGTTGTAAAGTGAAACATTCTAGTTCTACTCCATGCCTGTGCTTGGGGAAGATTTTTTTTAACAGTGAATATTTGTTTTCAAAATTAATTATAGAAGCACAAATAGACAGGAAATGAAGATATAAAAACAAAGAATTAAAAACAAGGGATACATTTTCATTAAACAACCAGGTAATTCTTCAAAGGTCCACCAATATGGGAGCAAGCAAAACAAAATTCAGGAAAATAAAATAAGAAACTGGCATAGCTAGCCAGTATCCATTCTAACTGCAGTAATCCAAAACAAAAACAAGACAAAAATTCAAAGGACCTAGCTTATTTTCTCCTAAACTGCACCTGCAATAATGGGAACAGCATCTCCATTAATTAATAGCAATTTTACATTTTAATAAATTCATCACATTGAGATGGAAAGAGAAACACGTATGTCCTAGCTTGGTACTTAATAATGCACTTTTTGGAATACTTCCAAAAGATTCCCATTCTCAATCAAACCTCTAGATCTCAAGGCAAGATATTTTTTTCCTAATAATCTGAGTTGATGAAGCGAAATCAGGAAATATATTTACATTGTAACTATGAGAAGTTGGGAGAGTTTTATTGATTGATCTGGGCATGTCCCATGTGAATGAATAGTTATAGTCTATGGGCCCGAAATTGGAAAGGCATTTATACGGTTTACAGCCCAGTAAACTGTGGAAATGCCTTAAACGGGAATATTCGATGGCACCTACATGGTTAGTGCCATCGAATATCCCCGTCTTTCCCCCCTACATGCCCTGATGCTATCCGGTTAGCATGGGGCATGTTGGGGGCGTTCTGGGGCAGAGAATGGTGCTAGCCAGGTCGCAGCAATATTGGACAACTACCCAGTTAGAGCTCCATGGCTAAAACTAGGCGAGCTTTTGGCTGTCTAGTCTTAGCCGTGGATGCTAACTGGGTAGTGGTTCATTATCGCCGCTACATGGTTAGACTGCGTGGCGGTTTCCTTAGGGTGCCCAAATCGGATATTCAATGCCGTCAGCGTGGCATTTAATATCCGGAGTTAAGGGTGAGCGGACAGGACTATGCGCCTACGCGGCACTTAGCTCGTCCAGCTCATTATTGGGCATTATATGACCTACATAAAATTGACTAAATGCAAATCAGGGCGGGGGCTAGGAAAAAGAATCGGGGTAGAGCTTGGGAATCCCTAAAGCGAAAGCTGTTCCACTGCTCCGTGACCCCCGCAGTGCATAAATTATGGCCATGTCCTTGACTGCATTTTGCTACATATACCATTTCCTTTTGTACAAGACTCTTGCAGAGCTGCCATGTTGCTAGTTCCAAGAAGGAAGGCTGTTTGACCGTGCTGGTTTTGAACTTAAATCCCAAAGCAGTGTAATTAGTCCCTGATTCTACCCATTGAAATGAGTTCTCCAGTTCACATTGTACATCACAACAGGTTTTGGAGAAACCCAGGGCTAGCCTACAATCACCTTCCAGGAACTGGGTAACTAGACAGCTCTATAGTGTTGAACATATGAAAAAAAGGAAGAATGTAAATGACTGAGACAGAAACCACTTCAGTGTTTGCTCTGCTTACGTAGAGCCCAAGCAGTTTCAAGGACATGGTGCGAAGCATGAATATATTAATTGGTGACCTTTTCTGCCAGTCAGCCAATCAGAACTCAGCTCCTGTGGACTGACTCATTTCCTTTTTCTCACAATACATAATATTACCATCCATGAAGCACATTTCGTAAATCTCAGCTGTAATTAGCATATCCTTATCTCGGTTAATCGCAGGGAGCCTCCGGCGAGGCTACGGGACCAGCCTAATAACACTGGTTAATTGTTGACGTTCAGTGGAAAATCAACATTGGGTTTGGATTTAATGCAAAAAAATGTTCTTTCTTGTTTTCCTCTAGTGCTCTGGGCACTGAAACAGCCGGTGATTAAATAAGAAAAAGATAGCTTTTCATTTAGCAAATCCCATTACATTTTTTAACTTCACTGCTGCAGCTGATTTTCCAGATGCTGATGACACAGAGTAGTTAGATGAATTCTTCGTTTGTTAGTTCTTGCCATGGCTCACTATGCATATTCTGCTGGATTTGCTATTGAAGGAGACAAGGACATTGTCGAGTAGGGTGGGTCAAAAGGAAGGCAGGAATAAAGAGATGTACCACATGAAATGCTTCTGTCTCCCATGGCCGCTGATTACTATCACCATTACTATTACTAGTTGTAATTTTATAGTGCTGCTAGACATATGCAGCTCTGTACACACATTGTGAGACACAGAGATCCAGTTTATAGTTATACAACCATTGCTAAAGTTGATGTTCTTCTCCAACTCACCATGGAATAGGCCGTTCCACTCAACATAACCTAACGATAAAATCTTAACACCTCCCAGCTCATGGTTGAGACCATTCAAACCTGTTTTGGGTGACATTTGGGAACATGAGTAGTTGGAACAAATAACAAGCAGAGCCAAAAGTCCCATTGAAATGAATTGGACCGCATGAACATTTTTTGATGACACTCTCTAACCCAGTATTGGGGCTGCATCTCCAAATGCTGTAGGGTTGGCTGCCTTATACTGATCATCAACCATGATTATCCCTAAAATTGACCCTTATTTTTTGAGGTTGCAAAATCATACCATACCAAAGGATTTGTTGGCGATGGGCACATTTCCTTTCTCCCTAAATCCAAGTGATAAATAGCTACGCACAATGCAAAGCTGAAATAACTTTATGTGGTAATTTTATAAGGAGCCGTCTAGATTTTCATGCACACAATGCATGTAAATTCCAGTATTTTAGCCATTTCTAACCTTGTAAGTTAGACTTAAAGCACATAAAATACCAAAGAGCAGGAAAGTAGTTTCCATTGTGTGCACTTTCACTGCGGGCATGTAAATGGGTAGAGTTTGGGCATAACGTGGGTGGTGTGAGCAATTACGCATGTAGATTATAAAATTCTTTCATTTGCATGTATTATTGAAAAGGTTAATGCAATCATTTACACTAGTTCTACAGCTGGCGTAAGTGATCGCACCTTAAGATATGCGCATACTTTTGCGCCTATGCTCCATTTCATAAAGTCAAGTGCACACGAACTTGACTTTATGAACTAGGTGTAATGTAAGTAGAAGATAGTTTATTAAATTACCCTCTTTAAGACTTTGCTTCTGAGAGGGGGGAGAATCCAGCTGTTCCAGATGACAAGCTGTCCAGCCTGTAAGATACATCTGAAAACAGTGCACACGAGCATTGTGGAACCTGTGTACCTTTTTGGGACCTGCCAGGCACTTCTGACCTGGATTGGCCACTGTTGGAAATGGGATACTGGGCTTGGACTTTGGTCTGACCCAGTATGGCATTTCTTATGTTCTTAAGTTCTTACATACAACAGCATGTTACAGGTTTTACTGGCCAAAAACCTAAACATACTCCAGAGAGCACAAAGCATTACAGCCAGAATCATTTGCAAGGCCCAACTACCTGACCATATTACACCCATTTTATATGACCTCTACTGGCTCCCAATATCGAGTTGGATAAAATACCAGGCACTCATGACAACCTATAAATTGATTAACATTTTTGCACCTTCCTCTCGACTCTCCTCCACACCCCCCCAGATACAAGATCTCGAAGGAAAAATGCACTCCAGTCCCTTGTAATCCCCTACTCGATTCAGGTTAACTGCCCCTAGTCTTCGGAACCGCCTACCATTATCAACCTGCTCAAAGACCTTCAGGTGTTCAGAAAAGAGCTCAAAACTCTTCATTGCACACTACGGAAATGACAATACACACTCAAACTCACAAGCAACTTAACATCATACACAATGACTATACCTAGACACGCAAACTTCACACCCCGCAGAATCCTGCTCTTATAAGCTTGAATAACCCTTGTTTATACTTACAATGTATATAGTTCTTGCTAAGCTGTTCTCCTGTTAAAAACATGGTTGAAAAACTGTTCATCTCAACAACCATCTTTAGATATGCAGATGTGGATGCCAAAAATAGTGCTGCCAATAGAAATCAAGAAGACCATTGGACTTATACAAATAGATTTTAATTTTTCCTCTTGCCTTTTTCAGGAGTTCTTCAAGGCAAGTTGCATTCAGGTGAAGTAAGTATTTTCCGATCCACAGAGAGCTTACAATCTAAGCTTGTACCTGAGGCAATGGCGGGTTCTGTGACTTGCCCAAGATTACAAAGAGCAGCAGTGGGATTTGACTCTTTGCTTTCCTGGTTCTTAGCTCACTGCTTTCACCATTAGGCTAGTCCTAAGTAGAGTCGTAAGTAGAGGGTAAGTTTATAATAGTGTCATGGAGTGGAAGAGTAGCCTAATGGTTAGAGCAGTGGCTTTGGGAACTGAAAAACCAGGGTTTAATTCCCATTAACACTCCTTGCGACCTTGGGCAAGTCACTTAACCCTCCATTGCCTCAGAAATATCCAAGTTGTTAACATAGGTTACTGAGCTTTGACTGAAATGATAAAGTGGTACAAAAAACCTGTTAAATAAATAGAGAGCAACTAAGTGCCAATTTTTGCCCAATTTAGAAAAGGCATATGGGTGCCCATGTGTCTTTATAAAATGCCTGCAGAAATCCAGCAACAATCGAAACACATTGAGGTCATGGACATTTAGGCTTGCTTGGGAGCCGGTATAAATGTCTGCATGTACTGTACTTAAGAGTATTTCATTATCATCACATGTACTTTGCAACTTTGCCCATTTTCTTCCCAGACCGCATCCTTAACAATGCCCACAGAAAAAATATGCATGTTCAGGCATATATGGTTATGGTTTATCGGGTTTAATATACCGCCATTCTGCAATCTGGATGCAGAGAGGTAGACCCGATTCCGATTCCGATCCCGCGGGGGCTAGACGTGCCCTGTGGGATCAGAATTGGGTCTAGGGTCTGTACGCGCAGGCTGGGACCTGATTCCAATCAGCCTGCATCTACAGACCCTGATTTTCATAAACAACTCAAGACTCTTCCAAAAGCATTTTGACAATAAGCAACCTTCTTGACCTCACTGATGAAACCCCATGATCCCATTCCTCACCACTCCCTCAAAACTCATCTGACCCCATTCCTGCTAACCTCTCAGCCCACTGTATATAGTTGCATTTGTTAATAAGCTTATAACGTTCTTTGTTCTGAGTTCCCTTTGTTTGTTGTACAAGTTCCAATAAGTCAATAAGTAAGATCTCATTCTTCAAAGCGCGGATGTTCTGCCGGCTAGCCGTTTTACATTTTCTCGGCATTGCATGAATTATGAATGAGCTGGATATAGAACATAGAGATATACAGCCAATTTAGCCCCTGAAGAAGGCTTTACGAAACACGGCCTGTGTTGGGCCGTTGGCTGGTTTTGATCAATTATTTCAATAAAACATCTTCCTTTGCTATCCATGTTTTGTACTGGTTTTTGCTCTGTACTTAAGGGCATCTGGGTTACTTTTATCTTTATTGGAACCTCTCTATCAGGATATCCTAACTTCCCTTATTTGCTATTATCCTTCAAGAATACATCCTGCAAATCTGCAATCCATATTCAAAAAATTAAAATTTAAAAATTGAGTAAAACCTAAAATTCATAAAAGATAAAATGTAGAAAGGAATACTATTTTGCACAAGAAAGGAGAAGAAATAACTAACAAAATAAGAAAAACATTGAAGCGAGACAGCACATTTGTAAGGAGTGGGGGTAAAAAAAAAAACTATTGGACCACACCAGTACAACCACTGAGAAAACCCCTAGCCCCCAATTTCGAAAGCCTATTAAAAAAGGTGGGTTTTTACAGTAGTTTTTGAATTTCTGGAGAACTGGCTCCAGATACTAAACTGTTCCAAAGAGTAGGGGCTGTAAAGAAGGGAGAGTGGCATGTTGACTCAAATAGAGAATGCCTCAGGTCATTTGACAAAAGTTATTTTGCATGCATATATTTACACATATGCACTCAAATGACTTTATAAAATTACCCCCTTAGAGCCTGATTCTGTCCCACGAATAGTTATTCGTGCCCTCCCCACCAGCTGTATGGAGAGGTTAGATGGAGGCGGGGAAGGGGCGGATCGGGGCCGGAGTTAGGGCAGGTGGTGGCCAGTCACTGGCCCTGGACGTCCATTAGAATCAGCCGTGGACGTCCAGGGCCAGTGACTTTTGCGGGGAAGATATTCCACCTCTGAGATGGAATAAAATCCCTGGATGTCTTTTTTTCAGTGGACCCGGGGTGCGGATGGGGCGGGGGGCCCGAAGACATTCCCTGCAGCCCAACCCTGGCCTTAGGAGGCCTGATTGGAGGGTTGGGCTGCGGGGAAAGCCTTTGTTCAGCCAGCGGCCGGAATTGCGGCTTTACAATGGAGCACTGGTGCCATGGCAACCAGACACAATGGGACCGCAGCTCCATTGTGAAGCCCTGATAGAGTTAGTTGGGCTTTTCCTGTACATGCAGGCCGGGCTGAATTGCAGTCCTAGCCTGCGTGTACAGGGCTGTTCGTGATTCTGGTAATCGCAAGCCCCTCTGTACGTCCAGTTCAAACTGGACATGCAGAGAGGCTGTACATATGGGTCGGAATGAGCCTGTTAGTGTCTTACTCCCTCACTTGGTTTGCAACTTGTCGTGCTGTGAGGGCTTGAGTGCATCAGTGATGCTGAGGGCTAAGCTATCTGTAGCTTAAATACTGGCAGGGTCTCCCAAGATGGAGAGGTCTCAGATGAGGTGCCAGACCAAGACAAAACACCCATCTGGGCAGCAGCAGACTGGGATGGTTTTGGCATCGGAGGATCAAATTTCTGTGACAACGGCAACAAAACTAGAATTAAACTGCATAGAAGAAAAGCCTGGCAGTCTACTTCTGTATCTTGCCATAAAAACCCAATGGATAGTGTCACCCACTCACCCTCCCAGAGGTCTTAGTGTGAGTAAGGTGAGCGGGGAAGTGTTCTTCTTGAGGCTGTGAACCACTATTTTGAGGCTTAGTAAAGCCTTCTGGGTATTGTAGTTCAGTAGCTTATGAAGTAAATAGTTGTGCACGAGATAGTAAGGTAAAAATAGGATTTATTCCCTTCCCAGGGTTGGATTTTAACCTTGAAAATACAGCAACATAAAGTCCATACTTCTGGTACAATGAAACAAAAGGATAACCAAACTTAGGCAGTGCTTGTCTTCAGCTTCTTAAGGTAACACAAAAAGGCACAGAAAACAGTTTAACTTCCAAACACTCTTTGGACTGTTTTCCTTCTTATAATAATATAGCAATACTAGCATAGAGAGTGTATGCTGTCTGACAGCGTGTACGTACAGTCCATCAACATCTCCGTGTCTGGAGCTTGGTAAAAATCACATTGCATACCATCAACGTCCTCCTCAGCTTCCCATGGGGTGAACTCTTTTCCCTGCTTGATCACTTCCTCTGCAAAGGGCAAAGGGTTCCCTTCCCCCAACAGCCTAGAGGAGCCTGGGTGTTTACCATAATTACTGTTGGCTCTTTCACACAGCTCCTGGTATGTACAAGGAACTGGGTTAGATTCCTCTGCTCTGCTATTAGGTGGTATTTTCCTACCTTCCAGCAAACTCCTTTCCAGGAACCTCCCTTGGCTGCAACACGGCTCAAGGTAAAACTTTTCCTTTCTGCTTTGCCTGGGTTTTCTTACAGGCAGAAGCTCAGCTTCAGGGGAATAAACTTTTCCTTCAGAGTACTTAGCATTATAAGGCTGAGACTGCCTTACCCGGGTTTTAAAGCAATGTTCCTTGCTTTCTGGGGAATAGAGTTTCTCAGTGCACTGACCAGCCGTGCACTGCTTCCTACAGCGTGGAACTGTCTGTCTCTTTGGGTCAGCGGGCCTCCCACGGCTCCCTTCTTCAGAGGAGCTTTCCTGGGTGAGATTGGGACCCCCTTCCCTTCTCTTGTCCTTCCACTCTGTTCCCAAGACAGTTCTCCTTTGGCTGGGTCCTTGGTTAATTCTTCTCCTCCCTCTCTCCTCACTACTCCCTGCTAGGGGATTTTTAAATGTGTTGCCTTTCCCGTTTGCTTGGGCTCCGCCCCTCATCAGCTGCCTCCCCTCTCCTAATGAGTCATGGGTTAGCTCCTGGCTTGGGCGTTCCCTAGTACTGTGTGACATAGTTTGTTTGGGGTTTCTATGCCAGCCTTCCTCCATGTTTTCCTTTGACCTGTCAAAAGTGGATTCATTCTGAAGTACATTCTCTGTCTCCATAGGCTCTGATCCTTGTGCCTCATGACAATAGTCACAACAAAGCAAATAGCACTATAGTGCTGGAAGATGAGACCCCCAGATCGGAAGGCACTCAACTGGCTGCTGGGGAGGAGCTGAAGACTTTTCAGAGTAAAGCCAGCATTTATGATGTGGTTGGATCCAAGCCCTCAGCTCGTCTGACTGCTGATGTAGCTGTGCATAAAATGAGAGTCAGAAGCTGCAAAGATATTTTACATATTGGGACCTGAAACTACGAAGCATGAACCAAGGGAAGTTGGAGGTGGTCAAGAATGAAATGGAATGTGTATAACTTGATCTGCTGGGTGTCAGCAAACTGAAATGGACTGGCATCGGGCACTTAGCATCTGATGATCACATGGTCTATTATGCTGGAAAAGAAAGACAAAGAAGAAATGGTGTTGCATTTATAAGTAAGAAGAAACTTGCAAGAATGGTAATGAAATACATTGAAATCAGAGAATACTTAATTTCTATTCGTCCATGAGGACTGCCCATCAACACAACTATAATTCAAGTATATGCCCTAACAACCTCTGCAGAAGAGGATGAAGTTGGTGAGTTCTATGAACAAGTACAAGTTGAAATTGAAAGAACATGCAAACAAGATACCCTGATAGACATGGGTGACTGGAATGCAAAAGTTGGCAATAAAGAAGAAGGCAAAGTGGTTGGAAAATATGGACATAGCAACAGAAATGAAGCTGGAAAAAGACTGATAGAATTCTGCAAGACCAACGATCTATTCATCGCAACCACTTCTTCCAGCAACACAAGCGGCAATTGTATACAGGGACATCATCCAATGGACTGTACAAAAATCAAATTGACTGCAATTTGTGGAAGTCAATGATGGAAAGGCTCTATAACATCAACAAATACAAAACCTTGAGCTGACTGTGGTACAGATCACCAACTACTAGTATGCAAACTCAAGCTAAAGTTGAAAAAGAGCAAGCCACTCATGAATGTAGCAAAATATGACTTTGAGAATATACCACCAGAATTTAAAGACTGCCTGTAAAATCAACTTGCTGCTTTAGATACAAATGACAGAGCCCCAGAAGAGTTATGGGATGGCATAAAGAAGGTTGTGTTGGAAGGAAGTGATAAATCTCTAGAAAAGGTAAAAAAGCAAAAACGGACAAAATGGATGACTGACAAAACTCTGAAAATTGCCCAGAAACGCAGAGAAGCTAAAGCCAGAGGAGAAACAGAGGCAATTACAGAACTTAACAGAGATTTCCAACGTGCAGCAAGACAAGACAAGACAAGGAGAAGTACTACTATGATGCATGCAAGAAAATAGGAGCAGAAACTATTAGAGGGAGAACAAGATCGGCTTTCCTAAAGCTATGAAAGTTAAAGAAAAAATTCCAGCCTCAAATTGGAATGTTACAAGATGCTCAAGGATCCATGTTGAATGATGCTGAGAAGATCAAGAAAAGGTGGAAAGAATATACAGAGTTATTATATGATAAACAGAGTTATTATATGATAAAGATGAAGTGGATCAACAGCCGTTTCAACCTGTACCTTATGATCAGGAACCATTGGTGATGAAAGAAGAAATCGAAGCAGCATTTAAAGCCTTATCAAAGAACAAAGCACCAGACATTGATGGCATTCCCATAGAAGTATTACAGCAATCTGATGCAGCTATTACCATATTTACAAGACTCTGCCAGGAAATTTGGAAGACAACATCATGGCCAACAGATTGGAAAATATCTGTGTTTATATCATTACTGAAGAAAAGTGATCTGACTGACTGTGGAAATTATCACACATTCACTCTGATCCCACATGCCAGCAAGATTCTACTGAAGATTATTCAGCAGAAACTACAACCATACCTGGAACAAGAACTACCTGAAGTGCAATCAGGGTTCAGGAAAGGGCGAGGAACAAGAAACGACATTGTGGATGTGAAATGGATCCTTGAAAAGACTAAAGCATACCAAAAGGATATCTATATATGTTTTATTGACTATAGCAATGTTTTGACTATGTAAACCATGAGAAATTCTGGGCCACATTAAGAAGCATGGGTATACCAGAACACCTGATTGTTCTCTTGCACAACCTTTACATTGATTAAGAAGCAACAGTTCGAATGGAACAAGGAGAAGCAGAATGTTTTCAAATCAGAAAAGGTGTATAACAAGGCTGCATACTTTCCCTCTACCTGTTTACTTTATATGCAGAATAAATCATCAGAAGAGCAGGACTGTATGAAGACAACCAAGGTGTGAAAATTGGTGGGAGACTCTTCAACAACCTTCGCTATGCTGATGATACCACTTTACTGGCTGAAAGTGAAGACGATGGGAAACATTTGCTTCTCAAGATCAAGGAACATAGTCTTAAAATGGACTTGCACCTTAACATAAAGAAGACAAAGATCCTGAGAACTGGCAAAATCAAGAAGTTCATCGTTGATGGAGAAGAAATTGAAATAATGGACAACTTTAACCTACTTGGATCAACTATCAATAAAGAAACAACAAGCAGTCAAGAAATCAGACAACGCATTGCTCTTGGCAGAATGGCTATGAAGGTCCTAGACAAAATTCTCAAGAGCAGAGATGTCTCTCTCCATATAAAGATTCAACTCGTTCCAGCCATAGTATTTTCAATAACATCATATAATGTGAAAGTTGGACAGTGAAAAAGATAGAGAGGAAGAAAATAGATGCCTTTGAATTATGGTGCTGGCGACGAGTACTGTGTATGCTATGGACTGCCCAAAGATCAAATCAGTCAGTACTAGAGGAGATCAAACTTAAGCTTTCTTTAGAACCTCAGATGACAAGACTTCAATTTTCATACTTTGGACACAACATGCGAAGAGAGAGATCATTAGAGAAAGACATCATGCTTGCCAAGGTAGAAGGTCAACACAAAAGAAAAAGGCCAGCAATGAGATGGATCGATACAATAATGGCAGCTATGGGTGCCACTCTGTCAAGAATGAGCTGCCTGACAGAAGACCGAACACAGTTTAGGATAACTATCCAGAGGGTCGCCATGAATCCACCCCAACAAAACATTAGAATAAAGCAAACACCCACCCCCACCTCCCTATCCATCCCTTCCCCTATCTCCCATCACAGTCTGCAGTGGCACAATCTCTTCTCCATCTACTCAATCCACCACTAACTTCCACACTTTGTTTGCTGAGGTTCTACCTTTCATTTTTAACTGTCATCTTCTCCATCTCCCTCACACATCAGGCCTCTTCCACCCACTCTCGCATCTGTGGTATAGACACTCTCCCAATGCACCAAAATAGCTCTGTGCCCTGATAATATGAGCTTCTTATTAATCCAGTTTGTAAATCATCCCCCGGTCCTTCAAGCAAATCCACACATACATTTTAGGGACGCTCGAGATCTCTAAATCGCTGTACCTGCTCTAACAACATGCTCAGTACCTGACATCCCTAAATTATATGAGAATAGGTCCCATTCACCCCACAACCCCTCCAGAAGGAATCTGATATCCCGGCATTCATTGCCTTTCAGTGCACTGGAGTGAGAGAGCATCTAGTTAACACATTAAATTGCTGGCCAATTATAGTGGCCGACAGTAAAATGCCGCCATACTTCCCCCTAATTTTAATTATTTGGGTGGTTGGCAAAACTAAATAGTCATGGGATAGGAGGTGATGCACTATTGTGGATCAGGAACTGGTTAAAAGATAGAAAGCAGAGGGTAGGGCTAAATGGCAAATTTTCCCTGTGGAGAAAGGTGAATAGTGGTGTACCCCAGGGATCTGTGCTAGTTCCGCTGCTTTTTGCCAAATTCATAAATAACCTGGAAAAGGGAATAAAAAGCGAGGTTATCAAATTTGCAGATGATACAAAATTATTTAAAGTTGTTAAAACCCAAGAGGATTGTGGAAAATTGCAGGAGGATCCTGATAAATTGGAAGACTGGGCATCAAAATGGCAGATGAAATTTAATGTGGACAAGTGCAAAGTTATGCACCTAGGAAAGAACAACCCAAACTATGGTTACATGATGCAAGGTTCCACATTGGGAACCACCACCCAGGAGAAAGATTTAGGCGTCATCGTGGATAACATGTTAAAACCCTCTGCCCAGTATGCAGCGGCAGCCAAGAGAGCAAATAGAATGCTAGGTATGATAAGGAAAGGAATGGAAAATAAAACAAAGGATATTATAATGCCTCTGTATCGTTCCCTGGTGCGACCACACCTTGAATATTGTGTGCAATTCTGGTCATTGTATTTTAAAAAGGATATAGTGTTATT
The DNA here is from genome assembly GCA_033557465.1 of Ichthyophis bannanicus. Taxonomy (NCBI): domain Eukaryota; kingdom Metazoa; phylum Chordata; class Amphibia; order Gymnophiona; family Ichthyophiidae; genus Ichthyophis; species Ichthyophis bannanicus. The sequence goes on from CM066035.1 coordinate 48,731,725, forward strand.
AGAAAAGGTACAGAGAAGAGCCACCAAAATGCTAAAGGGGATGGAAGGATACTCCTATGAAGAGAGGCTAAAAAGGTTAGGGCTCTTCAACCTGGAAAAGAGACAGCTGAGGGGAGATATGATAGAGGTCTATAAATTAATGAATGGAGTGGAACGGGTAAACGTAGTTTGATTGTTTACGTCATCAGAATATAGAAAGACTAGGGGACATGCAATAAAGCTACAGGGTAAACTATTTAAAACTAATAAGAGAAAATATTTTTTCACTCAACGTGTAATCAAACTCTGGAATTTGTTACCGGAGGATGTATTAAAAGCTGTTTATGTAGCTGGGTTTAAAAAAGGTTTGGACAAGTTCCTGGTGGAAAGGTCCATAAACCATTATTAAAAGGGACCCAGGATATCACTGCATGACCCAATACAAGCTTTTTGAGGAAACTGCTAGGTACATATGACCTACATTGGCCACTGTTGGAAACAGGATACTGGGCTTGATGGATCTTGTTCTGACCCAGTATGACATATCTTATGTTCTTATGTTCAGATAGGGACTCTTTGTCTTTGGAGTCACAGTCTGAAAAAAGGAAGGCCTTTCAGAGTGTTCTGCATGCTCAGGTCACCAGTATGACTTCATTGGGGCCAGTATTCCTTCCTGAGGTGCATCCGGTCGATGTATGGCTCCTACTGTATCTCTATGAAGGGACCTGTACTACTTAAGACCAGCTGATTCTTGCGGTCTTCAGTGAATGCTGAGGTCGTATTAGCTCCCCCAGCAAGATGCTTGCTTTCTAATCCTAACATCACTAGTTCCAGCCAGCCTTAGATTAATGAAAAAAATGTAAATGTGTCATCTGTTTCATGATGCCCCAGATGAGGAGTTTCTTCTGCCTATCCTGGACCTGCAGGCAGTCGGTGCCAAACTCAGTGTCCATCTTTTCTGTATGAGGATATTGGGTCTTAATTGCCTTGGTCATACAGGGTGAGTTCTTCACCTCCCTAGACCCCTCAAGGCATATTTTCACATTCCCATGTAGGACTGGTATTTGCAGTTTTCCACATTTGTATTCTGGAACACCATCTTCAATTCTAAGCTCTTTCCTTTGGTTTAACAATGCTTTTTGCACCTTTTCCAAGATCATATTGCTGCTAGTGGTATTTCTGCTCAAGCAGGGAATCCGAGTTCATCCGTATCTGGGTGACTGGCTGATCCAGTTGATTTCTCTGGAAAGGTCCAGAGAGGACACAACCCTGTGACTTTCTGGCTGGGAAGCCTGCGGTTGGTGTTCAACTACCCCAAGAACAGCCTACTTCTGTCCCAGGGCTGGGAGTACCTGGGGACTCGGTTCCATACTGTCCTGGATCAAGTTTCCTCAAGACGAAGAGGTCTTTCGAGTTTCATCCAACTCGGGGCATTTTGTCCTCAGGCAGCTTCATGGACCTGGGACCACTTCCAGATCCTTGGGTCCTCAGTGTTGCCCTTGGAACTGATTCTTTGGGCCAGGGCATACTTGCGCCCACTGCAGTGGTAACTGATAACCTTCTGGTCTCCCTGTTCCCTGTTGTTTAACCAGACCCTTCCTATTACACAGGTACACTAAAAAAAATTTTTTTAAACTGCCTCTAATGTTTCGATTGTTTTTTACGTTTTTTGGTGCGCTGAATCCAAATCTGGTAACCAATTTGCTCCATCACGTACAGAGTTTTTGCTACATTGGGTTAGCAGTTTGAGGTGAACGTTTCAGATTGAGTGCGATCGAGATAAAAGTTTCTTGGATGAATTCTTTATACTAATTGTTTAGTAGTTATTCAAATAAGAATAAAGAAAATTGTAGCAAGGCAGCACATAAGAATAGAGTAATGTCAACAAAACACACTGTGATGGTAGCAAAATTGTCTGCACTTAAAACAGCCACATACATGTGCACAAACATTGAGCATATATGAGCGAGGTTAGACACAAAGCAAAGCAAAGAAATGTGCAAAAAATGTTGTACAGGTATGTATGTAAGAATAGAAAACGCAAACCGCACCATTGCAATACATGAAGACAAACACCCGATGGTGTGAAAATAAAATTCTAATAAATGAGATCTGACACTGTGGTAATAACTAGCAAATTTTTATTTCAAAGTTTAGTAAAAACACGATATTTGTCAACACAGTTTAAATTTGGGCCCGTTTCTTCTTCCCCCAAATGCTTCTCTTGGTGCGCTGCTTGGCGTATTTTTCATCTGGGGTTTTCCGCAGCAGCAACCAGCAGAAATCAGCCATCATAGTGGTGTTCCATCTTCCTTGGTACCTTCTCTCTGCGTCCTTGATGTCTTGGTGAAACCTTTCACCTTGTTCTTCACTGTACGCCCCCAAGTTTTCGGGAAAGTAGTTCACATGGGAGTGCAAGAAATGGACTTTCAGGCTCATGTTACAGCCTTGTTCTTTGAAGACATTGAGCATCCTGGCAACAATATCCTTATAGTTCTCATCCCGCCTGTTCCCCAAGAATTTGAGAACAACATCCTTGAAGGAATCCCAGGCTTCTTTTTCCTTCTCAGACATCGTTTCAGCGAATGCTCCATCTGAAATGAGTTTCCTTATATCAGGGCCAACAAACACTCCTTCCTTTAGCTTTGCTTCAGAAAGTCGGGGGAACTTTGAGCAAAGGTACCGAAAGCACTCACCATCTTTTGGAAGGGACTTGATGAATTGCTTAATGAGACCCAACTTAATGTGGAGAGGTGGTAATAGAATTTTATCACGAGGTACCAAGCTCTCATGAAGAACATTTTCTCACCGGGTCTCAAATACTCCCGAATTGGCCAGTCTTTTTTCCCCCAGTGTAGGTCGCGGGCCCGGCTATCCCACAAGCAAAGGAAGCAGGGATATTTGGTGAAACCGGATTGCTGCCCTAATAGCATGGATAGAATTTTAAAGTCTCCACAAATCATCCACTTATGCTCATCATAACGAATCTTCTGAAGAATCAGGGCCAAATTCTCGTATATTTCTTGGAGAATAACAGAGTGAGCAATAGGAACTGAAGCGAATGTGTTGCCATTATGAAGAAGAACACCTTTTATGCTGTCTTTTGACGAATCAATGAACAGCCGCCATTCAGCAGGATCATACTCGAGTTTAAACTTTTCCATCACTCCGTATATACCGTTGCAAAATACCAAATCTTCCTCTTTGCTGAAATACTTCAAAAATTGTGTCTCGCGGTTGCGGTGGTACCAATAAAAAGTTGTTCCTGGTGACAATAGATTTTTCTGTTTAAGCAGAGAACCTAGCAGTTGGGCAGCATCTTTTGGGAGTCCTAAATCCCGGACTAAATCATTCAATTCAGCTTGAGAGAAAAGTTCAGGTTTCGGATCTGGTTCAGTTTCAAACTCGGAAGTACTGGACTCATCGGGAAAAGCCATCTGCTGAGTCTCATCATGATCAGAACCGTCCACACAAATATGATCCAAAGATTTTGGTGGTTCAGGCACAGGTACTTCGTTGCTATGAGGCATAGGCCTAATTGCTGAGGGAAGGTTGGGGTAACTTATTACGTTCTTATTTTTTAAGTTGTATCCCTTCACAATGCAAGAGCAAAAATAGCAGTCACTGCTGTGGTCTCTTTGTTCACGCCACATCATAGGTATTCCGAAACGAAATGCTTGTTTTTTACCTTTCATCCATAAGCGTAGATCTTCCTCACATGTCTTGCACACTTTGTGAGGAGCCCACGGTTTGTCTTGATCGCCTAACTTCAAACCGAAATAGGCGAAATATACTTTTTTAATAAATGCAGAAATGTTCCTCTGCCGCTTTTTCACGGTATATTCCCCACAAATAAAACAAAAACTGTCCGGAGAGTTGACGCAAACCTCTGGCTCTGTGAGCCATCACAAATACACAGCACTGCAAACTACAACTGTAGTGAACCACTTCAGAATAAAGCTGGATTACGACTGAGCAAACAAAAGGTAATAATGAACTTGCAAGAAACTGAAATTTGACAGGAACGTTCATGTCGCAACCACCGTGTTTGAGCGAGCGAACGAGGCGAGGCGAACAGGAAAGAACATGTGCCAGCGCGAGTACTGGATTTAGCCCCCCGCCTCCCAATTGTCCTGTTAATGTATAAAATGAATACAAAACACTCTAAAATATCATGAGGGAGTGTTTCTAGTTAGTTAACCATTACAACCTCTATTTTGGGCCAAGAAAATAAACTGCAGTCGGCTAAAAAGAAATTATGTGAACATTCCTTATATGGGTAAGAAATCTAATTTTGCAAGAAAATGTGACGTGATGGAACATTTTGGCTATTTTTCCTGGATTCAGCACCCAAAAATCTATAGGAATCAGTTGCAAAACTGGAGGCAGTTTTTTGGTAGTGTACCTGTGTAATCGAACTCTGGAATTCATTACCAGAGGATGTAGTAAAAGCTGTTAGTGTAGCTGGGTTTAAAAGAAGTTTGGACGAGTTCCTGAAGGAAAAGTCCATAAACCATTATTAAAGAAGACTGGGGAAATTTACTGCTTACCCTTGGGACTAGCAGCAAGTAATCTGTCTACTTTTGGGAATCTGGCAGGTACTTGTGACCTGGACTGGTCACTGTTGGAAACAGGATACTGCGCTTGATGGATCCTTAGTCTGACCCATTATGTTCTTATCTCTCTGGATCTCAGCGCAGCATTTAATTTATTTGATCATTCCCTTTTCATACATCATGTGGCAGATATTGGTTTATCTGGTACTGTTTTTGCATGGTTTATTTTTTATCTTCAAGGTCGCTCTTTTTCAGTTTCTTGGCAAAGCTTCTCTTCTGCATCGTATAATCTTCCCTGTGGTGTTCCCTAGGGAACTATTTGGGCTCCTACTCTGTTTAACATATTTTTTGCCCCACTGACTACACTTATCCAAAATCCTGGCCTTGACAGTTATATATTTGCTGATGATATTCAGTTAATCTTTTATATTGATTCATCCTATCCTAATCTTTCACTACTTGTAGCCTTCTTTAATTGCTGATTGGCTCAAAACTCATCTAATGAAATTAAATCCTTCCAAGTCTAAAGCTATGCAGCTTTCTTGACATCCTTCCCTTGCCTTCATAGCTCCAGAAATTCATCAGTGGCTCATTCTTTTTGTAGATCACCTCACAATTCTTGGCTGTAAAATAGATTCTTCTGTTTCAGATTCACATTACTTCAGTTATTAAAACATCATATTTCTTTTTGAGAAAAATTTGTTCTGTGAAATCTTTTTTAGAACTTCTTCAGTTTAGAATTCTGGTCTTTGCTCTTATCCTTAATTGCACTGATTATTGCAATTCCCTTTATTTTGGTTTTCCTCAGTCCACTTTAAATCATTTACAACTATTGCGAAATGCTGGTGCCATACTGTTGACTGGTTCTGGGAAATATGAACATACTACTCCCATATTGAAGGGCTTACATTGACTCTCTCTACAATACCGTATTCAGTTTAAGATTTCTACTTATATTTATAAAGTTTTTCATACCACAGTATCTCTCATCATTTCTTATTCCATTTGCATCTTCATGACCGCTTTGATCAAACAGAATCATTCAACGTACGCTCCCAGCTGCTTATAACCGTTTTTATGGAGACCACCACTGAAGTCCCTTTTCCTTCTATGGGCCTGTCCTTCCACTGACTATGCAAATATCATTCTCCTCGGTCGACCAGGCTACATACTTCATCCACTGCAAATGGCCTTAAACACCGCAGCCTAAACCCTGTATAGATTCTCCAGATTTAAACATGTCACCCCCATTCTAAGGCAATTGCATTGACTCCCAATAGCAAGCCGCCTAAATTACAAAGCTCTATTGATGACATTTAAAGTACTACATAACCTCTCTGCAACCTCCCTTGCGGAAATTGTACAATGGACACTGAACAACAGAATGAGAAGGACAAACATGACAAGCACACTCATTACCCCTTCAGCAATAAGAGAGAGTTCCCAAGCAGCTAAGAACTGAGCCTTCTCATTATACGCACCAACTCTTTGGAACACCCTCCCTGCCGCAATCCGATACATCTCTGATCTATCAACCTTCAGGAAAACAATGAAGACTCCATTTGTTCCAAATATACTATGACAGTATTCTATAGCTATGATAAAGACTTTGGTTGCTGATAGCCCTTGCTCCAATCACCCTTCCTGCTTAATGACACCATACTTATAACTTGTAACTTTGTTCTCCCGGTACTACCCAAGTTCACGCCCCTGTTCAATGTAATATGCTTAAGAGGTCATTCTGAGGCACGAATAGTGAAAATGGACGTCCATCCCTGCTATTCGGGTCCCTCTCGACCACATTGTACAGGGAAGGTAGATGGGGGCAGGAAAGGGGAGGATCAGGGGCAGGGTTAGGGCAGGCAGTGGGCGGTCATCAGCTCTGGATGTACAGGGCTGATTCTAATGTCAGCCCTGTATGTCCGGGGCCAGCGGCTTGCACGGGGAGCTTATTCCACCTCGGAGATGGAATAAGTTCCCCATTCACCAGGGATCGGCAGGCCTGCAGTTGGGAGGCAATGGGAGGGGGTAGAGGACATTCCCCGCAGCCCGACCCTGGCCTTAGGAGGCCAGATCGGGGGTCAGGCTGCGGGGAAAGAACCTTTGCAGTCAACGGCTGGGGATTGCGCCTTTTTAATGGAGCCATGGTACTATGGCAACCGGAAGCCAGGGTGCTGCGGCTCCATTGAGCTGCCCTGACTGAGTTAGCCGGGGAAAGCCTGTACGTTCTCAATTCTGATCCTGCGTGGCTAGACATGTTCACGGGATCAGAATCATGATTCTTCTGTGCGTCTAGTTTCGACTGGGTGCACAGAGGACTGGGACATGGAGATCAGAATCGGGCCCTTATTGTTTGTTGTACAATGTTAGACATTTATTGTAGTGTTCTTTGATGCCTGTTCACTGTAAAACACTTATTCTGTTCTGTGTAGACCACAATGATTTCAAAATAGTGCGGTGTATAAAATCGAATCAATAAATCAATAAAATATGCAGCCCGGCCCTTGAATATCTGGAGATCGCCGCAGACACTTCAAGCTGCTGAAGCTAACCGGGAGCATGCAGTATCGTTGCTGCCTGGTTAGCGCTTATCACCATTTCTACTCTGCCTCAAAACACCCCAACACGCCCCAATGCTAACTGGATAGCACTGGGGTGCGTAGGGGGGTTAGGAGGGGATATTACACAGCAATATCCCCATTGAAGGCATTTCAAATATCGGGCCCTAAAGGTTTGTTTGGCATTCCTGACAATCTACAGGGTTTGCATCCAAGGCTCTTCCTTGACAGTGCTTCCCAATGTCCTTGTTCCTCAGGGGAGGGAAGCTGTTCTCTCTGCCTGTATGCCCAGTTTGCCTCAATGAATTCTCTCTTTGGTGCAGAAGGCATTGAAAAGGCCTCCCTTTGAACCCAGTTATAAGGCCTTCCACAAGGGTTTGGCCCTTAAGGTGGTTTTCCTGGGGGCTCGGCATCTGCCAGGCATATATCTGAGCCATAGATCTTCTGTCGGGAAACTTTCTTGGTCATCATGACGACTCCTCACTCCTGTGCCATCCTTTCTCCTGGGGGTGTTGTCTCCCTTTCATTTTAACCAGACTATCGTTGTGCCTTCCTTCTCAGAGGTCAGTCTTCAGAGGGATTCCTTGCTGCATCTGAGGGACGTTCGGAGGGTGTTGATCAGATACATGGCAATTGCTAATTCCTTCTGCTGCTCAACTCGTCCTTTGTCCTTGTTGGACTGAGGAGAGGACTGTCAGAAGCCAAGTTTGCTATTGCCCGCAGGATTAAGAGGCCATTGTATCAGTGTACACTCTGGCTGTTAAGCGTGTGCTGGAATACGTCAGAACTCACTTCATTAGGATACAGATCTCTGCTTTGGTATCTCTAGCGGACATCTATGAAGCAGTCACCCAATTTTTGCTGGGCATTTTTATGAAGCATTATAGGTGGCTTGTAAGGATTGGTAGAGATGGCGCCTTTGACAGGGCACTTCTCTCACGACTGTCACCTTCATCCTATCAAGGGTCCTGACTGCTTGGGTACATCCTACACACTAAGTATGAAGGTCTGACACAGATTTCATTGTTGCAAGAGAGCCAAATACTAGCTCAAGATGTTTGTTTCAAGGCTGTTTTCTTGGTTAATAATTATTTGCATTTACATTTTTCTGAGTTTTTCAGACTTGCTTAGTGCCTGGGAAGTATCCTACTGACTGATCTTACTGCTGCATCAGTGGATATACTGAAATCACTGAAAGCTGCTTAACTCTGCCACCACCTGATTGCAAGGGAGCACAACCCACACATCTGGACTGGTCTTACAGGATTCAAAGAAAGGAAATTAGCAGATGAATTTTATCCTTCCATTTTACCCATATCCTGTTCCTAAGGGCAGTTAATGCCGCCCACACAGCTCTATAAATAATACAAATCTGACCCTGGAATATTTAGAGGCATGGGAGACAGCCTCTTGACAGACCCTTAAGTGGAAAGTTTGGCAATGGCAAGTATACAGTAAGCATTCTGTCCTGTGATATTAGCCCACTGAGATACGGCTTCAGCTTCAATCCTTTTTATTGACTAGTCTATGAACATAACACCTACAAAATTAAAAAAGCAATGAGAAAATGTTGCCTCAGATTAAAAGACTACAGCAACACGTAATGAAATGTGGCATTCAGAGTGGCAGGACCATAGAGCCTGTTACATACTACAGAATAAATTAATGGAAATAGGAAATGTACTGAGGTGATAAAAGTCATTTTGACGCATTCAGAAATCTGTGAATTTAAAGGGTGCTGAAAGAAAAAAATTCAGATGTGATTTGAACTTAGCTACAGTAACCGCATGGAGGATTTTCACTGTTGAAACTGCTTCATTATTTTACTTGAGTTAAGTGCTAATGTTCTGAGTGAATGTGTTTCTGTAGGACGTCCTACAGTATATTAATTACTGCATCAGAGGAATGGTACCTCTTGAGCTTTCCTTTCCTGAACTTGCCTTTCCTATAGGCTGCCTTTAGGTCTGAGTGACAATATTTTCTACGTTCTGCTAAATGTGACTCTTTAGAAATTAAAGTGATTAAAGTGCAAGATCTGAGGGAAGCGTTGGTGAACGATAAGAACTATATTCACCATAGGATGGAATATTTGGAAAACCAGACACGGAAGAATAATCTAAGATTTTTGAGCTTCCCAAAATCTCCTTTAATATCACCAGTAGATATGGGAAAAATACTTGGTCGAAGTTTTAGAAATGTCATCAGAATCTCTACCTCCAGTTGTTAAAGCCCAATATTTGTCTGTGTTGAGAAAATCTAATCAATCTGTTGGGCAAAGAGAATCTGCATCAAGGAATCTTACAGACTTTTAGAATCATCTTTGGAGGTAGTAACACAAGGGTCACTTTAGTAGTTACTTTTGCCCTGGAATTTGATCGCAATGCCATATTTAAATTGTATTTCTAGCATATGGTTAAGTTGTTCTTGGGTTCAAAAATTTGCGTGTTTCCGGATTTATCTAAATTTTCTCAAAAGCGACACCAGGAGTTCCTGGCTCTGAGACCTAGGGCTATAGCTCTGGGAATCAGCTTTTTGTTACGATTTCCTTGTAATGGTTTGATTGTTTTTGAGGGGAAAACTTAATTTTTTTTTTAACCTAAGCAGCTCTTGGACTTTTTAATGGCAAAGGAAGAGTCAAAGATTCAAGTTAACGTACCAGAGGTCTAAACACTCTTTGGGTCGGCTGAATACTCAGATCCAGGGAAGTTTTCTTATTGTTTGATTTCTTTGGGTTTTTTATTTCCTAGATCTTGGATCTTAGTTTTTTTGTTTATAGTGGACGAAGGTATTAAGCTTTATTTCCCTGTTTTTGTTTTCACATTTACCTTTGAATTTACTATATTTTCCATTTACATATTGTTTTCAGAGTGAATTTTATTAATATAATGAATAAAATAAAATATAAAAAAAGGTAAAAAGAATATTATTATACCACAAGGATCAAGTAGACCAACAGCCATTTTAACCTGTACCTTATGATCCGGAACCATTGGTAATAAAAGAAGAAGTCAAAGACGCATTGAAAACCATATCAAAGAACAAAGCACTGGGCATTGATGGCATTCCCAATGAAGTATCACAGCAATCGGATGCAGCTGTTACCATACTTACAAGGCTCTGCAAGGAAATTTGGAAGATAACATCATGGCCAACTGACTGGAAAATATCTGTGTTTATTACCAAAACTAAAGAAGGGTGGTCCAGCTGACTGGAATTTATGACACAACCACTCTGATCCCACATGCCAGAAAGATGAGACTACAACCATACCTGGAATGAGAACTGCCTGAAATGCAAACGGGTTCAGGAAAGGGTGAGGAACGAGAGACATCATTGCAGATCTGAGATGAATCCTTGAAGAGAAAAGAATATCAAAAGGATATCTACAGCATGTGCTTTATTGATTACAGCAAGGCTTTTTACTGTGTAAACCATGAGAAATTCTGGGCGTGGGTATACCAGAATACCTAATAGTTCTCCTGTACAACCTTTGCATTGATCAAGAAGCAACAATTCAGATAGAACAAGGGGAAACAGAATGGTTTCAAATCCTCAAAGTACGACAAGGCTGCATACTTTCCCCCTACCTGTTTAATTTATATGCAGAACAAATCATCAGAGAAGCAGGACTGTATGAAGACAACCGAGGTGTGAAGATTGGTGGAAGACTCATCAATGGCCTTCACTATGCTGATGATACCATAATGCTAGCTGAAAGTGAAGATGATCTGAAACATTTGCTTCTCAAGATCAAGGAACATAGTCTTAAAATGGGCCTGTACCTTAATGGGAAGAAGACAAAGATTCTGACAACTGGCAAAATCAATGTTCATCGTTGATGGAGAAGAAATTGAAATAGTGGACAACGTTAACCTGCTTGGATCAATAATCAATAAAGAAATGACAAGCAGTCAAGAAATCTGACGATGCATTGCTCTTGGCAGAATGGCTATGACAAGACTTTGACTTTCATACTTTGGACACATCATGTGAAGAGAGAGATCATAAGAGAAAGACATCATGCTTAACAAGCTTGAAGGTCAGTGCAAAAGAAGAAGGCCAGCAATGGGATAGATTGATACAATAACAGCATCTATCGATGCCACTCTATCAACAATGAGCCGCCTGACTGAAGATCGAACAAAGTTTAGGACAACTATCCAGAGGGTCACCATGGGTTGACACCAACTTAACAACAAAAACATAGTCATGGTTTATTGGGATAAAGCCAACATGGATTTAGTGAAGGGAAGTCTTGCCTCATCATTATACTAATTTTTTTGAAACATGCAGGTAAAGGTGAGCCAGTTGATGCAAAGTGGAATTTTAGAAGAGACATCTAAGAAGAACTGGGAACACCCAGAGCAGAGCATCCAAAGAACCAGAGAAGCAGCAGCAGTCAAAAGAGGTGAATATAAGTGCCTTCTGAAATTTCTCCATCTCCACCCTGAAAAATGAATATCCCAATAGCTGGTTATGGAGACGGGCACTGTGCAAATTGCAAGGCTGGGTACATGAACAGGTGTAGGCCACTTCACAAATGTGACCATCTTCGAACTGCACGTCCTCAGAACTGGGTACTTGGATGTCTGGCAGGGGGATTTCAGAAGGAGGGGGGACTATATTATGAGACATGCATGTCCTCGTCTGCCATTTCAGATACTTGGATGTGCGGAGACAGGCCAGTAATATATATGGAGTATGTATAGTATTTACTTGGAGATTTCTTTGGCCATGAAATATTAACTGTGATGATGAAAGTGTAATTAGCTCTTCCACCTGGATACATTCCATCCATGAAACAAGCTCTTTTTGGCACCTTATTCATGGTCAACAAGCATCCATGCCTATATCTCCAAAACAGCCTATACATCCAAAAGAGCTTTCTCACTTTTCGCTCTGGTATTGTGGAATGCATTACCAGACCATCTCCACACCGCGAATGACCACACAGATTTCAAGAAAAATCTAAAAACTCATTTGTTCTTTGAACATTTCACCAATGATAATCATAACCAATGTATCGCCAGCCTAGCCATCCCATCCCATCTCAACCCCCTCCCCCCCCAGCCCTTCCCCTGCCCCCCTCCCCAGCCAATCCCCACCCCCATATAACAGCAATCTCACATCCATTGGATCTACTTGTCTTTATTTATTATATATGCCAACTACTGTTTCATGTATATAGTTCTGTTATTACTAACTTCTCACTGTTACATAAGTTAGTTCTATGTACCTTACTAAGTTATTTATGTTCCATGTAAGCCAACTTGGCCAAGTTGTTGTTTGTAAGTTGCTTAGACTCGTAGATCAGTGGTATATAAACACAGTTCAATAAAGAAATGAATAAATAACTAATAGGGCCAGACGAGCTTGCGCCATTCTGAAATTGCTCCACAATGTGCTTCTCAATCGTTCCACCCAGGCCTTGCATCCTCTCCGTCCCTGTGCTACAAAGACATGCTCGCCCTAGGGATGTTTATTTACCTGGTTTCTAAAATGTGTTCGGGGCTATCTCTGTGATTTTCATGCCTGAATGTCCATTTTCAGACATCCATATCACAAAGCTAAAATACCCCCGGTAATGTATATGGATTTTCAGAATGGCTTTGATAACGCCCCTTGTGGAAGACTCTTGAGGAAATTAAAACATCATGGAATAGGAGGCAGTGCCCTGTTGTTGTGAACTGATTAAAAATTAGAAAACGGAGTAGGGCTAAATTATCTCAATGGAAAAAAGTGAATAATGGAGTGTCCCAGAGATCTGTACTGGGCCTACTGCTTCCTAACATATTTATAACTGACCTGGAAATGGGAGCGAAAAGTGAGGTGATCATATTTGCAGACAATACAAAATTATTTAAAGTTGATAAATCACAAGAGGATAGTGAAAACTTTTAAGAGGAACTTGAGAAACTGGGAAACTGAGCTTCCAAATGGCAGATGAAATTTAACTTTGAAAAATGGAAAGTTATGCACTTAGCGAAGAGCAAACCAAACTACAGTTACATGAAGAAAGATTCCGTATTAGGAAATGACATAGGTGTCATCATGGATACCAGAAAACTAATAGAATGCTAGAGGTTAGGAGGAAAGGAATGGAGAATAAAACAAACCATAGTCTAGTGGTTAGAGCAGCAGCCTGGTAGCTAAGATTCCCACTGGCACTCTTTGTAGCCTTGGGCAAGTCATTTACTCTCCATTACCTCTAAATCAAGACCTGGCAATCTATTTCCAATCACATCTGACTAAGAAACCCCAGGGGCTGCTGGGACACCAAGAGTCAGCATTGATTACACAGCATGCATTGCATGGCACTGTTCTTCAACGTATATATGCAGCCCATCTGTTCACTCACCCGCTCCTTCAATGTCTCATGTCTCGTATATGCGGATGACGTGCTACTCTACCTGCCATTTTCAACCGACCATCCAGATTTCTCACCCCTAACCACCTGCTTCGACGCCGTAACTGACTGGCTCCACACACAAAACCTGAGAATAAACTTCAAGAAAACTGAGGCTCTATTCATCACCAGGAACCAAGCTTTCACCCCCCCCCCCCCCACATCACTAAAGGTGAGAGGCCCTGAGCTTCTAAGCAAACCCACGATCCGCTACCTAGGGGTCATCCTAGACCAACAGTTGGACATGAAAGCCCACATAAACAATACTGTCAAAGCAATATACCACAAAATAAGGACGATCCGGCATCTTAGACCTCTGCTGGAGCCGGAGGATTTCCAGACAGTTTACCAAGCATTAGTAATCCCCCACTTCGACTGCGCCAACTCAATCGTACATGGACTCCCAAAAAGCACACTGCACCCATTGCAGCTCGCAATGAATGCAGCCGCCAGAATATTACACGGAGCTGCCAGGAGGGACCATATAACTCCAATCCTGAAACACCTACATTGGCTGCCGGTCCATTGCAGGCTCGCATTCAAAATTCTATTAATGACGTTCAAGGCCATTAACGGGCTCACCTCCACTTCTATCATTGACCTCATCCTCACCACCCCCACCAAACAGAGTCAGAGGTTCAGCCGCTGCCAACACGCTGAACATCCCCAGCAAGATCACGAAATGCTCGCAAGCAACACGAAACAGGGCCCTTGTGTACTACGCACCCACATGCTGGAATGTCCTCCCGTCCGTTCCATAACCGACCTCGCCCAATTCAGAAAGGCTCTGAAACACCACCTTTTCCTCCAGTATTACTCCCATAACGGAGATGCACAACATCCAGCCTCACGTAACCACCAATACAGCACCATCGATCAAACAGCAACACGCAGTCCCAGCCCCACCCATTAACGCTTCCAGACACCTGATATGCAATTGTGTGCTATATACAAGTTGTGTGCTATCTACAATCTTGTAAATAGCCACCAAGCAGCCATGTCTCTGCCCGCTCCGCTGGCCCGACTGCTTCGCCTGTACCTAACTGAGTAGCCTGCTACTGAGTAGCCTCTACATAGTTCCCCCAGTAGCCTTGTTCCTTGTAAGTACAGTGCGGATGCCGCCTGCACTGTACAAATTTGTTTTAACTGTAAACTGAGCTGATTTTAAAAAGCGTGGTATAGAAAAACCTCAAATAAATAAAATGATCACCACATCTAAAAGAATGGTGTAGCAGAATTAGAAAAAGTACAGAGAAAGGCAACTGAAATGATAAGGGGCCGATTCAGCAAGGCGACTTGCGGGACTACACGTCCCCACAAGCCTTCCTACCCATACCCCCCACAGACTCTCCCCGCACAGTCAGAGCAGCAGTATGGAGAGAACTGGCAGAGAGCAGGAGGGAGTGGACTGAGGGCAGAGTTGGGGCAGGTCGAGGCATCAGGACATACAAGGCCAATTCAGGTCATGGCCCTGTACGTCCTGTGGGTCGGGGTGGACATGCTGCTTATTCCATCCTCAGAGGTGGAATAAGCAACTGGGACTGCAGCGACTGGGGCTGAAACTCCACCAAGGCCAGGACAGGTGGCAGGTAGGTCTCCAACACCTGATCTAGGCCCCAGCTGCCCAGCCTAGGGGGTTGGTGCTATGGGAGTCGGAAGGGCATGCAGCTAGGATGTCCCCACATGTATGCAGGGGCATGCCAGGCTGTCTCAGGGGCCAATCCTGCACCCATGAGAATGTGTGGCTCCTGCAGTGCAGAATCAGGTCCTAACGGGCCCATCCTGCTTGAGACCGTCCAGACAGCCTTGGTGTGCTCCTAATGGAATTGGGCTCCACAGGGGATGGAGTGATATTCCTATGACAGAAGGCTAAAGAGGTTAGGGCTCTTCAGCTTGGTTGGAGAAGAGACATCTGGGAGGATCTATGATAGGTGTCTGCAAAATAAGGAGTTGAATGGAACAAGTAAATGTGAATGGGTTCTTCATGTCTTCAACAAGTACAAAGACTAGGGAGCACATAAGCTACAAAGTAGTACATTTAAGACTAATTGTAAAAAATATTTTTTCACTCGATGCATAATTATGCTCTGGAATTTGTTGCTGTAGGATGTTGTAAGTGTAGCTGGACAAGTTGCAGGAGGAAAAGTCCATCAACTATTATTAAAGTGGACTGGGGGAAATCCACTGCTTATCCCTGGAGTATGGAGTTTGTCTGCCTTTTGGGGTCCTGCCAGGTATTTGTGAGCTGGATTGGCGTTTCTTGGAAACAGGATACTGGGCTTGATGGACATTTTGGTCTGCTGCAGTATGGCAAGACTTATGTTCTTAGTATGGAAGAGCTTTCTTTAAATATTAGAGCTTACTATTTAAATATAGCCTTTAAAAAAATACATACTCCCAGCTGGAATGTGTTGGAACACCAATATGATTGTAAATGTTGAAAGATACAGAAGGTTAAACTATTTAGCACCAACTGAAGTGACTCTTAACGATCAAGTGCATTTAAGCACCCAAAGCTGCTGTCTAGCAGGCATTAGGCTCTTTACATAGAACAGTGACAGAGAAGCATATGACAGTATTTACAAAATTGATTTAGTCGGATGTGAAAGTGTTGAAGAGGACTGTACATTGTGTCAAATCTCATAATAGCTCTTGCTTCAGAAGAATGTTGACAGGCTGCCGCGCCGCACTGACGATTCCAGGAAGACGCACTTGTCCAGGCTTACAGCTTTTTCTTGACTAATCACATTTCTCCTTCCATTTTCACAAGCTGTTAATTGTTTAGCTGGAGATTACCGAGGAGTTGCCATGCACTCTGTTATGTGTCAGCAGCGAGAATGGCTGAACACCTGGATATGAAGATGACCTGTTGGCTCAGAGAAAAAAAATAAATGAAAGGCCCTGTGACAGTACTTTGGATCGACTGCCTGGCTTCAGATCACAGCCATAATTTTGTTCTTTATTTGAGTTCTTTGAAAGCATATTCAGTTGCAATATGAAATAGCTTTGAAAGAGGAGATGAACGCCTCCCCAACCCTCAAAAATGATTATTCATTGTGATCTGGTCGATTACTTCATATAAGCAAGAGCTAGTAGGCTTCTCTGTGGGATAGTTTATTCAGTTCTGTCTAACAGGTAGAGACCTTCATGAGCAGCTGAGACCTCTGGTTGCTCTACTAAAATACTGTATTATGTCCTTTTGCCACCTAGTATTTAAAGAACATGGGAGGGCTCTCCCGACCAGTGAAGTAATGGTAGGAGGAGACGTCACTTAGAGGGAAATCTGATTGGTATAAAGACAAAGCTGAAAAGCAGTTTCCTGTCTTTGACTGGCATAGGTACTGTACCATAGTGGCAGATGTCTCTGGCTCTACAGCAATGCACCTCAGAGGAGAAGGTCTACAGATAAGCAAGCCAGGTAAGCATGGATTGAGTAAAGGCCCTTGGATTTTGCCAGGAACAAATTACTGGAGACTTTGGCAAGAGCTGTTTCAGTAGAATGTAAAGGACTAAAGCCAGATTGTAAAGGATCCAGGAGGGCTTGAGAGGAGAGAAAGTCAAGGCAACAGCAGTGACTACACATTCAAGTAGTTTAGAAATGAAGGGGAGGAGGGAGAAGGGTCGATAGTTAGAAGGACAGGCAGGATCAAGTGAGAACATATAAGAACATAAGATATGCCATACTGGGTCAGACCAAGGTCCATCAAGCCCAGTATCCTGTTTCCAACAGTGGCCAATCTAGGTCATACGTACCTAGCAGTTTCCCCAAGTGAGGGTTTCTTGAGGAGAGGTGTTAACTACAGCATGCTTGAAGGCTGCAGGGACAGTTGCAGTGGAGAGCGATAGGTTGAGAATATGAGAGATGAAAGGGACAACAGTGGAGGAGATGGGTCTTAGGAGACAGGTGGGGATAGGATCAGAGAAGCAGTTAGTGAGTTTGGAGGAGGAAAGAAGGTGTGCGGTTTCCTTCTCAGAGATCATAGAAAAGGAAGAAATGGTAGCAGAGGTAAAGGGGGAGGAGGGCAAGTAGCTGACTTTATGGGGAATTGGAGGGTGATTTTGTGGATTTTGTCATGGAAATAGTCAGCCAGGGTTTTGGCAGAAAGGGAGGGAGGGGTCGGAGGTGGAGGCACCTTGAGGAGAGAGTTGAGAGTAGTAAACAGACGGCGATAGTCAAATGGACATAATAGTCTTGTTTGGCGAGTGCTATGGCAGAATAGAAAGAGACAAGCATGAATTTGAAGTGTAGAAAGTCTGCAAGGGAGCAGGATTTGAGCCAAGCACACTCAGCTGAATGGGCACAGGAATGCAGATAGCGGGTAGTGGATGAAAGCCAGGGCGGGGTATAGTGCGCCTCACGGGACATAGCATGGGCAGAGCGAGAGCATCCAGAGCAGAGGAGAGTGTGGCGTTATAGGAAGCTACTGCCTCATCAACAGACTTAGATGACATAGTGGAGGAAAGAGGTGATGAGACAGTGGAGAAGAGAACCAAAGAGTCAATAGCATGAAGATTTCTAAATAGCTTGTAAGAGACAGGACAAGGTTTTGGCATTGAGTGATGAAGAGTGAAGCATAGCAGGTGATAGTTGGATACTGGAAGAACTGAAGTACAGAAATTTGAGGGTAAGCAATTAGAAAAAAATACAAGCTCAAGGCAGTGACAGTGCTGGTGAGTGGGGGCAGTAGAGCAAAGCTGAAGGTCGAATGAGGAGGTAAGGGAAAGGAGCTTTAAAGCATAAGAATCAGAGGAGTTATCAACATTAATGTTAAAATCCATAAGAATAAGAGTGGGGGAAGAGGAATCCAGAAAGAAGGAAAGCCACGAGTCAAAGTCAGTGAGAAAGGTAGAGGTGGACTTGTCAGGAGTGAAAAGGCAGATAGAGTGGACTTCAAAGGAGGGAAAGGAGTGAGACGGAGGCAGCAATAGGGGTTGGAATTGGCAGGAAGGAGAAAGTAGAAGCCCAATACCACCACCACGGCCAGGGGGACGAGGCGTGTAGGAGAACTGATAACCACCATGATAGAGAGCAGTGACTGATGCTGTATCTTCTGGGAGGAGCCAGGTCTCAGTTAGAGCAAGAAGATGGAGAGCATTAGAGATAAAGAGATCATGAGTAAAAGCAAGTTTATAAGAGATGGAGTGTGCGTTCCGCAAGGCACATGAGAAAGGGAGAGAGGAAGGAGAAAGGAGAGGGATCTGAGATTAGAGGTGTTCCGTGCAGATCTCTTCTCAGAGTTTGACAAAAGTCTAGGAGGGACAGGGATGAGGTTGATGTATCCCGATGAGAGAAGGAGAAGGAGTAGAAGAGTGTGGGGAAGAGAGGATACAGTACGGTGGAAACGAGAGTAAGGTTGTCTTAGAGAGAGAGGAGATGGCTGAATGAGAAGGAGAAAGTTGTGAAGCTCAAGAGCTGATGATAGGGTAGAGGGCAGAATGGAGGGGAAGTGAGGATGGTAAAAGGGAAATAAGGAGGGGAGGAGTGAAAGTGTTGGTAGGGGATGGGAGAAAATTAGGGAGTATGAAGAATAGGAAGACAAAGTGATGAGGAGTCATAGAAGAGGGATGAAGAAGATAACAGAGGCTGAAGAAATAGATAGGTGGGAGAGAGCCCACAGGAGATTAGGTGCACCTGTGAATAAGCGAGGTAATGAGCAGATGACAGCTGTAAGAGACTGAGTGCCAGGAGGTGGGTGGGTAGAGGGGAGAGGGTGGGCTATAAGTTATTCAGCTGAGAAAAGCTGAACAAAAGTACCAAAAAGGTGCAATGAGGTAAGCGAGCACACTAACAGTGATAAATAAATAAATAGAGAGAGAGAGACAGACAGCATTCATAAAAACCAAGCAGATTTACTCACAAGGGAATTGAATGTGATAGGGGGCGAGAAGTTGGTTTGCACGGACCAGGAAAGGGACCCGGAGTGATAATGTCTGAAGATCTCAAAATGTTGAAACAATGTGACAAGTCAGCAGCCAAAGCCAGAAGGATGCTGGATTTCATACTGAGAAGAATAACCAGCAGAAAGGAAGAGGTACTAATGCCCCTGTACGAGTCTTTGGTGAGGCTTCACTTGGAGTATTGTGTTCAGTTTTTTGAGACCATATCTCACAAAGGATATAAAAGGACTTGAAACGGTTCAGAGGAAGGCGACCAAAATGATTTGGACCCTGCACCAGAAGACGTATGAGAAGAGACTTGAAGACCTAAATATGTATATCCTAGAGGAGAGGAGGGACAGGGGAGATAAGATATAGACTTTTAAATACTTAGAGTATTAATTAACAAGAAAAGCTTTTTCAAAAAAGGGGAAGCTGTAAAACTAGAAGGCATAACATGAAGCTGCAAGAGGGTAAACTGAAAGGCAATGTCAGGAAATACTTTTTCACTGAAAGAGTGGTATATGCTTGGAATGCCCTCCCGATGGAGGTGGTTGGGGCAAATACAGTGATGGAATTCAAAATGGCATGGGACAGACATAGTGAATCCTTTATAGCAAGAGGATGAAATCAAAGTAAACATAGGTATCTTTTATACTTCATATAAATAGAGTGGGGCTGAGACAGACATAGAGGGAGTGACTGACACGGAGCTGGAATTACAAACACTCTAACCACCTTACTGGGCAGACTAGATGGACATACTGATCTTTATCTGCTCATATACTATTTCACTATTTTCTGACCTGATGAGCCTCTTGGCCTCGGCTACAGAAGTCTCACAGCAGGCAAAACATGGGAGCTTGTCTCTGCTGGTCCCATATCTCCCTTCCACCAGAACCCTTTAAAGCAGCTCCTTTCTCCAATCTTCTTCAGGTCAAGCAACTCCCTCCCCCATCCCTCCTCCACTGCAAACCCCTAGAAAATGTAGCAGTGGCAATAAAACATTGAGTGAGTGTTGGGTTTTGAGCCCAAGCATGCACTGAAAGCCCTACCACTTCTACCTCTCAGAAATAGGAAGTCGGCATCATAGGGGTGGAAGTCGCTGTGCTTTCAGCACATGCATAGGCTCAAAAACTCTGCACTCTTAGTATTTTATTGCTGCTGTCACACCTCCCAGGGAGGGGGAATGGGGAAATCCAGGGCAACAAAGCTACTAGACTGTGAGGGGATCTGGGAGGAAGGGAGATGCTGAGCAGGGTGGGGGTGGAAGAGAGATGCTAGATCATGGGGGGCAGGGAGGGATGGAAGAGAGAGGAGACACGCTGGATCACAGGTAGGGAGGGAAGAAAGAGGGCAGATGGTGGATCGCAGGGGGAGGGGTAGAAAAGAGGAGGATGGTGTATGACGTGGAGGGATGGAACAGAGGGGAGAGATGCTGGATGGAGGGGGCGAGAAAGAGAAGAACTTGAATGAGGAGGGGGGATTTGCTGTATGCTAGCTGGGTACTGAGAAGGAAGATTTAGTGAAAGACTGTGGAATCAGAGGCTGGGAAAGGTGACAGAGGTTGGGAAGATCTGGAGTGAGAAAAACAGATGAATGCTCTATGTAGATGCAGTAAAAAGAGGGAGGTTGAGTATTGGTGGGAAAGAAGGGGGAGTGAAATCTGAATTGAGAAGCAGAAAAATAAATGGAAGAAAGCTGAAGGGACAAGATTTGTGTTAGAGATGGATGTAGAGGAGGAAGTGGAGAGAAGAAATGGCAAATGGATAGGAGACCTTGGAAAGGGAGAAGACATACAAAAGAAAGTAGAAGCCAGAGACTGGGACCAGCATGGTTAGAAAAATAAAATGACCACACAAAAGTTGTAGAAAAGACTTTTATTTTCAGTTTAGGATATATCAGTTTTGGAACGTATGCCTGCTTTCTTTACATTTTGCACAGCACAGGAAAAAGCACTTTTCTTCCTGTTTCTCCACTGCTGAACTCCATGCAGAGTTTTGCTTCTTGGAGTTTCAATTTACATTTTGTTTGTGGTTAAGTTATTCTGTACTTGGTGAGGGTCTGTTGATGTTCTGTGTATGTGACCAAGGACTGGTGTTCTGTCGGCATAGAGTTTCTGGAGGATGGACCAAGGAAAGAAATGAGGAAGCGTGAGAGCTAAATAAATTGACTAGATGTTTGACTAATATCAGATAAACCACAGAAGAGAGCAAGTAACTCAACCAAACAATTTTACTGAAGAAACCACAATAGTCAAGAAGTACAGGAATTCCAAAACACTAGACCCAACACGACTGTGTTTCAGCAGACTTCTTCAGGAGTCAAGATTAAGAACAAGCAAACACATATAGACACTGTTAAAATAAGTACATTAAAACCGTAAAATGCAACAAATGTTAATAAATAATATTACTAATAAAGTGATAATATGGATGCTATGAAGATGCAACATGACCTGGAAAAGTGCAAAGTTTAATATTTTTATTAACAACAAGCAACTTCTTTTTACTAATCATTGATCCATCCTTCCTAAGACAGGATGCTCTGACATCCTGGAGCCTATAACCTAGCAGGAGAAGGATGAAGGATAAGATCATGGAAGCTTCTCTGTCATATAACAACAAATCAGTCCTCGGCCTTTAACTGTCCATGATCTGAAACATGCAGCATTACAGGAGAGGAACACTACAAATTGCGTTAACTACAAAACACACATTTATTTCTTTATTTAAGAGCTCTTCTTTTCCGCCCTTTCGAGAGATCAAGGGCGGTTTACAATGAACAAAACCAAATATATTAAACTTTAAGCATAGGTGTAGCAAAAGAACCGCTCATAACATTTTTATTTATTTATTTATTTAACATGTTTTATATACCGTCTTTCTACAAATCAAAACGGTTTACATAGAACAATAAAAGGCAGTATATTGCAACTGTTTATTTATTTATTTAATTCTCTTATATACCGCGCTATTCTGCATCAGTGCGGTTTACATTGAACAAACTGAAATTACATTGAACAGGGCATTATAACTTGGAGATAACTATTTTACAGGGAACATGGGCTATGGAGGGTTAAGTGGCTTGCCCAAGACCACAAGGAGCACCTGTGGGACTAGAAACCCCAGTCCTTCCAGCCCAAGGTTGCTGTCCTCTAGTGGGATTTGAACCCCCGACCTTCCGGCCTGAAGTACCTTGCCCCAACCACTAGGCTACTCCTCCACTCTACAAGGAACGAATAACAGGGTACAGATTAAAATGTGAAAAAACAAAATTATACTATACAATTAATTACAGTGAACAGCGAACAACTATTTACATATTTACATATGTATGTGCGTAGCTACGGATGGGAGTATTGAACAGTTTAATGGGACAAGGGTAGGAAGGTAAAAAAGAGGGGTTTAGGTACTAGGGTGGGAGAGAAAAATGATCAAGGAAGAGATAGGTTTTTAACTTTTTCCTGAAATCAGTGTGGCCCATGCAGTTGCGC
Source organism: Ichthyophis bannanicus (assembly GCA_033557465.1). NCBI lineage: Eukaryota > Metazoa > Chordata > Amphibia > Gymnophiona > Ichthyophiidae > Ichthyophis > Ichthyophis bannanicus. The sequence continues at coordinate 48,754,597 of CM066035.1, forward strand.
AGCTCATGTGGAAGGATGTTCCAAAGGGCTGGAGCATAGAGGGAAAAGGTCCTGTTGCATGTAGATTGTTTATAGTGTTTTTTAATTGTAGGTGTAGTCAGTAAGTTTTTAGTGATAGAACGGTGATTTCTAGTGTTGTTGGAGAAGGTAAGGAGAGGGGAGAGGCATGGAGCTGACTCCTTAGAAATAATTTTGTGTATTAGAGTGAGAACCTTGAATTTTACTCGGTGATGAATTGGGAGCCAGTGGAGATCATAGAGGATAGGTGTAATATGAGCTCATCTAGGGTTGCTTGTTATGAGACGCGCTAATGTATTCTGGGCTAGTTGGAGGGGTTGAATAGAGTTCTTGGGAAGGCCCTGATAGATCAGATTACAGTAGTCAAGCGAAGGGGTTGTAAGGGCCTGACAGACAGTGCGAAAGGAGTCAGGGCTTAAGAGAGGTTTGAGGTTCCTGAGTGTGTGTAGCTTAGCGTAAACTGTGTTAGTAGTTTTCTTTATTTGATCTGAGAAGGATAAGCTCTGATCGAGTATGATACCAAGATATTTCACCTGGTTTTTTATAGTGAGAGTGAGATCGTCAAAGGTGAGGGTTGTAGGGGGGATGTAGGAGGAGTTAGAGAAAACTTGGAGTGCTTCAGTTTTGGATTGATTGATTATTAGGTTGTGTTGAGAAAGCCAGGATTTGAGGCTGGTTATACATTCATTTAGCATAACATATTTACAAAGAACATGTTTACATTATTTACAGATGTGTATGTATTACAGTCAACATATTTATGGGGTGTTTTGTGTTCATAATAAAAATAAGAATTTGGAAATCTCCTATGGCAATAACAGCGTTGTGTAGTGATTGGTATAATGTGGAGCTTCACGGAGGATTTCATAGTTAGGTTGGATATATTTTGTACCGGTCTGTTGAGTTCCCAAAACATATGCATATAAGCACCCCATGAGCTTAAAACATATAATGATGGCAAATAAGGATGATAAGTGAGGCTGGTGCAAGGGTATTGGACATCATAGGTGAACGAACCTTCATTCTTGTGCCCAAGATTTTGATAATGAAATTCAACAATTATGATCATTCCAACACCACCCATCACACAACAATCCTGCAAAAATGTATAATTAGATATCATGCTTTTAAATATTAAACTCTGATTTGTAGGTATGTGTGTGCCCCCTCTCCCTGCAGGTAAAAGGATGTGCTGAGGGCTCTTTGAGTTTGTGGGACCATCGGGATGGGCTGTGATAGGGGGAAGTTGGATTGGAAATGGGCTGTGATGGGAGAGTAAGCTGGGACTGGAAATGGGCTAGGACTGGAAATGGGCTCTAATGGGAAGGTAAGCTGAGACTGGAAATGGGCTGATGGGGGCTGCTTGGACTGAAAATGGGTTGATGGGGAGCTGGAATAGAACTGGAAATGGCTGATGGGGAGCTTGGACTGGAAATGGGCTGATGGTGGGGATGCTATTATTGGAAATGGGCTGATGGGGACTGGAATAGGACTGGGAATATGCTTTGGGGGGCTAGTCTTGGAAATTGGATAATGGGAGGAACTTGAACTGTAAATGGGCTGATGGGGGATGGAATAGGACTGGAAATGGGCTGATGGGAAGGGCTAAGACTGGAAATGGGCTGATGGGGGGAGTATGGACTGCAAATGGGCTGATGGGGCTGATATAGACTGGAAGTGGGCTGATGGGAGCTGGAATGGGACTGGAAAGGAGCATATGGGAAGCTAGGACTAGAAATCGGCTGATGTGGGGGCATGGGAGAATGGGACTAGAAGGGAGCGGATGCTGGGTGGATCTAGAACTAGAAGGGGGCTGATTTTGGGGGAGGACTAGAAGGGATGGGGATGGGGAATGAGGATGGAGAGGGGCAACGATATTTTGTTGTGGGAGGGAAGAAAAATCTACGATTGGCCGGGTATTGGGAGAGTAAGTGGGGATTGAGAACGGAAGGGTGAAATCTGAGTGGATGATAAAGGAATAAAGAAAGAAATAGGGGAAAGAGCAAAAGGGGAAAGATCAGTATGTTAAAGCAGATAAAGAGAGATAATGGAAAAAATCTAGAAGAGAGAAGAAAGAACAAATGGACAGCTCGCAGAAGACACAAAGAAACCAGAAGAAAGTGACTGGAGCAATTGCAACTGAAAAATAAAATGCCCAAACAAAAGGTAGAAAAATTCTTTTTATTTTGAATTTATTAACTGGAATATATCAGGTCTGGGAAATGTGTATTGTTAACATTTATTTATTTATTTATTTAACATATATTTATAACCCGCAACTTCCAGAGTTCAGTTGCGGTTCACAATAAAACAACATTCCACATAGCATAAGCTTAGTTTTACATCGAACATTTTTGTAACAATAAAAGTAATGGGTAACAGCTTGAACTACTGCAAAATAGCAAAACTGGCTTATTAAACTATGTACAAAAAACTATATACAGGTACATGTTGGGGGTACTCAGGGTTGGATCATCTTTGTGTTTTTGTTTAGTGCAAGAGGAAATTAATTTATAGTTTTATTTCTCCAGTGTTGTTGTACATTTCATGTTTGACTTTTGAGGTTCCCAATTTAATTATTATCTTCCTATTTCTAAATTGTGATCCCTTGTTCTTTGTTTGGTGGCAGTCTATGTTCTGCATGTGTAACCGAGCTGAGGTATTCTGTCCATGTAGTTTTCATTTGACAGTGCCACTTGTTCTCTTTCCCCAGTAGGAGATGTGTTTGTATTCTCTGAGATATATTGGTTTAATATCTGCAGTGTTGCCTTTTGATAGGTAGGGTTTGGTGCTTTGTGAGTCCTGGTAGTGCTGTTATGATACGGAGGGTTTGCTATGGGTTCTAAATGGTCAGTGTTTATAATACTTCCTAATGGGCCTGGTGGTTGGCACTGGAATATAGTAATTTAGAAATCTGGTAGTCTTTCTTTATCCAGACAGTCATTAAGAGGCATGTTTACTAAAAACATATTATGCAAATATTTATGCAAATGAAGTCTCTTATGCAAATGAGGTCCGCAGTGAATCTCCGCACGTGGCCCCGCACCCCCCTTGGGCTGCCCCTGTATTTAGCACATTACACCCACTGTGCATTAGTAGAGACTTACTTAGATTATCACCCTCACTGAGGGTTACTTTAGACTACATAATTAATGGATCTGTGCAATTAAGCAAGGGGGTTCAGAGTACTGCATAGAAAGCCTGTCCGTCCTGTCACTGAATGACATGACCTCGGTCGAATATTTTAAGTTTGGAATAACACCTACTGGGTGTGACTATGTCAAAGTTCTTTAAACCCACAAGGAAGTCTCAAGCCTTAAAAGCCTGTCAGAGGAAATCTTGAGAGTCCTATAGGGTGCGTGCTAGATCCACAGCTTCAGGATATGTCCCTTGATTAGGAAAGGTGTGGAAAAGAAGTTATACATTTAGGCTGAATAAAGAAAACCTTGCTTGACCCTAAATTGAAGGGTGTACTGTGCGGAAGTTTACAGGAATTAAACTTTTAATTATGCTATAATACTGGGCGAGGATCTTCCCTCTCACTGTGGACCTAGAATCTTTCTGTCTGGCCCATTTTGAGGATAGGGACTTAAAGAATTAATTCATTACCAAGAGTGTGACACATTCTGTTTAACACCCTAATCCTCCAATTTGCATCTCCTGACAGCTATGAACATCCTTGCAAATACCATCAGTAGCACGTCGCAGCTATAAAAACTGATATTAAAACAATAAAATGGCATTGTTCAGCAAACTCCATGAAACCCTTCTCGGTGAATCAGCAGGTTAGAAGGTACATTATGAACTTCCCTTGGAGAAGAGGTAACTTGACCCAATTTCTGACAGAAAGCTTTCGGCCAGTGGACTGTGAAATTTATTTATAGTCCTGCTTTTATCATTTGACTTCAGAACTTGAAATACTGTGAATGTATGCATGTACGTACATGTGTATATCAAGCAAGTAAAGACACACTATATAAATATAGATATATGTAGTCTGTGTCTTTAGCTCCTTCGTGCAGGTCAGTTTGAGAAGTTAGGTCCAAACCCCTAATCTTGGTCAGGATGTGTGAGCACAAAGATTGTGGACTCAGGTGGAGATCTATTTGGAAAGCTTCAGGAAAAAGAAATAATTTCATCAGTGTCTAGCAGCTCGACTGCAATAGCTTTCTGGACAGTCTGTTTTGCATCTAGTGACAGGATATTATTGTATCCAGGCTCTGTTGTAGCTTAGATGCGTCTTGATCTCTCCAGCACAATGCTCCGCCGTTGCAAGATGACACAAGATTCTGCTACTTACAAGCTTCTATTCTGTGGTTTTTTTTCTAAATGTGTGTGTCTTAGTAGCTAAATTGTACAAGTAGAGCACTGGTGTGCTTCCACAGGGATCGCCAGAGGCCTTCACTCCATGTCAGGGGAACAGCCTAATCAAATTTCACAAACACATTCTTGGGACTGCTGCACAATTGGAAGGCTTAAAATAGCCTGCGAGCATGAGCCGCCTTGCTCAGTAGCAGATGTTTCCCTAGAAGCTGGGAGAATCTGTTTCCAGCTTCTGAGACTGAGGTGCCTGAGGCTGAGCTGGTGATGTACCTGGAGAAATGTCTATAATTGAGGTGCACCACTTTGACAATGTGACCCCTTTCTCTGTTCTCTCAAGAAGTATTGGGGTTCTTGTCTGTTGAGGTGGAGCTCTTTTTCACAGCCCTATGGACAGAGGGTTAGAGTGCATGAGTAGCCTAATGGTTGGAGCGGGGACCTAGTGTTTAAAGAGCTCCAGGTTCAAATGGCGCTGGCATTCCTTGGGACCTTGAGCAAGTCTTTAGATGATTGTAAGCCCTCCAAATATACTGTAACTTGTCTTGAACCACCATTGGACAGGCATGAGTTAACTAAATAAAAATAGCAGGCAGAAAGGCATTTCAGATGTCTCTGGAAAAAATCACAGAGGACTTTTGTTGCCAAAACAGATCTCTTTACTTGAAAATGACAATGAACAGAAAATATTTACAAAGTCAAATACTGATATATCCTTATGTCCATCCTATGAGCTATTGCCTTATTTGAACTCCTCTCTTCCCAGTACTCAGGAGAGGGTGAGAATAGCCCTGGAGGTCTGACATGAAAAGAAAGATAAAATCCAGGGAGGAGTGACTCAGTGGTTGGGACAGGTTACCTCAGGCCAGAGGGCCAGGGGTTCAATTCCCACATGGGGACAAGCAACTTCAGGCCAGGGGGACTGGGGTCGCTAGTCCCATGGCCACTCCTTGTGGCCTTGGGCAAGCCACTTAACCCTCCATTGCCTCAGGTACACTTAGATTGTGAGCCCTTCCAGGACAAGGGAATAAAAAGAACCTGTTAAGTATACATGTAAACCGCACTGATTCTAAAGAGCGTAGTATAAATAAATAAATACAGGGAAGGAAAAGCTGAAGACCTCAGCTGAAGTGAAAATGAAAAACAGAATCTCAAGAAAAGAGATAAGAGAACACTAAGGGCATCCCTTAGTCATGCACCTTTTTGCTGATCCCCATAAATAAAACCTGGAAAACTCAAAAGAGCAGTAAGCAATAAGTAGTACAAGTTACATCGCTGATTTGACTTTCACCCGTCTTCCTAGTAGTTACATCCAGGCACAGTACTATCTCCCTGTCTCTAGAGGGCGAGCAATCCAAGTTTGTACCTGAGGCAGTGGAGGGTTAAGTGATTTACCCAAGGCCACAGGGAGTTTCAGTGGAATTTGAATCAATAGACTTGACACAATCCTTAGTATCATTTCTTTTCTTAGTTACTTCTGGGTCCTAGGCTGCGCACCTTGACTCTTCTCTTGTTTCAGTCTCTGCAAGGTAGTTGCATTAAAAAAGAAACATACAAACCTCTAAAGGCCTGGTACCTCAGACAGGCCTCATTAGTGTGTAGTGTGCTGGATCCAAACTTCTGTCTACTGCATGGAGATAAAAAGTATAGGAGACATTTGTTCTCCCCAAGACAAGGGCCGGCTCATCTACTAGGCAGCCCTCATTTGCCTAGGGCAGCAGATCTCAGGAGCACCACCACGGCCCCTCCACATTCCTCAATGCAGCAGCAGAGCAAGCTGCTGTTGGCTGGGTCCCAGGCCCTTAGCCTTTAAGCACCTGCACACACACGTGTGCACTCATAGCCTGTCCGTCCTGTCACCTCTGACACAAACCTTCTGTCGGAGGAGGCAGGAGCCAAAAACCATGAGTGTGTCCAGTTGCCTCAAGGCCTGCAGCCACACTAACAGCAGCCTGCTCCTCCTGCCTTGAAGAATATGGAGGGGCTTTGGTGTCGTCCCCCCCCACCACAAGTCTGCCACCATTTTCCATGGTGGGGGGAAGGGGACATGCTGGGCACCTTCGGTGAGGAGAGAAGGGTTAAGGGTGATTTTCGGCAGCGGTGGCCAGAGCATTTAAAGCGGCTGGCCACTGCGGCTTTAACATAGCCCTGGACATTCAATGCGGGGGTCATACCCCGCCACCGATATTGAACATCTGTGTGTCTGGATAGTGTGTTAGCTACGATATATTGTGTTACAATAATCCCCCATCTGGATTACAGTGATACAATATACAAAGGTCTTCCAATCACCACTCTTAACTTGCTCAGCACAACAGCCAAAATCATCCAAAGAGTGACAAAGCACGAGCACATCACCCCGATCCTGAGAGACCTCCACATCATCCCACTAGAAGCACGGATCAAGTACAAAACTCTGGTATTTGTCCATAAAGCCCTTCACCAACAGCACGCATCACACCTCCAAACCCTTCTAACCCGCCTAGACTCCGGAAGACCTACACAGCAGACCACAAGCACTGCGCTCACAGTGCCACAAGAGGGAACAAATTCAATCACCAAACCTGCAACCGCGCATTCGACTTGTACGCCCCCTCACTATGGAACTCCCTCCCAACCAGAATCCGGAGCAACAAAGGCCTCTCCTCATTTCGAAAACAGTTGAAAACCCATCTATTCGGCAAACACCAGAACAACGACCATTAAGCACTTTGCCATGATACATTCTGGATGAAGTGAGACTGACTGAAAAACCAAAATACTGATAAGTCAATAAACCCTGATGCATGCCATTTCAGAAACGTAAATATGTTTAATCTCACCCGGTGACACCTTCCCCGGTGATGGTTTACCCCCCCCCCCCACCTGTTATAATGTATCCCCCACTTGTTAGTTGTAAACCACTTTGACCCAGTGAAAAGCGGTATATAAGCACAGCTAAATAGATAAATAACTATTCAGGCGCTGCTTGGTTAGCTAATCAGCTAAACTCAAGGAAGCCTTTCAGGTTTACAATGACTGATCAGTGGCTGAGTATTGCCACGGACCAATTATCATCATTGCCACCCACGAAATGCCCCGTTGCTACATACTTAGCGTCAGGGCTTCTATTGGCATTAGGGATATTCAGAGACACAAGCTGCCTACATGCCACTGACTGTGATTAACATGGTTAGCAGGGCTGCTAATTGTATTAATTGCTTTGCATATGTCCCCTATAATTTATTGGGTGAATCAGCAGGGCAAACAGTTCATCTTTTACTTTCAGAGACACCTAACAAGAAAACTACAAAAGTAGATAATGGGTTCTTGTCTCCTGAAGTCTTTTTTCACAGCCAGCAAGTGAGATCCTCTAGACAGGAAGTCCCACTGTGGTTTCTCCACTCTTCAAAACATCTCCTCTTTCCTTATCATCCTGTTAGATCAGCCCAGACAAATGGGTTATGCTCTCCAGCCAGCAGGTGGAGACAGACTTGAGCAACTTTCAGTGATGTCATCACTTGATATATCCTCTGATGCAGGAATGAGAGAAGCCTGTATTGTCTACCACCAGCAGGTGACAGTGTCTAAACTGGATCAATAGTGCAGATAAATCTGTCTCCCCTGGTCCAGACCTCAGTCCTGTGGCCTGTGAGGCTGAAACCAGTAGGCCCAACATTTGTTCAGAGCTTCAGTGTGCTCGCCTGTCTCTTCGAGCTGACAGCTGCCCTATGTCCAGCAGACACAAGGACTCCTGAAAAGGGGGTTGGTAAGCTGGGTTCAGGCTCCCCTTCTCTCTTGCTGTCCTCTATCTGCTTGCTGTGATTTTTCTGCTGTTTTTTTATTCTCTTCATTGTTTTTAGTTGGCTTCCATTTGGATCTTTGCTGCTTGCCGTAAAGCAGCTCTAAACTAAAAAAATAAAAAATAAAGAGCTGTTTTTGCTTCTCCAACAGCAGGGCTCCTCTGTCCTGTGGAGGCAGTAGCAGCTTTTCTAGGGTTCCCCTGGCTGGCTTGATAGGTGCAGAGATTCCCGTTCTGCTGTGGGGTTTGTTTATCTTTTTCGCTGCAGTTGTTTTTTCTTCATGCCTTTTTTTCTTTTGTCATATGCGGCTACGCTGGGTGCTCAGCGCTGTGCTTCTTGTGACTTCCTCTAGGTTAGTTCCATGACTGACTCCTTTTGCCCCGGGTGTGATGAAAACACCTCGGGACCTGTGTTTTCGGCATTTTGGGGATCCCCTTTGGGTCCAGGGGCCTAATGCAGCTCTGCCACATTATTCACGATTTTCCCACTGGTGGGAGCTGACCTCATGGTCACAGCAGAGGGGCAGCATGGTGGAGAGGATGCAGGCTCCTACCGGTAGACCCCTTCAGGGCCTAAGGGCACTTTCTCGGCTGCCTTTGAGCAGTAGCTGTTGAAACAGCTCATGGGGTCCTGCTACATGGCACCGCTCCCCTTGGGATCTCCCTTCTGGTGTCTTTCCCACTGGCAGCAAGGGAATTAAGTGCCCCTGTCCTGCCCTATCACCTGTCTGTTCATCTGGGAGCCCTGCCTTAACCCCTACAGGGGTTGGTTAGGATGGAGGATTACCTATTTCCAGCATGTGGGTCAGCGGCTAAACTAACAAAACCACAAGGCAAAAGGAGATGGCTAAATGTTTGGTGGGGAGCTCTGTAGTCTCCTTATCGGAAAGCCTGCCGTTTTCAGGCAGGGGCTTGCCAATGAATATAGAGCGTTTGCTGCTTACCTTAGAGAGCCTCCTGCTGAAAATTCAAGCGGGGAATGGGACAATTGCAGAGTGGCTGGGCAGCATTCAGAATGATATTGGACCTGTGATGAGCTGCAAACTATGGCGACAAGAGTTGAAGCAGCAGAAGAATAGAACTCGTCTGCAGAGGGCAGGTTGGAATTATGAAGGAGAATTCCGGGGAGGGGGGGAAGTAGCTGTTCTCCATAAGATTTTGAAAAGAGATCCAGGAGGTGTAATGCTTGCTTGGTAGGAGTCTCCAAGGTCTTGGAGAGGGGCATTATGGAAGACTTTGTGATCCAGTTCTTTGTTCTTCCTGCAAGTGAGAAGGGTTGTTTTATTTTGTTTTTTTTAGTAAATTTCTACCTGTCCATGGCCTTCTTGTTCTATAGGCTAGTGGCAAACAACACAAATTTTGGTTATAAGCTTAGGAAAATCTAGCTTGTCTCTATTTCTTGCTTAGCCTTTATTAATCAGAAATAGGGAGTTAAAATAGTCAATTTGTGGCAGAATCAAAGCCCTTGTAACTACTACCATTCATCATTTAGATAGGTAAGGGTGCAGTGCATGTAGCATCTGCAGAATCCCAAATAGGGATCTAATCATCCAAGAGACATGGCTGTGAAGGGTCAAAGAGCTGCCCAACCATACCCCTAAACCATGACAAAGTCCAGAAGCCCCTTGTAAGCCCCCAAAGCCCCCTAACAGAGAAATAAGCTCACCAATTGACCAAGAAGGCGAAAGCCATAAAACCCCCGTCTTCTGTAGATTCAGACCAAGATACATCTGGGCGAAGCCTTCACGTAACTTAGAAATACACGAATTAATCTTCTCAGATGCCTCCAGCTCCCCCAAAGAATGTCGTAGCGGCATCTCCATGCCATCCATGCCCATATAGGACTTCAGACCCATATCCCTCATCAACAAACAAAGCGGTAGAATATAAAAATTGAACAAAAATGTAGATAACATGGAGCCTTAAGGGACCCCACTCTCAAGTTCTCAAACGGAAGACATCTGTTGACCAAACTTTACACACTGCTCCCTCTCGGTCAAAAAGGATGAGAACCATTCCTAACAGGGGCTATACAGGTAAGAATTAGAGGGTTTATTTGAGGGTTTATGTTTTTTTTAATTGCTAGCTCTCTGACTGGGAACTCTTAAAAGGGTTTTGGTACATTTTTAAAACAAAGTTACATTCTTTTTGGTGCTTCAGTAGAAATATTTTCTTTAGTGGGGTAGGTTTAAAACTCTGCTTTGGTAACTTTCTCAGCTCTTGGGAACTGCTGACACCTAATTAGGTGTTAGTTCCCTCCCTATCCCCCCCCCCCCCCAAATTCCACCCAGTGAATCAGTGAGGAGAATTATTTTCTGTGGTTAAGAGATTGACGTGTCAATCAACAGGGGGGATGTCTAGTGAGATGTTTACACGTTGCTTTTGCAATAAGATTGTTCAGCAGAGATATGCATTTTTGAGTGGAAGACAGTGCAGGAGGGATGGGCTGTCTTCCCTGGAGGCCCGGTGTATTTTGGAGCCTATATGGACTGAGTTTTTGAAGAAACTCCTGAGGAAGTGGAGCAGTTGGTGGGCCAAATGTATCCAGTGGGATGTTCATTGGATCCATGCCTTATTCATGGGTTCTGCTTGGGAGGCAATTGTTCTCTGAGAGTTTAGCATGGATTGTGAATGCATCTTTATCTGGTGTATTTCCGAAGACATTAAAGAAGACTGTGGTGACCCCTGTCTTAAAGAATGGTGGAGATGTCATCAGTTAAGGTAGTTATCTCCCCATCTCTAATTTACCTTTTTCAGGTAAGGTGGTGGAGCATCGTGTGGCCTTAAAATTAACTGATTTTCTGGAGACTCGGAATATCCTGGATGAGTGTCAGTCGGGATTTTGTAGATTTTATACTACTGGTAGATGATATGTACATTATGTTTGATGGTAGTGTTGAGGGGGTTTTGCTCCAATGGGATGTGGGAGTGGTGTTGGATACTGTTGAGCTCCGTCTTTTATTAGATTGTTTAAAAAGATTGGGAGTGGGAGGGCAAGTCCTCCAAGGGTTAGAAACATAGAAATATGATGACAGAAAAAGACCACATGGCCTATCTAGTCTGTCCTTCCATATCAACAACTACAAGAGTCCCCTTTTTCCTTTAGAGATCCTCTGTGTTTGTCCCATGCTTTTTTGAATTCAGATATTCTCCTCATCTCTACCACCTCCACTGGGAGACTATTCCACGGATCCACCACTCTTTCCGTAAAAATATATTTCCGCATATCACTCCTGAATCTATCCCCCTTTATCCTCATCCCATGTCCATTCGTAGCAGAACTTGCTTTCAATTGAAAGAGGCTCTCCCCCTGTACATTTATGCCACGGAGGTATTTAAACATCTCAAACATATCACCTCTATCCCGCCTTTCCTCTAAGGTGTACATATTAAGATCCTTAAGTTTGTCCTCATATGCTTTATAATGAAGACCACTAACAATTTTAGTAGCCACCCTCTGTACTGACTCCATCCTATTTATATCCTTTTGAAGGTGCGGTCTCCAGAATTGCACGCTATACTCCAAATGAGGTCACACCAAAGACTTATACAGAGGCACTATCACCTCCTTTTTTCTGCTAGCCATTCCTCTCCATATGCACCCAAGCATCCTTCTAGCTTTTTCTGTCACCTTTTCTACTTGTTTAGCTACTTTAAGATCATCAGACACCACCACGCCTAGGTCCCGCTCTTCTTTAGTGGACAAAAGTACTTCACCCCCTATACTATATTGCTCCCTTGGATTGCTGCAGCCCAAATGCATGACCTTACATTTTTTAACATTAAATCCCAGCTGCCAAATTCTAGACCATTCTTCAAGCTTAGCTAGATCCCTCCTCATGTTATCTACACCTTCCTGGGTGTCTACTATATTGCAGATTTTGGTATCATCCACAAAGAGGCAAACCTTACCCAACAGTCCTTCCGCTATATCACTAACAAAGATGTTAAAAAGAATCGGAGCAAGGACAGATCCCTGGGGCACACCACTGGTAACATCCTTCTCCTCAGAGTGAGCTCCATTTACCTGCACTCTTTGTTGCCTCCCACCCAACCAATTTCTAACCCAAGCAGTAACTTTAGGGTCCATCCCTAGGGTGCTCAGTTTGTTTATAAGTCACCTGTGAGGAACAGTGTCAAAGGCTTTACTGAAATCTAAATACACCACATCTAGGGGTCTCCCTCGGTCCAACTCCCTGGTCACCCAGTCAAAGAAATCAATCAGATTTGTCTGACAAGACCTGCCTCTGGTGAATCCATGCTGCCTCTGATGCTGTAATCCACTGGATTCCAGAAACCTCACTATTTTCTCTTTCAGCAGCATTTCCAATAATTTACTCACCACCGAAGTTAAACTAACCGGCCTGTAGTTTTCAACCACATCCCTACTTCCGCTTTTGTGTAAAGGCACCACATGAGCCTCTCTCCAGTTCTTTGGCACCACTCCCGACTCGAACAAGGCATTGAAAAGGTCAGTCAGTGGAGTTGCTAGAACGTCCCCAAGTTCCCTCAGTATTCTAGGGTGTATCCCATCCGGTCCCATTGCTTTGTCTACTTTAAGTTGAGCTAGTTTCTCACGAACACAGTCTTCTGAAAATTGTTCAAGTTGTCCCTCACTTCTGTTCCTATTTGTGGGTGTTTTCTGAGGTCCTGCTCCTGGGTCTTCATCTGTGAACACAGAACAGAAATATTTGTTAAGCAATTCCGCTTTATCCTCATCAGCTTCTACATATTCCTCCCCTTCATCCTTGAGTCTGACAATACTACTTTTGCCCTTCCTCTTCTCACTAATATATCTGAAAAATGTCTTATCCCCCCATTTTATTGCATTGGCTATTTCCTCCTCTTTTTCAATCTTTGCTTTCCTGACTACTTTGCTAGCTTCTCTAAGTTTTTCCAAATATGGATGCCTGTCTTCCTCTCTCTGTGATCTCTTGTATTTCAGAAGCCCTCCCTCTTTTTCTTCACCTTTTCAGCTACTTCTTTCGAAAGCCATAGCAGTCTCCTTTTCCTTTTACCTTTATTTACTATTTTAACAAAAAGGTTGGTTGCCCTTAAAATATCCCCTTTCAGTTTTGCCCACTGTTTTGCTACATTCCCCAGCTGTTCCCATCCCGCTAATGACTCCCTGAGGATTGGCCCATCTTGGCAAAGTTAGTCTTCCTAAAGTCTAAGACCCTCACCTTTGAATGGATTCTAACAGCCCTAGTGCTAATACTGAACCACACCATCTGGTGATCACTGGATGCAAAATGATCTCCCACTATAACATCAGAAACACTTTCACCATTGGTAAGCACCAAGTCCAGTATGGCCCCTTCACGTGTGGAGTCTGTTACCAATTGCCTGAATAGTTCTCCCTGTAGAGAATCCAGGATCTCTTTACTTCTAGATGATATTGTAGCAGGAAAGTGCCAATCAACATCTGGCGTATTGAAATCCCCTATGAGTAGCACTTCCCCTTTCCTAGCAATGCTGCGTATGTTTTCAATTAACTCTATGTCCACCTCTTCCTCTTGTGAGGGAGGTCTGTATATCATGCCAATGCAAATAGATTTCTCTTTCCCTCTTTCTAGTTTAACCCACAATGCCTCCTCTCTCCCTTTTAAGCTCTTTAATTCCAAAGCTTTAATAATATTTTTTAGATATAGTGCCACTCCTCCTCCCCTTCTTCCTACCCAGTCCTTTCTGAATAAAGTATAGCCAGGCATAGTTACATCCCAGTCATGGTGTTCTGTGAACCATGTTTCTGTAATTGCCACTAAATCCAAGTCGGCCACTCCCACCAAAGCTTCATCATCAGGGATCTTATTTCCCATGCTACTGGCATTTATACACACTGCTTTCCATATGTTATCCCTGTTACCCATTTCCATAAAGGCGTTTAATGTATCACTTACCTGGGGGCTTTCTTCATCCATCCCCAACGAATCTAGTTTAAAGCCCTCTTCAGTAGATTAGCCAGGCTACTACTGAAGACGTGTCGACCTTTCTTGGACAGATGGATGCCATCTCTGCTCTGCAACCCTTGAAACAGCATCCCATGGTCTAGGAAACCAAAACGCTCTCGATGACACCATCCACGCAGCCGTGCATTCATCTCCAGGATGCGAGCCTCTCTGCCTTGGTCTTTATCCTCAACAGGGAGGATTGAAGAGAACACCACCTGTGCACCTAACTGCCTCACCCTCTGTCCCAGAGCCATGAAGTCACTTTTGATATGTTCAGAGGGATACCTGGCAGTATCATTTGTTCCGATATGGATTAGCAACATTGGGTAATAGTCAGTGGGCTTGATGAGTCTCGGCAAACTCTCCGTAACATCTTGGATTTTGGCACCAGGCAGACAGCATATCTTTCTGGACATCGTCTAGTCGGCAGATGGACACCTCAGTACCCCTCAGAAGTGAGTTACCAACCACCACTACCCTTCGCTTCCTTGTGGTCACTGATTCTGCAACTTTGGTGCACTGGAACTCTGGTTCTTCCCTTTCCAGGGATGCTTTCACCTCCTCCACTTCCAGGGCTGCATAATGGTTCTTCAATTCAAGGGCTTGAGAAGTTATATTGGTGATTCTGCAGGCCCTGGTGACTTGTGTCCAACCTTCATCATTCTGTTGGCAGCCATCTTCTCCTCTGCTGGAGAGCTTGGTTGCTGCAAAAAGCATCTCATCAATGTACTTCTCACTGTCTTGAATGCTCCTCAGCCTCGTCACCTCCTCTCTGAGTTCCTCCACTTGTTTCCTCAGAGCTTCAGCATGCAGACATCCTGCACATTGAACTGGTCCTTCAACTGGCATTGGGACCTCTGTCTGGACAAAGGCAGAAGCTGTAATGGGGGCAACAGCTTTGGCGATATGATTTTTCCCAGCCATTGTTCTCTTCGTGGAGTTTAGGTATCTGTTAAAGCAAGAGAGAGAGATCTACCAAACTACCAGCTGGTTTCCCAGCTGTCCTTTCAGAGAAAAAGCAGTTAAATCTCTTTAATTACATTCAAAATGTGCTGTTCCAAGTCCCTGTGGTTTGTTAAATGGGGAAGTGCCCTATAAAGCAAGACTGCTCACTAGGGATAGGTGGGAGTTGGGGGGTGAGGTAGGGAGGGAACTAACACCTAATTAGGTGTCAGCAGTTCCCAAGAGCTGAGAAAGTTACCAAAGCAGAGTTTTAATCCTACCCCACTAAAGAAATTATTTTTACTAAAGCACCAAAAAGAATGTAACTTTGTTTTTAAAAAAGACCCTTTTAAGAGCTCCCAGTCAGAGAGCTAGCAATCTAAAAAAAAAAAATAAAACCTCAAGTTCTTACCATTGTTTGAACTGTATAGCCCCTGTTAGGAATGCCTCAACAGGGCAGGGCTCTGAAGCCTTTTATGCAGGCCTCAGCTGCTTTCAGTTCATGCACAGGCTAATCAGGCCCACTAACTCCTGATCAGGTGTCAGCAGTTCCCAAGAGCTGAGAAAGTTACCAAAGCAGAGTTTTAAACCTACCCCACTAAAGAAATTATTTCTACTAAAGCACCAAAAAGAATGTAAATTTGTTTTAAAAAAATACCTTTTTAAGAGCTCCCAGTCAGAGAGCTAGCAATTAAAAAAAAAAAAAATAAACCCTCAAGTTCTTACTGTTGTTTGAACTGTATAGCCCCTTTTAGGGATGCCCCTGTTAGGAATATTATTCCTTTGGGGGGTATGATCGATAAGTTGTTACTGTAGCTAACCAACGAAAACAGAAATTATGAATGAAATTGACTACATTAAAATGAGGAGGGAAGGGACTGGGCAGGCTTTTGTGAATTAATATACAAAGCTTTATTTCTCTGAAGTGCAAAGTATGTATTTTAACATTGTCTTTCTTATCCAGGATGCAGAGAGTGGCCTTAACAAATGAACAGTGGGAGATACTTGATGTTCCTATTGTGGCTTGTGAATTATAGGATGCCTTTAAGACCACACTTGAGGGAGAATGGCAGGCCCGGATGGGTTTCCCATTAAAGTTTACAGAAAGTTTTGGAATATTTTATCCTCTAAACTGCTGAAGTTATTTAGCAAATGCTTGTTTATAGAACACTTACCATTTCATATGTGCATATAGCCGTTGTTTAAGTATGGCGGAAGTTGAGAAGAATCTTCTACCATATCAATTGAAATTATTGCTACTGCTTAAGTCATATTTGGGTGAAAGGGAACTACGTATTTTAGCCCAGTCATTTTTGATGAGTATATTAGACTATTGTAATGTATTGCATATTTGATGAAAAGTTACATAGCACAAAATACTATTGCTAGATTTCTAAAGAGGAAAAAGAATGAAAGTGTTTGTCCATTGTTGAGACTACAGTGGTTACGAATTAAAGAGAGATATTTTAAATTCTTGGTGTTAATATTTAGGGCTATAAGGAATGGTAAATGATTGTTTTTAAAATGGAGATTACAACACTATGGGGTATTGTTTACTAAACGACTGTAAGCAAGCAAGTGTGCTGTTAATGCCTGTTATTTGCACCCTTGCACCCTTAACGCTGCGATACCACTGCATTAACGAGCGTTAAAGGCTCCTGCAGCGTTAAGGGAACAGGAGGCAGAGAGTGGGTGTTAACGGGGCATAGAGTGGGCGTTGACAGCGGGTGCTCCTATAACACCTGTTGCGCAACAGTTGTTAAAGCCCTTTAACGCCGAGAACCCTAATGCCAAGTAAAACCTTGCGGAAAAGTTGTATTTCAATGGGAGAGAGACTATTTAAACGTCTGCAATGTGATTTACACACAGTGAAAGCCATGACAGTGGTAGTAGTGCTCCATTAGCAGCAACAGCATAGTGACCAACTAGGAAAGGCCATTATGTTTACGCTGCAAATGGAGCAAAGGAGGTACCATATAGGTGATGCAGTGGGGTTGGTGATGTGCAAGGATAACCAAGCAGATGCCCATGGGCACATCTGTGATGGCGGACATATCCCCACGGTGGCTGTGGAAGCACACAGACATGCTGCTTCTGTTGAAAAGATCACATGCAACCATGGGGTACACTATAGGGAGATAGTTCGGCTGGCTCCCAGCCCCGCTGCTGCCGAAGCCACCTGAGGAGGGACGGGTTGACAGCCACGGTGGTAATACCCCAAAAGGGGGCTGCTGAAAGCAGCTGCCTATGAGGATACTGGAGTGCATGTCTTTGCCCCCTCCCCCCCACAAGAGGTAGAATTGGCGGTAGCCAGGGAGGGGGGGCAGCAATGACATGTGGGTGGGGGGGGCAGTACGACCAACCATGCATGTCATTGCTGTCCCAACTGGTCTGCCTCCCCAGGCACTTGCCTAACCTGCCCAGTTGACAGGCCAGCAATGCACCCCACCCCCAATGACATCATGATGTTATGTCAGCATGCTGTGTGTGCAGTGGTGGTGGGTGCTGCGCACCCCACCCCCCCAGCAGCAGACGGAGGCTCTGACCTTGCCCTGTGTGTCAGGTGTGATGCCACTTTTGCCTACATCACCCTGAGGACAAACAGTGCCCACAACACCGAGGCTGGACATAGCAGGCCCCTTGCCCATACCCCAGTAGAGGGGTCTGGAGTGGCAGGATGGGCACAGCTGCACAGATGCAACAGCAGGGACACTGCCTGCAGCACAGAACCGGTGTGCCTACCATGATGGCAGAGAGGGATGGGGCGACCAGTAGGCCACCACCAATGACCATTGGCCCATGCCACAGGTCCACATAGGGGAGTAGAGCGCCTATGCCACTGAATGAGATGCCCCCCACCCCTACATAATGAGTGGATATGTGCATGTGGGGGGGACCTATGAGCGCTGCTGAAGGCTACCCTGAAATAGGAGGACAGGGCATGTGTGGGGCAAAATGTTAACCCAGTAACTTACCTGCACGATGAAAACACTGCCGCTTCCATGATACATCTGTCATGAAGTGTTACAAGGCATATGCAGCGCTGGACAAACACATATGAAGACAGTCCCTGCCTGAAGAACTTACTATGAAGTGCTGGCAGGCAGTTCAATACAAGAGATAGAAGGGTACAATAGGGGGAGGAGACACCAGGGAAACAAGAGAGAAGGATCCAACAGCAGCCCCAAAGAGGTATGCCTTCTGCATGTATATGAAGAGGAAGAGAAAGAAGATATGATGTAAGGATAGGAGACACTTGCATCATGCATAAGGAGCAGCAAGGTGAAAGAAGGGAAGTCAGGGGATGGCAGTAGAAGAACAGTGCATAGAGATGTGGATAGGATGAGGAAGTGTGAACCGCATAGGAAGGTTGCAGGGATAGAGGACAGATGAAAGGTGCAGAGGGGCAGTATAGGCTAGCTGAAGATGTTTGAGATGGATAAGTAAATGTACTGGGAGTCAGTGAAGCAATATCAGGAGAGGGGTAATATGAGTGTGTCGGGACTGGGGGACGATGAGCCACGCAGCAGACCTCTAAAGTGATGGATGCTGATAGAGATGACTCCAACTGAGACCAACCAGGAATAGGAAGCTGGTGCAAGACGGATGGTACCTCTAGGATGGACACAGGTTTTAGTCCTCTGTTCAGAAAGCAAGGTGCTCTGTGTGAACCGGGGACCCCTCCAAATGTGCATATTCAGCCATGAACAGCCATCTGATGCACCAGTGTATCCGCGTCAGCAAAACCTGTCTTTAAGATGTAACATCATGGCCTGACCACACCAGAAACACACACCAGGTATGGGGGACCATGGCCATTCGGTCTGTCCCACCATGCCATGTGATGTGTGTTTGTGCCTGTTGTATGGGCTGTCCCCCTGAGTGGACATATCCCATGTGTTTCAATGAAACTTCAGTTCCACCAGCAGCATCAGCAGCCAGTACAGCATACAAAACAAACAATACGTCTCCCTCTCACACCTGTCAAACACACATTGCCAGACAGGTATGGCCCAGAGCCTGCAGAGATCCCAGCAGAAATGGGCAGGTCCCTCCACATGGCTGCATCTACCCTGACAATGCCTACATCTACCTCCATGGATTGACAAACCCATAAGAGAGCTCTGAGGCTCAGCACACAAAGACAGTGTGTATATCGAGCATGGTTGCAGGTTCAAGACGTGGTTGTGGATCATGTCTGGCATGTCCCTGTGGTTAAACTTTATCTCACATTGCACGTACACCCCCAGCAGGTGAAACCCATAATGACCTGTGCAGCTAGGGACCACACATTCAAAAGCTGTATAGACAGCCTACACTACCCAGACCTGAATGGTGTTGCAGACTGATAGAACCTGAATACTGAGCAGGCATTAACAATGTGTGTTCACTGAAGAGCGCACTAAGAGCACCTGCACAATGAGCGCATGTTATGAATGCTTGAGCAGATAAGGATAAGGCAGGAATGGCAACCAACACCACTTTTGCAGATTGCTGTGAGGTGTGTATGTGTGTGTGTGTGTGTGTGTTTGTATGTGAGTGTCTCTCCAGAGTACTGTGGCCTTCTGCAATGCACATGTGAACATCATACCTGTCTCTTAGATACATAGAGGTATGTTTACTAAATGGCGGTAAGGTAGCAGGCGTTATTGAGAATTAATGGCAGCGATAAGAGGTTTTCCTGTGAAAAAGGCTCTGGGCAGGTAGGAGGCGTTCCAGCGTTAAGGACGCATTGGACTTCTTAACATGCACTAACAGGACATCGGGAATTAAGGTGCCATCCATGCACCTTAACGCTGGAAAAGGGAGCACCACCATGGAAAGCAATGTAGAGGGGAAGGATGGAAGGACAGGTGGCAGCTGATGGGCCTGACATATCCATGGGCACCCTACATGGCAGTAAATAAGTGGGATAAGCATGTGGGAAGCAGCTCTAGTGAAGCACTCATGTGCGGCAATGGAAAATGCTGCAATGGCAGTGAATGGCAGAGGATGTGGATGTCATGTCCCCCTGTGGATCCCGAAGTGACACAATGTGTGCAGCAACCGCACAGAGCTGGAGTGGTGATGCACAGATCAGGCACAGGAGAGACATGTGTGAAAATGTGACATGCGGCAAAGAGTACCAATGTGGGCCATGGTGTGGCAGCTTGCAGGAGAACAGAAGACTGCGCATAGCCAGCAGAGGCCAATGGATGGACTGATGGAGCGATGGTGATAGATGAGAGGCTGTGGTGGGCTGGCAGCCCTGATGGCCCTGACTTGGTATCATGAATGCAGGTGTAGAACGTGGGAGGCATGTGTGCAAGTGGCACATGGAAGGCCTGATACCACACATTTTGGTCACACACCTGTGGCGGCCACCCATCCACCATATAACCCTCCAGAAAAATGTGCATACAACTGGGCAGGTGTTGCTCAAACTGACCAAATGGGGCATGTAAGAATGTGAGTTCAGCCCTGCAGGTGTCCATCTCCTATGAAGAAAGGCTAAAAAGGTCAGGGCTCTTTAACCTGGAAAAGAGACGGCTGAGGGGAGATATGATAGAAGTCTATAAATTAATGAATGGAGTGGAACGGGTAAACGTAGATCGATTGTTTACCTTATCAGAATATAGAAAGACTAGGGGACATGCAATGAAGCTACAGGGTAAACTATTTCAGACAAATAAGAGAAAATATTTTTTCACTCAAAGTGTAATCAAACTCTGGAATTTGTTACCGGAGGATGTAGTAAAGGCTGTTAGTGTAGCTGGGTTTAAAAAAGGTTTGGACAAGTTCCTGGAGGAAAGGTCCATAAACCATTATTAAGAAGTGACCGAAGATATCAATGCTTGACCCAGTACAAGCATTGTGGAACTTGTATCTCTTGGGGAAACTGCTAGGTACTTGTGACCTAGATTGACCACTGTTGGAAACAGAATACTGGGCTTGATGGGCCTTGGTCTGACCCAGTATGGCATATCTTATGAAGGGTAGAATGTGTCCACATGTAATGCTTTCGATGTGATGGAGCCAAAGCAGAACAGTCACAGTCATGATGTAATACCTCAATCAGGTATCACAAGTATGTGATGTATGTATGTATGTGACTGTCCTCCAATTCTGTCTTGCGAGAAGGCAGCAGAAGCAGTATTTTAAAAGCGTCGGCTTTGCGCAGTTGCTTTGTTACCCACAGCAGACCAGTACTTCAGCACACATGGCCTGCCTCTTCTGACCCCCTTATAACAGTAAGTTAAGAACATAAGAACATAAGATATGCCATACTGGGTCAGACCAAGGTCCATCAAGTCCAGCATTCTGTTTCCAACAGTGGCCAATCTAGGTCATATGTACCTAGCAGTTTCCCCAAGAGACACAGGTTCCACAGTGCTTGTACTGGGTCAAACATTGATATCCTGGGTCCTTTCTTAATAATGGTTTATGGACCTTTCCTCCAGGAACTTGTCCAAGCCTTTTTTAAACCCAGCTACACTAACAGCCTTTACTACATCCTCCGGTAACAAATTCCAGAGTTTGATTACACGTTGAGTGAAAAAATATTTTCTTTTATTAGTCTTATATAGTTTACCCTGTAGCTTCATTGCATGTCCCCTAGTCTTTCTATATTCTGATAAGGTAAACAATAGATCTACATTTACCCGTTCCACTCCGTTCATTAATTTATAGACTTCTATCATATCTCCCCTCAGCCGTCTCTTTTCCAGGTTAAAGAGTAGTTTAAATTTAATAGTCACTCAGGGCATAGTAACAGCAAAATACTTTTAGTTTAAATTTAAAACACAGAAGAGAACTTTCTGGTTACATTTGGAACCAAGCAGAGAGCTTGTAGTTTACATTTAATAGTCACTCAGGGCCTAGCATCAGCAAAGTACTTTTAGTTTTAAAACACAGAGGAGAACTTTCTGGTTACATTTCATACCCAGCAGAGAGCTTGTAGTTTAAATTTCATGAGAGGTTAGAGCCTAGCAGCAGCAAAGAGATATAATTTAAATCAAATCAGAATATAGCTTACCTCAGCAGCACAAGACAGGGTACTGTGTAGCAGCCCTCTTTAAATAAGTGTTATTTCCCTCCCTCCCTCCCCACACCCACCCACCCCTGGGATAATCGTAGTTTTATAGGTACTTACACATCTTAAAAGACAGGAGGTGCTCTCAGGTGAAGCTCATTACCCAAATCAGTCATACACTAAGGACCTGAGATTAGTTAAGCTTCAGGTGAACAAGGTATATTACACGTATTAGGTACAGTTTTATTAGTATAAATATCCATAGCAACCCTTAGTAAGTAAAGAACTTAGATCTAAACACAAACTTAAAACTAAGATGCAGACAGCAGTCCAGCAGCGGGATGGGGGCTTTCCAGTCTTTTGCATTGAGTGTCACATGTATGATTTTCTCCCAGTTGGTGAGAGGTCTTACGTGTGCACTAGGTGCAAGGAGCTCTTTGCTCTCAGGGAACGAGTCCGTTCTCTTGTGGATAAAGTAGCAGACTTGGAAAGCATAAGACAGACAGAGAGGTACATAGACGAGACCTACAGGGATATAGTCCTGAAGTCCCACCTCCAGTCTGGCAGCATCCCTGTTGCCATGGAGGAGAGAGGTCACGTGACAGGAGAGCATCACCCTGGTGTGGCAGGAAGTGATCCTGTAACTAGGACCTGTCCTCCAGGTGATGTAAAACCCTCTCGCACCGAGGAAGTTTCTCCAGGGCCATGTGCCCATGAGGGAAGGGTTAGGACAGCCGTTATAGTTGGTGATTCGATCATTAGGCATGTAGATAGCTGGCTTTAGACAAGGAAGATCTTTCTTCATAGGAATATCCTTCCATCCCCTTTACCATTTTGCTGGCTCTTCTCTGAACCTTTTCTAAAATCGCTATATCCTTTTTAAGATACGGCGACCAGAATTGCACACAATATTCAAGGTGCGGTCTCACCATGGAACGATATAGAGGCATTATAATATCCTTTGTTTTATTTTCCATTCCTTTCCTTATGATACCTAGCATTCTATTTGCTCTCTTGGCCGCCGCTGCACACTGGGCCGAGGGTTTTAACATGGTATCCACAATGACGCCTAAATCTTTTTCCTGGGTGGTGGTTCCTAATGTGGAACCTTGCATTGTGTAACCATAGTTTGGGTTGTTCTTCCCTAGGTGCATAACCTTGCACTTGTCCACATTAAATTTCATCTGCCATTTTGATGCCAAGTCTTCCAATTTATCAAGATCCTCTTGCAGTTTTCCACAATCCTCTTGGGTTTTAACAACTTTAGAGTTTTGTGTCATCTGCAAATTTTATAACCTCACTCGTTATTCCACTTTCCAGGTCATTTATGAATATGTCAAAAAGCAGCGGACCCAGCACAGATCCCTGGGGTACACCACTATTCACCTTTCTCCATTGGGAAAATTGGCCATTTAGCCCTACCCTCTGCTTTCTATCTTTTAACCAGTTCCTGATCCACAATAGTACACTGCCTCCTATCACATGACTCTTTAGTTTTGCCAAAAGTCTCTGATGAGGGACCTTGTCAAAGGCTTTCTGAAAGTCCAGATACACAATATCAACCGACTCACCTTTGTCCACCTGTTTATTCACTCCTTCAAAAAAACATAACAGATTAGTAAGACAAGATCTTCCTTGTCTAAAGCCATGTTGGCTGTCTCCCATTAGGTCATGACTATCTACATGCTGAGTAATTTTATTCTTTATGATGGTTTCTACCATTTTTCCTGGTACTGATGTCAGGCTCACCGGTCTGTAGTTTCCCGGATCACCCCTGGAACCCTTTTTAAAAATTGGTGTTACATTGGCAATCCTCCAATCTTCAGGTATTAGAGATGATTTTAATGATAGTTCACAGACTACTAATAGCAGGTCTGCAATCTCATATTTCAGTTCTTTCAACACCCTTGGATGTATACCATCCGGCCCAAGTGATTTGCTACTCTTCAGTTTATCTAATAGTTGTAATACATCTTCCCGATATATCGATATTTCCTTCAATTCTTCCGCACCTTTAAATACCACTTCAGTCATGGGTAACATCCCTACATCTTCCTCAGTAAAGACCGAAGCAAAGAATTCATGCAGTCTCTCTGCTCTAGCCTTGTCGCCTCTTAGTGCTCCTTTAACCCCTTTATCATCTAATGGACAACTGACTCTCTCACAGGTTTTTTGCTACGAATGTACTTGAAAAGGTCTTTATTTCGTTTTTTTGCTTCCGCAGCAAGCTTCTTCTCAAATTCTCCCTTTGCCTGCCTTATCAATGCCTTGCATTTGACTTGCCAGTGCTTATGCTGTTTCCAGGTTTCGTCGTTTGGCTCTTTTTTCCATTTCCTGAAAGATGCTTTTTTGGCAACAACAGCCTCTCTGACCTCAAAAATCGTGGAATACAGCTGGTCTGGGCTTCCAAGATAGTATTTTCAACAACACCCAAGCTTGATGTACGTCTTTAACCTTTGCAACTGCTCCTTTTAGTTTTTTCTTAACTGTTTTCCTCATTTTATCATAGTCTCCCTTTCGAAAGTTAAAAGGTAGTACTGTGGATTTCCTTACTATCCCTCCTCCACTAATTAAATCAAAGGCAATCATGCTATGATCACTATTGCCAAGTGGCCCCAACAACTTTATCTCTTGCACTACATCTGGTGCTCCACTAAGGACTAGGTCTAATATGGCTTCCCCTCTGGTCGGTTCATGAACCAGCTGCTCCAAGAAGCAGTCATTTATTTCATCTATAAACTTTATCTCCCTAGCATGTCCTGACGTGACACTGACCCAGTCGATACAGGGGTAATTGAAATCACCCATTATTATTACTGTGCTGTAACGTTTGTTAGCTTCCTTGATTTCTTTGAGCATTTCATCATCCATTTGGTCATTCTGGCCAGGCGCTCTATAGTACACCCCCACTGCCATTGTCTTCCCCCTTTTACATGGAATTTCAATCCATATAGATTCTACAGCTGATTTTGTTTCTTGCAAAACTTTAATCCTTTCTGACTCAATGCCCTCTCTAACATAGAGAGCAACCCCTCCACCAATTTGATCAGCTCTATCATTGCGATATAGTTTGTACCCAGGTATCACAGTGTCCCACTGGTTGTCCTCCTTCCACCAAGTCTCTGATATTCCAATCATATCTAACCTTTCATTTAATGCTATATATTCTAACTCTCCCATCTTATTTTTTAGACTTCAAGCATTTGCATACAAGCATTTTAGAGAATGTATTTTATTCATATTAATTTGGCTATTGTTAGACATGGGTAATTTGGGATCTTTAAGCTCTGTCTGCTCCATACTTGAGGGCATTTGGGCTACTTTACTCTTTTTTGTGGAACCTCTCTGCTTTTGGTAGTATCCTTCAAGGATACATTCTTCCGAACCATCCGCTCTTGCACGACTGTCGGCTTTCCCCTAATATCTAGTTTAAAAGCTGCTCTATCAACTTTTTAAATGTTAATGCCAGCAGCCTGGTTCCATCCCGGTTAAGGTGAAGCCCATCCCTTCGGAAGAGCCCCTCCTTTCCCCAGAATGTTCCCCAGTTCCTAACAAATCCAAAACCCTCATCTCTGCACCATTGTCTCATCCACGCATTGAGACTCCGGAGCTCTGCCTGCCTTTTGGGTCCTGCACGTGGAACAGGAAGCATTTCTGAGAACGCTACCCTGGAAGTTCTGGATTTCAACTTCCTACCTAAAAGCCTAAATTTTGCCTCCAGAACCTCCCTACCACATTTTCCTATGTCATTGGTACCGACATGTACCAAGACAGCAGAATCCTCCCCAGCACTATCTAAGACCTTATCTAGGTGGTGCGTGAGGTCCGCTACCTTTGCACCAGGCAGGCATGTTACCAGGCGATCCTCACGTCCACCAGTCACCCAGCTATCTACATGCCTAATGATCGAATCACCAACTATAACGGCTGTCCTAACCCTTCCCTCATGGGCACATGGCCCTGGAGAAACTTCCTCAGTGCGAGAGGGTTTTACATGACCTGGAGGACAGGTCCTAGTTATAGGATCACTTCCTGCCACACCAGGGTGATGCTCTCCTGTCACGTGACCTCTGTCCTCCATTGCAACAGGGATGCTGCCAGACTGGAGGTGGGACTTCAGGACTATATCCCTGTAGGTCTCGTCTATGTACCTCTCTGTCTGTCTTATGTTTTCCAAGTCTGCTACTCTAGCCTCTAGAGAACGGACTCGTTCCAAGAGAGCAAAGAGCTCCTTGCACCTAGTGCACACGTAAGACCTCTCACCAACTGGGAGAAAATCATACATGTGACACTCAATGCAAAAGACTGGAAAGCCCCCATCCGCTGCTGGACTGCTGTCTGCATCTTAGTTTTAAATTTGTGTTTAGATCTAAGTTCTTTACTTACTAAGGGTTGCTATGGATATTTAAACTAATAAAACTGTACCTAATACGTGTAATATACCGTGTTCACCTGAAGCTTAATTAATCTCAGGTCCTTAGTGTATGACTGAATTGAGTAATGAGCTTCACCTGAAAGCGCCTCCTATCTTTTAAGATGTGTAAGTACCTATAAAACTACGATTATCCCAGGGGTGGGTGGGTGTGGGGAGGGAGGGAGGGAAATAACACTTATTAAAAGAGGGCTGCTACACAGTACCCTGTCTTGTGCTGCTGAGGTAAGCTATATTCTGATTTGATTTAAATTATAGCTCTTAGCTGCTGCTAGGCTCTAACTTCTTATGAAATTTAAACTACAAGCTCTCTGCTGGGTTCTAAATTTAACCAGAAAGCTCTCTTCTGTGTTTTAAATTTAAGCTAAAAGTACTTTGCTGATGCTAGGCCCTGAGTGACTATTAAATTTAGAGTACAAGCTCTCTGCTGGGTTCCAAATGTAACCAGAAAGCTCTCTTCTGTGTTTTAAAACTAAAAGTACTTTTCTGATGCTAGGCCCTGAGTGACTATTAAATTTAGACTACAAGCTCTCTGCTGGGTTCCAAATATATCCAGAAAGCTCTCTTCTGTGTTTTAAAACTAAAAGTACTTTTCTGATGCTAGGCCCTGAGTGACTATTAAATTTAGACTACAAGCTCTCTGTTGGGTTCCAAATGTAACCAGAAAGCTCTCTTCTGTGTTTTAAAAATAAAAGTACTTTTCTGATGCTAGGCCCTGAGTGACTATTAAATTTAGACTACAAGCTCTCTGCTGGGTTCCATTGGAGGGGGATCAGAAGCGGCATGTCATGTGTACCAAAGCACATGGGCTGCCGCAAGCAACAAAGTGGTGCTACAAAGTTGCCCTAGGCCGCTGGCTAGCTCACCTAGTGGACGGGGATGTCCCTGTTCAGCAGCACTTACCATATTAGTGCTGATGGATATGTGCAGGTGCCACCGCTATATGCCCCGATGCTCACCGCATAATATTGGGGAATGTCGTGGGCTTTCTGGGGCAAAGCAAAGGTGGCACGCATCGCTAATCAAGCAGCGGAGATATTGAACCGCTGCCCGGTTAGTGACCCATGGGTAAAGATAGGCGTGAGAAAAGCTGGCCTATCTTTACCTGTGGGAGTCACCACTGCCTAGTTAGGTTCTGCACCATGTACCACTGAATATCAGACCCATAGTTTATACAATATGCACATATGCGCCAGTTGTTACCAGCAGGGACACACAATTACACTTCCCTCAGAGCAGATGTAAATGTGTGTGCCTACTTTCCCTGGAGTTCATTTATAAAGTCCCCTAGATGGATGCTACCTTTATAAAATAGGCACAACACATGCGCTTTGTGCCTTTCCTGTTATAAAATTACCCTCCACGGGTGTAGCGTCATGTCCTTGTGGCACCCACAGACCCCTGACGCATGAATTCAAGGAGTATTATACCAGCACAGGCCCCAGGACTCCTACAAATACGCAAAAGCTGCTGAAACATGACTTGTGTCAGCGAATTGATCCGTTAAGCCACATATCGGTAGATACTCCCTTTGACCAAGGCCTCAGTTTTCCTGAAACTCGGGTTTATTCATTCGCTGACACGGCTAGGCAATGAAGTACCAAGAATGGTCCAAACCGTGCTCCATTCGTTCTCCTTGTCAGCCAACCTTCATAATGAAAGCAGATAGGCAACTGGTAGGCTGATTTTTTTTCCCAATATACTATAATAAAACATTAAAAATGGCAATATTAAGATTTAAGATCTTTTATTCTTTACATTATCTCGTGCTTGATATTTCTGCAGCAAATGTTTTTCATGCCCTCTCATTTATTTTTTGTTTGGCTGGTTGGTCTTCTCTAACTTCTGGATTTCTGATCCACTTAGAGCCTTCTCCGTTTCGTCTGGCTGTCTTGTATGCCAGGCCTCTTATTTTGTTCCTCTAGAGTACTCCATGGGTCTTGTGCTGCTATATAAATGAATGATAGTGGTAGTCTTCTGGAACTATATGGAGTCATTCCAAGCTGCGAATAAACGTACAGGGCCGACATTGGAATCAGCCCTGTATATCCAGGGCCGCGGACTGCCCACTTCCCACCTTAACTCCGTCCCCACACCACCCCTATTCTCCCCCCCCCCCTTCTAACCTTCCCGCTATTTGGCCCCTCTGCTGACCCCGAGGTTAGACGGGGCAGGAAAGGGGTGGTGTGGGGGCAGAGTTAGGGCAGGCAGTGGGTGGTCTGAAGCTCTGGACGTACAGAGCTGATTCCAGTGTAAGCCTTGTACATCTGTGGCCAGCTGACTGAATGGGGAACTTATTCCACCTCTGAGGTGGAATAAGGTCCCCTAGACGCGTGGTTATGGCAGGCCTGGGGTGCATCAAAGGCTGGGAGGGGGTGCAGTAGATTCCCTACAGCCCAACCCTGGCCTTGGGAGGCTAGATTGGGGGTCGGGCTGCGGGGAGTGCCAAAAGTGGATGGCGACCGAGGATCACAGCTCCATGGCAAGCGGAAACCATGGCATTGCGGCTCTATTCAGGACCCCTGATTGTGTTAGCCAGGTGGAAGCCTGTATGTGCAGGCCAACCGGGATCGTAGTCCTGGCCTGCACATACAGGCCTGGATGTGATTCTGATCCCATGGGGCTAGACGTGCCCCGCGGGATCAGAATCCCGTCTAACTCTGTGCATCCGGTGGTGTTGCAGAGGTATTGAGCAGAATTCATAGCTTGTAGAGACAGGGGTGGGTGCAACTCTACAACTCCAGCTTACTGGCAGACTAGATAGACCATGCTGCCATTTATGATGTTACTAAGTTGGTTCCTGTCTAGGGATCTGGTTTATAGTATGATGGTGCTTCAATTGACTTTTGTGCTGGATTTGTTTGGTCAAGGGATACAGTAAATAAGTGACTCTACTCTTTGCCACTATGGTTTAGGACCACCTACCAGGCAAAGTACTGTATGCTGTAACTGATCATTTCCTAATAGTATTAATAAAGACAAGCAGTTATCCTAAGAAGAATATCTCCTTATGATTTCTGGGTAGAAGGGACTTTGCAAGAAGGAACCCAATCTCATGGGTTTATTTCATGGGATTGGGATTGGGATTGAGATTTCAGCAAAGCCTTTGATACTGTTCCTCATAGGAGGCTTATCAATAAACTCAGTAGTTTGGGGATGGGTCCCAAGGTGGTAAACTGGATCAGAAATTGGTTGACTGACAGATGACAGAAGGTGATGGTAAATGGAGCTCACTCGGATGAAAGGAAGTTGATTAGCAGGGTGCCCCAGGGTTCTGTCCTGGGCCTGACACTGTTCAATGTATTTGTGAGTGATATTGCTGAAGGACTGAATGGAAAAGTCTTTTTGCAGACGACACAAAAATTTGCAACAGAGTGGACTCCCCTGAGGGAGTGGATAACATGAGGAAAGATCTACAAAAGCTGGAAGAATGGTCTAATGCTTGACAATTAAGATTTAATGCGAAGAAGTGCAGTTTAATGCACCTGGGTAGCAGAAATCCAAGGGAAATGTACGCGATAGGGGGCGAGAGGTTGGTGTGCACGGATCAGGAGAAAGACCTTGGTGTGATTATTTCTGAAGATCTCAAGGTGGCAAAACAGTGCGACAAGGCGGTGGCAAAAGCTAAGAGGATGTTGGGCTGCATACAAAGAGGAATTACCAGCAGAAAGGAAGAGGTACTTATGCCACTGTATAAGTCACTGGTGAGGCCTCACTTGGAATACTGTATTCAGTTTTGGAGACCATATCTTGCAAAGGATGTAAAAAGACTGGAAACTGTTCAGAGGAAGGGGACCAAAATGATTTGGAGCCTGCATCAGAAGCCTTATGAGAAGAGACTTGAAGACCTAAATATGTGCACTTTGGAGGAGAGGAGGGATAGGGGAGATATGATTCAGACCTTTAAATACTTAACCCTTTGAAGGCCTACTTTAAATTTTTAATCCACATTCTGCAGCCAGGTTAATTTTTGCATATTTCAGGAAAATTTACCCGTCTTATTCAATATGTTCTAATAGGGATCTTCCTTCTGCTATGGTCATGTATTATATACCATTTGATAGGAATATTTAGTCAGAATTTTGGATCTCATGAGTTTTGGGATCGGCCTGGAAAGGGTTAAAGAGTAATAATGAACAAACAAACCTCTTCCAAAGACGGGGAAGCTGTAAAACTAGAGGGCATAACATGAAGCTGCAAGGTGGTAAATTGAAAGGCAATGTCAGGAAATACTTTCACTGAAAGGGTGGTGGATGCTTGGAATGCCCTCCCGATGGAAGTGGTGGGGGCAAATACAGTGACAGAATTCAAAATGGCATGGGACAGACACAGTGGATCCCTTTACAGCAACAGGATAAAATCAAAATAAACTGAACCATCTAATTTCTCAACAAACTGGGGTGACCTACATGGAGCAGTGAGCTCACCACTAAACAAAGACACGGGGAGGGGTGGCCTGCACGGAGCAGCAGGTGCACCTACTCTTGCCATCTTACTGGGCAGACTAGATGGACCATACTGGTCTTTATCTGACGTCATTTACTATGTTACTATGTTACTATTGCAGTCCATTGAACGTGCAAAATGATGACAGTAAGTAGGGGGGGAATATAAGAAGAGGAAAGCTCTGTCCTGGGACGCTCAGTGCTCCCTCCATAGCACTCCCAGCCTCAACCATCTTTTATATTTTGAAGAAGAAGTTAAGTGAGGTATTAGTGAAAAATATATTTAGCAAAACAAGAAAAAGAACATAAACGGTGATACGGATCAAGGAGGAAGGTTACCAGATTTTTTGGCAGTGTCCTCGATTTTGGAGCTTTATCCCTGACTCCCACTTGATTGGCAGCCTCCTCTCACTAATTCCAACAAGGGGGACAAAGGGGGTAGAAAAAAATTATTTTCAATTTAGTGATTTGAATATGTCAGCTTTTAGAATTTACATCCATTTTCTTTCCTTTTCTATCCTGCTAATATATAGAGTTCCTTTCCTTTTTCTTACATATGAGATGTATTTGATTTTATTGTAAACCGCTCTGCCTGCCTAGCAAAGTGTAGTATATCAAATCTAAATAAACCATAACCATCATCTTTATATTTTGCACAGTACTGGGGAAATGCATCACTGTATCTATTTCACTGTCAATTTGTCTGCTTGGAAGTGAGATTGTTGGTGTCATGCGTAATGTTCCTAGATGAAATAAATGACTGCTTCTTGGAGCAGCTGGTTCATGAACCAACAAGAGGGGAAGCTATTTTGGATCTAGTCCTTAGAGGCATGCAGGATCTGGTACAAGAGATTAGGGTGTTGGGGCCATGTGGCAATAGTGATTATATAGCTTGTTCGCATTTGATTTAATAAATGAAAGAAGGACGGTAAGGAAATCCACAGTTCTCCCATTTAACTTTCAAAAGGGAGACTATGATAAAATGAGGAAAATAATTAACAAAAGACTAAAAGGAGCAGCTGCAAAGGCTAAAGATTTGCATAAAGCATGGGCATTGTTTAAAAATACTATCTTGGAAGCCCAGAACAGATACATTCCACGCTTTAAGAAACGTGGAAGGAAGACCAAAAAACTGCCAGCATGGTTTAAAGGTGAGATCAGAGAGGCATCTTTCAGGAAATATAAAAAGGAGCCAAGTGACATAAACAGGAAACAACAAAGTATTGCCAAGTTAGATGCAAGGCAGGCAAAGAGAGAATTTGAAAAAAAAAAGCATGCTGTGGAAGCAAAAATGCATAATAAAAACTTTTTCAAGTATATTCATAGCAAAAAACCTATGAGAGAGTTAGTTGGACCATTGGATGATAGAGGGGTAAAAGGGGTGCTAAGGGAGGAGAAGGCCATAGTGAAAAGACTGAATGAATTCTTTACTTAAGTCTTTACTGAAGAAGATGTAGGGAAGTTACCCATGCCTGAAATGGTATATAAAGATGATGTATCGAAAGAACTGAAAGAAATATAGATAAACCGGGAAGATGTATTAAACTATTTAATAAACTGAAAAGTACCAAATCACCTCGACCAGCTGGTATACATCCAAGGACATTCAAAGAATTGAAATATGAGACTGTAGACCTACTATTAGTAATCTGTGAACTATTATTAAAAATCAACTGTAGTACCTGAAGAGTAGAGAATGGCCAATGTAACGCCAAAATTTAAAAAGGGTTCGAGGGGTGATCCGGGAAACTGCAGACCTGTGAGTCTGACATCAGTACCAGGCAAAATGGTAAAAACCATTATAAAGAATAAAATTACTGATCATGTATATTGTCATGGTTTAATGGGAGAAAGCCAACATTGATTTAGGCAAGGAAAGATTTGTCTTACTAATCTGTTATATTTATTTGAAGGTGTGAATAAACAGGTAGACAAAGGGGAGCCATTTGATATAGTATATCTGGATTTTAGAAAGCCTTTCACAAGAGTCTCTCATGAGAGATTCTTGGTGAAATTAAAAAGTCATGGGATTGGAGGTAGTATATGTCAGCATACATGACATAGGAGTCATGACTTTTTCCCCAGACCCTGGATTCCATGCAGCTGTGGACTCTGGTGAGTTCAGTCTCCAAAGGTAATAGGACAGTTTACAAGATGAGATTAACTCTGACCCCCTGGTGATTTCAGTCTCCAAGGCCTGTCTGAAGCCCCTCCTTGCTAAATCAAGAATGGCAGACCTCAAAGGGAGTGGCTAGAAACAATAGCAGACCTCAAGGGGAAGTGCTGGAGAGGATTCAATTCACTATAAAGGACAGAAACACTTCCTCTCTCGCTCTCTCTTCCACCATTCATCGGACATAAAGGACAGGAGGCTCTGATAATCAATTCCCTTCACCCCTCCCCCGCTCTCTCTCTCTCTCTCTCTCTCTCTCTCTCTCTCTCTCTTGCCATGAGGCTGTGACCCACATGTTCTGGCCTCTCTCTCTCACACTTCACACATGCACATGCACACACAGATTCATTGATGCACACTGAAACAGCTCTGTAACAATCACTATATACCTCTGTTCAATACCTATGTAATAAGCCTATTTCTACATAAAAAACCTTTCTCCAAGCCACACCTGTTTGGTTGTTTTATTACAAACCCTACTGCCTCTGTGAAGTGAAGTGAACCCAGGACCTACAGGAGAGTAACTTGACCACATCTTACATCTTTATGGGGGCTCAAAGTCTGATTGTTTTCTTCTGTATTTCCCTAGACCCCAGTGAATCAGAATATCAATCGCCAATTTACACCACTGATTTACATTAAGAGGCATAGGACCAATTTTCTCAATTATTCTTTGTATATCTCTATCTTTTAAATTGTCCTGCAGCATTACTTTAACTGGTGCTCTGAGTTCAGTACTGGGTGCGATGTCTAAGTCATCTGAATTATCCTCCTGACACAGATCCTGATTATTGGTCTTTTCTGACTGAGATAAACTGTCAGTCCTAAGTCCAGCTATGCATACTTTAGTATTCTTTTGTTTGTCAGTAGCTTGTATGCATTGCTCATAAGGTGTGTCATAGGCATAAGGGGCTGAGGGAGGAGTGGGTGTTGGCTTTTGTCTTACAGAGGCCAATTGATCCTTATCGTGACTCAATTCAAGTTTAAGTGCTTCTAATTGCTCACTAACAGTTATAAAAGAATTTCTGGCTTGTATCACTTGAGTTCTTTGTATAGAGATGCAAATGTGTGCCTCCTCAAGGTCTTTGGTCAATTGGGTACACTGAGAAGTCAGTTCAGAGTTGTCCTTTTTCATGCTAATGAGTCCCCTGCACATGCCTTGGATAAAAAGGCATTTTCTTTTATTTGTTTTCTTTTTGAATTCTTGATCATGGTTTAACATTTGTCTTTGAATATTATACCATGATGACTCAGGGAATTCACCTTCAAAGGGACCCCCTTTCCTCTTACAGTATGAAATTACAATTTCTTTAAGTTCTTTAAAATCAAAGGCTTCCATATTTGATACTGCAGAAAGGCTGTAGTTGGACTATCTCAAATGTGTAACCTTAGAAGGAGGAATGCTCACTTTTCTGAAGAAGTGAGACTTAGAATTATAGTTGGAATGGTATAAATTTTATGGGTGTTCAGTAAAGAGTACTGGCATACAGACCACACCTTAAAATTATACCTGAATAAAAAGTGCTTATCACCTTTTTAACAGGGTGGAGGTTTAGGGTGAAGTTATAGTAAGAAGGGTGTTAGGAGATTAACAGAATTGTTGTATCAATTGCAGCCAGCTTTAAGCCTGCTCTCACTAAGATAGTTACTGACAGGAGACAGAGAAATAAAAGTTAAAAGGGACAGGAGGTAATAGCTTTATCAGGAAAGATGTATATTGTATTCAATGAGGGACTGTTTACCTGTGTACCACTTCCAAACTAAATCTGGACTATCTCTCTGTCTTTTCTTAGCAGCTCAAATAATATAACAAGCCTATACATCATAATAAGACAATTGCAAGCCACTCTGTGTGATGTCTTTAAAATTCTAAATGCTTACAGAGCCTTTTTGACAATAAAAATCTCACCTTGTCTAACCCACAAAACAAATTTATCACTGGAACTGTTCACTAAATAGTGTCTAAGTGTCATCCAGTCTGTCAATTGTAAATGGTCACAAGGACTTTTGATTCTGTCTGAAATCTACTTAATGTATTATACAAAATTATTACTTACCCAACTGGAGGTCTGCTGTGAAATCCGAGAGACGAGCCCCCATAAAGATGTCAGGTCAAGTTACTCTCCTGTAGGTCCTGGGTTCACTTCACTTCACAGAGGCAGTAGGGTTTGTAATAAAACAACCAAACAGGTGTGGCTTGGAGAAAGGTTTTTTATGTAGAAATAGGCTTATTACATAGGTATTGAACAGAGGTATATAGTGATTGTTACAGAGCTGTTTCAGTGTGCATCAATGAATCTGTGTGTGCATGTGCATGTGTGAAGTGTGAGAGAGAGAGAGGCCAGAACATGTGGGTCAGAGCCTCATGGCAAGAGAAAGAGAGAGAGAGCGGGGGAGGGGTGAAGGGAATTGATTAATCAGAGCCTCCTGTCCTTCATGTCCGATGAATGGTGGAAGAGAGAGCGAGAGAGGAAGTGTTTCTGTCCTTTATAGTGAATTGAATCCTCTCCAGCACTTCCCCTTGAGGTCTGCTATTGTTTCTAGCCACTCCCTTTGAGGTCTGCCATTCTTGATTTAGCAAGGAGGGGCTTCAGACAGGTCTTGGAGACTGAAATCACCAGGGGTCAGAGTTAATCTCATCTTGTAAACTGTCCTATTACCTTTGGAGACTGAACTCACCAGAGTCCACAGCTGCATGGAATCCAGGGTCTGGGGAAAAAGCCATGACTCCTATGTCATGTATGCTGACAGTATACTATTGTGGATCAGAAACTGGTCCAAAGATAGAAAGCAGAGAGTAGGGCTAAATGGCCAATTTTCTCAATGGAGAAAAGCAAATAGTAGAGTACCCCAGCAATCTATGCTGGGCCTGCTGCTTTTTAACATATTCATAAATGACCTGGAAATGGGAGGAACGAGTGAGGTGACAAATTTGCAGATGACACAAAATTATTCAAAGTGGTTAAAACCCAAGAGGGTTGTTAAAAATTGCAAGAAGACCTTGATAAATTGGAAGACTGGGCGTCCAGATGGCAGATGAAATTTAATGTGGACAAGTGCAAAGGTATGCACCTAGGAAAGAACAGCCCAAACTTTGGTTACACATTGCAAGGTGCCACCTTAGAAATCACCACCCAGGAAAAATATTAGGTGTCATCATGGATAATACGTTGAAACCCTTCACCCAGTGTGCAGTGGCAGCCAAGAAAGCTAATAGAATGCTAGGAATCATAATGAAAGGAATGGAGAATAAAACTAAGGATATTATAATGCTTCTGTATCATTACATGGTTTGACCACAGCTTGAATATTATATGCAATTCTGGTCGCCTTATCTTAAAAAGGATATAGCGTTATTAGAAAAGGTACAGCAAAGAGCCAAAATAATGGTAAAGGGAATGGAAGGATACCCCTATGAGGAGAGGCTTAAAAGGTTAGAGCTCTTCAACTTGGAAAAGAGGCGGCTGAGGGGAAATATGATAGAGGTCTATAAATTAATGAATGGCGTGGAACGGGTTAACATAGATCAGTAGTTTACACCATCAAAAAGTAGGAAGACTAGAGGATACACAATGAAGCTACAGTGTAACCCATTTAAGACTAATAAGAGAAAATATTTTTTTCACTCAACACGTAATCAAACTCTGTATTTGTTACCGGAAGATGTAGTAAAAGCTGTTAATGTAGCTGGGTTTAAAAAAGGTTTGTAAAAGTTCCTGGAGGAAAGTTCCATAAACAATATAGTGGACCCGGGAAATCCACTGCTTAGCCAAGGACGAGCATTGTGGTAGCTGTGGATTTTGGATACCTGCCAGATACTTGTGACCTGGATTGGCCACTGTTGAAAACAGGATACTGGGCTTGTAGGAGCTTGGTCTGACCCAGTATGGCATTTCTTATGCTCTTATGACTTCTCTTGCCTCTTCTATGCTTTGGTGCTCAAACCTGGAACTAAGATGTTGCTTCCTTCCCCTTCCTCCCCCCCTCCCCCCCCACACACACACTTCAGATAAGTGTCCCAGATTTGCTTGCAAAAAATTTGGTAATTTTAAGAGAAAAGCAAAGCTAAGAACCACCATAGAACATCTAGACACTGTGCCCCAAAATGGCACTCAAGAAGCCCCCAAAACAGAGGATAGAAAGAGTAATCAGAAACAGAGAGCCAGACAATGGCAACACCGTAAGCCCCATCTAGTCTACTAATCCTTAATACAATACCACAAAGCCTGCCCTTTCTCTGGGAGAGGGAGGCAGACAACGGCAGCTGCAGCGGCAGTATTTCTGATGTTGTAGTGGGACATCATCTCTCATCCAGTGATCACCATATGGTGTGGTCCAGTATTAGGACTAGGGCTGATAAAATCCGTTCAAAAGTGAACGTCTTAGACTTCAGGAAAACTAACTTTGCCAAGATGGGCCAATACTTCAAGGAGTCGTTAGTAGGATGGGAACAGCAGGGGGATGTAGAAAAACAGTGGGCAAAATTGAAAGGGGATATTTTAAAGGCAACCAACCATTTTGTTGAAATGATAAAAAAAGGTAAAAGAAAAGGAGACTGCTATGGTTTTCGAAAGAAGTACCTGAAAAGGTGAAGCAAATGAGGGAGGCCTTCATGAAATACAAGAGATCACAGAGAGAGAGGAAGAAAGGCATCTATATTTGGAAAAACTTAGATAAGCTAGCAAAGTAGTCAGGAAAGCAAAGATTCAAAAAGAGGAGGAAATAGCCAATGCAATAAAATGGGGTGGATAAGACATTTTTCAGATATGTTAATGAGAAGAGGAAGGGCAAAAGTGGTATTGTCAGACTCAAGAGTGTAGGGGAGGAATATGTAGAAGCTGATGAGGATAAAGCGGAATTGCTTAACAAATATTTCTGTTCTGTGTTCACAGATGGAGCAGGACCTCAGAAAGCACCCACAAACAGGAACAGAAGTGAAGGTCATCTTGAACGATTTTCAGAAGACTGTGTTCATGAGGAACTAGCTAAACTTAAAGTAGACAAAGTGATGGGACACACCTGAGAATACTGAGGGAACTTGGGGATGTTCTAGCAGCTCCACTGACTGACCTTTTCAGTGCCTCTTTTTATTTATTTACATTCTCTTATATACTGTGCTATTCTGCATCAGTGTGGTTTACATTGAACAAACTGAAATTACATTGAACAGGGTATTATAACTTGGAGATAACTATTTTACAGGGAACATGGGCTATGGAGGGTTAAGTGGCTTGCCCAAGACCACAAGGAGCACCTGTGGGACTAGAAACCCCAGTCCTTCCGGCCCAAGGTTGCTGTCCTCTAGTGGGATTTGAACCCCTGACCTTCCAGCCTGAAGTACCTTGCCCCAACCACTAGGCTACTCCTCCACTCCTCATGGTTTAATGGTTTTGAGTTGAGAGTGGTGCCAGAGGACTGGAGAGAAGCACATGTGGTCCCTTTACACAAAAGCGGAAGTAAGAATGTGGTTAAATACTACAGGCCAATTAGTTTAACTTTGGTGGTGAGTAAATTATTGGAAGCGCTGCTAAAAGAGAAAATAGTGAGGTTTCTGAAGTCCAAAGGATTACTAGATCTGAGACAGCATGGATTCACCAGAGGCAGATCTTTCAGACAAATCTGATTGATTTCTTTGACTGGATGACCAGGGAGTTGTATTAAGAGAGAGCCCTAGATGTGGTGTATTTAGATTTTAGTAAAATCTTTGACACTATTCCACACAGGCCACTTATAAACAAGCTGAGCACTCTAGGGATGGACCTTAAAGTTACTGCTTGGGTTAGAAATTGGTTAAGTGGCAGGCAACAAAGGGTACAAAAAATGGAGCTCACTCTGGAGAAGGAGATACCAGTGGTGTGCCCAAGGGATCTGTCTTTGGTACGATTCTTTTTAACATCTTTGTTAGTGATATTGCGGAAGGACTGTTGGGTAAGGTTTGCCTCTTTGCGGATGATACCAAAATCTGCATTAGATGCCCAGGAAGATGTAGATAACATGAGGAGGGATTTAGCTAAGCTTGAAGAATGGTCTAGAATTTGGCAGCTGAGGTTTAATGTTAAAAAATGCAAGGTCATGCCTTTGGGCTGCATCAATCCAAGGAAGCGATATGGTATAGGGAGTGACGTACTTCTGTCCACAAAAGAAGAGCGGGACCTAGGCGTGATTGTGTCTGATGATAAAGTAGCTAAACAGGTATAAAAGGCGACAGCGAAAGCTAGAAGGATGATTGGGTGCATAGGGAGAGGAATGGCCAGCAGAAGAAAGGAGGTGATATTGCCTCTGTATAAGGCTTTGATGCGACCTCATTTGGAGTATTGTGTGCAGTTCTAGAGACCGCACCCTCAAAAGGGTATAAACAAGTTGGAATCGGTGCAGAGGGTAGCTACTAAAAAGGTTAGTAGTCTTTGTTATAAAGCATATGAGGATAGACTTAATATGTATATGTTAGAGGAAAGGCGGGATAGAAGTGATATAATCGAGATATTTAAATACCTCCGTGGCATAAATGTACAGGGGGAGAGCCTCTTTCAATTGAAAGCAAGTTCTGCTATGAGGGGACATGGGATGAGGGTGAAGGGAGATAGATTCAGGATTGATATGCAGAAATATTTCTTTATGGAAAGAGTGGTGGATCCGTGGAATAGTCTCCCAGTGGAGGTTGGTGAGATAAGGATAGTGTCTGAATTCAAAGAAGCATGGGACAAGCACAGAGGGTCTCTAAAGGAAAAAAGGGGACTGTTGTAGTTGTTGATGTGGAAGGACAGACTAGCAAGGTTAAGTGGTCTTTTTCTGTCGTCATGTTTCTATGTTTCTAAAATCCAATTTAGGCTTTTAGAAATCCTGTTCCTGGTTTTGCTTCTACCATCTCCACTCGTAGGCAGTTCCTTCCTTATATGAAAAAATATTTCCTGATGTCACTCTCGAGTCTACCTACTTTGAACCTTCTACTGTGATCTCTTCTAAAACATTTGTTATCTGTCCTGGGGGAACCCTAGTCAATCAGGTTTTCTGGATATCCACTCTGAATATTCATGAGATACATTTGCACGCACCATCTCCATTACGTGCAGATTTCTCTCATGCTTATTATTGCGGATATCCTGAAAACCCAACTGGGCTTATTAAGGAACCACTGTTCTAAAACGTCCTTTCCTCCTGAAAGAAGCCTGCTTCTTACATGTTATTTATACCTTTGAGGTACCATCTGAGTGTGTCTGTCCTCTCTCTCCTCTCAGGATGTTTTGATCTTGGAGTCCCATCTCTTAATGAGACAGTGGGTATAGTGTTACATCCCACAATGTCTCTAATGCAAAATCCTTATCACCTTGATGAGTGGGTTAAGCTTTCACTGATGTCATCACTGTTTATAAGTACTGGTTCAGTACTGAGAGAAGCTAACATTTGGCTCCAGCAGCTGGCAAGATGTTTGGACTGATGCAGCACTGCAGATTGGCCTATCTCTCTTGGCCCAGACTACGCTCCAGTAGCCTGTTGACCAAGACCTGTAGGCCCATTGTTGCTCAGAGCTTGAATTTGCCCCTGTCTCCTTGAGCCAACAGCTTGTCCTGTGTCCAATGCTACTATCCATGGGTTCCTAATAGGGTTGCCAACTGGCTCAAGATGCACCCAACAGGCTTGCTCCAATCTGGGTTTACCCCATTGTATGCAGTTACTAGTAGTTTTCCTTTTCTTATGGAGTGCAATGGATAAATCAAAACTACATATCCCTGCATGCAATGAGGTAAACCCAGGACGGGATCGAACCTGTCGGGCACATCTGGAGCAAGTTGGCAACCCTAGTTCCTAATGCTTGGTAGGCTGTAGAGTGGATAGGACGACACCCTGGGGTCCCCTAGGAGGGTTGTTTAATTTTGTCCAGGCTTCCCTTTTTTTCTTGTTGTCTTCCATTTGATTGCATAGGTTTTTTTCTGTATTTTTTCTCAGGCTATTTTTCTATAGGCTGTATTTAGCTGTTTTGCCTGTTTGAATAAAGCAGATTCAAATTAAAAAAAAGTTTATTTTTCTCTGGCAGCAGGGTGTCAGACTGCAAGGGCAGCTGTACTTCTCAGGTTTCAGGCAGTCGGCCTTGCAAGTGCTGGGGATTCCCTTTCACTGCGGCCTTGGTTTTTTCAGTGGGTATTTTTTTTTCTTTCATGGTTTTTCTTTTTTTTCATTTTTTTTTTTTGCTGCTTAGAGCTCTGCCACGATCCCAAAAATGCTGAAAAAATTGCACTTGAGGTGTCACACATGGGGCAAAAATATCCTGTCACCTGATGTGATGGCAGCCACAAGAACCACAGCTTTAGGGGCCTGGGTGCCCTGGATCCAATGTCGTTTTGGAGGCCTCCACGAATTCTCCCACATTTTTCCTGCCCTCGGGACCAGAGACCATTATGAATGCCTACGTGGTCTCTGTGAAGGGGGCATGTGATGTGAGGAGGCTGCAGGCTCTAGCCAGTAGTCCCCATTGGGCCCCCTGGAGCCACATGCTTCTCTTCCCTCTGGCTTTGGGCAGCAGCTTCTGAAGAAGCTTGTAGGCTGCTTTCAGACTATTCTAGCTGTGTCCCCTCTAAAGGGTCCAAGGTCGAGGCCACTCTGACAGTGGGCTCAGGTCCACAGGTTTCTCTGCCAATGGCAGTAAGAGGCTTAAGCGACCTTGCGTTACCGCTTCATATGCCAGCTCCTCTGGGAGCCCAGACATATCCTCCATGGGGTTTGTCTGGGATGGTGAAGAGGATTCCTTCTCACTGGAAGATGAGTTGAAAGAAGAAGGGGAAATTCCCCTCATGGAGGGCAAAGATCCATCAGCGATTTGCCTTTTTCACAGGGAGGACATTCCTGTTTTGAATCAGGAATGTATCGAGGAATCTGTTCTGGCGTAGATTTCAAAAGTGGATCCTATTCTGGAGGGCATCAAATGCCCTTCAGGGTTTTTTCTCTTTCCTGAGCCTGTGCGTCAGCTACTTGTCTCCCAGTGGGAGAGTCCTGAACTGGATCTTAGGGGTCTTAAGGCCCTGTCTCAGCTGTATTCACTTCACGAGGGCTAGCTGGATCAACTTTTGGGCCTCTTTCAGATAGATGCCCTGGTCACGGCATTGACAAAGCACATGACTATCCTGGTAGAATGCGGCACTGCACTTAAGGAATCTCATGATAGGGGCGTGGAAGCTCTTCTTGAGAATGCATTTACAGCCTCTGCATTGAGTTGCCATATGGCACTGTGTGGGCCTGGTGGCCTGAGCACTCTTGCACTGTGTCTAACAATTGTTGGACAGCCCAGAGGCTCCTTGACTGGAGTCAGGTGCTGCGTATGTGGCAGATGCCCTGTCCAACTTGATCTGGACGTCCTTCAAGTCTCTGACAGTGATGGTGATGGACAGACAGTGGCTGTGGCTCCACAGTTGGTTTGCTGATACTGCCTCTAAGCTATATTTGAACAGACTTCCCTTTAAGGGCAGGTTGCTGTTTGAGGAGGATCTGGAGAAGTTGGTGAAGGATTTTGAAGAAGCTCGTCTTCTAAGGCTCACTGAAGATAGGCCTAGGAGTGGCAGGAACGTACCCCACAGTGCTTCACATAGAGTTTGGTGACACCTTAGAACTGCTAGGAGTCTGGGTAGGTCTGCCTCATCCGATAGTGCAAGGTCTAGGAAAGCTCAGTTCTTTCAGACCTCTCAGTGGTTTCAAGATGCCACTTTGGCTCCTGCCAGAGCCGGGAAGCCTCCTGCAATAAGATCTCGTGGGTCCCTTCTGAGATGTAGCCAGTTTTATTTATTTTTATTTTATTTATTTATACATTTTTCTATACCGCCTCTTCCAGAGATCAGAGGCAGTTTACAGGTAGCAAAACGTTAATAATAGCATGCTATTATTACTTTTACAGAGAACAATTGTAGGATATTTAAACAAAATTAACTCATTAACATGAAGAAACAGGTGGAACTGGTGGCAAATTAATGCCGCGCCCTATAACTAATTACATTCAAAAATTACATCAGGTAACTATTTACATAAGTGGCAAACAAATATATTCAAAGTTGGGTGATCTAGGGGGCATTATAGCTGTGTAAGAAATGTGGTGTGTGCTTTGTCTAGGTAGGATCAGAGTATGGTTGTTGGTTAGTGCTGGTCTGTGAATTCTGAACATCATCATGTTGAAGGTTGTGATAGTGCTGGGTAAATAGGTAGGTTTTTAGTTCCTTTCTAAATGATTGAAGTTCTTTAATTTCTCTTAGCTCGACTGGGAGGCTGTTCCACAATGTAGGAGCGAAGAACGAGAAAGCAGTGTTGCTTGTCTTCCGCCTTGTCTTTCGAATGGTATCCAGTTGAGGGACAGCTCTGGCTGCTTCTCTTGGCGTGCATCCAAATCATGTCAGCTCAATGGGTCCTCAAAGTGCTCAGTCAAGGATATGTGCTGGAGTTTGTAGAGCCTCTACGGGATATCATTTTGATGTTTCCTTGTGGCTCCTTACTGAAGCAGATAGTAGTGAAAGAAACTCTTTGCATCTACTGCAGTTGCAGGCTGTCTCACCTATGCCCTCAACAGAACAGGGTTGGGGGCATTATTTCTCTACTTCGTGGTTCCCAAAAGTAGGACCCTTGCAGCCTATTTTTGATTTGAAGGCTAAACTTCATGTTCCACATTTTCACATCCAGACTATCAGATCAGTCCAGTCATTGCGTCAGTCCAGCAATGGGAGATTCTTACCTCCATAGACCAGGTCGAGCCTTATTTTTATATTCCCATCTGAGAGCAGCACCAGCATTTCCTTCACTTCTGTGTCCTGGGATGCCTCTTCCAGTTTTGGGCTCAATTGTTTGGCCTAGCCACGGCCCATCATATCTTCTGAAAAGTCATGGCTGTGGTGGTGGTATCCCTGCATAAGCAGGAGATCAGGGTTCACCTGTACCTGAACGACTGGCTGGTTTGGTCAGATCCTGTGGAGAAGTCCAGGGAGGACACAGCCCTAATGATTTGGCAGCTGAAAAGACTAGAGTGGGTGATTAACTAACTATCCCAAGAGCAATCTGACGCCTTCCCAGGACCTGTAATATCTCAGAACCTAGTTCAACGCCCTCCTGGGGTGGGTATTCCTGATGCTGGAGCAGCCCCTCAAGTTCAGAGCCAACTTAGGGACTTTTGTGCCTAATCAGCTCCCCAGGCCTGAGACTACCTTGAACTCCTATAGTCCATGGTGTCAACCCTGGAATTGATCCCTTGAGCCAGAGCTCACATGTGACCCCTTCAGAGGCACTTGCTGTCTCTCTGGTTCCTCTGTTCTCATCCTGTGGAGGTCAAGGAGCAGTTAATGAGGTGTTTGTAGACAAGCAATTTGATGGTCAGAATGCCTCTGGAGGCTCCAGATTGGGTGATAGTCATTACAGAAGCTAACCTGAACGGCTGGGGGACTCATTGTTTAGGTCAAATGATCCAGGGACATTGGTCCTAGCTGGAGGCCCTCTGGTCAATCAACTCTGCCTAGCTCTGAAGAGGTTTTAGTCTCTCCTGGTTGCAGAACAGTCTGGGTATTGTTGTACAATACCACAACGGTGGCA
This sequence comes from Ichthyophis bannanicus, assembly GCA_033557465.1. Lineage (NCBI taxonomy): Eukaryota > Metazoa > Chordata > Amphibia > Gymnophiona > Ichthyophiidae > Ichthyophis > Ichthyophis bannanicus. The sequence goes on from CM066035.1 coordinate 48,799,221, forward strand.
TATGTCATTGAGCAGAGTGAAAGTCACAGTGCTGGGGTGGCTTTCAAACTGATGAAACCGCACAGTTTGGCAAAGGTTTATTTAATTGCTCTCTCAGCAGCCTGGTCAATCTTGGAGAGTGGGAGCTAAGCCCTCACACCTTCAGCCTCATAATGCAGAGGCAGGACCCTCAAGTATTAGACCTGATGGCCACTCAGGATAATGCAAAAGTGGGGAACTTTTTCAGCTGCAGGAGGGCTTGGATACCCTGCTTCAAGAATGGCCTCAGGAGGGTCTTCTGGAGGTCTTATAACCCTGTGGTCCTTGGTGAGCTACCTTCTGCGTGGGATTCAGTTTTACCCGGGCTTGGTGATTCTGGTGGCACGGATTGGCCATGTGGTACACAGATCTCCTGAGCCTGTTAGAGGGGCCTCCTTTTTGTTACCTCCAGAGAGGGGCCTTCTTCGGCATGGCCCCTGCTGATGGAGGACCCCATTCCCTTCTTGCTTATGGCCTGCTCCTTGAGAGGGGCAAGCTATCCAAGAAGGACGGCTCAGGAGTGATTAGTGGATACCCTGCTCAAGACCCATAGAAACTCTACTTCCTTGACCTATGTGAGAGTCTGGAGAGTTTTTGGGAGGTGATGTGCTTCTTGGGCTCTAGAGGCCAGGAAGGTGAACATAGTTGCTGTGTTGTCCTTCGTGCAATCTGGGTTGGATCAGGGTTAGTTTTGAATTTTCTCAAAGTTCAGGTAGCAACCCTATCCTACTGTGGGGGATGTGCTCAGTGTGCGTCCTTGCAGTCTGCTCTTTTGTCTCCTAGTTCATCAAGGGAGTAAAGCTGATCCAGCCACCAGTACACCTGATGTTCCCCTTTGGAGCCTCTCATCAGTTTGGAAAATACTTCAAAGCACCCCCCCCCCCCCCTTTGAGCTGATTCGTAAGGACTTGAGCAAGGATTTGTCCCTTTAAGGCAGTTTTTTTGCTAGCAATTGTGTCTGCCAGGTGGGTGTCAGTACTGCAAGCCTTGTCCTGCAGGGGGACTGTTTTTGATCATCTTGGTGGCTTTAGTTACTTTGCGGATCATGTTGTCATTTCTCCCAAAAGTGCTGTCCCATATTCATCTCAATCAGACTGTCATATTGCCCTCCTTTTTGGAGGAGAACCTTCAGAGGGGACCCTTCTATGCATTTCTTGGATGCGAGAAGGGTGTCAGATACCTAGAGATCACTAACCCTTTTCGGTGGTCAGACCATCTCTTCGTATTCTTTAGCAGTCCACTGAAAAGAGAGACAGCAGTCAACTGCTCGATCACTCACTGGATTAAAGAAGCTATTTCTTCAGCATACCTTCTGGCTGGAAGGTTCAGGCCTTGAGTGAGTTAGAGCTCAGTCCACTAGGGCACATACCTCCTCCTGGGAAGGGTCTGCCTTGGTATCTCTGGAGGATATCTTTAAGGTAGCTACCTGGTCATATCTGAGCACCTTTGTGATACACTACAGGTTACAGGTGGAAGCTGCAGCAGATGGTGCCTATGGTAATATGGTTCTCTCCAGGGTGTCATCTTCCTCCCACCTGGGGTCCTAACTGTTTGGGTATGTCCCACTCGTCTGGACTGGTCTAGCAGGATGATAAAGAAGGAGAAATGTTACATACCTGATAATTTTCTTTCCTTGAATTCTGCTAGACCAGTCCAGGATCCGCCCAGGAAGACCTCTCCTGCAGGTCTGGGAGCTCTGCCGCCATTTGATTACATTGTTAATATCAGTGACTGACTGAGAGTTGATTATGCTGAGAGAGCCAAATACTGTTAGAAATATTCTAATCTATGGTTGTTTATTAACGTTCAAAATTTCTGGGTGTTTCCTGAGTTTTTCCACCTTGCTTACTGACTGGGAAGCGTCAAACTGACTTCTCTCAGTTCTGCACCAATACTTATACAGAGTGATGACATCACTGAAAGTTGCTTATGTCTGCCTCCATCTGCTGGCAAGGGAGCATAACCCACTCATCTGGTCTGTCTAGCAGGATTCAAGGAAAGAAAATGATTAGATATGTAAACTTTTTTCATCATAGTTCCAGTTTACTTTGACATACCTGATAAAGCAGCAGATGCCGGGTACATATCTTCATGGCTGTATAAAAACAATAGGAAAATCACCTAATCCCATGGTGGTGGCATCCTGTGAAGCTGGAAGTTGGTGTTCCTCATGACGTGGTCTACTGTGTTAGTAACAGGGACACATCAAGCTGAATTCCCATCATATACACCTCTGGCGGGTATTATATAGATTTTTCTTATTTTTCCACTGATTGGGACTTAATCTTGGGGGTCTATGATTTCATGATAGAGATTCTGGGGTATAGCATTACCCATTCTCACGATTAGGAAGACCCTTTTTTACCTCTGTCCATGGAATTGATTAGATACTCTTTTACCTTGATAAACATTTTTCAGCAAAGTGGCTAGATCTGCTATGCTGTATCCCATCATTTTGGCATAAAAATATTCTCTTCAGGTTTATGGTTTATTTACACTTATTATACTGCCTCTCGGGGGTTCAATGAAGCAGTTTACAATGTAAAAGGTAAAGTACAAATTAAAAAGAAAATATAACTACAGTGGTTGGATAGAAAAGGTACCAGGAAAGAAGGTTGCATGCAGGTAGCATCCTTCCCTGCTAAGCCCAGACATCCTGCCACCCCAATTCAGTCACCTTCGAAAGCCAAGGTAAACAAGGTAAAAGTTGTAAACGAGGATTCATTTCGCAGACCTAATGGTAGTGCGTACCATAAGATAGGACTGGCAAAAAAGAAGGCCGAATGCCTGGTGCTCTCTAGCTTTGCTCGAAAGATTGGTGGGAGATTCAGGTGATGGCCATGAAGAACCCACAGAACCCTGGCAGTTGCATGGAAGGAGATTACTGATACGAGATAAGAGGGTATTTCAGAATAAATGGCCCGGTGTGTTAATATGAGTATCTTATAATGGGTTCAATGGAACACAGGAAGCCAGTGATTCTGGAAGAGAAGTGGAGTGACATGATCAAATCTCTTTGCTTAACATAGGATCCTGATAGCAGCGTTTTGAATTGACTGAAGACACTTGAGTTCCGATTAGTAAAGGCCGGCATAGATTCAGTTACAATAGTCGAGATGTGAGATGATACAGCTGAGAACAAAATTACATTGAGCGGCATGGTCAAGAAATGGACTAAGGGTGTAAAATTGGCGCAGAGTCAGAAAAGATGTCTTTAACTATAGAGCTGTCTTGCTGCGAGAAAGATCTGTGTCCAGATAGACACTGAAATATTTGAAACGAGGGTTGAGTTGGATAGGATGGCCATCCAGAAGGGGTGAAAGAACTGAAGGCGTGGCTCCACCAATGAGCTACTTGGCTGTAGTTTTTTGTTGATTCACTTTTAGGGGGGGTTTTGGCGTTCCTAGTGAAGAACCTTGCCATCTTCCATGAAACACGATGAGCTAAATCTTCTTGAGCAAGTTTATACTGGACTGTCCAGATCTGTCCTGTGCATTCTTTTGCTGATATTGTAAATTATCTGAATACGTGCACTTTATTAGAGTTGAGGGTCTTAAGGAGTTTGTCATAACTCTTAAGTGGGTCTGAGGACAGGGTTGTGTTGACCTGTTCAGTTGGTCAATTTCCTCTGCCTTCATCTTAGAAAAGGAATACATTTATTCTGCAGTGCCCCCTAAGGGTTTCCATAGAAACTCAAAATTACATGCATCAGAATGCTGAGCTGCCATTAGGAGCCGGTAGTTTTGAATTACACATTTGCCGTTTGTTTAACAAACTCTCTGAATTTAACCCCAAACTGTTACCCATTCAGATCTGGCTCTAGACTGTAGATACTTTGATTACTTTATAGCTGCATGGCTGTACGGAGAGACTGGACATGTCCTGGATACAGGGATTGGTGGTCTCCATTTCTTAAAAATTGGAACTATTAAGTCCAGGGAGAGTAACTTCAGGACTAGCTGAGCCTCTCCCTACAGACATGAAAATATGTTACAGAGTTGCCAAGCTACCCAGTTCCAGGAGTGAGATTTTAAGCCAGTCCTGGATTTCTGAGATGCTCATCCTGTTGCTTTATGGGACTCACAGCCCTGATTCCAATGGGTAAAATCAAGGACTACAAATCCCATACTGCATTGCAATGCAAATTTAAAACCAGAACTGCCAAAAAGTCTCACTCCTGGAACTGCGTAACTTGGCAGCTTTGATGTTCACTACTTGAATCCTCATAGTTCTGCTTTTCTAGCCCCTTAACCTTTGTCCCCCTTCTAATTGCCTTATGTAGGCAACCTTGTGTTCACTGCTAACTGAATTGTTTCAGGCCTCTCCTAGTTCTGAATGCACCCTTCGCTGACAGGATTTATAACCCTACCCCAGGGTCCTGAGTAAAAAGGTCGGGATCCTTTGTGTCAGAATAACTAAGGAATACAAATAATTTTGCTGGTGTAGCTCCTGCATACTGGTGTTTATGCCAGTTTATAGATCACCTCCCTTTTACAATCCAGCGTGATTTACATTAATTCCCCCTCCTCCCCATTTAAATCTTTACGGTAGCGACACTTCTTTCGAACATACACCCAGGGCTGGTGCAAGGTGATGAGGTACCCTAGGCAAAACTCATCCCTTGCGCCCCCAGGCCCTTCTCTTGTGGCACGCATTGGCGCTACTACTGCCACCCTCTCAAGGACCTGCAGCCACGGTACTGGCCGCAAACAACCCTGCGGTGCTTACCTTACAACTTCGGTGCCATGGGGCTGTTTACTTACGCCCCCTTGGCCCACCTGATGCCGACTTCCTGCTTGCAAATAGATAAATTGTTAGGACAGAAAAGAAACCTACGCGATGTGAGGCAAACAGTGACATTTAATAACAGAAGCAGAGATACCGAAAGAGAAACTACTACTATACCAGAAATTTATTTATTTATTTATTTATTTAAAGTCTCTTTTATACCGCGCTATTCAGCATCAGTGCGGTTTACAATAAACAACGAACATACACATTTCCAATAGTACTTTGTGTTTACATATGAACAGGAGAACAACTTGGCTAACAGGGTAACTATATACAATAACAATATATACAATTTACAGGCTGGTCATGTGTTCTTATGGTTTCAGACAGAGGAGATTTGTATTTGTATTTGTATTTCGCTACAAGGTGTACCCAGTGCTGCACATATTCACGAGAGGCAGACCCTGCTCAACAGAGCTGACAATCTATGTGAGACAAACACAGCGGACAGGGGACAAGATAGAGTTTTAACATACGGGATAAACAGGAAGGTAGGATCCAAAAGCATCCTTGAATAGGTGACTTTTAGCCTGGATTTGAACAGAACCACAGATGGAAAGGAGGAAGGAAGAGAACCCTGGCTAACTTTAACCAAAAAACATGGACCATGACTTGGCAGCAATTTAATCGGAAGCTGATGCAAGTGAAGGATGAGGGGTGCGGCAGGGAAGGAGAGAGAGGAGATGAGCTGAGGGATTTTGAAGAACTTGGAGGGGGCTGAAGGCTGACCATTGATGACCTGAGGCACAGAGAGAGAAAATCAGGGTTCAGATCCCACTTCTCCCATGGACACTCCTTGGGTAAGTCAGTTCCCCCTCCATTGCCTCAAAGACTAATGATCAATCCGTGTTAATGCATTAACACACACAAATTTTCATTTTATGTACATTATTGCTGTTACCACAAGTTATTAATAAATAGGCCCATTAACAATAACGGGACTTGCATTAAATAATGCAAATTAAATAGCATATCAATAACATGCTGTAACACAGCTTAGGAAATCTAGCCTTTAGACTGTAAGCTCTCTAGGATAGGGACTCGCATTACTGTGTCTAAATCATAGTTCACCTTGTGCTCAGCTGGGGAATGTAACAGCTGCATCAGGAATGAGGCTGTAGGAATTCAGGTCTTAGCCTCTCGCTTAGCTGGGATGATACATACTTTTGCATCTTATTTAAGGTTTACTGTATTATTTGTGTTTTATTTATCCTCTATATTTAATTTATGACCCTGTATGGAATGTTGTTTATGCAGGTATTATTTGTTAGGTGCTCTGGGCTCAAATGATAGGGCAAGATATCAAGTTAATAAATCAAACTGAATTCAATAATTAAATTCAAGAGAAGCAGAGTGATGGAAACAACTGTCTTCGTTTGGTGGACACAGTGTACTCTGAAATATAGGTAACACATTTTGGACTATAGCAGAACCTGCACCATATCAAATTTGAACTGGCTGATGTGTAATAATTAAAAGTGTGTGTGTGTGTGTGTGTGTGTGTGTGTATGTGTGTGTGTGATGTGTGTGGGGGGAGGGAGAGAGGGGGGTTGGGTTTGGTAGGAGCCTTAGATTTGGCACAAACTGAAAATTAATGGTGCATGCCATGTGCTCACGATTATTGGGGGTGGGGGGGGTGGAGGGGTGGGCAATGTTGCATTCTTTATTTTTCTCCACTGCTTAAATCTAAATGGTATGGTTTTATTCATCAGTAATTTCAATTCATTCTAAGAAATGCACAGGAAGGAATGAAAATGCCCACAAAGCAATCACCACAAGTACAATAGAGCTCCATAGAGCTCACAAATGAAGCCCCCCCCCCCCCCCCCGAATGTTTATTGATAACGAAGCTTTTTTGAACCGGTGGGTGGCCATTCTCAACAAATGTTCAACAGACCTCATATTGTTGATTGACAGCTTGCAAGTTCAATTGAACAACAATGAGAAAGCTGTAGAAGACCTTACCAAATGTTTGTAAACTCAAGATGAGATGGTGAAATTGGATGATTTGGTCGTTGAAACACAACTTGAACTAGACCAGTATCAGAATATACTATGGCAAAAGAAAATACAGAAATTCAGATGCGATCAGTCTGATTACCAATTTAATCAAGTGTATTCGTGGTTGGAACACAAAGATAATAAATTACACGTGCAGGTGGCTTCTATGGACTTATCAGCAGAGACATTGAGTAATCATTCATCGGGGGAGGAAAGGGGCTCCTGACAAAAATCCAACAAAGTTGTTCAGTACCAGCAGGGAAACTATTGCAGCCGCCAGGGATGTCAGGGCTCTTGGTGGTGGGGATTCATCAGCAACCCCGACATGGAGGAGAATCACAAATCTCTCCGGCAATCCAGGCCCAGATCTCTGCCTGCCTTTCTGACATTGCTCCCTGGATGTCTCACTGCCGCTTGAAATTGAACATGGCCAAAACTGAGCTGCTTATTTTCCCCCCTAAAACCTCCTTTTCTCTTCCTTCTTTCTCAGTCTCTGTGGATAACTCTCTACGCCTCCCTGTTTCCTCTGCTTGCAACCTTGCGGTCGTTTTTTGACTCCTCTCTCTCCTCCATACACATCCATCTGATAGCTAAGACCTGACATTTCTTTCTCTATAACAGGCATGTCCAACTTCAAACAGGTCGTGATCTACTTTTTCCGGCTAAAAGTGCCGGTGATTTACCACCATGAAAATTAAGTTTCAAATTAAATTTTAACCCAATAAAGTTGGAGGATTCCCCCCCCCCCCATTTTTAATGAACCTTCTGTCATTTACTTGGATGTGATCAGCTGTTAAGCAAATTAAGCAAAAACAAAACAGAGAGACGAAGTTCCAGTAAGAACTGTGAGGGGAAATGGAAAGTACATTTTTTCTTAAAGTTTTATTGAGTAATAACCTTCTTTAACTGTCTTAATAACTTTCTTTAACTTTTATTGAGTAATTTGTGTTAAATTTAGGTCGAGTATTGATCCAGGCTGATCTTGCACAATCTTTAATATTTTGCTCTTGCTCATTAGTGAGATGTCTGAGCCTGCATTTCATCCACCAGCTTTTTGAAGTTGGGTGAATATTGCGTGAGGGCCAGTCTCAGGGAATCCTGGAGATGTTCATCTGTCATGTTGGAACGTTGTGTACTCTTTGTCATTTTCAGATGGGAAAATGCAGATTCACACAAATAAGTTGAACCGAAACAGGAGTGTACAGCTTCACTGCCTCTTCTCAAGCTGGGAAATTTGTCTCTAGGCACTAGCTTCCAAAACGATTCTTGCTCAGCACGGGTCTTGAGAAAAATGTCATTTTTAAGGGTTAATATTTTGTTTTCAAGAGATGGCTTGTTCAATGAGCAATTTTTACTGATAGCAGCTGCAGTTTCTTTAATGTCCACATCTACTTTGAATGGGTATGACAAGTACTCCACAACTGTTCCAATTTTTTGGAAATCACAAAATCTATTTTCGAATTCCTGGATAACAGAACAGATTTCTGTCACATACTTCTCGTTCTGAAAAACAAAATTTGGATATTGTCCCAGATGGTCTTGCTTATTAAGAAAATGATCAAAAGTGTTGTTTGCAAGGTCAGTCATCATTAGCTCAAATTTGCTCTTTTAGGATGAAACTGTACTCATCATCTCGCCAATGCATTTGTTTTTACCTTGTAGTTCAAGGTTCATATCACTTAGTTCGCCTGTAAAGTCAGCGAGAAATGCCCGATCACATAACCACTCCTCATCTTCCAACTCTGCTTGGTCATCTCCCCTCTCCTTCAAAAAACTTCTTATTTCATTCAGCAAATCACGAAATCTTTGCAGACATTTGTGCCTACTTAGCCACCTTACATCTGTGTGCAAAATGATTTCCGCTGCCCCTTCATCAAGAGTAAGATTGAAAAGCCGTCTTTGAAGTGATCTTCCACAAACTGAATTTACAGTTTTGAAAGTGATGTCCATGACAGTCTTTGTATTGAGTCTCTTGCTGGTGAATGATGCAGTGGTAAGAAAGGAAATCTGGGAAGTCGTCTTGCTGTCTACAGAGGACTATGAAACCGTTAACCTCACCTGTCATTGCTCTTGCTCCATCAGTAGTGATGGAAGCAAGTCTATGCAATGGAAGATTACACTTTGTCACAAAAGAATGGAAAGAACTGAATATTTCCTGACCGGTAGTTCTCCCTTTTAAAGAAATCATTCCAAGTAGTTCTTCTTTAACACTGAAGTCTACAAAAACCATCCAGATAAAGACTAGTAACTGGGCTATGTCTCTTATGTCTGTAGATTCATCCAGTTGGAGTGAGAAAGCAACAGAATTACATCCTCCAACAATTGTTCAGTTGTCACACATCTTTTCTATTTGCCGCACGATGGTGTTTCTTGACAATTGTACATCTTGAATAGCAGCTATGATCTCTTTCTTATTTTTAAATCCTTCAAAAAGATTGTCAGCTGCTTCAAGAAAACAGTCTTTTACAAATTCCCCTTCAGTGAAAGGTTGGCATTTCTTTGCGATCAGGTTGCTGACCTTGAAGGATGCTATGGCTGCATTGACCGAATGTGACCTTGGCTTCGCCATCAACTGTTGCTGAGTAGCCAATTTTGATTTAAGTTCTTTGAGCTTCAGTTTACGAATTTCACTTTTGGGTGGAAAATCAGCATCAAACTTATTGCTATGCAGAACCTTATAATGATGTCCCAGATTACCCTTTTTGGGCAAGGATACTGGGGCGTTACAAATTAGACAACAACACTTGTCTTTCACCATGATGAAGAAGTAGTCCATTTCCCATTCATCATGAAAGTGGTAGGTTTTGCTCTTCTTTGGAACACTCATCTTCATTATACTGGGGTGGCTGGATGTAAGAAGGCCAAAACTGCTAAGTTAGTATTAACACTGGCTGAATCTGGTCCAAAACTGTCACTGTCCCAAAGTATTAAAGATTAACAGGAACTGAAGACCTCTGGATGATGTGCAATACAAGGACTGGAGATGCCAAAACCACACATGCCATTCTAAAAGTAAAAATAAGAATTCATCATACTGGCACCAGTAATCAATTACCACCAAACAATCATCAATAAAACTCAAACACCTGTCCTGCAAACCAGATAAAATCAAATACCGCCAAACAAGTTCAAATATCACCACACGTGATTTAATAAATTCTGCACAGAGTGTAGAATCAACACAAAGGCAAGGCGAAATAAAATTGCAGTGTAGAATCAATGCAAAGGCTAGGCAAAATAAAATTGCAGAGGCAAGCAAAAGTCACAGTGGTTTGAACCAATTCGAAGGCAAGGCATAGGCAAGTTAGAACAAAATAGGAAAAGCCCGCCAAAATCACCAAATTCTTGACACTTTGTTATGTCTGCCCGAAAGCGTTTAATGAAAGCGAACTATAAAGCGAGCAACGACCAGCACACGACACAACTAATACAGTAAGTGTATTCAGGTAAAGCCCGGGTGAATGGATATCTCCTGGTATATACCACACTTCTAAGGGGTGTTGGGGTGGGGCAGGAATGGGTGATTCTGAAAGGCAGATGACCAGATATGATGCCGGGCCTGTGGCGTCTCGTCGAGGGGCGCAGGCGGCGGCCCCCTGGGGTACCCACAAACTAATGGCACGAAAACAACAAGCGCCCCCAATACACCCGCAGGCAAGATTCCCGCAGGCAGGGAAAAAAGACAGGCAAAGGATCAGCAGCGGCGGCAAGCCCTTGGCAGATGACGTGCCGGCACGAACTCTCTCCTAGCGACAGGGCGAACTGCTGGAGAGATGGAGTCATGGGGCTGGCGATCTACCTCTGACCCCTCCACGATCTACAGGTAGATCGAGATCTACCTGTTGGACATGCCTGCTCTATAACATCAACAAAATCCGCCCTTTTCTATCTGAACACACTACTAAGACACTTATCCACTCCTTAATCACCTCTAGTCTTGACTACTGCAACCTAGTCCTTGCTAGTCTCCCTTTGAATCATCTCTCTCCCCTTCAATCTCTACAACACTCTGCTGCGCAGCTAATCTTCCGTCAGTCTCGTCATGACCATATTTCCCCTCTTCTCAAGTCTCTTCATTGACTTCCTATCCATTTCTGCATCCAGTTCAAACTTCTCCTGCTGAACTATAAGTGCATTCACTCTACAGCTCCTCACTACCTTTCCTCTCTTATCTCTCCCTACACCCCTCCTCGGGAACTCCACTCTTCTAGTAAATTGCTTTTATCTGTGCCCTTTTCTTCTACTGCTAATTCCAGACTTCACTCCTTTCACCTTGCTGCTCCTTATGCCTGGAACAAAATACCTGAGTCTGTACATCAGGCACCTTCTCTGACCCTTTTCAAATCCAGGCTGAAAACTCACCTCTTTGCTTCCGCTTTCGGATCTTGACTCACCTGATCTCCTTGTGTTTCCTTACCATTCCCCCTAGATGTATCCCGTGTCTACAGCTACTGTATTTTCTGTCTTGACTAGATTGTAAGCTCTGATGAGTAGGGGCTGTCTCTTACATGTCTATGCAGCGCTGCGTACGTCTTGAAGCGCTATACAAATGCTCAGTAGTAATAGTAGTAGTAAGAAGAGCAGGAGTCCTTGGTAATTAATCTATCGAACCTGCAATTAACAACAATACAAGAACAAGTTTTAAATAAAGGATTATCGTTCGTTTCTACAAATAAACATAATGTGTTCCAAGCTCATTTAGATTTGCATCGCTTGGTACAGACATTATAGATCAAGATTTATTTATAGAACATCAATCAATTGACCAATTTTCAGCAACTACTTCTCTGTTTAGACCCAAGTCTCAATGGTTCCCTCCTGGTCCAATGGATTCTCACATAGCCTCTTTTATGAATTTGGTTCTTTGTGATCTAGAATTCTTGGAGTCACCAGCGCATAAGACTTGGAGAAACAACAATTTAACTTGGACAGGGATAGTGGCTTTACAATAACTGGCCATTCGTGACAATCTCATTATCAAACCTACTGACAAGGGAGGTTCTATAGTCATCCAGGATCGCCATCAGTATCTTAGAGAAATACCCCACCAGTTACAGGATCAAAAATTGTATTTACGATTAACGGAAGATCTCACAGCGGAATTGCAGAGCAACATTTTTCAATTTACACAGCAAGCTTATTATGAGGGGATCCTGACTCTTCAGGAATTCAAATTCTTGCAGTCCCATTGCCCTCAAACACTTGTTTTCTACACTGTGCCCAAGGTGCACAAGATATTGAATGCACCCCCAAGGTACCCTTTCGTGTCCAGTTAAGGCTCTTTGTTTGAACCATTGTCTAAATTCCTTGATTATTTTTTGCAGCCATTCATCAAGCAGGCATGTTCATACATTCAAGATACCTCTGATTTTCTTAACAAAGTACAAAATTGAAATGACTGGCCAGATACTATTTATTTAGTAACATTTGATATAACAGTTTTATACACCAACATTCCTCAGACCCGCACATTGGAGCTCATAGAATTATTGTTACATCAACAACCTCCCTTGAGCAGAGTTACTACTGGATTCTTGAAGTCTTATTTATTTATTTATTATTTATTTATTTATATTTCTTATATACTACGCTATTATAATTAGTGCGGTGTACAGTTGAACAAAACATACTACAATGCCACAGGAACATTGAGCTTACAATGAATAGGGTAATTAAAACATGGAGGTAAACAGGGGGAACTATTTACAAAATATAGTACACTTATATATGAAGAACTTTATCAATTTAACTATTTACAAAATATAGTACATTTTTATATAAGGAACTTTATCAGAAACATGTAGGGTACAGTCAGAAGCTGTAAAGATGTCTTACACAGTGGAACATCGAACGTACGAAGCATGAACCAAGGGAAGTTGGAGGTGGTCAAGAATGAAATGGAACGTGTACAACTTGTTCTGTTGGGTGTCAGCGAACTGAAATGGACTGGCATCGGGCACTTTGCATCAGATGATCACATGGTCTACTATGCTGTAAATGAAAGACAAAGAAGAAATGGTGTTGCATTTATAATAAAGAAGAAACCTGCAAGAACTGTAATGAAATACAATGCAGTCAGTGAATGCTTAATCTCTATTCGTCTATGAGGAATGCCTATCAACACAACTATAATTCAAGTATATGCCCCAACAACAGCTGCAGAAGAGAATGAAATTGAAGAGTACTATGAACAGGTACAAGCTGAAATTGACAGAACATGTAAATAGGATATCCTGATAGTCATGGGTGACTGGAACGCAAAGGTTGGCAACAAAGAAGAAGGCAAAGTAGTTGGAAAATATGGACTTGGCAAGAGAAATGAAGCTGGAGAAAGACTGATAGAATTCTGCAAGACCAACGATCTATTCATCTCAAACACCTTCTTTCAGCAACACAAGCGGTGACTGTACACATGGACTTCACCCAAAGGATTGTATAAAAATCAAATTGACTACATCTGTGGAAGTCAATGATGGAAAGCTCTGTAACATCAACAAAGACAAAACCTGGAGCTGACTGTGGTACAGATCATCAACTACTAGTATGCAAACTCAAGCTAAAGTTGAAAAAGAGCAAATCACTCATGAATGCAACAAAATATGACCTTGAGAATATACCACTGGAATTTAAAGACTGCCTGCAAAATCAATTTGCTGCTTTAGATACAAATGACAGAGCTCCAGAAGAGTTATGGAATGACATCAAGAAGGATGTGTTGGAAGAAAGCGAGAAGTCTCTACAAAAGGTGAAAAAGCAAAAACGGCCAAAATGGATGACAGAAGAAACTCAGAAAATTGCCCAGAAACACAGAGAAGCTAAAGCCAGAGGAGAAAGAAAGACAATCGCAGAACTCAACAGAGATTTCCAATGTGCAGCAAGACAGGACAAATAAAAGTACTACAATGACGCATGCAAGGAAATAGAAGCAGAAACTATTAGAGGAAGAACAAGATCAGCTTTCCTAAAGCTACGAGAGTTAAAGAAAAAGTTCCAGCCTCGAATTGGAATGTTACAAGATGCTAAAGGTTCTAAGTTGGATGATGCTGAGAAGATCAAGAAAAGGTGGAAGGAATATACAGAGTTTTTATATGATAAAGATCAAATGGACCAACAGCCGTTTCAACCTGTACCTTATGATCGGGAACCATTGGTGATGAAAGAAGAAGTTGAAGCAGCATTGAAAGCCTTATCAAAGAACAAAGCACTAGGCATTGCTAGCATTCCCATAGAAGTATTACAGCAATCTGATGCAGCTTTTACCGTACTTACAAGGCTCTGCCAAGAAATATGGAAGACAACATCATGGCCAACTGACTGGAAAAGATCTGTGTTTATACCAATACTAAAGAAAGGTGATCCAACTGACTGTGGAAATTATCGCACAATCGCTCTGATCCCACATGCCAGCAAGATTCTACTGAAGATTATTCAAAAGAGACTATAACCATACCTGGAACAAAAACTACCTGAAGTGCAAGCAGGATTCAGGAAAGGGCGAGGAACGAGAGACATCATTGCGGATGTGAGATGGATCCTTGAAAAGACTAAAAAATACCAAAAGGATATCTATTTGTACTATATCGACTATAGCAAGGCTTTTGACTGTGTAAACCATGAGAAACTCTGGGGCACATTAAGAAGCATGGGTATACCAGAACACCTGATCGTTCTCTTGCACAATCTGTACATTGATCAAGAAGCAACAGTTTGAACGGAACAAGGAGAAACAGAAAGGTTTAAAATAAACAGAGGTGTAAGACAAGGCTGCATTCTTTCCCCTTACTTGTTTAATTTATATGCAGAACAAATCATCAGAGAAGCAGGATTGTATGAAGACAACAGAGGTGTGAAGATTGGTGGAAGACTCCACAACAACCTTCGCTATGCTGATGATACCACATTACTGGCTGAAAGTGAAGATGATCTGAAACATTTGCTTCTCACAATCAAAGAACATAGGGGCTTGTTTACAAAGCCGCGGTAGCGGTTTCCGATCGTTATCGGAGCCGCGGCCCCATTGATTTCAATGGGGCTGCGGCTCCGATAACGATCAGAAATCGCTACCGCGTCTTTGTAAACAAGCCCCATAGTCTCAAAATGGGCCTGCACCTTAATATAAAGAAGACATAGAAACATAGAAACATAGAAATATGACAACAGAAAAAAACCACATGGCCTATCTGGTCTGCCCTTCCATATCAACAACTAAAACAGTCCCCTTTTTACCTTTAGAGATCCTCTGTGTTTGTCCCATGCTTTTTTGAATTCAATTACTGTCCTCATCTCTGCCACCTCCACTGGGAGACTATTCCATGAATCCACCACTCTTTCCGTAAAGAAATATTTCTGCATATCACTCCTGAATCTATCTCCCTTCACCCTCATCCCATGTCCCCTCGTAGCAGAACTTGCTTTCAATTGAAAGAGGCTCTCTCCCTGAACATTTATGCTACGGAGGTATTTAAACATCTCAATCATATCACCTCTATCCCGCCTTTCCTCTAAGGTGTACATATTAAGATCCTTCAGTCTGTCCTCATATGCTTTATAATGAAGACCACTAATCATTTTAGTAGCCACCCTCTGCACCGACTCCATCCTGTTCGCATCCTTTTGAAGGTGAGGTCTCCAGAATTGCATACTATACTCCAAATGAGGTCACACCAAAGACTTATACAGAGGCATTATCACCTCCTTTTTTCTGCTAGCCATTCCTCTCTGTATGCACCCAAGCATCCTTCTAGCTTTTGCCGTCACCTTTTCTACCTGTTTAGCTACTTTAAGATCATCAGACACAACCACACCTAGGTCCTGTTCTTCTTTAGTGGACAAAAGTACTTCACCACCTATACTATATTGCTCCCTTGGATTGCTGCAACCCAAATGCATTTTTTAACATTAAATCCCAGCTGCCAGATTCTAAACCATTCTTCAAGCTTAGCTAGATCCCTCCTCACCTTCCTGGGTGTCTACTCTATTGCAGATTTTGGTATCATCTGCAAAGAGGCAAACCATACCCGACAGCCCTTCCGCTATGTCACTAACAAAGATGTTAGAAAGAATTGGACCAAGGACAGATCCATGGGGCACACCACTGGTAACATCCTTCTCCTCAGAGTGAGCTCCATTTACCTGTACTCTTTGTCGCCTCCCACCCAAACAATTTCTAACCCAAACAGTAAGTTTAGGGTCCATCCCTAGGGTGCTCAGTTTGTTTATAAGTCGCCTGTCAAAGGCTTTACTGAAATCTAAATACACCACATCTAGGGCTCTCCCTCGGTCCAACTCCCTGGTCACCCAGTCAAAAAAATCAATCAGATTTGTCTGACAGGATCTGCCTCTGGTGAATCCATGCTGCCTCGGATCCTGTAATCCGCTGGACTCCAGAAACCTCACTATTTTCTCTTTCAGCAGCGTTTCCAATAATTTACTCACCACCGAAGTTAAACTAACTGGCCTGTAGTTTTCAACCACTTCCTTACTTCCGCTTTTGTGTAAAGGTACCACATGAGCCTCTCTCCGGTCCTTTGGCACCATTCCCGACTCCAACGAGGCATTAAAATGGTCAGTCAGTGGAGCTGCTAGAACATCCCCAAGTTCCCTCAGTATTCTAGGGTGTATCCCATCCGGTCCCATCGCTTTGTCTACTTTAAGTTGAGCTAGTGTCTCACGAACACAGTCTTCTGAAAATTGTTCAAGATGTCCCTCACTTCTGTTCCTGTTTGTGGGTGTTTTCTGAGCTCCTGCTGCTGGTTCTTCATCTGTGAACACAGAACAGAAATATTTGTTAAGCAATTCCGCTTTATCCTTTTCAGCTTCTACATATTCCTCCCCTGCACCCTTGAGTCTGACAATACCACTTTTGCGCTTCTTCTTCTCACTAATATATCTGAAAAATGTCTTATACCCCCATTTTATTGCATTGGCTATTTCCTCCTCCTTTTGAATCTATGCCTTCCTGACTACTTTGCTAGCTTCTATAGGTTTTTCCAAATACAGGTGCCTGTCTTCCTCTGTCTGTGATCTCTTGTATTTCATGAAGGCCTCCCTCTTTTTCTTCAATTTTTCAGCTATTTCTTTCGAAAACCATAGCGGTCTCCTTTTCCTTTTACCTTTATTTACCATTTTAACAAAAAGGTTGGTTGCCCTTAAAATATCCCTTTTCAGTTTTGCCCACTGTTTTTCTACATTCCCCAGCTGTTCCCATCCCACTAATGACTCCCTGAGGGATTGGCCCATCTTGGCAAAATTAGTCTTCCTAACGTCTAAGATCCTCACCTTTGAATGGATTCTAACAGCCCTAGTCCTAATACTGAACCACACCATCTGGTGATCACTGGATGCAAAATGATCTCCCACTACAACATCAGAAACACTTTCACCATTGGTAAGCACCAAGTCCAGTATGGCCCCATCACGTGTGGGGTCTGTTACCAATTGCCTGAATAGTTCTCCCTGTAGAGAATCCAGGATCTCCTTACTTCCAGATGATACTGCAGCAGGAATGTGCCAATCAACATCTGGCATATTGAAATCTCCAATCAATAGCACTTCCCCTTTCCTAGCAATGCTGCGTATGTCTTCAATTAACTCTCTGTCCACCTCTTCCTCTTGTGAGGGAGGTCTGTATATCACACCAATACAAATAGATTTCTCTTTCCCTCTTTCTAGTTTAACCCACAATGCCTCCTCTCTCCCTTTTAAGCTCTGTAATTCCAAAGCTTTAATAGTAGTTTTTACATATAGTGCCACTCCTCCCCCCCCCCTTCTTCCTACCCTGTCCTTTCTGAATAAAGTATAGCCAGGTATAGTTACATCCCTATCATGGTTTTCTGTGAACCATGTTTCTGTAACTGCCACTAAATCCAAGTCAGACACTCCCACCAAAGCTTCAACATCAGGGATCTTATTTCCCATGCTACGGGCATTTATACACACTGCTTTCCATATGTTACCCCTGTTACCCATTTCCATAAAGGTATTTAATGTATCACCTACCTGGGGGCTTTCACCTACCTGGGGCTTTCTTCACCCATCCCCAACGAATCTAGTTTAAAGCCCTCTTCAGTAGATTAGCCAGTCTACTACCGAAGACACATCGACCTTTCTTGGACAGATGGATGCCATCTCTGCTCTGCAACCCTTGGAACAGCATCCCATGGTCTAGGAAACCAAAACACTCTCGATGACACCATCCACACAGCCATGCATTCATCTGGATGTGAGCCTCTCTGCCTTGGCCTTTACCCTCAACAGGGAGGATTGAAGAGAACACCACCTGTGCACCTAACTGCTTCACGCTCTGTCTAAGAGCCATGAAGTCATTTTTGATACGTTCCAAGGTATACCTGGCAGTATCATTTTTTCCAACATGGATTAGCAAGATTGGGTAATAGTCAGTGGGCTTGATGAGTCTCGGAAAACTCTCCGTAACATCTTGGATTTTGGCACCAGGCAGACAGCATACCTCTCTGGACATCAAGTCTGGTTGGGAGATGGACGCCTCAGTACCCCTCAGAAGAGAGTTTCCAACCACCACTACCCTTTGTTTCCTTGTGGTCACTGATTCTGCATCTTTGGGGTACTTGAGCTCTGGTTGATCCCTTTCCAGGGGTGCTTTCACCTCCTCCACTTCCAGGGCTACATAATGGTTCTTCAGTTCAAGGGCTGGAGAAGTTGGATTGGTGATTTTGCAGGCCCTGGTGATTTGTGTCCAACCATCAACATTCTGTTGGTACCCATCTTCTCCTCTGCTGGAGAGCTTGGCAAGTGGCATAATCAAGATCATGACAACTGGCATAATCAAGAGGTTCATCGTTGAAGGAGAAGAAATTGAAATTGTGAACAACTTTATCCTACTTGGATCAACTATCAATAAAGAAGCAACAAGCAGTCAAGAAATCAGACGACGCATTGCTCTTGGCAGAATGGCTATGAAAGACCTAGATAAGATTCTGAAGATTAGAGATGTCTTTCTCCATACAAAGATTCGACTTGTTCAAGCCATGGTATTTTCAATAACATCATATGGATGTGAAAGCTGGACAGTGAAAAAGATAGAAAGAAAATTGATGCCTTTGAATTATGGAGCTGGCGGCGAATATTGTATATACCATGGACTGCCCAAAGAACAAAACAGTCTGTACTAGAGGAGATAAAACCTAAGCTTTATTTAGAAGCTCAGATGACAAGACGTCGACTTTCATACTTTGGACACATCATGCGAAGAGAGAGATCATTAGAGAAAGACATCATGCTTGGCAAGATAGAAGGTCAACGCAAAAGAGGAAGGCCAGCAATTAGATGGCTAGATACAATAATAGCAGCTGTGGGAACCAGTCTGTCAACAATGAGCCGCTTGACTGAAGACCGAACACAATTTAGGATAGCTATCCAGAGGGTTGTCATGAGTCGACTCTGACTCGATGGCACTTAACAACAACAACACTACACTTCAATAGCCATCTTCCATATAAATTGAAAAAAGCATTGCCTATTGGACAGTTTTTATGAATTAGGCAGATCTATTCCAATGATCGTGATTTCCATTTACAAGCCAAGATTCTCACTGAAAGGTTCCTTGAGAGAGGTTATCTGAAAGGCATAATATGGGTGGCTTATTTGAGAGCTAAATATCCAAACCGTGCTTTAACCTTAAAAAAGCAAACTTCCAGGCAAATGGATAAACAAGCATGCATATTACAATACTCAAAATGGGCACAAGACATTGCTCACTGTATTTATAAACACTGCCATGTGTTATCCTTACACCCAGTAATTAGGTTGGGATCATGTATTGCATTCACTAGGGCACGAAACCTGAGGGACAGTCTAGTACACTCTGATTTCATTTGCAATAGATCACTTAATACATCAAGGCCATCATAGCCCTTGTGGCTGTTGTGTTATGTGTGCCAATTCCCTTGATGTTGATGAGTGGTAGGACCCGTGATGTTGTGGCGATACCCATTAAAACATACTACAGATTGTCAATCTTCTTGGGTTATTTATGTGATCATCGGTCCTTGCCCTAAGTTGTATATTGGGAAGACCTGTTGTAGGATTAAAGTTTGTTTGAGTGAGCATAAGTCACAATTGAGTAATCCAGTCATCACAGCGCTCATAGTACAACATTGTTTGGATGACAATCATCAATGGCAACAACTGAGGTGGTTTATAATTGATGCAGTTGCGGATGTACATAAGGAGAACGTGCAAAAGCATTTGGCCCACCACGAACAATGCTGGATTTTCTCTCTCAATACTCTGCAACCAAAGGGATTGAATGAAACACTCGATTGGTTGCTGACAGTATAATTTCATTGGCTATCTGTCTGCTTGGATATTTTGTCCACCCCCTTTTTAAACCCCGGCTAGTTGTGGTTTCTCTCATTCATGAGTAAGGCCTAGCTCGCTGACATGAGTCCTGAAGCAGCCCTTTTTGAAAGACATGGGCAAATGTCGAGTCAACTATCGTGTTTTGCAGCTGTGGCCCTCTGATGGTTCTTTGATGGTTCAGAGAAGCCCTTGCATTCACAACTAAGTGGTTTTGTTCTTTTTAAATGTATTTAGAAATACAAAACTAAAAGTGGGCCGGTGATAAAATGGGAAATGTTGGCGTGAGCCCGCACAAGCTGGAGTGTTCTCTGGCAGCAGACTGTATCCCCAGATGTTGAGGCTCGCACAAAAATATTTTGATCTTTCACTTGTGCATATGATTTGCAACATAAATTCTGGTGTGTGGGGGGATAGGTTACCTTTACCAATTGCTTGTCTTTTACATTATATCTACAGCTCTTGCATCGTTATTGGTTTCACAAAGCAATCACGGCAAAAATATGCTTCATTCACCCTCTCCTCCCAGCCATTATTTAATACTCGTACTGCCCTAAGCTAGTATAGGTCAAGAGGCTGGCTTTGAATGCGACAGCACTGATGCCCTTGCACTGATTGGTTGGCTATAAATATTGACCTCTTGGCTAAAATTAAATAGATGTCGAAGAAGTCACAGAATGCATGAAGGATGAGCTACAGAAAATGGACTATAATGATGGAGTGGAGGAGTAGTTAGTGGTTAGGGTAGTAGCGTAGAAATGGAAAGACCAGCGTTCAAATCCCACTGACACTCCTTGTGGCCTTGGGCAAGTCACTTAACCCTCCATTGCCCCAGGTACAAACTTAGACTGTTAAGTCCTCCAGGTAGGGCTGAGCCAAGGGTTTGTGCCACCCCCCGCCACCACTTACCCCCTCAGGGGTTGGGGAGAGGTGGCTCAGCAGCAGTTTAAAAGCAGCGGCTTTGTGCCTGTGGCAGGTCATGTGCTTTGGCAGAAATGGTCTGCTGCTTCTGACCCCTGCTCCGACACAACTTCCTGTCAGAGGAGGGTCAAAAGTGCAGACCATATGTGCCAAAGCACATGACCTGCCGTGGGTGCCAGCAAGTGCGACCCACCAAGGTCTGCCGTCCTAGGTGATTGCCTAGCCCGCCTAGTAGACAGGCTGGCCCTGCCTCCACGGACACAGAAATAACTACTGTACCTGAATGTAACTCTCCTTGAACCTCTACTGGAAAAGGCATGAGCTAAATCCTTAAATCAATAAATGGAAAGATGATTGACTGTAAACTATACAGCTTGGGGGGATGGAGCATATAGTTGCCTCAGCTCCACAACCTTGGAGTCATCTTTGACTCTTTCTCTGCATACATCCAACAGATAGCTAAAACCTGTTGTTTCTTTCTCTGTAACATCATGAAGATATGTCCCTTCCTTTAGTCACCTCCCGTTTAGACTATTACAACCTGCTCCTTGTTGATCGAGCCCAGAATCATCTCGTTCCCCTTTAGTCCATTCAAAACTCAACTGCACGGCTAATCTTCAGCCAGTGTTGCTGTGCTCATGTAACCCCCCTTCTTGTCTCTTCATTAGCTCCTTATCCATTTCTGCATACACAGAAGATCTCCAAAGGAAAAAAGGGGACTATAGTAGTGAATATGGAAGGACACACTAGATAGGCCATGTGGTCTTTTTCTGCCGTCATGTTTCTATGTTTCCATGCAACCAGTTCAAACCTCTGCTAATCTACAAGTGTGGCTCCTTATAACTTCTCATCTGTCCCTACAGACCTCATCGGGAACTCTGCTCATCAGGTGAATCACTTTTATCTGTGCCCTTCTCTTCCACTGCCAACTCCAAACTTTGCTCCATCTTGCTGCACCATATGCCTGGAAAAGACTACTTGAGTTGTATGTCAGATTCCATCCCTGGTCGTCTCTTTGAGGCTGCTTTGGCCTTATTCTCCGGTGTCTCCTTAGTTTTGCCCTAGTCCCCTGTTTATTCTGTTTGTCTTTCTGACTTGAATAGCTTGTAAGCTCTGTTGAGCAGGGATTGGTTTTACGTGTCTCTGTACAGTGCCGCGCACGCCTTGTAGCGCTATACAGATGATAAGTGGCAGCAGTAGTAAGATGACACGGACAGCTCAAGTTTGGGTTGTGGACTTGAAAAGGAGCCTGGAGATGGGGGAGCTGCAAGAGCTACACTGCAAATCGCGCCCCCTTCCTGTATCCCCTCTAAAAGGGCAAAAATCTATATTAGCGTCAGGTAAATATTGCAAACATCCAGAAGCCAATTCAGTATTGGCTATCCAACCCCTGTATGGCCAATCAGAATTGGGGCGTACAGAGGTAGACCCGATTCTGATCCCGCGGACATGTTTAGCCCCATGTGGGATCAGAATTGGGTCTATTGGCCTGGACGTGCAGGCTGTGCTCTGATTCTGATTGGCTGCACGTCTGTCCGATCCCCATCTAGCAGAGCCAGGCTCCTCAATGGAGCCGCAGTGCCATGGCGTCCCATTGCCATGGCACTGCAGCTCCATTCAGGAGCCATGATCCCCAGCCACCAGAGAAAATGTCCTTTCCCCCTGCACCCCTCACCCCTTGTCTCTGCCCAGTGCCGCGGTCCCCCGACGTCCAGGGGGACTTATTTCACTTCCGAGGTGGAATAAATCCTCCGTCTCTGTGGTTGACCCTGGATGTACAGGATTGACCTCAGAATCGGCCCTGCATGTCCAAGGTCACTCTCCACACACTGTCCACCCTCACTCTGCCTCTGTACCACCCCTTCTCTCCCACGAACAGAGCTCCCTGTGCAAATTGTCTGAAGACGCCGCCATACATTTTATGGGAAGGCATTGTTTAAGTGTCTATATATGTATAAACCCAGTGCTTTTTCCTGGCAAAGAGGTGCCAGTATTTACACGTAGGCCTCTCCTTAAGGGGTAGGGCTGGTCCACCCACTAAACAGCCTAGGTGTCTACACAGGTTTATGGTTTATATGAATTTCATATAGCAGCTTTAGCATAGTTTTGTTTAATATTTACCTAAGTCCATTAGGTGCTATTTTTAGGCGTCATGGGCTTGTGGGTTTCCTATATGCCGATGATATCCAACTTATGATCGAGATTGATGAAGATGAGGCGGCTGTGTGCCAGCGAGTGAATTCTTGTTTGGAAGATATTGCAGCTTGGTTGCGTTCTCACTGCTTAGTCCTGAATGTTAAGAAATCTGAGATACTGGTTTGTGGGAACCTTAGGGAGCAGAGTCAGCGTATGGGGTTTTATATTGGGGGTGTTCAGCTACTCTGGAAAACAGATTCGGGACTTGGGGGTCATCTTAAATGGTGGGATGGGTTTTCGGCAACAGGTGTCGCAGGTGCTGCCTGCTGCTTTTGCTAAACTGAGTTCAGTTTGGCAATTGAAACCTTATTTGGGTCAGGATGCATTGCGTGGAGTGGTCCAGGCATTGGTAATGGCCCACCTGGACTACTGTAACGTGTTGTACGTGGGGCTGCCTGCTTATTTTTTGAGGCAATTGTAGATGATGCAGAACTCAGCCGCTCGTGTAATGTGGGTTCTGCAGAGGCGTGATCCGGTGGCGGAAGTTCTCCGTCAGCTGCATTGCCTTCCAATGCAACAACGATGTGTTTTTAAATTATTGGTTTTGGCATTTAAGTGGGGACTGGGACCCTGGTATTTGAAGGAGTTGTTACATTGGTATGTGTCGAGCCGGTCTCTGCGGTCTGCAGAGGAATGTCGTTTGGTGCTGCCAAGTTGCTCTGAGATTTAATCCAGCGTTTATCCAGTTAGGGATATCCAGATGAGTCATCACAAAGGCATATAAAACAGCAAAATATGCCCATCGTGATTGGTTACTACGATCTGGCACCCGACAAGTTTCTCGGATGAATATGTCAGCTATTGTTCTTCAGGTTGCAGATACTGTAGAGGATAAATGGATTGTTGGAGTCTTTCCATTTATGGTGGGCTCTTCTCAAGTAGTCAATATTTTACGCAAACATTGGCATATTTTGGAACTTAGCCCTTGCTTTCAACGGGATCTCCTTATAGCTTATCAGCGGGGCACTAATATTCGGGATTTGGTTGTGAAATCTACAGTGATCGGAGACCGACTGATTCAATGTCACACTGATCCGGGTCACTATTCCTGCCAGTCAAAACGTTGTAACTATTGTTCACAAGCACAAGTTGGTCATACGTGGACACACCACAGGACATCACGGGTTTTTCATCTCCGGTGGCATACAAACTGTTCTTCATCCTATGTGATATATGTTCTGACATGTTCTTGTAATCTTCATTACATAGGTAGGACGATTCATCCTATTAAGAAACGTCTGACTGAACATAAATCTAGAATTAAAACAAGGACGATTTCTGCCCCATTAGTTGTACATAGTCTTCAAGCTACACATACTTTTGCAGGCTATACCTGGTGCATTTTGGATCATGTTCCTGAAAACCCCCGGGGAGGTGATCGGGAACAGGAATTACAACTCCTGGAGCAACGATGGATTTTTCTTTTGGATACTGTGGCTCCTAAGGGGCTGAACCTAGAGCTTGATTGGTGGAGCATTTTACCGACGTAGAACTATTGGTCTTGGATTAATTGGAGTGATTATAAACAGCTGTTTTGGTTGTGCTGACGTCAGACGCCATTTTTTGAGGATACTCTGAGATGCTAGTGGAATGTTTTCCAACTATTTTGAAGGAGTCTTTGAATTAATAATGAAATGCTTTTCAACTGTTAAAAGGAGCATCAGTTTTAAAGATAATTTTTTGTCATATACCACCTGAAGCAGAATTGGGATTTGAAACACGGTGCTGTGTTGTGGTCACTGAGAGTGAATAATCTTATGGGAAAGGACCCGACTGCCAGCTAAGTATTTCTATTGATATGCTTAACCTTTGTTTGGTCAACTATTCTTAGCATTGTGGCTTTTGGGGTCCGTGTTTCTGGTCTCTCCTCTACTTTTGGGAGTATTGCTGGATTTAAAAATATTAAAGGGAGAAGTCCGTTTCATTCAAAGGGGTTGTTTCTGTCCCCTGACCTGGCGGATGTTCCTACAAAAAAATCTCTTGTTTTTTGCTGTGTGTCCCATAGTTGATCAGTTTTTTGTTTTGTTTAAGTTGCTCTGAGGTACATCTACAGCGATGGCGAGCACGGAGTTTTTTCACTGGTGGTTCCTATAGGGTAGAATTCTCTGCCAGCGGCACTTCAAAAGGAGACAGACTTATTATTATTTAGAAGGACCTTGAAGATTTTCCTTTTTCCTTAATGAAGCTTCTCTCCTTGGTAAGCTCTTTTAAGGGGTTTGGGGTTTTATTTTATTTTATATTTTTGTCTCCTGTTAATTGGGGGTAGGTATTGATGTATTATCCCTCCTTAAAGACCCATTCACTGTGTGCTGTGCTGTGCTTTCCCTCTCGAATCAATATGTATATGCATCAAATTTTTTGTCATGATTTGTCAATTTCCCGCCTGTAATCAAGCCGCTACTGATCGCTGGAAGTAGCGGTATACAAATATATGCTAAATAAATAAATACATAAATAAATAAAATTGTAATGGTGTTGATTTTGTTTGTACACCGCCATGAATGCCCTAGCAATTGGCAGTCTATAAGCTTTTTAAAATAAATAAAAAGGAATGTCATCGATTGGATAGGAAAAAGTAAATTAAGAAAATTAAATCAAATACAATAAAATAGACAGGCCCTCTGCTCTAAGCAGCTCCCATTCTAAATATCAAAGGCTGTCTGAAATAAGTGAGTCTTAAGTAATGTCTGGAATTTCTCATAGTTAGACTCTACCAGAGTTCCAAAAGCAAATTATTCCAGAGGGCAGGACCCCTGAAATACAAAGCTGTGTGTCTAGTGGATTCTAGAGCTGCTCGTGATATTGGGAGTAAGATAAGCCTATGATCATGAAGGGATTGCAAGATACGACCACCATGGATGCTAATAAGGAGGGGTGTGGGGTACCAGAGTAGTATGCCTTATATGTCAACCCAATCCTTTGGAACCCACAGACCAGTCGGGTTTTCAGGATATCCACAATGAATATGCACGAGATAGATCTGCATGCACTGCTTTCATTGTATGCAGATTTGTCTCATGCATATTCATTGTGGATATCCTGAAAACCTGACTGGCCTGGGAGTCCCAGAGGACTGGGTTGAGAACCACTGGTTTAGACAAAGAGCTTAAACTGGCAGATATTGGGGGGAGGGGAGGCGCAGCACAGCCCTGAGAAAGCCAGATCCTATCAGCATGGCGGTGGGTCTTTGCGCAAGGTCTGCTACTCCCAGCACCTCTGACTGGAAGTTTGTGTCAGAGGAGGCAGGGCTGGAAACCTCTGAGTGTGTGCATGGTGCTCAAAGCCCTACCGTTGTGTTGCTTGTAGTTTCCATGCTGGCTTTAGAAGAGAGGTATACTGGCAGCAGTAGAACGGGGAAGAGGAGGGAGATGCTGGACACCTCATGGGGGAGGGGGAGGAGACAAATGCTGGACCCTTGGAGGACAGTAGGAAGGGAAGGGAAGGGGAGATGTTGGACAACTTGAGGGGGTAGGGAAAAAAGTGGTGATGCTGGGCAGTGGGGTGGAGGTGTGCTGGACTACGGGGAGGAAGGACCTTGAGCCACCCTGGGGGAGGCAGCACACGTAACTGAAGTTTCACCTAGGGCAGCAGATATCCTTGGGCTGGCCCTGATTGAGGGACGTGTCCCACAGTAGCCACCCCTGTTGCCAGCCACAGAGTCTGTTGAAAGGCAGCATTGCAAATACTACACCAGTCCTAGAAAATACCTCTTGTTAGGAAAAGAGAACTAGTGCAAGGGGACTACTACTAATTCCCATTCAGAGTCTACAGGATTGCGAAAGACCTCAGCTTGGCCATGTATGCAGAATGCGGATAGATCCTTGCTAAATCTAGTCTAAATGACCACAAATTCGAAGAAGAAATATGCAGACAAAGATTGAAGCTGGGCTCTGTCTGCAGTGCAACTGTAAAGACGTAGAAAAGCATCTCCTCGAATACTGTGCAAAATGCATTGATATCAGAGAAGTTGCACATTCAGGGTCTCAAAGCTGAAATAGTCAAATCACTAAACCAATAGTAAAATGATTTATCTGCCCTTTATTGTTTAGACAGCTTAGCCTCTGAAGCTCACGTCTCCCACATTCTGCAGGAGCCGAACTGCTCTGTGATGGATGCAGAAGGCATCTCCTTACTTTCCCATGGGTCTGCGGGAAGAGACGCTGCTTCTCTTGGGGGGGGGGGGCATTCTGTGTGTGTGTGTTTTGGGGGTGTGCAATGTCTAGCCTCTTACATGAATACTTAGGGACCTCAGGTCAGTTTTAGCAGGCAGTGAAAAAGGTGCCAGTAGTTAGTATCATTTGGTACACCTTGAAAATGTCCATAAGAACATAAGATATGCCGTACTGGGTCAGACCAAGGTCCATCAAGCCCAGTATCCTGTTTCCAACAGTGGCCAATCGAGGTCACACGTACCTAGCAGTTTCCCCAAAAGACACAGGTTCCCCAATGCTTGTACTGGGTCAAGCATTGATATCCTGGGTCCTTTCTTAATAATGGTTTATGGACCTTTCCTCCAGGAACTTGTCCAAACCTTTTTTAAACCCAGCTACACTAACAGCCTTTACTACATCCTCCGGTAACAAATTCCAGAGTTTGAT
The DNA here is from genome assembly GCA_033557465.1 of Ichthyophis bannanicus. Lineage (NCBI taxonomy): Eukaryota > Metazoa > Chordata > Amphibia > Gymnophiona > Ichthyophiidae > Ichthyophis > Ichthyophis bannanicus. The sequence continues at coordinate 48,827,081 of CM066035.1, forward strand.
TACACGTTGAGTGAAAAAATATTTTCTTTTATTAGTCTTAAATAGTTTACCCTGTAGCTTTATTGTATGTCCCCTAGTCTTCCTGAGCTTGAGTTGGGGGGGGGGGGGGTGCCTTGGCACCTTCCTGAGATGGATTGATAAAAGGGGGTGTTCTGTTACAGCAACTACATTCCGTTTTCTCTTTCTCCCCAACACCCGAGTAAGCCCTATTCTTCTCTTCCTCCCCACCAGCTTCCAGTCCTCCCAGGAATCTATTTGGTCGTGATTGGATACCATTTCCAAATCCTTCACCTTCTGGTCTGTGGGTGCTGATGAGCCTGCTCTGGGGGAATGACGGTCCTGATTTCATATGCGTGGACATTGACTCTGTCTGGCTCGCCTCTTCCAGCAACCATAGGACCTTCCAAACTACAGTGCCATGGATAATTGTTCCGATTCCCTCTCCTAAAGATGGCCTTGGCTAACCTGAAAACTGTAGATTACTTTGGAAGATAACGCGTATATAAACGGACAAAACAAATATTTAAGTGATTTAAAAAAAAAACAACCTATTACAAGCAAACTCTTCAGTCTACTCCCTTTTAGTCTCCTGTGAAGATCCCCTTGTTCTAGAACTTCATTTCCACTGAAAAATGTTTTCACACTTCTTATGCACTATTTATATCCTTGAGGTATTTGCATTCTCTGTGATGTTTCCCTGCTCCCTCCTCTAGGGCACACATACAATTGAGATGTGAAAGTTTCCAAAAGCAGGCACTAATAGATAAAAAGATTTGTTGAAGGTCACAACAAGTGTTCAAGGGAGCCCAAGCTTGTACTCAGTCACTGACTTTGAGAGACACAAGGTCAGTCTCAGGATGTCTCCTGACTCACAGTGGCAACTAACAGGGATGGGATGGTTCAAGAGGACTGGCACAGGGTTACCAAGCTGTCCTCCTGTATGTCATTATTTCAGGTCATTAATGATCAAAAGGAATCATTGTCTCTGCAGAGGTGGTGCTCTCAATCCAGTTTTCGTCTGCTATTCACAATTTGGCTGCGGCTAGCAGTGATATTGTAGAGGGTATGTGACGCTTGCCCTGTCGCTGCATGTGCTGTCCCTCTCCTGTGGATAAATAAAGGGTTTCGGTCTCCAGTGCTGACACTCCAGCCCACCGAAGGAACAGCACATCTTCTAGGAACTGAAGCACAAGGGACGGTGCTGATAGCCCTCTGTGCTGCAGGGATTCATCATGCATGTTCATTCTGCTGCCACTTACCTTAGGGAGTGTTGTTCTTGCGGTAGCAGTTCCTAGAGTCTAGTGTTGGCAGGCTTTATCAAACTTGCTCTCTCTAGGGACAGGAACCACTCCTTCTCCCTCTCTCTCCCTCTCAGGCGTTCCGCTTTCTGTCAGCTCTAGGACCCTGAGGAAACCTCGGTTTTCTTATTTGTGGTGCCTGTGATAGCACAGGGGCACACACACACAGACAAGGGCAGCCCCCCTATTTCTTTTGCCTTGGACAGTGATAGAGCGATGTGAGCTCTGGGACTGCCCAGTGGCTTTAGGGAGCAGGTGTGGATGGTGGCAAGTGAGCCCCTGACAGCCCAGAGAGGGAGGAGAGGAGGGAGGGGCAGCCACTGAAATAGGATGTGCCTTTCTTACAGGGTGAGGAGGACTGCAGAATAATGTGTGTTTATAAATGTAGACAAACCTGTAAAGCAGAGGAGTGCCCGTGTGTGTATGTGTGTGTGTGTGTGTGTGTGCGTGCGTGTGCATCTAGGTGCTGTGTGTGTGCGTTTGTAACAAGCCAGAAGAAAAGAGTTATCTCTGCAGAGAAAGAGAGAGGGAGTGAAGAAGATGGTTTTAATCCTGCACCAGATACTTACTGCAGTTCTCCAATTTTTTAGACGGGGCCAGCAGATTTTCCTGAAGGCTGAAGAGAGCCCAGCGTGGTCGGATTCTCTGCAGGTAGGAACCCCTTGGTTTCCTTTTTGTTTCCTGGCTTTCTTGCTTTAATGCTTGGTTTATAAAATGCACTTGGCAGCTGGCCATTGTTGAATGCGCCTCCTCTGCCCCTTCTCCGTGGGCGGGTCAGCCCCCTTCTCCCCCTTTCCATCTCCCTGGGTATCCTAGAGCACAGGTAGCCACACCAGAGGGTGGGCAAGTTGCCCTTCAGTCAGACCTCCCTAACCACTTTTCTCCTCTGCTAGGAATGGCAGCTGACGTGAGGGAAGAAAAGTCTGAATTCGTAGCTGGAAGCAGGTCCTGTGGAGAGCAGGATTAACTTTTCCAAGCTTTGTAGTGCTTGCTTTAGTTATGATAGCCCTGGCATAGGTCCCCACGTAATGAGTGCCCTAAGCGCTTCAGTAACTTTAGCACCCTCAGTTGTTATGAAAAGTTGGTTCGTAGAAGTGCTGAGCTGCTTGGTTTCATCTCTTGCCTGTCCTGTCAGCACCGTGCAGAGCACCGGCTAGCCCTATTGCATGGTAGCCTTTCTAACCCAGAGCACCGGCGAGTGCTACATGATGGAAGCCTAAAAGTTTCCGCCTGTTGCTGAAACACTGGCTTATGGTGCAACACAGATTTATTTCACCGCTAAAACTTTAGTAATGACAATGATGCGTGGCAGGGCAGAAGCGACAGGCTAAGGGCACGGGGTTCAGAGGACGTCGTCCTCTTGGGGGACAAGGACCTCTGCTTATTTTAGTGTGTGACAGTCCCAATACGAACACTAGTGTGCAGCAGGCTCAGCGCACAGTCTGAACTGTACGGTGTGCACACAGGATGCATTACTGTGCACTCTCAATCATATGGTTCACACACAACTGCATGCTTCACACATACAGGATAGACACTGCATGCTCAGTTGTACGTTACACATACAGGGTCAGTCATGTATCATGTCTGCATTCGACACACTGAATATGACATTTCTGTGCTGCACGCACATTTTCCACTCTTAAATGTGTGGTGTTCATGCCTGATGCTCGGTCACTGCACATTCAGCACTCATATTGTGAGCTTCCATCAATAGCATGCAGTTTGAGCACGCTTAATTACCGGCTATATATGCACTCAACTGATCCCGTGATATGTTTGCACACCCGGCACCTTTGTTTCTGAAGGGAATCACAATTGCCTGGTTGTATAAGCTCCTGCCCGGCTTGTGCCAGTGTCTCTGACTGCAGCCAGGAGGTAACCCTGAGACAGTCCTGGGTCACCGCCACCAGGACAGACTGCACATTTCCATAAGACTTTGGGGAGATATTCAGAGGATGCGCTAGGAGTTAGCGGGTCTCTGAATCCTTGCTACCTTATCTGAGAGACATAGCTCTGCACATAACAGGAAGTCAGGTGGAAGGTGTTTTCAGGACTTAAGAATGAGAAATGGAAGTTCACGGACCATGTTGGTGGTATGTGCGAATCAGATGTCCTCTAAATCCTTTAAAGTAAATCTTTGCTTTCTATTTTAAAATTCAGAGCCCAAAGGTACTGAGCATGGTAAAGTCAAAAAATGAAACTAGACTGTGTTTCAGAGCTGGTCAGTCACCTTTTATTGGGGTTGCTACAAATAAGCCTGGTGAAATATGTTAATATATGTGTGTGTGTGTGGGAGGGGGCTGTAGGGAGGGAGTATGACTAACTCCCAACCCAGTGTATCCTGGGACCTGTAGTCCTGGGAGCATTGCTTATATTGAAGGGACACTATTCCCCTCTGTCTTTGGAAATTCCTCCAGTAATAATCCCTTCCTCTTCCTGTCTGCTATTACTGTGACCTTTATAAGTTTGTTATGCAAAGATCTTTTATTTAGAGTCAGATGATGAATCGTTGCAGATCCCACACATGCGTCTTGTGCCTTTTGGGCATCTTACTAGGTCAAACCAGGGAGTTTAATCCAGTCCTGATTTTATGTGTGAGATTGTAGTGACCTTTTTTCATGGGAATTGGGACTGCACGTCTGTATGCTGTGGGGTAAAACCCCCACTGGATCAGTCTTTCTGAGTTGGCCTGGATGAGGCGCCCTATCTACTGCCAGCAATGTGCAAATTTGGGTTTGTGAATAAAATCCATATTTCCCCTAGAATTTTAATTTATATTTTTATTTATTTAAAAGGATTTCTATACTGCTTTATCCTTAAATCAAAGCGGTTTACAATTCAACCTAAACATGTTACATGGAGTGAGAGTGTAGGCATGCAGTGGATGTTACAATGCGTTAGGTGTAATTGTACTATAACTATGTACAAGATGCGCTATATACAAGGAGGAGGTGTTGGTTTATCTGGGGGTAAGTGGGGTAAGGAACAGGGTGGGGCGGGAGTGAGGGGCAGGAGGGGGGCAGGGGGTGAGTAAGGACAGAAGCAATTAAGATGCAAAAGTTGCTGTAACACCTCCTTTTTGGGTCCGCTCTTCATATTTAAGTTTGCTGTAGTGATGTATTGTACACATTGGGTTCGCTGATGCTCCTTAAAAATTTTTAGTGATGCATAAGTTGATTTAATGCACATTAACCAATAAATTAATGTGTCAAAAAGTTCTAAAGCATATTACAATTTTTTTAGTAAAATGAATATAGGAGCAAACTGAAAAAAGTCCAAATGAACTGACAGTTTTTGTCCTGTGCATATCTCTAGTTCGCAGCTGACTTGGTTCGAGACCCCTTGCAGTTCTCCATTCTTCCACCCAGAGGAGACGTTTTATTGGAAACAGTTTTCCTCCCTCCCCTCTGGGAAGCACAAAAAAGAAAGAAAAAAAACTGAAATCCCCTGGTGACTGAGTTGGTAGATTACTTGTGATTCCAGCCTGTATGTCTGGTTTTCTACTACGCAGATCATATCGAATTTTTGTGCGTTGCTCTGCTCTTCTGGCCTTCCCTATCTTCCAGGTGACTAGTCAGATTACCATCCAGGCAGCCTCACCTTTTCTCTCTCTAAAGTGGCTGTGTCACTTTATTTTACCGGTCCTTTTTGGTCACCAAGGATCCTGGCTTCTTCCCCGTGTTCCATTGACTAGTCCACTAACAGCAGTAGGCAGCCATTTCTCCTCAAAGTTGGCTGCCTCTTTCCTTCTGGAGAAATTGAAATAAGAATCTTTTTAACTGGAGTAACTCAATACCCCTGTTCTATGTAAGCACATTGTGTTATGTAAAAGCATTGCTGCATTGTTCAGTTGTAATGTAAACCGCACTGATCTTAATAGCGCGGTATATAAGAAAAAAAAATAAATAAAATAAATAAAATAAAATAAACACATCTATGTCTAAATTTTTGACAGCTGTGTTTCTTTCACTACATCAGAATATCTGCCGAGCATTATCATTGAACTTGACTCTTCACCCTTGTTTTTCAGCTTCTTTTCCCTCCAGTGTTAACCTTCCCATAATGCCAGGGTCTCATTCCCCCTTTGAAATCTCTCAACTTGGTTTATTATCTTTAAGGGCAGGGTTGGAGTCAAGATGTTGATTCCCATAGGCAGGACTGGAACGTAGTGAGGAGACGAGGGTTCTCCCCTAGAGATCATTAAACTCAGTCTGAAGCAAGAAGAGTCAAACTCCTGTTTTTCCCAGGAATTTGGTGTCTTCAAAATCATAGCAATTGCCTGTGTTTGCCTATGCCTAAATCTAGTCCTGTTTAAGGGTAATCCTGGGCCATAAAATTTATGCCACTTTTTAAAAAAACAGCGCCCTCCTGCTGGATATTTATCATCATGGCGCACACCAGCCCAGTTAAGAGTTAAGCACTCTTTTAATGGCTCTGAGGTTACTTCCACCTCTGGATAACAGTCTCTTAAAATGCGCATAGCAAAATCTACCTCCTAAAAGGCAGAAAATCTGCCCAACTGCCAAATCCCACCCAGCATTTCCATTGGCACCTCAGTGGTAGATTTGGCTATGATGGTGCCATTGTTAATTTTTTTTAGAAAGGGGAGACAGCAGTTCTCACTTTTCACTCATAACCCATCTGGGCAGGAGCGGGTGGGGGTTGACTTGGAGGATTGAAACAGATGCAGTGAAGGTATGTCAGGGACCACTTCTGCTTTAAGAGAGTTCACACAGCCCTATACAATGTGGCATTGCATTTAGTTACCTGAACTCGTGTGGAGAAACAATTTCTTTCTAATTCCCAAATTGTTTTGTTCTGAAGGGTTCCCAACAGCTAGCGTTGGTATCAAGCGTATCGGGAAACTCCAGGAAAGGGTGAAGGCTTCCCTCCAAAATCCTTTCATTTTATTATTAATGTTATGACTTGAATTTATTGCTTCATTCTCCCCTCTGCCCCAGCCACGCTGATGACTGTCCTTTTGATGAAATATGGACTGGGGCTCTTGCCGTGGAGCCTAGCACGTGTCCTCTTGAACCTGATGAGTAGATGTTACTGTAACATGGTGGCTGGCTCTCCCTGTGGGGAATGAATGGGGAGGGCTGTGGATGCCTACTGTCATGCTTCACCTACTCCATCTGGTCCAGGGAACAGATAAGGGTGGTATGCAGTATTTTATAAGGGCAAGAAGGAAGGGAGAACCTCTGAGTAAAGCAGTATTGCCCCCTCTTGGGTTTAGAACGAATTGCTGAATTGGAATGTTTACATGCTTTCCATTTCATTTTATTTTATTTATTATTTATAGATTGCCTATCCAATTTTCTTAGGCGGTTTAAAGTATCTAACGCCCATAAAGTCAACAAATAAACAATACACAATAAACAGTCTGCCTTTAGGAATATCATTGCCAAACCCTAAAGCCAGCCTGCTAGCCATACTTTTCCAAGAATGTGCCACTTGTATCATATCTATTTAAAACCCCACTACGCGCCTTCTCGGGGACATGAAAACTGAGAGCACAACGCCCCCGTTAGAAAGATGGTTTGCTCTAAAGGGTATCACAGTTTAGGGCCCTGGGTGTGGAAAATCATAGTTTCAGCACCCCTGATTCCAACCTGAAGACGCCATGCCCTTTCTAAGATTGCAGAGTTCCAAAATGCTTCATGCTAGGCCGGTGAAAGCCCCTTGCAAGAACATTCCTCATATGGAAACGTATTGTTGGAGATGTTACTGTGTGAGTTTTCCTTCTGTGATCTTATCATTGTTAGCATTCTGGTCGGGTAGAGTTCTGCGGATGTACAATGCATTGACACTGACGAGGGGCTGCAGTGCTATACGAAGGCAGTCAATGGGCAGATGTTGGCACCCTGGGCAAAGGTTGCTTTCAACACCATTTCGCTTTGGGTCCACATGCTTGCAGACTTGGAAACTGATTCAGAACGGTGGCTTGGATTTCTCTCCACCTCTTCCTGGCTTCGGACCCACAGCGGTTGCTTTTCTTGCCCACCCCTTGGAATGGACCATGGGTAATGGAAGGCAGCAGTGGTGTAGGATCCCTGGGCTAGTCAGAATTTAAGCTTTCAGGAATATTTATTTATTTATTTTATTTATTTGGTTTTATATACCGCACTTTTTGTAATCAGCGCGGTTTACATAAGAACAATGATTAAACAGTTACCATGGGTGTAACTAATTTCCATATGAGCAGTGATTACTCAGAGGAAGAAATATCTGTAACCTGCCATATTATACCTAATGCACACCTTCTCTACCTAAAGGTAAGTACTGAGGGCCACGATGTAGCCAGGATGTGTCTTCTGCTTCTGGAGCCAGCAGGTCTTTTCAGCTCCTTTGTACTCTAGTGGGAGCGCTGTCCACAAGTGCCATAGTTTATTTAGGACCTGTGTTATGCTTTAACAACCCTTATTTCCCCAGTATCAACTTTTTGATAGACCAGCAGCAGGGGTAGTTCTATCATTAGGCCAACTGAGGCGGTGGCCTCAGGCGGCAGTTTCTAGGGGGCGGCACTCCAGCTGTGTTTATTTCTGATTTGCTGCTCCATAGAAACTGCCTAATGATAGAACTGCCAAGCTTCTAGCAGGGCCAGCATTACCCAGTAAGCCGAATAAGCATGGCAGGAGGGCGCCAGCAAGGGGGGGGGGAGGTCGCCGTCGCTGCCTCAAAATGAAAGCAGCTGTGGGAACATTTCTCTGTTCCTGCAGCTCTGATAACTTTTAAACTGCCGGGTCGCGGAGTTTCTAAAGGCAAGAATAAGCATTTCCTTTTTCTTACGAGAAATAAGAAATGCTTATTTTTGCCTTTAGAAACTCTGTGACCCAGCAGTGTAAAAGTTAGCAGAGCCACGGGAACAGAGAAATGTAGAACTCATAAATATATTGAGTTCTGTGGGTGAATGTCCTACCTCTGCTCTGCACCCATTGTTGAGGAGGGGGTTTTGTGAATGCAAAATATATGTTCAAAAAGAAAAAGTAAACACCATAACACAGTTTATAATAACAGAATACAAATGAATTATAATTTGGAGTTATAAACTGCTATGGTTCTCGCTCTTTCTTTTAGTTCCTTGGTGTGCGAACATCTTGCATTTGCTCCACATTATCTAATCGACTTTTGGTTTGGTTCAGTCCCTGATTAGAGTTTTGAGAAAGATCCCCCCCTCTCCGGGGATGCCATTTAATCCCTCGCCTCAGGCAGCACATTGCCTTGAGCCACCCCTGACCAGCAGTAGAATTGCCCAGAAATTGATCAGCTTGCTACCTTCATAGCAAGCACTCTACTACTAGTCATTTGTATAGCTCATCAGAGCTTACAATCTAACACTGCCATGTGGAGGATCTGGGCTCCATTTCCAGAACTGACTTTCCTACCAAGAAGGAATTTGGTCTGGCAGTTTGCAGATACAGTATTCATAGCTGTTGGGGGAGGGGGAGCCCCAACCATTGTTAAATATTGACACCTTGTGGACAGACTTGGGGTGTATTGGAGTTTGACAAGATCCGTGGCCTGTGGTGAGGGCTAGCACTGTGTTGATTAGACTAGCTGATAGGATCATCACTTCACCTGAGACCAGCTGATTATGCTAGTCCAATCTTGGTTTGCCCCTTGGAATGTAGGTAACATAGTAACATAGTAAATGATGGCAGATAAAGACCAGTATAATCCATTTAGTCTGCCCAATGAGGTGGCTACATGTAGAGTTGCACCTGCCACTCTCCGCCGGTTTCTCCCCCTCTATGCAGTATACTCACCACAGTTTACCCCCTATGCCTTTGTTTAGAGCTGATCCCGTTGTTCTGTGCAGGTTACCCTTGAAGTTTTTGAAGTGTAAAGGTTATTGGATTGTTTTGATTCCATCCTCTTGCTGTAAAGAGATCCTCTGTGTCTGTCCCACACGTTTTTGAATTCCATCACTGTTTTTGGCCTACCACTTCCATCGGGAGGTCATTCCAAACATCCAGGACCCTTTCTTGATATTGCTTTCGCGTTCATTTCATACCCTCTAGTTCTACAGATGCCTTGTCATTGAAAATATTTTGGTTGCAATAACTTGCAGATTTAATTGTCTTAGAGAAGTAAATGAAAACATCTGAATTCCAATTCCATGCACGCCAAGCGGCAAAACCAGGACCAGACGAGCCTGCTCAGTTGACTTAGTTTGAGATGGCAACCCTACTGGACAGATGTTGACAAAATAGGAGGGAAACCTGGGTAGCTGGTGAATGAAGGTTCTCAGCACAATAGCCTAGTCAAGGCTGGTTCTAACTGGGCATGAAACCCAAAGAAGCAGGCAGAAACTATTCCCTTCCCACAAAAAAAGACAAAAAATAAAAACAAGAGCTACCCAGTGATAATGCTGTGTCTTTATGTATTTATTTAAAAGCATTTGGTATACTACCATTCAAAAACAGTATTTCATCATGGTGGTTTACAATATCCAGTTAAGCTATACATCAGTTAAAAACACAAATACATAGACAAAACATATGACAAAACCCAAAGTGGAAGGGATAGTGAATAGTGCTACAATCTTTCCATAGGACAGGAAACATAAATAGAAGGACATCCCTCATTCCCGATTGCGGGTTGCGGGGCCCCGCAATCCACCTAAACCTTATTCCTGCTCTGGCTCTCCCTATAGGTCCAGGAGGAAGGGGGTGGGATCAGGGGCGGAGCAGGGGTGGGCCACCCGGCAGCATGTACAGGGCCGATTCAGAGGTGGTATAAGGAGTATTTTCCTCAGGATCGGGGCACGGCAGCCACCCACGGGGCTGGGGCTGGGTGCAGGGGGCTCCTGCCGCCCGATACAGGCTGCAGGAGACCAGCCATGGGTCAGGTGGTGGGGATATTGGTGGCTAGAGCTGCAGTTATCTGGGGTGCCTGCAGAGGGGACATGCCGGACCATCCTCAGGCCTGATTCTGGCTCCCTCGGGAACATTTTATTCCCGCAGACCAGAATCGGGCCCTAGCGGCCCCGTCTTCACCTTCAAGAACTGGGCTCCACATGTAGAAAAAAACCTAAAATCAGAGAAAGCAAACAGAGATTACAAATGATCTGCATTAAAGTCTAGAAAAGCATGGAAGAGCAAGTCTTACAGATAGGAGCATTGCAAGAGCCAGGTCTCAACAATTTCTTAAATGTTTTATGCAATGGTTCTCGTATCTAATGGTAGACTGTTCAATAAAATTGGGGCCTGAGAGGCAAAGGCTGCCTAGCTTGTCCAGACAATTGCAAGTAGGGACATCTAAAAGATGCATCCGTGAAGATCTTAATGTTCTAGATGGGGCACAAGGAATAAATAATGGGAAGAGATAATGAGTCAGACCAGAGTGGAATGACCGATGAGCTATCAGAAGAATTTCAAATCATAGGCAACCAATGTTATTGGATAAGCAGGGGTGTTAGATGATCAGAACATTTTGTATTATAAATTAATTTGACAGCAGATGCTGAATAAGTTGAAGGCATTTGATGTTGTAATGAGGGAGACCAATTAACAGAGTATTGCAGTAGCCAAGGTATTTTAAAATAAGAGAGCGGATCAAGAGTTGAAGAGCTTTTGGATCTAAGAAAAATCTAATGGGGCAAATTAATTTAAGAGCAAAAAAGGTCTTTTTTCATTAGGGAGGCAACATATGGACTGAAGGATCCAATATGACACCCGAGGAAGAAATAGTATCTTTAATTTGAATGGAAATACCTGTGGTGCTCAGATTGAAGGAAGGAGAGGAGCCTGATTGCAGTATCCATAAAGTTGCAAATTTCTTGCCATTGATTAGATAATGATCATAAATCCAACTTGAAATACTTAGTGTTGCATCAAAGAGACAATGAAAAAACTATCTCAGGTGTTATGCACTACTAGAATTTGAATATCATCTGCATACACGTGTATACCAAGGCCAAAATTTTGAACAAGGGTTGCTAGTGAGGCCATGAAAAATTGAACACCGTGGGGGCTAATCTAGAGCCTTGCAGAATCCCACAGGGCAGAGAATATTCTGTGGGGGCTGACTGTGCTATATCTATTGTGAAATGTCATGTAGATAAGTACAAAGGGAACAAGCTAAGAACTGGCCCTCACAGTCCAACATCACGCAGCCTGGAAGTAAGAGCTGGTGATCAACTAGGTCAGAGGCTGCAGACATGTCTAGTTTTAAAACCATTACTTCCATCTCACTGTCCAGATATGTAAGGATTTCATTTTGGAGAGAAATTAACTGTCTCAGTGCTGTGCGTAGCTCAGAAACCAGACTGTTTGGGTGTAGTACACTGTTTGATTCCAAACAGCCAAGCAGTTGCTGAAGAATGGATTTCTCAGTTAGTTTTGCTTGAAAGGAGGAAATTGTAATTGGTCAATAATTAGCCAGATCTTGTCAATCAGTTTGAGAATTCTTGAGCAGAGGTCTAATGATGGAATTTTTCCATTTTTGAGAGAAATAGCCTTGACTTAGAGAGTTACCAATTCTTCTTGAGGAGGAAAAAGTTCTTTGAAAAGCCAGGGTGTATTGGGATCAGGGCTTGATGCATGCAGGTTCATATCGTCTTTTTAAGTGCATGGTGGCAGGGTGAAAATTAATAAGAGAGGCATGAGGGGGGGGGGGGTATGTTTCTCCGGCGAATGGCTATCTATGTCATTTTTAACTGAAGCTGTGGAGAAAGTAAAATTGTTTTGAAGGCTTTCAATTTTTCTAGTCAAAAATTGACCACAGCAATCTGGGGAAATCAAGGGTTGAATTTTATTTCTAACCTTATATGGTGCAAGTTCTTGTACCTTACGATAAAAGCTGCTTAGGATTTTCCCAACCATGAATTTGCTTTATCAAATAATCTTTTTTTTTAGTTTTTATAAGCATTTTCCTTTATTGAGATGTACTTTCCTACAGTTAGCCAAGTTTATGGAGCTTTTATCCTTTCTGCATCATCTCTCTGTTCTCCGCATTGCCTGTTTTGTTTCTTAGGTTTTCACTAAACCAAAGTTTATTGTGTCTAGAATTTCACTTAGTCCTTAAAGGGACAGACTTAATTTTGCAAGGAAGAATTCTAGAGATAATTTTTTTTGATCTAAGGAAGTAGAAGATGACAAATTAACAACAGAGAAGATGGTTTGCGCAAATTCTTTTTATGTAGAACTAGAATCTTAAAAGTTCTAAACCACTTTTCCAGTGAAGATTCATTAATGGACAGAGTGTACAGAGACGACCATAAAGTGCACCAAAAAATGATCTGACCAGGAGATAGGTGTTGTATATAAATTTCCTAAGCTTGTACGGTTGCTTTTATAAAATATTAGATCAAGAACATGACCTGAGAAGCGTGTGGAGTTGAGCACAATAAAACAAAACCTAGATCTGTAACTATTGCAAGAAAATGTGAGTTGAGACCTGCGGTTGCTGATTGAATATGCAAATTAAAGTCACCTAAGAGTAGTAAGTCTCCTGGTAGTATACTAAAGTCTGTCAAAAGAAGAGAAATGTTAACCAAGAAGGTTTGTGTTAATAGATGGGTTGAGAGCTGGATTAGCCGAGTAACAATCTTACAACAGATTCATAATAATAAAATGCAAAAAATGTTTTTCACCATCCTTTAGCCAAGTTTCTGTCATCGCAGCTGCGTCCAGTTTGTAATTCATAATAAGGTCTGACTTCTCCCTAAGGCAGGCGGGCCCTTCTTCAGATGCCAATGATAGGTAACCCAATTTGGATTACATCTGAAACCACACATACTGGGGAGGAAGACTGGTAGGTGCTTTGGATAATCTGATCTGAATCCAGAGAGGCCATAAATGGGTTTGGGTTCATAGTTTACCTGAGCTATTGGTGGTTGGAATTGATTTTCCATACATGTTCTACTTTGCTTCTTTTTAGATCCAGTGTTCCAATACAGATATTGGCAGATTCAAACATCTGAAGAGTCCAAGCATATTCTCAGAAGTTTATGTTTATGTTTATTTTGAGACTTGATATACCGCCCCCCATTACATCAGAGCGGTATACAATATTATTAGGAGACAAAAGGAACTAGAAAAGAAAAGGAAGTACAGATTCATGTACAGGATAGAAAGAGAAAGCGATAGACAATCATACGTACTCAGGGAGGGAGAAAAGGCTAAGGAAGGCTACGTGAGTCAGGGAGGGAGATTAAAGGCGGAGGCAAGGAAGTGGGTTTTCAGAAGGGACCGAAATTTAGGGTAGGAATCCTCTAAACGCAGGGCTGTCGGAAGGGAGTTCCAAAGGAATGGGCCAAGGTAGAAGAAAGTAGATTGTCTGGTTGATTGCAGGTGGGCCTGAGTTGGAGAGGGTAGGTGGAGACAATTAATGTGTACTGAACACAAAATACGGGAAGGAGTGTGAAAAGTCAGTAGATCCGCTAGGTACTGAGGAGTGCGAGTGTAAATAGCGCGGAGTACCAATGTGAGTAATTTGAATCTGATCCGGAAATCTAATGGAAGCCAGTGGAGCTCATAAAGGAGAGGGGTAATATGATCCCGTGGAGAGGCGTGAAAGATAAGCCGGGCTGCAGAATTTTGAATTAACTGTAGTCGATGGCGCTGGCATTTGGGAACACCAGTAAGAACAAGGTTACACAAATCTAATCTTGAGATAACCAGTGAAAGCAGAAGAGTGGTGAGGGCTTGTGGAGAAAGAAATGGTCTGATTGCCCTTATCCGAGGAAGACAGAAAAAAGAGCGCCGTGACACGAGGGAAACGTGATCATGAAAAGACAGGCTAGAATCCAGGAGGACACCCAATCCCAACCTGACATGAACTGGGCTGAAGCTGATTCTGCTTATTCAATTAAATTTCAGTCTGATGTCACAGATTTGAACATGGTCTAGAAGAAGTGTGTCCATCTCTGCTTTATTGGGTCAAAGCTTTAGCCTTGCAGGGAATGCCAAGACAGGCCTGGCGCTTCAAGGGTTAAGGCTGATCATTTATGGTTCTGCAAATAATTTATGTCAAAATTGTGTCTTTGTTTGATTCTCAAAGAGGAGGTAGATGCCTCTGGGAGAGATTCTATGTCTTTATCTTTATCTTTATTTACACGATTTGATAGACCGCCCAGGCCGAAGCATCAGGGCGGTGTACAATACAAAAATAAGGCTGCTAGAAACAAAGTCAGAAAGGGAACGCCAAAAGTCGATAGGACAGAGAGAGACAGATTAAAGGTAGAGAGGAGGAAAAGCCCAGGGGGGGCAAGAGGGCAGGAGGACGGGGGGGAGAAAGAAAGGAGCAAAAAGGGGAAGCGGGCCAACGAGGGGAGAGTTATGGAGGGTGGAGGGCGAGGCTGGGGGAGAAGGCACCATCGTCAGAGGGGGGAAGATCGAAGGCCTGGCAGAAGAGGTGAGTCTTGAGGAGAGTTTTAAAGCGGAGATAGGACGGTTCTAAATGAAGGGATAGGGGAAGTGAGTTCCAGAGAGCGGGACCCAAAAAGAAAAAGGCGGAGTGACGGGTCAGTTCTAGGCGGGCCTGGGCAGGGGAAGGGAGAAAGAGGCGGTTACCATAGGCCAATCGGAGAAGACGTGGGGAGAGTTGGAGGTGGATAATGTCCGACAAGTATTGGGGGGTGCTGGAATAGAGAGCTTTGTGAGTAAGGATGAGCACTTTAAAGACAAAACGGAACTTGACCGGAAGCCAGTGTAAAGTGAGGAGGCAGGGAGACACATGGGAGCGAGCCGGGGAACCAGTGATGAGACGGGCAGCGGCATTTTGCACTAATTGGAGGCGGTGAAGCTGAGAAGAGGGGAGGCCTGCATAGATGGCATTACAATAATCTAACCTGGTCATTACCAGGGACAGGACGAGGGTGACAACAGAAGAAGGAGGAAGAGATGATTTGACGGCCCGGATCCGACGCAGATGGAAAAAAGAAGTGCGTATGACAGAAGAGATGTGTTGATGGAAGGAGAGGGAGGAGTCCAGAGTAACCCCTAGATAATGGAGGGTTGGGACTAGGGGAATGGAGCGAGAGGACATAACAGGCGACAAGCTAGGAGAAGGGAGCCCAAAGGAGAACCAAATTGCGGAGGATTTGGCGGGGTTAGCATGCATAAAGTTAGAATCAAACCAAGATGCAACAGAGGAAAGACAACGGTTGAGTGGAACAAGGTCAGGGGTGGAAGAGGAAGTATGATGAACCAGGAGGATATCATCGGCGTAAATGTACGTGGAGATGCCAGACTGTTGGATGAGTAGAGCTAGGGGAGCAAGGAAGGCATTGAAGAGTAGGGGGGCAAGAATAGACCCCTGAGGGACACCACAGAGGGAAGGGGATGGAGGGGAGGTGGAGTGGCCAGCGTGAACTGAGAAGGTGTGTGCAAACAGGAAGGAACGGAACCACTGCAAGACAGTCCCACGAACCCCAAAGTCAGATAGACGAGACAGGAGAGTGCGGTGATCGACAACATCGAAAGCCGAAGAGAGGTCCAGAGACACCACAAGAGAGAAATCACCACGGTCGTGAGTATGGTGAAGCTCAGAGAGTAAGGCTGTGAGAATAGTTTCAGTGCTATGACCTATACGGAATCCAACTGTAATTCAAGCTATCCCCTGAGCAAAAGAGTGCAGCGTCTGAAGCTCCAGGCTGGCGTTGACCCACAGCCCTGCCTGCAACCACTGCTTCTTTCTTCTTTCTCCAGCAGCAGATACCACTGACATGTCCTCATGCTCCTTCTCTTTAAATATATGCCCCCATCTCACAAACTGCTGTTGTTCAGTAGTTGCATTACACTGCGAGAAACATGATAATAAGATCATAATCAAATGGGCAACGTTGCCTAGAGGGAATCAGTCATGTCTGCGATTAAAAATCAACTGGAATCTATGGAACAGTCTCTCGATTTTTCATATGCTGTTTGTGATCCAGTATCTCTACACACGGAGTTATGTCTGGACAAAAAGGTTTATCTGCTTGTGTTGCTAAAGAGTTTTGTGCATATGTCTAGAGATCATATTATCAACACTTTTGAAATGTACCATTGGCGTTGCTGGAATCTAGAAAGATAAAAGCCAAGTACACATAAAAGCTACTATTTTACCAGCCGGCTAGGATTCTCCAGTTTGATATTGCTAGAGCGCAAAGAATCTGCTTTCCAGTCAGCTCAGGTACAAGAGGCATCACGACTGGTCTGCTTTGGGATATATTTTTCATTAGGGCCTGCTATTGATGAAGTAAAATCTAAGCACTCCATAGCACACCACCTTTTGTAGAATTTCATAGTCTTAAAATGGGCGAGTAAGAGGGGGAGTTCAAGACAAGCAGATGAGTATAGAAAAAAAACATTGTGTTTGGGCACTAAACCTCTGAAGGGCTTCAGTGCTGACACTCACTGCAAAAAAGCCAAAGACAACCTAATCGTGAGAATGAATTATGTTTATTTAAAATCTGATGTACTGCCTACATAGACATTCACCTGTAAAGGAGCTCTTGATGGCACAGGGCTAAGGCACACACTGGGAGGAAGAGAGTCTGCGTTTAGGATGGGTGGTGTCCTACGGTGGTGGTAGGAGAGGCCTCCACTGATAATACACACTGAATAATTCACCTACAAAGAGATGGCAACGCATAGTGAGTTGGGGAATACTTACACTGCTGGTATAGCGATGGTGCCATGACATACGGGTGCTCCATCCCCCAAGCTCTGTGCTCTAGGTAGGCACCCATCTTGTCTGAACCGATAACCATAGTGTGTGTTTCTGTATGGGAGAGGGAAGCTGTCCCTGCTGCTGTCATAAGAACATAAGATATGCCATACTGGGTCAGACCAAGGTCCATCAAGCCCAGTATTCTGTTTCCAGCAGTGGCCAATCTAGGTCATAAGTACCTAGCAGTATCTCCAAAAGACACAGGTTCCACAATGCTTGTACTGGGTCAAGCATTCATATCCTGGGTCCCTTCTTAATAATGGTTTATGGACCTTTCCTCCAGGAACTTGTCCAAACCTTTTTTAAACCCAGCTAAACTAACAGCTCTTACTACATCCTCCGGTAACGAATTCCAGAGTTTGATTACACGTTGAGTGAAAAAATATTTTCTCTTATTTGTCTTAAATAGTTTACCCTGTAGCTTCATTACATGTCCCCTAGTCTTTCTATATTCTGATAGTGTAAACGATCGATCTACGTTTACCCGTTCCACTCCATTCATTAATTTATAGACTTCTATCATATCTCCCCTCAGCCGTCTCTTTTCCAGGTTGAAGAGCCCTAACCTTTGTAGCCTCTCTTCATAGGAGTAACCTTCCATCCCCTTTACCATTTTGGTGGCTCTTCTCTGTACCTTTTCTAATAACGCTATATCCTTTTTAAGATACGGCGACCAGAATTGCACACAATATTCAAGATGCGGTCGTACCATGGAACGATACAGAGGCATTATAATATCCTTTGTTTTATTTTCCATTCCTTTCCTTATGATACCTAGCATTCTATTTGCTTTCTTGGCCGCCGCTGCACACTGGGCGGAGGGTTTTAACATGTTATCCACGATGACTCCTAAATCTTTTTCCTGGGTGGTGGTTCCCAATGTGGAACCTTGCATCCTGTAACCATAGTGTGTGTTGTTCTTTCCTAGGTGCATAACTTTGCACTTGTCCACATTAAATTTCCTATGCCATTTGGATTCCCAGTCTTCCAATTTATCCAGATCCTCCTGCAGTTTTCTACAGTCCTCTTGGGTTTTACGCGTAACAACTTTAAACAGTTTTGTGTCATCTGCAAATTTGATAACCTCACTAGTTATTCCCTTTTCCAGGTCATTTATGAATATGTCAAAAAGTAGCGGACCCAGTACAGATCCCTGGGGTACTCCACTATTCACCTTTTTCCATTGGGAAAATTGGCCATTTAGCCCTGCCGTACTTGTTCTGTAGGGAGGCAGTGGGGTGGGGAACGTAGAGAGGAAAAGGGGCCTGGATTATTTATTTTTCTATTCTTCTATACTGCTTTATCTGGGGAATCAAAGCAGTTTACATACAGCAAAAATAATGAACTGTGTTACACAGAACAATGAACAGAGACAACAGAGTGACTAATAAGTTAATAGATCACAAGGAACATTGCCAACAAATTTGGTTTGTTTTGGGTTTAGGTTTGACAAGAAAGAAGTAATATTGTGAGCAATCTTGGTTGTTTAGAATCAAGGATTGGGTGTAAGTCATCCAACCTGTAGTGAGGGAGGTAGACGTGAAGTGTAGGGGTTTCTTTGGGGGGGGGGGGGGTGTAGGTTCTGATGTCTTTGGATTCTAAATGGTTTAGTTGTTGTTTGGACTTCTGAAGACATGCATGTGGACGTCAAAATCATGGACACGTCTCCGTAGCCATTCCACAAATGCCGTTTGCAGACCTCTCCAGTACAGGGATGTTCAAGTAGGTATGTCTGGAAAGGGGCAATGGACTTGCACGTCCCCATTTGATCCCAGAGGTAGCTGAGCCAACTGCAGGCACATACATGTTTATTCCTGTTTCAGGCATAAATAGGCATCAGAAAAGTGTTTGTTTTCACCTTAAAAGGTCCAGAGAGTGTAGAATTAAGTGACTACCTTTAGATTACAAAGTTCTACACTGAGATTTGAACCCTGGCCACCCAGCTCTTATGCTACTATGCTAACCATTATACTATTAGATGTCTTAATTTTGGAATGTTCACCTGGGGACATCTATATAGACATTTGATACACATGCATATTGGGCACATCCACGTTTCTGGAATTGTGCCTGAATTTGCACGTGCCTGCCTTTCTTTTCAGACGTTCTGACTTTGACATCCCACATTGCATTGGACGTCCCATTTGAAATGTGCCTCAATGGATCACAAAGTTAGTCTTTGACGTGCTCTTTGAATAAGTGTATTTTGATGCTAGATCATGTATCTCTCTGTTAGGGAGGGCGTTTCAGAGGTAAGGAGCATGCATGGAAAAGGCTCTGCTGCGTGTTGCTTGATTTGCTCTTTCTATATCAGTTGGCAGGGTCAGCAAGTTTTGCCTGCATTTGCGTTTGCTTCTGGTGTCAGTTGGTATTTGCATGAGGGACTTTAGGTATGTTGGTCATGTATGGTCTTAAAGGTGTTCATTACTTGATTTATATTTAATCCGGCTAGCTAAGGGGAGTCAGTGTAAATTTTTGAGAATTGGTGTAATGCGATAACTTTTTGTCGCTCCTACTATGGTTTGGGTCATAGTGTGTTGGGCCATCTGCAGTTGATGCGGTGCTTATTTAAGAAGTCCTTGGTAGATGCTGTTGCTGAAGTCCAGGTGCAGGAAGATGAGAGCCTGAAATATTGAGTGAAAGTCGTATGTCGTTGATAGTGGCCGGAGATTCTGGAGGATTTTTGAGCAGCAAAATTAAGATGCTGATCAATAGTTACGCCCAGGTATCTCACCTTGTGCTTGATTTCTAATACCAAGTTGTTGGCTCTGAGTGTTTTAAGGGGGGGGGGTTGATAGTTTTGTTTCTGGAGATGTGAAGTACCTCTGTTTTCTTGTAGTTAATTTGGAGTCCGTATTCTGTTAGCCACTGGGTAATTTCATTGAAGCAGGCTGTAAATTTGTGTAGGTCTGGATTGGAAATGTCATAGGATGTATACATCATGATGTCATACATCATGATGTCATCTGCATAAATTCTGTAGTGTATCTCATGTTTATGGAATATGTTACATATGGGTTACATGAATATGTTGAAGACTGGTGATGACAATATTGAGCCTTGCGGAACACCCTTATGTTGTTTGTATGGAGGTCATTTACATGATCCTACTCGGACTTGTTGATGGCGGTCTGATAGATATGACTGAAACCAGTTAAGCGGGGTTCTACCAATTCCAATTACTCGCAATCTTGCAAGTAAGAGGTCATGGGGAATGGAGTTGAATGCTACGGCTATGCCAAGAAAGATTAACATGTATCCCTGGTTGAGTTTTACTATGCTTTTGTGCCAGTAGTGAGATGAGGAGACTTTTGACTCCATGGTGTGATCTGAAGCCATGCTGGTGTTGATCCAGAGGGGCATGCCTGTTGACATGGTCTTGGAGCTGTTGGTGTACTATCTTTTTGATTATTTTTGAAATAAAGGGCAGGCTTCATATGGGTCTAGGGAACAGGGCAGGAGTGTGCACACAGTCGTGCTTCATTTTGGAAAGTATTTTGTGATTTTTATTTGTGTTTTTTTTCTATTTTTTTTTTCCATTTCATTAAGCTTCATTTTTTAGTATGCATTATTATTTGCAACTAACACGCCACTAAACATGAAATGAAATAAAATGGATAAAGAACGTTGGTTTTTCTAAAATTCTATTTAGTCTGTTTCATAAACCAGTCCAAGATGTGATATTGTGGAAAGACAGAGCGTTATTTCTATAAATCAATGACAACCCGACACAGGCCGTGTTTCGATACCCTTCGTCAGGGGTTTGTCTGGCATATGCTAAAAACATAAATATATAAATACTTAGAACATAAAAGAACAGATCACTCAAAACACAAAAACATAATCAATAATTAAATAATTAAATACAATGATAAAAGCGTCAACATAAAATGTAATTAAACCATAGATTAGAAACAAATAAAAACCGAACAAATGTAACCAAAGCACAAAAATGCTCATATATCTGAAAACATTAAAAGGATGTGACCCATAAAACATAAATACCTCTGTTTGAGATTGTTAAACCAGAAGATCTTGTACCATACCATTATAGACTATTATAATTCTGTACACTCTAAAAAGAATGTAAATAAATAAGTTAAAAACAATCAATTAAAAAAATAAATAGATAAAGTGTGTGGATATTTTTGAAAAGCATAGAGAGCAAAAGAAAAACCAAAGCACACTTATATTAAATATCATATTCCCTATAATAAGGGGAAAGAGGAAGGTAGCAGGAGTGAGTCAGCGAGAGGGAACCATTAATACATCATACCAATGCTGTAGCACTTATATGTACTTTGATAATATGCAAAGGAATACAAATGAGTCAATATAGACTAATAGTAAAACATGCAATGGATAGAACAAAGGGGACATGGTTCCATCTTATGTGTTTCCTTGGAACTAATACAACATTGCAGGGGACTGATCTTATCGAGACCCAGAAGTATACCTGACACTGAAAGCTAAAAAAATGTGTCAAATACAGAGCCTCCTTTGGAAACAACTTATTTGTCATGTGGACACAACGATGTCATCTAAATACAAAAGTTGTGTGCTAAGGAATAAGGAGATGTTCTAAAAAATAATAACAAGGGTGGTGTTCTAAAAAATAACATGAAGTAATAAAAATGACTGGAAATCTGTCTGTACGTGTGTTCAATCAATAGTGGTATATGATCCTCGATGCTAAAAAATAGAAGTCAAGGAGCGGAGTCTCCCTTTAAAAAAACTTAATGGTCTAATGGATATTGTAGGCAGGGTCCACCTTCAGATACAGTATATATATTTTTCTCTTGTCCCCAAAGGGCTCACAATCTATGTTGTTGTACCTGAGGTAATGGAGGATTAAGTGGCTTGCCCACGGCCACAAGGAGCACCTGTAGGCCTGTAGGACTAGAAACCCCAGTCCTTCCGGCCCAAGGTTGCTGTCCTCTAGCAGGATTCAAACCTCTGGCCTGAGGTAACTTGCCCTAACCACTAGGCCACTCCTCCCTCAAGTTAAACCAGTGGTTCTCAACCGTTTTTGTACCGTGACCCCTTTTACCGTTGGTCAACTTGTGGTGACCCACAATGATAAAATCAAAAGCGTCTCTCTTCCTTTACCGTTAACGCATTGTCGCTGTAATCATTTGTTGAATTATTAATATATTATAGGCCTTTGCAATATGTTTTTATTTATAAAATATTTATTTAAACCACAATAATTAATCACAACAACAAGTAACAATATTTGATTTCAAAATTATGATGATTTTGTAGTCAAATCACTAATATGAAATAAAATTATTTTTTCTACCTTTGTTGTCTGACCAATTTATTCTCTGATCATGCTGGTCCCAATTTTGAGGCTTCTGCTTTCCTGTCTTCTCTTAGCTCTCTTTCTGTGGTCTATGGTCCATCTGTCATTTCTTATCTCTTTCATTTTCTTCACTTCTTTCCATCAGCCTATTTCCAGTCCCAGTAACCCTCCCCAGTATCAGCCCCTTTCCAGTCCTCACTCCCAGTACCTTCCAATGTCAACTTGCATTCCCATGACTGCCACTTGTGTCCATTCCCTTCCAGTCCCCCTCCTTCCCCACTGACCAGTCCCTTCTAGTACAAATACCATGGCAGCCCCTCTCAGATCCACTCCCTTCCAGTTCCATTCTCCCATCCCCTTCTATCAGCCCACTTGTAGCCTTAGCCCCCAGTTTTCTTCCAGGGCTAGCAGCTCTATCCTCCCCTCCCCACAATCAGCCCATTCCCAGTCAAAGCCCCCCAATCAGCTCACTTCTAGTGCTAATCCCCCCTCAACCCCATTACAAGTGCTAGCCTCCCCTAATCAGCCCAATACCAGTCCTATCCCCCTCAGCTCATTACCAGTCCTAGCCTCCACTAATCAGCTCATTTCCAGTCATAGCCCCCCCCCTGATCAGCTCATTTCCAATGCTACCTCCCATCAGTCCATTACCAGTCCTACCCCCCCATCAGCTCATTACCAGTCCTAGCCTCCCCTAATCAGCTCATTTCCAGTGCTAGTCCCCCCCTCAACCCCATTACCAGTGCTAGGCTCCCCTAATCAGCCCATTTCCAGTCCTAACCTCACCGATCAGCTCATTTCCAATGCTAGACCCCCATCAGTCCATTACCAGTCCTACCCCCCCCCCTTGATAAGTCCATTCGCAGTCCTAGCCTCCCCTAATCAACCCATTAACAGTCCTAGCCCCCCCCCCATCTGCCCATTACCAGTGCTAGCTCCCCCATCAGCCCATTATAATCCTAACCCACACTGTCTCTCGCTTCTGTCTAGCATTTATCCCGTCTGTCCAGTATGTCCCCCTGTCTCTCCCCTTTGTCCATGCCATCCCCCTCCCTCCCTCCCTCCCTCCCTCTTTCCATGTGTGCCCCCTCCCTCCCTCCCTCCATCCATCCATCCATATCAGCCCCCTCCCTCCATGTCAGCCCCCATCCTTCCATCTGTCCATGCCAGCCCCCTCCCTCCATCCATCCATATCAGCTCCCTCCCTCCATGTCAGCCCCCCCCATCATGTCAGCCCCCCTCTGTCGATGTCAGCCGTGTTGCAGGTTCCCTGCCCCCTCATCCCCTCTCCCCATGTCTGTCTCCCTTCTAATGCAGCCGCGGCTCCCTGCCTCTTAGGGAACCGCGGCTGTACCTGTAAAATCATTGCGGAGCCCTTCTTGTCTCGACGGGCTTCGCGCAGCATTGTCCCGCCTCCAAAGGAAGTGGTAAACAACTTCCTTTGGAGGCGGGACAATGCTGCACGGAGCCCGTCGAGACAGGAAGGGTTCCACAACGATTTTACAGGTACAGCTGCGGTTCCCTAAGAGGCAGGAAGCTGCGGCTGCAGAAGAAGGCGGTGAGTTTGCAGGAGTTTGCGGCTGCCGAGAAGCGGACTCGGCAGCGGCAGCAACTTGTGCGTGTCTTAATTTTTTTTTTTTAAACTTGATGGAGGCTAAGCGTCCCCCGCTAAATCCTGTGGGGATCGCGACCCACAGGTTGAGAACCGTTGAGTTAAACTCTAAGGTTTAATTTAGTTTATCTCCACGCATTTATCATAATAAGAGCCTTTTGAGCAGCCAGAAACTGGAATGATTTGGAAGGAACTGGAAGCATGCAGCAGCCTCATGCAACCTCAACACCCCTCCTCTTCCTCTGTTCCCCCTGCTCTCTCTCGAAGATTGCAGAAGGCTCTTAGAGAGATCTGCCTGCTAACTACCTTAAACACAGTGCTGCAAAAGCCAATAAGACAGTTTCAGAGGGGGTAGAGCTGACCCAGCACAGATTCTTATTTTTATTTATTTATTTAGCATACATTTATAACCCGCAACTTCCAGAGTTCAGTTGCGGTTCACAATAAACAACAATCCACAAAGCAAAAGCTTAGTTTTACATTGAACATTTTGTAACAATAAAAGTTTTACGTTGAACATTTTGTAACAATAAAAGTAAATGTAAACATAATGAACTTATGCATAATAGCAAAATTGGCTGGTAAATTATATACAATAAACTATTACAAATAAATTAAATTATATACAATAAACTATATACAAATATATGTTGTGGGTACTTTAGAATTGAATCATGGTGTTTTTATAATAGTGTATTGTCTGTTAAGTTGTTGGGAATAGTATTAGTCATGATTTTTAACCTTTATCTGAGTGTATCAAGGGGTTATCTATGTTGCCGTAGTGCATGGAGAATAAGTAGGTTTTTAGTTTTTTACGGAGTTCCATAATTTCGGTTATAGTTCTTAGGTCCTCCGGAAGGGAATTCCAAATAGTTGGGGCAGCATGGGAAAAAACTCTGTTGTTAGTTAATTTATTTGCTTTTATGAAATCATTAGGAGTTTTTAGTTTATTTGAGTATCCTTTTCTGTGTGTGGTTTTTTGAGATTCCATGCTAATTAGTTTGCTTAATGGGATTGGGGCCATGTTATTTAAAGCTTTATATGTAGTTATTGTGGTTTTATATATTATCCTACTTTGAATTGGCAACCAGTGTAGGGAAGCTAGTATTGGTGTTATGTGCTGAATTGGGTGTGCTTTCATGATAATTCTAGCTGCTGCGTTTTGTGCTAATTGGATTCGTTTTATGTTTTGTTTCGTTATACCTAAGAGAATTAGGTTGGCAAAATCAAAGTGCGGTGTTATTGTAGCCTGTATTATATTAATGAAGTCTAGTTGGTGTACTAATGGTCGTAGTTGTTTAAGGATTTTAAGTTTAAAGTATATTTTCTTTATGGTGTTTCTGATGTGAGTGTTCATCGTCAGATGAGTATCTAGGATAACACCTAGGTATCTTATTTCATTTTTTATTTTAATGTCGTGGTTTTGCAATGTTATGTGGGTTGGAGGGATATATGATTGATTTTTTGTTACAATTAGAACTTCTGTTTTTGCATGGTTAATGTGAAGGTTTTGAGCTTTTAGCCATGTTGTAATTTCATTGAAGCAATCAGATAGTAGTTTTATTGGTAAGTTAGGGATTGTAAATGGGATGTACAGCATAATATCATCTGCATATAGATGATAGTATACTCCGAATTTTTTAAAGATATCACAGATAGGTTTTATGTAAATATTAAACAGGAGGGCTGATAGTGCGGAGCCTTGTGGGAGACCAACTTCTTGTTTATATATGGTTGATGTTTGGTTACCAATTCTTACATTTTGTGTTCTATTATTTAGGTAAGAGGTAAACCATTTATGTACAGTGTCTTTTATTCCTATTTGATTTAGGTTATTAAGCATTATAGTGTGGTGAACACTATCAAATGCTGCCGAAATATCAATAAATAAGAGTATAAATGCTTGTTTATGATTATTGATCCCTTTGAGAAGTGTATCGGTTAAGACTGTTAAAAGTGTTTCAACTCCATGTTGAGGCCTAAATCCATATTGTTGGTCATCAAGCGGGTAGGATGAATCAAGGTATTCTTGTGTCTGAATTTGTACCACTTTTTCTATTATTTTAGCCAAAAAAGGGATTCTCTGTCTGCGGCTCTCAGGGGGTGAGTTCTAAGGCTTGACCTTGTCATTGTCCTTTTTGGGGGCTCCCGATTCCATCTTCCTGGGACACAGTCCGAGATGGACCGCTGGCAATCGTTGGGGTTTCCCACTATTTTCTGAAATCGTTAGTAGCGTTTTCTTCTATTGTGTACCTGGCGGCTGCACGGTCCGTACACGTGTTCTGCCTAAGCAGCTCCAACGCGCTTTCCTACCCTAGTACCTGTGATGCATACCGCAGTAAAAGCACAGTTAGCATGTGCCACAGTAAAAGCGTAGTTAGCGCACGCTTTCAGGCTGCCATGGCCTTAGTGTGCGCTGTTGTGATACTTGCCTTAACTCTCTCTGTCTTCTTGCAGGACACTTTCTTTGACCTATGGCAAGCGAGACGCCTCTTCTCTGGATTCTGGACTCTGCTCTTCTCGCATGGCAGCTTCTGAATTGTCCCTGGCCTGGAGGGCCTGCTCCCCCTCTCTCACTTAATCCGGCCTTGCCTGCCTCAGATGAGGAGGTGATGGATTGCGCAATGGGTTGGGATATCCAGCCAACTGGAGGGTCCAGTGATAGTGCTGTGAACCACTCCTCGTCCTTTAGGGGGTCTGTGCTGGCTGTCTCTCCTGGTGTTGGGGAGTCATTTCCAAGAGGAAAGCTTCTGGACTCCGGATTATCCTTTGAATTCATTTGTTTTTTGCAGCAGACCTGGCATGGAAATTCAGACTCTGGCAGCCTCTGGGTGCCCCTGGTTACAGTCTTATATGGGGCAGGCTGAGAGTGGAAGCCCTGTTTGACTACCTTTGGCTATGCGTCCCTGATGAGGGGTTCCCCCTGGAGATGGGGAACAGCTGGGAGCTGTCTGAGATTTTGACTATGGCTGGGATTCAGATGACTTGGTATTGGGCTCTGTCGTGGATGTAGAAGTACTCTCGCCTTCAGAAGATTGTGGAGAGGCCAGAGTGATCCGCCTATTCCAGAAGGAGGAGCTGGCGGCATTGATTGCCAGGGTCTCATCTGCCTTGAACTCACTCCAACGGCACTTGTAAATAAGACTACCGAAGATTGTTTCTATTTGTATCACATGTTCAATTTCATCAAGCACATAGGTAAATCAGTTTTAAATTATCAAGTTTAGTTACGTTTGCTTTACTGCATTGTTAATATCACCTTTGTTTCAAGTTTGATAATGTTAAATGTAAACGATTGTTTCCATGCGGCCTATGTCTTCCTTCTTACCTAAAGGCTTTCTCCCTTTCACATGAACTAGGTGGTCTGCCTGCCCCCTTCTCTAAGGAGCAGTGTTGGGGGGAAGGATAAAGGATAAAGGGTGCTTCTCTGGTACTTGGAGGTTACGAATTCCTTTCGTAAGTTCAAACATCTTTTTGTGCTGTTTGCTGGCCCACTCAAGGGTGATGCAGTGGCTAAGTTGACTTAGGGGCACTGGTTTAAGGAGGCCATTATCTTGGTGTATCTATTGCGGAACTGGCTGGTTCCAGAGGGTTTGCGTGCCCATTCTACCCTGCAGATATTTATCGGGCAGCAATATGGGCATCAGTTTACATTTTTGTCAATCATTACCACTTGGATGTCCACACACGGGCGGACATGGCCTTTGGCTCAAGAGTTTTGCGAGCTGCTGTGTCTTCTTCCCACCCAGTAGCTTTGGTACATCCCACTTGTTTGGACTGGTCTAGCAAGACAATATGGAAGGTGACATTTTATTTACCAGTTGATGTCCTTTCCTTGAGTCCTGCTAGACCAGTCCAGGGCCTGACCTCGAAACTATATTGCTCTGTTCTTTTGCTGTGGTACCCTTGGGTTTGCTATGATTTTTATTCTTGGCTCTGCAGATTCATCTTCTACTGACAGCCTTCTGTGTATGCTTTCCTGTATATAGTTCTCTACTGTTGATTACTCATTTTTGTCCACGATTGAGGTTGTGCGAGACTTGCCATGTTTCTCCCATATGCTATGGGACGAATACTGAAGAGACTTCTGCTGGCTGAGGTGAATAAAGGCATAGGGCTGATGTTATGGAAACCTGGGTTTCTCATTGGTTCTTTGTCTCCACCAATCTGCTGGTAGGGGAACACAGCCCACTTGTCCAGGCTGGTCTAGCAGGACTCAAGGAAAGGACATTAACTAGTAAGTAAAATGCCACCATTTTTGCATTTCTCCAAAGGAAACATTTTTGAGATGGCTTTTGGGCTTTTCCTACTGGGCATCCAAAGAGCACGAGCACTTGAAGTGCCTATCTAGGGTGCAGAAGAGGTTTTTTTGACTTTTGAGACATGTTCTGTGAGAGTGCTGCAGAATCATTTGGAGGTCTTTGGGCTACCTTGAAGACTGGCGGAAGGGGGGAAGTCCTACTGTAAGGTTAGCAGATTTTTTTCTGGCAAATCTGGGACACTTATCCAACGTGTGTGGGGAGGGGAGGAAGGGTCACCTTAGTTCCAGGTTCGAGCAAAATGGCATGGAGGAGGGAAGAGGAATCCCCCACCAACCCATGACAGCAACAATATCACTCCTTTCCAAGCAGCCATATCAACACAGAAGTAGAAACAGTGATGTGTTTCCCCCGTACTGTGCAAAATATAAAGATACTGACATATGCAAATCGCTAAATTGAAAATAAAACTTTTTTTCAACCTCCTTTTTCCCCATTCCTGGAATTGGGGACAGGAGGCTACCAAACAGCTGGGTGTCAGGGACATAGCTCTAAAATTGTGGACAATTCCTGAAAATCGGGGACATTTGGTAACTTTATCCTACCGGGACCCCAGAAGAGGAGTTTGACTAGAGGAGCATGTTCAAGACTTAAGGACTTGAGAAAAGGATTTTCCTTGTGTACTTTATTATTTTCACTCTTTTGCTTTTTGCCTGTTTAGCGCTTGTATTTACTACTCTTAGGGGAATTCAGCGCAACTGTGCAACGCAGAATTTGCCCCGAATTCCCCACCTACACAGAATTCTGCGTTTGCTATGTAAAATTATGCACAGGTACAGGCATCAGCTAGCCAGTGAGGCAAACTCAGACATACAAGCTTTAAAGGGGCCTGCTAGCGGGAGCAAAGGGAAATGCTACCGCGGCTGTGTTAAAAAGCTGCTGCAATCGGGCAAAAGAAGAGGGCTTCTGGTGAGTCAGGGGTGGCTGGGAACTGGAGATGGGTGTATGCTGGGGGATGGGGAGAAGCAAAGAGTGGTAAGGTAGAGAAAAGGTTTGGTACATGAGCAGACAGCAGTAGTGATCTTGCTAGAAGTTACAGGGAGAGAGAAAGGGGGAGGAGGAAAGGCTTGGGGGTTGGGGAGAGAACTATGATTGGAATGATAGAGCTAACATAGTAACATAGTATATGATGGCAAATAAAGACCAGTATGGTCCATCTAGTCTGCCCAGCAAGGTGGCATGAGTAGGTGCACCTGCCGCTCTGTACAGTTCACCCCCCCCCCCATGCCTTTGTTTAGGGGTGTACCCACCACTCTGTGCAGGTCACCCCTATTTGTTGAGATATGAGATAGTTATGTTTATTTTGATTTTATCCTGTTGCTATAAAGGGATCCACTGTGTCTGTCCCATGCCATTTTGAATTTGGTCACTGTATTTGCCCCCACCACTTCCATCAGGAGGGCGTTCCAATCCTCCACCACCCTTTCAGTGAAAAAGTATTTCCTGACATTGCCTCCCCTTGCAGCTTCATGTTATGCCCTCTAGTTTTACAGCTTCCCCGTCTTTGGAAGAGGTTTGTTTGTTCATTAATACTCTTTACGTATTTAAAGGTCTGAATCATATCTCCCCTGTCCCTCCTCTCTTCCAGAGTGTACATTTTTAGGTTTTCAAGTCTCTTCTCATATGTCTTCTGACACAGGCTCCATTTTGGTCACTTTCCTCTGAACCGTTTCCAGTCTTTTTGTATCCTTTGCGAGATAAGGTCTCCAAAACTGAAACTGAGCTAAGGAGGAAATGGCGGGGGAATTTCAGGTCTAGAGGAGGAGTTAGGATGGGGGAATTCTGCGCAAACATTTATTAATAAAATATGCTGAATTTTGCTGAATTTTCTAAATTTTTGTGCAGATTTTTAAAGTTTTTTTGAGCAGAATTCCCCCAGGTGTCATTTATTTCATTATGAGAACATGCCAAATAAAGATGTTTTCTTTTTGGAACTTTTAGGCATATTTGTCACTCCACAAAAGGTCTTGTGGAATTTTGCTCCCCCTCCCCATCCATAAAAGCCCTTTTCTTTTATACCCCCCCCCCCTTCCAGTGTTACCTTCACCCCCTAGTGAGAGATGGGCTGCACGTTTATTTATCCATCAAGCTGCCAGAGGGATATAAAAAATCACCCAACCACTGACAGCATCTCACTCTTTATAAAAAACTTAATAAAAATTCTGCAATTTGCAAGATCCTATGGGATTCAGTGATGGCTCAAGGACTACAAGTCCCTATATGTAGGCGAGCTAAGACCAGGACTGGCTCAGCCTGGCTTGGATAACCTGGAGTCTTTTCAGCTGGAAGGCTGATTGGACAAGATGGTACCTACACTTGAATTGACCTTGGTCCTGTGGAGCTTAACCTTGCTCAGGAACAGCTGTATGTCATCTCTTTACACATCCACAGCAGAAATAAACAGCAGTGACATCCATACTCCTCTTGACCCAACTAGCACAAAATATTCTATGTGTTGTGGGAAGAAACCAATAAAACAGATTCCTTACCCCCAGAAGAAGGCGCAGCAACAGCAGCAGCCTGTGAAAGCAGTGATACAGTAGGCAGATATGTGACTGCTCGGAGAGGGGAGACATGTTGTGAGTTCAGGGGCTCACTGCGGGACCTGCTTACACTCGGTCACAAGAAAGATCTCTAGCTGGGGGCATCGACTGTAAGAAATGGGGGACTGATCCTGCCATTGGGTTTATCCTGCATGTGCATGAGAGCTTTCTGTACACAGATGGGACAGAGCGGATGTTTGAATGAGTGTGTGTGTATATATGCACATTTGTGTAAAGGGTAGTATACCTGCAGGGTTGCCAACTTTTTGAAAGAGAAAAACCTGCCACCTGTGGCTAGTCCTGCTCCGCCCATGCCCGCCCCCACCCCACCCCACCCGCCCCCTGCCCCACCCCACCTTGCCCCACTCCCTGTCCCAAAAAAATAATTTCTGAGAGGGCAATGTGCAAACTGGACAAGCAAGATTGTTACACGTTCTTTAAACAGAAATTCCATGTTAGCAGAATACCCAGCATTGGTTGTACACACACACACAATACAGACAGGCCTTCATCAATAAATGAGCACAAAATGAAAAGAGAAATATATAGACAAAAATTAAACTGAAACCCCAAGAAGCCAGACTGCATGCTGTGCAACATCAGATAAATAAAAGATGCAGTTCCCCATACTGTGTAAAATATAAAGACAGCACAAAGTCCAACAACTAAATTGAAAATAAAATTATTTTTTCTACCTTTACTGTCTGACCATTTTATTCTCTGATGCTGGTCCCGATCTGAGGCTTCTGCTTTCCTGTCTTCTCTTAGCTCTCTTTCTATGGTCTGTAGTCCATCTAACATTTCTTATCTCTTCTTTTGTTTTTGTCACTTCCTTCCATCAGCCTATTTCCTGTCCCAGTAACCCTCCCCAGTATCAGCCCTCTTTCCAATCCTCCCCTCCTAGTACTTTCCACTGTCAACTGCCTTGCGTTCCCAGGACTGCCACTGGTGTCCATTCCCTTCCAGTCCCCCTCCTTCCCCACTGCCTAGCCCGTTTTAGTCCAAATACCATCCCAGGTATCATCACTTCCACTCCCAGTGTCACCCCTGTGTCACCTCCCTTCCAGTCACCCTACCCTCTGTCCATCCCCCTTCCAGTGCCATCCCCATGTGCCCCCTCCCTTCCAGTCCCCTCTCCATTACCCAGCCACCTAACAGTACCATTCCCAAGTGTCAGCTTCCTCCAGTCCTGCTGCAGTACCATCTCCAAGTGTCAGCTCCATCCAGTCCTACCCCCAAGTGTCAGCTCCCTTCCAGTCCCCCCCCCCGATGTCAGCTCCCTTCCAGTCCTGCTCCAGTACCATCCCCAGGTGTCAGCTCCCTTCCTGCCATCTCCTTCCACCCTCCTGCGTCAGCTCCCTTCCAGCCCCCACCTTCTCCCCATATCAGCTCCCATCCAGCCCCCACCTACCCCCAAGTCAGCACCCTTCCACCCCCCCTGTCAGCTCCCTTCCAGCCACCTCCTTCCCCCCTCTTTCAGCTGACTTCCTGATCCACCTTCCCCCCTCTTTCAGCTGACTTCCTGCCACCTCCTTCCCCCCTCTTTCAGCTCCCTTCCAGCCACCTCCTTCCCCCCTCTTTAAGCTGACTTCCTGCCTCCACCTTCCCGCCCGTGTCAGTCCTTTCTTGCCGCCTCCTTTCCCTTGCAGCCATGGCTCCTGCTTCTTACAGAATGATGGCTGCAATAACGCTAATTTAAAAACAAAACAAAACTAGTGCGGAGTCCTCTGACCCTATGGAACCCCTGCCGAAAGCGGAGGATAAGGTGAGGCTGCACTGGTGGGGACAAGGAAGCTAGAAGAAAAGCTGGTTTTCTGCTCTGGCCGCTTCTGGTCCTACAGCCAGAGCCAAAAACTGGCTTTTCAAGGGCCGGTCTTAGATCTCTGTTGGCAGCCGACCTGGCCATGTGAAAAACCGGCCAGGCCGGCTGAATACTGGCCGGGTGGCAACCCTATATACCTGTGTGTGTATATGGGGCAGGGAAATGCGTGTGGGTGTGTGTTTGTCTCTCTGTGAATGGGGCAGTGTTTATATGGAGCAGTTTGCATGTCTGTTTATGAGATAGCCTCTCTGTCTGAATGTGTAAGCATGGTAGAGGAGACCGGGAGTGGTTGTGGGAATTGCAAAGTGTCTAATTTCTTTCCTGGCATAGAAACAGTTCATTTCTGTCTTCCCCTCACTTTTTCACTACTGGCGACCTTCTTTCCAGCTTTCTTGCCTTTATTGAGGGTTGACTATTATTACTATTAATCATATAGCGCTACAAGGCATACTCAGCACTGTACAGACATAGATAAAGACAGTCCCTGCTCGTCAGAGCTTACAATCTAATTAAGAGAGAGAAGACAAAGGATAAGAATAAGGGTGCAATAGGGAAGGGTAAGGAGACACAGGGAAGGCAAGCGGTCAGGATCCAAAAGCAGCCCCAAAGAGATAAGCTTTTAGCATGGAGTTAAAAAGGGGGAGCAAGGACGCCTGACGTTCAGACTCAGGCATAAGGAGCCGCAAGGTGAAAGGATCAAAGTCTAGAGTTAGCAGAGGAATGAAAGGGCATAGAAAGGGGTAGGCCAATGGAAGAGTGGAGGAGGGGTGTCGGGAGAGAGGAAAGATAGTGAGGAGGTTACCTCAAAAGGGCAAGAGAATTGAAAGAATGAAAAGACAATATAAGATGAGAAAGAGAGATGAGAGATGAAAGAAAATAACAAATCTAAGAAAAGGAAAAATGCATTAAAGAAAGAAAGAAACGCGACAGAACACAGAAAGGAAGAAAGAAGAAATATCTTTGGTAACAGGGGTTCTCAACCCAATCCTCGAGGCACACCTAGCCAGTCAGGTTTTCAGGATAGCCAGAATGAGTATGCATGAGAGTGATTTACACGCACGGCCTCCATTATATGCAAATCCCTCTCATGCATATTCATTGTGGTTATTCTGAAAACCTGACTGGCTAGGTATGTCCCGAGGACTGGGTTGAGAACCCCTGCTTTAAAAACAAGAGCAAGAAAAATATCCAAGAAGGAAGAGAAAATGATAGACATGAGCGGAAAGAAATACGTCTTATATAAGAAGAGGGCAGGAAAGAAATTGCATGAGCAGAGCTGCCAAGTTACCCAGTCCCATGAGTGAGATTTTAAGCCGGTCCTGGATTTCTGACAATCTCATCCTGATGCATTATGGGACCTGCATTTATTTCATCTAGAAACTTTTTCTCTCTAGCAAGTCCTGCTGTGACATTGCCCCAGTTGATACCGGGGTAATTGAAATCACTCATTATTACCGTGTTGTAACTTTTGTTGGCTTCCATGAGGTCTTTCAGCATTTCATCATCCATTTGTTCATTCTGGCGAGGTGGTCGGTAGTACACCCCCACTGCCATCGCCTTCCCATTTGTACATGTATTTTGTTTCCTGCAAAACTTTAATTCTCTGTGACTCAATGCGACTCAAAGAACGTAAGGCCTATCTAGTCTGCCCATTCATGAGAACTACTAAGTTTTACAATCGCTTCCTCTCACTCAGAGATCCTCTGTATTTGTCCCGTGCTTTCTTGAATTCAGATACAGTTCTCTTCTCCAGGTTGTTCCACACATCTACCACCATTTCCATAAATAAATATTTCCTCAGATTACTCCCGTGTCTATCCCCTTTTACCTTCATTCTATGGCGCCTTGTTCCAGAGATTCCTACTGGAAGAGGGCCTTAAATGTCTCTATCCTATCACCCCCTCTCCTGTCATTCTCCAAACTATAAGTATTGAGGTCTTTACATCTATCTGCATATGCCTTATGATGAAGACCACTGACCATTTTAGTATGGTTTGTAATAACTGTTCCATGTATCTGGTTTGTTTAAATGTAAACTGCCCCTGATCTCTGGAAGGGGCGGTATAGAAAACCAGTTTAAATAAATAAAAATAAATAAATAATCACCCTCTGGACCAACTTCATCTTGCTTGTATCCTTTTGAAGATGCGGTCTCCAGAATTACACAGTGCTCCTAGTGAGGTCGCACTAGAGACTTACATAAAGACAGAATTACCTCTTTTTTCCTGCTGTCCATTCCTCTCCCTAAGCACTTAAGCATTCTTCTGGCTTTTGCCATCACCTTTTCTGCCTCTCTGGCCTTTCAAGATCATTTGATACAATCACCCCCAAGTCCCGCTCTTCTTTCGCACATTGAAGTACTTCACTCCCTATACTGTAGGGTTCTCTTGGCTTTTTGCAGCTTAAATACATGACTTGCATTTTTTTAGCATTAAATCTTAGCTGCCAAATTCTTGATTAGTCTTCAGTTTTGCTAGATCTCTCCTCATGCTATCCACATCTTCCTGGGTATCTAGAAACATAGAAACATGATGTCAGAAAAAGACCACATGGCCTATCCAGTCTGCCCTTCCATACCAACTACTACCACTTTCAAGCCTGCCACGGTGCTGAAGCGGTAGTTGAACTGCCACTGCTTCAAAGGAAGGATCGGCATGCTGCCCCCCCTCCCCCTTGTGGGTAGATGGATGCCAGGGGATCGTGACACAAGGCGGGAGGCAGCGCGGAGAGCCTGCCTAGCATAACATAAACCCTTGGGCCAGCCCTGGTAATGTTCATTACTGTCTTGGGATGTGCAAAATTAACCCACTGGAAGAAGTGCTGCAGTTGTACCAATGGGAGGGAACGAAGGAAACTATGTCTATCAGATTTCTGGCAGATGAGTCTAGAACACTTGCTCCCTGTAGTACTAACAGTAAGTCATCAGTTCAATTTCTTTGGGAGGATGATGGGAGTCCAGTGGTCTCTGCCCAGGAAAATTGTAGTAATTCACTCTCAAATTATACCTAAAAGCACATTCTTTAAGTTTTGCTACTATATAATATTTTTGGGCTGCTGGATATGTCCTACCTACAAGCCAATTATTTCTTGTTGGAAGTCGGTCTCTTGGGAATGGCCAAGTGCTGCTGTGTTTGGTTCTCTCCTCTGTCCTTCATCTCCTCTGCTCTGTTATTATTCATGGAGTTTCTTTCCCTTTTTCTGTGAAGGTAGATTTTGGACCTCATTGCAAACCACTTTGTGTACTCAAGAAAAGGCAGTATAGAAAAATAAATAAACCATAAACTATATGCAGGAGACAAACGAGAAATTAGACTTACCTGCTAATTGTTGTTCCTTGAGGAACTCCAGTCCAGTCCCACACCAGTGTACTTATGCAGCTGGCATCGCCTACCAACCCCAGTACCTATTAATAAAGTAGGATCACAGGAGCAACAAATAAGTAGTTAAACATGCAACAAACACACCTACAACTAAATAAATGAGTATCTCATAGAAACATAGAAATATGAAGACAGAAAAAGACCACATGGCCTATCTAGTCTGTCCTTCCATATCAACAACTACAACAGTCCCCTTTTTTCCTTTAGAGATCCTCTGTGTTTGTCCCATCAGGGCCGGATTTACCTATACGCCATGTACGCCATGGCGTAGGGCCCACAGCCGGCAGGGGCCCACAAAAAAAGAACCAGGTAATTTTTTTTAAACACAATTTAAAAAAAAAACCTGGTGGCTGCCGCCGCGGGGCCCCCTCTGCTGCCGCGGGGGCCCCGTCTACAAGCTGAAGCCGTCCCGTCGGGTCGGGTCTCTCCCTCCCTCCCTCCCTCGCTGCAGGCTGCGAGAGACGCGAAGATAGAGCGTCTCCTCGCGTCTGTGTTAAGCCCGCAGGGGCTGATGGGATTTCCCATCAGCCCCTGCGGGCTTAACACAGACGCGAGGAGACGCTCTCCCTTCGCGTCTCTCGCAGCCTGCAGCCTGCAGCGAGGGAGGGAGAGAGGGAGAGAGACCCGACCCGACCCGACCCGACGGCTTCAGCTTGTAGACGGGGCCCCCGCGGCAGCAGAGGGGGCCCCGCGGCAGCAGCCACCAGGTTTTTTTTTTTAATTAAATTTTACTTTAGGCCAGGGGGGGGGGGTAGGACTGGTAATGGGCGATGGGGGGGGGTAGGACTGGTAATGGGCTATTGGGGGGGCTGGGGCTGGAAATGGACTGGGGGGGGTAGGGCTGGTAATGGGCAATGGGGGGGGTAGGCCTGGTAAAGGCCTAGTGGGGGAGTAGGACTCGTAATGGGCTATTGGGGGGGGCTGGGGCTGGAAATGGACTGGGGGGGGTAGGGCTGGTAATGGGCTATGGGGGGGGGTAGGACTGGTAATGGGCTATTGGGGGGCTGGGGCTGGAAATGGGCTGGGCTGGGCTGGGCTGGGCTGGGGGGGGTTAAGGCTAGAGGTGGGCTGATGGGGTTAGGACTGGTAATGGACTGTCGGCTGTTGGGGGGGCTTATAACTGCCAATGGGCTTTGGGGGGGGTTAAGACTGGTAATGGGCTGTGGGCTGATGGGGGCTGTCTGGTAATGGGCTCGGGGGGGGGCTAGGACTGGAAATGGGCTGGGGGGTTAAGACTGGTGGTGGGCTGATGGGGTTAGGACTGGTAATGGGCTGTTGGGGGGGGTTAGAACTGGTAATGGGCTTTGGGGGGGTTAAGACTGGTAATGGGCTGTGGGCTGATGGGGGTTGTCTGGTAATGGGCTATGGGGGGCTAGGACTGGAAATGGGCTGGGGGTTAAAACTGGAGGTGGGATGATGGGGTTAGGACTGGTAATGGGCTGTGGGCTGATGGGGGGGGGTAGGACTGGCAATGGGCTATGGGGGGCTGACTGGAAATGGGTTGATGGGGTTAGGACTGGAAGTGGGCTGATGGGGGGTTAGGACTGGTAATGGGTTATAGGGGGGGCTTAAACTGAAAATGGGGTGATGGGGGGTTAAGGACTGAAAATGGGGTGATGGGGGTTAAGGACTGTAAGTGGGGTGATGGGGGGGCTAGGACTGGTATTGGGTTGGGGGGTTGCTAGGACTGGAAATGGGCTGATGGATGGCTAGGACTGGAAATGGGCTGATGCAGGGACTAGAAGGGAATGGATGCTGGGTGAGGCTGGAACTAGAAGGGAGCTGATGTTGGGGGAGGATTAGAATGGGATGGGGCTGGAAGAGTAAAATGGAGAAGGGAAAAATATTTTGTGTGGGAGGGATAAAAAATCTACAATTGGCCGGGTATTGGGAGAGTAAGTGGGGATTGAGGATGGAGGGGTAAAATTTGAGTGGATGAAATAGGAATGAGGAAAGAGCAAAAGGAGAAAGATTAGTATGTTAAAGCAGATGTAGAGAGAGAATGGAAAAAAATCTAGAAGAGAGAAGAAAGGACAAATGGACAGCAGACGATGGAGAGATATCAGAAGACACGAAGAAACCAGAAGAAAGTGGCTGGAGCAATTGCAGCTGAAAAAAATGCACAAAAGGTAGAAAAATATCTCTTTATTTTGAATTTATTAATTGGAATATGTCAGCTCTGGTAAATGTGCATCATTAACATCTGCGCTTTGTTTAGTACAAGAGCAAATTAATGTATAGTTTTATTTCTACAGTGTTGTACATTCCAAGTTTGGCTTTTGGGATTCCCAGTTTAATTATTGTCTTCCTGTTTCTAAATTGTGATTACTTGTTTGATGGTCTATGTTCTGCATGTGTAACTGAGCTGAGGTGTTCTGTTTATATAATTCCTATTTGACATTGCCACTTGTTCTCTTTCCCCAGTAGGTCATGTATTGTTGTTCTCTGAAATGTATTGGTTTAATATTTGCAGTGTTGCCTTTTGATTGGTAGAGTATGGTGCTTTGTGAGTCCTGGTAGTGCTGTTAGGATACGGCGGGTTTACTATGGGCAGTGTTTGTAGTAGTTCCTAATGTGTCTGGCAGTTGGCACTGGATTATAGTAATGTAGAAATCTTTTAGTCTTTCTTTATCCATACACTCATTAAGAGGCACGTTTACTAAAAGTTAGTATATGGTAACACTATGCAAATATTTATGCAAATGAGGCCCCTTATGCAAATGAGGTCCGCACCCCCCTTGGGCCGCCCCTGCTGGGGGCCCACAATTTTTGTTGGCGTAGGGCCTCACTCAAGGTAAATCCGGCCCTGTGTCCCATGCTTCTTTGAATTCAGATACTATCCACATCTCTACCACCTCCACTGGGAGACTTTTCCACGGATCCACTACTCTTTCTGTAAAGAAATATTCCCGCATATCACTCCTGAATCTATCCCCTTTCACCCTCATCCCATGTCCCCTCATAGCAAAACTTGCTTTCAATCGAAAGAGGCTCTCCCCCTGTGCATTTATGCCACGGAGGTATTTAAATGTCTCAGTCATATCACCTCTATCCCACCTTTCCTCTAAGGTGTACATATTAAGATCCTTAAGTCTGTCCTCATATGCTTTATAATGAAGACCACTAACCATTTTAGTAGCCACCCTCTGTACCGACTCCATCCTGTTTATATCCTTTTGAAGGTGTGGTCTTCATCCCCTGGGAAAGATACCCCGTCCCCCCTCCAGGATGAGGAGGACTACCTGTTGAACGCCCAAGCAACTCCAACCAGTGGAGAGCAAGCAATCGACAGTTCTTCCAGTCCACCTCCACAAATGCCAATTACACCCCACTCCTCAGCTCCTCCTGGCCACTTCCTCCACCAAGGGAACCAGCTTCAGGAACGGGGTGTGCACAGATTATCACAGAAGGCACTCAGGGAGGGTTCCGGGACTGGACTGGAGTTCTTCAAGAAACAACAATTAGCAGGTAAGTCTAATTTCTCTTTCCTTATTGTCCCTCCAGTCCAGTCCCGCACCTCTGGGATGTATCAGAGCAGTTAAACTAACAGGAGGGACCCGCACAAATTGCCTGAAGCACTGCCAATCTGTAACGAGTACTCCACCGCCTGGACATCCAGGTGATAATGCTTAGAGAAAGTATGCAGCGACCACATTGCCGCCCTACAGATCTCCACTGGCGGAACTAAACTATAGTCTGCCCACAAGGCTGCCTGAGCCCTTGTAGAATGTGCCAGCAACCCCGCCGGCACTGCTTTATTCTTCAAGATGTACGCCGACGCAATTGCCTCCCTGATCCTCCTGGAAATGGAGGCCTTGGCTGCCGCCTCACCTTTGCGCAACTCACCAAACAGAACATACAGATGGTCCAATCTCTGAAAGGATGATGCTGTTTCACATACCTTCAAAGGGCTCTAACATCCAGGCGGCACAGCTGCGGAGTGGCAGGGCCCACCTCTGCGCTCGCTAGAGCCGGTAAGGAAACGGCCTGATTTACTTGAAATGCTGACATCACCTTGGGCAAAAATGAAGGTACTGGGCGCAGGACCACTTTCTCCTTGGAGAAGAAAAGGAATGGCACCTGGCACGACAGGGCCTGAAACTCCAAAATCCTGCGTGCTAAGCAAATCGCCACTAGGAATACCGTTTTAAGAGTCAAATCCTTCAGGGAAGCTTGACTCAGTGGCTCAAAGGGCTCCCCAGACAGTGCCGTCAGCAGCAGATTGAGATCCCAAGGCAGTACCACTGCCCCCTCGGTGGACAGAGGTGGGTCACCGCCCTTAGAAATCTCAGCATGTCTGGGTGTATACCCAACGGCACCCTGAGGACTTTTCCGTGATAACAGGAAATCTCCGCCAGTGCACCCTCAAGGAACTGGCAGCTAGGCAGTTATCAAAACCAGATTGCAAGAACGCCAAGATGTCCAGGACAGAGGCAGTGGAAGGGCACACCTGCCTTTCTCCGCACCACAATCCAAAGATGCACCTCACGCGGATGTATGCCAGATTCGTAGACCTCCTCTGGGCCTGTAGCAAATTCGCTATCACTGAGCCCGAATATCCTTTCCACTGCAACCTCGCCCTTTCCAGAGCCATGCTGTAAGCAAGAATGGATCCACCTTGGGTATGCGAAGCGTCCCCTGTGTCAATAGGTCCTTCCGAATCAGAAGCCACTACGGTCGATCCGCTAGTATCTGAATCAGGTTGGCATACCACAGGCACCTTGGCCAGTCTGGTGCCACAAGAATTACTAATCCCAAGTGCACCTCTGTCCATTGCACTACCCGGCCTATGAGCGCCCATGGGGAAAAAACATAGAGAAGACCCTTTTCAGGCCACTGCTGAATTAGAGTATCCAGGCCCTCTGACATCCTTTCTCAACTTCTGCTGAAAAACTGGCAGGCCTTGGCTGACTCAAACGTTGCCATTAAGTCCATGACCAGTGTGTCCCATTGGTGGACCACCTGCTCGAACACCCCCTGGTTAAGCTGCCACTTTCCGGGATCCATGTGCACTCGGCTGAGGTAGTCTGCCATCACGCTATGGAATCCCGGTACGTGTGCCACCGATAACACCTGGAGAAGAGGCTCTGCCTATCTGAATAGCCTTTCGGCCTCCTTCTCCAGGACTTTACTGCCTATGCCTCCTTGCCAGTTGATGTAAGCCACCGTGGTCGCATTATCCGAGAGGACTCAGACTGCCTTCCCCTGCAACCATGGCTCAAAACATTTTAGCACCAAGGTCACCTCACGCATCTCGAGCCTGTTGATTGACCACAGGGCCTCCTACGGACTCCACTGTCCCTGAACAAAGCATCCTTTGCAAAGGGCTCCCCAACCTGACAGAAAGGCATTGGTCATCAGCGGAACCCACACTGGGGACTCGAGTGACATGCCCCCTTCCAGGCTCCCCAGATGCATCCACCACCTGAGGGCTCTCCTAGTGCTCTGTGGGGAGGGGAGTACTTGGGATAGGGGTTGACTCTGATGGGGCCACTGCTGGTACAGAGCCCTCTGCAGTGGTTTCTTGTGTGCCCTTGCCCATGGGATTAGCTCTAGAGCGGCCGCCATGGTCCCCAGAACCTGCAGATGATGGCAAGACCATCGACGTGCCATTATCAGGAACTGCCATATCAACTGACTTAGCTCCTGTGCTTGGCGATCCAGCAGGAAAATCCTGCCCATGTGGGTATCGAAACACACTCCCAAATACTCTAGCTCCTGAGCCAGCCGTAACTGATTCTTGGCCAGGTTGACCACCCAACCGAGATTTTGGGTGTTGCTCTTTTGCTGTCGTCCCTGGACTTCGCACGGATCAGCCAATTGTCTAGGTATGGGTGGCAAAAACCCCTTCCTTACACAGAGCTGCCACCACTACCACCATGATCTTGGTGAAGGTATGGGGGCTGGTCGCCAGACCGAAGGGCAATGCTCAAAACTGGAAATGGCCCCTTGGCACTGCAAAGTGAAGAAACTGCTGATGTTCTGGATGGATGGGAAAGTGCAGATACACCACCAAGGCACACTAAGGACTTTCCCAAGTCCCACTGGTTGAGAGTTGCTGCCATAGAGAACCTAAATTTGGCCTGTATCTTTAACTCCCTAATCTGCCTATCCAAGGATAAAACTATCTAATTTAGCCCTTTAATTAGGCAATCTAGTCTTTATAGGAAGATTCCACACTGGAGTGGGAAGGGAGGAATCTATCACCTCAGCAGTAAGGTGCTTCAAAGAATATTTTCTACCTTCCCTCCTCTTTGAACCCAAAGGCTAGAGAAAAGCCAAAAAAGAGCAGCAAAAGAAAACGCCTTGCGTAAATCAGAAAAATCCCCTTCTGCAAACAGCTGCAAAATATAACCAGTAGCTTTAAGTATCGATAAATGTTATCTAACAGAAATAATCCCTTTTTAAAGAAATTTCAGGCAGAGAGCTTGTAGCAAAAGTCACAGGATTACTTTGCTTGAAATGAAGCACCCCCCCCCCCACCCCTAACATGTTTTCTACAAATCTGGGGGACAGCATTTACACTATGTCTGGGACTGGTTGAAGTGGATGCTCCTAAATTTTTAAAGTTAAGTATTGTGTATGACGATAAACAGTAAACTAAGTAACCCTTATAAAATTTCCCTCTTAAAACCCCAAAAAATAAACTAAAAAGATTGTAAAGTCAATTATGCATTTGCCAGTAGTCAGTAAACACATAATTGGCTTATTGTAGATTGTGAAAAGATACACGGATGGTATTAGGTAGTTGAAATGGCTAAATGGCCTGATACTGTCTGTATAATTGTGGGCTGGGTTAGAGGCAGATTAAGAGCTTCCCTAACATTTATTTAGATAGCGGCAATATTCAGTCAGTATCCCAATAAGGCAACCATTGAGTTTAGGCCTGCTGAAGGGCCGGGCCTAAACGGCATGGACAGTGCCGTCATGCTCACGACACTATACGGTGCTGAATATATAATATACAGATTATGTTAAGCACTGGTGCTAACATTTAATGGAAGCCGGTGCCGGCGCGTGCTGAAAAGCGATGCCTAAGAAACCGAAGAGAACTGTATTTTGCAATATTTCTCATTGCTACAGAACTACAGGAAATGTTTTCAACCACAGCTCCCTGATTTCCTTGCAGAGAGGGGCCTTAGCTGTGTCTTCTCCTGCGTCTGCTGCCTCAGTCACAAAGTTCACGCAGTGTTTAGGGAGCTTGTTCTTTGCTCGCGCTCTGTGAACCCTTCTGTTGCTCTCTTTCCTCTGCAAGTGTGGGAAATTCTCTGATCCTGGATTCCAGCTGGGAATGCTGTTCATATTGAGTAGGTCATCTGTTGACCTTCCTTCTGTGCTACGTCTTGATGGGATAATTTAGAAGATGAGCTGGAAAGAGGAAATGTCTAGGATATGAAAAAGACAAGGTGAAGGAGTTAAAAAAAAAATACTCACAAACGAGAAACATCAAGAGAGAGAAGCTATTCCAGGTATTCACTTGATCAGTGCAAATGGGCATTCAGATTCCCAGCACGACCTTTCAAGAATTAGATCAATGACATTTC
The DNA here is from genome assembly GCA_033557465.1 of Ichthyophis bannanicus. Classification (NCBI taxonomy): domain Eukaryota; kingdom Metazoa; phylum Chordata; class Amphibia; order Gymnophiona; family Ichthyophiidae; genus Ichthyophis; species Ichthyophis bannanicus. Next base: position 48,870,570 of record CM066035.1, read on the forward strand.
TGTACTCCTCCCATTCTTTAGGTGTCAGTTATGTCAGCTTTCAACAATTTTCATATTGCTGCCCTGAAAAATGTAGATCTGGTTGGTAACCTTAGTCTCAAATGATTCCAGTTTTCATAGCCTTTGGTTCCCTCATAGTGGAGCTTGCTTTCAGTCAAAAGAGGCTCTCCTCTTGTGGATTGATACCATGGAGGTATTTAAACGTCTCAGTCTCATTCATATCATCTCTATCCCGCTTTTCCTCTGAGGTGTACATATTAAGATCTTTAAATCTGTCCCCATATGCTTTATAATGAAGACCACTAACAATTTTAGTAGGGACTCCAGCCTGTTTATATCCTTTTGACAGGACAGGACAGAACCCCTAAATCCAAGCAAGGACAGGGTATCGAGGAGAAGGTGGTTGGTTCCTGCCAAATCACCACAGGAGACTGGAGGACTGAGTTGGGTTCGAGAGACAGCATCTGTCTGGTTTATTTATAGCTCCCGCCCCTCCTCTTCCTCTGATTTCTCCCCATGCTTGGGGAAGTAGCAGCACCTCAGGTTGCATTATTCTCCTCTGGTGCCCAGGGCCTGATTACCCCTCAGAACTGCCAGGCAGCATGGTGTCCTGTGTGGCTCAAATAAGATAGATGCAAGCTTGGTGGACCAAAGTGGTCTAGGGGATGATGGTTTTGTGTGAAATAGCAGCAAAGGAAATGGGAGTCTCGTGTAAAAGATGGATGGCATGTTTGAGTGAAAGAGGCGCTGGTGGATGGGGACTATATGAAAAATGGGCTCAGGTGATGGGGGTTTGTGAAAGAAGGATGGGGAGAATGTGTGCATAGGGAGAGGAAGAGGAGAAAGGGAGCTGGGGATGGAAGTAGGGGTGTGCAGGCCAAAAATTAGCGGTTGTTTAGTTTCCTCGCCATTTGCAGGATTTTTCTTTTTTTAGTTTTATTTTTTACAATTCATTTCAAGGCAAATATGTTCTCATAATCATGAACACTATTAATGTAAGATGGGAAATGATGACATTTCAGGGTTTTTCCTTTCGTTTTCTTTTGAAACCAACATGACATGACTGCACCTCCCTAGGTGGAAGGGGGAGCAGGACTTGAAGCCAGAAGATAGGACAACTGCTTCTCTTGCCTCTGGTCCCTCCCAAGATCCTAGAACCCCCCACCTCCCCTCTGGGATTTCCCCCAAGATTCCAAAACCTTCCTCTCCTCCTCTTACCTCTCTCCTTTCCCTAAATATACTTTACCCCCTCCTACCACCCCTTATCCCCAGTCTTCCTTCTCCCCTGTATTCCCTCTCTCTCCTCTTGTAATCCTCAATTTTTCCGTTCCCCCCTTCTCCGACATCTCCTCTTCCTCTCTTCTCCCACAATGATGCTTGAGTTTTCCCCCAGATGCAGAAAACTATTTTATTGTATTATTTAGTATAACTTTGAATGATTTAGTATGCAAAATAATTGAAATTTATGCAAATATTTTGCATAATTTCAGAACAATTGCAACTGTATTTTAGTGCTACTACTGATCATTTGCATAGTGCTACAAGATGTATGCAGTGCTGTTCATGTAAGACAGTCCCTGCTCATAAGAGCTTACAATCTAGTCAAGACAGACAACACAACGGCTGGGGAATAGGATATGTCTGTTGCTGCAGAATTTCTTGTGTGCTGCTGTAGAAAACGGAGGAGAGGAGAGAGGCGCAATATCCTACCTAGCATGAATTTATAGTATCTTCTATGACTGCCATCAATTGCCAAATAAGAATTTGAAATGATAGCTTGCGCTGGATACTTGGTCTATCCTTTGATCCTTCCCAAAGCTCCCATCCAAAACTTCTCTACACTGTTAATCAAAATCATCTTTTCTAACTTATTATGGCACACTGCTTTCAAGTACATTATCCCCCCTGTTCCCACTGAAATGAATAAGGATCTAAACTATCCTTTCTATCATGAATATTAAGTAAGAGAGCTTCCAATTTGGACCAATTGATTTTCTAACCTGACAGATTCTGAAAACAAGGTAATAATAAGAACTCATTTAGGAATGGCAGCCTCAAACTCTGATTAATATATCATCCGCTCAGATAATTTACATTTGTTGTTAAGGGTGGACCCCTGAATTTCGCTATTTATCCGACAGCAAGCCTGAGGGTATTCTGAATGCCCTTTCTTTTGCTGTGTGAAGCAGAGAAAATAAGCCCAAGCCTGCTAATGCTTTGTAAATATCTCTTATAAAATTACAGTGATTTGAAATACAGTCAAGGCTTTGTTTTTTTTTTGTTTTTTAAACTACATTTCAGAAAGGAATCCATTTGTATAGAAGAGAGCTGAGGGCTGGATCGCAATGCAAATGGAGGAAGAATAAAAGAAAAGTAATTGAACTTTTAAAAGGCAAAACACATCTCGAGCAGGGTCAGATTGTGCGAGGAGACGCTACAGTGAAATGCAATAATGTTCTTCCGTTTTCTCCTTTTATTTGAGAGAGAGAAGTAGCCTAACGAACTGGAGAAGCTAGGTTTGAGTCTCGTTGCCACTCCTTGTGATCTTGGGCAAGTCACTTAGCCCTCAAGTACAAACTTACATTGCAAGCCTTCTGGGGACAGGAAGAATGCCTACTGTGCATGAATTTAATTCACCTTGAACCAATCTCTTTCCCTCGGTAGAATTCAGAATATGTGAAAGGTGCTGGCTGGCTTAACATTGCTGGAAACAGATGTTCTTGGTGTTTCCGGAGAACGGTAGAGTATGGATGATGGCGGCATAAGCTGTACCCACACCCCACCAGAAGACAACTTACGGCACAGGTGAACATACGGCACTGCTACTGCGCACGAGCAGCAACTCCACAGAACAGAATCAGCCCCTAGCACTGTAGCCAGATTGAGTGAAAGGTCCCATATTTGATCTCCTAAGTTTGCTCTTTCACTCCCAGGGTGGCTGGAACTGGAGGTGGTGATACAACAGGGGTAATATTCACAGCCCCTAGAGGAAGAGCCATAGTTCTTGCAAAAGGGTGACACCTAATGACCAGATTCAGGGTCCATGATTGTAGGATAAGAACATAAGACATGCCATACTGGCTCAGATCAAGGTCCATCAAGCCCAGTATCCTCGTTAAAATAGTGGCCAATCCAGGTCACGAGTACCTAGCAGTTTCCCAAAAAGACACACAGGTTCCATAATGCTTATATTAGGTTAAGCACCCGGGTCCTCTTAAATAATGGTTTATGGACCTTTCCTCCAGGAACTTGTCCAAACCTTTTTTAAGCCAAGTTATACTAACAGCTTTTATTACATCCTCTAGTAACGAATTCCAGAGTTTTATTACGCATTGAGTGAAAAAGTATTTTCTCTTATTAGTCTTAAACGGGTTACACTGTAGCTTCACTGCATGTCCCTTAGCCTTTCTACTTTTTGATGGGGTAAACAATCGATCTACATTTACCTTTTCCACTTTATTCGTTAATTTATATACATCTACAGTATCATATCTCCCCTCAGCCGTCTCTTTTCCAGGTTGAAGAGCCTTAATCTTTTAACCCTCCCCTCATAGGGGTAGCTTTCCATCCCTTTTACCATTTTGGTGGCTCTTCTCTGTACCTTTTCTAATAATGCTATATCCCTTTTACTACAGATATATCCTACCCAGACATTCAGTGCTAACAGAACACCTGCCTCTTTCACACATACAGAACACAAATAGACTCTCACCAAGAATAGAATAAGAAACTAAAAATAGAATCGTGTAGACAAAAATTATCCTGTTACCTCAAGAGGCCTGAGAAATAGAAACAGTGATGCATTTCCTCCTGTACTGTGTAAAATATTTATATATTTAACCCGTTTTGGTTTACCATTTTTTTTACCAGTCAAAACGGTGAACAGTCAACAGTGAAAGTAGGATGCATCAAGATACAACAAGTTCAGCTGACAAGGTGAACAGTCAATAGAGGGAAGATAAAACTATGGTGGTAGCTAGCAAACAGTGGGTTAGTTTGAGGTTGGGGGAGGGGTTCAACATAGTATCAGTTATAAGAAGGCTATTGTAAGGTTCAGCATAGTAGTATTGGGTTACAATAAGGGTTCAACTTAGTATCATCGGTCTACAACAAGGTTTGCTGGTGTATTTTATTTATTTAGCTGTATTTATATCCTGCTTTTCACCGGGTCAAAGCAGTCAATTGGGGGATACATTTAACACGAGGGGATATGACAGTGTACACCATGCTCTAATGCTTAACAGACTAAAACAAATAGGAACCCACTCAACTGTACAAAATTGGTTCACCTCATATCTAACTGATCGAACCCAAACCGTCCGAACTAACACAGAAACTTCTAACACATACAAACAGGAAATTGGTCTCCCACAAGGCTCCGCCCTCTCTGCCCTCCTATTTAATATATATATATCCAACCAGTCTGTGACATTTTCAAGAAATTTAAAGTCCACTACCACATATACGCAGACGACATGATGATGTACATACCATTCACAATCCCAACACTCCCACTACAACTGTTAACAGAATGCTTCTCTGAATTAACAACCTGGCTAAAAGAACACAATCTCCATATCAATCATTCTAAAACGGATATATTAATAGTAACTAAAAATCAATCCTACATACCTCCAACACACATCACTCTCCAAAATCACAACATTACTATAAAAAATGAAGTGAAATACCTGGGTGTCACTCTTGACTCACACCTTAGTATGGACACACATATTAGAAACATCACTAAGAAGATCTACTTTAAACTCAAAATTTTAAAACAATTACGTCCTCTTGTACTTCTACCTGATTTTCTGAGCATTATCCAGGCTATCATCACACCACACTTTGATTTCGCAAATCTCACCCTACTAGGAACAACAAAACAAAACATTAAAAGACTCCAACTTGCCCAAAATGCAGCAGCAAGAATTGTAATGAAGGTTCCACCATTTGAACACATTACCCCTATACTAGCAAACCTTCACTGGCTCCCAATTCAATCCAGAATAAATCACAAATTGATTATCACTACATTTAAGACACTAAATACAATGGCCCCAGTCCCCTTAACAAAACTTATCACTAAAGACACATCCCAAACTACGCTACGGAGAGGCCACACGAATAAAATTAGGATCCCGAAAGAATTCACAACTACTAAAAAAACTACTAATAAAAAAGCGTTTTCACATGCAGCTCCCACCCTATGGAACTCCCTCCCCGAAGAAATAAGGGCATTAAATGATGCAAAGGAACTCCGCAAGAAATTAAAAACATATCTATTCATCTCCCATTTTGGCACACTTGAAAATACCTTACCTCTAACAGGTAATGGTTAATAGCGACCTAGGGTACACCAACTCCAATTCTCCTACCTAACTACAATTAAAGTCGATTAAATAACTACTTGTAAATCTTGTAAATAGATATATGTAATAGTTCAAAATATGTAAATAGTTCGATTGTTATTTAACAAATTATTTACCATATTTAGTCCATTCATGTTTAATGTATTTAGCAAAATTGTACCTAGTTAACTAATGTTCCATGTAAAACAGACTTGTAAATCTGTTCATTCCTTGTTCACTGTAAACCGCACCTGATCTGTGGAAGGTAGCGGTATATAAGCAACTGTTAAATAAATAAATAAATAAAATAAATATGAAACACATATGCTAATACTTATAGGGAACATGGGCAATGGAGGGTTAAGTGGCTTGCCCAAGACCACAAGGAGTGCCTGTAGGACTAGAAATCCCAGTCCCTCTGGCCTGAGATTGCTGTCCTCAGGTGGGATTTGAACCCCCAGCCCTCTGGCCTAAAGTACCTTGTCCTAACCACTAGACCACTCCTCCCTCAAAGCATGAGTGTTTGTCTGGTTGCTTTTCAAGAGTGCTGGTGTGTGCTGTAGTGTTCTTGGAATAGGTAGGTCTTCAGGTGTTTGCTGAAGGATCTGGCTGACTTAATGCTTTGCAAGGCAGGTGGTAACGTGTTCCAGAGTGTAGGGACGTAGAGTATGCTCTCAGGCAGGCATACTGAGTGCTCCTGCATATCTGTGGTGGCAGGCTAAGAAGATTCAGTGTGCTTTGTCTGCGAGGTCTGGTGCTGCTGAGAGATCTCCAGGAACAAGCAGGAATGAGTCTTCACATATGGGTACGTCGGTACCGACGGAGCCTGCACGGGAGTGCTCCCCAGCATCCAATCAGAAAGCTTTTGGGAGCATCCCTCGCGCCTGCGCGGTGACTTCCCGCCTTTCCCACTGCCTCTCCTCAGTTTTCGATTTTCCGCAGAGCCAACAGGACATTCTCCTGTCACCGCAGAAACATTTTTCTTTAAAATCCTTATTTTCTTATTTTTCTTGTGGTCGCGGCTGTCTTTCCCGCCGATACCGGTACCGCCGGTGCTTTATTCTTTTCTTTTTCAAACTTAGAGAAATATTTCTCTTCAGTTTTTTTTTTTTTAGTTTTTTTTAATTTATTTATGCAATTTTACAATACAATACAAGAAAAACCTTGTACAAAGAAAACAATCCATCGTCCTCATATCTAACAAGAAAAATAAATTAAAAGAAAAACACTAACAAATGGATTCCTGAATAGACCTCAAAAAATTGACAAGATGGGTCACTAATCATAGGATAAATTACAAACATGGCAACACAGGAAATAGAGCAGGCACCAAGGCGGTAAACTACACCTAAACCACACTAACACCCCTATAAATTGGGGTTATTAATAGGAGCTATATGAGAAGGATCCTGCACCGAAACTAGCCTAGAAGACAAGAAACTGGCCAATTGGGAAGGTTCAAAAAAAAGGTAACTATGCCCATCTAACTTAACCAAGCATTTGCAAGGAAACCGAAGGAAAAAAAGACCACCCAACTGTATCACCCCGGGGCGATATAACAAAAACTGACGCCTCTTTCTCTGTGTGGCCCTACCAACATCAGGAAAAATACGTAAATGAGAATCAAGGAACACCTTGCAAGGCGACCGAAAAAATAAATAGTTCCATCGGAGTAACGGATGGAACCTTAGGAAATAGTTCCATCGGAGTAACGGAAGGAACCTTAGGAAAACTTAACACCCTAAGATTCCTGCTCCTAGCAGCATTCTCAAGAAATTCCAATCGTCTATATAATATTGCAGAGTCCTTTGGAAAAGTTTGAGCAAGTTCTTCGAGCTGCACCAAGCGACCCTCACAAGAGGCCACCTTAGCAGCACAAGCAATTTGCCCGATTCATATAACTGCAACTGTTGCCCAAAAGTTTGAAACTGCTGCACAATAGACTGCAACTGCTGATTAATATTCAGAGACATTGTAGCAAAAGCAGACCATAGAGAATCAGGAGTCACTAACGCAGGCTTCACCAAACACTGTCCCGATCCTTCTGAAAAAATACCTTGTACAGACCGCAGAGAAAGTGGAGACAGCTCACCCAGACGGCGATCAGGATCAGTTGACTGCTGCATAGGGCTCCTATCGCCTCCAGCACCATTCACCTGAAAAGTCGGCGTCTGTACATTTCCCACAGTGCCAGACTGCTCAGCAAACAACTCTATCGGGGAGGGCACCGACTCCTTACCACCAACCCCGGGCTGCAGCTGAGAAGATTTTAACTCAGGCTGAACTGGAGGCGTGCGAAGTTCCGGGCTGAGAGAAACCTCAAAGTCCTCGGCACTGTAGGGCCGTCCTTCCGCCACCGCAGTGCACAACGGACTCACCGGAGTTACACTACCAGCCTTGGCCGGAACCACGAAGGAATCCATGGGTCCGGATAACGCAGTCTTCACAGCCACAGAGCTCCCCTCCTTAGATTCGGAAGCCAGCTTTGCCTTTCTTTTCCTGTCGGAGTGCGGCATGAAAAAGTAACGCCAAAAGGTAACCACAAGTGTAAAAGAGGAGGGGAAACACAGAGCTGTGCCGCGAACGTCTGCTCAGAACGCCATCTTGTCCCTGTTCCTCAGTTTTCTGTTTTTACTTTTTTGGGCCTACCAGGCCTTTCCAACATGGAGCCTTCTTCCCCTAAGAAGTGCCTTCACTGTGGAAACTTAGTTTTCTTTTTAGGCTCCAGTGCTTGGGTCCTGACCCTTTTTCCCCTGATACCTCAGGCTATATTATTGGGAGAAGACCTTCCCTCTTTCGAGTTTCCCTCGATACCATTTTTCCTCCTGAGGTGAGGACACCGGTTTATTCTTCTCTCCAGGATCAGGTAACCCACAAACAGTCTGTTAAGACTAGCCAATTCTTGAAGGGTAAGTCTCATGCACAGCATAATGACGGCTCCGGCCTTGCCCTCAAGATCCCATTGGCAATAAAACCCCGGCGGGAGTCTTCGGGCTCCAAAGCATTTACGGGGTTTCAGGTTGTTCCTGGGGCTCACCCCTCACAGAACATACCTGAGCCGTGCCAGGGGGTGGTATCCGCTTCGAGCGGTACCGATAACCCGGCACCGGCATCGGTGTCGAGTGCTGCACTCTTCACCAGGGATCTTCATCTGGTGTCCTCGGTACCTTCGGGGCCGATCGATATGACCCAGATTGGCTTTCCTGTATCCCAGCCATGCTCGGGGTTGGTACCGGCTTCGAGCGGTACCGATACCCCGGTATCAGCATCGGTATCGAGTGTTCCACTCTTTACCTGGGATCGTCATCTGGAATCCTCGGTACCTTCGGGGCCGATTGATACGACCCAGATTGACTTTCCTATATCTTCACTATGCTCGGGGTTGGTACCGACTTCGAGCGGTACCGATACCCCGACATCGGTGCCGGTGTCGAGTGTTCCTCTCTTCACCGGGCATCGTCTTCGAACGTCCTCGGTACCTTCGGTGCCGTTCGATGATATTCCAATTGACTTTCATGTATCGGCATCGCTGATACCACCACCAACGTCGGTACCTTCTAGACATGCATCGATAGACTCACTCGCTTCGATGCCGAGTCTAGAATCGATATCCAGCCTAGATGACTTGGTACCGACGCGTTTCGGAACCGATCCATATAGTTTCCGGCTACGCAGTACCGAGGATATTCACCAAGGCTCTCTGGTTACCTCGGTACCGCTTCAGCAGCCCCCGATTACTGCTTCGATGACATTATCGTCTCCGATACCGGTACCGGTGTCGGGGTCGATTCCTGCAGTTCCATCGGTGCCACCGATCCTTTCTATGCCTAGTTTGGAATCGATACCAGGCACTGACGGTGCAGTACTAACTGCCTCAAATCAGAACTGTCAGTATCACTGTCCATCGAGCAGGATTCTTTTTCTGCACCAGGCCAGTATATCTTCTGGTGCTCAAGCTGCTCCTTCAACCTCAGCTTGCCCAGGATTAGTTCCTATTGGAAATCCTTCTTTTCAGAAGTTTCTCCTTGACATGGCAACCTTTCTTGCCATTCCTATTCCTGGTTTTTCTCTTGACCAAGATCCTGCAGAAAAGGAAAATATAATGCTTCCTTTACATCATTCTTTACAGGATCTTCTTCTGAGGATATGGGAATCACCCTTAAGGGTTCCTTTGCCTTCTACAGCCATTAACGTTCTGTATCAGGTACCTCCCTCTCCAGGGTTTCAGAAAAAACAACTTCCACATCATTCCATTGTAGTGGAATCAGCATTGAGGAAGGTAAGAAGCAAGAAGAAGCATTCTTCTTATCCTCCAGGTCGTGCATCTAAAGCACTTGATGCCTTTGGACGTCAAACCTTCCAAACTTCTATGCTGGCTTCAAGAATTATTTCATATATTTTCTATATGAGTCTGACACTTCAGGAGGTCACAGAGAAATTATCTCTTTTGTCTCCTTTTTTGTCAGAACCTAAGGCCTCTGACTATTCCTTTTTTTAAAATTTTTTATTTATAAGATTTTTCAAAATTACAAAGAAAACAATCCAATGTCCATTAGATAATTATATAAGAAAAAAGTACAAAAAGGTAAATCAGATATTTAGACCACTTCAAGGAGGAGTGCAGCATACTCTAAAACAAAACCGAAATGGCTCCTAGAGGAATCTAACAAATACTCCATTAATAGAGACACTAATCAACTTTTATCTTTAAGAAAATCAACCAAATGTTTAGGATCAAAAAACATATATCGATTACCTTGATATAAAATAAGGCATTTACATGGAAAACGCAAATGAAAGACGGCCCCTATGGCCAACACACGTGGACGCAGCTCTAAAAACGCTTTGCGCCGCACCTGTGTGGCCCGTGACACGTCAGGAAAAATTTGAACTGCCTGACCACAAAACTTTTCAAACTTCTTTGGAAAATATGCCCTCAATATTTTATCTTTATCTAATTCAGATGTTAAAGAAACGAGGAGAGTAGCTCTAGAAGAGATATCCTCAGACGTTTCCAGGAAGGCAGAAATATCAAGAGTAGATGAGGAAGGTTTATCGATTGCAGCCTTCCCAGAAACAAAAGGAACATTCCCCTCACCCATAACTTGTTGATTTAAATTCCGCATAGGAACATAATATACTTTTGAAATTGAAGAAGCAGGCACATCGTTTATCATCAAAATTTCTTTTAAATATTTTTGAAATAAAATCATTGAAGACAAATAATGTGTACAAGGAAAGTTCAGTAACCTAAGGTTCTTGGCCCTCATCATATTCTCAAGTACCTCATCTTGACAATGTAAAGAACTAAACTTTTGTAATGATGAAGCCAAAAAACCTTTGTTAACAGAACTATCCGCCTGAAGTAAATCAACCTTACTCTCAACCGACGTAAATCTTTTATCATGATCTACTAATTTTTGAACCGTCGTCTTGGAGAACTCAGAAACCTGCTGCAGAGACGCCCCAAGTACGGATTCAATACGTGAGATAGCCAACCATATATCTTTTAGGGACAAATCTGCAGGCGGGGCCTGAGGTTCGCCAGGCAATGGAAAAGTAATTACAGAGGGTATAGGAGGAGAAAGATCAGTATCAAAACGCAAAAAGGAACCTGGTAAATCAATAATCTCTCCAACAGTCACACCACCTAAATTTAAAGATGACTCTAATGCTGGCAATAACTTGGCCTCTTGAATGGGGGGAGATAACCCCATTCCGCGGGAATCATCGCAGGAGGAAACAGTACTCACAGAAAGAAGACTTTCATCTCGCGGGTTCAATAAAGCAGCAGATGGAGATGAGACCAATTTCTCTCCCATAGTAACATGGGCGTCCATCGGGCCCACCGTTTTTACTGCTTTAGACTGAGCCACTGAAGGAAAATGTTTGCGTCGTTTCCCCATCACAAGGACAACTCCTGCGCCGAACTGACGCCGAAGGGGCGCCAAAGGGGCAAACGTGCCCCTTTGGACACGCTCCTTCGGACACGCGCCCTCGGGACGCGCCTGCTTCGCATCCCGCTGGCAGGGCTTGCTGTTATAGCCCTTAGAAGACCCCGCCCACCGCAGGGGGCTGCCTCCAGCCTCGGGGAACCAGTCGGATCTCAGGAAACAATTCACAGGTAAAGACAGCACTTCTCAATGTCCCGCTGGCAGGGCTTGCTGTTATAGCCCTTAGAAGACCCCGCCCACCGCAGGGGGCTGCCTCCAGACTCGGGGAACCAGTCGGATCTCAGGAAACAATTCACAGGTAAAGACAGCACTTCTCAACGTCCCGCTGGCAGGGCTTGCTGTTATAGCCCTTAGAAGACCCCGCCCACCGCAGGGGGCTGCCTCCAGCCTCGGGGAACCAGTCGGATCTCAGGAAACAATTCACAGGTAAAGACAGCACTTCTCAACGTCCCGCTGGCAGGGCTTGCTGTTATAGCCCTTAGAAGACCCCGCCCACCGCAGGGGCTGCCTCCAGCCTCGGGGAACCAGTCGGATCTCAGGAAACAATTCACAGGTAAAGACAGCACTTCTCAACGTCCCGCTGGCAGGGCTTGCTGTTATAGCCCTTAGAAGACCCCGCCCACCGCAGGGGGCTGCCTCCAGCCTCGGGGAACCAGTCGGATCTCAGGAAACAATTCACAGGTAAAGACAGCACTTCTCAACGTCCCGCTGGCAGGGCTTGCTGTTATAGCCCTTAGAAGACCCCGCCCACCACAGGGGGCTGCCTCCAGCCTCGGGGAACCAGTCGGATCTCAGGAAACAATTCACAGGTAAAGACAGCACTTCTCAACATCCCGCTGGCAGGGCTTGCTGTTATAGCCCTTAGAAGACCCCGCCCACCGCAGGGGGCTGCCTCCAGCCTCGGGGAACCAGTCGGATCTCAGGAAACAATTCACAGGTAAAGACAGCACTTCTCAACGTCCCGCTGGCAGGGCTTGCTGTTATAGCCCTTAGAAGACCCCGCCCACCGCAGGGGGCTGCCTCCAGCCTCGTGGAACCAGTCGGATCTCAGGAAACAATTCACAGGTAAAGACAGCACTTCTCAACGTCCCGCTGGCAGGGCTTGCTGTTATAGCCCTTAGAAGACCCCGCCCACCGCAGGGGGCTGCCTCCAGCCTCGGGGAACCAGTCGGATCTCAGGAAACAATTCACAGGTAAAGACAGCACTTCTCAACGTCCCGCTGGCAGGGCTTGCTGTTATAGCCCTTAGAAGACCCCGCCCACCGCAGGGGGCTGCCTCCAGCCTCGGGGAACCAGTCGGATCTCAGGAAACAATTCACAGATAAAGACAGCACTTCTCAACGTCCCGCTGGCAGGGCTTGCTGTTATAGCCCTTAGAAGACCCCGCCCACCGCAGGGGGCTGCCTCCAGCCTCGGGAACCAGTCGGATCTCAGGAAACAATTCACAGGTAAAGACAGCACTTCTCAACGTCCCGCTGGCAGGGCTTGCTGTTATAGCCCTTAGAAGACCCCGCCCACCGCAGGGGGCTGCCTCCAGCCTCGGGGAACCAGTCGGATCTCAGGAAACAATTCACAGGTAAAGACAGCACTTCTCCGCCTCTGACTATTCCTTGCTTCTTAATCATAGCAGGAATATCTCTTGGTTCCTTTCTCGTGCTTCTCTAGACTCTTTTGAGTCTGTTAGCAGATCCTCTGCTATTGCCATTGGAGCACGTCGTACAGCCTGGCTGCAGGCTTCAGACTTGAACAGATGGCACAACATACACTGGGTAATTCTCCTTGTACTGGAGAAAATCTCTTCAATATAGAGGCTTTACGTCAGGTTGCTCATTGCTCCACTGACTTTCCTAGTTCTGGAAACCGTCCTAAGCCTTCTTTTTCCCCAGGACGTAGGAAATGTCCTACCAAACCTTCTTTCCCTAAGAAAAGAAAGTTTCACCCTTCTTCTGCCCTTCCTCCAGATGTACCCAAGCAAGGGACATCTCATCCTAGTCTGAAGTCTCCAGACTCTAACCAGGCTACTCATAGCCAGCAGCCATAGGTTCCTGTATGTTGCAATCTACAGTTAACTTCTTCTTACCAGAAGTTATTCTTCAAACTCTACACTGTTTTTTCTTTTCAGTATGCTGAGCTGTTAGGACATTTTTGTCCATGGGTTACAGAATTCTCCCTTTCTTTTTATCATAAAGGGAGATTACAATTATCCCATGATAGTTTCTGTCCCCACATGGACATTTTTTCCTTCAGCTGACTTACCATATGGTACGTCACCTTCCAACCCCTTCTCTTCCAGGGTTTCCCCTGCTTGAGTTGGTACCATACTGAAACACTTCTCTTTCTTTCCAGTGTAGACTTTTTGTTCTCCTTCAATGCATGCTCTGAACAACCCATCAGACAGGGACGGGAATATCTTTGTCTGTTTTTTCTCCCTGTTTTTATACAGGGGGATCCCCTCTGCTCTTTTGTTCAGTTGCTGTGCATGCAGAAGTTCCAGTGCTTACTTTAATGCTTCTTGCAAGCTACTTTCAACTATCTTGCATAATACTACTCACTGCAGGTTATCTTTTTCTAGCCATATCCTTACCTAGGATGTGGCAACATATCTGACTGCTGTCAGTTTATCTCATACTTCTCCTGCACAATGCTCTCTGCAATCTTCAGAGAAGCTTTCTACTATGGGCCCTTGCTATAGAGCATTGAACTTTGTCTCTGAGGGTTTTCCATATAATAGAAAAAGCTTATATAGTCATTCCATGGCTATAATAGTTTCTTTATACCCTCTTGTCTCCTATTGTGATACAGAAGACAAGCTTTTTCTGCGTGAATGTCCAAGGAGTTCCCAATCTGGCAGGAATTTACCCCTTTTTTCCTTACAGCTTGGCATTATCTTTTCTACTCCACTTGGACAACGCATACTCTTTTACTGTACATGATACCCCTGAGTCCCTTGGCTGGGTCATCCAGGAGTCTTAGTCTATGCGTTTTCTTGTCCTTTGGACATGTCAGAGTCCTCAAGTACTCCTGATGTGCTCTTACCAGAATGCTATTATCCTCTGTTTTTCACGCAACCATACTGGTTATCCACTGAAATACATTCCTGCACCACGGAAATAGATTCTCTATATATCTTCAGGTGGTTTTCACCCCCTTATTATTAGATGAATCTTTTCCCATCACATTCCCCATGTGAATGTTTTTGTGAGGCTCAGTTGCAGGCATGTATCCTCAGACTTATATTCATGTCTGTATATGTCCTATACATACATATTTTTGTAATCTGTATGGGCATAAGCCATGCCCATCTATATCTATCTATATCTATATCTCTCTATATATATATATCACACATATCTGGACATATATGCACATAAGTATAGATATGTATGTATCTCCATATATATATATAGATAGATAGATAGATGTGCCCATTGGGGGATGTCCATAGGACACTAGGTATTACCTACTATCTCCCTAACTGTCTGTGCTATAAAGCTTTTACCTTCTTAAGGGGTCCAGACAGTCAACTTGCCTATTCTCATACGGCTCAGTAAGTGGGAGCGGTTATACACACAATTACTGCTGTGACGTCAACAGCTTCTATTTTTGTTATAGACCTCCCTATCCATGAAGTATCAAACTTCAATGTCTTCCTGTCTCTTACCAGCTAGGAATGACAGTGTACATCTTCAGTATTTCTGAGTACACTTCTGTTCTCCTTGGGAATAGGGGCTTTTTTTCCATACCCCCTCTTCCCTTCCAGACTGGGCTAATTCTCCAGATCGGTCAGTCTTCTTCTTTTAGTCCTCAATGTTAATAACTCTGTACCTAAAAGAGTTTTCAGCTTTTTCCCATAAAGCTTTCCACTGAAGACCTGCCGTTCTTCTCCTGCCCCGGTTGACACCTGGGTCTCCTTCCCATTCCAGATTTGGAACTTCATCCTCATTGCTGTGAAGTTACCTTGAAGATTCCGCTACTGCATCTACAGTACACTCCATCACAGTTCTACTTCCTACAATCCAGTAGGTAAGCTCTATATTGTACTAGTTCATTAAAAATTTAATGATACTTGACATACATTCTAAAGACTCCTCTCTCTTGTAGTCTTTAGATTTGCTGTTCCTTGCAGCTCTTCTCTATTCAACTCCTACCCCCCATCCCTCAGGGGATGCCAGGGATCCAGGTTTGGAAAATGCCATCCTGTCCAGGGATACGCATTTTATGGGATCTCCCCTGGCACCCACAGCTAGGGAGTCCCCATATGTGAAGACTCATTCCTGCTTGTTCCTGGAGATAGCACAGTTACTTACCTGTAACAGGTGATCTCTGGGAACAGCAGGAATTAGTCTTCACAACCCACCCACCTCCCCTAGGAGTTGTATCTATCTATCTCCTTTCCTCTTTCTCTCCTTCTGTCTCAGCTATGAAACCCAACTGAGGAGAGGCAGTGGGAAAAGCGGGAAGTCACCGCGCAGGCGCGAGGGATGCTCCCAAAAGCTTTCTGATTGGATGCTGAGGAACATTCCCGTGCAGGCTCCGTCGGTACCGACGTACCCATATGTGAAGACTAATTCTTGCTGTTCCCAGAGATCACCTGTTACAGGTAAGTAACTGTGCTTTATCTGGAAGTGATTGGTGGTGAGACTGTTTTGGGCTTTGTGTATGATGGTAAGGACTTTGAATTTGATCCTGGAAGCAATGAGAAGCCAATGGAGGGATTTTAGTATGGGTGTGATGTGGGAGTGTTTGGGTGCTCTGAAGATTGTGCGTATTGCAGTGTTCTGTGCTAGTTGTATTGGTAGGATAGAATATTTGGAGAGCCCTTGGTATATGATGTTGCAGTAGTCAAAAGGGGGGTGATTGTTGCTTGACAGATTGCACAGAAATTATTGGAGGAGAGTAGGGGACATAGGTTGCATAGTGTTCTGAGTTTATTATAGAAAGCCTTGGCGGTGTTCCCGATCTGAGCTTGAAGGTTCAGTTGCTGATCTAAGGTGATTCCAAGGTATTTGACCTGCATTTTGACATGAAGGTCTGTGTCATTAATTTTGATGGTTGTGGGAGGCGTAAAGACAGGGTCTTTGGTGATGTGCAGGATCTCAGTCTTGCTGAAGTTGACTGCTAAACTGCGGTGCTGAAGCCATGTGACTATTTCCTTGAAGCAGGCTGAGAGGTTGGAGTAGTTGGGAGCAGTTGTGGTGAATGGTATGTATATCATTATGTCGTCCGCATAGATCAGGTAGCTGACGTCAAACGTTTGGATGGTTGAGCATAATGGTCATATGTAGATGTTGAACAGCAGTGAGGAGAACATGGATCCATGAGACACTCCTTATGGCAGGGTGTAGAAGGATGACATACCCTGTCCTATTTTTACCTGCTGGGTGCGCTGAGAGAGATACGAGTGGAAGCATTGGGGAGGTTAGCCCTGTACACCGATCTCATGGAACTGGTCTAGCAGCATTTGATGGGACACTGTCAAACGCTGCAGAGATGTCCAAGAAGAGTAGTATGAAGCCGCTTGACCAGTTCTCTGTTCCCACAATGAGTGTGGAGAGTAGAGATGTAGTAGAGTTTCTGTGCTATGGTGGGGATGAAACCCATGCTGATGTTGGTCAAGTGGTGCGTGTTCCTGCATTTGGATTTGGACTGTCTTTTCTATGATTTTTGTCAGGAATTGTATGCTGGCTATGGGATGGAATGAGGTTGGTGACCCAGGGTCTAAGTTGGGCTTCTTTATGAGAGGGTGGATGGATGCCTGTTTGAGGGGGGGGAGGGAGATAGGCATGGGATAGGGATGAATGCACTATGCTGATTTTTTTTAAAATTTATACCATGCTCTTTAGAATCAGTGCAGTTTACATGTATACTAACAGGCACTTTTTATTCCGTTGTCCCTGAAGGGCTCACAATCTAAGTGTACCTGAGGCAATGGAGAGTTAAGTGGCTTGCCCAAGGCCACAAGAAGTGGCCATGGGACTAGAGACCCCAGTCCCTCCAGCCTGAAGTTGCTTGTCCCCATGCAGGAATTGAACCCCCGGCCTTCTGGCCCAAGGTAACCCGTCCCAACCATTGAGCCACTCCTCCCTCTGATGTAAGCAGTAGGAAGTGTGTTCTGGCAGCTTTTATCCATGACACTGGGCATGGGTCCAATGGGGAGGTTGTGTTGATGTATGAGATGATGGAGTCCAGTTCTTCAGGAAGTAGGTCTCTGTGCTGGCTCCGCTGCTTTTTAATATATTCATAAATGATCCGGAAATGGGAATAACGAGTGAGGTGATCAAATTTGCAGATGACACAAAACTATTCAAAGTTGTTAAAACCCATGAGGATTGTGGAAAATTGCAAGAAGAACTTGATAAATTGGAAGACTGGACATGCAAATGACAGATGAAATTTAATGTGGACAAGTGCAAAGTTATGCACCTAGGGAAGAACAACCCAAACTATGGTTACACAATGCAAGGTTCCACATTAGGAACCACCACCCAGGAAAAAGATTTAGGCATCATCGTGGATAACATGTTAAAACCCTCTGCCCAGTGTGCAGTGGCGGCCAAGAGAGCAAATAGAATGCTAGGTGTCATAAGGAAAGGAATGGAGAATAAAGCAAAGGATATTATAATGCCTCTGTATCCTTCCATGGTGCAACCACACCTTGAATATTGTGTGCAATTCTGGTCGCCATAACTTAAAAAGAATATAGCGTTATTAGAAAAGGTACAGAGAAGAGCCACCAAAATGGTAAAGGGGATGGAAGGATACCCCTATGAAGAGATGCTAAAAAGGTTAGGGCTTTTCAACCTCGAATAGAGATGGCTGAGGGGAGATATGATAGAGGTCTATAAATTAATGAATGGAGTGGAATGGGTAAACATAGAGAGATTGTTTACGCCATCAAAATATAGAAAGACTGGGGGACATGCAATGAAGCTACAGGGTAACCTATTTAAGACTAATAAGAGAAAATATTTTTTTCACTCAACATCTAATCAAACTCTGGAATTTGCTACAGGAGGATGTAGTATCTTTATATTTATTAAGGATTTAATATACCGCTCATACCATAGGCAACAGAGCGGTTTACAAACAAAATATGAGACTGCTGAGAAAACGAAAGGAACACCAATTATGATAAGAAAGAAAGAGCAGAAGCAGATAAGAGAATTGGGGATGCAGGAGTGAGGGGAAACGGAGAGTGTTAGCTAGGGGGTGGGGAAAGGGGAGAAGAGGAAAGAGGGAAGAGGGAAGAGGAAAGAGGGAAGAGGGAGGTCATAGGCGTTGCAAAATAGGTGAGTTTTGAGCCTTGATTTAAATGTTTTGTAGGAGGGTTTGAAACGGAGGGCGAGGGGGAGCAAGTTCCAGAGCCGGGGACCCAGGAAGAAAAAGGCAGAGGAGCGTGTGGATTCAAGATGGGCCTGGGATGGGGAAGGGAGTGATAAGCGATTTGTGTGAATTGACCTGAGGAGACGATGGGGAGTGTGGAGGTGAATCAGGTCTTATAGGTAAAGCAGGGAACCAGTGTAAACGGACTTATGGACGAAGAGGAGTATTTTGTATTAAATCCTGTATGGGACCAGGAGCCAGTGCAGATGGATCAGAAAGAGGGTAATATGGTCGAAGCACGAGGCATTGGTCAAAATACGGGCAGTGGTGTGATGAACAAGCTGTCATCTCCGTATTTGGTATTGGGGAAGGCCGGCAAGGGAGACGTTGCAGTAATCCAGGCGGGACACTACTAGAGACAAGAGGAGGGTGGTCATGGAGGGAACTGAGAGGAAGGGGCGGACTGCACAAAGCTGTCTGAAAGTGCAAAAGTAAAAGCTGTTAGTGTAGCTGGGTTTAAAAAAGGTTTGGACAAGTTCCTGAAGGAAAGGTCCATAACCCATTATTAAAGGAGACCCAGAATATCCACTGCTTGACCCAATACAAGCATTGTGGAACCTGTGTCTTTTGGGGAAACTGCTAGGTACTTGTGACC
This sequence comes from Ichthyophis bannanicus, assembly GCA_033557465.1. Classification (NCBI taxonomy): domain Eukaryota; kingdom Metazoa; phylum Chordata; class Amphibia; order Gymnophiona; family Ichthyophiidae; genus Ichthyophis; species Ichthyophis bannanicus. Next base: position 48,889,853 of record CM066035.1, read on the forward strand.
TAGATTGGTCACTGTTGGAAACAGGACTTGATGGACCTTGGTCTGATCCAGTATGGCATATCTTATGTTCTTATGCTCTTATATCTGTGTAATGTTCATTGTCCTGCTTGCAGTGGGTATGGTGAGCATGGGAGGGAGGGCGGGTGATGGAGTCGTGCTTGGTCTGTAGGTAGCCATGATTTGAGGGTTGTCTTGGCGCAGTTTGGTGGGGTACTTTGTGAGGGATTGGACCAGGTGAAGAGTTCTCTGGGTTTGTTGAGGGCTTGGAGGAGTGTTTTGTGGTAGTAGTCCCGTTTGGATTTGAGTGTGCTGTTGCAGTATGTTTTGAGCTTTTCCAGGTAAGTGTTGTGCAGTTCGGAGTCTTTGGATTTCCTCCATCGGCGTTCAATTTGGCAGAGCACTCACTTCTGCTCCCTTAGTTTGGCTGAGTACCATGGCACGTGTCGCCGCTGCTTCTAGGATTTAGCTGGGGGAGGAGGGGGTGGCGGTGGTAGCAAAGATGGTTGAATGCCAGGTGCTGATTGCTGCTTCAAGGTCTGTTTTCATTTTTAAATTTATGTTATTTAACAGTTTTTTTATACTGCTTTATCAGTTTTTGTTTCTGTGGATAAGTTCTTCAGAGCTGGCAGGATGTTTTGCAAGGAGTGTTCATCAAAGGTTACAGACCATCTTGTTGTGGGAGTCTCATCACGCGGTACATAGGCAATGTGCTGTTGGGATATTGTGAAAGTGACAAGATGGTGGTCCGACCAGGGTATGGCGGCTGTGGTTGGAGGGATGTACTTGGGTGATGTCAGCAAGGGGTCAGGGAAGAAAACCAAGTCGAGGATTCCACCTTTGGAGTGGGTTGATGTGGAGATGAGTTGCATGTATTGCAGGTCTTTCATGGCCTAGAAGAAAGTGGCAGAGACTGATGGTAGGTTTAGGTCCCCAAGGAGGATGAGGTGTTTCCAGTGGGAGCAGACTGTATCCAGCAGAGTGTCACGTTCCTCAGCCTTGTTGAGCGGGGCCGTGTACACAAGACAGATGGTGAAGTGCTTGTTCGCAATTGTGAGGATGTCTATGGCTGGTGTAGAAAGAGTGCTGATGTTTTTGAATTCCAGGGCTTTGCTAGAGAGAATGCCTATGCCCCCTCTTCTGCTACTGGTGCGTGGGCAGTTGTGGATATTGTGGGTGGCAGTATTAAGTTGGTTTAAAAGAATGTTGTCGCCATCGGAGAACCATGTTTCAGTAATACTCATGAGGGCTATGTTGTTGTTGGAGATGTAGTCGTGCAGGGTCTGTATTTTGTTGTGGACAGAACGTGCGTTGATCAGGGCGCATCTGACGAGGTGGCTGGTGCATGGCGCATGAGGGAGGATGGGGGGTTCTATTATATAGGGCAGCAGGTGTCTAGGTCTTCTGTGGTGGTAGGCACTGTGGTCCAACCATGTCTCGACGGCTTCAGTATAGGGGTGTGAATGATGGGGATAGGACAGGGACGGCATGCAATGGTGGCATTTGCTTGTAGACCTAGTAGAAAGAGGCTTAGGAATAGGAGGGCTACGGTTGCTCTGAGAGAGTTAAGCCACATGATGCTGTCCTTTTTGTATTTGCTGTGGGTCCCAGGAGGCTGCTGTTCTAGTTAAAGTTGTGTGGTGATGGTGCACTGCCCATGCAATCTGTGATGATCGGTGTGCTGTTTTGGGGGTATGGAGCCTAGGTCTGGGCTCTCTTTGGCTGGTCTAAGGCTGTTGGTTCAGTTTCGTTAGATGTGCAGAGTCGTGGTGTGTTCACTGAGGGGGCTCCGCGACAAGTTCCGGCCTCATGTGTTGCTGCCGGTTCCATAGTTTTTGCAGCGTGGGTCGTTCAGGGTGGTCCACACCTAAGGGCCCCACCAAAGGGCCCTTAGGCGAGGCCCGCCAGGTGCAGGCATGCCTTGGAGAGTGCCTTGCTTTAAAGAAGCTAATTCTGGGAGGTAGTGATGCTCTGGGCATCGGAGCATGGGGGGAGCTTACCTCCACGCTGTGTAGTAGTAGCAGTTCTTTCTACCCTGAGAGCAATGGCGGAGCGGCGAGAACCAGGCAATGCCGCAGTGGTTCTCTGGGTGGGTGTGAGTGTGCTGTGTGATCCATGCACATGTGTAAGTGTAGAGATAGCAGATGTAAATTTCAAAAACTGACATATTCCAATCATTAAATTAAAAGTTACATATATAGTAACAGTATATTTTGGCAGATAAAGACCAGTAATATCCATCTAGTCTGCCCAGTAAGGTAGCTAAAGTGTGGTGTAACTACAGCTCCATGCATGTTACCTCCTCCTCCCCCGCGCCCCCCATATGTCTGGTTTAGGCTTGTACCTGCTGCTCCATGCAGGTCAGCCCCCCTCTATTAAAAGATATTTAAGTTTGCTTTGATGTCATCCTATTACTACTACTACTGCTATTGAACATATGGGATCCACTGTGTCTATCCCATGCCATTATGAATTCCGTCACTGTATTTTCCCCCACCAAACATCCACCACCCTTTCAGTGAAAAAGTATTTCCTGATGATGCTTTACCCCCTTGCAGCTTCATCGTATGCCCTCTAGTTTTACAGCTTCCCCTTCTTTGAAAAAGGTTTGTTTGTTCATCGATACCCTTTAAGTATTTAAAAGTCTGTATCATATCTCCCCTGTCCCTCCTCTCCTCTAGGGAATGTATATTTAGGTCTTCAACTCTCTTCTCATATGTTTTCTGGTGCAGGCTTTTAATCATTTTGGTCACCTTCCTCTGAACCGTTTTCAAGTCTTTTTATGTCACTTGTGAGAAAAGGTCTCCAAAATTGAACACAACAGAAAAAAAAAAGTAAATTTTTTTTCTACCTTTGTTGTCTGTCATTTTCTTTTCTAATAGTGCTGATCCCAGTCTCTAGTTTCTGCTTTCCTCTGACTTAATTCTCTTTCTAGGGTCACCTGTCCATCTGCCATTTTTCTCTGTCCTCTGGTCTTCTTCACTTCCTTTCCTACATCCATCTCTGGCATTGATCTTTTCCTCTCATATTTTTCCATATACAGTAATTTTCTGCCTCTGTCCATTAAGATTTCTTTCCTTCTTTCTATCCAGTCCTCAATCTCTCTCCTTTTACGGATCTACCTACTGTTTTCCATCTCTTTTCCACACCTTGGATATCCCATTCCCCTTCCTCTTATTCGCCAGCCTTTTAATAAGTCTTCCCATTCTTTCTCTCCCTATCCAGCGTCTCTTCTCTCTGTCCTCCACCCTTCCAACCAGCATCTCCAATCTCTCTCCCCACTTCTGTCCAGTACCTGTTCTCTGTCTCTGTCCCCTACTTTGTCCAGCATCAACTCTCTGTCTTCCTATTCTTGTATGTCCAGCATCTCCCCTCTGTCTCCATACTCCCCCCACATCCATCAACTCCCTTCTGTCTCTCTGATCCCCCATGTCTAACATCTCCCTTCCCTTCTTGCTCCCCCCCAAATGTCTAGCATCTTCCCCTCTGTTTTCCTATTCTCTGTTTTTAGTACTCTCCCTTTGTCAGCCATCTTCCTATCACTTTATTCACCCCCCATGTCCAGTCACCCTATTGCCTCCTTCCATCCCCAGCATCCCCTCGTGTCCCTAAACTTCCTTTCCCCACCCCAAGCCAACATTTCCCCTCTATCACCCTCTTCCCTCTCCTGTATCCACCCGTGACTTCTCCCTTCCTGCCTTCAATCTCAGCATATTGTCACCCTTCAACTCCTTCCAAAGGTTGTCAGCCACCCCTAGTTCTTGCACTCAGCACATTCCACATGCACACAAGGCCTAGCTGTCACTTGGCATATGTAATGTCCTCCATATCTCATGAGAGAGTTGTAGATCATGAGGGTGAATGTTCTCGGGATCATCTTTGCTGCTGTGACATTACCATAGTCATAGCGCTGCTTGTTAGTGGAACCCAGTTTCATGATCCGTCCTGTTTATTCTTGCTATCATCTCTCGTTGCTCTTGGCTACTGGTAAGGTACCAGCTCATGGACAGAATACTGGAGGTTTTACATGCATCACAGGAAAAAAAAAACCCTTCCCCCCAAAGTTATTTGTGAGCAGCTACTGCTGCTAAAAGGTCAATTCAGGTAGGAGCTAAGATGGTGATGTCTCTGTAGGACGTTCAGCCACACTGCAGCCTTTTCCCTCTGTTCCTTTCCCTCATCACTCCTGATCAGAAGGAAAGGGTGCAGCCAAGTCTCCCAAAGCCATTGTCCTACAGCAGCAATGGCTTGATAGCCACCTTTCAAAGCCCTCCAGTAAACAAACCCGATGTGTGTTTGTCCCATATTGCAAAGCCTAAGAGGGAGGGTTTACTTTTCTTGGAAACGCAACATCATCTATCCTGTAGCTTTACCCAGAACCGCTGATGCAACATCTCAATTTGGCAGAATTTAAGCCTGAAGAGAAGAGTGCTATACCCTTCTTCTTCTTCCTGCTTGAGTAGATGAAGGCATGATTTTTTAGGTGCCCACTCGTCGTTTGGGAACACCTAAAGATGATGCTTTGTGGAAAGAGAGATTCTCTCCCTGGGAGCAACTGCATTGACTCTGACAAGTGCTATGGATTCATCTGTCTCAGTGATAGCAGGTAAGCCTGATGCCAATGTCCCTTATTTTTGTCTCGAAGACATTGAAAGCCATATTCATCGCAAATTAACAGTTTGATAACCAAATGAGATGATTAACTTTGCGGGTGTTAAACTTCCCCAAGGTTTCTAACATGTCACCAATAAATGCTCTTAAGAAATAGTTGATTGAAGTTTTGTCCTTGCCTGAGTCAGCTATAATCTCAATGAATAAAATCTATTTTTCATCTCATGCAAGGCAACAGCAGGGAGATTATGTTGAGCATTTTGATGTCTTACTAGAAATCTCTATTTTGAAAGTAAAGGAAAGATCTGCTCCTCTTGTTAATTTAATCTTTGAATAAGATTTGAATAATATATTATGTTTGTATTGTAAGAAGATGGGTAAACTCGTTTTGAGTTAGTGAGAATGTTCCCCCGCATATCTTGTTCTACTCAGGAGATAAGATGTTTGTTTCTGGCAACGCGACAAGAGACATTGGCACTGGGAGCTGTGTTCCGTTTACGCTACTCCTATAAATGTTTGATTAGCTGCTCGAATGCTAGCTATATATTTTATATCCTGGAACGATTGTGGTCTTTCCTAGATTTGAAGGAGATATCTATTTCTGCATTCTCTCCACATGGTTTGGAAGATTCTGATGAATGATGAGAGATTTGAAAGTCAACTGCACCTAATGCCTGATTTACTGCCGTCTCATTTTCCTTTTTTTCTCCTCCTCGTTTCCTTCCTCCCTCCATCCCTCCCATTTTATTGTGGTCTAAATTAAGAAATGAAAAAAAAACTGTTGTGTTTTGTTTCTTAATTTTCAAATTTACTGTGGCTTTGCTTATTCTTCATTTCTTATGTTTCTTGAGCAAGTTGATATTTGTGAATTTTTGTTGGAAAATTAAGAAATATAAAGTTAAAAAATAAGAGTTGCTGTCTGTGAAGAGCTTATTTTTCTAAAGGCAAATTTTATTGTTAAATAATATTTCATATCGTCCTGCTAGACCAGTTCAGACAAGTGAGTTGTGTTCCCCTACCAGCAGAATGGTGGAGGCAAAGAACCAATGAAAAGCAGCTATCAACACCTTGATACTCCCAAGGCAGATCACAAAATGCTCACAAACAGCCAGGAACAGAGCATTTGCGCTGTATGCACCCACGTGCTGGAACGCCCTCCCTCCTGCCATAAGGGCCATCAAGGACCTCTTCCAATTTAGGAAAGCAGTCAGACATCATCTTTTCCTGCAGCACTACGCGGACCAAGATCACATTCCACACCTTGACACGCCCAGTAGTACATACAGACAAAACCCAAGCAACAACCGAACACACCAGACCCTGCTCCACCTGACAAATAGCACTTCCCTCATCCGAACCATCTACAATTCTCAGATAGGCCAACATGTAAATAGTTAGCTACTCCTCAACATAAGTTATATGTAAATACGCTGTTAAAATACGCTGTTAAAACTGTACATTTCTGTTATATTGTAAGTTAAAAATGTTTCATTCCTGTTATACTGTAAGTTCAGTGTAGATTGTCTTCACTGAACAGTTATCGTTACATGTAAACCGCGCTGATGCTGAATAGTGCGGTATATAAGAAAAAATAAATAAATACATAAATAAAGCCCAGGTTTCAATGACATCACTCCCATGCTTCTATTCGCCTCAGCCACCAAAGGTCCCTTCAGTATTTCTTTGTCTCCAGCAGATGGTGGATGGATTTTCCTCTCTGAAGAAAATTTGAGGATTGAGAAGAAAAGATTGATTAAACGCTCGTAAACGACCTTGAGGGTGACCCTCTCACGAGTGCAACATGGGAGGCTCAACTAGACTGCAGTATTTTTGGTAGCCATAGGAGGAGGGAAAATTGGTTCAGCTCCACACTTTTATCATGATAAGAGTCTGTTAAGCAGCCACAAAATTGGAAGGTTTGAAGCCTCAATGCCCCCACCCTCCTCCTCTATTCCCCCTGTTCTCTCCCGAAGATTGCAAAAGGCTCTCAGAGGGATCTGCCTGCCAGCCGCCTTAAATGCAGTGCTGCAAAAGCTGGTGAAAAATACGGAAGTAGATCTCAGGAGGTGAGTACCAAGGCTTCACCTTGTCATTTTCCATGTTGGGGGCTCCTGATTCCATCTGTGTGGGATGCAATTCAGGGTAGTCTACTGACGAGCATTGGCGCAGTATGGGAGGTTCCTACCGTTTTCTGCACGTTAGTATTGTTTTCTCCTCTTGTGCACCTGGAGGTCTTGTGGTCTGTACGTGCATTCCACCTAAATGGCTCCAACACACGTTCCTACCCTAGTGCCTATAACGCACTTTTCAGCAAAAGTGCTGTTAATGTGTGTGGCAATTAAAGCACAGCCAACGTGCTTGTAGTAAAAGTGCAGTTAACGCGCGCCTTTGGATTGCCACAGCCTTAGCATGTGATGTTGTTATACTTGCCTTAACTCTCTGTCTTCTTCCAGGTAACGTTGTTTGACCTTAGCAAGGAAGGTGCCTCATCTCCAGATTCTGGACTTTGCTCCTCTTACATGGCAGTTTCTGAGTCATCCCTGGAGGACTCACTCCCCCTCCTTTAGCTGGGGGATGTGATTCGTCTGGACTTGCCTGCCTCAGGGCAGGATGTGGCAGATGGCACTATGGGTAAAGATATCCAGCCAGCCATGGATCTAGCATCCATGCTGTGAGCTGCTCATCGTCCTCTAAGGGGTCTGTGGTAACTGTGCTGCCTGGTGTTGGGTGGTCATTTCCAAGAGGACAGCTTCTGGACTCTGGATTGTCCTCCCCGGAATTCTTTCTTTTGTGCAACAGGCCTGGTCCTTCTGGCGTGGAAATTCAGACTCTTCGCCTCTGGATGCCCCCAGAAACAGTCTTGTGAAGCACAGGCGAAGCGTAGAAGCCCTGTTAGATTGCCTTTGACTAAGTGTCCCCAACATGGGGCGCCCCCTGGAGATGGGGAACAGCTGGGAGCTGTCCGATATTTTGACTATGACTTGGATTCAGATGACTCAGTACTGGGCTCTGACATGATGTAGAAGTACTCTTGCCTTCAAAAGATTATGAGGAGGCCAATTTGATCCTCCTATTCCAAAAGGAGGAGCTGGCAGCATTGTTTGCCAGGGTCTCATCCACCTTGAACTTGATGGATGCTTCTGGCATGGAGAAGGAGTCGAAGGTACACCCGCTCCTTCAAGAAGTGCGAAAATCCACTACTGTCTTCCCATTTCCGGATGTGATCAAGGATATGATCCGATTGAAGTCGGACTTTCTTGACTCTCTGACTAAAGGGTATCTAAGAAGATCTCAGCTCTCCCGGAGGATAAGTGTATTGAGTGGTTTAGCATTCCCAAGGTGGATGCACAGGTCACAGCTGTTACCAGATGAACCACCATTCCTGAGGAAGGTGGATCATCCTTATAGGATTTTCTAGACCATAAGGTGGATTAGTAGTTGAGGAACCAGTTTCACCATGGCGGAAGCTATACTGCAGCTGGCGATATATCCCAGCCTAATGTCTCAAGCCCTGCTCTAGTGCATTCATTGTTTTCCACCAGATGATACTGCTCTTCTTTTGGAGTCGGCTACCACCTTCCTTTCTGATGCCATGTATGACCTGGTTTGTTTGGTGGCCACGGATGGTGCTCTGATGATTGTGTCACAGCATTGTATTTGGCTATGGCACTGGCAGTAGACACATCTTCCAAAGCTAGTTTGACACAATGGGTTTTTAAGGGGAAGCTTATGTTTGGAGCCGATTTGAGTAGGAGCCAGCCAATGGGAAGGCTGTGGGGGCGGAGCACTGGTATGCTGCTCTAGTCACAGAGATTGTGGGTAGGATCCAGCCAATGGGAAGGCTGTGGGGTGGAGCACTGGAATGCTGCTCTAGTCACAGACTGTGAATACGATCTAGCCAATGGGAAGGCTGTGGGGGCAGAGCACTGGAATGCTGCTGTAGTCACAGACTGTGGGTAGGAACCAGCCAATGGGAAGGCTGTGGGGGAGGAGCACTAGAATGTTGCTCTAGTCACAGGTAGGGAGGAGATAAACTGGGGGAAGTTCCTGTGTGGTACAAGTTTAGTTTCTGCATGTGGTGGGAGATGGAAGAGAAATGAAATGTCCACCCCCCAAAAATGCTTTAGTGCAGTTCTATAGCAAAAGCAGTTCTAGCAGCTGCAGCATACTACCACTAACTCACAGTAAGATAACGATTACTGTAACTTGTAAAATAGCCTTCCCCTCTTATCTCCTCTCCCGCTCACAGAAACACAGAGAACAGAGAGGCTGGAAAGAATTCCAGGAGCTATGTTCTGCATTCTTTCCCTACTTCTTATTTATTAAAAATGTTGTATGCACTGTACATCACAGCCACACTCTTTTTCCATGTTTAGCCCTCTGTACTCTATCCATTCCTCAACCTCCTTTGTGATTCCAGCTTAAATGGAACCAGGGTGGGGATCTGTTCGTGCAGGCTGTTAACTAGCTGTAGTTGTTTTCACTGGCTGTGCAAAAACATTATTTCCTTATGGCTGTTTAACTTTTTTGCAAATCAGAAACATAAAAGAAATTGTCAAGATCTATCTAACCACTGCCAATTAGCAAGCCATGAGGGAGAAAGGAAGGTCTCAGTGGAAGAAATTTCTTTCACAGCCAGCCACCTAATAATCTTAAACACTCATGAAATGTTTGCAAATCTCCAGCAAAAGTGTCACATGTATGTACTCAGAGGCTGCATGGGATAAAATCTTCTGATGGTTCCTTCTCATATTAAAGACCTTTTAGTCCTCTAGAAAGATTTCTTGTGACCCAGTCAGCACCAATTTTATGGGGAGAGGAGGGGTGTGGTGGTTTACAGTTTGTGCTTTGATACCTGACTGAAGACCAAACACAGGAGGTAGCCATGAGCTCATATTGGCATGGGGACACTTAACAATAGCAACTCCTCAATAATTGCATAGCAGGTCACTATCTGAAGGCTCACGAGATCGATATTAAATGAGAAAGAGGGAGATGTGTTGATCTCCCAATAAAATGCAATTTAAGAAATTATAATTATTATTTGAGTACTGTAGATAAATGCAACTAGTTTTCTGCCCTCCCCACCTCCCCCCCCCCAAAAAAAAGATGAACTCTTCCCCCTAAAGAGTCAAGCTTTAAATGTGATAGTCTAATAGTGAGAGAATACGGCCATCTTCCATGACATTAAGCATAGACATGGCTGTGAAGGTTCTTTTGGACCACTCACTGACATTCTGACATTTCCAGCTTTGACCACACAAACCAATTGGTACATAAGGGTCCTTACTGCTGTGCCTCTCAGATTTAATAAGTAGAGTGAAGTACCAGGAGCAATAAAGCAGCTGTGACTCTGAAACCACACAAAATTTTATTGTTCTCACACCCTGAATCTGGCACAAACAAAAGCTATCATAAAAAAAGGAGTTAAGGAGCTAATTAATCTCAGAGTTAATAGAGGCTCGGGAACCACCTGTTAGCATTGTGCTGGTGGCAAAAGAGACTGCCACCCTCCTGAGTTTATTGTCCCTAAAATGGCTGACGGTCTGTAGTTAGAAACAGAAACGTGATAGCAGAAAAAGACCACATTTATTTATACGACTTTATCATTTTTTCGTCCAGGTGGTTTACATTGTAACTTAAACTTGGTAATGAGCATTAAATCAGGGACATTGATAACCTTCCATGGCCACAGAAGAATCTAAGTTAAGTGACTTGCCTAAGGTCATGAAGAGTGTTAATGGGACAAACCCTGGTCTCTGAGCTCCTAAGCCAAGGTGCTAATTACTAAGCTACTCCTCCACTCCATGACCTAGCTAGTTTGCCCTTCCATATCAGCTAGAGTAGTCCCCTTTCTTTTCCTTCTGTGTTTGTCCCATGCTTTTTGAATTCAGATACTGTCCTCGTCTCTACTACCTTCACTGGGAGACTGTTCCATGCATCTACCACTCTTTCCGTAAAGAAATATTTCCGCATATTACTCCTGAGTCTAACCCCTTTCACTATCATTCTATGTCCCCTCGTAGCAGAGTTTGCTTTCAATTGAAAGAGGCTCTCCTCCTGTGCATTTATGCCACAGAGATATTTAAAGGTCTTTATCATAGCCCTCCCCATCCTGTCTTTCCTCTATACATATTAAGATTCTTAAGTCTGTCCTTGTATGCTTTATAACAAAGACCACTAACCATTTTAGTAGTCATCCTCTGCGCCAATTCCAACCTGTTTATAGCATTTGAAGGTGCGGTCTCCAGAATTGCACACAATACTCCATATCAGGTCACACCAAAGATTTATACAGAGGCATTATCACCTCCTTTCTTCTGCTGGCCATTCCTCTCCCTGTCACCCAAGCATCCTTCTAGTTTTCGCCATCACATTTTCTACCTGTTTAGCTCCTTTAAGATCATCAGACACAACCACACCAGGGTCCCGCTCTTCTTTAGTGGACAAAAGTACTTCACCCCCTATACTATATTGCTCACTTGGATTGCTGCAGCCCCAATGCATGACCTTGCATTTTTTAACATTAAATCTCAGCTGCCAAATTCTAGACCATTCTTCAAGCTTAGCTCGATCCCTCCTCATGTTATCCACACCTTCCTGGGTGTCTACTGTATTGCAGATTTTGGTATCATCCGCAAAGAGGCAAACTTTACCTGATAGCCCTTACGCTATAGATGTTAATAAGAATCGAACCAAGGACAGATTCCTGCAGCACTCCACTGGTAACCTCCTTCTCCTCAGAGTGAGCTCCATTTACCTGTGCCCTTTGTCGCCTCCCACTCTACCAATTTCTAACCCAATCAATAACTTTAGGGTCCATCCCTAGGGTGCTCAGTTTGTTTATAAGTCACCTGTGAGGAATGGTGTGAAAAGATTTACTGAAATCTAAATTCACCACATCTAGGACTCTCCCTCTGTCCAACTCCCTGGTCACCCAGTCAAAGAAATCAATCAGATTTGTCTGACAAGACCCGCCTCTGCTGAATCCATGCTGCCTCGGATCCTGTAATCTGCTGGACTCCAGAAACCTCACTATTTTCTCTTTCATCAGCGTTTCCAATAATTTACTCACCACCGAAGTTAAACTAACTGGCCTGTAGTTATCAACTACTTCCTTACTTCTGTAAAAGTGACCAAATGTGCCTTTCTCCAGTCCTTTGGCACCACTCCCAACTCCAAAGAAGCATTGAAAAGGTCAGTCAATGGAACCGCTAGAGCATCCCCAGGTTCCTTCAATATTCTTGGATGTATCCCATCCGGTCCCATCGTTTTGTCTACTTTTAGTTTAGCTAGTTCCTCACAAACATAGTCTTCTGAAATCATTCAAAATCTCTGTCACGTGTGTTCCTTTTTGTGGGTGTTTTCTGAACTCCTTCTCCTGGCCCTTCATCTGTAAACACACAACAGAAATATTTGTTAAGCAGTTCTGCTTTATCCTCATCAGCTTCTACATATGAGGTGTGATCAAAAAATATCGAGACTTGTTGTGTAGGTATATAACAATACATCACACCTGGGGGCTTTCACTTACCCATCCCCGACGAATCTAGTTTAAAGCCCTCTTCAGTAGGTTAGCCAATCTACTGCTAAAGACTTCTTGGACAGATGGATTCCATCTCTGCTTTATGTATTAATTTATTTTATTTAACTGTTTTTTAATACGACTTTATCATGTCAGTCAAAACAGTTTACATTGTAACTTAAACTTGGTAATTACATTAAACAGGGACATTGTTAACCTTAAATTTTCTGAGGCAATGGAGGGGTAAGTGAGTTGCTCAAGTCACAAGGAGTGCTAGTGGGAATTAAACCCTGGTTTCTTGGTTCCCAAGCCAGTGCTCTAACCATTAGGCTACTCTTCACTTTGCAGTCATTGGAGCATCATCCCATGGTCCACGAAACCAAAACACTCGATAACACCATCCACGCAGCCATGCATGCATCTCCAGCATGCGAGCTTCTCTGCCTTGACCTTCACCCTCAACATGGAGGATTGAAGAGAACACCACCTGCACACCTATCTGCTTCACCCTCTCCAACAATGGCTACTTTCTTGGGATATTTTGCTAGTGTAGCTGTTTACAGTAACTGTTCGAGAGCCTTTCCAGTGCTTTATAGTGCTAGTGGCCCTGCTAAAAGCTCTATAGTGCTAGTGGCCCTGCTAAAGTCTCTGTGTGTGAAAGCAAAAGTCACCATTAATGGCATTCTTAAGTGAGGGTTTTACTAGGAAAACCAAATTGATTGGGAAGGATGAGTTCTGCATCCATCTGAAAACCTAAACTGATTGTATTTCCTGGCCTCAGCTGCATTCACTGAAGATTTGTTTTGGGTGGTGCGTAAGGACTGTCCAGCCCCAAGGGAGCCAGTATGTGTGCTCACTGCCAGATGCCCCCTCTATAAGAGCAGTTAGGGAGGGAGAACTCATGGGGACAAAGAGCAAAAGACCTTATAGAAGGAGCAAGAGAACCAGCATCCTAGGAGCACTAATGAGTGAATGTCTGGGTAACTGGTAAGGGAATAGAAGATAGACAGATACGTGTCAGTCTCTTACTGAAAGACAGTTAAGGACGATGACAGTGGAAATTAGTAATATATTTATTCCAAAAAATGTGAGTCCCTTCCTCCTTTGCACATCCACAAGAGGATTTGGTAACTCTAGACAGTGGTGGAGAACAGGAGCCCAAGAAGAGTCATTTATAAAAAGAGCAGAGGCTACTAAGTGTGCTGTGCTTTTAGAACCGTCTCTGATCCATTGCGGAGAAAGCTGGAGCAACCAATGTTGCAGTAGGAATGAGGGAATGAGAGGGGGACCTGTAAGTCAGGGGTTCCCAAACCTGTCCTGGGGCCTCCCTAGCCAGTCGGGTTTTACAGATATCCACCATGAATATACATGAGAGAGATTTGCATACAATCTCTCTCATGCATATTGTGGATATCCTGAAAGTCCGACTGGCTGGAAAGCAGGTTTGGGAACCCTGTTGTTGGTGACAGGGTGGGGTTGCAGTGGATCGGGAGGCAGCGTCACTGCCATCTTTCAAAATGGTGGAGCCTGTCCCTGCGCAGTACGTCCCAGGAGGCACAGCGCAGTGTCCCACAAAGCTCACATCAGTACTCAGCCCTGAGAGGAGGAGGGGGCCACTCTCCTCCTCCTTTTGCAGGCATTGGTTTCAGGGTGGGGGGCAGTAGTGGGGAATCATGTGATTCTGCCTCTGGATCATCTGCATAATTCTGCCCAGGAGAGGGAATTCTGTGCAAATTCTGTAGTGTGGATTTTGTGCGGACTTTCTACAAGAGTAACCTCTATCCAGGGCCAGCCTAACCCTAGGTGGCTGCGTAGTTTGCCTCAACGGTAGCAGCTTCCACAGGAAGGGCGGGATTCAAAGCTAAACTATATATTCTGACAGCCCAGGGGACATAAGGCTTCAGGTTTGCCTAGGCTGCCCTGTATCTATCCTAAGTATGCCAAACCTCTGCCACAGAAACAATCTCTATCTTTTCCACCGGTAGCCCACTTCGGGTATTCATCTCCCCAAGAAAAAGAAGTGTCCTTTCATATTTTGTCCCAGTCTGATAGTGAGAGAATACTGTTATCTTCCGTGATACGTTGGTGAAGGTTCTTTTAGACCACTCACTGACATTCTGATGTTTTTAATCTATAAATTGTGCAATCTGTAGGTTGCCAGATACCTTCAATCTAAAATCAGGACATGTATTCAAAAAATAGCACTTTTCAAAAAAATGTTTTATTAGGCATCAAATACAATAAAGCATTAGTTATATGTATTTACTGTTCAAGGATATTTGATTTAGCAGATTTTCGTCAGCCAAAATCTTTTTATACATATCACCACAAGATAATGAATAGTTTATTTTAACTTGAAGCAAGCATTTTACAGTTTTAACATCCAATCGATTTTGATCATTCATCCATTGCTTCTTGTACACCGAAAATACTCGTTCCACTAGTGACGTTATACATAATTGCAAATTAATTTATATTAGTAACATTACTATGAAGACAAAAATTGAAAAATTTTAACAAACCATAAACTATGATCAAGACTTCGCACTTCCAGAAAATATTTATATTTTCCCCCTCTTTAGATACGTCTTAAATTCGCTATATTTTGTATGTACAATGGAACCCAAACTTTCCCATTTTCGAGAAAGAGCCCAAAATGTTTCCCCTTTTTCAAACAAACGCCAAAAGGAATGTTTTTGGGCAAAAACATTGAGTCACACTCACAGGCTGAAAAAGAAAAACATAATTATTGTTTCATGTCTCCATTTTATGGACAATAAGCGAATAAAATAACTTCATTTGTATTATAAGGTTCATCTTAATCATCTGTTAAAGTTTTACAGAAATTTAGGACAAGTCAGGACAGAACGCCAAAATTCAGAACAAAAATCAGGAGAAGCTTCCAAAAATCAGTATAATCCTGATAAAATCAGCAATCTGGAAGAAAAAATGGAGGGAGAGAAGTGTACTTGAGACACTCAAATACCCCGATAGACATAAAGATCACATTCATGCCAAGTATGATTCCATGGGGAAGTTGTAGACAAACAGGTCATGGAACAGCTAAAGGGAAAAGATGTTAATAGAATTTAAAAAGCACGGGGCCAAGCACAGAGTATCTTTATTTGTGAGGAAGCACATCTAAGGCAAGAGATCATAGGACTTACTCAATAAGAACTTACTCATATCCTCTGCTTATGGGGGAAAAAAAGCCTTTTACAGAATCAACCCAGAAGTAAGCTGCTATAAGGAGAGTGTCACAGAAAATTCAGCATAGAATTGAGATGAATTTCAAAATGTATTTGCTGTTGCGGAGATTTGGCCTAAGCCAGTGCTTCCCAACCCTTTGTCCAATATGACCCCATTTTTACACTATAACATTCATGTGACCTCAGATGATGATTAAAACAAAATAGCAGCAGAACATCATACCCCTTCCCCCTCTCATCCACTTCCTCCTCCAAAGTCTGAAGGCAGCAGCAGTAGACAGGATCGTGGGCATCAGTGTATGTTCACAGATCACAGTTCTCTGGATGGTCTTCCAGTTGTAACAGGAAGAGGACAGAGCCTGGGAACATTCACTGGCTCACAAGCCCTGTGCCCACTGTTGCCACTAGGCGTAGGTCAATGAGGAGGCCCAGAGAAAGCGGGAGAAGCCCTGTTTCTGTGACCCCATCCACTCATGATGTGACTTTATTTGGAGTGCCAACCTACAGTTTGGGAACCACTGGTCTAAGGTATTTTTGGGTTGCTTAATAGCTGCTTGTGGCTTTAGGCAAGTCACTTAACACTTTATTGCCTCGGAAGAAAGGCCTGGCAATCTACTTCCAGTGACACAGCCAAGAAAACCCAGGCGCTTCTGGGTCGCCAGGAGTCAGGACTGACTCGAAGGCACACATTGCATAATAGGATACTTGTATAATTCTTAAAGCATCTTTTAAAGAAACAGGAAATGATGGCAGATAAAGACCATACGGACTATTCAGTCTGTCCATTCATACATTTTACAGTCCCTTCCTCTCCCTCAGAGATCCTCTGGATTTGTCCCATACTTTTCTGAATTCAGATACAACGCTCGTTTTCATCACCTCAGGTTAATCCTGAGTCTATCCTCTTTCATCTTATCTTATGCCCTCTCATTCCAGAGCTTCCTTCAACTGGAAGAGGGCCACCTCCTGTGCGTTTAGTCCATAGAGGTATTTACATTTCTCTGTCATATCACCCCTCTCCTGCCTTTCCTCCAAAGTAAAACAAGACAATCATGAAGGCAATGTGACCAGAAGTTCTCCGCAACAATCTTCTTTATTAAACCATGAACCAAAAATTAATTCCAAATTAATTTCTCCTTACACGACCTCTTTGTAACTATTCAGTTCATGTATAATAGATTGTCCAAGATTTAAAAACTTTTGTGCATAAATATTTGCTAGAGCATTTTTCACAGCATCACAACCATGGTGTGGTTGCCTTTGCTTGTCGATTTTCCTCCAAGTATATATATCGAGATATTTAAGTCTATCCCCATATGCCTTATGATGAAACCACTTACCATTTGAGTAGTTGCCTTCTGACAAACTCCATCCTATTTATATCTTTTTGAAGGTGTGATCTCCAGAAATGAGGTCCACTCCACCTCCATATGAAATCTTCTTACCTTCTTTTTCCTGACTATTCTTCAAGCTTTGCTAGGTCCCCCCCTCATGCTATCCACACCTTTCAAGTTGTCTACCCTGTTGCAGATTTTGGTATCATCTGCAGAGGCCTAGCTTTTCCAACAGACCTTCTGCAATAATACTTACAAAAATGTTAAAAAGAACAAGACCAAGGACCAATTCCTGAGGCATGTCACTGGTAAAATCCCAGTCTTCAGCATGAAATCCTTTTATTACTACGGCTTATGGTTTATTTAAAACTTTCTATACCGCTCTTCAGAAAAAGCAGAGCGGTGTACAATAAATATAAAAACATCTACAAAAAGGAAAGGAATGCTGTAAAATAATAGGAAAGGAGAAGTAGGAAAATCATAGCAGAATTAAGCAAAGAGGGAGGGGGGAGGGGAAGGTGCAGAAATCTATACACGGGATAAGGGATTGAAAGCCAACTGAAAGAGATGAGTCTTTAAAAGTGTCTTGAATTTGGAGTAAGAGAGTTATAGTCGAATGTTGGGGGGTGGGGGGCAGAGAATTTCACAAGCTGGGGCCGAGAAAATAGAAAGCTGTTGCCTCCCACTCAACCAGTTTCTTACTCAGTCAGTCAATTTAGGATCCATCTCAAGGGCCCTCAGTTTATTTATAAGTCACTGCTGTGGAAGGGTGTCAAAATCTAACTATACCACATCTTGCACTCTCCCAAAATCCAGTTCTCTGGTCACGCAGTCAAAGAAATCAATCAGATTCCATTTACAAGACCTACCTCTAGTAAAGCCGTGCTGTCTCAGATTCTGTAATCCCTTGGATTCCAGAAACTGCACTATCCCCTCTTTTAAGCATCATTTCCGTTAATTTATTTACCACAAGGTCGGACTAACCTGTTACCAACTTCTTCTTTACATCTGCTTTCGTGGACAGGAACTACCTTCATCCATCTCCAGCCCTCTGGGATCACTCCTGACTCTAAAGAAGCATTGGAAAGGTCAGCTAGGGGAGCCGCCGGTATTCCACCAAGTGCTTTCAGTACTCTCCAATGAATACCGTCCAGCCTTATCGCTTTGTCCACTTCTAGGGTTGCTAATTCCTCATGACGCTGTCTTCTGAAAATCATTTACATTCATCTCACTTCCATTCCTATTTGTGTTTTTTTTCTGAGGTCCTGCTCCAGGTCCTTCTTCTGTAAACTCAGAACAGAAATATTTGTTAAGCAATCTTGCTTTATACTCATCGCCATTAACATATTCCTTCCCTTCACATGTGAGTCTCCCAATGACACTCTTGCACGTCCTCCTGTTACTAATATATCTAAAAAGCATTGTCCCCGTGTTATATTGTATGAGCTATTTTTTTCTTCCATTTGCACCTGGCTACTTTACCACCTTCCTTTTGCTTTCCCCGATACTGCTGTTTGCCATCCTCTTTCTGTGATCTCTTATAGTTTATGAAAGCTAACCTCTTTTTTTTTCACTTTTTCAACTATTTCTTCTGCGAAACATAGTGGCCTCCTTTTCCTCTTACTTTTATTTACTTGCCTAACAAAAAAGATTTGTTGCCCTTAAAATATCTGCTTTCGGTTTTGCTCACACTTGTTCTGCTCCCCCCAGATGTTCGCATCCAGCTAATGACTCCTTGAGGTATTCCCAAAGTCTAGGACCCTCACTTCTGAATGCACCATCTCCACCCGTATCCTAATATTGAAGCTCACCATCTGGTGATCATTTCATGCCAGATGATCATCTGCTACCTTAGAAATGCTAATGTACCATAGCGCTGCTTTGCTATGTCGACTTGTTACAGGAGGAGGGGGGAGGGGGGAGGAACTGGAAGGGAGCTTTGGAAGTAAATTGCTAATAACTCACTTGGTTTAGTCCTTCGTATTCAGAGATTACTTATTTTAGCCCAGAGTCTCTTTTTTCTTGATGAATGTATCTTGCTTAGACTCTAATCTTTATAGCACTGGGACTATCTCTTCTCTGTGTCTAAAAATGCTTAATAGTGATAGAATATTGAGATAACAGCAGGTAATGAAAAATCGGTTCATCCAGTCTGCTTGGCTACTATGGTCAAACTCTGTGCTGTCTGCTTTTGCAGTTTGACCGTCTACTAAATATCTGAGTCTATTTGGTTCTTAACCAGGCCCCATTCCAAGTTTTACCACTAAGGTTTGCAATAATCTAGACTACCCACAAAATGAGTGCGGCCATTGCTTGGAACAGCCTGCGCTCATTGATTAGGGATGTAGTGCCTCCCATGCCATGCAGATTACCCTAGCCTTCTTGGAAGTCTAAAGTAGCCGCATGGCTGATGTTAGGGTACAAACCATGACATTTCTGCACAGATGACCCCTGCCTTGAGACTTTACTGCCACTCTCCGTAAGACAGCAGAATCTAATAAACAAAAATAAAACAAAAAATATAGCTGCTAATGTTTCTCTTTCTAAAATGAATAAGACTAATGTAGGATTTTAGGCAGGTTCTTAGATAGCCTGGGCCACCTCTGATGGGTTGATCCAAGCCTGATCTTGCTGGTTTGTATCTAGTGGAGTTGTAGCTTTGGTTTCGGAGACCAAACAGAAGCTGGATCGGAAGAATTTATTAGAGCTGACCTGTCTCAGTGAACATCCTTATAGTTCTGCTTCTTCTCCAACAAATTTTCTCCTTGCAGTGCCTGTAAATCTAATGCAACCATAGCAGTCAAGCTAGAAATAGATTGCCTTCTCCCTCTGCAAACAGATTTCAGTGAAAAATCTGCAGGTTCTGCACTTACTGTTGATTTTAAAATTCATTATCTTAAAGAAGAGGATTGGTGGAAATACACTGTGCTCTTCAGGGAACAATCACAAGAAAACAATGTGTGGCAACCGATATATCCTCCCCTGTGTTGTCTTGATGTGCTTGCTTTCTCTTCTAATAGCTTCATGGTTCTTTTGGCTGCCAGTCTCTTCTCACTCGCCAGAAGCACTGGCGTCCAGCCCCCAGCCCCCCAGCAAATGTAATTACTTGCTGACACATCTATAAATCACATACTAATTGATATGTGTGAGCGACCTGAATAAACCAGAGATAATCTAATCAGAGCCTGACTTTCTCCTTATGGAAGAGAAAGTTGTTCTACGGGTGGGTGCTGTGGTTTAGTGTGAGCATGTGGTAGGGGAGGGAGAGAGATCTTTCAATCATACGTGCATTTCATATCATTCCCATCTGGCTTACTTGGGGCTTAGTCCAAAACAATGTTCCTACGTTGTGGCACCCAAGAGAGTTTGTTTTCGCTAGTCCTCATTATGTATCCACTCTATCAGGACATTATGTAAAATTTTATTGTTAAAGTAGAAACTCTCAGCTCATCTCTAGAAGGGATATGGCTCCAATTATGGAGAGCATGACTGCAAGCATTGTCAGGAGCTGATGAGACTATGACTCTCTACCAAGGTGAGAGAACCATGGGCAAGGTGGCAATGCCTTCACCACCTCTGTAAGTTGTTCGCTGCTACAGAGCCAACCTCCAGAAGAGGGATAATCTCGACCTGACCTAGAGCATAAACTGCATTCCCAGTGAGGAGCAGGCAGAGCCTCACCTGCTCCAGAATTGTCTGTAGAAGGGCCATGCACCATTAAGCCCTCTTACTAACCATGTGAGGGTCTGTGCCCACAACAGATCATCGCTGCTCCCAGATTCAGGAAACGTTATTGGCACTGTAATTCATGCATGTGCTACTAAAGTTCTTTTTGAGAAAGGATGGGATGAGATGACCAGCAGATATAGATGTCCCCTCTTGCTTCCTGTCTGTTGAGGTTCTTGAAGGTTTGGACAAAATACCTATGCATGTGCTAGATGCATGGAATAGTCTCCCAGTGGAAGTGGTAGAGACGAGGACAGTATCTGAATTCAAGAAGGCATTGGACAAACACAGAAGATCTCTAAAGGAAAAAAGGAGACTATTGTAGCTGATATGGAAGGGCAGGCTAGATAGGCCAGGTCTTTTTCTGCAGTCATGTTTCTATAACTTTATGTATCATGAGCTAATGCTAATTTGTACCCAATGACAAGTTGCTATTGGCACACACCATTTGATTATATAGAAAATTGTACTGGAGATATTATTATTTAAATTGTGTATGAATTTGAATAAATAAACTGTATGTGGTTTTGTCCCTTGGTTTTCTTTTTCCTTATACATAAGGTCTGAATAACCCAAAAGTAGAGTTTGGGACTTGAATTTAACAGGAGGCTATAATGATAGACATCTTGAGTTGAGTTGGTTGATTAGGTTTGTGAGAGTAGATAGTAAATTGTGGACCCAGGGAAGTCTTGAACAGAGCTTACTTTAAGAAGGCTCCCTGCCAACGAAAGATGCATCCAGGCTCTGCCCGCAGCAGCAAGGTATTGATGTCAGAGTCAGAGTGCCCTGCTCCAATATGGGAAGCAGAGGATATGCTGATGTACGTTTCATCTTGGACCTTTTCTTTATATGGGGGAGGGAGCTCACAAACAGCAATGGGCTAAGTAATGCTTTGTTTCTTGGTCACTCTATCCTTCTCTTACCCTGATGGTACATTCTCCATTGGGGTGGGGGGAGCTCTAATATCTAGGGCCAACATGTGATATGTGTCTCATCATGATCTTTGACTCAGCAAAGAAAAGCAGTTGGACTCTTCAGTGGTGTTCAAGGTAACTTTACAGTAAACGTGCGTAATAGTAACAATCTGGTTACATCCATAGTTGTGAGCATAGCACAGAACTGTGATCCCTTCACCATGGTTTCTCCTGAGTTTCAACATCTTGTTCATTCTTGGGTTTTCCCTGGGCTGTATAAATGGGCAACTTCCACTGCTTAATGAAGTTCCCTTCCAGAGCTGAGATCCTTTTGCATGCTCTCATGTTTGCTCCCACGCTCTTCTCTCTTCAGTTGTATCAGGTTCACCCTTCTCCTTTGGGTGAACACTTGAGACTGTAATTCTTCGGCATCTTTTTCCTTCTCTCTCTCTGGCCTGGACTGCCAGAGAGATTTCAGGTGTAGAGAGGTAGATCTGGGAATCATCTTTGTTAGTGATATTGTGGAAGGGCTGTCGGGTAAGGTTTGCTTCTTTGCGGATGATACCAAAATCTGCAATAGAGTAGACACCCAGGAAGGTGTAGATAACATGAGGAGGGATCTAGCTAAACTTGAAGAATAGTCTAGAATTTGGCAGCTGAGATTAAATGTTAAAAAATCCAAGGTCATGCATTTGGGCTGCAGCAATCCAAGGGAGCAATATAGTATAGGGGGTGAAGTACTTCTGTCCACAAGAGAAGAGTGGGACATAGGCGTGATTATGTCTGTAAAGTAGCTGAAAAGGTGATGGTGAAAGCTAGAAGGATGCTTGGTTGCATAGGGAGAGAAATGGCCAGCAGAAGAAAGGAGGCGATAGTGTCTCTTTATAAGTTTCTGGTGCAAAATCATTTGGATATTGTTTGCAATTTTGGAGACCGCACCTTCAAAAAAGGATATAAATAGGCTGGAGTCAGTACTGAGGGTGGCTACTAAAATGTTTAGTGGTCTGAGTTATAAAGCATATGAGGACAAACTTAAGGATCTTAATATGTACACCTTAGAGGAAAGGCGGGATAGAGGTGATATGATAGAGACGTTTAAATACCTCCGTGGCATAAATGCAGAGGAGAACTCTTTTGATTGAAAACAAGCTCTGCTATGAGGGGACATAGGATGATGGTGAAATGGGATAGACTCAGGAGTAATATGCAGAAATATTTCTTTATGGAAAGAGTGGTAGATGCATGGAATAGTCTCCCAGTGGAAGTGGTGGAGATGAGGACAGTATCCGAATTAAAAAAATCATGGGCCAAACACAGAGGATCTCTAAAGGAAAAAAGGGGACCGTTGTAGTGGTTGATTTGGAAGGGCAGACTAAATAGGCCATGTGGTCTTTTTCTGCCGTCATGTTTCTAGGTTTCTAAAGATTCTACTGAAAGCCATGGGAAGTGATGAGTTCACCAAGGGACTGGGTATATAGAGAGAAAAGGAGTGGACCCAAGACAGATCCTTAGGATACACCAACTGGGAGTGGGATAGCAGTAGAGAAGGATCCACCAGAATAAACAGTGAAAGAGTGATGGGAGAGATAAGAAGATAATTAGGATAGCACAGAGCCCTTAAAACCAAGCAAGGACAAGATATCAAGGAGAAGGTTGTGGTCTACAGTGTCAAAAGCAGCAGAAAGTCAAGAAGGATGAGGATTTGTTCCAGACTGTACAGAAGTGTATAATTGCTGTAGCCTCTAAAGTTGGCCCACCTTGCCTTACCTCTACCTGGACAGTGTCCCACCAAGAATGAAAAGAGGACTGCACTATGAACTGCTCTTATATTTGGTTGCTTGGCTGTTGGTTTGGCACAGACAGAAGAGTCCATCCTATCACTAAACCTAGGACAAGCTTCTCTCTGAGCCAGTGCTGATATGGTGTCCCTGAATTATTCCTTCTGAGCCAGTACTGACTCCTAACACTATGTTGAGACTTTGAGTCAGTACTGGCTCAAAGGGGGAAATGACCCTATTACATTCTTCTTCTTCTTTAATCCCTAGCTGGCATTTGGAGTGAAGGCCATCCTCTCAGCCAATATGCTGCTGTAGGTGCCACTGGATTCCTTGTGTTGCTTACAATACACATCAACTTTGTAATCAATGGCAACAGTTTTGGCCTCATTGATGGTCAGTAATTGGTTCCTTAGGTCTTCCTCAATGTGTTTGAGCCATGTTTTCTTTGGTGCTGCTCGTTGAACCCTCCAGTAGACAGAGGAGTTTGTATGGCAGCCAACTGGTGTTCATTCTGCAAACGTGGCCAAACTGGCTCAGTCTCCATTTTTGGATTTGTTCTTCGACTGAGGATTAATGAATGGTGAATATTTGATCGATGCAGCCCCAATATGGCCTAAATTCTGCTTGTTCTTCTCGGCTGGTCTGTTCACAATGTTTCTACAGTCTTGATTATATGGTCTTCATGAACACCTTGCCAACGTTTGAAAGGAGACTGATGCTGCGGTAGTTCTAACATTCCTGGCTATCACCTTTCTTTAGGACTGGCACAAAGATAGCTTTCTTTCATGCTGATGGAACTCGTTCCATGTACCAGATGAGTGTTAGAAGGTGCCATCTGCTTTATTGATGTTGTCATTGGTCGACTTGGTTTTGCCACTCAATCTCCTAAGGGTCTGATACAGAGTCCGGTACTTGTGCCTGGATGCTGCTTATTCCAATCTGGCTGTGACACCATTCCAGTAGGCTTCTCGTTCCACCTTCATCTTCTCTCTGACCTCTTTGTTCAGTCACCGATATTGCTCGAGGTCAACGTGTTTGATTCATTTCCATTTATCCACCAAAACCAGGCATTAGTCCGAAATCCATGTCTGTTTCTGATGACGGATGAGTGGGCACAGAGGGGTGGCGCATTCCAGGATGGACTCCGATATCTGCTTTTCTTCTGCATCGATATCATCCAATGGTTTGAGTGCTACAAATTTGGAATTCTTGTCTGAGTGCTGGATCCCTCAGACAAGCCCAGTTCAGTTTGGCTGGTGAAGGTGCCTTGCGCTTTGCCCGTTGTAATCGCAGCTGTACCTTGGCACGGACGAGGTGGTGGTCAGATCCGCAGTCGGGCCCCCTCATTGCATGTATATCTTTGAGCGATGATTGGAATCGAGAGTTGATCAAAGATGTAGTCCAGGACGGCCAAGTCTTCACCAGATGGGTTGCACCAGGTAGCTGGTGT
Organism: Ichthyophis bannanicus; assembly: GCA_033557465.1. NCBI lineage: Eukaryota > Metazoa > Chordata > Amphibia > Gymnophiona > Ichthyophiidae > Ichthyophis > Ichthyophis bannanicus. Next base: position 48,914,397 of record CM066035.1, read on the forward strand.
TTGTGAGGGTTTCCCACTACCAGGTTGTTTGATACAGCAGAGGACAGCAGGCACAGTCCATTGTCATTGATCATGCCATGGCCAAAACTACCTAGTTTTTCTTCCCATCCGGTCCTGTCCACACCGGTATGACCACTGAAATCTCCCGCCAGAATGATCAATTCTGTCTGTGGGATCGAATCCAGCACGTGTTGAAACTGGTTGTAGAAGTCATTCTTGGCTGCATTCAGGCTGGTCTCATTTGGAGCATAGATGGACAGAATATGAGTCTTAACTGTGCCGTTGATGGTAAGAACTGGTAGATGATCCGATATTGGTTGGAAGGCATTTACACCATAAAGCCAATGCCAGCTTCTCATTTTCCGCCACTAGAGTAGAATAGCGTCAAGGTTTCACTGATCATTGGCAGTTGGATGGTCAGTGTTCCAGATCCAATGAGCCATAATTCGGATACTGCGTTGATCAAAATTTTTCACTTCAACAATTCCATGGCAATGATATCCTTTTGTTTGACGTGGTGTCCTGTTCACACATTCCTCGCAGCAATGCAAATTTCCTATTTTGGTGTCATAAATTTGATTGTTAGACCAGTAGCTGCCTTCTGGCCAGCACCCGGTGATCCCAGTGCTGGCACATTGGTTGCCCTGGGTTGCATAAGTGAATGAGTTTATTCAAATTTCCATGCGGTTTCTTGCCTAATTTCCCTGGTTTCCCAGTTCTGACCACCGCGGCAGGGTGACCACCCTTCTCCTTTTTCAGCCGGGCTTGGGACCATCCTTGGAGGAGAATTAGAATGTAGGATTAGTACCAAGCTTTTCAGTCTTGGTCCACACCTAAGAGCCACGCCAAAGGGCCCTCGGATGCGGGCCTGCCAGGCGCGGGCATGCCTCACTATGTTGACATTTAAAGAGAGCTCTGGTGTTGATTGACTGCCTCTGCTCAGCTCAGCTCATACAAATGATTCTTGCCTTCTTACAATTGCAATTACCTATTTCCTAGCGAGTAACGCAAAGCTTAGTAACTTGAGAAATGCTCTGTATCTATGATCCTATTTGACATCCCAGCTTGTGCTGTGGGTAGGAGGAAGGGTATCTGTGAGGAAGTCTGCCAGCATGCAGTGGCCACACCTAAAGGCTGGGTTTAGGGCCCATGATTGCAGGATGCTGAAAGAGCCCGGGACAGGTGTGTGTGTTATTTTAGATGCCTTACTCAGCATATCCATGTTTAAATTGTGCCTTCATGAAAATGACCAGTTTAGAAAGGTTTTAGTTTATACATGGATGTCCGTAGTTATTGGAAGTTTCAAGAGGGCATGTCAGGGGCGTGGTCTGGGTGCATGCTGGATGGGCAAAAATGTACATGTGCATTCCCCATTTCATATAAGGAAAACACATGTAAATCCAAAATTGTGATCGTTGGGATTTACACTTGCTCCCTGGCATATGTAGGATCTTAACGAGTATGCGTTTGGACTGGCCATTTACAGGATTAAGGAAGTTATCCTTCTTTTTCCCCTCTAGGTCAATTCTCCTTCCAAATTATAATTTGACTAAAAAAGTAGCCTCTTTAGTTCAATAGCAGCATCGAGACATTGAAGTTTGCAGAATGGCTCACACACATGTATATGTAAGTGCTGACATTCACAGATGCAAACTATGAAATGCCGACACTTACATGAGGGTTTCCTCCGATGACTTTTCCCGCGTGTACATTTTCAAATGGCTCCTCTCGCTGCATGTAGACATACTGTCCTGCACTTCCTTCTATGCATTTTAGAAACAGCAAAACTGTTTCTAAAATGCCATCAGAGTTGTATACGATGTCTCCATTCTGATCTGTACATCCTATCTAGAATGTGCTTTCTGGCGTGTGACCTCTGACGCAGGGCCTTTGTGATGACTGGGCTGGCCGAGCTGGGAGGGATACACTAGGAAGTAGCAGTAGAAAAGCTGGATAATTGTGAATGAAGGCTTATGGCACTGTAGCCCAACAGTGGCTGATATTGTTTGTCCTGGAAGCATGAGGAAACTGCTTGGAGTGGAGAATTTGTATTTATTTATTTAGCTGTATTTATATACCGCCTTTCTCTGGGTCAAGGCGGTTTACAAGGAACAAAATGCAAATTACACTGGAACAGTGGTATCAACTATGTACAGCATGCAATTAGAGATCTTCTGGGCTCTTAACTATATACTGTGCAGTACTATATACTGTACAGTAGTGGTAGGCATTGTGCATTGTTCTTCTAGGGGCGGGGGGGGGGGGGTTATTCACTTGGGTTGAAGTGTTCAGGAAACAGTAGCCTAATGGTTAGAGAAGAAGGCTAAAACTAGGGTTTCCAGGTTCAAATCCCACTGCTAGTCTTGTGATTTTGGGCAAATCACTTAACTCTCCATTACCACAGGTGCAGAATTAGATTGTAAGTCCTCTGTGGTCAGGAAACATAGCTGCTGTACTTGAACGTCTGAGAAAGGCAAGAGCTAAATTCAGTTCCCTTTCCCTTAGGCCCAAAAAAAAAAACAAATCACCTTTATCTTTGGTCTGTCTGTAGATTTAAAAGTGTCCTGCTGTTTACAGTAGACAGGGAGAATGGACCTGATGGCATGAGCTAAATTCAGTTCCCTTTCACTTAGGCTCAGAAAAAAAACAAATCACCTTTATCTTTGGTCTGTCTGTAGATTTAAAAGTGTCCCACTGTTTCAAGTAGACAGGGGGAATGGGCCTGACTGTCTTCAGCTGTCATGAGCTGCTAGGTCTCTATGTTCGTTAAAAACCTTCTCATTAAGACCCTGCATTTGGCAGCCCATTTTCTAGTTCAGTTAATTAGTACAGTCTGCTCATTTGCAGAACCCTCAACAGCATGCCAGAGACAAAATAAGCCTATTTTGATTACATCCTTTGGTATCTGTCCGACACATCGTCCCCTAATGGAACCAGAATTACATTTCTTAAATACTTAGCAGCATTCTTGGCCTGGGAGAAGAGATTCAGCCACAGCTGATGTTTGAAGTTACGTTAGTAAAAATAAATAGAGATTTATAATCGGTCTTGCTGATGTACCCAGCCTATTAATTTAATGTAGCAGCCTTCTGGGAACATGTACCATTATATTTTTATTGTCCAAAGTATTCCCCGAAGTGTTATTCGGCACTGCATGTAGAAGGTGGGAGGCGGGTGGAGAAAAGAGATGAATTGGAAAGAAGGGAAAAAGGGAGGGGGGGTAACAGAGTCAACTCCTTTAGAAGGCAGCAGGGTAGGTGCTGTGTACAAGGTTGAACTATCGATGGCACATGGTCGATGGCACATGGTCTTTGGCAATGTTTTACATCCTGGTAGTCAGGCACCACGTCTGTCTCTCCTACCTCTTCCGAAAGCTGGTTTGATTTTCAGGCTGGCCACAATGGAAATGCATGATCTTAATGGGGTTCTTAGAGTCAATGGGGGTAATTTTGTAAAAAGGTGCCTATAAAAAAGTTGAAAAGCGCGCCTGTTTTATTTATTTATTCATTCATTCAGAATGCTTGATATGCTGCCAGGAGCCAAGGCTATCGCAGCGGTTTACAAAATAAAAAGGGATGACAGATTCAGCCAAAAAGAAGAAAGGAATAAAGATGGAAATGATTACAATTCTCAGAGCAGAAGGGGAGCACAGAAAGCAAGAGAAAGAGAGCAGGCAATTATCCGGGGGGAGGGGGGAGTTAAGGAGCGGAGGATTGAGGGTAGGCTTGCTGAAACATCAGAGTTTTGAGAGTCTTCTTAAAGGTAGGGAGGGAAGGGTCTGTATGGTGTGAGAGGAGAAATGAGTTCCAGATGGCATAGGAGAAGGAGGCATTTCTGGAGATAACAAGGCTAAGGGTTGAGGGCGAAGGCAGAGACAGAAGGGCAGCACTGGCCAAATGCAGGGAACAAGAGGGAATGTAAGGAGGTATAGGAGGGGGCAGGAAACATACAACACACGGTGGACTAAGGTAAGAAGTTTGAAACAGAGATGGAAAGAAACAGGAAGATGGTGAAGGTAATGAAAAATGGAGAAACATGATTGTAACAGTGGGCGTGAAAGATTAATCTGACAGCAGTAGACTGGATCAACTGAAGACGGCAGATGGAGTATTGGAGTAGCCCAAGAAACAGAGAGTTACAATAATTATTGAGAAACGGAGAGTTACAATAATTGAGGTAGGGGATAAAAAATAGAAAGAACAAGCTGAGTGAATGGTGAGGTAGAAAAGGCAAAATGGACTGAGCATAGATGACAAAGAGCAAAAAATGCTGATTTAGAAAGGGAGTCCACTGGTTCCACTGCTTGACCCAATACAAACATTGTGGAACCTGTGTTTTTTGGGGAAACTGCTAGGTACTTGTGACCTAGATTGGCCACTGTTGGAAACAGGATACTGGGCTTGATGGACCTTGGTCTGACCCAGTATGGCGTATCTTATGTTCTTAGTCAAGGTGATGTTTAAAAGAGAATGAAGAATGATACCTAAGGTCTGACAGAATCTTGAAAAAGAAGAGGAGAGGAAGAGATAGTGTAGAGGCAAAAGCAAAGAAGCTGATGGGGAAGGGAAGGGAATGCAATAGCCTCACATTTAGAAATGTTTAGAAGAAGGTCTGTTGTCATGAGCCACTGATGTACAGATTGTAAGCAGGACAGAAGAGGAGCGACATTCAACGAGGATGAAGGGATGGTGTAAAGGATCTGAATGTCATCCACATCTAGCAAAGGTGTACAGCCAAGGGATTGAATTAACAGAGGAAGAGGGGACTGGAAAATATTGAAAAGGATAGGTGCCAACAGGGAGCCTTGAGGGGCCCTGGAAGGCAGAGGAAAAGAAGCAGAAAATCTTGAGTTAGAGAACACTTGAAAGGTATGATTCGATAGATAAGAAGAAAACCACTTGAAGACACAGCTACGGATCCCAATAGAATGAAGACACTGGAGAAGGAGAGACTAATCAACCAGGTCAAAGGCAGAAGAAAGATCCAAAGATACCAAAATAACAGAATTACTGTGGTCAAGAGAAGCTCAGATTTCATTAGTGAAAGCACAGAGCAGAGAGCCTGCCAAGGATGCAAGACCAGACACTTTTCCGGCTCAAAGCGCTCGCTGAGTATGGATCAGTGGGGAGAAGTGGCAAGCATTTTTTCACGGGAGTTAGTTCTCCTCCTGCACAAAGCTTTTTGTCTGAAGAAGCAAGGGGGTGAACTAGAAGGTGCACATGGAATGGGCTTAAAGCGGACATTACCGGTGTTGCTCTCAGACGGTAAGGCACTGGGGGAACCAGGTCCTAGTAGGAGATGCATGAAGGAGGATCCTTGGGGGGAGATAGTCTCTCTTCAATCCGAGGAGGATGAAGATTTTACATTGGCTCAAGAGGAGGGAGAGGAGGAGATGAAGCTGGAGAAAGGGGAGATCCCTCAGGCAGAGGAGTCATGCATAGTGCATGTTTTTCAGAGGGAAGAGCTTGCAGCTTTGATCACTCATTCTCTTAAGGCCCTTAATATGGAGACAGAGGCTCTGCTAGAGGCAGAGCCACTGGAGGATCCCCTCTTCCAGATGGTCAGGAAGATGCAGAAGATGTTCCCTACACACTAGGTCATCAGAAAGATGATTCAGGATGAATGGGATCTGCCGGAAACTGCCTTGAAGGGCACGCAAACTATGGCTCATCTGTACCTACTCATTCAGAGCTAATACTGAACTATGGGAGCAGGACGGGAGAGGAAAAAGATGAGTTATGAGGGATTAGAATAAGGTCAAGGATGTGACTAGCCTGATGTGTGAGGAACAGTATATGCTGATGGGGATCAAGATCAGATCAGAATATAATGAAGGATTTGTCATGCACCCAGAAGGGCTTCTCAAAATGAATGTTGAAGTCACCCAAGATAAGTAGCTGTAGAAAAGAGATAAGCAGCTCAGCCAAAGAAGATTGTTTGGAGTATCAACTAGAAGATGGGAGCGAAGGGGGCAGTAGAATAGCAAAATGTGAAAACTGAAGACAGTTTCAAACTGAATAGTGCTATAGATCCCAGCCACACCTCTACCCTAATGTGACACACGGGGGAGAGAGAAAGCAGAAAACCCAACAGCTAAGCAACGGACAAGATACGGCTCTTCATTCACCTAAATTCCCTTTAATCACTGGATGAACTCAAGCTCGTAGTCCACCATTTCATAATGATCGAGCTACAGTATCCCTCTTATCCTAGAAAACCTCTAAGGCCACAGTGCCTTCCAAGTATCACAGCCAATACTCGCTTCAGCCTAACTCAGCATGAACCCTCGGTTTACAAGGGATCCATTAGCAATCCGAATATCATGACCTTGCACCCTCAGCTTGGGAATTGCTCATTGTGAGGCTGATTATATCCTGCTTGTCTATGAAGAAAGAGAGATTACTTACTTGTAACAGTGGTTCTCTGTAGACAGCAGGATAAATCAGCCACACAATGCCTCCCTTCTCCTCTTTCTGTTGAAGCTGTTGAAATTGCCTAAGCTCTGAGAGGGACTGAGGGGGTGGAGCAACGGTCACCCAGGAGTGATCACTCGCACATGCTCATAGAGTTTTTCAAGACTTCTGGCTCAGGAAAAGCAAGTCTAACCTGGTGCCCTCTGGGATGACATCACCCATTTATGTGACTAATTTAGTCTGCTGTCCATGGAGCTCCATTGTTACCTGTTACTCTACTGTTGTGTCAGAAGCCCTTCTAGAAGGTAAGCTCTTCAGGGAAAGGGCTCATTATATGTGTATTCTTCTTGTTGCAAAGAACCCAGAGCATGCTAGATTCACAACACATACATAACCATTCTGAACTAGGGCTGAGCTCACCTTCCCTATCACAAGCAGATTTTTGGAGCCAGTTCAACAGAAAATGTCTCACTGAAATGAGAAGTTTACCAACCTTCCTTCTTGGGATTCCCAGCGGAATTTCACATGTCAATAAGATGTCCATGCTATGCAAACAAGGACCTCAGAGACGTTTCATTTATAATTCCTGCAATGTTCACAAGGTGGGCGGACAATGAAAAAATCAACTTCTGTTTTTGGGAAGTTGATCGTTTTGCTGATAGCAGCTTTCAGAATTTGTTTGGCCTTCCCACGGTTGACTGTAGAGCACCCTGAACATACCTGCACAACAGGGTTTCATTGATGCTCATTTACCCATTTTTCTTGCCTGCCTCCCAGAGCTGTGTTTCTTTTTTATACTTGTATTTACTTTTCTGTTTACTTGAATGTTCTTTCAGTGTGGGCAGAATGGTGGAAACCATTCTAAAGAAAAACATTACTGAACACATACTTATTGTATAATGGGAAAAAGCCAGAATGGATTTAGCCAAGGAAGTCTTGACTCACCAGTCGGCTACATTTTTTTAAAGGTGTGAATAAAAATGCAGATAAAGGAGAGCTGGTTGATACAGTATATCTGAATTTTCAGAAAGCATTTGACATAGTCTTTCATGAAAGACTCTGAGGAAATTAAAAAGTCATGGGATAGGAGACTGTACCCTACTGTGGATTGAAAACTGAGGCAATGGAGGGTTGAGTGCCTTGCCCATAGGCACAGGGAGTTCTAGTGGGAATTGAACACTAGCCTCTTGGTTCCCAAGCCAATGTGCTAACCATTAGGCTACTCCTCCAAGCCAAGGATTTTCTGGAGAACTGTGCTAGGCCTACTTCTTTTTAACATATTTATAAATGATCTGGAAATGTTAACAGGTGAGGTGATCAAATCTGCAGGCAACACAAAATTGTTCAAAGTTGTCAGATCACAAAAAGATTATGAGAAACAGCAAGAGGGCCTTGCAAGAGGACCTTCATCCATATAGCAGATGAAATTTAATGCAGACAAGTGCAAATTATGCACTTAGAGAAGAACCCAAACTAAAGTATATCTACTGTATATGATGCAAGTTCCACATTTAGAGATGACACCCAGAAAAAGGATCTAGGCATCATCACGGATAACACATTGGCATCTGCTCGGTGTGCAGGAGTGGCCAAGAAAGGAAACAGAATCCCAGGAATTATAAGGAAAATAAAACAAGGATATTATAATACCGCTGTATTACTCCATGGTGCAACTGTATCTTGAATATTATGTGTATAGCTGAATTAGGAAAAGTAGAGAGAAGGGTGAATAAAATCATAAAGGGAATGAAGGATACCCCAATGACAAAAGGCTTAAAAGGTTAGGGCTCTTTAGCTTGGAGAAGAGATGGCTAAGGGGAAGTAGGATAGACGTCTATAAAATAATGAGCAGAGTAGAACAAGTAAATGCGAATCAGCTGTTTACTCCTTAAGAAAGTATAAAAGCTACAGATATGCAATGCAGCTATGAAGTAGTACATTCTGAGAAAATATTTTTCCACTTAACGTGTAATTAAGCTCTGGAATTTTTTGCCAGAGGATGTAGTAAAAACTGTTAATGTAGCTGGATTGAAAAAAGGTTTGGATAAATTCCTGGAGGAAAAGTCCATGAACTAATATTAAGGTGGACTTGAGGAAATCCAGTGCGTATCCCTAGGATAAGCAGAATGGAATTTATCTTTGGGGATCCTGCCGGGTACTTGTGACCTGGATTGGTCACTGTTCGAAACAGGATACTGGGCTTGATGGACCTTTGGTCTGTCCCAATATGACAAATCATATATTCTTACGATGTTCTGCCACTCGGTGAGTGCTTTTAAGGAAAGTACTTCACTAAGCTTATAAGTGAAGGTCAGAGCAAACGTGGAAAGGATGAATAATCCAATCCCAGTTGAATAAATACAGTGACCCTCTCACATTGAGGTGAAGGTAGTCCCAGAGGGGAACACAATAACAGTATAAAAATAGTGTACAAGGTGTAAGAACAGAGGAGGCAAAATGCCCCAGTGTCTTTACTAGTTGACACACAAAAACTCTCAAAAGCTCTCAAAAACCATGAAAGAAAATTAAGGCCACACACAAAATTATTTTAATAAAAATCACCTTTGTTTAGCATCTACCCAAAACTGAAGTATTTACATGCAAAAAGCCAAACAAACCTACAGGCACTTGGTAAAGGCCCAACAGTTTCTTAATTCCAGTTCATGGTACGGATTGGGTTCATCCTCTGTAATCCTCTTCTGGGGTCCTAGGTGGACCCCTCCCCCTTCTCTTCTTAATAGGCTCTGAACTGAGTACCCAGGCTTTTCATGCAAGTCCTGCAAAACACCATCACAGAAATTGTTCTCCCAAAAATCACAAAACACTGTGCTCTTATTCCTAAAAGACAAAACGTTCACCCCCAAATCTCTTTAAATGCTTGTTCTCAAAACACTCCTCTTCTGCTTTCTCTGGTCATCATCAAGAGCAACTGTAAACAATAATTGAGAAATCCTAGGAGTAGTCATTTTGGATACCCTGTAAACCAGACTGCTTGCTTTCTTTGAGGACCAGAATTAAATATCTCAGAATTTATCTATGTAAGTTTACCAGTTGCCCAGTGAAAAGGAATGGAGGATATTGAAAAGTGAAGAAAATGCAAAACATAAATCCGTTTATTCCTTTTCTCTCTCTAATCTCTTTAATATTTACACTATTATTGGTTCTGCTTTTTAAAGCTGTCTTCACCTTTTAATATTGCCTAAGGCTGTGACAGGCGATATTCTTTGATTCTTGCTTTTTTGTGCATGGAGGATCTTAATGCAAAAAGCTAGTTTATTCAAATACTTAACACAACCGACAAGTCTCCTATTACTTCATAAACATACAGTGCCCTCAAAACAACTTAAAGCACCTTGTCATAGTGCAACAATGCTCCTGATTTAGCAGTCACTTTTTTATGGTCACCCAACCGAGGGTCATGTACAACTTATAAATACAAATGGGATCATGTAAAACACAGAAGACCATTTTAGTACCCACAGATGACATTTTACTCCACTAGTCTGTCCTGAAAAGTAATGTAGAATCTCATAACTAACCAGGTATTATTAGTATATGAAAACATATGAATATAGATGCTCAAATTCTGTTTGGTGTTTTTTAAAATGTTCCTTAACAGACAAACTATGGCCATACTACCCTGAATGAGACTGATCTTGTCTGATGTTGGAAGTTGAGTAGGGTTGGGCCTGGTTAATACTTCGATAGGAGACCATCTTCAATACCAGGTGCTATAGGTTTACTGGATAGAAGAAAGGGCTGGCAATCTACTTTTGGTCACACTTTGCTAAGAAAACCCAGGGGATAATCCACAATATGGACAGTTATCCATGGAATTGCCAGATGTAGTTGGATCAAGTTGTTAGCATACAACATCCACATGACCAAGACATTATCTCCTGCTTTGTTAGGTTTTCTAGAGTTTTCTAGCTCCATGAACAAGCTTCAGGTAGAAAAGTTGAAAAAGGGATTGAGAGAGAGACTTTAATGAGGAAGGCTCAGACTACTGGGCTAGATCTTCCAGTGCTCTGCAGTTTGTGGCACCTTCTCTATATCTCAAAATAATGGACCTTGGGGGAAAGGTAAGGTGATGTTTGAAACTAGAGCGGTCTGGTCCATTTATTTACTTTTAAAAGCATTTTTTGAAACCGCCTCATCTACTACTGTTTTTGATGACATACAATAAAACAATAATGAAACAAAATTGCCTTACCGAGGAATATCAAATATACCCCTCAAAACCTCAGCACTTAATTAATTTTATCTGAATTCTACACTTAGAAAATACCCCAGCAGGTCACCATAGTTTACTTTTAAATACTACAAGGAGGAGAAAAGACCTCAGTAACATGTGCTTTCCCTCTACACGGCGGCTATGTATCATCTTAAGGGGAGCTGCCAACAATCGCCATCACGGGTCAAAAAAACTCCCCTTCTTTACCTATTATCTTTTATTCTTTTTCAATTTAATTTAGCTTTTAATTTTATTATATTTAAATAGTTCTAAACCACACTACTAGCAACATTAGGACAGACTCTCCATATCTCTCAATTGCCATGGTCCTGGCTACCGACCAACACTGTCGGCTACCCTCCAAGGATCCTAAAAACAAAATGAAACAATAAGCCAGAAGCAATTTGCTCATAAGGAACACTTAGCTCTCAATCACTTAGCTTCATTGTATCTTCTGGAGATCTTCATGCATCAAGCCTAACAAAGACCTTCCTTTCACATACAATGCTTCATCGGAGACCATTGTTCTAAATAACTTTCTTATGCTGGCTCTGTAAGAAACTTATTTAGAACAATGGCCCCAGATGAAGCATTGTATGGGAAACAAAGATCTTTGTAGGGCTTGATGCATGAAGATCTCCATGCACCTTAATAAATGCCCCTCCGCAAGAAGCAAGATCCATATCCTCAATGACTTCATAACTGACAACAATGTAGACATACTATGCATAACAGAATCCTGATTCTCCAATACTGACACCATTCTCATCAACCAGCTGAAACCTCCTGATTATGACAGCTTCAACTGCTCTTGTTCTGGTCACAGGGACAGCAGCGTTTGCATCCTGGCATGAAATAACTTATTGTTCAAGTAAATACAAGCCATCTCCATAGACAGATCTCATAACAATCTCAAACAAAAAGATTACACTATGTCTTGCCTACTGCTCTCCTGCAGCAAAGCATGATGAGCTATTGACCATCCTAGAAACAGCCAGTACATATGTGCACCCCTCTTCCCACCTCACACTAATGGGTGACATAATCTATCCTCTGCTCTACTAAGTCAATCTAAATCCTTCATGGAAGCCATGAGACATCTCCAATTGGTCCAAGCCCCAACATACACCAAAGGAAACACCTTGGATCTTGTATTCATCCAATCCCAACTTCTGGAAACCCATGCAATCCCCAAACCACTGCTCACGGAAGTATCATGGCCAGACCATTACACTGTCACCTGCTACCTACCTGTGTATCTGACTCTGATATCACAGACCATCCACAATTTATGCCACCACCAATTCAAGCTCCTCCATGAATCTACATTCATTGACAAAGTGCTCCCTTCTCTTGATGAAGAACACAGGGACCTTTGCCTCAATATAAACAAATGGATAATTACAATACAATCCTTTGCAACTTCACCTCTCACCAATATTGTGAAACCACACCACAGAATCCACAGCCCATGGTAAACGCCAAGCCTAAAAGTGCTAAAGCGCAAACTGTGAAAACTGGAGCGCAGAGGGAGAAGCACACTTGATGATCAGACAAAACAATCCTACCTCCTCACCCTCCAAACGTACCGTTCAGAGACCAAGAATGCAAAATGAGAATACCACACTAAACTAATAATGAATGCTATAAACAAACCCAGAAAACTATTCAATATAGTTACTAGACTAGCAAAAGACAACAGCCAGCCCACTGGACTTACACCATTGACCGACAGAACTTTGCTGCATACCTGCAATCAAAACAATGCCATCACTCAGCCTGCTTGTTCCTACCACCTGTGGCAACTCCACAGATCTAAACACCACAAATACACTACGGTGGTCCTTCAGCCCCACTTCCATAGACACCTTGAGCACATAATACATAGCATCAACACCACAACTTCTCCTCTGGACCCATGCCCTGCTACCTGGTTTAAAATCACAAAAACAGAGCTTGCTCCAATTATATTCAAGCTAATCACAACCTCCTTCTCCAAAGGATATTTTCCTATATACCTGAAACCAGCATCAATCTGTCCGGTCCTCAAAAACACCAAGCTTGATCTAAATGACCCAAGCTCATACAGGCCTATCTCCAGCTTACCATTTATTGCCAAACTTATCGAGAAGGTAGTCTTCTACTAATTGCAAGAACACATTGACTCAAACTCTCCCTTGGACATACACCAACACAAATTCTGCAACTACCATGAAGTAGAAACCTTATCAAGGGCATAGAAAACACAAAACGAGGCTTCATTCTCATCTTTCTAGACATTGCAGTGGCTTTTGACATAATATCCCATGACATCCTCCTACAGCGCCTATTCAATTTAGGAATCTGTGACACTACCCTAGAATAGCTGCAGTTGTACCTCACAAATCGCTCCCAATATGTACAAATTGGACAAAAGACCTCCAATCAATTCATCCAGATACAAGGCGTTCCTCAAGGCTCTGCCCTCTCAGCGTTACTATTTAACATCTATAAACAACCAATCTGCAATATCATAAGCACATTCGACTTTCATACTTTGGACACATCATGCGGAGAGAGAGATCATTAGAGAAAGACATCATGCTTGGCAAGATAGAAGGTCAACGCAAAAGAGAAAGGCCAGCAATGAGATGGATCGATACAATAACAGCAGCTATGGGTACCAGTCTGTCAACAATGAGCCGCCTGACTGAAGACCGAACACAATTTAGGATAGCTATCCAGAGGGTCGCCATGAGTCGACTCCGACTCGACGGCACTTAACAACAACAACAACAAACAACCAATCTGCATTATCATAAGCACATTCAACGTCCACTATTATCTTTATGCAGAAGACATTATGATATATGCTCCCTTTTCCACCACAAACCCAGACTACTCAACAATTACAACCTGTTTCAACACTATAAACCAATGGCTTTTAGAACATAATCTCAAGATCAACCTCAAGAAAACAGAGGTACTGTTCCTCACCAGAAATCAATCCTTTCTCCCCCCAAAGACATTAAAGATGAAGAACTTCAACCTAGAAGTTAAGTCAGAAATAAGATTCCTCGGCGTTACCTTAGATCAACGCCTCACATTCCAACCACATATAAATAAAGGGGCTTGTTTACAAAGCTGCGGTAGCGGTTTTCGATTGTTATCGGAGCCGCGGCCCCATTGATTTCAATGGGGCCACGGCTCTGATAATGATTGGAAACCGCTGCCGTGGCTTTGTAAACAAGCCCCAAAGCGTCTCAATGCATTTACAGCAAATTAAGAACACTCCAACACTTACGGCCCCTTCTGGATCCTCATAATTTCCAGACAGTTTTCTAGGCCGTGATACTACCACGCTTTGACTTCTGTAATGCCATCCTCCATGGAATTTCGAAGAACTCATTATATCCACTACAACTTGCGCAGCATGCAGTGGCCCAAATTCCGATGTGCTCATCCAAATACAGCCACGTCACACCTATTCTAAAAGAGCTACATTGGTTACCTCTCCTCATTAGAGTCAAGTACAAAGCCCTAATAATTATGTTCAAAATAATCCACCAGTTATCCTCTTAGTACCTGCAATCTATCATAACAAAGACTCCAGAAAACTGCCAAATAAGGAATAATACATCAAACCTTCTAATCCTGCCTCCCAAACTGACCAAGAGCAACCAGACAACTAGCGCTAGGGCATTCTCCATATATGCCCCTCGACTCTGGAATGCCCTACCAAACCACATCAGAGACACCCACGACCTAATAACCTTCAAGAAACTGATAAAGACCCACTTGTTCATGGAACAGTTCAATGGGATCACTTGACTCGCTGCCCACCTATGAACCCTCTCCCTGCCCATCCCTTCCTCCCCTCCCCCTTCCCCTAACTTAAGATATTTATTTTTGATTTTGATTTTATATACTGCACTATTTCGGAATCAGTGCAGGTTACACAGAACAAGCATAAATGCTTTATATAGAACAGGCATCAAAGAACAGTTCCATAAATGTCAGGTATTTCCCAATAACCAATAACATTTTATATTAAACAGGGGTGTCAACTTGGGTAGTAATAGGGAAGACTATCTACAGGCTGGTACGTGGACTGTTAGAAGTAGGGGTGGTCAGAGCTAAAACTGGCAGGCAAGGTAAGATATGCACTGGACTATTATTACCTCGTGCAACCTCTCTATTGTGTATATAGTTATTTAGCTGTATTTTTATATTCCGCTTTTCACCGGGTCAAAGCGGTCAATTGGGGGATACATTTAACACGAGGGGATATGACACACATATGTTAATACTTACAGGGAACATGGGCAATGGAGGGTTAAGTGGCTTGCCCAAGACCACAAGGAGTGCCTATAGGACTAGAAATCCCAGTCCCTCCGGCCTGATATTGCTGTCCCCAGGTGGGACTTGAACCCCCGGCCCTCCAGCCTGAAGTACCTTGTCCTAACCACTAGACCACTCCACAGTACCTTGTTCTCTGTTTTACCTAATATTTATTTATCCAGATTTGTATACAACTTTTTCCTTCAATCAAAGTGGTGATCACACAGTGGGTTTACATTGACTAAAGGATGACAAAACATACAAAGGGATAATGTAATACATAAAAGCCTATTTGTGTTATATACATTCATTGATATTTAATGGAGTTCATAAGCTGCTTGGTCATAAAATTCCATGAATAAGAACGTCCTAAGGGATTTGCGGAAATCCTTTAGGTCTTTTATGGTCCGCAATTCGTCCGGAAGAGAATTCCAGAGTATTGGAGCAGATAATGAAATTGCCCTATTAGAGGTTGTTTGTTTTGTTCTATGGAATCCAGCTGGTGTTCATAATTTATTAGTACTGCTAGTTCGTCTGGGTCTGTCATTCGTGTCTTTGGATAACAGGTTATAGAGAACATCTGCTGTGCATTGGTTCGTGATCTTGAAAATGATTGTAATGGTTTTAAATTTTGCTCTCACAACTATTGGTAGCCAGTGCATTTTTTGGAGTATAGGAGTAATATGTTCATTCTTTGCTGTACCAGTTATGATGCGAGCTGCCGTGTTCTGGACTAGTAGTGGATGAGTGGTCTGTTTAGGTAGACCTAGATACAGTGAATTTGCACAGTCCAGTACTGGTGTAATAATTGCCTGACATACGGTTCTGAAATGTTCCTGACTGAGTATTGGCTTTAGTCTTCTAATGAGGTTTAATCTTTGGTATGCTTTTGCAGCAGTTTTGTTTATATGCGTATGAAGATTTAAATTCCTATCGAGTGTGATGCCTAAGTACTTCACCTCATCCTTTATTGGTATAGAATGACTCAGAATGTTGAGGGTTTGAGGTGGATTAAGGTTAGGATTTCTGGATACAATCATAGCATCAATTTTATCTAGGTTGATTTTCAGATTGTTAATTGTGAGTCGATTGTTCAAGTCTTTGAGGCACTGGAACATGGAATTAACGTCAGGCATGAGTGTGTCTATTAAAGTATACAGCATAATGTCGTCCACATAAATATGATATTGTATCATATGGCGTTTGATAATGTCGCAGATAGGTTGTATATAGATGTTAAATAATATAGATGAAAGTGCTGATCCTTGTGGAATTCCTTGTTTGACAGGGAACTGTGATGAATTTCCGCGCTCACCTTTGACTTGCTGTGTTCAATTGGTTAGATATGATGTAAACCATTTTAATGTGTTATTGCATAGTCCAATCTCCTGTTATCGATTTAGTAATACTGAGTGGGAGACTGTATTAAATGCTGCTGAGATGTCAATAAACATAAGTAAGAAACCATTTTTTATATTATCCAGACCCTTCAATAGGTTGTCAAATTAAGGATGTGAGTAGAGTTTCTACATTGTGCATTGACTTGAATCCATGCTGTTGTGGGTCTAATGGACCATGTATATCAATGTGGTCCTGTAATTGCCTCTGTATCACTTTTTCAATAACTTTTGATAAGAATGGAAGACTTGAAATGGGTCTGTATGATTTTGGATCCTTTGGACACAACCTTGAACCTTTGAAGATAGGTCGAATCATGGCTTGTTTAAGCGATTGTGGTAGATGCCCTTGAATCAGTGATTCTTTTACAATTTTTTGGATGTATATTGATAGCTGATCTTTGGAGTTTTTAATCCATTCATCTGGACATGGGTCAGATGGAGATGTGGTTGTATTCAAGGCAATCACAATGTCTTCTGTTTTACTGTTGGTATGGAGACGTTTTTCCATGTTTGTCCAGTGCTAGATGTCTTTAAATTGGATATTAACGTGGTTTGCATGGTATTCTTATTCATTAGGTTGCATGCATATTCTTGGGGGTCAATTTGATATTCATTATGTCCTGATCGGTCTTTAGTGAGCTTTTTCACAATATTAAAAAGTGCCCGTGGTTTATTCGCTGCTTTCATTATGAAGTTAGTATGGAATTGCTGTTTATGCTCATTAATAAGATTGTTATAATTTTGCTGTTCGGTTCTATACTGAAGTAAAGTGTCTGGAGATTTGTTACGTCTCCATTTTCTTTCTATTCGCTCGAGGGAACGCTTTGCTTCCCTGATTGTGCTGGAGTACCAGGGGGCATGGGTTCGCCTGTTGGTGAAAGGGTTTTTTCTTTCTTGGAGCAGAAGCAGCTTTGGTTAAGGAGTAATTCCATTTGTCTATTGTGTCATCTAGATTATTGCATCCTTGTTGAATTTGTGGAATTATTTCCTATGTTTAAGTAATCCAGCTCTTGTAAAATTGTTCCATGTTTGGTTGAAGTTTGGTTCTCTGTTAACTGCATTGATCCTACGGAATGTGGTATAAAAGAATAAATAAATAACTAAGATGCAGTGAAGCTAAATGATTGAGAGCTAAAGTGTGTCTTATGAGCGAATTGTTTCTGGCTTATTGTTTCATTTTGTTTTTAGGTTCCTTGGAGTGTAGCTGACAGTGTTGGTTGGTAGCTGGGACCATGGCAATTGAGAGATATGGAGAGTTTGTCCTAATGCTGCTAGTAGTGTGGTTTAGAACTATTTAAACATAATAAAATTAAAAGCTAAATTAAATTGAAAAATAATAAAATATAATAGGTAAAGGAGGGGAGTTTTTCTGACCTGTGATGGTTGTTGTTGGCAGCTCCCCTTAAGAGGTACGTAGCCGCTGTGTAGAGGGAAAGCACATGTTCACTGGTCAACATTGAAATCGTTACTGACTTTAAAAGGCCCTAATCTGTAGAATCTTGGTGAGCTGAACACGAATATAACATTTAAAAAATTGTATTGCTTCTCATTTTGAAGATATTGCATGTAGTTCATTTTTGACGATTCACCGTGTAAATTTATCCAGTAGGACATCAACATCCCAAATAAGCCTTGTGCCGTCGAGTCGGAGTCGACTCATGGCGACCCTCTGGATAGCTATCCTAAATTATGTTCGGTCTTCAGTCAGGCGGCTCATTGTTGACAGACTGGTACCCGTAGCTGCTGTTATTGTATCGATCCATCTCATTGCTGGCCTTCCTCTTTTGCGTTGACCTTCTATCTTGCCAAGCATAATGTCTTTCTCTAATGATCTCTCTCTCTTCGCATGATGTGTCCAAAGTATGAAAGTCGAAGTCTTGTCATCTGAGCTTCTAAAGAAAGCTTAGGTTTGATCTCCTCTAGTACCGACTGGTTTGTTCTTCGGGCAGTCCATGGTATACACAGTATTCGCCGCCAGCACCATAATTCAAAGGCATCAATTTTCTTCCTGTCTATCTTTTTCACTGTCCAGCTTTCACATCCATATGATGTTATTGAAAATACCATGGCTTGAACAAGTCGAATCTTTGTATGGAGAGAGACATCTCTGCTCTTGAGAATCTTATCTAGGTCTTTCATAGCCATTCTGCCAAGAGCAATGCGTCGTCTGATTTCTTGACTGCTTGTTGCTTCTTTATTGATAGTTGATCCAAGTAGGTTAAAGTTGTTCACAATTTCAATTTCTTCTCCTTCAACGATGAACCTGTTGATTATGCCAGTTGTCATGATCTTTGTCTTCTTTACATTAAGGTGCAGGCCCATTTTGAGACTATGTTCTTTGATTGTGAGAAGCAAATGTTTCAGATCATCTTCACTTTCAGCCAGTAATGTGGTATTATCAGCATAGCGAAGGTTGTTGATGAGTCTTCCACCAATCTTCACACCTCTGTTGTCTTCATACAATCCTGCTTCTCTGATGATTTGTTCTGCATATAAATTAAACAGGTAGGGGGAAAGTATGCAGCCTTGTCTTACACCTTTGCTTATTTTAAACCATTCTGTTTCTCCTTGTTCCGTTCGAACTGTTGCTTCTTGATCAATGTACAGATTGCGCAAGAGAACGATCAGGTGTTCTGGTATACCCATGCTTCTTAATGTGGCCCAGAGTTTCTCATGGTTTACACAGTCAAAAGCCTTGCTATAGTCGATAAAGCACAAATAGATATCCTTTTGGTATTCTTTAGTCTTTTCAAGGATCCATCTCACATCCGCAATGATGTCTCTCGTTCCTCGCCCTTTCCTGAACCCTGCTTGCACTTCAGGTAGTTCTTGTTCCAGGTATGGTTGTAGTCTCTTTTGAATAATCTTCAGTAGAATCTTGCTGGCATGTGGGATCAGAGCGATTGTGCGATAATTTCCACAGTCAGTTGGATTACCTTTCTTTAGTATTGGTATAAACACAGATCTTTTCCAGTCAGTTGGCCATGATGTTGTCTTCCATATTTCTTGGCAGAGCCTTGTGAGTACAGTAACAGCTGCATCAGATTGCTGCAATACTTCTATGGGAATGCTATCAATGCCTGGTGCTTTGTTCTTTGATAAGGCTTTCAATGCTGCTTCAACTTCTTCTTTCATCACCAATGGTTCCCGATCATAAGGTACAGGTTGAAACGGCTGTTGGTCCACTTGATTTTTATCATATAAAAACTCTGTATATTCCTTCCACCTTTTCTTGATCTTCTCAGCATCATTCAACATAGAACCTTGAGCATCTTGTAACATTCCAATTCAAGGCTGGAACTTTTTCTTTAACTCTCATAGCTTTAGGAAAGCCGATCTTGTTCTTCCTCTAATAGTTTCTGCTTCTATTTCCTTGCAAGTGTCATTGTAGTACTTTTCCTTGTCCTGTCTTGCTGCACGTTGGAAATCTCTTTTGAGTTCTGCGATTGTCTTTCTTTCTCCTCTGGCTTTAGCTTCTCTGCGTTTCTGGGCAATTTTCAGAGTTTCTTCCGTCATCCATTTTGGCCGTTTTTGCTTTTCACCTTTTGTAGAGACTTCTCGCTTTCTTCCAACACAACCTTCTTGATGTCATTCCATAACTCTTCCGGAGCTCTGTCATTTGTATCTAAAGCAGCAAATCGATTTTGCAGGCAGTCTTTAAATTCCAGTGGTATATTCTCAAGGTCATATTTTGCTGCATTCATGAGTGGTTTGCTCTTTTTCAACTTTAGCTTGAGTTTGCATACTAGTAGTTGATGATCTGTACCACAGTCAGCTCCAGGTTTTGTCTTTGTTGATGTTACAGAGCTTTTCCATCGTTGACTTCCACATATGCAGTCAATTTGATTTTTATATAATCCATTCGATGAAGTCCATGTGTACAGTCGCCGCTTGTGTTGCTGGAAGAAGGTGTTTGAGATGAATAGATCAGAAACTTGGCTGCAATATGTCTCTAAAGATCCATTACCTTGATTCCCATCTCGATTTCTTTCCTGACAACTGTTAGTGATGAACAGGGCGAACATTTTCACCAGGATATCGCAATGATGGAGCAAAGATACCAGGAAAAATGGTCCACTACAATGCTAGCTGACTACTGCTGGACACTCCCCAGAGAAGCTCCCGAACAGCTTTAAAAGAAACAGGCGAAAAAATCTAAGAAGTAGTCTATGACTTTTTTTTTTTTTTTTACAGGTATTAACCGAAGGCCTATTATATTTACTATTGACATGCATTTCGTGATGTAAACATTAATTCTTGTAGATTACAAAAAAACTAGAGCCAACTTTGCAATTTCACTGTCATATTCGTGTTCAGCATATAAAATTTGACTTTTTTAAAAATTTGTTGACCAGAGGGGGCGGAGCCGGCGACAGTGCAAGATGGCCGCTTGATCCTTTCTCTCCCCGGAATCCCGCTGCTAATCCTGCCCCTCTGTGTGGATATTCGCTACCGGAGCTCCAGCACTAACCAGCCCTTTCACCATGACCTCCAGCAAACCAGCCAGGCTGGATTTCAATGCCCCCGCGACCACGGGAACCAAGCGGTTGAAGGCGGATCCACCCTCGCCGCTAAAGACCGCAGGCCCGAAAGATACTAATGTGGGTCTTCAAGAGCTCCTGGCTGAGATCAGGGCCGTGCGAGAGCTGGTCGCTGCTAACGGGGACACCCTAAGTGAGGTGCAAGCCGACGTGGCTGAACTAAAAGATATGAAGGCGCAACTCTCTACGCTCACTGAGAAGTTGGACGGGCTCTCTCTAAAAGTGGAGGTGCACGAGGAGCGTCTCAAGGAGCTAGCTGCCCACTCTAAACGCATCACTGCATTAGAGCGGAACCTTGAGGACCTCAATAACCGGACCCGTCGGAATAATATCCGGCTTGTGGGGATGCCTGAAGGGGCTGAAGGACGTGACATTTCGGTCTTCCTGGGTAAATTCATCCCGGAGTTGCTACGGCTCGAGTTCGACCGGCCCTTTGAGATCGAGAGGGCCCACCACGTCCCTACGCAACAGCACCCCCACTCACCGAGGCCGCGCCCGATCATCTTGAAGCTCTTGCGATTTCAGCAGGTGGCCCAAGTAATGGCAGCGGCACGAGCACGAGCCCCTTTGAAATTTGAGGGAGCGGACATCGCCTTCTATCCGGACTTCAACAAAACCACTGTGGCCCGTTGGAAACAGCTCCTAGCACTTCGGCCTCGTCTACAAAGCCTACAGGCCCGCTATGGCCTCTTTGCTCCAGCCAGGCTCCGAGTCACGTTGCACAATCAGACTCGGTCCTTTGAGGACCCTAAATCCCTTCTGGCTTTCATCGAGGAGCAAGAAGCTGCTGTAATGCGTTGAGGACACTGCTTAATGTACATTTTGGTGATCTTTCGTGCTCATGACCTCTGTGGGGCCTATCAAGGGGGAGTTAATTTGCAACTTTTGGTTCATGGTTGTTCCCATGTTTGCGCACGCAGCTGCCTGTGGCGCGGTGTGTGAGTGTGGGGTTAGAAAGTGGGTATTGTGTGCATGGGGGAGTGAATGTTTTTTATATACTGTACAGTTTATTTGATGGAGGGAGGGGGTCTTGTGGGAACGTTCATGTGGGGGAGTTGGGTCTCAGAGGGTAATCTTGTGAGATCGATGGTTCACCCAGGGGGGTGGGGTTGGTTGGGGAGAGGATTGTCTCCATTGACTATGTTTAGGGGTACTTCTCAGAGGTTTTGGGGTATTAACCAGAGCTGGAAACTACGATTTAGAGCTAAAGACCCTGTGGCTACTGTATATGCATGTACCTTGCGCTATGGGATCCCTTAAGGTCCTCTCGCTGAATGTGAAAGGGGTCAACAACCCCATCAAACGAAGGAAAATTTTATCATATTGTGTTAAGCAAGGTGCCGATGTTGTTCTACTCCAGGAGACCCACCTGTCATCTGCAGAAGCACTGAAAATGGGTGCAGGTCAGTACTTGGTTGCGGTACACGCTGCAGCACTGGGCAAAAAAAAACGGGGTAATAACAATGGTCCGGAAGACCCTTCAGCCAAAGTTTGAGTCGGGGCTTGCAGACCCGAATGGGCGGTGGGCAGTGGCGGTGATGCACCTTAATGGGGAGAAATTAGTGGTATTAAATATTTATGGGCCCAACTCTGATGATGTCTCCTTTTTTCAGAAGGTGGCATCGGTGGCTCATGATTTTCGGTCCCTCCCTATGATCGTGGGTGGCGATTTCAATTTAGTGCTGGACCCACTGTTAGACCGGCAACCATACCGTTCACCTAAGGCGGGCAAGGCTGTCTCTGTTCTTGTGTCTTTGATGCAGGACTTGGGTCTGTTTGATGTCTGGCGAACGTTACACCCTATGGACAAAGAATTTACTTTCTACTCCCTCCCGCACCAGTCGCATTCTCGTATTGATTTCCTTCTCATCTCCCGATCTTTAGTAGAGTCGACACTGGAGGCGGGTATTTGTGCCACAACGGTGTCGGATCATGCGGCTGTCTTTGTACTCTTAGTGTTTGGGCGCCCCGCACCCCGAAAGACAGGGTGGTTTTTTCCTAGGGACCTATTGGGAGATCCGGCCTTCTGTACTCTGATCCGCTCGGAGATCAAAGAATATTTTGAAAAGAACCTCCCCTCCGAGACTGCAGGCTGGGCCTGGTGGGAGGCTTTCAAGGCCACCATCCGGGCGCAGGTCACTAGTTATGTTATACGTCGGGCTAAGCAGAGGAAGGTTGAGCTGGTTGGCCTTGAAGAGCAAATCTCCGCTGGGGAGCGGCTACTGAGGAAGAAGGTAGAGCCCTGTGTGCTCTTGCGCCTGCAGAAACTAAGGTATCAGTATAATCTGCTTTTGAGCTCGGAAGTGCGTAAAGCTCAGCATGCGCAGGATGCGAGATATCATGTCGAGCACAATAAGGCTGGGAGGATGTTGGCTTCTGTGCTTAGTCCCCCCAGGGAAAAAACTAGCATAGCGGCCCTGAAGTCAGGGACGCAGGGCCTGATTACGAAGAGTAGTGAGATCGGGGAGTGTTTCCGGTCCTTCTATCAAGACCTGTATGCCTCGGCGGGAGAATGTGAAGACTCGGCCTACCGAAATTTCCTAGAGAAACTGCCCCATCCTGTTCTCAGTACTCAGCAGGCGGAGGAGTTGGGTCTGCCCATAGAAGGGGTCGAAGTCCAAGTGGCCCTCAAGGATGCTAGGGCTGGTAAGGCAGCAGGCCCTGATGGTCTCCCAGCTGAATTTTACCAGGCTTTTCAGGAAGATCTCGTTCCCCAGATGGCCTGTTTTTTTCAAATGTTAGCGGAGCAAGCCCCGCGGATCGGAAGTTTCAACGCGGCTACTGTAGTAGTGTTGCCTAAAGACGGGAGGGATCCCCTTGACGTGGGCAGCTATAGGCCGATCTCGCTCTTAAACGCAGACTATAAGATATTTGCTGGGATCCTTGCTAGGCGGCTCTCGAAGGTTGTTTCGGGGCTAATACACCCCGACCAGTGCGGGTTCCTCCCAGGGAGATCGACTGCAGATAACGCTCGCCTTCTCATAGATCTTTTCGCTTTGACTCGGTCTCATGACATCCCCCTGGTTGGTCTCTCGCTGGATGCCGAAAAGGCTTTTGATAGGCTTGAGTGGGCCTTTATGTATCGGGCCCTACAGTGGTTCGGCTTCGGGGCAGCGTTTACCAATTTGATTAAAGTATTATATGTCGATCCACAGGCGCGAATTTTAGTGAATGGAACTCTGTCTTCTCCTTTTGTTTTGCAACGCGGGACGAGGCAGGGCTGCCCCCTTTCCCCACTCCTGTTTAATCTTGCCCTCGAACCCCTGGCTATAGCTATTCGCCATTCTGAAAAGATCCAGGGTATTCAAGTGGGGGACCTACGGATAAAATTGTCAGCCTACGCTGACGACCTTCTCCTCTTTGTCCAGCCAGATCAAGTCTGTGAAGTCCTTAGGGTCATGAGCGCCTATTCCGAAATATCCGGATATAAGATTAACTGGGGGAAGTCAGTCGCTTTCCCTATGAACAGGGCGACCTTTTCTTCTGTGCTAGGGGAGCATCCCTTTGTGTGGTCCTCTGGGCCTATTAAATACCTGGGAGTCAGGTATTGTTTTTCGACTGAGGAGACACTTTCAACTAATTGTCAGATCATAGAGGACATGCTCCGTACTTTCTCGGCCCGCTGGTCCCCCCTGCATTTGTCATGGTGGGGTAGAATGGAGGCCATTAAGATGGTCCTGTCTCCCAAGATAAATTATATTCTTGAGATGCTCCCAATAGATATGCCATCTCGGATGTACAAAGGTTGGGAGCGGCAACTGACACGGTTTCTGTGGGCAGGGAAGCCCTCCAGAATAGCGATAGCCAAACTTAAAGCGAGTAGGGAGCAGGGCGGGGTGAACTTTCCTGATTTTAGGGCGTATCACCAGGCTTTTCTACTAAAGCAGGGAGTGCAGTGGTGTTCATCGGTCGCCACTGAGTTCGACCCAATCTGGTTGGCAGTGGAAAGGAGATTAATCCCAAGGGTCCCTCTCCAGCTTGCACTAGTGATGAAACTTCCGGCGAACCTTATGCTTTCTCCCACTTTTTCCGCCACGCAACGGGCCGCAGCGGGCCTTGCAGAGGTGCTCACATTGGAGAATCCCGTGTCCAAAGATTTTCCTATTTGGTATAATCCTAAGCTAAAGATTGGTGGCAAGACGATCTCCTGGCGGAGCTGGCAGGACAGAGGCATCTGGACGCTTGGTCACCTCATCCACCTCCATGGTTGGAAAACCTGGGAGGCACTTGCTAAAGAGTTTGAGCTGCCTGACCAGTGCCGGTTTCAATGGGTCCAGTTACAAAGTTGTCTTAAGCAGGCAAAGATTTCAGGCGCTAGCCTAGCAGAGGACTGGGGGCTCCGACGGGTGCTACTTACTTGCGCTGAAGGGCCGGGGACCGTATCCAAATTCTATGCAATTCTTAGAGAAGTGTGGTCTGCTTCGTTAACCGGCCTAAAAAAGAGCTGGGAGGCGGAGATAGGCTTTTATATCCCGCCCCATTTATGGGCCACACTTTGGTCCAGGGCCAACAGGGTCTCCAGTGCTGCAGCGATTACTCAATCTTTGTTCTTTTTCTCCCATAGGGCGTTTTTGACGCCCAGTCGTCTCTCCCGTTGGGCTCCTGGAGTAGAGGCGCAGTGCTGGTCATGTTCAACGTCTCTAGGCACCTTGAAACACATGCTATACGAATGCCCAAGAGTACAGCAGTTCTGGCGAGAGGTATGGGATAAGATCCAACGGATTCTCTCCTTTCGGGCTCCTCTAACGTGGGACCTAGTTTTCCTCAGGTCTGCCAGCCCGATGTTGCCCGTCTCGAAAGAGAAACGTTTTTTGTTTAACTTTTTGGTAGCAGTTGCTCTCAAGTTGATCCTGATTTGCTGGAAAAATGCGGATAACTTGGAGAGCACCCATTGGTGGAACTCAGTTTCTCTTTATGCTAGCTATGAGCGGGCCTGGGCTTCTGGCCAGCGCAGGAGGAGCCTGAAGGGGAGAAGCGTCCTCCCTCCGGATCCCGGGAATAAGTGGGAATGCCTGGACGCCTATGCGATGTTGGCTGCTGTATCTTTCCGTGGTTAGTGTCCTGCTGGGCAATCTCTGGGCCTGACTGTTGGTTGGGTAATTTAATTGATTTGTAGGTCACTGATGTGGGGTCATTGTTCGTTATATTGTCTAGCTCTGTATAATTCCGGATTGTTGTTCGGGTCAATGGAGGCTGGGAGGGTGGATGGGTAGGGGTTGGGTAATGTTTGTGTGTGTTATTGCTGTTGTGTTTTGAAATTTAAATAAACAATTAAAAAAAAAAAAAATTTGTTGACCAGTGATTGAGGTCTTTTCTCCTCTTTGTAGTATTTAAAAGTGAACTATAGTGATCTGCTGGGGGGTTTTCTAAGGGTAGAATTCAGATAAATGCTGAGGTTTTGTCGGGTATATACAATAAAACAAGCAATATTCAAATAATGTATCTCAAACACACAAAACAAACGTAACATAAACACCCTGAATATCATTATAAAACTCCCCCGCCCGCATAAAAGAAGATGAAACACTCTTTTGCTCTAGAAAGATCTAGTGGGCTGAGAAATCTATCGGGTCTATATTCAGCTGCAGATATCAGCATTTTTTTAAATGCCAGCTCTCACAGCTAAAATTTATCTGAATAGTCAGTGCTTCTCTCCAGATCGTGGCCGGCACTGAATTATCTGAATAATGCAATCAGTGCTGGAACTTATCTGGATAGTGGCGATATGCAGTCAGCTATTTGGGTAACACCCAAATAACTTAGGGCAGCCTTCTCTGTACTAAGATATCTGGATAAATTATCCAAGGAGCAGGTCGAATATTGTCACTATCAAGATAAGTTCCTGGATTGCTCTGGCACAGCCCACGCCCCACCAGGATAGTCTCGGCCACGGTCTGGATAGTGCCACTGAAAATGTCCAAATAGGCCTCGTCAGTGGCCCATCCAGACAGCAGAGCACAGAAGCATGTCTATGACTAGATGACAGATCAAGGACAAGAGAATGGGGGAAAGTCCAGGAAAAAAAAAACAGACATCCACCATAAATGCAAACTGTGTAGGAAAGAAACCTTTTGTGTGTGGTCATTCTTTCAAAGAATATGATCTGTTGTTTCATGCCTATTCTGTTCCTTTTCTGTTTGGCATTGATTTGCTATTCAAATTGCCTTAGTTAAGCAGGAATTGTAGTGCTGGGGTTGTTGGCTGCTTCCTGCTTTCACTCCAAAGGAAGTCGGACGAGTGTCCTGTCATTAGGCTGCCCTGCGTGCTTAGCTTCACCTCTCATTTCCCTATTTTGCTGGCCTGCTGGAAGCTGTCAGATTCTGGACTCTGCTTTTATCCTTTGTCAACAGAAGGAGGTCCGTGGAAAATAGCATTTTGTTTCTTACCTGTGCTGATCCGTGCCCTTACACAGCTTGAGATGTCTGGTCCAGAAGATACCGTAGCCTTTGCCATTGAGGTAGGGGGTCTTCTTGTTACCTGCTCACACTGAGGCACTTGGTTCCCGTGTCAGACTCCTTTTCATCTGATCACACAGTTATAGTTGGATATAAGGGGAGGTAGGTGATGTCTTCAGTCGTATGAATAAGCAAGTAGAAGGAATTCCCAGGGCTTTGGAACTCGTTGCTCTTTGCAAGTGTCTTTTGCTGCTGATGGGTCATTGCAAGTTTTCATGGGGGGGGGGAGGGAATTCTTCTGTTTTCACTGTTGAATTTCTGCATAAACTTATTTTAAGTCAAGTTGAACTATATAGCAAGCATTAGGTCGCGGAGAGTGAAAATCGGTTTCCTCCTTGCATTCTTGTTGCCCCCTCCACCTAAGTTTAACATTTTAGGGTTGCAGAACTTTGCTCGTCTCTAGATCAGACATGGCTTTTTTGCTACCTTGTACACACAAAATCAGGGAAAGACCTGAAACTGGCTCTAACTCAAAAGCTTTGACTATAGGGCAGGATGGCGTGGCGGATCTGTTTCTTCTGTGTATCATTGCTTCGCCACGTCCCCCTGTGCTTGTCAGTTTGGGGGACGTGCCAGAGGACGGCACTGGCCAGCCGCTGCTTCCTAATCGACTCTGGCAAATGTGTTCCTACTGAACTTCCAATGAGGATCTTCAGTGAGGTCTTTAATCCTGCTCAGTCTGCACTCTTCACTGGGGCGTGTGCAGGATTGTAGCCCGTGAAAAATGTGCATCTTTTCATCATGGCGCTATCTTGTGGAAGCTTTATCACATGCCCTTTATCAGTTAAAAGTTCAACAGCACAGTCAGTCATTTGGAAATTTTTATACTTCCCCTGAACTTCAGTAGTGCTAAATTTAGATCGGTTTACCCAGATTACCTCACACAGGAGGCAGGAGATGATTGACTCATGATGCCGTTTTTGACAATGGAGCCAGTATGAAACGGTTGAGTCTATGGGCTCCTCTCAGGGTCTTCTGTCTAAGATGATCCATGTTCCACCCACATGGTCAGGGCCAGATTTCCTATAGGGATATATTTTGGGGCGCCCTCATTATTCAGGGTATCATGGCTTGGCACAATCTTCAGTCTCTCCCCCCAGGGTGGTGGTTTCCCCTCCCTTTTGCTGCATGAGATATAAATCTGTGTCCCTGTGTGCAGTCCTGTAACTTGAAGTGGGAGATGATCGCTTAAAATATTATATTCCCACAGTCCTTCAGTGAGGACTGGCTCATCGCTGTTAAGGCTGGTTGCTACAGATAGCTGAGAACAGCCACAGCCTAGTCTGTCCTAGTGGGTGCTTAATGCTGCAGCTCTTCCATTCCTAACAACCATTGGATTCTCTTCCACTGCCAGCTCATCTTGTAGTCATTTTATAATTTTTTTGTTTTATCTTTTCCTTTCATAATTTGCTTAGTGAATGCTCCAGAAATAAGTATCACTGCACTAGAAAAAATTTAAATCAATCACTCGTATATGCAATTGACCAATTTTATTCCTCTGTTGTGACATAATATTCATCCAGCTCACTGCATCCCTAAATGTCTTTGAAAACATTGTCAGAGTTTACAGCCCTGGTATAGCCATACATTCGGTATGATATGTATTGCTGGGTAAATGACCTAATTCGGATTTGGTGAATACAGGACGCGAAAGCTGTTGTTCGTGGCTGACCTGCTGACTGTTCTCCGTGTGAACTGCATGTTACAGAAGTCCATGCAGGATGGGAACTAGGGCAGGGAGATGGGGAGCTCCAATCTCTGGGATGTAAAGGAGAGTATAGCTTTCACATTTCATGCAGCTAGCCCCAGGTGCCTCAGCGCCTAGTTCCAGTCATGAATCACGGGAAGGTTGACGACATCAAAGAACAAGACAATATGTCTAGCTGGAGAAACATCAACCAGGTGAAACCAGCAGGTTACCAGAAGGGGGCACCTTGGCATTACCCTTATGAGATAAATGTGGCAGAAGGGAGCTCCAGAAGAGATGGGAGTTTATCCTTTATGGAGAAAGTGGTTGTTGTCTAGAATGATCTACCATTGACAGAGCTCAAGCACGCTTGAAACAGATAGAGAGGAAAGTGGTAAGATGACTGGAGACCTAGGAGTGAGACCAGTGGGCTAAGAGGTCCTCCTCTGCAATGAACTGCCATGTTCCAGTGTAATAATATAAGAAGAACAAGCTACAGGAATCTGTGACTTGTTTCAGTTTTGCCTTGAGAAATGTTTTTGCCTTGAGAAATGTGTGATTTGGTTGTGCTTATGTTTGAAGAAGCCTTGAAAGAGGTGGCCCTGTGCAACTTGGTCATTAAATTCAGACTTGGTGTCAGTGTCCAGCATCTCAGAGTGCAAACTTCAACCCTGCTTGAGCTTCTAAATCCAGGTCAACTCTGCAGGAACATGTCAACTCAGTTGCAGAGTCTTCAGATTTTCTTTGTTCCCCTGCTATCCTTTCATTGCTCCCTCGCTTTTGGTGAGGACTTTGGGATCACTACCCATCCTGTTCTCGGAGGCCCAGCCTCCCCTAGGATTCTGGGAATTGTAGTTCTTGCCATTCAGCTGTGCTTTGGAAGCTTCTCCTCTCTTTTCCCTGTGTAGTATCCTGTTCTTGGGGTAGCTTGCTCTCCCTTGCCTCTGAGGATTTAATGAGATGTATATAGCATCATAGTGGGTAAAGGGGGAGGCCAGTGCTTTCTTTAGCCCCTCCGAATGTTGAGCATCCATGTTGGTATTTACATTTGCAGTGGCCTCATGGATGTACAAAACAAGGTTGGGAGGGCCACAAGGCATATCAGCAGTGATTTGAAAGTAATTATTGGAACAAGCTGCTCCAGCAGTGATAAGAATGTGCTCAAGATTTTCCAGACAGAGATATTACATTTCACAGCTTTAAAAGACTTATTTTTTATATTAACGAGCTGGATGTTCTAGAGGTCCCTAGAGCTGGTAAATACCTTTGGCTGAGGCGGCCTGTTGTGTACGGAGAACAGTGCCGAGGATAAGTGGCAGGTAATTGTTTCCATGGCAAGTGCAGCCTTTTGGATGAGGCTGTGGATCTGAGCCTGAAGTGTGACTTATTCCCACTGAAGCTGTGCTACTGATGTGGCTGGTCCATTATCTGTTGATGCCTCTGGTACCCTCTTTTCCCTTACAGCTCAATTGACTCCTGCAGGCCCATTACTGGAGGTGATGGGGTCCCTCCTCCAGTGCAATGAAGTACACAACCTGGGGAAGAGACCGTTTTTTAAATTTATTTTATTTTTTGGGATTTATCTCACACCTTTTCAGTAGTGGCTCAAGGTGCGTTACAGTCACGTACGGCAGGCATTTTTCCTATCTCTTGGAGGACTTATAATCTAAGTTTGTCTTAGAGGCAATGGAGGGTTAAGTAACTCATCCAAGGTCACAAGGCTTGTCATTAGGATTTGAACCCTGGTTCCCTGGTTCTCGTCTCAGTGCACTAAGCACTAGCCTATGCCTTTATTCTTCAGTCTACTGCTAAGAGCTGGTGTGCAGGATATACCTCTGATGCTGAATCAATGTTGACGACAGCGGCATCGCGCACTACTGGCATGGTTCCTTGGGCAAGGCACCCTACTACTCCTCAGAGCTTACTTCCGCTCTAGGGATGCTCCCCTGCTGTGCCACCCCTGTCCTCCTGCTGTACTGCCCTTCTCGCCTGCATCCATCGTCTCAACTGGTGGAGGAGGAGGGGGGTGAAACCGTCAGCGCCAGCGCATGATTTTTGAAAGTGCAGCAGGTGCTGAAGCACATGGCTTGTCGTGGGTGCCAAAGTGGGAGCACAAAGCCACTGCTGCAAAAATCATATCATGCCGCCCACTAGGGTTTGCTACCATAGCACTACAAGGCATAGACAGCCCTGTGCATACACACGTAAGAGACAGGCCTTTCTCTAGAGAGCCTACAATCTAATCCAGACAAAAGCATAACAGACTGGGGACTAGGAGAAATAATGGGCAAATGGTAAAACAGGAGAATAAAGGAGTCAGGCTCCAAGAGGTGGGGTTTTTAGCCTAGATTTGAAAAGACCAGAGATGGAACCTGATGTACTGACTCGGGTAGTTTGTTCCAGGTCTATGGAGCAGCAACGTAGAATGAACAAAGTCTCTGGAGTTGGCAGTGAAAGAGAAGGGCACAGATAGAAGTGATCTGCCCAAAGAACAAGTAAGGAGAGATAAGAGGAAAGATAGTGAGGAGCCGCAGATATTGAGCCAACCACACTTATCACAAGCAGTCAGGCTTCAAGAACTTACCCATTTTACCCTCCTCTTCCAATGGCACTGTGTCCCGGAAGGTTTAGGTCTCCACTAAGCAAATAGCAGCAGTAAAAACCCTAAATTTAGGCTTCTACATTTGTGCCCTATTTTTAGACAAACTTGGAAGCCTAAGTTTTCAGCTGGAAATGTATCTTAAGTCAGGAGCTTAGAAGGTATGGGGTCTATTCTGTAACATGAATAGTGGGATGGACATCCCATCTATTCGTCTGCCTTTCCCGTCCCCGCCAAGCCTCCCCTTATGAAAAAAAAGTTTGTACAGGGAGGCTAGATGAGGGGCAGTTCGGAGGTGGGCAGGCAGTGGGCGGTCCGCGGCCCCGGACATACAGGGCCGATTCTGATGTCGGCCCTGTACGTCTAGGGCCAGCAGACTAGACAGGGAACTTATTCCACCTCTAAGATGGAATATCTTCCCCTAGACGTTGGGTGACGGCAGACCCGGGCCGCAGCAAAGGGTGGTGGGGGTGCAGGAGATTCCCCAGAGCCCGATCCTGGCCATGGGTGGCCAGCTCAGAGGTCGGGCTGCAGGGAATGAAAGAAGTGGTCAGTGGCTGGGGATCGTGGCTCCTGTATGGAGCCGCGGTGCCATGCTAACTGGATGCCGTGGCGCCGCAGCTCCATACAGGGCCTGACTGAGTTAACCAGGCAGCAGCCTGTACGTGCAGGCTGACTGGAATCGGCTCCCGGCCTGCATGCACAGGTTTAGATGCGATTCTGCTCCCGCGAGGGCTAGATCAGAACCACATCTGCCACTGTGCATCCGGTTCTGACCAGATGCACTGTGCCCCGGGGCATACAGATCAGAATAAGCCTCCACACTTATAAATTTAGGCCTGCCATTCGATTGCCTAGATTTATGAGCTAAATCTATGAGCCTAGTGCTGAAAATCAATGCTTAGCTCCTAAGATTGTTCTCTGCCTTAAATCCACCCATGTTGCCACCCACATTTTATGCTTCCAGATGAGGAGTTTAGGGTCCCCCTTTCCAAAATCCCAAAGCTGGTTAAAATGCATTTTAGCGCTTGGCAACTGGTAGTCAGGAACGCTCACGCACAAGCGTCTCTACCAGGGTATACTAAAAACACTTGTTAATCGGCGATCACGGGATGGGGCCAGGAACGGGCAAGAGTGGGTGTGGACAATGTATTACCATTAGGGCCAGGGCAGTTGTCGTGTGTGAAGTAGCAACCCAGCTCTTAATATGGATTTACCTAATGACTCCTCTTTGGGAGTTGTTAAGTGAAGCTGCCTTAGTGGAGCACACATTCAATTGATCCGTCACGCGTTAGCTGTGGGGAACATACTCCAAGAGCTAATGCGGAGGCTTTGCAGGTAATGTGTGTTTGGGGCGTTAATTGCAAAGCCTTTGTGGGCTTTAATAAAAGAGGCCTAAGTGATATGTTCAGCATAAATTTAGGCGCTCTGCCATAGTAAATTTTCAAAGAGGCCAATTTATGGGCATAACTGCCAAAGTTAGGAGGGCAAATCCTTTGACTAGAAGGCCCTACATATAAGCGATGCAAATTAGCTAAGGAAGCTGCAAAAGTATGTTTTTGTTTGAAGCTTTAAGGCAAAATTTAGAAATGGGGGTTTAAAGGTAATTGCTCTGTGGTTACTAGATGTCCCCGATTTTTAGCTGTTGTCCCCGATTCTAGAGCTGTGTCCCTGACTCCCACCTGTTTGTCAGCCTCCTGCCCCCAATTCCAGCAACTGGGACGGAGGGGGGAGAAAAAAATATATTTTCAATTTAGTTATTGGAATATGTCAATTTACATTCATTATCTTTATATTTTGCACTGTAGGAGGGAACGCATCACTGTTTTTATCTTTCTGTCTGTTCGTCCGCTCAGAAGTGAAGTAGTCATGCTGTCATGGGATGGATGGGGGGGGGGGGGGCAGGGTAATGACTCCTCTCCTTCACGACGGACGTATTGCTCAAATCTGGAGCTAAGGTGTCCCCTTCTTCCCCCTCATTCAGATAACAAGTGTCCCAGATTTGCCTTCAAAAAAGCTGTAATCTTAGATTACCCCCGTAATGCCTCATTTAAAACCCTGGCCAAAACAAGCATTTTTATACAGTCCATGGTGGCCTCAGAGCTGGGACATCAGCTGACAGGAAAATTATGTAAAAATACATGTATTCTCATTGTAAAGTGGGAAAAACTGAACCAGCACACTATTCTCAGCTTTTATCAGGTCCCCAGTCAAACCATGAATGAGGAGGTAGATTCATACAGCCACCGAACAACTTGGTATTTTGTTTGATCCAGAGGACACAGAGGGGGGGGGGGGGGAGTCTTCTCCAATCACCTTTACATGAAAATCCACTCAGTGACCAGACTTACACAGAAGCTTCAGTCCTTTGTGAATGGGATATTGCAAGTAATTCCGTCGTACGCATGGTTGTGTAACTGCAACTCCACTCTAGTGAATAAACTCGGGTCTACCAGCCAATGTACAGTACTTTCTTCTGGGGGTGGCTCTAGACAATCTGCTGCTTCCATGGCACCCAAAATGGAGGGGCTCCCCAGAATGTGCTCCCTAGAGCTCTAGTCTGGAACCAGGGGGTCCCTTCATTCAGAGCACTGGTCATGTGGTCGCCCCAAGAATAAAGAAAGCAATATATTCCCAGTTATATAATTTAAAAAAAAAGAAAGTTGCCGTGTTGTTTATGTGCAGCAAAAATTGTAGCAGTTTCTTTAGCCTGGGAATCTAATATAAAACATACCAACTCCTGACATTGTACACCAGACTGACATGCTATTAAATGTAAATATATATTCTGCAAAAACAAAGGAGCTGCAGGGTAATAATATAACAAGGAGAAAAATGAAAAGTGCGAACCACAGATAATTGTATTTTAATGTTATAAACTATGTTGTGGTTCTTACTTTTTATTTTTGAATATATAAAGGAACATTTTAGAAAGGCAATATCCAAGTGGAAACGTCTGCAAATCGATGTCAGTGTTAGAGGAGAGAGTGGGTACATGTAAGTCCCATGTAAAATTGATATATTATCTCTACCCTCACTGTGGATGTATATTTTAAATCAAAGAAAGACATGTAACACACATGGACAATAGACATCCAAGTGCAGTGGAAGATGCTATTTTACAAACATACACGTGGGAAAAATTGGCATGTGAACCCTACCAACTTGCACATATAAGCAGTGCATTTTCCTAGCAAACAGGGTGCCGGTACTCGTTTGCAGGGTTCTTTCATTAATACATGAGGACAACAGGTCAATTTTAACAGGCAATGAAAAAGGTGCTCGGGAATCAGTACCACTGAGTGCCCCTCAAAAAAGCCCCGCATGTAAGTGTTAGCATTTCAGAACATGTACATGAAAGTGTCCGCATTTGCAGGTATATACTGGTCATTTTGCCCTTAATCACAGAGAACTCAATGTCTACCCAATTAAGATGTGGCAGGGGAAATAAACATTTGGGAATGTTCTTATGTATAAAAATGACTCCAGACCTATAAAGAAAATCTGCTATATCGTAACAGCATCAACTTGCAAAACTCATTCAAGGAGCTTACCCAGGAAAGAACAGCACTGTAAATATTGCAGTGAGCCCTAGAACATCCATACACCTTTTTGGAAAACTGAACAAGCCAGATTACTATAGATTTCTACAAAGAAACTCCATGCTAACAGAATATCTGGCTTCGGTCACACACTCAGAATATAGCTAGAATAAATTACTACAAACTAAAAATAAAATTATGCTGACAAAAATTAATTTGAAATCCAAAAATCCAAACTCTTCATGTAATACAGTACCAAAAAAAACAGAAAGAGATGAAGATACAACATGTAAATTCCAAAGGCTGACATACTCTAATCATTACATTGAAAATTATTTCATT
Organism: Ichthyophis bannanicus; assembly: GCA_033557465.1. NCBI lineage: Eukaryota > Metazoa > Chordata > Amphibia > Gymnophiona > Ichthyophiidae > Ichthyophis > Ichthyophis bannanicus. The sequence continues at coordinate 48,949,930 of CM066035.1, forward strand.
TTTCCACCTTTGCTGTCTGGCCATTTTATTCTCTGATTGTGCTGATCCCAGTCTCTGGTTTCTGCTTTCCTCTGTCTTAACTCGCCTTCTAGAATCTCCAGTCCATCTGCCATTTCTCTGCCTTCCTGTTTTCTTTATCTCCTTCCATCTCCGACATTGATCTTTTCAGCTTTCTTCCATTTTTTTTCTCTGTCAACTCAGATTTCAAGTCTCCTTCTTGCCACTCTGCACTCAATTATCCTTTGTTTTAACTGCATCTACCTACCACATTCCAACTTTTAACACAGCCTCTCTCCATCTTTCTATCCTTCCCTGACCAGTTAGTCCCCAGTCTTTAATTAACTCTTCTCTTTCTCTCCCCTCCCCCATGTCCAGCATCTCTCCCCTTCTCTCCTGCCATGTCCAGTGTCTCACCCTTCTCTCTCCCCATCCAGCATTTATCCCTTTTTCTCATCCAATCTCCGTGTCAAGTATCTCCTCTCTCTCTCTATTATTAGTGCTATTGAACATGTATATAGCACTACAAGTGTACACAGCATTGTACAAAAACACGTAAAAGATGGCCCCTACTTATCAGAGCTTATAATCTAGTTAAGACAGACAATACAACAGGTGAGGACAAGGATACAACTAGGGAAAGCTAAGGAGACACATAGGAGACTAAGCGGATCAGGATCCAAAAGCGGCCTCAAAGAGGTGAGCCTTTAGCATGGATTTGAAAAGGGCCAGAGATGAAGCCTGCCTGATGTACAGACTCAGGTAGTTTGTTCCAGGCATAAGGAGCAGCAAGGTGAAAGGATCGGAGTCTGGAGTTGGCAGTGAAAGAAAAGGGGACAGAGAAAAGCGATCCACCAGAAGAGTAGAGTTCATGAGGAGGGGTGTAGGGCGAGATGAGAGAGGAAAGGTAGTGAGGAGCATCAGAATGAATGCATTTGTAGGTCAGAAGGAGAAGTTTGAATTGGATATGGAAACGGAAGGGGAGCCATTGAAGCGACTTGAGAAGAAGAGTTATACGAGCATATCGGAGCTGGCGGAAGATTAGCCGCACAGATGAGTTTTGAATAGATTGAAAGGGAGAGAGATGATTCAGGGAGTGACCTGCAGGGAAGAGGCTGCAATAGTCAAGGTGGGAGATGACTAAAGAGTCGATAAGAAAGGGGCAAATTTTGCTGATACTGTAGAGAAAGAAACAACAGGTTTCGTTATCAGTTGGATGTGTGTGGAGAAGGAGAGGGAGGAGTCAAAGATGATCCCAAGGATGCAGGCTGAGGAAACAGGGAATAGAAGAGTGTTATCCACAGAGATTGAGAAAGAAGGAAGAGGGGGAAGTGGGTTTAGGATGAGACATCCAGGCAGCAATATCAGAAAGGCAGACAGAGATCTGGGCCTGGATTGCCAAAGAGATGTCAGGTATAGAGAGAGAGATCTGAGAGTCATCAGCGTTTTAGTGGTACTGAAAGCCATGGGAGGAGATGAGTACACCAAGGGTCTGGGAAGAGAGAGAGAAAGGGAGTGCTCCCAAGACCTTGAGGTACCCCAACTGAGTGTGGAATAGCAGTTGAGGAGGATCCACCAGAGCAAACACTGAAAGAGCAGTGGGAGAGATAAGAAGAGAACCAGGAGAGCACAGAGCTCTTGAAACCAAGTAAGGATAAGGTGTCAAGGAGAAGGTGGTGGTCAACAGTGTCAGAAACAGCAGAAATGTCAAGAAGGATGAGGATTGAATAAAGACCCTTGGATTTAGCTAGGAACAGGTCACTGGAGACTTTGGCAAGAGCCGTTTCATTAGAATGTAAAGAACGAAAGCCATATTTCAGTGGATCCAGAATAGCTTGAGAAAAGAGAAAGTCGAAGCAATGGCGGTGAACCACACATTTAAAAAGTTAAGAAATGAAGGAAAGGAGGGAGATGGGTTGATAATTAATTAGAAGGACAGGTAGGGTCTAGTGAAGGTTTCTTGAGGAGAGGTGTGACAACAGCAAGTCTGTTGGGACAGTTGCAGAGGAGAGCAAAAGGTTGATAATATGAGAGGCAGAAGGGATGACAGTAGATGAGATGGAGTTAAGGGGATGGTTTGGGGATAGAATAGGAGGAGCAGGTAGTGAGTTTAGAAGAGGAGAGAAGACAAGAGGTTTCCTTATTGGATCAAAGGATGAGGGGAAGTGATGGGAGTGAAGAGGGGATAGATCAGAACTCATGGGGAATTGGAGTGTAATCTTGTGGATTTTGCAGTGGAAGTAGTCAACCAAGGTTTGGGCAGAAAGGGAAAGAAGGGTTGGAGGCAGAGGTGCCTGGATGAGATAATTGACAGTTGAAAAGAGATGGTAAGATTCAGAGGCAAGAGAGTTAGTCAAATGGACAAAGTAGTTTTGCTTGGCAAGTGCTAAGGCTGACTAGAAAGAGGCAAGCATGAATATGAAGTGAAAAAAGTAAGCAAAGGTACGATATTTGAGCCAAATGCGCTCAGCTGAGCGTGCACAGGAACAAAGATAATGGGAAGTCGAAGATAGCAGGGCTGAGGTATAGTACGCCTTACAGGATGTGGCATGGGCGGAGCAAGAGCATCTAGAGCAGAGGAGAGTGCAGTGTTATAGGACCCTACTGCCTCACCAACAGACTTGGATGAGAAGCGGAGGAAAGAGAAGGTGAGACATTAGTGGAGAGAGCCAATGGGTCAATAGCATGAAGATTTCTAAAGAAGTTGGAGGAAATCGGGTCACATTGAATCAGGGAGTGATGAAGAGTGAAGCTGAGCAGGTGATGGTCAGATAAGGGAAGAACTGAGGTACAGAAATTAGAAGGTAAAGGATTAAAAAGGCAGATGGAGTAGACTTCAAAGGAGGGAAAGGAGTGGGACTGAGGCAGAAGGAGGAATTGAAATTGGCAGGAAGGAAAGAAAAGAAACCCAACACTGCCACCGCAGTCAGTGGAAAGAGGCATGTCGGAGAATTGGTAGCCACCGAAACAGAGGGCAGCAACTGAAGCCGAGTCATCAGGGAAGAGCCAGGTCTCAGTTAAAGCCAGAAGATAGAGAATTAGAGATAAAGAGATCATCGGTGAATGTAAGTTGATTAGAAATAGAGTGTGTGTTCCATAAGGCACATGAGAAGCGGAGAGAGGAGGGGGAAAGATGAGAGATATGAATAAGATTGGAGTAGTTGCATAGGGAGCCGACATGGGAGTGAGAGAAAAATCTAGGGGGGGGGGAGGATTGGGATTAATATAAGCAGATGAAAGAACGAGAAACAGAAGAGTGCAGGGTAGAGAGGAAATGGCGGAAATGAGGATGAGGTTCTTTAAGAAAGAGAAGAGCGGGATGAATGAGAGAAGAAAAAGGTGAAGCTCAAGAGCTGATGAGAAGATCGGGGAAGAAACGAGGGTGGCAAAGAGGGGTGATGAGGAGAGGGGGGTTGAAGTTGAAAGTATGAGGGAAGAAGATTAGGGATTGTCAATAGTAGGAAGAAAAAGTGATATGGAGCCATAAGAAAAGGAGAGGAGAGAAAAGGACAGAAGAAATAATTAAGATAGGAGGAGGATCGAGGAGTAATCGCGGTATAAAAACTCCCATTAAGAGGTGGTTGTGTAGGAGGGTGAGGTACTAATAGAAAGAGAGGAAAGTGTAGGAGGGTAACGTTTTATCAGCGAGAAAGAGAGAAGAGGAATGAGGGTAAAAGTTCAGCTAGTACGTATCAATCAAAATCAGTTCAAAATTCTTAGTTGTTAGTAAGTTTCTATAAATTTCTGTTCCCTTTATGGGCAGTTTGTTCTGTCATGATTCAGTTAGTTGCCTGGTACTCATAAAATGCCGCCGTAGGTTATTTAACCCTTTGAAGGCCTACTTTAAAATTTTAATCCACATTCTGCAGTCAGGTTAATTTTTGCATATTTCAGGAAAATTGTACCCATCTTATTCAATATGTTCTAATAGTGATTTTCCTTCTGCTATGGTCATGTATTATATACCATTTGATAGGAATATTTAGTCAGAATTTTGGATCCCGAAAGTTTTGGGCTCGGCCTGGAAATGGTGCCAGTACTCAAGGCAGGAGAGAGAGAAGGTCTGCTGCTCAGTTGTCTAGATTAAAACTGTGAACATCCACACTTTAAATCTGACAGAGTTGTCATCCAAACTGGCTATGATGGAAAGTTTATAGTTTCCTAAAAAAACATCACAGGCTTTTGGCATAACAGACAGTTTCTGTTCCTGTTTTCCAGTCTCTGGTTCTGATGTCCCTGGAAGGTCCAACTGAAGCAGGTCACTGGTGAATACACCCTATTTGTGCCATCAGAGGAAGCGTTAATGAAGCTGACCCCAGTGCGGCCCGATTTCCTGTACTCCGTATGTGCATGTGCGGGCAGTCCGTGATCCCCTCTCCCCTCTCTGGTGAATCTCTCTCTCTCTCTCTTATATATATATAATCTGTCTCTATCCCATGTCCAAAATCTCAGCATGTCCTCCTACCTTGTGTCTAGCATCTTCTCACAAACTCTCTCTTCCTCAACCCCATGCCCAGCATCTCCCCCTCCCCCCCTATTTTGGGTTTGTTTGAGTCTTCTCTGTGGACAGTTTCACGTGGTTTTCATTCCAGCCTAGAGTGAGGATTGTTGGACCATTCCAATATGTAACTGCAAAAGGGGGAGCTTAGTATGTATTGGCTGATTATCTCTGTGAATAACCTGTAGATTGCCCCCTTAGTACTGTTCTGTTCTATCATATGGAAATTTCACTAATAAAGCACAATATCATTTTGTTATTTGTAAGTACAACTTGATTTTGAGAACATTCTGAAGGCTTTCTAATCCCCTGTTCTTCCTTCTTCTTCCTCTGTTCCCCTCCCTTCTCCATTCTGCCTGGTGAAGAAGTTGATAATATTTTTTTTTAATTCTGACTAGGTAGGATGTACTACTAGGCCTTCCTGTTCCTTGAAAATAAAGAAACTAGGAATGTAGTTCCTAGTTTCATCCTGCCTAAGCCTGTTTGTTTTGGTTTGGGGTTGAAAGGCCCAGTAGTACACTGGCCTTGTTTGTAAGAGAAGTGTATTATGGTATGGCTTTTGTGCTATTTTTCTTTATGTTAAGAAATAAAACACCTCGGGGGTTATTCTGGGACACAAATAGCGGGGATGGACATCCCATTAGGACATCCATCCCCGCTATTTGTGCCGGGCGGCAGCCCCCGACTAACTTCCCCACTGGTTGTGCAGGGAATTTAGTCGGAGGCGGGGAAGAGGCGGCCCAGAGGTGGAGAGTGGGTGGGCAGTGGGTGGTCGCTGGGCCTGGACGTACAGGGTCGATTCTAATGTCCGAAGTGGAATAACTCCCCTGGTCATGCTTTTTTAAGTGGCCCAGGGTGTGGAAGGGCTTGGAGGGGGGCAGAGTTAATTCCTCGCAGCCTGATCATGGCCTTAGGAGACCGGATCAGGGGTCGGGCTGCAGGGAATTAACAGGTGGCCAGCATCGCGGCTTTTAAAATGGAGCTGTGGTGCCATGGCAACAGGACGCCATGGCGCCATGTCTCCATTTAAAAGCCATGGCTGAGTTAGCTGGGCTGTAGCTGTACATGCAGGCCAGAACTGATTCGCAGTCCCAGCCTGCACATACATGCCTGTTTGCGATTCTGATCCCACAGGGCTAGATATGTCCCGCGGTATCAGAATCGCAATCTCCTTTGTACCTCTGGGTCAGCCCGGACGTACAAAGGAGAAGTACGTGCTGGACAGAATCGGGCCCTATACGATCATTTGATGTGTTTTCTGAAAGAGAATTTCATGTTATGTGCTAAGAAGCTTTTTCTGACTTCTAACCAGAATGAGCCAATAAAATCCTTCTGATGTAACTGAACCTGGCTTGGTGTCTTTAGTATGCGTGGAGAATAGTTGAAAAGCTGCAGAGACAAACACAATATACTTACACCTCCTCCCCACCAATTTTGATAATTAAACAATCATGGTGAGTGAAATACCACCCCTCCCACAACAGTCCTGTAAAAATGCATATTCAGGCATTCTGTTAAAAACGTTGCTTTGCAGGTATGTGTGTGCCCCCTCTCCCTGCAGGTAAAAGGATGTGCTGAGGGCTCTTTGAGTTTTTGGGGTTGTCGGGATCTATCGTTTTGTTTGAGCTGCTGCTGCTCTTTGCTGCCTCTAGGAAGCTCTTGCCCTAGGTGACCTCCTAGTCTTGCTAGTTCTGCTTTCTCAACTTTGCAATGGAATCTTTTTCCCACTTCCACCTTCCAAGTTCAGTAAAGGCTCGAGGATTTGCTCTTTTAATGACACAGTCATCTAATAGACTGTTAACTAACAATTCCTCAAGGGCTTTGTTTACTTACATGGAGAAAAGCAGCCAACTTGACCTGTGGCTCCACAATTGTTGGATCAAATCCCAAGAAACAGATGATGAACAAACCAAATTCAAAACTAGTTTTGCCTTAAAAGAACAGCACCTGCATTCATCCAAAATAAGAAGGATGTCCAATTGCTTACACTGTCTCGAGGTTTCTATTAGAAAATTACAGTCAAGTTAAAATACTATCTGACTAGACCAGAATGAGAACTTTTGTCTGCCTCATGTGGCTAGAGTTTGTGCGGTCCCCACCTTTTCGAGCTATTTTTTCCAGCCTTAATTATCTTTTGAAGGTTTTATTGTAGTTTAACAAATTTGGGCAGATGGTCTGTCTCACCGCGGGTTGCAGTGGTATCCACAACAATCGTCTGTAAGGGGGAGAGAGTTGTGTGTGGGTTATGTTTGACAATGCTGCAGATGGAGATTGTAGTCAATCTCATTACATGTTCTGGGCAAAGTTGTTGCAGTGTTAGTACACGTGGAATGCTTTTTATATATATATATATTTTTTTTTTTTACTGACTTATTACAAGGATTTGTTTATTTGTTCTAATACCAGAGTATTCAGAGCAAGGTACAATATTCCTGGATAATTTACCAATATGACAAAAAGCCAAAAACAGAGCAGAAATTATAGGTATAAGTCATGCATCAGTTGGGTTACAAATAGGTTGGCGTCAGTAGAAAGAAACAGTAGCTGTCTTGAGTCAATGCACTTCAACATAATCGAGTTACATGGTGATTCAAAACATAAAATGAGACAGGGCATTAAAGGCGATAAAATGGGACCAGGCTGTTGGAAGTAAAAGATTTGCAGTTAAAAGAGAAGAAAAGCACGAGGTGAGGAGGGCTGAGGTTACTACTACTTTCTATAGCGCTACAAGGTATATACAGCACTATGCATATATACAACCCATTCAAGACAAACATAGTAAACAGGAGACCAGGGTAAACTAAGAAGAAAAGGTTGTAACACACAAACGTGATAAACAGAATAAGGCGGCCTGGATCCAAAGCCAACCTCAAAGCGATGTTTTTTTTAGTCTGGATTTGAATAGACCAGAATTGGAGCCTGACGCACTGACTCGGGCAGTCTATTCCAGGCACATGGTACAGCAAGATGGAAGGACTGGATCTGGAATTGGCAGTGGAAGAGAAGGGCACTGATAGAATGGGTGTGTCTGAGGAGCGGAGTTCCTGAGGAGGGGCGTAGGGAGAGGTGAGAGAGGAGAAGAGAGGTAATGAGGAGCTGCAGAGTGAATGCACTTGTAGGTCAGGAGGAGAAGTTTGAATTGGATGTGGAAATGGATAGGGAGTCAATGAAGTAACTTTAGAAAAGGGGTTATTTGGCCACACTGACATTGGCAGAAGATTAGCCGATGGCTACGTTTTGAATAGATTGAAGGGGAGAGAGATGAGTCAATGGGAGACAAATGAGGAACAGGTTGCAAATAAGTGGGAGGTGACAAAAGAATGGATAAGGATCTTGATAGTGTGTTCAGAAAGGAAGGAAGGAATGACAGGTTTTAGCCAATGTATTTGTTGGATGTGCGCAGAGAAAGGGGGAGAGGAGTAACAAATAATTCCAGGGAAACAGGGAGGATGATAGTGTTATCCACAGAAGGAGAAAGGAAGAAGGAGCAGGTAGGTTTAGGGTAAAGATGGTTCTGAAACCATGGAAGGAATTCAGAGAGAAAAGGTCCCAAGACAGGCCCCTGAGGTACAATGACTGAAACTGGCATAGCAGTAGAGGAAGATCCACCAGAAGATACACTAAAAGTGCGATGGGAGAGATAAGAGGAGAACCTGGAAAGAGCAGAGCCCCTAAAGCCAAGTGAGAACAGGGTATCGAGGAGAAGAAGGTGATCAGCAGTGTCAAAAGCAACAGACAGGTCCTGAAGGATGAGTATCAAGGCGTGGGACAGAACAACTTTGTTTATTGGACATTCACATGAGCATAATTTGAGGTTCTGTTGGAAACAGGATACTGGGCTTGATGGATCTTGATCTGATCCAGTATGGCATATCTTATGAGCCTGGCAGGAGACTAGAAGATTGTTCAGGAGGACTAGACTGATATGTCGCATAATGCACCAGCTGTAGACATTTTAGCAGGTTTTCTGAGAAACCTACATATAGTACATTGCAATATTCTAAGTGAGAGAGCACAAATGGGTGTATTAGAGTGGATAGGTTTTCCTTGCCTATATATGATTTCATCTGTTTCAGAGGTGGAAGGTGGCGCTGAGATGATCTGTAATTCCATAGTGAGCTTAGAGTCTAGGAGAATGCTTAGGCTTTGGGTCTTGGACCTTACTGACCAACGGGTGATATTCAAAGCCATCGTTATCTCTTCAAGAGGCTCTGGGTATATACCTACAGTTAATACCTTTGGCTTGTGAGGAGTTTTAGCTTGTTTGCTGGTAGTGGCCCATATGTGGATCTCTGTCAGACAGCTGTTCATTTTCCGAACAGCACTGTTTTTATTCAGTCCCAAGGATGTACAGACTTAAAGGTAAACAAAGCAATAAGGTGATTTTTATTTATTGCATTAACTTAATATATTTCTTGACTTGCTTTTGGGAGCTGGTACTCTTCCACAGATCTGCACAGAATGAAAAAAAAAGAAGCTATTTGTCAGAAAACACAAATGAATCGTAAAATTCCTTCCAATGATATTGTGAAAGAGAAAGGATGGGGGATATTGTATTAGGGTGCTCAAAAAATTACAGGCAGTGGAAATTTAAGTCCTTTCTTGCCAAGCCAGTTTTGAAGTATCTCTTACATTCCTGGATTGTTTTGAATTTCCCTTTAAGGACCTGGCTCACAGGGTCGTCAATGCAGTGGCCTGGCCTTGAAAAGCCACATTGGTCTTCTCTGGGGTCTGATTGATTTTTGTGCCCATGTGAGTTTGTTACTGCCTTTTATCACCAGTGTAGCAACCTTCTTCACTCTTCTGTAGAGGGTGAGCAGGATCCCCTTATGCTGAATCTTGCTCTCATGAAAGCAGCTGCGGGACCTGCAGCACTGATTCCAATGGGTAAAATCAAGGACTGCCAATCCCATACTGCATTGTAATTCAAATCTAAAATCAGAACTGGAATACAATCTCACTACTGGAACTGGGTAACTTGGCAAGTCTCGGAATGCTTTTTAGGATTCACTTGGATTTCCTGTCAAAATGCTATTTTTTGCTCATCCTGTTGGGCTAGCTAGTTAAAAATATTTTGAGTCAGTCCTATAAAAAAGATATCGTGCACCAGGGCATGATAACTTCTAATTCACACTCGTGACATGTTATTGATGCATAAGATAAGTATTTGTTAAGGAGGTTCTAGAGATATATAAGCTATCAAAATTCTGTATTCACAAAGGGGAGATTTATATATATGAAAATAGACTTTATAAAACAAAAAAAAGGTTGGGTTTTTTTTCTTGACCTGTGAGAAATAATCCATATAGCCTATTGGAAGCCTGAAGCAGGGTATGTTATGGCTAACGACTTTGAGCGAAGACATAATCTAAGGTCTTTTTCCCTCTATACAGTGGATATTGATCAGTGATTTGTGTGTGTGTACGGCACTTTATCAGAACAGTAAGCTGCCAGCCACCCGGGGACCTAAAGGGCAACTTGCCGTAATGGCAAATATGGATCAAGGCAGCTCCTCATGACACGTTCAAAGATCTGCATGATACTGTAGGACTTACTCAAAGAAACGTATCATACACTTCAGCAGTCACAGAAAGTTCAGAAGCAGACAAATCTAAAGGAAAAAAAAAAGCTTTTGCCTCCATCAGGGAAAGAATTCCTCTCTCAAACAGTAGTAGAGCCAGAAACCCGTTTGCAAACCAAATGACCAGGTTTATCATGCTATATCCCTTCAGGCCATACTTGGGAGAAAATAAGTGGAAGATTGGAATATACAGTAATTACTGGTAACATAGTGGATAAGGCTAGATACAGACCGACATTGTCTATCTAATCTGCCCTGAAGGATTGCTAGGTCAGAACCTGTGACATAGGTCAGGTTACTTTCCCTATATCGCTCCTGTTTGTAAGGTTTAGGGGTTGTTGTATGTGTCGTGCGGTACAGGTTATTTTATTATTGCTGTTAGTTTTCACCAATCTTGAATGATATTCCATGTGATTAAGTCCCCAGCCCCAGCCTTGGGACCAGCCAGGTTGTAATTCTTTCTGGTCCAGTCCAGGACCCACTGCTGTATCCTCAAGAGCTCATGGTGCTGTCAGATTTGAGATGCAGAAACATTTTTCTCACTATGCTGCTGATGCTGATTCTCAATCACTGCATGGAGTGCCCTAAAACGCCTGGAGAGCACTGAGCTTAGTGGACCTCTGGGTCTTCTTTCAATCGAAAACTGCTAATGCCATTTCTGCTGGCTTTCTGTAGACTCAGACACAGGGCTGGCCCATTCACTAGGCCGGCTAGACTCAGACACAGGGCTGGCCCATCCACTAGACCGACTAGACTGAGACACAGGGCTGGCCCATCCACTAGGCCGGCTAGACTGAGACACAGGGCTGGCCCATCCACTAGGCCGGCTAGACTGAGACACAGGGCTGGCCCATCCACTAGGCCGGCTAGACTGAGACACAGGGCTGGCCCATCCACTAGGCCGGCTAGACTGAGACACAGGGCTGGCCCATCCACTAGGCCGGCTAGACTGAGACACAGGGCTGGCCCATCCACTAGGCCGGCTAGACTCAGACACAGGGCTGGCCCATCCACTAGGCCGGCTAGACTGAGACACAGGGCTGGCCCATTCACTAGGCCGGCTAGACTCAGACACAGGGCTGGCCCATCCACTAGACCGACTAGACTGAGACACAGGGCTGGCCCATCCACTAGGCTGGCTAGACTCAGACACAGGGCTGTCCCATCCACTAGGCCGGCTAGACTCAGACACAGGGCTGGCCCATCCACTAGACCGACTAGACTGAGACACAGGGCTGGCCCATCCACTAGGCTGGCTAGACTCAGACACAGGGCTGGCCCATTCACTAGGCCGGCTAGACTCAGACACAGGGCTGGCCCATCCACTAGACTGACTAGACTGAGACACAGGGCTGGCCCATCCACTAGGCCGGCTAGACTCAGACACAGGGCTGGCCCATCCACTAGGCCGACTAGACTGAGACACAGGGCTGGCCCATCCACTAGGCCGGCTAGACTCAGACACAGGGCTGGCCCATCCACTAGACCGACTAGACTGAGACACAGGGCTGGCCCATCCACTAGGCCGGCTAGACTCAGACACAGGGCTGGCCCATCCACTAGGCCGACTAGACTGAGACACAGGGCTGGCCCATCCACTAGGCCGACTAGACTGAGACACAGGGCTGGCCCATCCACTAGGCTGACTAGACTGAGACACAGGGCTGGCCCATCCACTAGGCCGACTAGACTGAGACACAGGTCTGGCCTGTGTACTAGGCAGGCTAGGTGACCTAAGGTAGCAGATCTCTGTGAGTGGCTTCGGCACACATGGCCTACCCCTCCCCACATGCCGAGCTGTGCTGACATTCCCCCCCCATGCTAAGCCATGCTGTGCTGCCACCCCCCCCCCACCCCCACTGCTACTGATTCTGGCGGAAGGGGAGGGATGGCTAGGCTCGGCGGCAGGCCATGTACTTCAACACACATGGCCTGCCGCTTCTGAACCCCCAAAGTTATGTCGAAGGAGGGTCAGAAGTGGCAGGCCATGTGTGCCAAAGCACATGGCCTGCTATTGAGCTGCACCACGCCCCCCTCGACCCCGACGCCAGAATCAGCAGTAGCGCACTTCAGCACAGAGAGGTTGTGACTTGGCATGTTGGAGGGGCAGCATGGCTCGGGGAGGGGGGGGGAGTGGCACTGCCAGGGCTTCTGCCTAGGGCAGCAGAAACCCTTGGGCCCGTCCTGCTCAGACAGCATGTGGGCAGTGGACAGGATGCAAGGGCTACTGAGGTAAGGCGCTCTCCATAGCTGGTATCTTTATTTACAGTGTACTACTTAGCATTTCTGTAATTCTACAAGGCGTATGCAGTGCGGAACAGAGATATGTAAGAGACAGTCCCTGCTCATAAGAGCTTATCATCTAGTCAAGACAGACAACACATCAACTGGGGTCTAGCATATGTCTACGGGAATGGTACGGAAACACATAGGAGGTGAACAGGAGACTAGGTGGATCAAGATCCAAAAGCAGACTCAAAGAAATGAGTTTTTAGCCTGGATTTGAACAGGGCCACAGTTGGAGCCTGACGTACCGACTCAGGTAGTTTCCTCTGGGCATAAAGATCAGCAAGATTGAGAGACTGAAGTCTGGAGCTCGTAGTGGAAGAGAAGGGCACAGATAGAAGGAATCTGCCCGAAGAGCGGAGTTCCCGAGGAGGGGTGTAGAGAGAGATAAGAGAGGAAAGGTAGTGAGGAGCCGCAGAGTAAAGGAGAAGTTTGAACTAGATGCGGAAACGGATAGTGACTTGAAAAGAGGGGTGACATGAGCATAGCAACACAGGCGAGTTTTGAACAGATTGAAGTGGGGAGGGAGGATTCAGAGGAAGACCAGTGAAGAGGAGGTTGCACTGCAGTAGTCTAGACGGGAGGTGACTAGAGAATGAAGTGTCTTTGTAGTGTGTTCAGAAAGGAAGAGACAAATTTTGCTGATGTTATAGAGAAAGAAGTGACAGGTTGTAGCTATCAGTTGGATGTGTGTGGAGAAGGAGTCGTCAAAAATGACCCCAAGGTTGTGAGCCAAGGAAACAGGGAGGAGTACAGTGTTAGCCATAGAAATGGAGAAAAGAGGCACCGAGGCATTTTTGTGTCTCTGTTTTGGAAAATGGAACTTTTGAAATCTGGGAGGTTTTCTATGTGGTGAGGTAAGATTGAAGGAAGTGCTGCCCCTTCCCATGGGTGGAGCAATGGTGTATAGGAGACTCAGTGAATCCTTAAAGAAGGGAGCGAGTAGAGGAACAAATAGGCAGCAGCTAGAAGGACTACGCACCCCACTTCTCCAGGATGAAGAAGAGCAAACGTAAGAGAAAGTGAAGATGTACCAGTTGTGGCTGGAAGGATGTGCAGGTTATGATTGCCAACCAAGGAGGCAGTGAAGGGAAACAGATGGAGCAGGACAAGAAATATGTTTAAAGTACATGGGCGGAGGGGAGAGATCCAGGCCTTGGGTCAGAGCCTGTGCGCTCATATCTAGGAAGCCACTATCCCACAGGCCCATTTATTGCCTCAAACCAACTGAGCTGCGGAGGCTGCTTGGATAGAATTTATACCACTGGTTCTCATGCAGGGATTTTATCACACAACTTTCCTTAATTTAGTTGAGAAAAGCCAGCTTGGATAAATCAGGTCTTCCTTAAATACAACTGGGCCTGTGCAAAGGTGGCAAGAACAGGTCTATGTCTCCTTTACACTCTAGCTAATGGATGCTGTTGGCTCTGCAGACAGCATAGGTCACAGTGCTGAGAGGAGACGTCTTCACTGATGGGCTGCCAGAGGTTTGATGTACTGTGATATTTCAGTGTCTTTATGGAGGGTCTGGGACGGCATTTCAACGAGTTAAACACGTCAGGAACTAGAGTCCTCCTCCCCCATCCAGCTCCCTTTCATGTCTGTGACAAGTGCCGCCCTGTCTAGAATGTGGCTTCGTCAACGGGAGCCTGACCTGCGAGGTGACTTGTTACGTTTTCTGTTTGTTCCGAGAGGAAACGGAGTACAATAGAGTCTATCCAGGCAAAAGTGTCCCGCAAGTTCATCCATGAGTTACCTTCCTGCTTGTTGCAAGAACTTGATGTGAAGAAGTAACAACCGGATCTAAAGACTTCACTGCAGAGCTGAGGACAGCAGAAGACGTCGGTGCCCTGGCCGGATTGGTCTGTGTAAAGTAGGCTCCTGATTCTGCTTCTCCTGTGTTGTGTTTTGGTCGCTTTTTCTGGCATTGTTTTGTTCATTGGCTATTTCCAGCAGACCACTGGAAATTTAAAAAGCTTAAGTACAGAACATGACTGAGAAGTATTGATTACACAGATTACCTAGGCTGCAGCGGTCAGCAATCTAATACTCTGGTTTTAGTCGCTAGCTTCTTGTGAGGGACTCTCTCTTGAGGAAGCTGAAATCTACAACTTAGGTTGCAACTTGCAAAATAACTTTGATTTTCTCCAGGAGCAAACAACTTTTCTCAACACCTTGGTCCAGGAGAGCAGTGGCTGATTGCCACTGTCACACAGACATTTAAATCAGGCGCAGAAAATTCCCCACAGGACTGACAGGGGCTGCATGTGGGATTATTTTTGGCTCTTATTCAGCAGAATCCTTGATTTCTGCCTCTGCCAACTCTCCTCTGAGCAGAAGGTTGAAAGGAGAAATAGCGAGGGGGCTGGGGGCTCTAGGCTTCAGCAGTTTTGGGAGTTTGATTTTGCATGTGTACAATGTCTCTTGTAGAAGCCCCTTGGCTGTAAAGTATTGGGTAGTGGTGTGAATATATTTACTTTTGCTTTAGATGTTGTCAGGGCTGCAGTCTAGGTAGAGTGCAGGCAGAATCACAGAGTACAGTATGGTTTAGTTTTGTGTTTCTGGTTTTCTATCCCTGACTGAGGTACACGCTCCTTTCTACCTTTTTGATCACACCTTATATCACAGTGAAGTCCATCTTCAGGCATATAAATTGCTGTGTATGCAAGCAAAAGGGCTACTTGAAAATTGCCAGTGCTGTACATGAGCAAAATTACACAATGTTCTTCTGCCACACATATTCCTTTACCTCATCGTTGCAGAGGCATTTTTGGGGCGGGGTCAGGCCTGGGACAGCAACAACACGTGCAGTTTTGCATTTTCAAAACCATACTCATTTTTGTGGGACGTGTACCCACAGAAAACAGAGGTACAAACCTCTTCTGCCACTTTTTCCTTTGGCGGAAGTGCACATGTATTTGTAGCAGTTCAGGCCGCTATCTTCACCTCTACTCTTCTCTTTAAGCCATTAGACTCTTTCTAGACAAATCAACAAGGGTCACCGTAGTCATGAGTTGACTCGGCTATCGCAACTCCTTATAAAATGGCTTGTCCTTATGTGCTATTACATGTTTATTACTAATCCAAAACTCCACAATCAAACTTATAACATGCAATGAAATTTGACCACATCACTCCACTTCTAAAAGAGCACCATTGGCTTCCCATTTCCTATTGCTAGCCCATAAAGCCTTCTACACTGGCCTTCCCGCCTACCTGTCTGATGTGATCATTCCCTACACTCCATCCAAAACACTGTTCACTGGGACAAGATTATCTTGTACCTCTTTCTAACTACCTAGCTTGTCATGAATCAACACTCTACATATGGATGGAATCTTCCCAAAAGATGTTCAAGACGGAGCTTAAAACCTATTTTTTTTTAATTGGTCTTTGGGTGAGGGCTAGGCAGACCTGACCAAAAAGACAGAATTGTTACCTTCTACTGTTTTCCTTTCATGACATTATATCCCTCTTCCTTAATTTCCTCTATCCTTGTATACCACAATTTTAATATTTTGTAAAACATCTTGATGCTAGAAATGGAAGTTGATACATCCAACACTAATAAATTACAGTTCTTCCGTTAGCTAAAGGTGAAGTTCTCTTTTTCATGCTCTTGCAGGAGTGAAACTGCCCCGCATACATGAGGATCGGATCCCTAGGATTGTTTAGCTGTGTATCTAGTTGGGATTCACCCAGGGGAATGGTTGTGTAGGCCCTTTAGATTATTTAAGGCTGTACTTTTTAAGGGAACGTGTCTTTCTTTGTCTCTTTTCTGCCACCCATTATCAAGTGCATGCCTGCAACCAGGACTGTACCCTGTGCAACTAATGAATCTGGTTTGCCCCTCCACCCAACCACGCCCAGTAACTCACTCTTTTTGAGCTTTCTGGAAGTCCAGAGATGATATTGACTCCCCTTCTGAGCTTGTGCCTTAAACCTCTGCTTACACAGCCCTTGGTACAGCCCTGCCTGCAACCTGCAGCTCAAAGCCTTGTTAGAGACAGGCCCTGAAGAACCTCCCAGATCTCAGCACAACAGTAAAAGTAGGACACTCCCAGCTGATTTCCTAATTCTGGCATCGCAAGAAGCAGACTGAGCTCTGACTGGAGAAAAGAGCTGCGGATTCTGTGAGGGTTGGTACTCTTAGAACTACAGAGGTGAAGGATAAGGGAGAAACAGGGACTACCGTAAGCATAGTTGTTAGGATAGAAGAACTCCCAAGTGGAGGGGCGATGATAGGCAGGACCGTACCTAGCCCGGCGCGAGTGGTGCAGCCGCACAGGGCGCAAAAATCTGGGGGGCGCAGTCAGAAGGCACTGGAAATAGGTGAGGCCGGGGGGTTCAATAATACCTCTGCGGACTGGTTATATTTGGCATCCGGATCCTCTCCTGACTCCCAGTGAACTGGAGTCTGCACTTGTTATTACAGCTACAGCTGCGGGACTTTTCTCTTTCAGTTCCGTGGCTGTACGAAGCTGCAGCTACCCACCGGCACGATCGCAAAGCCTGCACTGTTCAAAGTGATATGGGGACTTCCTGTCTCTTGTGCAAGAAACAGGACGTTTCCCGTTTTGCTTTAACAGTGCGGGCTTTGCGATCGTGCCGGCGGGTGGCTGCAGTTTAGAACAGCTGCCGAACTGAAAGAGAAAAATCCCACGGCTGTGTGGAGAATGGGGCCACGGTCCAGACCAGTCTACCTGTACTCTGATAAACAGTGAGTGCGGGGGAGGGGGAGGGGCAGACTGCTGCTCTGGGGCAGGGGGGGAGAGAAGGCATGGGAGGAATGCTGCTCAGGGGGAGGGGGGAAGAGAAAGTTTGGGAAGGACTGCTGCTCTGAGAGAGGAGAAAGCATGGGAAGGACTACTGCTCTAGGACAGTGGGGAGAAGGCATTGTGAGGGCTGCTGCTCTTGGGCAGGGGGGAGAGAAGGCATTGGGAGGACTGCTGTTCTCGGGGGGGGGGGGAAGCATAGAAGGGCTGGATATGAATTCATGCTAGGAGGGATAGGGCCTAGAAGGGAACTGATGCTGGGAGGGACAGGAACTGGAAGGGAGCGGATGCTGGGAGGGACAGGGACTGGAAGGGAGCGGATGCTGGGAGGGACAGGGACTGGAAGGGAACGGATGCTGGGAGGGACAGGGACTGGAAGGGAGCGGATGCTGGGAGGGACAGGGACTGGAAGGGAACGGATGCTGGGAGGGACAGGGACTGGAAGGGAATGGATGCTGGAAGGGACAGGGACTGGAAGGGAGCGGATGCTGGGAGGGACAGGGACTGGAAGGGAACGGATGCTGGTGAGACCTCGAACGGGGTGATGCTGGGGAGCTGGAAGGGGGCAGATGCAGCAATCAGAGTGGAGAAAAAGGCTGGGGAGGAGGAACATATATTTTGGGTAAGATGGAAGAAACAAGGTGGATGTAGAGAGAGAGTGGAAAAACATAAGAGACGAGAGAAGAAAGGATAAATGGACAGCAGACAACGGAGAGTCAGCAGAATATATGAATTCAGAAAGCAAAAGAGAAAGACTGAGGCAATTGTGACTGAAAAATAAAATGCCCAAATAACAAAAGGTAGAGAGAAATTATTTTATTTTGAATTTACTAACTGGAATATGTCAGCTCTGGGAAATGTGCATCACTGATGTCTTTGTGTTTGCTCACTACAAGAGGAAATGAATTTATAGTTTTATTTCTCCAGTGTTGTGGTGCTTTCCAAGTTTGGCTTTTGGGGGTTCCCAGTTCAATCATGGCCTTCATATTTCTAAATTGTGACCTCTTGTTCTGTATTTGATGATGGTCTGTCTATGTTTTGCATATATGACCTAGCTGCGGTATTCTGTTTGTGTAGTTTCTGTGTAGGAGTGCTACTTGATCTCTTTTCCTAGAAGATGTATTGGTTTTCTGAGGTATATTGGTTTATTTTTCGGTGCTGCCTTTTTATATGTAGAGTCTGGTGCTGTGTGAATCCTTGCAGTGCTGCTATGATACGACAGGTTTGCTATGGGTTCTAAGTGAGCAGGGTTTTGTAGTACTTTCTAATGTACCTGGCAGTTGACACTGGAGGATGATGGTAATGTAGAAATATGGTAACCTTTCTTTATCCTTACTGCCTATGAAAATGATATTAAGACACTCACTCATTAAGAGACATATTTACTAAAGGTTAATGCATATTCACAAATGTTAACACCCACTAAGTGCAGCAGCACCCATTTATTTCTATAGGCGTAGTGGCATTTACCGCACATTAATATTTAGTAAACATGTCCCTAATTCATTGCTGGGACAAAAAAGAGCTCCTTTGGAAGCCTGAAGTTGACTGTGGGTTGCATAGACTCATAACTTTAGTTAACTTTATACAGGCCTATTGTCTAATACGACCATTTTTTTTGTTGTTTTATGATGTTTTCAGTTTGTTATTGTCTAATTTATTGTTCTGAATGTTATTTTGTAAGCCTCTTAGATTTTGATAAGCGGCATAGAAATGCTTTTAAATAAATAAAATATGTAACTGATAAAAGTTTGATGTCATGGGGGGGGGGGGCCCAGTTTCACAAGTCGCACAGGACGCAGTTATAGCTTGGTACGGCCCTGATGATCGGTGCTAGTCTGGACCCAGGGATTCAGAGAAACTGGGGAGTGGAAGGCGTGTGGAGTCAATGCCGCTGTGGGTTGGGAGGAGAGTTGTTCTCCGAAGGAACTGCATATGAGTATCATGAAATATAAAGGAAGGAGTACTGGAAAGGAGATGTCTATTCAGTTACTGTTGAAGAAAATGTAAACTATTTCTCCAGGGCCAGCCCCAGAGTTTTCTCAAGTTATTAGCAACCTAGACAAACCTAAGGCCTTGTGCCCCCTGGCTGTCAGAATCTGTTCTTCAGGTTTTAATGCCCTGCTCTTTGCTGCCCCCCAGAAGAACAGCCATACTGGGTCAGACCAAGGGTCCATCAAGGCTAGTATTCTGTTTCCAACGTTGGCCAATCCAAGTCACAAGTACCTGTCGGGTTCCCAAAACATATACAGATTCCATGCTGCTTGTCCAATGGGTAAGCAGTGGATTTCCCAGGTCCTCTTTAATAATGGTTGATGGACTTTTCGTCCAGGAACTCATCAACCTCTTTTAAATCCAGTTACACTAATGGCTTTTACTACATCCTCTGGTAACGAATTTCAGATTTTGATTATGCATTGAGTGAAAAAATACTTTATACAATTAGTCATAAATGTGCTACATTGTAGCTTATTTGGAGAAACCAACTGCCTTTGCCTAATGGTTAGGCCGGCCCTGTAGCTCTCTAAGGAGGTCATTCCAGAACATGAATAATTGAGTAGAGGTGTGGGAGAGACATTTTTCTCAGTAAAATGTCTAGAACTATATTCTGAAAACACACAGCCCTGCACGTACATAGCACTAGGATGGGGATCTCCGAACGTGGGCGGGAGGGGGTGTAAACGGGGCAAGTCGCGGAGACATAGAAAGGTTATTCAGGAAAGGGCCATGTACATCTTGAGTGTTCTCCATGGACACCTACATTATACCAGCGGCAACGTGGAATAAGGCCAACACTTAGAAACATTTCTGCTCTAATCTTCAACGCGTCCCATAGAGATGAATGGCTGTGACATGTCTGTATTAAACTGGTGTGTCTACTCTCTGGGCGGGCACAAGATGCATTTGTAAAAAATAGAATGCACAGGTTTTTAAGGTTAGGGAACAATAAAAAACACTCTTACAGAAATATAAAGCACTGCAATGGTCTTTATTCTGGCTATCCTGACATTTGCTATTTGTGCTAAAGGGGCTATTCTCGGCTTCCCTAACAATTCCAGTGTTCGCAAAATGGGAACGGCGATGTAGGGGATGGTATGTGAGGCAGTATGGAGCAGAACCGTATTTGGCTGAGAAGTGCAGATCAGATGTGGTGTCCTGAGGCGCCACGCCATTATGTCTTCACAGCAGTTGTTTATGGGTGCAGGGCACGGTTTTGGCAGAGGTATGTTATTTGTGACTGCAAGTGAGTGTGTGTGTGGTTTGAGTGTTGCAGGGGAGGATCTGGTGTGCTCATCCACAAATCTGGGGGGACACGAATGCCTGGCCAGCACGTGGACCATAGGGATGACTGCAGTGTCACTAGATGCCAGCGTGATCGGGCAGAATAAATCAGAAGAGGCTCTCTATAGAGAAAAATCAAAACATATCCCTGTGACTAATAAGGGACCCTCAGAATGAGAGCATTCAACAGTGTAAACAGCACTAAGACATGCCCAGAAGCACCATCATGTCTCATACTCCATAGTGCTTTGTTCGTGCCGCGCCAAAAACGTTTATGTCCCCGATTCCAAAACCGCGGGTGCATCTCTCCCTGCAGTTGGAGAATCACATTTTCGATTTGGACTTGCCAATGGGCCGGATGTGCATGTTCTGGAATTGGGCTCCACGTGTTTTTGAAGGAGGTACTGTACTAAGTTAACTTACCCTAATGTAAATCAGTAAAGTTGGAGTTTCAGTTATATATCACTGTCTGCTGTGGACGTTTTTCTTGGCTACCCCTTCACTGAGGAGTGGAGAGTGGACTTAAGCTGCTTTGTATGTCCATCAGGGTCTGGTGGCAGAAGCGGTGCCTGGCCGGGTACATGAGGTAGACCACTCAGCGGGTATTGGTGTAGGGCCTAGGATAATAGTCTCCCTCCCTTCCCTGTCCCTATGCCCTTGAGACCCATCAAAATACAAAATTTGTTTATGCCTCCCCAGAATCTGCCTTACAAGTGTCTTCACCATCTCTTCCTTCTTTAGGCGTTTCCTTCTTTCTACATTTTCTTAAGAACATAAGATATGCCATACTGAGTCAGACCAAGGTCCATCAAACCCACAATCCAGTTTCCAATAGTGGCCAAACTAGGTCACAAGTACCTAGCCGTTTCCTCAAAAGACACAGGTTCCACAATGCTTGTATTGGGGCAAGCAGTGGAATTCCCCTTTAATAATGGTTCATGGAGCTTTCCTCTAGGAAGTTGTCCAAATCATTTTTAAACACAGCTACACTAACAGCTTTTACTACATCCTCCGGTAACAAATTCAAGAGTTTGATTACTCGTTGAGTGAAAAAATATTTTCTCTGATTAGTCTTAAACGGGTTACACTGTAGCTTCATTGCATGTCCCCTGGTCTTTCTACTTTTCAATGGCATAAACAACTGATCTACGTTTACCCGTTCCACTCCATTCATTAATTTCTAGACCTCTATCATATCTCCCCTCAGCCGTCTCTTTTCTAGGTTGAAGAGCCCTAACCTTTTAAGCCTCTCTTCATAGGAGTATCCTTCCATCCCTTTTACCATTTTGGTGGCTCTTCTCTGAACCTTTTCTAATAACACTATATTCTTTCTAAGATACGGCGACTAAAATTGCAGACAATATTCAAGGTGCGATCTCGCCATGGAACCATACAGAGGCATTATAATATCCTTTGTTTTATTCTCCATTCCTTTCCTTATGATACCTAGCATTCTATTTGCTCTCTTGGCCGCCGCTGCACACTGGACGGAGGGTTTTAACATGGTATCCACGATGATGCCTAAGTCTTTTCCTGGGTGGTGGTTCCTAATGTGGAACCTTGCATCGTGTAACCATAGTTTATTGCTCTTTCCTAGGTGCAAAACTTTCCTTTCTCCTCATTTCCCTCATGTGTTTATTAAGATTTTCTTCTTTCATCTTTTTTTCTTTCCCTGTTTTATTTAAGTACTTAAAAAATGTATATTCAGCACTACCAAATCACAGCAGAGTACAAAAACACACACACACTATAAAATGCATCTACACAATACAATATTTGCTTCTTCTCTTTCCATTTGCCTTTCTTCTCTGACGCTCATTTCTTTCATCGTGGCCTTTTTTTAAAAAAATCATCTTTGCCATTTTATATTTTTTACTCCTTTTGCTGTCTCATGGACATGTTTGTAGCAAAGAGGAGAAGACGATTAAGAAATAACCTCATAAAGACAACTGACATCTTGTTATTGCGTTGGGCTCATTTCTACATCTCAAAACCACAACTGTATCTGTCTGTTGCTGTGTCACTGATACCTGCTGAAACCAGCACCGTGGTCTCTGATGAATTCAAACACATGTACTTGTGCTTTTCAAAACGGATCCTAAAATGGGTTGGCAGCATATGTGCTCCATTCCCTGGGTATCTGTCAGTTAGGCAGCTGAAATTTGTACTTCGTGAAGGCAGTGAAAGCCAGGAGACTGTTGGTGTCAAAGGGCTTAGCTCTCAGACTAAAATGATAGCAGTACAGTAGTGTTATCTTAGTGGTGTCAGATTATCAAGGGAAAATTGTGAGAAATGAAGGCATGTCAGAAGCCCTTAATGGCTGGAAATCAGAAATGAATTGCAGAAGGTTAATATAGAACCTACAGTACCAGCTTGGACTGAGAAGAAAGCGATCTTTCCACTTAGAGGTAGAGTTAATTACTAACCTCCTGCCATTAGCTAAGTTCAGGCCTATGTATAGGGAAGGAAGAAGTTCTGCCTGTCTCAGTGAATGCAAGACCCACGTGGGCTTGGACTTCAAATCTTATTTTCCATCTTCCCCAGTAGGCGAGGTCAGCAGATGGCCCTGATTTTCAAGGATTGTCCCCAGTTTTAGAGCTGTGTCCCCGACTCCCACTTGTTTGACAGCCTCCTGTCCCCAATTCCAGCAATGAGGACAGAAGGGGGTAGAAAAAAATGTCTTTTCAATCTAGTGATTTGAATATGTCAGTTTTTAGACTTTACATCCATTATCTTTATATTTTGCATAGTATGGGGGAGACGCTTCACTGTCTCTATTTCTCTATTGATTCGTCTGCTTAGAAGTGATATTGTTGCTGTTGTGGGATGGATGGGGGAGCGACAAGGTAATGAATCCTCTTCCCTCCTCCATGCCTTATTGCTGAGACTGGAAATAAAGCGTCCCTTCACCCCCCCCCCCCCCCACCACACTTAGGATAAGTGCCCCCGATTTGCCTGAAAAACGTCTGGTAACCTTACCAATAGGCTTTTCATTTCATTTCTCCCATCTACAGAGCTCCAAGTTAATTTCTTCCTCCTCACCACCTGTGGACGATCTGATTCCCTCTGTCACTGTGATGAAAAGTGGGATTCACAATACAAGTGTGCTTGTTCTCTAGACATCTGGCTTCCTAGGTTCCCTGGCTAGCCCACCAGACAGGCCAGGCTCTATGAAAGTCTGCATTTCCACGAGAGCTTCTAGTTATTCCTGATCTCACAGCCTGCCAGGCAGACCTGGCTACGTATGTGGTTGGCTTTTCTTCTGCTAGACGTCTAACATTTCATAGTATCCATGGCATTCATGCTGGCACCTCTCAAATTAGTGGTTGAATTGTTTGAGTACAGCGCTTTAAACACATTGGAGTTAATATTTAAAAAGCATTTAGAGATGATTGGCTAATCAAGAGCCCCACTGAGGAAGGGCTGCAATAATCCATATGCATTACTATCCTGCTATTAGAGTTACTAGTGTTTGTCATCAACTATCCCAAGTCTCAGCTGACCCTGCTACCTCATTTGGAATTCACTGCAGCTCTGCTAGACGTGACTCAGGTGAAGGCTTTTCTTCCTCTTGACAGACTCACTCACCAGGTAGGATATACTAGTCAGTAGACATCAGCGAGATACATGTTGAGAAGGATGGGCCACATGGCCTCAACAGTACACATAACTCCCTTGTTATTTCTCCACATGAGGCAATCTCAGTGAACCTTGAGCTCGCAGTGGCACAGTCAAGCACAGGCTCAGTGACGCCATCTCTGCCACAGGTATTCTGAGGGACTTCCTCTCCTGGAGGATGGAGCCATCCAACCTGGCTGCAGGCTTGCCCTTCCAAGTGCCTCCCTATCAAAAGTTACTTGTGACAGATGTGTCAGACTTCACTGGGGAGCCCATGTAGGTGGGTTCCACACTCTGAGTAGATGGTCCTCCCAGGAGACTCTCCTTCAGATCAATTTCCTGGAACTTGGAGCAGTGTCATAGATTCTAAAGGCTTTCCATGATCAGCTAGCCAACAAAATTATGATGATTCAAACCGACGAACAGGTTGTGATATACTACATAAACAAGCAGGGAGGAACACGGCCTACCTCCTGTGTTAAGAAACAGAATATGGAACTGTGCAGTCTCTCATGGAATGACTCTCAGAGCCACTTATGTAGCACATGAGGACAACACCCTGGAGGACAAGTTGAGATGCATCCTGCAACCTCACCAATGGACCCTAGACAAAGGGGTTGTGACGAACATCTTTCGAGAATGGGGCACTCCCTCAATAGCCATGTTTGCTAGTCCTCAGAACAAATAGGTACCTCAGTTTTCCTCCAGGGTAGGAGCATATGGGTAAAGGTCTTCGATATGCACATCCTCCCATTCCTCTAATAGCGAAGACTTTCCTGAAACTGAAACAGGAAAAGGGAGAGATGATCCTTATAGTACTTTACTGGCCGAGAAAACCTTGGTTCCCTATTCTTCTAGAATTTTCAGTGAGGAAACCAATCCATCTAGGCAATTCTCCACTTCTGATTTCGCAGAATCAGGGGACACAGTTGCATCCCAACCTATGGTACCTAGCTCTCACAGCTTGGATGTTGAGACGCTCTCACTGTTCCCTCTAGATCTGCCGGTTGAAGTCACCCATGTCTTCTTGACTTCTAGGAGAGACTCCATATGGAGGTCATATACTTTCAAGTGGAATAGGTTTGCTTTCTGGTGTGAGGGAAAGCCATAGACCCTTCCTTGCGTCCCACACGAAAACTGCTTGAGTACCTTCTATATCTGTCAGAGTCTAGTTTATAAACCAAGGGCCTAATATTCGGCATTGGTGGCTAGCACTCCTACAGCGGCTAGCTGCCGACCTTGACCTTTTAACCCGGATAGTCAATGCCAGGGCTGTATCCAGGCTGTGGTATTGAGTATCCCTGTTGCCTGGATTGCTGTGAAGGTAACTGGGCAGCGGCGATATTCAGCCTCTGCTTGATTAGCTTCTGCCGTGAAAGTTAGGGCAGTGTTTACCATGCCTGGCTTTCGCCATGTGTCGTTAACCGAGCAGTGGCTCAGTATCGTTGCTGCCCAATTAATAACGGATGCTGCTCCAGAATATCCCTGGTGCATCCCCCATGCTAACCAGCTTGCAGGTCTGCAAACCCTGTAAATATCTTTGAATGTTGCTAAAGCGGCTAGCCACTGGACAGAACTTTTAATCCTGGATATTCAGTGCCGGGGCATGTAGTAGTGGAACTGTGGATATTCAGCAGTGCCAACCATGTTCCTGCTGCTAATATCCAGCTGAGCGGCATTTACGTGGTTTACAGGCCTGCAAACCGTTATCAGTGCCTTGGAACGTCTCCCCTGTAACTTTTTCACTCAACGCATTGATTAAGTTCTGAATTTCTCCATTGCACTCTGTAAGAAAAACAAGACTACATGTTCCTGCATGCAATGGGGTAAACCCAGGACTGGATCAAGCCTGTCGGGCACATCTGGAACCAGTTGGCAACCCTAAAATTGAGTGAAGTTACAAAGATGGAGTCTCTATAGACTGTAAGCTCTATTGAGAAGGGACTTCTTCCACGTGTATAAGTACAGCACTGTGTAGGCCTTGTAGCACTATACAAATGATAAGTGGGAGGTTAGAGGCTTGAGGGGCGAGTGAAACGCTAATAAAAATAATGATTAGGTGGGAAGCGTTTCTGATGACGCACAGTCTTGTCTCTGGTCAGATTGTTTCTGGGCTGGTCACAGGATACAACATATTTTGCTGCTATAGCTGTTGTTTTCCTGTTTCTCCGAGGATTATATGGATTTTTTCCTGCTTATTCTTTTATGGGAAGTCTGTAGTTAAGGTCTGCCACTCTCTCTGGGGACACATACATTTTGAAGGTTTTTCTTTATCTGAGGTAAAAGGCAGGATGAAACTGAGCCTTGGTTTAACCATGTTTGGTACGTTAGAAAACGGAAACAGTTCTGTATATTTTCCCCTTCTGTTGCTGAAGATTTCTGCGCTGATTAGCAGTCTCTAAAGCAATACTTACACATCAGAAGGGGAGACACCGTTTGGGTACTGATCCATGAAATGACAGTAGTTTTCAGGAACGTTCACATAAGCTCATATAGAGCAGGATTAGACAGTGATTGACCTTGAAAGCCAGTACTAGGCCTCTTTGTTGAATGCTACACCGAATACTCATTGCATGTATTTGTATATACAGGTTGAGTATCCTTTATCCAAACATCTGAAATCCGAAATGCTCCAAAATTCGAAACGTTTTGAGCACTGACATGAGATAGTGTCGCCTTTACTTTCTGATGGATCAATGTACACAAACTTTGTTTCATGCACAAAATTAAAAATATTATATAAAATTATCTTCAGGCTATGGGGTCTATTCGTCTGCCTTTCCTGTCCCCTCCAAGAACCTCCCTGTAACAACAAGGGGTTTGTACGGGGGTGGGAAAGGGGGGTTTGCGTCCCTGTAAGCCTGGGGCTGACAAAGTAGATGGGGATCATATTCCACCTCTGAGATGGAATAAGTTTCCCTAGATGAGGGGGGGGAACGGCAGGCCAGGGGGCAATCGGATACCATGATGCCGTGGCTCCATTCAGGAGCCTTGACTGAGTTAGCCAGGCAGGTGCTTGTATGTGCAGGCCGAACGGAATCGGGTCCAGGCCTGCACATACAGGCTTAGACGGGATTCTGATCCTGTGGGGGCTAGACATGCCCCACGGGATCAGAATCCTGTCTACCTCTGTGTGTCCGGCTCAGACTGGTCGCTCAGAGGCCAGGACGTCCAAATCGGAATAGGTCTCCACATGTATAAGGTGTATATGAAACATAAATGAATTTAGTGTTTAGACTTGGATCCCATCCCCAAGATATCTCACTATGTATGTGCAAATATTCCAAAATCCGAAAAAATCCAAAATCTGAAACACTTCTGGTCCCAAGCATTTCGGATAAGGGATACTCAACCTGTATAAGGTCTAAGAACCCTGTTAATTTGTTTGAATTGCCATAAGAACGAAAAATGTTGAAAGCTGTCAAGGACTACAGTTGCCTATTCCCGATTTGATTGGATGCACGCAAATGTTGTACATGCCCATAATCGAGGAAGCTGCATGTCATTTTATGGAAGCAACATTCCCGTGTTCTTCTTGTGTGCCATTGAGTCCATGTTGACTCCTGGAGACCCTGTGGATAGTTTCCCTCTTCCCTAGGTTTTCTTGACAAGGTGCAACAGGAAGTGGATTTCCAAGCCTTCGTTAAAGACAATTTAACATGAAAACAATATATGACTGAGCAGGTTTAAGGAGCTGCGTTGTCATAGAGACATCATTTAAATATAGTCTGCAAAAGTGGTGGCATTACAGACTACAATGTAATGGGGTTGCCAAGAACGCTAGGAAAGCGACTGATGCAGTTCTAGATAAATGAAAATCCTTATGCCCAAGGCAGAACTCGTACTGTATACAATCACTTGTGCTTACCCATGCTAGGCAATCCTTTCAGCCTGGAGCCTCTCTCCTTTGGATAAGTAAATAATCTTTCTTTATGGACTGTCTAAGGAAGGACCTCTGGTAGATCAGGTCATTGTCTATATCTGTGCACTGGTGCTTCACCTCAGGAATCCCAAAATTTCATTTATAAAAATTTTCTTGCCCCTCGGGCTGAAGGGCATCAAATTGGTTTACAATAATGTACTGGATACATTCCCTTGTCCCCAAAGGGCCCACAATCTACATATGTACCTGAGGTAATGGAGGGTTAAGTGGCTTGCCCAAGGCCACAAGGAGTGCCTATAGGACTAGAAACCCCAGTCCCACTGGCCTGGGGTTCAAGTCCCACCCTTCTGGCCTGGGTACCTTGTCCTAACCACTAGGCCACTCCTCCCTCTGAAAGACCCTTTATAAGTCTTCAAGTATATTGATTGAAGTTATTTAGTTTTATAGTAAGTGTAGTATGTTACTAGGAGCTTTTTTTCTGGTTTGATTTTATAGCTCTTAGTGCGGTGGGCTTTGGTAGAAATGTGCAAAAATAAACTAATTTGGAAAAGTTGCCCCCAAAGAAGACCCAGGGGTTCACTAAGCTCGGTGCTCTCCCAGGTGTCGTAGGGCACTCCATGCAGTGATCAATGATCAACATCTGCGGCACAGTGAGAAAAACATTTCCCCATCTCAAATCTGACAGCGTCACGAGCCCTTGAGGATAGGACCGGGCCATCCACTATGTAGGCTAGGTAGCTCCTTAGGGCAAAAAAACGTCTGTGGGCAGTACGGTGCCTGCGGCGGGCCATGTGCTTCGGAGGAGGGTCAGAAGCAGCAGGCCATTTGTGCTGAAGTATATGACCTGCTGCAGGCCGCTGCCACTGTACCGTGACGAGCCATCCCTCGCCCCACCACGCCAATGGAATCAGTGTCAGCGGGAGCAGCAGCTCGCGGCACCGGAGGGGTGATGTGGTTCGAAGTGGTGGGGGGGGGGGGCTTGTCTAAGGCTTCTGCCTGGGCTGGCAGTAATTCTTGGGCCGACCCTGCTTAAGGAGACAAATCTGAGAGCACCACGAGCTCTTGAGGATAAACCAGTGGGGACTGGACTGGACTGGACCAGAAAGAATTACAATCTGGCTGGCCCTCAGCTGGGGCTGGGGACTTAATCAAGTGCAATATTATTGAGGATTGTTGAAAACGAAAAGTATGGGGAATATAACCTGTACCGCACGGCACGTACAACAACCCCTAAACCTTAGAAAAAGGAGAGATATAGGGAAAGTAACCTGACCTATGTCACAGGTTCTGACCTAGCAATGGCCTGATCTGACTTTGAAGGGATATAGCCTGAGAAACCTGGTCATTTGGTTTGCAAACGGGTTCCTGGCTCTACTACTGTTTGAGAGAGGAATTCTTTCCCTGATGGAGGCAAAAGCTTTTTTTTCTTTAGTTTTCTCTGCTTCTGAATTTTTTATGGCTGTTAAAGCGTATGATACGTTCCCCTGAGTATGTCCTAGAGTCGCCTGCAGTCCTTTGAATGTGTCGTGGGGAGCTGCCTTGACCCATGCTTGCTGTTACAGCAGGTTACCCTGTAGTACCCTGGGTGGCTGGTAGCTTAATTTTACATCATGGATATCACTTGCTAGGACCTGCCTTACTCGTATTGAATTCCTGAATCAGCTGTATCCTGGTTTGAAACAAAACTCAAACGTTTGTAATTGACTTGAATTTCTGTAGTTAGATTCCAGTATATTTTGCAAGCTAGATCACTTGCCTAGTCATGGGGATAGTGGCTGAGGTACTAGTAATGATGTGATGGCAGAAGAGGAGGTGCAATGATGGTAGTAATAGCAAGGAAGGCATGGGTGGTGGTTCTGGTGATAGTTGTGTTGATAGTGGTTGTTGTAGTGATAGCTGTGATGATGGTGGTGATGACGATCATAGTGTTCATGATGATAGTTGGCAATATCGGTGAGGTGTTGGTTGTGATGGTGGGTGGTGGTGGTGGTGGAATGGATAGTGGTCTATGGCAGACAGAGGTATATCAGAGATCCTACAAATAAACAGAGAAACTTCCATCTTTAACCTTCTCTTACCTTGAGAAAGCCTCAGGAAAAGACAGTATACAGGCTAGAGCCTAACATTCAGAGTTGCCAAGTTTGAGGAGGGAAATTTTGAGCCTGTCTTCGATTTCTGACAGCCCCATCATGGCGCATTATGGGACCTGCAGCATTCATTTCAATGAATAGAACTGGGGGCTACTGGGGTAACATTGCTCACCTGATTTCACATCTACACAGAAGGGAAGTGTACCCCAGTACCCGTGGCAGTGGACTACTCCGAGGGAGCCTCATCCTCTCCTCTTCTGCAAGCTGGCTTCAAGAAAGGGACCAAGTGCAATGTCCATTAACCAAGCGCTACCTGGGGGCTCCCCAGCAGTTTTGCAACACATCTCAGCTGTTCTTTTGTGGGTTTACATCCATTTCCTTGACCAATAGGACTTTTTTTTTCACTTTCACTGTGTGCTAGACCCCTGGGCAGTGTCCAGAGAGCATTAAAGCTCTGGAGAATTATGTTTATTAAAACTTGATATACCACCGTTCCATAAGTGTTATAATGAACATAATTTCACTATCCGTCAATTTTCACCCACATTATTTCTTTGCGATGCATTTTTCCTAGGAAAAAAAGGGTGCCAGTAGTTATATGCAGAGCTTTTTCATTAATCCACGAGGACCATGAGTCAATTTTACCAGGCAGTGGAAAAGGTGCCGGTCCTCCTGTTTCTTTGCTTTTCCTTCTTTTATGTAACCAATAAAGTGAAAGTTTGTTATACGAGGCTGCTTGAGTATGGTGATTACTGATATCTGCCTGGGGTCAGGACATGTCATTGGAAGGGCTGCTGTCTCTCATTCCAGTTACTCATTATTCTCATGAACTCCCTCTGGTATGTAGTCACAGAACCCTGGTTCCAGGACCTGACACACATTATATAGAAGTGACCCAGGGACCTGAAGGTGTAACTGAAGCCTATTGTTGTCTACGAGTTCCTTGCAGATGAGTAGACCAGGCTCCTGGGGAGGGAGGGGTTTCAGATATCTACATATACGTAAAATGAATTTATTAACATAAGAAAGACTTAAGATCAAGTCACCAAATACACATTATAACACAGAGTTATTTCATTTCATTTGTTAAAAACAGACATGTTGCCATAATAGGCGATCAGTCATTCATAGTGGTTTACGGTCCCACTGACTAGTCAGCACAAACCACACATTTATCAAAGCGTTAACATGCTCGTTCCTGACTTATTCCAGGAAGCCCCTGAGATTCTCCCAATACCAGGATACTTTTAAATATTTACAACCAGAACTTATTAATACGCGACACCTTTACCCAAAAGTAGAGCAAAGACTCAAAGATGTTCCAAATATTAGAAGATAGTCCTCTGTCTATAAAATCCCTGGCAGTCAGTGCAGAAATTCAAATAATGGGCCCCCAGGCAACATTTTTTAAAGGGCCACTAGAGTGGAGGACGTCCACTTCAGAAGATACAGAAGCAGCAACAAGTGGGTCCCTTCTTTCTTGTGGCCCCCCTGCACCGCAGGGGCTGCTGGGACAGAATTTACACCACTGCCCTGCAGCTTATTCAATATCTCTGGGAACAGAACCGAAAAGGCCCTAGCTCTCCATTTAGCCTTTTTAATTATCCATGGGCTGGAATCCTGGAAAATGACCCTGAGAAGACAGCATTGCTCTACCTGGGGTGTGACATTGTAAGCGTTGCAATAAAAATTTAGGCTCATGACTCTTTAAAGCTTTAAACATCATTGCCACCCCCTTAAAACTCACTCTGTGCTTAATCGATAGTCAGTGCGGCCTAGCTAACGACGGTTGCCCACTCTCACCACTTCTGGTTCAAGTTACAATTCGTGTTGCCACATTTTGGAATATCTGCAACTGTCGTTAGCACTTTGCTGGAAGCCCCATACACTGTACAATTCATTACAGCAGTTGAGTTAACCGAAGGTCATCTTATTGTAGCCGTTTTCCTGGAATATAAACTACGGGGTTTCGGCCTTATAGTTGTCACAGATATGCCAATGGGGGTGTTAAACAGCCTATTTTCACAGAAAATACACTACATTGGAGTGGAGGAGTGGCCTAGTGGTTGGGGCAACATACTGCAGGCCAGAAGGTCAGCGGTTCAAATCCCACTAGAGGACAGCAACCTTGGGCCAGAAGGACTGGTGTTTCTAGTCCCACAGGTGCTCCTTGTGGTCTTGGGCAAGCCACTTAATCCTCCATAGCCTGTGTTCCCTGCAAAATAGTTATCTCCAAGTTATAATGCCCTGTTCAATGTAATTTTAGTTTGTTCAATGTAAACAACACTGATGCAGAATAGCATGGTATATAAGAGAATGCAAAATAAAAATAAATAAATAAATAAAAAAAATTCCCAAGAAATACGCCCCTTAAAGAGAACAACCAAGGGGAAAAAATAATAATTCTAAATAAGATCTTAGGCTTTGGACCAATTAGATGTTACAATTTAGAAATTTATTCATTCCAGAGGTGTTAAAACAAATAAAGGTAAATATTTTAACATATTTAAATGATTGCTATATGGTGAATTTTAGATATACAAAAGTATACATATAGAATGTTAAAAAGTTGTCATGGGATACATAAGCCGTGTCTATGTTTATTTTATTTTCTTTCTCCAAATAATGAACTCAGATAAACTTTCATTCACTCAACCTGAGTCAAATAAAACGTTCTCAAATTCAGGGAAGCCTATCAGAAAAACGGCTTCCCTTCACAAATAACTATCTGCTATATTTGAGGGGGATTCAGGTCAAAATGCTGGGACCCAATCTTCCATCTTTCCTCCGGAACCGGAACTTCAACGGGAACCGTTCTCTTCAGGCTACTTGAAGACAGTTGCTTCTTTGGTTCTTTTCTTCTGATGCTTTTTTTTCTTCATTCGCCTCCCTTTAACCTCCCCTCTAACTCTCACCCTCCCTTCTAAAGAGGAAAAATTGGGGAGACCTAGAGCAAGCTTGCAGCGGCAGAAAAAAATATTTTCTTTTACCCCTAAAACTTCTCACTCATCTCACACGTTACACCCACAAATCACCGTCGTTCACTTCACTTTTAGAAACTCACTCATTACAGTACATCGCACTTTTCTTTCAGACCACATGTTTTTTCTCTCTCCCCCCTATTCTTCCTCTCTTGCTCTCACTTTAACTCCTGTCCCCCTCCCCCTTTTCTTATCTGTTCTTGAAACCCCTTTAAGACTCACCAACCTGTCACGTCCCAGAAAGAGAAATACGCTAGAAAATAAAAAATTCTTTACTACATCCCCTCTCTCTGCAATTCCCTTTAGTATTTCCCAACTTCCTTGCTACCTACTATGTTACACTATTAGGATAAGCAGCAGTTCTAACATAGAACTTCAAACCGCTAAAAAAAAATAAAAATAAAAATAAAACAACCCTTCTCCTTCTCTTTTTAACTCTGGTCCCCTTAAATAATATTTCCTCTCATCAGCACTCTCTAAGATAACTTTTAGGACACTCTGGGGTATGTTTACTAAACCGCGGTAGCAGACTCTGTATGATATCGAGTCGCGGCTGTTTCGTGTACTTCGAATGGTTTTAAAGCTCACTTTATTTCCAGTAATACACTTTATTACTTCGCCACTTCTATATGCTTTAAAACTTCACAAAAAAACCCTTTTTTTCTGTTTTCCTAACACTCAGGAATACTTCTTAGTGGGTTTATAACATTTATATTTCTCAAAACATGCACTTTTTACCTTGGGAGAAGTCCCCTCCCCCTCAACTTTAAAATAGCTCCGTTTTAAATTTGAGCTCTCCAGAAGGCATAAAACCCCCATTTTTTCCATCACTCTCCAGTCCTTCCTCTTTCAAATTCTAACCTTGGAATATTAAAATTATAATCTTTATTTTTGGACTTTTTTCCCAGTTCTAACCACTGCTACCCTATTTAATTCAATGTACGGCCATCTTGCTGTCCTGCCTGCTTACTTTTCAAGATTCTGTATGCCCCTTGAAATTAATTTGAGCCTTCTGACTCATGTAACATTAGCTCACGTCATTTACAGAGCTCTCCTAGCCTTATTAACTTTATTATTATTTTTATATTTAATTTCTTAAATGTCCACTCCATCAGGGTCGGACGGGGTCATTCTGCTCAGAAGGGCCCCATACAAAGGCCCCTTATCCTTTTTTTTCCCCAACCTTCCCTCTTTCCCACATAAGGCAGACAGGGAGCTTTCTCCTCTTCCCCGATGTCACACGGCCGTCTCCTAAAAATCCCTCTCCTCTAAACAAAAACACCACAGCTGCACAGCTCAGCCCCGCAGAGACCCAGACTGTCCACACAACTATAGCCCTCCGGGCTCATCAGGCCCAATTTCCAAGGCCCCCTGCCCCATTCATCATTCATACCCAGCTGTCCCCTTCTTTTTTTTTTTTTTTAATATGCCTCCCACTTTCCCTCTGACTGACAATGGGCAACCACGGCCCTTCCGTCCCTCTCCCGAGGTTAGCCCGCCTGCCTTCACCACCATCGGGGACATCACAAGCACCCGTTGCCTCCCCAAAACATTGAGGATAGCCATGGGCTTCCCTAAGGCCCCCCCCCCCAAAGCCTTCAGGCATTTCCCCCTCACACCCAGAGTAGCCGTGAATTCTGTGGCTGCTCCCAATTGCAGCCGGCACACTTTCCCTGCATGATCGGGGCAGCCACAAAGCAACTCATAGCAGCCAACTCCTGCAGCCCTCCAGAGGCCGTGAACTGCCCCCGGTGCTCAAAGTTATGTTATATTTTTTTTAAAAGTGTCTCTTCTCTTTGGCTGTGCTTGGAGCCACAGAATACCCACAAAGCTACTCCCGAGC
The DNA here is from genome assembly GCA_033557465.1 of Ichthyophis bannanicus. Taxonomy (NCBI): domain Eukaryota; kingdom Metazoa; phylum Chordata; class Amphibia; order Gymnophiona; family Ichthyophiidae; genus Ichthyophis; species Ichthyophis bannanicus. The sequence continues at coordinate 48,984,764 of CM066035.1, forward strand.
CCAAATTAAAAACTAACCCAGCACCCCTCCGGGTGCCACCAAAAAAGTATTAAATTTTTTTATTTAACCTACTGGTTGCATTATATAAGCTGATATGGTCATGTTTTGGCATCATGCCTCTGTTAGGGGTGTGTATAGGTTTTATAAACAGAGTTCACTGTTCACATAGGACATAAATATGTAGGCAGATAAATTCTGCACAGATTCAAAATAAGATCCCCATTAGGAAACTGGAGAAGAAAAAAGGAAAACAAAGGGCGATGACAAAAGAACTGATCCAAGATGGCGCAGTGCTGAGTGGCGGGTTCCGACGTTGTGCTTGCAGTGGGTCGGAAGAGAAAGGGGAAGCAAGCTAAAGATCCCCCTGAATCGCTTGCCTTCCTCCTCTTCTGTGGTGGTTGGTCCTTTGGATCTCTTTGTTAATCAGGAGCAGCGAACAGCGTCAGAAGGGGGAGCATTTTTCCCGATTGGTGGACTGTTGGAGTGCTCTAGCTCTTAGTCCCCTTTGGGAAGTGAGCTTTCACCCCCCCAGACTCAGCGTCCTCCGAAACTGCCATGCTCCGGATACAGTCCAGACAGGTTGGAAGTTGCAGCTGTTCCCAAAGTTGGTGGAGCTGCAGCTTCTCAGGGGACACTCAGTGGAAGTTCCTGTTGGGCTTGATTTCTTGCCGGATTATTGATTCCATGGCAGTTGTCGAGAGGGAATTCTGCTAAATCAGCGGGGATTGTCTCCGTGGTGCCTGCACTAGGTGGTGGAACTGCAAGAATCCTGGAGTCTACGGTCACTGAAGTGGGTGCACCTTCTTTTTCCGTTGAGTTGCAAAGACCAGAACAGTTTATCTTAGAGTCTATATGGTATGCGATAAAACTGCTGGGCGAAGCCATTACTCCTCAGGTACAATCTTTAAATACCCAGACTAAGAAGTTAATGGAGGACTGTTTAAAAAATACAGAATCTATTAACTCTTTGCAGGCTGCTGTGGATGGGGTATTTCCACGTTTGAAAGAGCAAGCAGATGCATTTATAAAAGACTCAAATAATGTTACTTAAACTGGAACAGCTTGAGAATTCAAAAAAGCATGGGACAAACACAGAGGATCTCTAAAGGAAAAAAAGGGGACTGTTGTAGTTGATATGGAAGGACAGACTAGATAGGCCATGTGGTCTTTTTCTGTCATCATTTTTCTATGTTTCTATTGTGCCCATTTAGTTAACCTTCATTTAATTAATTTCCCAAAATCCCCCAACATAACTGCAAAGGATATGTTTGTCCTGTATCCTGAGGAGGTGTTGGGGGTCTCTGCCGGAGCATGTCCACCCTTGGTTAAAGCATATTATCTTCCACAGGGCTGGAAATCATCTGGAGATTCCCGGCCCTCAAACTGCAGATCTTTTAAACATTTCTGATGCACTTGAGAGATCTGACACAGATTTGGGTTTGATAACTTCTTCTATATGTCTAATAACTTTGGCATTAGTGGTTACTCTGGATGTTTTTTCACAAAAGAAATGTTCCCTTTAAAGGCTGCCTGGTCAGGATTTTTCCTGACTTGGCTAGGGAGATGCAGCGTCGCAGATGTGAATTTCTTGTTCTGTGGTCGTGGATTCTGCAGCTGGGAGGGGTGTTTTTTCTTAGGTATCCCTGTAAGTGTCTGGTTAAACTTCAGGGTTTATCTTATGTTTTCTGTTTCCTTCTCAGTTGATTTTCTTTTTTAATGCTCACGGTATGACGGACTCCTTCCTGCGTCTAATTGTGTTAGCCTTTCACAGTCAAATCTCAGCTGTTCATGGTATGTTTGTTTGGGTTTTTTTCCCTTTGTGGACTTATTGCCTATGTCTCTCTTGGATCAATTGTGGGCTGGGCAATGGGCAGCATATTTGTTATTGCAGCGTAGGTCATGGATTATGGATTTGTTTAATGGTATTTTTGGTATCCCACTTTTACTTCAGGTATGTGTATGCTTGTATTCATTTTGGTAAAATGCATAAATAATCAATAAAAAAAGAGGAAAACAAAGGAAAGAAGGATGGTTACGCTCCAGACTTCTGTTATTATTCAAGGTTTAGTAGTGGTTTTGCTAGTGTAGTATGTACGTTTGTACACTTATGGCAGGCAGACTGAGATGGTCTTCGGTAGCTGCCCTCTTTTCAGTATGTATGTATTTATTTATTATCTACTTTTATGAAGAGATGTATATCTTTTTGCCAGTAATGTTTTAAAATTCCCCCAGCCACTGCTGTGTGAGATTTTCAGGGCTTCTACTGATTTTAAGAGGTCGTGCTTTTCAGACCTGTGGGGATGATTGATGAAGTTGAGAGGCTGACCGTGTCTCTGCAAAGACGTCGCCCCCCCCCCCCTTTACCGCAGGAGTGAGTCCAGATGACTGACATTTATAGGCTGTCCCCCCACTCTTCATGCAGTGGACCAGGACTCCCACTGGCTTTTCATTCAGCTGGTTTGGGGAAGGGAAGGCATAGCTTACACATGAGCAAACAAACATGTACGGACAAAAATTTACCTAGCTGACTGGACCCTTAGCAATAGAAGCTACACTTATGCGAAACACACCAAAAAAGATGACTGGCTCAGAAAGCCAGATCAGTTTGGACATGAAGAAGTTTAAATACATTCCTTCTTATCAGGGGGGAGGACTTCTTCCAGAAGTAAGGTGCTGCATGTTAAATGAGAAATTGGAAGTTTATCACAAGAGATACAGATTTAAAGAGTGTGGAAGTGTGAGCACGGAGAGAAAGATAGATGATAACAGTGAGCTGGAGCAGATAGAGTGTTTAACCATGATATGAAACTTGGCTCAAAGTCAACAAAGGAAACATGGTGATAGAGTTGCATGAGAATAATAAAGAAGACAGTAGAGTAAGTTTGTAGGAGAATTTAGGATAAATAAAGGATCTCAAGGTAGCGAAAAGTGTGGCAAGGCAGTGGCTAGAGCCAAAAGGGAAGCTAGTATTTTAAAAAATTTATGGACTGATAGTGAAAGCAAATTATTTTTACTCCAGGGGGTCAGCAAATGCATAATTTTCATATTCTTATATTTTCAAAACTTAAATGGATAGTATCAAGCTGTTTAAATAGCTATCTCCAGAACAAGCAGGAATGTAGTCTTCACATATGGGGTATCGTCGGTACCGACGGAGCCTGTGCGGGAACGCTCCCCAGCATCCAATAGGAAAGCTTTTGGGAGCATCCCACAGCACCTGCGTGCTGCCTTCCCGCCTTTCACAACTGTCCCTCTCCAGTTCTTCGTTTTCCGCGTAGCCGACAGGTCGCACATCCTGTCGCAGAAAATTTCCCTTCTTATTCTTCTTTTTTGTGGTCGCGTCTGCCTTCCCTCGACCCTATACCAGTACCGCCGGTGGTTCATTTCTTTTTTCTAAAAAAAAAACCAAAAAAAAACCCCTTTGTATCTGGAGTCCTTCTCCAGTAATTTTCTTTTCGGGTGCCACGCGCCATTTTGGGCACTAGGCCCAATTTTTTTCCCTCAAAATGGAAAAACCCGCTTCGGGTTTTAAAAAGTGTTCTAAGTGTGGCGGTACCATCTCTGTCACCGACACCCATGAGTGGTGCCTCAAATGTTTAGGTCCTGACCACTCTATTTCAGAGTGTGTTGCCTGTGGGATGATATCAAAAAGGGGCCGGAAAAACCGAGCTGCTAAACTTAGCACCCTTTTTTCCCTCCGATGCAGCCTCCGTGGCATCGATGTCTTCCAGGGCTTCATCTTCCTCCCATGGATCTCAGATAACTAAACATAAATCTGGCCGGTCATCAAAGGGTAGATATCCTTCTAAGCATTGAGATGCCTCTGGCTTTGCCCTTGAGGGACTTTCACAGGCAAAATTGCCCCGGCGGGAGGCTTCGGCTTCCAAAGCACTAACGGGGCTCCAGGATGTTCTTGAGGCTTCAACCTCGACAGAACTACTGGTGACATGCTCTGGGGTTCTGGCCGCTTCATCCGGCACCGATACCCAAGCATCGGCAGCGTCGATAGACCAGAGATTCTTGGCTATTGAACGCAGTCTGGCGGCTTTTCTCACGGCCTCGATGCCCCTGAAACTGCTTCAGACAATTCAAATGGTACCGGCACTGACTCCGGTACCGACACCGACTGCATCGACATCGGCAGGTATTCTACCGGGACCGAGTCATGCGTCTCTATTTGGTATTGACAAGTCGGTACTGGACCACACCGATGCCGACTTCGATCGGTACCGGTACCGTGCCTTGTACGATCACCCAGATCGGAGATACTTCGAATCCTCGAATGAGTCTGAAGACTCTGAAAGCTCTACCGATACCAGAGTACTTCTTCCTGAGGATTCCTCTTCTCCTCAGCGTAGGATGTCTCCACCAGAGGATATGTCCTTTCAGGATATTATTGGAGATGTAGCCCAAGGTCTTTCCATCACAGTGGCTCCTGAAAAAGAGCCTAGGGCAAAGGAATTAGAAATCCTACAATACCCTAAAGCTCCCAAGGAGACAGCTACCTTACCTATTCATGAGATCTTGCATGATCTTATGTTAAGGATGTGGGGAAACACCTCTGACCACATCTCCTCACTCTCGAAGACTCCACACCATGTATCGAGTTCCTCCTTGTCCTGGGTTTCAGAAGACTCAATTACCACACCATTCCATGGTGGTGGAATCAGCCATGAGACGGATAAAGAGTGCAAAAAGGCATGCATCTAATCCTCCAGGACGTGAGTGTAGGACTCTTGATGCCTTTGGACGTTGCTCCTTCCAGGCTTCCATGCTTTCTGTTAGGATCAGTTCCTATATCTTGTATATGGGAATGTTCCTTAAGGAGGTCACAGGAGACTTAGAGCTTATGAACCCTCTCCTTCCTGATGATAAAAGACAAGATTATCTTGCTCTAGTTAAACATGCTCAGGATGTTTCCAAGTTTGTGAATCGTACAGCCTTTGACTGTTTTGAATGCATAAGCAGAACCTCTGCTATTGTCATAGGTGCACGTAGAATTGCCTGGCTCCAGGCATTTGACTTAGAAATCTGGGTACAGGACAAACTGGGGAATATACCTTGCACAGGAGAGAATCTCTTTGGCAAGAATTGGCAGGAAAAAGCTAATGAGGTAGATGCTGACAATATCACTTTGGATAGTCAAAATCTACAGATGATCCTGCGAGGAAAAGATCCTCTAAGAAACCATTCTTCAGCAAGAAGAAGAAGTTTTACCCCTCCTGTACCCAGCAGGGACACCGTTTAGGTCAGTCTGCCCAAAAGGGACATCACCAACAACCTAGGCAACAAAGGAAACGAAAAGCAGCTAAGCCTCAACCGGCTCAGCAGACTCAGCCTCCACAGGGGCTTTGACTCCTGTCTAGAGAACTTTGCCTTCCTGGCCCTGAACGGCCCAGAACCCTCCACCATCCCAGGAAGGTTATGTCATTTTGCCCCCAGATGGGGTTAGATAACAGCAGAAAATTGGACTCTGACTATTGTAAGAGAGGGGTACAAGCTTCATTTCCTCAGCATGCCCCCTCCTACAATGGTAAGACAGTTCAATTCTCAGACCTCTCTCAATGACCTGTTAGGTCAAAAGGTCACTGTGCTCCTTGCTCAAGGGGCAATAAAAGAGGTACCCATTCCCCAACGGGGGACAGGGTTTTACTCCCCCTATTTCCTTATTCCAAAGAAAACAGGAGGACACAGACCTATTCTAGACCTCAGAGAATTGAACAAATTCCTGTTAAGAGAGAAGTTCAAAATGATTTCTCTAGGAACTCTGCTGCCACACCTTCAGAGTCAGGATTGGCTTTGTTCTCTAGATCTCAAGGATGCGTACACTCATGTTCTCATCCATCCAACTCGCCGAAAGTTCCTTTGATTCCTGTTTCAAGGGAAGCACTAGCAATACAGGGTTCTTCCTTTTGGCCTGGCCTCTGCACCAAGGGTGTTCACAAAATGCATGGCTGTGGTAGCAGCATTTCTCCGCACCCTGGGAATATTTGTCTTCCTTTACTTAGACGACTGGCTCATTCGAGCCCCTTCAGAGCCAGAGGCCAGGGTTGCTCTGTCTCGCACAATGTGCATCCTTGAGTATTTGGGACTTGTCATAAACTTCCCAAAGTCCAACCTTGCTCCCACTCAATCCCTATAGTTTATAGGAGCTCTTCTGGATACCAGACAAACAAGGGCCTACCTTCCACAGCCCCCGCTGCCTTCGCATTGCCTTCCCAAGCAGTGCTAAAACCTCACCTCACTGCTCGGGAAATGTTACAGTTGCTAGGCCACATGGCATCCACCGTGCATGTGGTTCCTTATGCTCGCCTCCATATGAGGGCAGCCCAGTGACCTTATCCACTCAGTGGACTCAGGCGTCAGGTTGCCTGTCAGACAAAATAGCAAACTCAGATCGCCTTATTTTGTCCCTCCAATGGTGGCAGTCACCCCAAAATCTTTTGGTGGGATCTCCTTTTCAGCAACCCCTACCCCAAGCCACTCTAACAACAGATGCTTCACAGGTGGGTTGGGGAGCCCACTTGCAAAGCCTCTCTACCCAGGGTACCTGGGTCCCACAGAAGGCCTATCTCCATATCAATCTCCTGGAGCTCAGAGCAATTTCCTTGCTCTTCGAGTATTTCACACCCAGCTCAGCTACAAGACAGTCCTCATTCAAATAGACAATCAAGTAGCCATGTTCTATGTGAACAAGCAGGGCGGAACAGGCTCTCTGTCACTCTGCAATGAAGCTTTATGACTATGAGCCCTCGCCAGAGAGCATCAGATTCATCTCCTTGCAGTGTATCTTCCAGGCATTCAAAACTCTTGGGCAGACAGACTCAGTTGAATTCTGCTTCCACACAAATGGTCTCTCCATGCAGACCAGGTAGCCAAAATTTTTCAAATTTGGGGAACCCCGGACATAGACCTCTTTGCAAGTCCGCTGAATGCCAGACTTCCCCGGTTCTGTTCCAGAATTCCGGCTCGAGGTTGTCAGGCCAGGGATGCTTTCCTCCTCCATTGGGGTCAGGACTTCCTGTATGCCTTTCCACCCATTCCCCTAATTCCCAAATGTGGTACCCATGATAAACTCGGGATGGTGTTTGAACAGTAGTTACAGTTGCCACATGGATAATGTCCCGCTATGTCATGAAAGGCAACTGTAACTACTGTTCAAACACCATCCCGGGTTTATTATGGCTTGACATTCACACTCACGTTACTTACCGAACTCGGTGGAGCACCAGCTGCACTACATCATTTGTGGTATATCTCATAATCTGCCCATGTAATTTATATTATGTTGGACGCACCTCTAGGCCGTTCAAGGTTTGCTTGGGTGAACATGCCTCCAGGTTGCGCACCGCATCACTATCGGCACCGCTGGTGGAACACTGCCTGTCTAATTCCCATACTTTTGACATGCTTACCTGGCGAGTTCTGGATTTCATACCTTTGCACCCTCAGGGGGGTAATCGTTTGCAAGCTTTACAAGTCCGTGAACAGCGATGGATTTATCGTTTGAACTCAGTACATCCGAGGGGTTTAAATTTACAACTTGACTGGTACACGATAATATGATTTTTTGCCTTTCTCAGATTTAAGGGGGCGGTCTCTGGTCAGTGGCCCCCTCCCCTTATAGCTCTGATTGGCTTTCTGTGACTCTCCTCCTATGAGCAAAATGGAATCAGCTGGGCTGACATTGCTGAAGCCCTGATAAAAAACCGGTTTTTCTGAAGCGATAATCCACAGCGTTTGGGCTGCCGAGCAATGTTTCTTGACCTGATGCAGGGGTATTACAGACATTACCCCGAAATGTGCCACGTCGTGATTTTTAGCATTGCTGACTGGATGGAAATTCATACGGCCTTCAGTTAAGTGAATACTGATTTTAATTCATTGAATTGATTAAAAGGAAACGCCACAGCGGTGTGAGGGTTTTCACTCCTCTCTACTGGGCTGGCAATTCTGACAAAAAGAAAAAATGTTTAGCTTTGTTTCACGGTATTTTTGGGCCTAGTTTTGATGTTTGGACTTTTGGTGCACTGGGCTTGGGTATCATACATTTAGATGACCTAATGGGAGACAGCCAACATGGCTTTAGACAAGGAAGATCTAGTCTTACTAATCTGTTATGTGTTTTTGAAGGAGTGAATAATCAGGTGGACAAAGGTGAGTCGGTTGATATTGTGTATCTGGACTTTCAGAAAGCCTTTGACAAGGTCCCTCATGAGAGACTTTTGGCAAAACTAAAGAGTCATGGAATAGGAAGCAGTGTACTATTGTGGATCAGGAACTGGTTAAAAGATAGAAAGCAGAGGGTAGGGCTAAATGGCCAATTTTCCCAATGGAGAAAGGTGAATAGTGGTGTACCCCAGGGAGTAGTGCTGGGTCCGCTGCTTTTTGACATATTCATAAATGACCTGGAAAGTGAAATAACGAGTAAGGTTATCAAATTTGCAGATGACACAAAACTATTTAAAGTTGTTAAAACCCAAGAGGATTGTGGAAAATTGAAAGAGGATCTTGATAAATTGGAAGACTGGGCATCAAAATGGCAGATGAAATTTAATGTGGACAAGTGCAAGGTTATGCACCTAGGGAAGAACAACCCAAACTATGGTTACACGATGCAAGGTTCCACATTAGGAACTACCACCCAGGAAAAAGATTTAGGAGTCATTGTGGATACCATGTTAAAACCCTCGGCCCAGTGTGCAGCAGCGGCCAAGAGAGCAAATAGAATGCTAGGTATCATAATGAAAGGAATGGAAAATAAAACAAAAGATATTATAATGCCTCTATATCGTTCCATGGTGAGACCGCACCTTGAATATTGTGTGCAATTCTGGTCGCCATATCTTAAAAAGGATATAGCGATTTTAGAAAAGGTTCAGAAAAGAGCCACCAAAATGGTAAAGGGGATGGAAGGATACTCCTATGAAGAAAGGCTAAAAAGGTTAGGGCTCTTTAACCTGGAAAAGAGACGGCTGAGGGGAGATATGATAGAAGTCTATAAATTAATGAACGGAGTGGAACGGGTAAACGTAGATCGATTGTTTACCTTATCAGAATATAGAAAGACTAGGGGACATGCAATGAAGCTACAGGGTAAACTATTTAAGACTAATAAAAGAAAATATTTTTTTACTCAACGTGTAACCAAACTCTGGAATTTGTTACCGGAGGATGTAGTAAAGGCTGTTAGTGTAGCTGGGTTTAAAAAAGGTTTGGACAAGTTCCTGGAGGAAAGGTCCATAAACCATTATTAAGAAGGGACCCAGGATATCAGTGCTTGAACCAATACAAGCATTGTGGAACCTGTGTCTTTTGGGGAAACTGCTAGGTACATATGACCTAGATTGGCCACTGTTGGAAACAGAATACTGGGCTTGATGGACCTTGGTCTGACCCAGTATGGCATATCTTATGTTCTTATGTTCTTCTTATGTTCTCCTGGAATTAAGAGCAATCTATTTAGCTCTTCGAGCATTCCACACCCAGCTCAGCTACAAGACAGCCCTAGTCCAGACGGACAATCAAATAGCCATGTTCTATGTGAACAAGCAGGGCGGGACAGACTCTCTGTCGTTATGCAATGAAGCTTTACGACTGTGGGCCCTTGCCAGAGAGTATCAGATTCACCTTCTAGTGGTATATCTTCCAGGCATTCAAAACCTTTGGGCAGACAAACTCAGTCAAGTACTGCTGCCTCACGAGTGGTCCCTCCACCTAGACCAGGTGGCAAAGATATTTCATCTCTGGGGCACTCCAGACATAGACCTCTTTGCAAGTCCACTGAATGCCAAACTTCCCCGGTTCTGTTCCAGGATTCTGGCTCACAATTGTCAGGCAAGGGATGCCTTACTCGTTCACTGGGGTCAGGACTTCCTTTATGCCTTTCCACCCATTCCCCTCATCCCCAAAACACTCTTCAAGCTTCAGAGAGACAGGGGTCGCATGATTCTCCTAGCACCACGATGGCCATGCCAAGCGTGGTATCCCCTGCTTCTACATCTCTCTCAAGCTGCACCTCTGGAGTTAGGGCATGCTCCAGATCTCCTTTCCCAAGAGGACGGGATGCTATGGCACCCGAATCCCCAGTCCCTGCGTCTCACGGCCTGGTTGCTGAAGGCTTAGACCTCCAGGATTTCAACCTATCCCAACAGGTAAAGGATATCCTTCAGGCTTCTAGGAAACTTTCCACAAGAAGATCTTATGCCTTCAAGTGGAAACCTTTTACTATATGGTGCTCCAAGAAGGGATTAAACCCCCTTGTCATACCTTTAGAATTGATACTAGAGTATCTCCTTCACTTATCGAATTCTGGTCTGAAGACCAATTCGCTAAGAGTCCATCTTAGTGCAATTGCAGCTTCTTATAAGCCTCTGAATGGACAACCAATTTCCTCTCATCCACTCATATCCAGATTTATGAGAGGTCTTCTATTAACCAAACCTCCCATTAAACCACCACCGGTGGCATGGGATTTAAATCTAGTTCTCGGGCAGCTCATGAAGCTGCCTTTGGAGCCTTTAGCCACTACAACCCTTAAGGTTTTGACCTGGAAGGTCATCTTCCAAACTGCAATCACCTCTGCACATTGCTTTAGTGAACTGCAAGCTTTAGTGGCTGATCCTCCTTATATTTATTTATTTATTTGTTCTTATATACCGCACTCTTAAAAATCAGCGCGGTTTACATATAACAAATTGTGCCGATAGGGCATTACAGTGAACAGGTAGAATAACTAGGATAACAATTAGGGAATAACTATGTACATTAGTTTCAGATTATTTACAGTTAACATCTACCACATATGCATTCTTTTGTTCGTATGTCAATGGATGGTTGTGTGCCGGCAGGTGTTAGCTTGGTGGCTGCGAGTAGTATGAGAGGAAGAGATGGTGTTTGCGCTTTTCTGAATTTGGCTAAATCTGTTATGGCTCTGATAGGTGCTGGGAGCATATTCCAGTAGCTAGGCGCGTAAAACTTAAAAGCTCTGTTCCTTGTTGTCATAGTGCATTTTGTTATTTCACTAGGGATGGATAGGATATTGGCAGTGCAAGATCTCCTTTCTCTGTTTGCAGACATAGGGTGCATAAGGTCCATTAGAGATGTAGGGGCTAACTTGTTGATAACCTTGAAGGTTATGATGGTTGTCCTGTAAGATAGTCTGCATTGGATAGGTAACCAGTGTAAATTCTTAAGGACCGGAGTGATGTGATCGGCTCTTGCAGCTCCACTCAGAAGGCATGCAGCTGCATTCATAGCTAGCTGTAGAGGGTTTAAGGTGCTTTTGGGTAAGCCCTGAAGGATTACATTGGCATAATCAAAGTGGGAGATAACTAATGCCTGAAAAACTGATCTGAAGTCATCAGGTTGCAACAGAGGTCGAAGGTGTCGTAGGGTTCGTATCTTGTGGTAGATTTGTTGGGTTGTATTGCTGATATGTGTCTTGAAATTAAGCCGTTAGTCTAGCATAACGCCTAAGTAGAGAATGCTAGGTCTGCTTGCAAGTTCTACGTCTCTTGTTTTTAAGGTTTTTGGGGGCGAGAAGGCCTGGTTTCTTGTCACAAATAGTACATCGGTCTTGTTGAAATTTATCCTGAGGCCTTGGGAGAGAAGCCAGTCATTTATAGCATCAAAGCATGTTATTAGTTGTGTGAAGTCTGGATTTTCGATCATGAATGGGGTAAAGAGTAACACATCATCAGCATAGAGCAAGGGTGATATGTTAAATGAACGGATTATGTCACATAACGGTTGCATATATATGCTAAATAGGAGTGCCAAGAAAGAGGATCCTTGGGGTACCCCATGTTGTTGTGGGAAGGGATGAGAAGTTGTGGAGCCGATTCGAACCTGTTGCAACCTATCTGTTAGATAGGATTTACACCAACGCAGTGTTGATTAATTTATCCCTTTTTCTTGAAGACGCACCAGGAGCTGCTCGTGGTTTACCGAGTCGAATGCGGCAGCGATGTCCAAGAAAATTAGCACATACCCTTGTTTGATGTGGTCGATCCCGGTGATGAGTGTGTTGATGAGGGTGATAAGGAGAGTCTCGACACCGTGGGCTTCCCTGAATGCATGTTGGCTTGGATCGAGGGGAGCATTGGAGTCAATATGGTCCTGTATCTGTCGTTGTACTGCCTTTTCAATTATTTTTGCTAGTAACGGTATGCTTGATATAGGTCGGTATGATTCGACCTTCTGAGTGTTTAGCTTTGGGTTCTTTAAGAGAGGTCTAATAGATGTCTGCTTAAGGCAGGGAGGGAATTGTCCAGCAGAGAAGGAGTGGTCAATGATTTTGGCTATTATTGGGCTAACTTCGTGGCGTAATGACCTTATCCAGGAGGCTGAGCAAGGGTCGTTAGGGGCGGTGGTAGCATTGATATTTGCTATGATGCTTTCAATACTTGTTTCAGACGGGGTCGAGAAGGTGTTGAGCTGCTTGGCAGGGTATTTGGTAGGGCAGGATGGTATAACTTTGCTGACGTTGTTGTTTTTGGCAATCATGTAGTCTGCATAGTCTTGAGGGGATATTGAGGCTGCTTGTGACGCTGATGGTTCCTTTGTTAGAGTCTTCACTATCTCAAACAAGTCATGAGGCTTATTTAAGGATCGGCTTAGGATCTCAGAATGGTATTCTTTAATTTTGGAGGATACTAAATCTCTATGAGCATGCAAGTGGGAGTTGTAGAGTGTCAGGTCTATTGTGGTTGTGTCTGGTCTATGAGCATGCAGGTGGGAGTTGTAGAGTGTCAGGTCTATTATAGTAGATTTCATCATGATAAGGTTGTTCTTAGAACTCATCCACACTTTATGCCAAAGGTGGTTTCGCCTTTTCATTTAAATCAATTTATCTTCCTTCACTTGGTTTGTGGCTTGTCGTGCTGTGAGGGCTTGTGTGCATCAGTAATGCTGAGAGCTAAACTATCGGTAGTTTAACTACTGGCAGGGTCTCCCAAGATGGACAGCTCTCAGCTGAGGTGCCAGACCAAGACAAACCACCCATCTAGGCAGCAGCAGAATGGGATAGTGTTGACGGCGGAGGATCACATTTCTATGACAACGGCAACAACACCAAACTTAAACTACGTGGAAGAAAGGCCCGGCAATCTACTTCTGTATCTTGCCATGAAAACCCAATGGATAGTTACAACAAAACAAATTGTGCTATAGTGCTGGAAGATGAGACCCCCAGGTCAGAAGGCACTCAACTAGCTACTGGGGAAGAGCTGAAGACTTTTCAGAGTAAAGCCAGCATTTATGATGTGGTTGGATCAAAGCCCTCGGGACGTCTGACTGCTGATGTAGCTGCACATGAAATGAGAGTCAGAAGCTGTAAAGATGTCTTACGCATTGGAACATGGAACGTACGAAGCATGAACCAAGGGAAGTTGGAGGTGGTCAAGAATGAAATGGAACGTGTACAACTTGATCTGTTGGATGTCAGTGAACTGAAATGGACTGGCATCGGGCACTTTGCATCAGATGATCACATGGTCTACTATGCTGGAAATGAAAGACAAGGAAGAAATGGTGTTGCATTTATAATAAAGAAGAAACTTGCAAGAACTGTAATGAAATACAATGCAGTCAGCGAACGCTTAATCTCTATTTGTCTACGAGGAATGCCTATCAACACAACTATAATTCAAGTATATGCCCCAACAACAGCTGCAGAAGAGAATGAAATTGAAGAGTTCTGTGAACAAGCTGAAATTGACAGAACAAGCAAACAGGATATCCTGATAGTCATGGGTGACTGGAACGCAAAAGTTGGCAACAAAAAAGAAGGCAAAGTAGTTGGAAAATATGGACTTGGCAACCGAAATTAAGCTGTAGAAAGACTGATAGAATTCTGCAAGACCAACGATCTATTCATCTCAAACACCTTCCATCAACACAAGCGGCGACTGTACACATGGACGTCACCCAATGGATTGTATAAAAATCAAATTGACTACATCTGTGGAAGTCAACGAAGGAAAAGTTCTATAACATCAACAAAGACAAAACCTGGAGCTGACTGTGGTACAGATCATCAACTACTAGTATGCAAACTCAAGCTAAAGTTGAAAAAGAGCAAACCACTCATGAATGCAGCAAAATATGACCTTGAGAATATACCACTGGAATTTAAAGATAGCCTGCAAAATTGATTTGCTGCTTTAGATACAAATGACAGAGCTCCAGAAGAGTTATGGAATGACATCAAGAAGATTGTGTTGGAAGAAAGCGAGAAGTCTCTACAAAAGGTGAAAAAGCAAAAACAGCCAAAATGGATGACAGAAGAAACTCTGAAAATTGCCCAGAAACGCAGAGAAGCTAAAGCCAGAGGAGAAAGAAAGACAATAACAGAACTCAACAGAGATTTCCAACGTGCAGCAAGACAGGACAAGGAAAAGTACTACGACGACACATGCAAGGAAATAGAAGCAGAAATTATTAGAGGAAGAACAAGACCGGCTTTCCTAAAGCTACGAGTTAAAGAAAAAGTTCCAACCTCAAATTGGAATGTTACAAGATGCTCAAGGTTTTATGTTGAATAATGCTGAGAAGATCAAGAAAAGGTGGAAGGAATATACAGAGTTTTTATATGATAAAGATCAAGTGGACCAACAGCCGTTTCAACCTGTACCTTATGATCGGGAACCATTGGCGATGAAAGAAGAAGTTGAAGCAGCATTGAAAGCCTTATCAAAGAACAAAGCACCAGGCATTGATAGCATTCCCATAGAAGTACTACAGCAATCTGATGCAGCTGTTACTGTACTTACAAGGCTCTGCCAAGAAATATGGAAGACAACATGATGGCCAACTGACTGGAAAAGATCTGTGTTTATTCCAATACTAAAGAAAGGTGATCCAACTGACTGTGGAAATTATCGCACAATCGCTCTGATCCCATATGCCAGCAAGATTCTACTGAAGATTATTCAAAAGAGACTACAACCATACCTGGAACAAGAACTCCCTGAAGTGCAAGCAGGGTTCAGGAAAGGGCGAGGAACGAGAGACATCATTGCAGGTGTGAGATGGATCCTTGAAAAGACTAAAGAATACCAAAAGGATATCTATTTGTGCTTTTTCAACTATAGCAAGGCTTTTGACTGTGTTAAACCATGAGAAACTCTGGGCCACATTAAGAAGCATGGGTATACCAGAACACCTGATCGTACTCTTGCACAATCTGTACATTGATCAAGACGCAACAGTTCGAACGGAACAAGGAGAAACAGAATGGTTTAAAATAAGCAAAGGTGTAAGATAAGGCTGCATACTTTCCCCCTACCTGTTTAATTTATATGCAGAACAAATCATCAGAGAAGCAGGATTGTATGAAGACAACAGAGATGTGAAGATTGGTGGAAGACTCATCAACAACCTTCACTATGCTGATGATACCACATTACTGGCTGAAAGTGAAGATGATCTGAAACATTTGCTTCTCACAATCAAAGAACATAGTCTCAAAATGGGCCTGCACCTTAATGTAAAGAAGACAAAGATCATGACAACTGGCATAATCAACAGGTTCATCGTTGAAGGAGAAGAAATTGAAATTGTGAACAACTTTAACCTACTTGGATCAACTATCAATAAAGAAGCAACAAGCAGTCAAGAAATCAGATGACACATTGCTCTTGCCACCTAGATAAGATTCTCAAGAGCAGAGATGTCTCTCTCCACAAAGATTCGACTTGTTCAAGCTATGGTATTTTCAATAACATCATATGGATGTGAAAGCTGGACAGTGAAAAAGATAGACAGGAAGAAAATTGATGCCTTTGAATTATGGTGCTGGCAGCGAATACTGTGTATACCATGGACTGCCCGAAGAACAAACCAGTCAGTACTAGAGGAGATCAAACCTAAGCTTATTTTAGAAGCTCAGATGACAAGACTTCGACTTTCATACTTTGGACACATCATGCGAAGAGAGAGATCATTAGAGAAAGACATCATGCTTGGCAAGATAGAAGGTTAACGCAAAAGAGGAAGGCCAGCAATGAGATGGATCGATACAATAACAGCAGCTAAGGGTACCAGTCTGTCAACAATGAGCTGCCTAACTCAAGACCGAACACAATTTAGGATAGCTATCCAGAGGGTCGCCATGAGTCGACTCCGACTCAACTGCACTTAACAACATCAAGGTTGTTCTTAGAACTCATCCACACTTTATGCCAAAGGTGGTTTCGCCTTTTCATTTAAATCAATCAATTTATCTTCCTGTATTTTTTACGAGACCTCACGCCTCTAATGCAGAAAGAAACCTTCATACTTTGGATTTTAAAAGAGCCTTAGCCTTTTACCTACAGAGAACACAGCAACATAGAAAGTCCTCACAACTTTTTATAGCTTTTGACCCTAGTCATTTGGGACTCCCAGTCTCCAAAAGAACTTTATCTAAATGGATTGTCCAATGCATATCCTTTGCTTATGAGAGTAAGGGTCTTCCTCTTCAAGGCCATGTCACAGCTCATAATTTGAGAGCCATGGCAACTTCCATGGCTAATCTCCACTCTGTGTCTATCGAGCAGCCACCTGGGCTTCGGTACACACCTTCACAGCCCACTACTGCCTGGATAAAGCCTCCCGTCGGGATGCCCTCTTTGGCCAAGCTGTTCTTCAAAATCTCTTTCAGACCTAATTCAACTCCTACCCACCAACCCTGGTGGAATGGCAGAGATCCATGGGAGGAAGGATTCCCACCTTTCTAGGGTGGCACCTTCCTGGGGCTATCTCCCTGGCATCTTCAGCTAGGGAGTCCCCCTATGTGAAGACTACATTCCTGCTTGTTCCTGGAGATAGCGTAGTTACTCACCTGTAACAGGTGATCTCCGGAATTTAGTCTTCACAACCCACCCACCTCCCCTAGGAGTTGTCTCTATCTCTTTGTCTCTTTCCTCTCTACCTCTATCCTTTCACTCAGCTACAAACTTAACTGAAGAGGGACAGTTGGAAAGGTGGGAAGGCAGCGCGAATGTGCTGAGGGATGCTCCCAAAAGCGTTCCTATTGAACGCTGGGGAGCGTTCCCGCGCAGGCTCCGTCGGTACCGACGATACCCATATGTGAAGACTAAGGGGCTTGTTTACAAAGCCGCGGTAGCGGTTCGCGATTGTTATCGGAGTCGCAGCCCCATTGATTTCAATGGGGCCGCGGCTGGGATAATGATCGCGAACCGCTACCGCGGCTTTGTAAACAAGCCCCTAAATGCCTGCTGTTCCCGGAGATCACCTGTTACAGGTGAGTAACTACGCTTTATAGGTTTGGGACGGTAAATGTGTCTGTTATTATGTATGTCAAGCTTATTAACCATATAGAATGTATTGTACAGTAGGACAGCGTATAAAACTATTACATGGAAATGGATTGTATGGTTGAAAATTAAACTCTAACCTAAATGTTACCTGCACAACTCTCTATCTTTCATTAAGACATGCAGCCCATCGGGGGAAGCACTGGGTGGGCTCTCTCACTGCCAACACCATGGTATCGCATCTGCTGTGCATATTACATTAAACCACCAAGACACTTCTCTTGAGTCCAAAACCATCTTGTTTACTGTCCAGCACACAAGATAACTGCAACTCACTGACAGCAGGGAAACCTGATGAGACTTAACAGATCTGCACAGATGGTGTATTGGTTAGATGCCCTTAACCGCACTATTGAAACACTACTGGACCCATCATTCACTGAGGTTCCTCATTAATAGTTTGATAACTCCATTATCACACATAACATTTAGTAAATGACCCCCCCTGAGGACCGATATAACAGAGCATCTGGGGTTGATGTTCTTGGACCCACTCTTCCACATTACAGGGTGGGGTAGCTCCATCTCCTGTCCCAGTCGTCCTGGTGAAGGGGGAGAGGCACATCATTTTGATATGTCCTACATTATATTACCTGTCAGTCACCTGCTCAACGGCAGCGTTCTAAAAAACAACGCGGCATTCCTGGGCTCATGTTTGGCTGAGATGCTATATTCAGGCAAGTTTATGGTTTAAACTTCTTGTTTACATTATCGATGTTTGAGTGATTTTGTTTTTTCACTATACTACGGCACCATATTACAGCTAGCTTCTCTGCTGCGGTTCTAGAGGTGCTGTTTAGCAGGTGACTGACAGGTAATATAATGTAGGACATATCAAAATGAGTCCATTAGTTTATAACATCTGCTTGACAGTATTTTCTATGTATCTTTGGTAGAAAGAGGCTGATTACCCTTTTGTTTGAATACAATCGATATGATAATCAGGTCTCTTTTTTCTTCTTTGTTGAAGATATTAGTTACTTTTTATGTTTAACTGTCAGAACATATTAATAGTAGTGGTCTCTCTACTCCCCCTCTCCCCCTCCCCCTCCCCCTCCCTATTTTTATCTTAGTCGCTGTTTTTTGGATTTCAGTATAAAATATTGTCTGGCCTTGCAATACGTTTTTTTTTTAAAGGCATGATATTGGTACACGTGTCCAGTCTCCCATTATCTCTCTCTCTCTCTCTCTCTCTCTCTCTCTCTATATATATATATATATATATATAATGCCACAAATGTAGCATAATATGAATAACATTTATTTCATGTTTATTAACTTTTAATCTTTATTTTAGTTTGATGCATTAACAGTGAATGACGATCATTGGATCGCTCTCTATGGTTGTGTGCTTACATCTTTTGCCATTAACTACAAGTAAGCTTTGAGGTTCTCCCCCTTCCCCTCTCCCCCCCCCCCCCCCGATTGGGTACTTATTCATGGTCAGGAGCATGTATAGACATAGGCCAGATGTGCTTGGGCTGTTCTGAGATGTCATAGCAATGTGCATCTCCGTAGCACTGCCCAGACCAGCGTCCATCATGCCTCCTTTTGATTTGGAGGTGATTGTGCTGGAGATGTCTATACATCCGGCTTTCTAAAATGGCTTTGGGGACGTCTTTCTGACTTGCACATCTGAATGCCTGTTTTCAGACGTCCAGATCACAGAGTTTCTAAAACGACACCCATAGTAAATGACGGCAGATAAAGACCAGTATGGCCCATCTAGTCTGTCCAGCAAGATGCTTAGGGTCGTGCTCCAGTGGAAGGCATTCCAGGCATCCACCACCCTTTCTCTGGAAAAGCATTTCCTGATCTTGCTTTTAAATTTACCTCCTTATGATTTCATTTCATGTCCTTAGTTTATAGCTTTCTCGTCTTTCAAAAAAATGTGTTTCTTTTCAAGTATGTAAACTTCCGTATCAAATTTCCCCATCCCTCCTTTCCTTTAAGGCAGGGCCAGCGCTGCCTGGTAAGCGGAATAAGCGCTGCAGGGGTGCGCCGTTGCTAGCTTCCCCCCCCCCCCCACACACACACACCTGGGCTGCTTCTACCCAGCCCGCTCCCTCATCTCCCGCCAGGCCCAGAGAGCAGGAGCTCTGCTGCTCCCGGTACTTGCTGCTCCCGCGGGCACGATCTTCCTGTATGGGCTATGATCTGCATGAGAGGAGTGGAGAAGTGGCCTAGTGGTTGGGGCAAGGTACTTCAGGCCAAAAGGTCAGGGGTTCAAATCCCACTAGAGGACAGAAACCTTGGGCCGGAAGGACTGGGGTTTCTAGTCCCACAGGTGCTTCTTGTGGTCTTGGGCAAGCCACTTAACCCTCCATAGCCCATGTTCCCTGTAAAATAGTTATCACCAAGTTATAATGCCCTGTTCAATGTAAGTTCAGTTTGTTCAATGTAAACTGCACTGATGCAGAATAGCATGGTATATAAGAGAATGTAAATAAATAAATAAAAATAAATAAATAAATGATCACTGGGGAACAATGGACCAGGGATGAAGAGGTGGGGAATGATTGGGGTGAGGGCTGAAAAGTGGTAGGCAGATGGAGTAAAAAAGAAGAATTTGAGGACTGGATAGTAAGAAGGAGTAGTAAAATCCTAGTGGACAGAGACAGAAAAATAAATGGAAGAAAGCTGAAAAGTAAAGATCAATATCCAGAACAGAATGAATTAAAGAAATAGAAGGAGAGACAAGAAATGGCAGATGGACTAGAGACCGTAGAAAGAGAGCTAAGAGAAGACAGAAAAAAGCAGAAACCTCAGCTTGGGACCAGCATGATCAGAGAATAAAATGATCAGACAAAAAGGTAGAACAAAATAATTTTAATTTCTAATTTAGTAATTGGACTTTGCGCTTTCTTTGGGGCGTGTCTACTAATGTACGTTAGACTTTTGCAGCTAACACTGTGCATTAGTGCTGCTAGCGCTACGTTAACTGCAAAAGTCGTGTGTTATGTGCTGGAGGTGCATTTCCCTAGCAGATATTGCCAACAAACTGCAGGGATCGCGGAGCAGCAGTACTGCAGATGCAGCTAACATCACCCATTGAGGTGGCGTTTGCCGCACCTGTGATGTCTGCCCAACTTGCGGTTACCATGCTATGTCGACGCCTGCGGTAATCACACATTATAAGTACTGCCATTTTCTGCTTTCTCTCTGTCCAGGTGCTCAGTTAATACATGATCCGCAGATAGTCCAGGAAAGACCTGTACTATCTGCATTTACTCACGTTAGCTGATACCGCCCTGCGATAATCCCACGTTATCACCGTGTTAGCAGCTAACACACTTAGTAAACCTGCCCCTTCATATTTTACACAGTACAGGGAAATGCATCTCTTTCCATTTCCGTTGTATTGCAGAGTCTAGCTTCTTGGGGTTTCAGTTTAATTTTTGTCTACATACTTTTATTTTTAGGTTGCAGTTTATTTTGTTTTTGGTGAGGGTCTGTGTTCTGAATGTGTGACAGGTCAGGTGTTCTGTTAACATGGAGTTCCTACATAGGGATCTGTATTGTAGTAATGTGACCTGTTCAGTTTTTCAAATAGGTGTATGGATGTTTTAGGACCTGCTACAATATTTTCAGTGCTGCTTTGATCTCGGTAGGCTCCTTGTGTGAGTTTGGAAGTTGCTGCTGATATGGTAGATTTGCTTTGTGGATCCACAGTGACTTTTGAAAGGTTTTGCTTTAGTTCACAATATGCCTGGCAATGGAGAAAACCAGTCAGAATTTTTAATATATATATACTGAGTTTATGGGTGCATACCCTAGGACTGCTCTGCACCCTTGTCGAGGGAGAGGTGTCTGTGGATGCAGAATATATGTTAAAAAAAAGAAACAAGAACCATACCGCAATAAAATGAGTTACTATTTTATAATATGGTGTTATAAACTGCACTCTGATTCTTGCTTTTTCTTTTAGTTCCTCGGAGTGCGAGCATCCTGCGTTTCCTTTGAGTTGTTTGCAGAATCTATGTTTACATTAACACTCTGCTGGTCCAGTGCTCAGTTTCAGAGGAGCTATTTTGGGGTTGCCAAGCCCTTCTTGTTTAAATCCAAAAGTCCCAGAGACAGTATTCAAAAATTGTAACAAGCAGTAAGAGAATACCACAAATTCCCCACTTCACACAACTTTTTTTGTCGGGCATAAACCGTAAGCGGGAGAGGAACGAGCTCTCACCCTCAAACACAGTACATGTCCCTTTTTTTCTTTTCTTTATATGTTCTCATATGTTTTCTCTTCTTTATATTCTCTTTATATTCTCAAAATATTAAAACCACACTTATCTTATCAATTGCACGACGTGCACGTTTCAGGGTTAAAAACCCCTGTCTCAAGTGCTGACAATGAACTCGAAGTGTGTCCCAATCTTTCCTTAACCGTCAAAAAACGCCAAATGGCTATTAGAGGTGGAGGGTTGCTTAGGATAGGCTGTCCTTAGGTACGTCAAACAACAGAGAACACCAATCAATGGAAGGGAATCCCTACTCATCCCGGGGTTCCCTACCCTGAAAGGCTTGTATCTGGAACTGTGCGTCAAGATCCCAACCAATCAATATCCCGATTCAAACCAGTTGGGCAAACAGACCTTAAAGTAAATATCCAACGTTGCTGAAGATGACGTAACCGTGCTAACTGATCACCGCCCCGAGGATCCGGCGGGACATGATCAATCACAGTCCATTTTAAATGTTCAAAAGTGTGTTGTCGGTCAAGGCAATGTTGTACCACTGGGGCAGTCTGTATATTCTGACGAAGCCGTGAAGCGTGTTCTGCCAACCGGATCTTTACCGCCCTCGTAGTGCTCTCCACATAATGCAATGGGCAAGGACATTCCAATAGATATACCACAAAAGAGGAAAGACATGTGGTCTGCCAACGTCTGTAAAAGACCCGATCCGATAATAAATCCTGCCACGTAGGGCCAGGAATAGTGGAATCGCAATAGTTACACCTCATACATGGTAAGTGAGACCCGGATCTAGCCACTGGGTAATCTGGCTGATCACCCAATCCAGCCGATTTTACCAAAATATCACGGAGGTTTTTCCCCCGTGAGTAGGCAATCCATAGGGGTTTGTTAAAACAAGAATGCAAAGACAACACAGACCAGTTTCTTCAATAAATTAGCTACCGTAGAGGAATGAGTCATATACGGTAGAATCCCTGTCACTGTCTCCATTGGCTGTGGTTGAGACCGAAATTGAGGATCAAGTAACCAATCCCTGTGGGAATACAAAGCCCTATGATATGCCCGAGATATCACCATTTGAGGGTAACCTTTGCATAAAAGTCGATGTTTCAAATCAGCTGCATGATATTTAAATTGAGCCACTGAGGTGCACAATCCTCGAATCCTCAAAAACTGCCCATAAGGCAAACCTTTTCGAAGAGGAGCTGGATGAAAACTCATGAAGTCCTACAAACTATTCCGTTGTACCGGTTTTCTATTTAGGGTAGTAGACAAAGATAACCCTTCCCGAAAAATTGTCATATCCAAAAATTCCAAATGATCAGTCGATACATGAGCTGTAAATTTAATATGAACCTTAATAGTATCAAGCCATGCAACAAACTCATTCAAAGTAGACAAATCTGAATTCCAGATGAAAAAGATGTCGTCCAAGAAACGTTTCCATAAAATTACATTCCGAAAATATGGTGAAGTATAAATCCAACGTTCTTCTATATCTGCCATATATAATGTGGCTATGGAGGGGGCTATCCCGAACACCTGCTGAAAAAAATCCCCCTCGAATAAAAAATAGTTGTGAGAAAGCACTAATGTAATTAACTCCATCAGAAAGGTCTTAGGTAAACGTGTAGGAGCTCCTACAAATTTTGACTGAAGCAAACAACGCCTCATCCTGATCCACATTCGAGTATAATGCCACAACGTCCAAAGTCACCAGATAAACTCCTGTAGAAGGCAAAACCAATTGCTGTAAAAAACCCCAAAAATGGGTAGAATCACGAATGAAAGAACGGACTAGAGCCGCTTCATCCCTGAGAAAAACATCGCAAAACTTAGATAAGGGTTCAAGAACCGACCCACGACAAGACACAATTGGGCCGCCCGGTGGATCACTTATAGATTTATGTATTTTAGGTACCAGATAAATAATTGGTACTTTAGGAGAGGAAACACAAAGAAAACGACATTCCCTCAAGGTTAGCCAACCCTTCGAATATGCCATCATGACTAAAACCCAAATTTCTTCTTTAAGCATCATTGTCGGGTCCTTCTCCAACTTCTTGTAAACCTGTACATCCAATACCTGTGTCCTTAATTTCGTCTGATATGTCTCCGTGTCCCATAGCATAATCGCCCCCCTTTATCAGCATTCCGAATAGTGATAGATTTGTCCTGAGACAATTTCTCCAGGGCTAAACGATGAACCTGCGATAAATTTGAACACCAGCATGTAAACGTTCGCTCAATGGATTGTAAATCATGTAAGACTAAAGACTGAAACGTGGCTATGATCGGATCAGGAACTCCAGGAGGTAACCACGTAGAAACCGGAGTCACCACCGATCTGATGTTGTCACTGGATCCAATTGTTGTGCAGTCAGATTCACCACTAGTGATTGTGGGACTGTTTTGCCCTTTGTCAAGTGAACGGAGGGTCTGCTTCCCGATTGTATCCGCCGCCCCTCCATGGACGGTGCCCCCGGGTGTCGGCCCCCCCAAAAACCTGCTGGCCCCTCAGCTTCGATTTGGAAGAGGAGACTTCTTCTTCAGTATCATCCGATGATACATCAAAAGTCACCTTCTTGACACCAGCCCTTCTTGTTTGGCATCATGCAAAAAGAGTTCAGAAAGGAATTTTGGGAAATAGGAGGGTGAGATGTAACCAGCTTTAATAGTCATGAGGGAGGAGGCGCCGATATATAGGTTGCAGGAGGGCACCAGAAACCCTTGCACCGGCCCTGCTTTAAAGTGTACATATTTACAGTTTCAGATCCCTTCTCATAAGGTTTCTAGCGCAAACCCTATATCAAGGTCGCTCATCTCTGTGCTTGTTCCATGTCTTCCTGTTCCCACCAACTCCATCAGGAGGCCTCCCATGCACCACCGCCCTTCTTCAGAAGAATTATTTCCTCATTTTACTCCTGAGTCTTCCCTTTCTACCTTTCACTGCAGAGCTTCCTTTCCATTTTGAATGACATTTATCATTAAGATGGTATGCACATTTTTAAAATAAATACATTTAAAGAGGCCTGCCTCCTGTGCATTTATTCCTTGGAGGTGTTTGAAAGTCCCTATCATATCTCCCCTTTCCTCGAGGGTATACATATAAGGCCCAATATTGCAAGGCATTTACACAGTTTACAGAGCTGTAAACCGCTGCGTCTCTTCTGCCCAAATTATAGCTACAAGATGCTAGAGTCTACATTAGGAGTAACCAACCAGGTAAAGGGTCTAGGTGTCGTTGTGGACAATATGTTGAAATAGTCTATTCAGTATAGAGCCAAAAAAGCAAAGAGCACGCTGGGAATTGTTTGGAGAGAATAAAACAAAGATCATAGTGCCTCTGTATTGCTCCATGGTGCGACCGCACCTCGAGTACTGTGTGCAGTTCTGGTTACCACATTCAGAACCCAAAATGCAGCTTCATGTACGTGATGTCCCTGAGCTGCAGGTATATTTGGATTTTGGCATTACCCCTTTCCAGAACTTGTATGTATTTATTTATTTATTTAGCTACGTTTTTAATACCGCTGTATCTACCAGTCACAGCGGTGTACAGGGAACAGATAAAACAAGTAAGTTTACATAGAACGAAGGTAACATTAAATAACACATAACAAGGTGATGTTAACTATTTACAAAGTGCAGAGCAGGGGTCGAATGTGATCATAGTTATGATGTGGTGGCTGGACAGTTAAGCATCAAGAGGTAAGAGCAGTGCGTTAGCTGACAAAACCACCTAGTAAGGCAAAAGCCCCCATGGTGTTTGCAGGGTTAACGCCTGCAGATACGGTGATGGTTCTGCATTTACCGCGGAGATCCACTTTTGTTTGCGTTTCCATGTTGTCTTTCTCAGCCTGTTATTATTTGTGCGTTTCTGTAATCTTTGGTCGACGGTCGGCAGAGAATGTACCTGACACTTGAAGCTCCCTGATGGCTGAGCCTTTAGGCAGGATAAATATTGCTTTAGAATCCAAAGTGGGATGGCAGTTTAGTCCCGTCTTATGAGGCAGCTGTCTCTGCTCTATTTCAAAGCCTCACCTGTTCTGCCCAGCCAGCTGCCCGGGATTCTGTGTGCCCTCAGACTTTAAATGGAACAATAGCCAGCAGCGCTCTGCCCACATCACACAAACATCTCCCGCATAAAAGATATTCTGTTTTATTTATTTTCCTAAACTTAATTACGCACTTAACTGTGAAGCTCCAAGTGAGAGACAATATGAAATTATTGCAGACCCATGCAAATCTTTTCTTCTTAATTTATTTATTGATATTCTCTTATATACCGCGCTATTCTGCATCAGTGCGGTTTACATTGAACAAACTGAAATTACATTGAACAGGGCATTATAACTTGGAGATAACTATTTTACAGGGATCATGGGCTATGGAGGGTTAAGTGGCTTGCACAAGACCACAAGGAGCACCTGTGGGACTAGAAACCCCAGTCCTTCCGGCCCAAGGTTGCTGTCCTCTAGTGGGATTTGAACCCCTGACCTTCTGGTCTGAAGTACCTTGCCCCAACCACTAGGCCACTTCTCCACTCCAAGCCCTAGACCTCAAGGGGCTCTTCTTGGGTGTGTGTTGTAGCGGGTGCCATCATTCCATGGTATTTCCGTGTACCATTTGTGAGTTGTTGACATTGTCCAACCAAAGCCAACATGACACAGAATCCAATTGCAGTAAATAGTGGACTTTGTAAATACCCCTCCCTGTTGTAGCTGTATTTATTTGTGCAAATGTGATATCTTTTGGTAGAAGATACTCTCTACAGCTCTGTACCTTGAATGCATTGTAACTGTAGTACTAAACCCCTTTGTTTAATGCATAGTAGTAGCAGTTGGTTCACTGAATAGCCAGAATCCCCTTACAGATATAACCCAGTTATATGCTGTCAAGTTAATGCCGACTCGTGGCTACCCATCCCCTGGCTTTTCTTGGTAAGGTGCGACCAGAAGTGGATTGCCAGGTCTTTCTTTCATGCAGTGAGCTTATAGCACCTATATAATAGTAGAAACAGGCTTACTCCTGTAGCGCCCCCTTGGGTCCGGGCCTGTCTGGGCTGGAGACCCCTTGAGGGCAGACTCCGTTGGTCCTTGTCAGTTTGGCGCCTGGTGCCTCTATCTGGGAAAGAAAGGTGTTGGCTGGTGGGATTTCCTTCCTTTCACCCCAGGAAGCCTTTCCAAAAATGCAGCTGTGAACCAGACTGGCTTAAATAGTATTTACAATTTATTTACAAAATATATGCATTAAGTATTGTGATAAAATAATGAAGTATGTACAACCCGTATTATATGTAATGACTTAAGCAAACCTTTAGAGGTTATGGATTTAACCTTATTAACCTGTCTCCTAACTCCCCTCTCACCCACTGCTGGAGCTATGGACCGGTGGCTGCTTGTGAAGAGAGAGGATTTGTAGTTCTGTCCAATTACTGAGGCTGTAGCCTTGGCTCTGCCTCCTCCAATCCAGAGAGGATTTTGCACTCTGGAACAACTGTTGCAGCTCTCCCTTGAGCTGATCTGCCACTGGACCCCCCTGGATCTTGTGGCTCCTAATCCAGAATGGATTCTCTGCTGATGCAGCTCTCTCTAGAGCTGATTCTGCCACCAAAGCTCTCCCCTGGAGTTGATTCTCTTGCTGCAGCTTTCCCTGGATCTGATCCAAGAGTATTATTTTGGAAGCCCTGTTTGTGTTTTGGATGTCTGAAAACAGGCTTAGAGCTATCCAGAGTCATTTTAGAAGCCAGGTCTGTGGACAACCCCAGCGTGAGGACATCTAAGTCTGAACAGGGGCGTGGTGGGGGCATGGCTGCGGCATTCCCAGGATCCTGAATGTCAGTGCCTGATCTCAGAAATGTCCTGGATGTCCAGAGTTGCGTCTATGTTTAGACCTCCTCCAGGCATGAATAGAGATCAGGAACGTGCTCGTTTTGGCTGTAAAACATCCAGAGAGTGTAGAGAAGATAGCACTCCCACCATCCCCAGTACTCGGCACAATGTCAATGATAGCAGCAGTGGGAGTCAAACCCAGGTTTACCTGGCTCCTAGCCCACTACTCTAACCATTAAGCTATTCCTAGATGTGCGGTTCTGGGGGTGTCTATGTAGACACCCCAAACACACACAGCAAAAGTGAAACAAACAGCAGGGGATTTTTACCCGCGATTTTCACCGGTGCTGTTTGTGTGCACCTCGCTTTTGCTCTAGCTCTACGACTGTGAGTGCTCTTGTTTGGATGTCTATGTAGACCCCCCTGCAGATGTTTATATTGGGCATGTCCTCGTTTGTGAAATTGTGTCTGCACCCGGATGTGCCTACCTCTTTTCAGACATTCTGGCTTCGATGTCCCATATTGCACTTGGATGTCCTTTCTAAAATGCCCCACTACTCAAAGTTAGGAGCTTAAGCCCTTTCAAAATTGACCCTATAGCAGGGCTCGAGAAATCCCAGGTGCCAGGTCACTGCGGCGACCGGAAATTTGCACCTGGCACATTTTGGGAACCATTGATGTAATGCAATGTTTCTCAAGCTGGCTCTGGAGTAAATCCTGGCCTGCGTGGTTTTCAGGATATCCATAACAATGTGTTTGAGACAGATTGCATGCAATGGAGGCAATGCATGCCAATTTATCTAAGTTATATTCATTATGGATATCACTGACAGGGCTGGTGCAACACAGTAAGTGAGCTAAGCGCAGCGGGGAGTGGGGGGTATGTGCTTACCTCTTTTCTGCGTACCACGTAGCACTGGCTAGCAGGAAGTCACCATTTTGGAGGGGGGAGCATACTACAGCATGGGAATGTGGTTGCATTTATTTTCTTTTTCTGCAAGATGAGGGAGGGGGTAGAGGAACCGATTTGTACTTGCAAGAGGACATTGGGGGGGGGGGGGGTGCCAGAAACCCTCATGTTGGCCCTGATCCCTAAAAACTAGACTGGTTAGGCGATACCTGAGAACCACTGCTTTAAAGGACTGATTCCTCTTCTGCTGTAGCCCTGCTTTAATGTTTGTTAGGACAAACACAGAACTTCTGACGCAGCTCCTGATAAGAAGGAACATGAAATACCGATGTATCCAGAATAATTAATAACACACACACAAAAAGCCGGGCTAGTGAGGCCTTTACTGTCCAGTTCCTTTGCTGCGTTCCTTTTACTCTGATCCCTGTCTGGGTAAGCTAATGCAGACACTTTGAACAAGCCCGTTTAGATTATTCCATACTCCTCACAAGCATATTTGAAACCAATTTCAGACCAGTTCCAAAGTGTGTACATTGTTTTTTGCCCGAGTAGCTTTCATCTCTTTTTTTTTTACTTTATCTTGATTGGAAAAAAATTTAAACTGCACCAGGAATTCTCTTGTACAGAAATGAAATGTGCAGAAACAAAGCAGGGAGAAAATCCTTCGCAGTAACAAAAGAACGGAGGAATGCACGGCCGCACCAATAAGGGTTGTGAACAATCCTGTGCTCTTTTGTGGACTCAGAAATGAAATGTGCCAGCAGTAATAAACGAATGATAAAGGAAACATGAAATCAGGAAAAATTATGATTACTAGCACTATCATAAAGTCCTCAAATTAGAGGGGACAAAGCCCAAATTCCAGGAAATTGAAGAAACATACACAGGGTTCCCACTATAACAGACAAAATAGCAGACCGCTAGCTGCGCAAACAAACGGACGTAGTTACTAAAGTGCTGCAAGCAGAAGGAGACTAACATGCGGTAAAGATGCATTTCTGCCACGGCAGCAGTGGAGCAGCTGTGGTAAATGCAGCCACAGTAGGGAAGTAATGCCACGTGAGGCGTGTCACATGCACGTTGGTAGCAACCACAGATCAGTTGTGCATGCGTAGTGTGCAGGTGCATGCTACTCGTTCCCCGCACCTGAGAGCTAACACCAGGGTGACTGGGGCCACAGCACTGTGCTGGGTGGAGGATGGAGAGCCATTTGCAGATGCCTGTAGGATGAGAAAGGACACATCCAGGTAGCTGCAACATGGCATGGAATTAGAGGGTCCTGACAGTAGATAGGCTGTCCACGGGACCTCAGGGGATAGCTGCAGTACAAGGGTGTGGCAATACAAACAGATTTCATGCCATACAGTACCAGAGAGAGGAGCAAGAGCAATGTAATGGGTGGACACACCCCACCACACCCCAGCAGAGAGAATAGACAACAATACAATGGCCCCCAACTCCACCAATAGAGAACAGTGCAGATGGTCATTGAAGGATGGAGAAGGCTGATAGGGGAATATGCGCATTCCGCTGCACAGCTCAGAGATATGGACCATACAAGGGGATGGGGCATGCAAATCAGTGAGGCAAATCCATGGATAGAGATTGTGCTAAGCAGGAGGCCTGTTCTGGTGAAGGCAGGGTGTCAACATTGTCCAGTATGTGGTCTTTGGAGTATAGAACCCTCTCACCCTGAGTCGCCCTGGATGCCTGACAACCTAGGGTGCAGTAGACCGATGGCCATGTCTCTGGGGTGTTGAGACTCTTCCCTGTCATTTCACTCATACACCAGGCATTGAATCTTTGCAGGAAAGGAGTGCAAACAGGTCACATGTGGTTGAGGGAGGGGCACAGTGGTCCGGTGTGCAGGTCTGCTGGTCCAACACAGCAACGACACAGATATGGGGTGCATTTGGCAGGGGTTTTCTGTCATCTACCCCTCCCACTAACTAGGGTCTGGGTTGTCCAGATGCAGCTCCTAGGTCAAGCATAGAGGACATTGTGATAAGGAAGTTTATCATAGCTCAGGAAGGAGCTATAGAAAAGGTGAAGTGACTCTGAACAAGCAACCTGTCAGTTCTGGTAGAAATAAAAAAAACAGAATTTTCCCATAAAAGACTACCAGTCCCAGAATGCACCAGGTTTCCAACAGCCATTAGAGGAGCTGAAGTGGGGAAACGTGTGTTCAATCAGGAGGGCTATGAGGTAATCCCCAAGCACTCATCTCAAAGGGCAGGGCCTGATTCAGCACAGCTGCGCTGTGCTAGGGTGGAGCACTCATCTAGGCAGAATAAAGGTAGAGTTTATTCTACAGAGAATTATCCTCATCCTCAGATTCAGCTTGGAGATCCTCAGCTTGGATATCTTCATCATCTGGAGGATCATCAGAAGCAGAAGCCAGTGCGGACGGACAGAGAGGGCAAGAAACCCTTTGGAAGAAAGAAGAGGAAAGCATTTGGGAGGCCTAAAGGAGTCCAGAGCAGTACGTATACTGGGAGACATTCAAAAGGCCAGCATACACCATTGGACTGGGGAAAGCCAGAGGAATGGTGCTGCAGGGCTAGGAATCTCCAGACGGTACCTGTGAGGGAGACGGCTGCACGTGGAAGGGACCCTAAGACCCATGCCAGAAGGTATGTGAAGAGAGATCCAGTGTCCAGGGATCTGGATTGGAAGGCTGGACATAAGAACTGGACTACATACTGGCCAGGCTATTTAGAGAGGAACTCTAACAGCAATGGAAGCTCAGGTATGAACACTGATCTATGCCCTAGCTATAACCTTGAAAGACAGCAGGGAAACAAGTATTCTCCTGAAAGTGCTCCATTGAGAAATTCCTCTGTGCCAATCCCTGATATTGAACCCATGATTGTTGAAGAAGGGGAAGGAGAAGTCTTAGATACAGGTTGTGAATACATGGATTGCTCTCTGTCTAAACTCCTTTGGTAATTTTCTGTTACAAAGTACAGCAACCATCACAAAGAAATACAAACTTGTTCTTTAATCTACTCAGAAAAGCTCCTGAGTAGGATTTTGGGCCACAGTAGAAAGCAAGCCAGCTAAGGGGTTTCAGCTGGATAACTGCTAGCAATTGAGCCTTACCTAATTGCTTGTGAGCTCTGAGGGAATCACTTCTGAGTCTATGTGTGAAGATATAAGAAGTTAACCTGAAAAGAACAGTTTTTCCCTTCTTTGTGGGTTTTGCTTGTTGTTTAGAGCACTGCTAAGAAAATATTAGCTAAAGCCTACAGAAAAGACCAGTCTGTTACCAACCAGGTCTTTATTCTTTTCATTTGATTGCCTGACAAGTTCAGCTGTTGTTTTCCTGATTTTGTTTTTCTAAGTTTAACACTGAAAGCAAGTATCCTGTTTTATGTGCTACCAAGCATATCTGTGTTGGGAGAAACAACCCCATAAATAAATATCTTATTGGCTTTACACTCAAGCACAACTAATTATTGTGAGCAGTTGTGTCTGGTGTGAATGGACTGCATATCCCACAATCCCTTGCAAATCATATTGATATATGCACTTTGCAAGACTGTGAACATTCTCACCCAGGTAGCCGTCTGACAACATCTACCACACAAACAACTGGTGTTCCAGAAGGTGGACATCCACCCCTGTGGCCAAACAACTGTCAGGGGTGGGAGACTATCCACAGAAACCACCTATGCTCCTAACATGGCAAGAGTTCTAGAAGCACATTGCAGTACACTCTGCCCACCACTATGAAGAATCTCCAGCTTGAGCAGAGCTGTCTTCAGGAAAATGAGGGCCCCCTAAGCTCCCCATATAAGACAAACACTTCATCCCCAAAGCACTGAGCCAAGGGTCACAGACATGTCTTCTATGGTCAGAGTGAGGTGCCATGAGCGCCTCAGAAATAGAGCCCACAGCACTGGTATAACCTCTCAGGTGCATGTGTGCACTTGATATGTGGACCCCATGTGGGGGAGGTGTGATCAGACAGCGTAGTTATGTGCCAGTCCTACAATTTGCCTGCAGTTGCAACACTTCATTTGCATGCTCTACTCCCAACTGTGTTCAGCCATCTCCAACCCTAACTATGTGACCCGGTTCTAGTCGTTTCACTGAGCACATGTCCTGACTCCCCTCTCTTCACTAGTGCTGGCTATCCACCCATGTGTAGCTGTTCTAAACATGCTTCCCCCCCTCCCCCCTTTTGGATGACAAAAGTTCTTTCAATGAACATACGGTTGTTGCGAGTGAGAGTATCTCCTGAGGTCTAAAAATAGTAAAATGCCTATTAATCGTCCTATAGACGATCAAGTTGAACCGTGAATACCGAATTCAAGAAAGGCACGCCTGAATCCCCTGAGGAAGTGAAAACGAAACACGGCCTGTGTTGGGTTATCAGGTTGTTGAATGTATGATTAATAAAGTATCTTTCCAACTTTAAACCACGTAGTAGTGACTGGGTATCTGTTGAGCAACGTGGTGTGGTGCTCCTTTGGTGGACCCGTTACAGATGATGACATGGGGCAGGGTCTATGAGTGCTGCCCTGCCTCTTTGTCTGTGGGACTGGTGTAGGGGTATTGGGTGCCCTGGGCAAACATACAGTCTATGCTCCCTCCCCATCTCACCACACCAGCAGCCCTCCCACTAGTATCCAGTGCATATGCATACGTGCACATCAGACTCTTGAGACTAAAATTGCTTTGTATGTGCACATTTGCCTGCTTTACCACAAGGTACAATCATCTGCTGCTGAGCTGTGGTTGTTGGGATCTTTTTGCCATCATGGCTGTTTTTGTATCACGATGCCCTAGTCGACTGTCTGGTTCACCTATGGACAGTGCCGACCATGTTTGTCCAGGATGTTATAGGCGTGGGATGGCTTAGGGCTGTTAAGTGTATGGGAATCGCATCCATACTGCATGTTTGGAATACACCATCATGGCAGGTGCAACTAGCAGCTGGGCAGAGGCACCACAAGCATGCCTGCACATGGCTGATCTCTACCCCAGATCCTGCCTTTTTGCTCAGTAGTCAGGTAGCATGTGAGTTGTAGCAAGATGCATTGTTGCCACAGGCTTCCGACTACCATGGGGTCAGGACGCACGCTATTTGCATGGTAAACCCTGAAATACCTGCTACTGTTCTTTAGTACGTGACAATCCAAAATGGTCAAATTATTCAGAGTAATAATACAGTTAAGCAGACAAACAGCGTGATTACTCCATTAATATGAGAATTCTTCACAATTAGTCTTAAATTTCTCAAATCACCAGAGACATGTATTTTTTCGAAAGCAGTGAACGTTTTATAAAAGGACATGGGTCTCAGACTAACAGGAGCTACGGTAATAACTTTTCAACCAAATGCTCCAATTTGCATCAATGACCCCTTCTAGTTTTATTAATTTTTCTTATATTTTTTCTTATAATCAAAACTTTCATAAAAATAAAAGTCAGGCTTATCTTTGTTTAAGAGTCCCAACGCCAGACTCAGCGCTGCTACGTTTCACGATTATATTTGTTTCTTCAGGGGCTAACCAGCCGACTTCAAAAGTTTCCTTTTATGCTGAGAAGATAGACAGAACATTCTCCCTTTAAAATAGATACTTTAAATCCATTATTACAAAAAGAAGGCAACATATCAGTCTTATTGAAAAATAAGGTAACTTGATGTGGCTTACCAAACATGCTTCACATGGGCAATCCTCCCCCTAGCACAAAAAACGCCGCGCATGCGGCTTAGGGTGCTCAATGCCCCTAATTTATACAGATGGTAATTGGAAGATCCCTTCATACCGCAATCAAATTATAATATTATAAACAGAGGTTCCAGTCAATTTGTGCATTAAGGCCATCAGGGTGCACAGTCTGCAAAGTAAAAATCCATCGTTGCTCTCGAAATATCAACGTTTGATCTAAGGATATACCACTACTACCTTTAAAAACTCTATCTATGCAAAAGCACCGAAGGTCTTCAAAAGCATGATGTTTCATAAGGCAGTGTTCCACTATCGGAGCAGTCAAGATTTTACAGCGTAACCGACTTGCCAGTCTCACTTTAAAAGGACGTGATGTTTTACCAATGTACAAAAGCTGACAAGGGCATTGGATAGCATATATTATGTGTGTGGTAATGCAATTGGTTGAATGACGTAAATAGTAAACTTTTTCATGATAATTGAAGGAAGAAATCTCCCAATTAACTTCACACAATGAGCAATGTCCACAACAAGCATGACCCTTAGGTTCTTCAGGGGCGACCGCAGCAAGGGGACGCAAAATTGTAGGACTTAAAATTTCTTTAAGATTTCGATTACATGTCCAGACACAACAAATTTGTTTGTCCTTCAACATAGGGATACTATGTATCACATTCATGTGTTTCTGAATAATCCTTGATATATCTTTACTATAAGGTGAATACGGAGTCACCAAATTAACTGAAGTGTTATCTAAAACAGAAGGTTGTGGAACCAACAATAATTCACGATGGTTATATAAAGCACGCTTATAAGCTGACTCAATTATACGTTTAGGATAACCTCGTCGTGATAATTTATCCTTAAGAATACCAGCTTGAGTTTTAAATGCATGGAGGTCAGTACAATTCCTCCGATATCGGAGGAATTGAGAAAAAGGAAGACTATCTTTTAACCTCCGGGGATGGAGACTCCCATAATGCAGCAATGAGTTACGATCGGTAGATTTTCGAAACACATTGGTGACCCATCCTGCGATACCTTTTGTAACTTCCACATCTAAAAAAGCAATTTGTGTTTGACTACATGTGCTAGTGAATCGAATAGTGGTTTCCCTTTCATTAAGCCAGTCAACAAAACTGTGTAGCAGTGGTAATGAACCCGTCCAGATGACAAAAATGTCATCTATGTATCGGCACCAGAGCCGAACATTAGCATATAAAGATGACTGTCTCAACCATTCAGCTTCAAAAGCAGCCATGTAAATAGGAAGGGATACGGGACACTAAAGGTCTCAAAAAAGAATCTAAATAGATCGAGAGTGGCTCCAAAAGTCCCGTCATGATTTAGTGGTCCGTAGGGCTGATAAAGGTGGGGCAATAGTGATTATGGCTTGGAACAGCTATGTTCAGGAAGCATACCGTCAGTTGAATGATGAGAATACATATGCAATCTTGGGCGAAGATCCCACAAAAACACTCCAAGACCAGATAAAAACAATTACATCAGAGGTGTTAAAGATGAAATTGGTAACCACCAAAGAATGGTGGTTTTTAAATCCGCCAGATCCAGTTTTGGCACGATTCTATCTTGTACCGAAAGTCCACAAAAATTGACATAATCCCCCGGGACAACCCATCGTTTCTACAAGAGGGTCACTTTTGGAGCCACTCTCGATCTATTTAGATTCTTTTTTGAGACCTTTTAGTGTCCCGTATCCCTTCCTATGTAAAAGACACCATGCATTTTTTACAGCTATTGGAAACCCACGCTCAATGGGTGCAAGAACCTGAACTTTGGCTGGTCACCTTAGATGTGACTGCCCTGTACATCAGTATACCGCAAGATAGAGCTCATAAGGAAGTGATGTCTGTTTTACAAGCCAGACATGATATATCTTCTTCACAGTTAATGTTTTTGGAGAAAATCACAGATTTGATACTATTTCATAACCATTTTCAATTTGAAGATAGAATATACCATCAAAAAACCGGGGTGGCTATGGGCGCCACTTGCGCCCCCTCTGTTGCCAATATTTACATGGCTGCTTTTGAAGCTGAATGGTTGAGACAGTCATCTTTATATGCTAATGTTCGGCTCTGGTGCCGATACATAGATGACATTTTTGTCATCTGAACGGGTTCATTACCACTGCTACACAGTTTTGTTGACTGGCTTAATGAAAGGGAAACCACTATTCGATTCACTAGCACATGTAGTCAAACACAAATTGCTTTTTTAGATGTGGAAGTTACAAAAGGTATCGCAGGATGGGTCACCAATGTGTTTCGAAAATCTACCGATCGTAACTCATTGCTGCATTATGGGAGTCTCCATCCCCGGAGGTTAAAAGATAGTCTTCCTTTTTCTCAATTCCTCCGATATCGGAGGAATTGTACTGACCTCCATGCATTTAAAACTCAAGCTGGTATTCTTAAGGATAAATTATCACGACGAGGTTATCCTAAACGTATAATTGAGTCAGCTTATAAGCGTGCTTTATATAACCCATCGTGAATTATTGTTGGTTCCACAACCTTCTGTTTTAGATAACACTTCAATTAATTTGGTGACTCCGTATTCACCTTATAGTAAAGATATATCAAGGATTATTCAGAAACACATGAATGTGATACATAGTATCCCTATGTTGAAGGACAAACAAATTCGTTGTGTCTGGACACGTAATCGAAATCTTAAAGAAATTTTAAGTCCTACAATTTTGCGTCCCCTTGCTGCGGTCGCCCCTGAAGAACCTAAGGGTCATGCTCGTTGTGGACATTGCTCATTGTGTGAAGTTAATTGGGAGATTTCTTCCTTCAATTATCATGAGAAAGTTTACTATTTACGTCATTCAACCAATTGTATTACCACACACGTAATATATGCTATCCAATGCCCTTGTCAGCTTTTGTACATTGGTAAAACATCACATCCTTTTAAAGTGAGACTGGCTGAACACCGAAGTCGGTTACGCTGTAAAATCTTGACTGCTCTGATAGTGGAACACTGCCTTATGAAACATCATGCTTTTGAAGACCTTCGGTGTTTTTGCATAGATAGAGTTTTTAAAGGTAGTAGTGGTAAATCCCTAGATCAAACGTTGATATTTCGAGAGCAACGATGGATTTTTACTTTGCAGACTGTGCACCCTGATGGCCTTAATGCACAAATTGACTGGAACCTCTGTTTATAATATTATAATTTGATTGCGGTATGAAGGGATCTTCCAATTACCATCTGTATAAATTAGGGGCATTGAGCACCCTAAGCCGCATGCGCGGCGTTTTTTGTGCTAGGGGGAGGATTGCCCATGTGAAGCATGTTTGGTAAGCCACATCAAGTTACCTTATTTTTCAATAAGACTGATATGTTGCCTTCTTTTTGTAATAATGGATTTAAAGTATCTATTTTAAAGGGAGAATGTTCTGTCTATCTTCTCAGCATAAAAGGAAACTTTTGAAGTCGGCTGGTTAGCCCCTGAAGAAACAAATATAATCGTGAAACGTAGCAGCGCTGAGTCTGGCATTGGGACTCTTAAACAAAGATAAGCCTGACTTTTATTTTTATGAAAGTTTTGATTATAAGAAAAAATATAAGAAAAATTAATAAAACTAGAAGGGGTCATTGATGCAAATTGGAGCATTTGGTTGAAAAGTTATTACCATAGCTCCTGTTAGTCTGAGACCCATGTCCTTTTATAAAAAGTTCACTGCTTTCGAAAAAATACATGTCTCTGGTGATTTGAGAAATTTAAGACTAATTGTGAAGAATTCTCATATTAGTGGAGTAATCACGCTGTTTGTCTGCTTAACTGTTCTTTAGTAAACATGCTCCAAAATGCTTTATGCAGGTCATGCAGATACCTTATCCTTTAGAGGTGTGGAAGTAATCAGCAAAGCCCTACCTCCTGCCCCAGCCAGGAACGGAGTTAACTATTTGACATCCTGATATTGTACAACACATCTACATAGAAAATGTAACCAAAATAAAACCCCCAACGGAAGCACCACTGGGGAATTAATAGAAGCCTGCCTATTTTCTGCTGAGTGGCCTTGGAAACATCTGGAAACATTCTCATACATAAACCACAAAAAGATTCAATCCTGTGACGAAAACAGAAATGCAACAAAAATTCTCGATCTGGTCCAAATATCTTTCGGATCTGTTAGAATCTATCCCAACCTCTCCTGCAGAGGAAGGAGAAGAGGGGAGAGGAAGGGACAGAGGGAATGGCTAGGAGGTGTTCATGGTGTGGTGGGTAAAATGGGGGAGTTTAACAACATTGTGTGCTGGGTTGAGGGGAAGGATAGTATTGGAAATGTAGGGAGTCTGTAAGGTTGCGAGGAATCAGTGAGGGCGAGGGTAATAGGTAGGAGACCAGGGTTTTGTGCTAAGCAGATGCACTAAGGACGAGGTGGGGCCAGACCTGGATTTACACATAAGCAACTTCTTAGGATGCTAAATTTTAAAGGTGCCAAATACTTAGGACAAAGAGAGCTGCTCTCATTTACTTTAAGATTATGTGCATGTGCTGTTTCAGAGGGGTACAGTCGTGGCACTATGGCCTTCTTCTATTCTTCTCCTGGCTCGCCACTGTCTGACAACTCTTTTGCCCCCTCCTCAGATCTGCTGTCAGGACTTGCTGTGAGTGTCAAAAAATCCAGCCCTAGGTGGGGTGCAGGAAGGAAAGAAAGGACAAGCTTAGACACTGGGAGAAAATGAGGTAACAGTGAGGCAGGTAGAGAGACAGGAAAAACAATATACCAGGGTGGAGGAGAGAATACGGAATACCTGGGGAGGGCACTATAAAGATAGCTTTGTGGTATGGGAGAGAGAGGTAACAGTCGTACTGGTGGGGAGAGGGAAGTGGGAGGGAGCAGTGATGGTGCATATGTGTTTAGGAACAGCTCTTTTCTTTAAAAGAAGCTAATTGAACCAATTTGAATTGTTCTTGTGCCTCTGTTACAGAAAGTTTAGAAATCCAGAGACGCGATGTCTCACTAATCAGGAGTGCTTCACACTTATCTGAAGACGGTCTCGCTCTTTGAGCCTCTTCTCTCACTCATCATCGCCTCAGTGCCAGAGCACGAGCCTCATCGGTGCTTTCATGAGAAACAAGCCGAGAAGAAAAGCCAAGTGGCCCAGCCAGTAGGAGGAAATCTAAACTCGCTTCCCTCTGTCCCGCCTCCTCCTACACCTCCCTTTTCCCTGTACCTCCAAGTCAATTGCTCTGAAACCTCTGCACATACTTTTAGCCGCTGAATGGAGAGCAATTTTCAGCCCAGAGAATTTACCCCTACCACTTCCGCTACGCCTGTGTCATTACAGAGGCTCCACAGAAAAGTAGATATCATTTTGTGCCAATTTTTTCATTTGCAAAGCAATACGATATTTAACGTTTTCTAGATTTATAACCTGGCTGTATCATCTGAAAAAATCTTACACTTTCCGTTTCACTCTCTGGGGCGGTACATCTCACTCTTAGGAATAGTTCGCCCTTGGCATCTCTGGAAATCTCGAATTGACACTCTTTGGTAGCTCAATAAACTCCAGTTGCCTCTGGAACCTAGCACACGTAAATCCTGAATCCCACTCATAGTTGTTGCTGCTGTGCCTTAAACATATGGTAAAATATCTGAAACAAATTAATATTTTTTCAGTTTTAAAACTGGTTTCAATAGATTTCACGTTCAAGTGATGTAGAGAGAGAAGTTAGGGTGTGGTCCTAGGGCCATACCAAGGATACTGATGTTATTACTCGGCTTCTAGGAAGGCCGACAAAAGTGAGCTCCAGGATGCAGCTTGGTGGCTGGGGGATGCCACGTTTACCAGTCTCACAGGGTGCGCTGCTAGCTTGGCATGGTCTTGCGTGGTTGCACAGGGGTCTTCTGTGATCAGAGGCATCTGAATGACTGCAGGTTGCCCAGAGCTGTTTCAACTGACTGAACCTCTCTGTCCCAGCTTACCATACCTAGCACTCTTTGGTTTTGAGTTGCCTCAATGACTGTGAATAGGAGTGGGTCTCATTACTGACCCACACTTGACATCTTTTCACTGCAAGACTGATTTTTGATTACCGCCATCCCTTCAAGTTAAAACAGAAAGCTGCTTAACCATGAGACATTTCCTGCCTGTCCCATCCCCTTCCAACAGGGAAAAACGCAAAGCCAGCTTGCATTGACACTGTGAAATTTTGGAACCGAATTGAGCCTGCTTTGTAGCCTCGTCTTGTGGATTGACAAAAGCCAGGGCTAGATGAAATGCCATTCCATTCAGGACAAGCCACTGGGCTAGGGTGTCCCCTCGCTAAAGAGCTTACAATACTCATTAACCATGAACTTATTCCTCAGAAGCCCATCATGTGGGCTCTGTTTCTTACTCAGACCTTTAAGGTTTCTCTGTTGGTTTTATTTCACTCATTTACTGCTCTTGCTTTTAAAGGATGATACCGTAAACCAGTTATTGAAGAGGGCACATGCTGACTAGCTTCATAAGAAAGTGTGACTCTAATGGCTCACTGCTGTTGTGTGTAATGCAAAATTTACTAGCTGATTTATGTGACGGGTCAGCCAGTCAATGCCAGCGGTGAATGAGCCGACTAGGTGCTGAGTGCCATCAGTCTTTGTGCCAAGAGACTGCCTTCACGTTAGTCTATGCCAAATCCCCCATTGTTGTTATACCTGTCAGGAATTATAGATATTTTTTTTTTACATTTCTGGATTGCTGTAGCTGCTGCTTCTGTTTCTCAGATTCTTGGAGTCTGCAGAGGTGTTGTGGTTGTGCGTAAGTTGCAGAGCCAGGTGAGCATAAGAGCGTGGAAACAGGTAGCTGATGAATGTGGTGGGAAAGCTCTGAATAAAGAAGCAGGGCGAAGGCGGGTCTTGTTTTTGGAGCACTGTGATTGCCAGATTATTTTAGCGGCACGTCCTTTATTTTAACGTTTGAGAAGAGACCGTGACTGTTTTTGGTTTGTTTATCCCCAGTTTTCATAATTACCAGTGTTGCTGACGAGTTCTTCGCCCTGTGGGGGCCAATCCCATTCTGGTTTTCCTGGGTGCAAACAGGGATTTGTAACCTTGTGGTTTACAGAGAAATGGAAGCTAGCTACAAGCCTCGCGATGTAAACGGGCAAAGCCAAGAATGACTCAGTATGTCAGAGAGTATCTGACTTTCTTCTCTTAGACAAAATACATATCCTGACAGTACGGCAGGGAGTGGCCACACATACCAAAGACTACAGAGACCTCGGGGGCTTAATGTTCAGTGTTTCAATTATTATCACTGGTCAACATGAAAAAATCATCACAAATAATCTCATGTGTTTTGGATAACCTATGATGAACAATGTTTATTTAACATTTCTTATATACCACCTTTCATGATATCAAGATGGTTTACATTGAACAAACTGAAATTACATTGAACAGGGCATTATAACTTGGAGATAACTATTTTACAGGAAACATGGAGGGTTAAGTGGCTTGCCCAAGACCACAAGGAGCATCTGTGGGACTAGAAATCACAGTCCTTCTGGCCCAAGGTTGCTGTCCTCTAGTGGGATTTGAACCCCTGACCTTCTGGCCTGAAGTACCTTGCCCCAACCAGTAGGCCACTCCTCCACACCAATGTTCAAAATTGATTTTGTTTTTCTTGTATCACATCAGGTTTGAAAGATGATAGTGTCAGGTTTTGCTATACTAGCCGAAT
Source organism: Ichthyophis bannanicus (assembly GCA_033557465.1). Classification (NCBI taxonomy): domain Eukaryota; kingdom Metazoa; phylum Chordata; class Amphibia; order Gymnophiona; family Ichthyophiidae; genus Ichthyophis; species Ichthyophis bannanicus. The sequence continues at coordinate 49,026,419 of CM066035.1, forward strand.
TGACATAAACTGTGCCAGTGATTACTCTCCCAGTATTGAGTGGTATTTATTTTGCTTTTAAGGTTAATTATTTTGGTTTTGTATTTTGTAATAATAACACTGAAAAAATCATCAGATATAAAAGAATCCTGCCAAGGCACTGTAGAAATCATTGCGATGTCTTTTGTTACATTTGTGGTCCATTTGCTGCTGTATCTCAATGTTGTACCATAACGTTAGATGTTCGCAAACCTTACAACTTATATTTTGGATGCCCACTGGGTGACCAGGATAAGCCATAGATGCCTCACATCATTTGCACTGCCTGTGCAAAGGGACTACATGATTGGTTAAATGGAAGGAAAACAGCGATGCCATTTGCTGTACCGATGATATGGAGGGAGCCCAGAAACCACCATGACGGTTGTTCTTTTTGTCTGGTTAATATCACGGGTTTCTCTGTAAAGAACAAGCACAACATTGTGTATCCAAATCTTATGTCTGCAATGTGACCAGTCCCACTTGACAAAACACTTCCTGTTTCAGTTCCTTCACAGGACGGGCTATCTGCTGTACCAGACAAAATGGAGTTAGATGAAGGTGCAAATGGCGGCCAACCTAAGAAGTCAGAAGATGCAGACTGGGTGTCTGATGAAAGCGATGGCAGCCCAGAGAAATTCAGCCAAGAAGAGCTTAGAGATCTTATACAAGACTTGGCACTCTCAAAAGATAAAGCGGAACTCTGCTGCAAGGCTGAAGGAAAAGAATTTACTTTAAAAGAATGTTCTCATTTGCCACTATCCCATGTGCAATCGTAATTTAGCAATGTTATTTAAAGTAGAGAGTCCGATGTGTTATTGCAACAATATTGACTGACGTTTTGGAGCCCTCTCACAGGTATACAGACGGGGGGGGGGGACCTGGACTGGAAATGGGCTATGGTGGAGGGAGGGGGACCTTGGACTGGAAATAGGCTGTGATTAGGGGGGCTAGGACTGCAAATGGGTTGTGATGGTGCGGGGGGGACTAGGACTGCAAATGGGCTGTGATGGTGGGGGGGGGCCTAGGACTGGAAATAGGCTGTGATGGGGGGGGGGCTAGGGCTAGAAAGAGGCTGTGATGGGGGACTTGGACTGGAAATGGGCTGTGATGTGAGGGCTAGCACTGGAAATGGGCTGATGAAGAGCTGGAATAGGACTGGAAATGGGCTGATGTGGGGCATGGGAGAATGGGACTAGAAGGGAGTGGATGCTGGGTGGGTCTAGAACTATAAGGGAACTGATTTTGGGGGAGGACTAGAATGGATGGGGAATGAGAATGGAAGGGGAAAAGATATTTTGTGTGGAAGAAAAGTCTATGATGGGCCGGGTACTGGGAGAGTAAGAGGGGCTTGAGAATGGAAGGGTGAAATTTAAATGGATGATAAAGGAATAAGGAAAGAATTGGGGGAAAGAGCAAAAGGGAAACAATCAGTATGTTAAAGCAGAAATAGAGAGAGAATGGAAAACATCTAAAAGAGAAGAAAGGATAAATGGATAGCTCGCAGAAGACATGAAGAAACCAGAAGAAAGTGACTGGAGCAATTGCAACTGAAAAATAAAATGCCCAAACAGAAGGTAGAAAAATACTTTTTATTTTGAATTTATTAACTGGAATATGTCTGGTCTGGGAAGTGTGTATTGCTAACATCTTTGCGTTTTTGTTTAGTGCAAGAGGAAATTACTTTATAGTTTTATTTCTCCAGTGTTGTACATTTCATGTTTGTCTTTTGGGGTTCCCAGTTTAATTATTATCTGACCAAGGAAGGTAGCCTACACGTATCCTCAGTAATTTTTGTGGGTGAGGCTGGGGGTGGGGCGGGGCGGGGCAGGGGTGGGACTAGGAGCGGAGAATGGGTGGAGCATGGCTAGCCACAGGTGTCGGGTTTTTCTCAGTGAAAATGTTGGCAACCCTAATGATAACCTGCAGATATTACTCCAATCTATATGCTATGACAAATACCAGTGGAAGATATGCGGGGATCTTAAGGTTACTGGCATGCTGATGGGCATGCAAGGTGGATTTACCAAATATTGCTGTTTTCTCTGTCTCTGGGACGGTTGCGCTGACAAAGATCATTATACTGTTCACGACTGGCCTTTAAGAACTGCCTATAATCCAAGAAGCAGCAGTGTTAGTCATGTTCCATTAGTCAATCCAGCAAACATTTTGCTTCCTCCTTTGCATATTGTCGTGACCACACCCCTGCCAGGCGGTCGCCTAGTAGGGACGCGAGGCCATCTTGTATTCCTTTTCCAAAGGGTTGTAGTTGTGTAGTCAGAAATGAACCAAGTGGATTTTCAAAGCGCACAGGAATTTTTATTAGCTTCCTTTAGGTAAGAGGGTAACAATCTTCAAAGCAACTTTACACTCAGGACAAAGAAACAAAGGATAATCTTCTCCAATTAAAGAAAATATCAAAACAGTGTTTCCGTGGACTTATTTACAATGGCTTTCCTTTTCTTTCCCTTTAAGATGCTTCTTACTTCAGCAATAATAAAGGCACATGTATTTGTAACCTACAATCAAAGCCAGTAGGGCTGCTAGCTCCTTCTTTGCTGTTTTGAGTTAAACAGTTCTCAGCTGTCTAGCCCTGCCTTGGTTGCATTATCCACTTCTTCAGGAAAGAACCTTAGTGCTTCATTCTCTCCTTTACTTCAGGCTTTCAGCTATAACAAAGTTGTAACAGCTTTCTTAATTTCTTTCTGCTATTTGGCTTCTATTAATTAGCATCAATACAAACAGCACAGTCCATCTCAGAACAAGAAGAACCCATGTCAGTTCCTCTACCATCTACCTCCATACTTTCTTCTGAGCTGCATATTGGTAAAGCTTGGAAACGTTCAGGCACTTTTTCCTTTAAGTCATTTAAAAGCTCAAATAGCCTATTCCACTGCACTGCCCTTCCTTCTCTTGGCAGAACTTCAACAGGCTTCTCCTGTTCAACTTTTCTTGAAAGCCCCTTCTTTCTAATCTGGGTTTTCCCAGGTACAAATCCCTCTTCAGAATCAGAGCAAGAGATACAAGCCTTAAGCTTCACTGCTTCCTTTCTCCTACCTTGGAGTTTTACTGCAGCACTTCCATATCTGGGGCTTCTGTTGGCTGTGGCTATCTCTGCCTCAGAGCCAGTCAGGGAATCAGGGTAAGATTTCCTCTCCACTTCCTGGGGCTTCTTCTGCCTGAAGACACACCCTTCAGAGGAGTCTAAGCTCTCTTGCCTTAGCTCTTCCAACGCCAGCCTTCTCTTTCTCTCTCTCTTGCCAGTATGCTTGGTCCTCTCCCTGGAACCTTCTCTGTAGCTCTCTTGGCTGCAGTCCTGGCTGCTCTTGCTCTCGTCCTTGTTCTTGTTCCTGTTTCTCCTTCCATCTCCCCTCTCTCTGTTTGTTTGCTCAAACTTAAACCTTGAGCATGGCACCTCCCCTTCTGACTCCACCCCCATGTACCTCCTACTCTTACTTAGGGTTGCCATGGAGTCTGGGTGTGGCTTTAGCCTAGCTCTACCCTTGTAGTTTCTCTCACTGCTTTTACTAGGGTGTATGTGTTCTGGTGCACCCATCCCCCGCAAAGAAGAAAAAGATCCTTTTCCCTTTATTTCTTCATGCTGGACTGCACTCTCCTTACCACAATATAAAACCTGGTGAAAAGAATGGCGCAAACAAATTGAAAAGGATTTCAGTATTTTGTTTCTAAATTTCCAAAGATCACTGCTGCAAAACTGAAAGTAGGCGTTTTTGTGGGGCCACAAATAAGACCGGTGATGGAGGATGAAGAATTTGAAAAATGCCTGGATGCTTTGGAACTTGAAGCGTGGCGAGCTTTTAAGTGGATCTGGGTAATCACAAATCACCAGATTATGTTGATGGAGTACAGAGGTTACTTGACGCATATCGTAAACTTGGTTGCCGCATGTCATTGAAAATACACCTCATAAACTCATATCTTCACTTTTTCCACCAAACGTGGGTGACATGAGTGACGAACAGGGTGAGAAGTTTCACCAGGACATTCAGGCCATGGAAAAAATGTTACCAAAGATTCTGAGATGAGAGCATGATGGCAGATTACTGGTGGTTGTTGTATTGAGACAATCCTGACAAACTTCACAGCAAAATGTCTTCTGTAAAATACTTTTAGTGCATTTCTTACATTCAGACATGCCAAATATAGTTATTAGCATGTGTGACATCTGACTTTTTAAATATTTACAATATGTGACAATTTACAAAAACGTCTGTGGATGATCTCTCTAAAACTCTACATGCTAGAGAAAAACTAATAACAGATTTAGAATCAGCACAAAAAGCTGCTTTAGGATAACCTGATTTCACTTTTGATGAAGAAAAAAAATATTTTGGTGTAAACCAGTGTTATGGAATATCTGCTTAGGCGTCGGAATGGGAAGGGTGCTGAAAGTGAGCAAAATAATGGATCTAGCAAGCTCAGCTACCCAGAATGGTAGAGTACCAAGGAGGAATACAACACCATCTGGTGATATCCTACAAGCAGTCAGTTTCTATGGCTGGCAGCTGGGAAATATTTTTGGCGGTGTGGACAGGAATGACTGGGCAGGCTGGCCAAGTGGTCTTTTCCTGCCATCACCTATGTTAAGAGCCTCTTACATCACAAATTTTAGGGGGATGATACAGAAATCATTTTTCATTTATTTTAAGCAGCAGGACCATGTATTGAAAATAGTTCTGTCTCATATTTCGCAAGCTCAACCATAACCTTTGGTTTCTTGGGGGTAAATATGTGTGCCAGTCACAAACTTGTCAAAATGTTTTTAGATGTGCCAATTCAAGTATGGCCAACAGGGCCAGCCCGTCCATTAGGCGAGCTAGGCGGCTGCCTAGGGCGGCTAGCCCAGGTGGGCAGTGACAGCTGCACACACGGGTGGTGACAGCAGCAGCAGTGACACACATGGGCGGCCACGCTGCCCCACCCCCCAGCTGCTGCCGATTCCGTTTGGCGGGGGAGGTGGGCACAGGCAGTATTTCCAAAAGCGAGATGAGGGCATTAGTTGATCCAGGAAACATTTTGCTTCCTCCTTTGCATATAAAACTGGGATTAATGAAAAAATTAGTATTTCGGTATCTTGTTTCTAAATTTCCAAAGATCACTGCTGCAAAACTGAAAGAAGGCATTTTTTGTGGGTGATGGAGGATGAAGAATTTGAAAAATGTCCGGATGATGCTGCTTTTGTAAATACTGCTGCGCCCGCCTCCCCCTCCTCAGGTGGAATTGACAGCAGCTGAGGGGAGGCAGCAAGGCTGGGGTTTTTGCTTAGAGTGGCAGAACTCCTTGGGTTGGCCCTGATGGCCATCACTGTACTCTTGTTGCCCCAGTTTGACCAGTTCCATTTGCTCTATGGAAGGAGAATGCCCATTAACCAAACATAAACTTTAGGGAAGTAGCAAGAGTTGGGGGTCTAGGGAGACTCTGGGGGCAGTACACAGAGCAGAAGGAAAGCAAGAGAGAGAAAGCTCAAAGAACAGAAGACTAGTATGTCTTCTTCGTCTGAAGACATTTCCCCACCTTGTTGGCCATATCTCCCATTGGTACCTGCTGTGTGGTTTGCTGAAAGTGTTCTCTGATCACACATGCTGTCCCTGTCTGCAGAAGCCTTGAGCTGCACAGATCTGAGCAGTCGCTGCCCTTCCTGTGCTAAGCATGACACACACGCCTTCCAGGAGTTCCCCTTCACTTATTTTAAGTCTTGGCTTGCCAACAATAAGCAGGTCTGAAGGAAGGAAGCCGTTCATTCCAAGGCCAGCACTGCAGAGCCTTAGTAAAAGTTTAGGAATGTGTGTTCACTGCACACCATTTAGTTCGGCAACATGCTTTACGAATGTAGAGGGGCATATTCAGAACAGATCAATCAGTTAGCTAACTGGCTAAACTGCACTCAACAGGATATTCAGTGGTATTGCAGCATTTAGTGCTGCCGGATAGTCCTTCCTACCCGGATTGTATGCCCCGACACCAATCGCTTAGCATCGGGGCATTCGGGGGACGCAACCACAGTGATGATATTCAGCTGCTGGCCAGTTAATCTTAACTGGCTAAAGTTAGACCAAAAAAAGCTGGCTTAACTTTTGCTGATTTAGCTATCTGGCCAGTGGCTGAATATCGCCACTGATCAGATAGCTAATTCGCTATCAGGGCATTCTGGATCTTCAATGCCGGTGGCCAGATATAGTCCTGGCATTGAATATGTGGATTTGCATTAAAGTTGTGATAACCAGCCACCATAAGTGTGCTCACCACGGCTGCTGAATAGGCAGCCCATAGTGTACACAAATTGATTTTTCATGCACATTGTTGTTGTTGTTAAGTGTTGTCAAGTCAGTGTCGACTCATGGCGATCCTCTGGATAGTTGTCCTAAACTGTGTTCGGTCTTCAGTCATGTGTCTCTTTGTTGATAGAGTTGCACCCATAGCTGCTGTTGTTTTATTGATCCATCTCAACCTTGCCAAGCATCATGTATTTCTCTATCTCTTTCTCTCTTCGCATGATGTGTCCAAAGTATGTAAGTCGAAGTCTTGTCATCTGAAGAAAGCTTAGGTTTCATCTCCTCTAGTACTGACTGGTTTGTTCTTCGGGAAGTCCATTTTATATGCAGTATTCTTTGCCAGCACCATAATTCAAGGGCATCAATTTTCTTCCTGTCTATCTTTTTCATTGTCTAGCTTTCACATTCATATGACGTTATTGAAAATACCATGGCTTGAACAAGTTGAATCTTTGTATGGAGAGGGACATCTCTGCTCTTGAGAATCTTGTCTAGGTCCTTCATAGGCATTCTGCCAAGAGCAATGTGTCGTCTGATTTCTTGACTGCTTGTTCTTTCTTTATTGATTGTTGATCCAAGTAAGTTAAAGCTGTCCACTGTAGTTTCTTGATCAATGTAAAGGTTGCACAAGAGAACTATGACGTGTTTTAGTATACCTATGATCTTCTTAATGTGGCCCAGAGTTTCCCATGGTTTATACAGTCAAAAACCTTGCTGTAAATTAATGAAATACATATAGATATCCTTTTGGTATTCTTTTGTCTTTTCAAGGATCCATCTCACAACCGCGATGATGTCTCGTGTTCCTCACCCTTTCCTGAAACCTGCTTGCACTTCAGCAATTCCTGGTATGGTTGTAGTCTTTGCTGAATGATCTTGAGTAAAATCTTGCTGGCATGTGGTATGTGAGCGAAGAGGGCTTGTGTGCATCAGTGATGCTGAGAGCTAAGCTATCAGTAGCTTATCTACTGGCAGGGTCTCCCAAGATGGACAGCTCTCTGCTGAGGTGCCAGACTAAGACTAATGCTGAGGTGCCAGACTAATCCTACTTTCCACCACGTTTTTTGTATATAGTTAACCCTGTTTACCGCCAACTTTTTTGTACCCTGTTCATTGTAAAAAAACCAATGCTGACTGTATCATTGTGTTTGAATTGTTCATTTGTAAACCGCACTGATTAAAAGCGCGGTATATAAGAAATAAAAAATAAATAAATAAATAAGACAAACCACCCATCTGGGCAGCAGCAGAATGGGAAGCTGTTGGCTGCAGAGGATCACATTTCTGTGACAACGATAATAGCACTAGAATTACCTGCATGGTAGAAAGGCCTGGCAATCTACTTTCATGTCATGCCATGAAAACCCAATAGATAGTCACCCATGTTAGCCCGTGAATTAATGTGCGTGCAGTTGATTTGTGCATGTTAAAAAGTTCTAATGCACATTTCAAACTTTTTAGTAAACCAAATTTATGAAAACAGCCTCCAAAATCAGCACTTAATAATCGAGAATATTTCCAAAAATTCTCAAAACAAACCAAAAGACCTGACCATGCATATGCCTAGAAAAGTATAGGTGGCATATTCAAAACATCTGAATATGGAGTGGAGGAAAAGCCTAATGGCTAGAGCACTGGCTTGGGAACCAGAGTTTGATTCCCACTAGCACCTCTTGTGGCCTTGGGCAAGTCACTTAACCCTCCATTTTGTAATGTCCCTGTTTAATATACATTACAAAGTTTAAGTTACAATGTAATAAAGCGGTATAAAAAACCTGTTAAATACATTTTAGCTGGTTGTCAGACCTACTAACCAGCTAAAACATGATCACTACAATATTTAACGGCACTAAGGGGTATGTTTACTAAATCGTCTTAACGTGCGCCCAGCGATAATGTGCAGGATGCCATAAAAGGAGTGGGCGTTCCGGTCTTAACATAGCAATTGCGGGGTATCGCGTGATAAAGTGTGCCGCACACATTATCGTGTGATAGAGGGAGCCGTGCACGTTAATGCGCGTTAGTCTTAATTAGGTGCGCTGACCTGTAACCACAGCAATAGAGATATAGCACAATGGCTAATATACTGACTGATGGTCTAGGGGTCATGAGTTCAATCCCCCAGTGGGCTCAATGAATAAGGCTGTCTGAGGCATTACCCTTTACTTTTAATCAGTGCTGTCTGAGGCATTTTCTTTTTTAATTTAAATTAGTGCTGCCAGCAAACACACCCTCACAGTGCCGTAACCTAAGGTGCTGCATAAGGCGCCCTATAAGGCACTGCAGAGGGCACATTATAAAGGGCACTGTCCGCCAAGGCACCCTATAATGTTCCCTATAAGGCGCCTTATAAGGCGCTTTATAGGGCGCCTTATAGGGCACTTTATGGGGCGCCTTATAAGGCACCTTAAGGTTACAGCACTGTGAGGGTGTTTTTGCTGACAGCACTAATTTAAATTAAAAAAGAAAATGCCTCAGACAGCCCTATCAAGTAACACCACTGTGGGATCAAACCCATGACCTCTGGCTCCACAGGCAGTGAAGTAACCAGTGGGCTACATCTCTATAGCTGCTAATAAGCTCCTGGCTGGCTACAGAAGGACTGCAGGTCACCACACAAACTGTCTGCTGTGGTTACCAGGATAGGGTTAACCCACCCGTACCCATGATGCACTGCACATGCAGATCAGCAGTCTACAGATGATCACAGGATACACCTGTGTCCATCTGTATTTCCCAGTCACGTCTAGCTCTTGTGGACTATGATGCACCCAGAATAGTGCATGTCCTGTGTGGGTGCCATGGTCACATGTTATAGGTGAAGGGGTTGTTTGGACCCATAGGCGGATTATGTACCACCACCCAACCCGCTCTCTGGGGCTCAGGGTGGGGAACAGGATCTCCCACCAACAGATCCACATTCTACATCCCTGCAATGGTGGCAGTAGAGGGGACCATCAACTCCAGTCCTGCTGGGGAACAGACACCCTACAGGGCAGTCCATGCAGATCTGTACGCATCCATAAGACAATGGCAGACAGACAGTAAGCCTGGAAATGCTCAGCTGCCCCCCACCACTATCTGACATTCTCCAGTCACAAGCCCAGTGAGTCTCCAGCTGCTGCACCCTGCAAGGTGCTCCAGCCATACACATACTAACTGCAGAAAGTCTGCTAGCTAGTCCATAGGGCATGTTCCTGGAGGAGATGTGTGCACCCAAAACTGGGATGCAAGCACACCCACCAAGCAGATAAGTCAGTGATTGGGCCCCAGAAAAGAGAACCCATAAATATCACTTGAGAGAAATACCACATAGCACTATGGGGGAACCTAGCCATGCCATGGTCACTGCTCAGTCAGGGTGAGAGTAACCTCCCAGCAGGACATGCTGTGGCCACCCTGTCTGTGCAGGTGGTGGCCGGGCACTACAATGTCCCAGCCATTGCCCTATGTCCTGTCTGGGCTATACCCACAGTACCTTGCTCCTAATTATGCACATTGGCAGGCTAACACTGGAAACAGTGCAAACAGTGTGGGCTGAGTAAGGTGTTGGCAGCCACCACACACTGGATAGACAGACACACACTCCCACACCTATGCCAGCATTGTGCAATTATAGAGGTGTTTGGCAGCCCTGGCCATCACACCAGTCCTGAGCACAGTGCAGGCATGGCTATGGTACGCAATACTGTTGGGGTCAATCACCGGGGTGGTAAACACTGTCAGACACCAGAACTGAAACACACTCCACAGATATCAGAAAGGTTGCTATGATGCAGCTGAATCAGCAAATTGTGCTTAACTTAGGAATTGCTATCTGCCATTAATCATAGCAACCTTTTGATATTTGTGTAACGTATTCCCAGGTTTAGGACGGCATTGCTAAGGTATGCAAGTGCTAGTATTGGGAGATGCTGCTGCGCGCAGGGCCCAACAGCCTGACTCTCCATGAGGCTTTGGATAGTGGAGCCTGTGGGTGTGGGTGTTTATTCCCCTGTTGGCCGCTGCTCTAGGGCAGAGGTTCCCAACTCCGGTCCTGGTGGGCCAAACACTGTTCGGGTTTTCATGCTGTCCCTAATGAATATGCATGAGATGCATTTGCATACCATGGTGGCGGCGCATACAAATGCAGCACAGGCATATTTATTAGGGACAGCATGAAACCTGAATGGTGTTTGGCCCTCCAGGACTGCAGTTGGGAAACTCTGCTCTAGGGAATGCACATGTTTATGGTGTCTGTGCTCTGTAGGGTAAAATATAGGCGTTTCAGGCATGTTTATGTTATCTGCAATAAAGGTTCTGTATTTATTACTGGGTAAAATATGGGGATAGGGTTGGCAGGAGCCACAGCTGGGACTTGAAGTTGTGAACTTCTGCTCCTGAACACACTGGTTGGGTGTACTGCACCACACTGTTGTTACAGGGACAGTTCATTCCCTGGGGATACCATGACTTTGTCAGACAGACTGTCTGTTGCAGTGCATAGCACCCACCTAAACGGGGCTTGGCCATGGTCTGCTGTGGGCAGATGCCACTGCCCCCTCCACCACCAGCACCCCTCTGCCACCATGCTGCCATGCCATTATGCCGGTGGTGCGCAGTCCCAGGCCATCCAGTATGCCGGTAGGCAGCTGCCTATGGTGTGGGTTCTCGGGTAGGGGTGCCTACATGGACATGCGTGCTTCCCTCCCCCCCCCCCAACCGCCTGCCAATGTTCTGTGCCCTTAGGGGTACCTGCTGGGTACTATCCCCTGTGACACTGTGAGATACACACTTGTGCCCATGTTGGTCCCTCATCAGTTGCTGTCTGACTGTTCTACAGTTTCAGCATTCCTATGTGCCACCTAGGCATCTGCCTAGTCTGCATTGTGCTCCAGCTGCACCACAGCATGTGCCACCTGCAGCCCTCTGTATCCCATTTTCCAGCAGCTGTACAGTTGCCCTTTCCTACATGCCCACCCTGCTGTTGCGGCACATGTGCACGCCATAAGAAACCTGCCCAATATAAAGGGAAAACCCTGATCAGCACTATTTCAATGTGGGATCATTCACCTTGTAGGGGGACAGAGCATAGACCCTTCCAGACATGATATCTTTTTTTTTAGCTTTCTCAGTAGTGTTTTTTAATGTTTCTCATTAATATCTCTATTGGCCAGCTTGGTTATGGGGATTTTAAATTTTGTTCAGGTCATTTTCTGTGTTTTTGTGCCTTTTTGTTCCGTGCACATGTATCACAACTATTGCTTTTTATGGGTTTCCCTGGCTTTGCTGTACATTGCTGACGTAAATGGTTTCTCTTTCCTGCAAATGTGCCTTAACGCGAGGGTTTCACTGGCGTTAGTTTTCAGACCCGGATTCCACAGCGTTAGTGTGCATAAAGCCTCTCCTCTCCCACTCTCCACCCATTGACCCCTTCTCTCTGCCCTCTGGGAAGCCTTCCTCCGCCCTTTAGGGCCGGATTTCATGGCGTTAGGGTGCCTTAATGCCGCAGGCACGTTATCGTGCGATAAGTAACATTATCGTGCGATAAGTAACATTATCGCGCGATCCATTATCGTGCGATAACGTCACTTATCGTGCGATAATACCGCACCTGCTACATTAAGACGCTTTAGTAAACATGCCCCTAAGTGATTAGAGCCACTGAGTTTCCCCACAAATCATGAAAAAATGCCCAGTTAGAACCAGGGAGGTCTGTGGGTGGAGCGTCGGTGGTGACAGCTGCTATTCGGTGAAATGCAGCCACTAACTGGATAAGGTACGCGGTTTAAGTTAGGACAGTTGAATGGCTGAATTTTGCCATAGCGTCATTGGCCAGCAAACCTGGGTATTCAGCAGCGGAAACCGGATTTCGTCCACCACGGACTATCCACTCTTCGTTAACGTGGCAGCGGCTGGGGATTTTGTTTAGACTAAATGTCACTGTTGAATATGCCCACCTTGGTTTAGAAAGGAGCTCCAAAATGTATCCTGCTGCGTGTTAAGCTGTCCTCCATGACCCTGTCTCATTCCCCCTCTTGCTTTCAATTTTTCTCTCCTTCCATCACCCCCACCCCTTCCCTCATTCCTCTCAGCTGTGTTTCTCTGTCTCTCTCTCTTCTCCATGCACTCTTTAAACAATATGCAATGCCTAGATTGCTAAGACTTCCACATTAAGCTTACAAATGGGGCAAGGATAGACCCGTCCTTCTCTGCCGCTGGCCAATGTTGGACTGGGGGGGGGGGGGGAGGAGGATAAATAATTGGCAGGGCTCTACCTCAGTGGGACTTCTTACCTGGAAGGTCTTAATGCCTGTCTATCACACCACCACACTGTCCAAAGAATCCAATCCAGTTCAATGAGGCTTAACTCCAGACTGGGTTTTACAGAATCAAGGGGCAATGCAATAACATTGTGCAGTTTTTGCGCAGAATTTTCTGCGCTACTGCCACCGTTCAATGCAAGAAGGTGTTTTGTGCACGAGCTGTGTTTAAGTACTTGTGCCGACATTGGCAGACAGCCCATTCAAATGTTGTGCTAAAAAAGATATTAGCTGTTAAACCCAGATACAGAGAAATGCGTACAAGACCTGAAGGCTGGAAGAAGAGGATTTAAAGCCAGGTCAGAGGAGGAATAAAACGTCAGCTTGTTTTCCGGCAGGCAGCATTAGCGAGGATTTCATGCCTGTTTCTTCTCTTTAAGGTTAATTTCTTAAAAAAGGCAGGGAACGAGGAGCTGAATGGGAAGTGTGCTGGACCAAACAGTAGAGTGCTGGACAGTGGATAAAAAACACAATACAATGATATTTCTGCACAGAAAAAAATTGATGTTTATACGCTAAGTAGCATTCCAGCACACGTACATAATATCTGTGCTTTAAAGCCTGTGGAGAGCTACGGTTTTACTGATACCAACAATATTTAAGGGTAGAATAATATTACAGCATATGCACATGAGTGCTAATAGAATTTTGTTTTCCATGCAAAATATAACTGCTGCGAGCAGAGACCTGTACGCGCCTGTTTCCAGCACGCTCTCCCATGTGCGCACACTTATTTGCACACACCATATTTGCATATTGTTTTTTTACTATATTAAAGAGTAACATTTTTTTTCGCACTTGCATTAGCAACCTGGGCCCTGAGATTTAAGGCACAGCTCTAATACAAGCTTCCTGCATTGACCCCTCAGTTGGTAAAAAACGCAGTTGTAAGTTATACAATTCCAAGAAGGAGATTGTGAGCCAATTGTGGATGTCTAATAGATGCATTTGATACAGCTAGGGACCTGCAACATGATTTCAAGAGATAGAATTAGGGACTACAAACACACCTTCTTTCTTCCTCCAAACTCACTACCTGCTCCTCTGATCCTATTCCCACCCGTCTCCTAAGCCCCATCTCCTCCACTGTCGTCCCTTCCATCTCTCATATTCTCAGCCTATCAATCTCCACTGCAACTGTCCCTGCAGCCTTCAAGCATGCTGTAGTTACACCCCACCTCAAGAAACCCTCACTAGACCCTACCTGTCCTTCTTCTAACTATCAACTCATCTCCCTCCTCCCCTTCATTTTTAAACTACTTGAACATATGGTTTACCGTCATTGCCTTAGCTTTCTTTCCTTTCAAGACCCTCTGGATCGACTGCAATCTGGCTTTTGTTCTTTACATTCTACTGAAACAGCTCTTGCCAAATTCTCCAGTGACTTGTTCCTGGCAAAATCCAAGGGCCTGTACTAAATCTTCATTCTTCATGACCTCTCTGCTGCTTTTGACACTTGACCACAACCTTCTTCTTGATACCCTGCCCTCGCTTGGTTTTAAGGGCTCTCTGCTAACCTGGTTCTCTTCTTATGTCTCCCATCGCTCTTTCGGTGTTTGTTCTGGTAGATCCTCCTCTATTGCTATCCCATCTCAGTTGATCTACTCCAAAGATCTGTCTTGAGTCCACTCCTTTTCTCTCTCTATACCCAGTCCCTTGGTGCGCTCATCTCACATGGTTTTCAGTACCATCTTTATGGTGATGATTTTCAGATCTACCTCTCTACACTTGAAATCGCTCCAGCAATCCAGGCCCAGATCTTTGCCTGCCTATCTGACATTGCTGCCTGGATGTCTCACCGCCATTTGAAATTGAACATGGCCAAAACCAAGCTTCTTATTTTTCCCCCTAAACCCATATCCCCATTCTCCCTTTCTCAATCTCTGTGGTAACGCTCAACTCCTCCCTGTTTCCTTGGCTCGCAACATTGGGAGCATCTTTGACTCCTCCCTCTCCCTCTCCACACACAGCCAACTGATAGCTAAAACCTATCACTTCTTTCTGTATAACATCAACAAAATTCACCCCTTCCTTTCTGAACACACTACTAAGACACTTATCCACTCTATAGTCACTTCCCGTCTAGACTAATGCAACTTTCTTCTTGCTGGTCTCCCTCTGAATCATCTCTCTCCCCTTCAAATCTCAGCTGCACGGCTTATCTTCCGTCAGCTTCAATATGCTCATATAATCCTTCTTCTCAGGCTGTTTCATTGGCTCTCTATCCATTTAAGTATCCAGTTAAAACTTCTACTGCTGACCTATGTGCACTCATTCTGCTGCTCCTCACTACCTTTCCTCTCTTATCTGTCCCTGCACCCCTCCTCGGGAACTCCGCTCTTCTTGCAGATCGTTTCAATCTGTGCCCTTCTCTTCTACTGACAACTCCAGACTTTAATCCTTTCACCTTGCTGCTCCTAATGCCTGAAACAAAGAGTCTGTACGCCAGGCATCTTCTCTGAGCCTTTTCAAATCCAGGCCAAAAACTCACCTCTTCTCTGCCGCTTTTGGATCTTGACTCATCTGGTCTCCTTTGTGTTTCCTTACCATTCCCTCCAGACGTATCCCATGTCTACAGCTACTCTGTTGTCTGTCTGGACTAGATTGTAAGCTTTGATGGGCAGGGACCGTTTTTCACATGTGTCTCTACAGCGCTGCAAACATCTTGTAGCGTATACAAATCTTCAGTTGTAGTAGTAGTGGTTGTACCTGAATATAACTTGCCTTGAGTTACTAATGGAAATCTGTGAACAAAATACTATAACTTTGGAAACTTAAAGATCTAAATATGCACACCCTTGAGGAGGAGCGATATGATTGAGGCTTTTAAATACCTTCAAATACACAGGAATAAGGGAAAGGGGGCTCTGAATGAAGTGTCATGGGATGAGGGTGAAAGTGAGCAGATGAGTAATCTCAGAAAATATTTCTTTACTAAAACGGTAGTTGACATTTGGAACAGCTTCCCAGTGGAGATGGTGGAGACAGGAACAGTATTGGACTTCAAGAAAGCAAGGGCCGAGCACAGAGGATCCGTGAGGAAGAAGAAGAGATTGTACAGATTGGGCTGTTGGTTCGGAGGGACAGCCTGAATGGTTTAGTATGTCTTGAGCAGAGTCCGGAACGCTCTGCTGGACCCTTCCAGTCTGATGGCCAAGGGAAATGCATTCCAGAGTGTGGGAACTGTGACACTAAAACAGGACTTTCTGGTAGCCTCTGTCGGATACTGCGGTAGGAGGGGGTAACGAAAAGATTCTGCTGGGAGGAAGGAAGTGTGCTCTGCGGGGTCTAAGGAACGAGGAGGGCAGTGAGGAAGATAGGCAGGCTGGAATAAAAGATCTGCTGTGTGACGGTGATAATCTTAAAGGGGATCCTATAGTCTAGAGGGATCCGGTGCTATTAATGAGCTGTAGTGAATATTGTTCCACATTAATTCCATGGCTGCTTTCCCCAAAGTGCTGAGAATATCCCAAGGCCGGTCCAAAGGTGCTGCCGTCCCCTCCCACCCCCTGCTGCCCCAACCCCCATCCATCTTCTCATCTGAGCATGGCGGAGGGGGGGGGGGCGGTAGTGGCATGACTCCATTTTGCAAGTGGTGACATGTACAGTATGTGCCGCTTTCAAAACAGTCATGCCACCCGTCAGGGTTGGCCGCCCTAGATAGCTGCCTAGTATATGGGCCGGCCCTGGAACACCCCCAATGGTTAACACAGAGGTTTTGCACTTATTGTGCCTTAACTTTGGCTATTAATGCACATTTGGTACAAACCTTAGCTCAAGTTAGTAAACAGACTCTAAAATTTTGCCCTCCAGAAGTTTTTCCCTTAGGAAACCAGGCAAGAGGTAACTGTGGACACAAACCAATGGCAAAGGAGCTTCTTGGATTACTTCATGACATCACAGTCTCCTAAGTCTTCAGCTGGACTGAACTGGAAGCAGCCAAAATTTGAAATTATTCAAAATTTATTAGTTGGCAACAGACATGGTGATCTCAGGGCAGCACAAGAGGGGAGCGGGGTCACGTGCAGAGACTCATTGCGGGGCCTCATTTGCATAAGGGAGCTCATTTGCATAATATTAACATGCATTACGTTTTAGTAAACACACCTCTTAATGAGTGTATGGATAAAGAAAAACTACCAGATTTCTACATTACTATACTCCAGTGCCAACTGCCAGGCACATTAGGAAGTACTATAAACACTGCCCATTTAGAACCCATAGCAAACCCACCATATCATAACAGCACTACCAGGACTCACAAAGCACCAAACCCTACCTATCAAAGGCAACACTGCAAATATTAAACCAATACATCTCAGAGGATACCAATACATCTCCTACTGGGGAAAGAGAACAAGTGGCACTGTCAAATAGAAACTACAAGAACAGAATACCTCAGCTCAGTTACACATACAGAACATAGACCGTCACCAAACAAAGAACAAGAGATCACAATTTAGAAATAGGAAGACAATAATTAAACTGGGAACTCCAAAAGTCTAACTTGTAATGTACAACTACACTGGAGAAATAAAACTATAAATTAATTCCTCTTGTACTAAACAAAATGCAGATGTTAACGATGCACATTTCCCAGAGCTGACATATTCCAGTTAATAAATTGAAAATAAAAAAGTATTTTTCTATCTTTTAATGTTTGTTCATTTTATTTTTCAGTTGCAATTGCTCCAGTCGCTTTCTTCTGGTTTCTTCGTGTCTTCGGCTAACTCTCCATTGTCTGCTGTCCATTGCTGCTTCTATCTTCTAGGGTTTTCCATTCTCTCTCTACATCTGCTTTAACATACTGATCTTTCCCCATTTGCTCTTTCCTCCATTTCTTTCTTTATTCCTTTTTCATCCACTCAAATTTCACCCCTCCATCCTCAATCCCCACTTACTCTCCCAATACCCGGCCAAGCATAGATTTTTCTTCCCTCCCACACATCAGCTCCCTTCTAGTTCCAGCCCCACTGAGCATCTGCTACCTTCTAGTCCCACTCTCTCATCCCCCTGCATCAGCTCATTTCCAGTCCTAGCCGCCCCCATCAACCCATTTTCAATCCTAGCCCACCATCATTTCCAATCCTAGCCCCCATCAGCCATTTCTAGTCCTATCCTAGTCCCCCTTCAGCCCATTTCCAGTCCTAGCCCTCCCCATCAGCCCATTTCCAGTCTTAGCTCCCCCATCTGCTATTTCCAGTACTATCCTAGCCCTCCATCAGCCCATTTCCAGTCCTAGCCCCCCCATCAGCTATTTCCAGTCCTATGCAATCTCCACATCAGCCCATTTCCAGTCTAAGCCCACCCCCACTCAGCCCATTTCCAGCCCTAGCCCCCCATCAGCTATTTCCAGTCTTAGCCCTCCCCCCCCCCCCCCCCACCGAAGAGCCCCGCAGCTTTACAACTGGCTGTAGAAGGAGCCGGAGAAGCCCCAGCTCACCTCTGACAACCGCCGAAGTGAAGAGCGCCTTTTTTCTTCACTTCAATCCTAGCCCTTCAGCAGCTGTGTTCTAGTATAGGCCTCTGGTACTTTGAGTGCTGCAAAATAGGAAATTCTCTTTGACCTCCAGCGTGCCAGCAACCTATATTACAACACAGCTGCCAAAGTGAAGAGAAAAGGCACTCTTCACTTCGGCGGCTGTCAGAGGTGAGCCGAGACCTCCCCGGCTCCCTCTTAAGCTGATCATGCCAATGCCAAACAGGATGTGTGAGATGTTGTTGGTGTGGGGGGGGGCACGGGGCCCTGTGCGAACAGCATTCTCGCACAATGGATGGGCCGGCCGTGGGTGATCTTAAGAGATCAGATTCCCTATAAGAAATGAAACCTAAAGAGAGAAAAAGCAGCAGGCAGAGGGTTAACGAGAATTAGTGAAGGAAGGAAAATGAGGATTAATAATTCTTTGTGAGATCTGCTATTGCTTTATGCTGGCGGAGAGAAGGTGTGTAGTATAGGAGCAGAGGAGATAAAGATTGTTTGATGGAAGGGGAATGACGACCGTATTTGACAGAGCAACCGAAAGGCTGAATTTTGGTGGAAAGGGTGACGACCATTGATTCTCTTTGATCCCGGATACTGATGTATGATTTAGTAGGTCAGAAAATCCCAGTAGACTAACCTTCTTTCTAGTTTCAGAAGAAATGAACCGAGCCCTCCCTCGCAGTTCTCCTTCTTATGAAAGGTCACACACTGCTTTCTGTTCTGTGCCGCGTGCCGAACGATGCACTTGGGAATGAGAGTAGGGGTCTCCCAGTCTGTAGCTACTGTACACTTGCTGCTCCGAAATGAAAGTGAAGTCCTATCCCCTATGTTATCTTGTGACAGCCTGTCCATTAACACAGATAATTTGCGGATTAGACCTGCCAACTAGCAATCCCTGCACTTGGCCAAGACTAGTGCAGAAATGACGTCTTTTCATCACTTATGAACAGGGTCAGACCAGGCGGTTCTATCATTAGGCCAACTGAGGCGGTGGCCTCAGGCGGCAGTTTCTAGGGGGCGGCACTGATTTGCCGCTCCCTAGAAACTGCCTGATAGAACCGCCGAGCCATCCAGCTGGATTTCCATTAAAATCAAATGAATGCAGTCGCGGGAACATTTCTCCATTCCCGGCGCTCTGCTTTCAAACTGCTTGGGTCACGTCCATCTTCATGGAGCCGGCGGGGTGGGGGGGCCCGAGGTCATCACTTCTGCCGCCCTTCCGCTTCCGCTCCTGCTGCTTCCTCCAAAACGAAAGCAGCCGCGGGAATAGAACTGCGTTCGTTTTCGAGGAAGCAGCAGGAGCATAAACAGAAGGGCGGCAGAAGCGATGACCTCATGCCCCCCCCACCCCACCGCCTCCAAGAAGATAGATGCAACCCAGCAGTTTGAAAGCAGAGCCGCGGGAATGGAGAAATGTTCCCGCGGCTGCTTTCATTTGATTTTAATGGATGAATCAGTGAGGTGAGGGGGGAGGAGGAAAGGGAGCAGACAAGGGGGGCAGGAAGGGAGCAGACAAGGGGGGCTTGGAGGGGAGGAGACAAGGGGGGCTTGGAAGGGAGCAGACAAGGGGGGGGCCTGGTGGGGAGCAGACAAGAGGGGGCTGGAGGGGAGCAGACAAGGGGGGGAGCTGAAAGGGAGCAGATGGGGTGTCCTGGAGGGGAGCAGACGGGGGAGCTGGAAGGGAGCAGACAGGGGGGACTGGAGGGGAGCAGACGGGGGGAGGGCTTGGAGGGGAGCAGAGTGGAGCAGAGCATAGCAGACATGGGGGGGGGGAAGCTGGAAGGGAGTTGACACCCAGAGATGGCACTGGAAAGTGGATGGACAGGGAAGAGGGGGAGCTGGAAGGGAGCTGACATGGGAGGGGGCACTGGGACTGGAAGTTCGCTGATACCCGGGATGGTATTTTAACTAGAAGGGGTTGGACGATGGGGAAGGAGGGGGACTGGAAGAGAGTAGACACCAGTGGCGGTACTGGAAACGCAAGGGGGTTGGTACTGGGAGGGGAGGCTGTAAAGGGTGCTGATACTAGGGAGAGTTACTGGGACTGAAAAAAGGCTGATGGAAGAAAATGAAGAAAGCAAAAGGAGAGACAAGAAATGGCAGATGGACTATAGACCATGGAAAAAGATCTAAGAGAAGACAGAGGAAAACGGAAACCTCAGATCGGGACCAGCATGATCAAAAAGCATCAGACAACAAAGGTAGAAAAAATAATTTTATTTTCAATTTAGTGACTGGACTTTGTGCTATCTATATTTCACACGGTATGGGGAACTGCATCTCTTATCTGGTGTGGCACCACATGCGGAGTTTGGCTTCTTGGGGTTTCATTTTAATTTTTGTCTACATATTTTTATTTTTGCTTTAGGTTGTGGTCACTTATTCTGTATTTGGTGAGGGTCTGTGTTCTGAGTGTGCGACCAAGGCCAGGTGTTCTGTTAACATGGAGTTTGTACATAGGGATCTGTACTGTAGTAATTTGACTTGTTCAGCTTTTCAAATAGGTGTATGGATGTTTTGGGGCCCATTGCAGTGTTTATAGTGCTGCTTTTTTCTTGGTAGGCCCCTTATTGTATGAGTTTTGGAAGTGTATGCTAGTATGGTATGGTAGATTTGGCCTTGCAGATCTTAGTGACTTTAGAAGGGTTTTATATGAGTTCCCAATATGCCTGGTACTGGAGAATGTTTGTTGTTGGTGAAATGACCAGAATCAGATTTTTTTTTTTTAAATATATATTGAGTTCTGTGGGTGAATGTCCTACCTCTGCTCTGCACCCATTGTTGAGGAGGGGGTTCTGTGAATGCAAAATGTATGTTCAAAAAGAAAAAGCAAGCACCATAACGCAGTTTATAACAAAATACAAATGAATTATAATTTGGCGTTATAAACTGCTGTGGTTCTCGCTCTTTCTTTTAGTTCCTTGGTGTGTGAACATCTTGCATTTGCTCCACATTATCTAATTTGCTTTTTGATTTGGTTCAGTCCCTGACTGGAGTTTTGAGAAAGATCCCCAACCGAGGTGGGGGGGGGGGGGGGGGCGCCGCACCATCTCATCCCTCGCCTCAGGCAGCAGATTGCCTTGAGCCGCCCCTGGGTCAGACCCTTCACGAGAGCTGATAATTCTCAAGCTGGAATAGCTCGCTGTCACTATATAATAACAGGACTTTTTTTATCATACAGATTGACAATTGCACCCTTCTGTTTTTTAATGATAGCGCATAAAGTGAGATGTCCCTTCCTAAGCTAAAAACCATGGTAAGAAAGGGTCATAGTAACATAGTAAATGGTAGCAGATAAAGACCAGCATGGTCCATGGTCCATCTAGTGTGACCTGTAAGGTGGGTAGAGTTGTCAAGCTGCATCTGCTGCTCTGTGCAGGTTATTTCCACTCTATGCCTTTGCCCCAACATGTTAGCTCTGTATTGATTGCCTATGATAATTAGATTCATTTTTTTAGTGCCATCAAGTCAGTGCTGACTCCTGGCGACCCAGCTGCCTCTGGGTTTTCTTGGCAATGTATCACCGGAAGTAGATTGCCAGACCTTTTCTTCCAAATAATAAGATATCGCTGCCTTAATTGTCTAGTGTTAAAGCCTTACTGCCAGTACCTAATGGTTAATTTGTTAGTGTGTTTAGTTCAGCATTGTTAACTCAGTTAAAGTTGAAGACGTTTTCTCACATTTAATCACTATCACTGGTTAAAAGTTCTATGTAAAAATTACATGTGAATTGTTGTCTATAAACTGCTTTGACTTCTAGATAAAGTAATTTAGGAAAATGAATAAATAAAAGGTTGTACTTACCACTCCAACAGATAACCTCTCTCTGAAGTTAATGTAAAAACTTGTTCCATGTAAATTGCCCCTGATTTCTGGCAGGGGCGGTATAGAAAAATGTTTCAAATAAATAAATAAAATAAATTTACTTTTGCCTTGATTCCATGCTCTTGCTATGTAGTGAACCTCTGTGTCTGTCCCATGCCTTTTGGAATTCTGTCACTGTTTTTGTTCCCGCCACCTCCTTCAAGAGGGTATTCCAGGCATCCACCACCCTTTCAGTGAAAAAGTATTTCCTGACCTTGCTTTTAAGTTTACCTCCTTGCAACTTCATTGCATGGCCTCCAGTGCTACAGCTTTCCCGTATTTGAAAATGTTTGTTTATTAATACCCTTTAAGTATTTAAAGGTCTGTATCATATCACCCCTGTCCCTCCTCTCCTCCAGGGTATACGTATTTAAATCTTCAAGTCTTTTTTTCATACGTTTTCTGGCACAGGCCCCATATCATTTTGGTCGTTCTCCTCTGAGCCATTTCAAGTCTTTTTATATCTTTTGTAAGATAGTCTCTAAAAGTGAACAAAGTACTCCGAGTGAAGCCTCACCAGCCATCTGTACCGGGACACTAATATCTCCCTCTTCCTGCTGGTTATTCCTCTCTATATTTATTTATTTTATTTATTTATTTAGACAGTTTTGTATACCACCTTATCCTTCAATCAAAGTGGTCGACAAGACATTGGGAGGCATACATTCAACAGGAGGGGATACGATTCACTGTGTACAGCCTAACATCCTTCTGGCTTTGGCCACCACCTTGAGATCCTCAGACACTATCACTCCGAGGTCTCTCTCTTGGTCTGTACACACCTTCCTTTTGTCCCCGGCTCCTTTGGGTTCCTGCATCCCAAGTGCATCACTGCGCATCTTTGCATTAAATCTTAATTGCCAAGCATTTGACCATTCTACTAATTTTTTAGATCTTTTTTCATGTTGTTCTACTCCCTCCGAAATGTCCAGTCTGTTGCAAATCTTTGTATCATCTGCAAAAAGGCAAACTTTTCCTTTTAACCCTTTGGTAATATCACCCACAAAGACATTGAACAGTAGCAGTCTCCAGGACTGATCTCTGAGCCATCCACTACTCACCCTCCTTTCTTCAGAGTGAGTTTCATTCAGCACTATCCTCTGTAGTCTGTCAGTCAACCAGTTCTTGATCCAGTCCACCACCTTGGGATCCATCCCCAGGCTGCTGAGTTTATTCACAAGCCTATGAGGAAAGGCTTTGCTGAAATCTAAGTAGGCCACATTCATTGCACGCCCTTGATCTAATTCTCTGATCTCAGCGCAATAGCTGTGCCTGCTTGAGGCTATCTTTTGTAGGGGATAGAAAACAGCGGGTAATAGGGGGCTCAGTATTAGGTTTGCTTTATAACTTTTCCACCTAATTTATGTTATGTTATTACACTGCTCTGTAATGCATAACACACACTCCAATCTGAAATGGATCTTGACCACCAACTCATGCCGCTGAAATCATTGCACAGCCATCCAGAGAAAACACTGATTTGTCTTAAGTCTAATGGGCTTATTCTGGAAGGCCGATACTCAGAGTTGCCAAGTAACGCAGTTCCAGGAGTGAGATTTTAAGCCAGTCCTGGATGTCTGACAATTTCATTCTGATGCATTATGGCATCTGCAGCACTGATTCCAATGGGTAAAATCAGGAACTACAAATACCATACTGCATTGCAATGAAAATTTAAAACCAGAACTGGCAAAAAATCTCACTCATGGAACTGGGTAACTTGGCAGTTCTATATACTAAGTGCTATCTACTAAGCTGGCAAACGGATTATCAATTTAAAGGGGGTATAAACTTCATCAGTCTGTTTCTTTAGTTACTAACATACCTGCTATCATCAATTAATAGAGTAGAGACCCAGGAAGGAGTAGATATCATGAGGAGGGATCTAGGCAAGCTTGAAGAATGGTCAAGAATTTGGCAGCTGAGATTTAATGCTAAAAAATGCAGGATTGTGCATTTGGGCTGCAACAATTAAGGGGAGCGGTACGGTGTAGGGTCGAAGTACTTCTGTCCACGAATAGGGTTGCCAACTGGCCGGTTTTCAGCCGGCCTGGCCGGTTTTTCCATGGCCAGGCCGGCTGCCGGTGCAGAGGCAAAACCGGCCCTTGAAAAGCCAGTTTTTTGCTCTGGCCGCAAGATCGGGAGCGGCCAGAGCAAAAAAAATGGCTTTTCTCCCAACCCGGAGGGCTTCAGAGGGAGCAGGGGAAGCCCGCGCGAGGCCCCGGCTCCCTCTGTACAGCTGCCAGCGTGAAGAGCCTTTACCTTCACGCTGGCGGCTGTTCCTGTGAAGCTGCAATTGGTGGAAAAGGTTAAAGGCAATGCCTTTTAACCTTTCCCAGCATTCGCGGCTTCACAGGAACAGCCGCCAGCGTGAAGGAAAAGGCTCTTCACGCTGGCGGCTGTTCAGAGGGAGCCGGGGCCTCACGCGGGCTTCCCCGGCTCCCTCTAAAGCCTCAGACAGCCGCGGTTTTGGGGAGGGGGAGGCCAAGGACTGCCTGGGCTGTGATGGGGGGAGGGGGCCTGGACTGGAAAAGGGCTAGGAGGGGGGAATTTGACTGGAAATGGGTTGTGATGGGGGGGGGGGACCTGGACCGGAAAAGGGCTATGGGGGGGGGGACTTGGACTGGAAAGAAATGGTATGTGATGGGAGGGGAACTGGACTGAAAAAGGGCGAGTGGGGGCGGGGGACATGGAATGGAAATGGGTTTTGATGGGGAGGGGGACCTGGACTGGAAAAGGGCTAGGGGGGGGGGGGGACATGGACTGGAAATGGGTTGTGATGGGGAGGAGGACCTGGACTGGAAAAGGGCTATGGGGGGGGGGAACCTGGACTGGAAGAGGGCTATGGGGGGGGGGGACTTGGACTGGAAATGGGCTATGGCGGAGGGAGGGGGAACTTGGACTGGAAATGGGTTGTGAAGGGGGGGACCTGGACTGGAAAAGGGCTATGGGGGGGGGGGGCATTGGACTGGAAAGAAATGGGCTGGGATGGGGAGGGGGACCGGGACTGTAAAACGGCTATGTGTTGGGGGGGGGGCAAGGACAGGAAATGGGTTTTGATGGGGAGGGGGACCTGGACTGGAAAAGGGCTATGGGGGGGGGGACATGGACTGGAAATGGGTTGTGATGGGGAGGGGGACCTGGACTGGAAAAGGGCTATGGGGGGGGGGAACTTGGACTGGAAATGGGCTATGGTGGAGGGAGGGGGAACTTGGACTTGAAATAGGCTGTGATTAGGGGGGCTAGGACTGCAAATGGACTGTGATGGTTGGGGTGGGGGGGGGGTAGGACTGCAAATGGGCTGTGATGGTGCGGGGGGACTCCGACTGCAAATGGGATGTGATGGGGGGGGCCTAGGACTGGAAATAGGCTGTGATGGGGGACTTGGACTGGAAATGGGCTGTGATTGGGGGGGGGGGGGGCTAGGACTGGAAATGGTCTGTGATGTGAGGGCTAGCACTGGAAATGGGCTGATGAAGAGCTGGAATAGGACTGGAAATGGGCTGATTTGGGGCATGGGAGAATGGGATTAGAAGGGAGTGGATGCTGGGTGGGTCCAGAACTATAAGGGAACTGATTTTGGGGGAGGACTAGAATAGATGGGGAATGAGTGGAGAGGGGAAAAATATTTTGTGTGGAAGAAAAGTCTATGATGGGCCGGGTATTGGGAGAGTAAGAGGGGCTTGAGAATGGAAGGGTGAAATTTAAATGGATGATAAAGGATAAGGAAAGAATTGGGGGAAAGAGCAAAAGGGAAACAATCAGTATGTTAAAGCAGAAATAGAGAGAGAATTGAAAACATCTAAAAGAGAAGAAAGGACAAATGGATAGCTCGCAGAAGACACGAAGAAACCAGAAGAAAGTGACTGGAGCAATTGCAACTGAAAAATAAAACGCCCAAACAGAAGGTAGAAAAATACTTTTTATTTTGAATTTATTAGCTGGAATATGTTTGGTCTGGGAAGTGTGTATTGATAACATCTTTGCGTTTTTGTTTAGTGCAAGAGGAAATTACTTTATAGTTTTATTTCTCCAGTGTTGTACATTTCATGTTTGGATTTTGGGGTTCCCAGTTTAATTATTATCTGACCAAGGAAGTTAGCCTACACGTATCCTCGGTAATTTTTGTGGGTGGGGCTGGGGGCGGGGCAGGGGTGGGACTAGGGGCGGAGAATGGGTGGAGCATGGCGAGCCACAGGTGTCGGGTTTTTCTCGGTGAAAAAGTTGGTAACCCTATCCACGAAAGAGGAGCGGGACCTGGGCATGATTGTTTCTGATGATCTTAAAGTGGCTAAACAGGTAGAAAAGGCGATGATGAAAGTTAGAAGGATGCTTGGGTGCATACGGAGAGGAATGGCCAGTAGAAAAATGGAGGTGATAGTGTCTCTGTATAAGTCTCTGGTGCGACCTCATTTGGAGTATTATGTGCAATTCTGGAGACTGCACCTTCAAAAGGATATAAACAGGAAGGAGTCAGTTCAGAGGGTGGTTACTAGAATGGTTAGTGGTCTTCATTATAAAGTATATGAGGACAGTCTTAAAGATCTTAATATGAATAGTGTGACAAGGTCAGTCACACTACATGTCCCAGAAGCACTTGGGATAGGAAGACCCTCCCCAGGAAGGACCAGGAGAGCCAATTAGGAGAGGAGACACAGGTGGATTGTGCTAGTAATAAGCAACCAAGGTCTTCTGGTGGGGGGTGGGGCATGGGAGGAGAAGTCTAGGAGGAACCTCTGGAAGGTATTGAGATTGGGGAACAAGATACCACTGAACCTGGACATTTAAGGTACTGTAAGAAGCAGCCTGTGGGAGGGTTCAGGTAGATAATGCACAACCTGAAGGAAGAAAGGGAGGGGGGACTGCTTTCACAGCCAAGAGAGCTTCTGTGATATTTTTTATATTTCCGTGCCATCTACTACCCCAATCATTCAAATAGCAGTAGATAATTTTTTAAAAACTCCTCTATTTATACCCACAAACACACCATGCATCCCCAAACATGTGACAGTGATCCCTGGTATCCCAGTAGCTTCCAAAGGAATGAGAATTTTTGTGGATGCCCCTTTGGGCATGCCCCAGGGAGCAAACAGTATAGGGGTGAAGTACTTCAGTGCATGAAAGAAGAGCAAGACCTGGGGGTGATCATATGGAGTGATCTTGAAATAGCCAAACAGGTAAAAGACAATGTCAAAAGCCAGAAGGATGCTTGGGACCACAGAGAGAAGAATAGCCAGTAGGAAAAAGGAGGTAATACTGCCTTTGTACAATTCTCTAGTGAGACCTCATTAGGGTACTGTGTACGATTCTGGAGAACCTGCCTTCAAAAGGATATAAACAGAATGTAATTGGTCTAGAAGATGGCTACCAAAATGGGTGAGTGGCCTTCATTATAAATCATATGGGGATAGGCTTAAAGATCTCAATAAGTATAATATGGAGGAAAGGCGGGAGAGGGGTGATGTGGCACAGACATTTAAATACCTCTGTGGAATAAATGCACAGAATGCAGTCCTCTTCCAGTTGAAAGGAAGTTCTGGGATGAGGGGTCATTGATTGAAGGTGAAAAGGGGATAGACTCGGGAGTAATCTGAGGAAATAATTCTTTACAGAATGGGTGGTGGATGCGTGGAACGGTCTCCCAATGGAGGCGGTGCAGATGAGAACTGTGTCTGAATTCAGAAAAGCATGGGACAAATACAGAGGATCTCTGAGGCAGAGGAAAGGATTGTAGACCTTAATAATTCCTATGGATGGGCCAAATGGTTTTATCTGCTGTTTTCTGTGTTTGTGAGCAGTCCGTCCCTGTGCCAGTCCATGACGTTTATGTTTGAGCCCTGATGGTGTTAGCGGGAGGGTATGGAGTCCTCTGTGATAGTTTCTGCTTCCTAGACAGGATGTCAGCACTGGGCAGGCCACAGGGCAAGGCAGTGGAAACTTAGCAGACTGGAATATGTCCTGATTACTCATGATGGTTACCATGTATGATTTATTGTCCTCCTTGGTGACCCACAGAGAACAAATGCTCTGCAAATTTTCATTTTCTTGGGAGTTCAATTTATTTTTTTTGTTTCCACCATTTCTATAAATGTGATTATGATCGCTGGGCTAGACTGAGACCTGCAAGAAAATAGTAGCAGACAGATTTTTAAAACTGCCGATTTGGTGCGTAAGCTCGAAAGAATGATTATATAGGTTACAAGTCAGCAGCTGTGTTGAGGCTCGAGGTACACTTATGAGGACATAAAACCAACTAGTGGTACTAAATTTCCTGTATTCTGGCACACCGGACTGCTGCTTGAATAGTCTTTGTGCTGTATGTTGATTCCTTGTCTCTTAAGTTCATCCTTAAGCTCAATGTATATTTGAAACCACTTATAGGGAGCCTACAGCAATGTAACACAGATTGATTGATTGAAACGTTCCCGCCATGAGACACGGGGGCATATCCTATGATGCCACACACTAACACCATTTGCAGTAGTGATGGACTCTGGGAGGTGTGTGTGCAGTTATTTATAAATTGCTTTTCCTGTTGTGCATTTATATCCCACAAGGTGACATTTTACAGATACAGTATAAGAAAGACAAGCTGTTCCTGCAGTGCAGCCTCACCCTGTACTCTTTCAGGGAGCGTGTGCACACACATACACACATGTGCGTACACAGTCGCTCCTCCTCCTCCTCCCCCCCTCTCCCATCTGCCCACTGTGTATTGTTAAAGAGCAGTAACAGAGCCTATGGAGGGCAGTTTGGTTTTCCCAGATACGTGATAGGCCTCAAGCCTACTAAAGTAATGTGGAATGCAGTTTCTGTTGCTATGACGACAGGCCAGCAGGCCACTAATACTAACGTGTGTCACACTCGCTCACTACTTTATTTTACTTTTTTAATGGCTGTGCTTGGTTTTGCTTCTGAGATCTATTATGTTGTGGCAGGTGCAGGCCTGTGACCCACAGTGTCAGAACATGAGCAGGCCAGCATGGCTAGCTTGACCTGTAAATGAGGCCTGTGGAGAGGCATATAGGATTGCACATCCCCCAATATGCTGCTATTGTAAGATAGAACTCAGTAGAAGTATTGAATTAGCTTAGGTAAGCAGAACTGTAGTATTGAAAGATGGAAAAATACAAAAAAAACATGTTTAAAAGTTACTGATAAGAAAAAGTACATCTGCAAAGAAATAATTAGGAGTGCTGACAGATGAGTTGCAGAGCCCAGCTCCTCTGCACGTACAAATTGGTTCTTTAACCTTGAGAGTGTGAAAGTAACAAGTTGATGAACTGACCATTGTAATTGGGACTAGAAGGGGGGTATGCAGGTGTCATGCCCACTGGAGGGACATAACTGGATAAACTTATCAGTACCGGGACCAATAGAAGAGGTACGGGAGGTACGGGAGATTACCGGGACCAATGAAATGTTTTTCTATACCTAGAATGGAACAGAAGTCTATAAAAGTTGTTGTAATGCTTGAAAACTTGGCTCAGCCATTTTGAAATTGATTGGTTCGAGACTTGTGCACAAATAAATGATTTGGACCTTCTGAACAGACTCCTGGTATCATTGGTTTGTCTGCGCTTTGCTGCTACATATTCCTTGGTGCGTTGGCCGGGAAGTTGTGGAATCAAAGTGTATATAGGGCAATATACCACGACTTTCCGCCTCTATAGGCTTGGTCCTGCCGGGATCGCGCCCTTCCGACGAGGGCTGCTCCCTGGCGCCACCGGTCCCTTGTATCGGAGGGAGCTGGTCGGACCTCGGCGGGTGACGAGCCCGGCTGGAGTCAACGCCTCGAACCCAAGTGAGGGGAGTCCGAGGTCCAACTCATGCGCCTGCTTGGGAAGTTTGAGGACCGGATCCGGTGAGTATAGTTTTGATTTTGGGTCTAGACAGAAATAGAAAGCGCAGTACTGCCATTGGAACTTGGAACTTTGGAATTTGTAATCTCGAGATATTGGGAATTGGTAAGAGAGCATGATCACCTCTCAAGGAAGAGCCGAGTAGCCTGGCATGGGAATTCGCTGGGTGAAACCCTCATCCTTTTTGTAATTGGGAAATTGGAAAAGACTAGTCAGAACAGATAGAAACGAATGCATTCTGGGATACGTTGCTAGCATGATTGTGTGAACGAAGTGTGAATGAGAGGTCTGGCAGCACGGACCAAGTGAAGGCGGACCCCTGAGTAGCGCATTTCCTGACCGGGCGACCGCGTTCAGGTCGCGAAAAGGGGGAAGCGATTGTCGTCTTGTCTTGTTATTTGTACTCCTTATACGTTTCCAGGGCCGTAAGGACCCCTTACCCACGGTCCGCCCTCCTTTTCCCTTCTGTCTGTTGTTGCGCGCACACATCGAAATGGGAGGGGCGGGGTCTACTAGAAACACTCCATTAGAATGTATGATCGCACATTTTTAAAGAGGGATATTCAGGAGATTATGGTATTAAAATGACAGCAGCCCGTTTGCAAATTTTGTGTACTAGGGAGTGGCCCGATCTAGACCCCATCTGGCCCCGAGAGGGAACGTTCAAAGTAGAGATTATTCAGTCAATACACCGTAGAGTGCGGGTAGCGCACCCTGATCAGTACCCTTATATAGATTCCTGGTTAAGTATTTGTGAAGATCCGCCCCCCTGGGCGCAGCGCTGTTATGAGGAACAGTGCAGAATAATGTTGGCTAAAGCAGATTCTAGACAGAAAACGGAACAGCCTAGAATGAAAGAGCAGGATACGAAAGCCAGAAAGAAGCCCATCCTGGCAGATCCTGATTCCCCAGAAATAACTCTCAGGCAGCCCCGAACCCCAGGTCCAGTAAGAGTAGCCCGGCGTCCTGCCCCAGAACCCCAGAGACGGCCAGAGCCGAGGCGGGACCCAACCCCTGATCCCCCTCCTGGAGAAGAGAAAAAGGAAGAATTAGCGAGAAAAGAAGAGGAGGACCTAGAAAGCGAGTCAGAAGTGGAGACAGAAGAAGGAGGAGAAAGAGAGAATCCCCCAGATGAGGAGGAAAGTGTACAAATAATTGAGAAGGCTAGTGTTAGCACTAGCACGCCAGTGACAGCGAAACCCAAAGCAAAACCTGTTGAGAAAAAGAAAGTGACTCCTGCAAAGGCAACGACAATAACCCTTAGATCCCAAAAGACACCCATAGCAGCTAAACTGTTTCCCTTACGGCAAGTCCCGGGAGTGCCCGTAAAGAATGATAATGATGAAGTGGTAGCGGGACCCCTAACTTATGTGTATCTCCCTTTCTCTACAACTGATTTATTAAATTGGAGGTCGCATTACGCCTCCTATACTAGTAAGCCCCAGGAGCTGACAGAATTAGTAACTAGTATTATGGAAACTCACCAACCCACTTGGCCAGATTGCCGTCAGCTCCTGACCACCCTATTCACTACAGAAGAACGAGCAAGAATTAGAAAAGCAGCTATTGAATGGATGGCAGAAAACCCTGCAGCTCCGGCACAGGGGCAGAATATAATAGATCGTAGGGAAGCAGCTCAGAGAGAATTCCCGAATGAAGACCCCCAATGGGATCCAAATACAGATGAAGGATCCACAGCCCTAGCCCGTTTTCGCCAAGGCTTTTTACAAGGCCTGAAAAGGGGGGGCCAGAAAGCTATGAACCTTTCCAAAGTTGCAGGAGTTATCCAAGGGATAGATGAGAGCCCAGCAGATTTTTATGAGAGATTAACTGAAGCTTACAGAATGTATACTCCCTATGATCCCGAGGCACCAGGAAGTTTATGTATGGTGAATTCTGCTTTTGTAAACCAGTCTCAACCAGACATTAGACGCAAATTACAGAAGTTAGAAGGGTTTGCGGGCATGAATGCAACACAGTTACTGGAAGTCGCTCATAAAGTGTATGTGAATCGTGATACTGAAAGACAGAGAGAATGTGATAGAAAGATGAAGAAGAAAGCTGATTTTTTGGCTGCGGCCATAGTGGAACAGAAAAGGGGAGGTGTCCCTAGTCGAAGGAGCAGAGGAAGAGGGCGGGGTCAAGGCGGAGGCCGGACCCAGAGACTAGGCGTGAACCAATGCGCCTATTGCAGAGAGGAAGGACATTGGAGAGATATGTGCCCGCAACTCGAAGACGCCCAGCATGATGACGACAGCAGCCATCAGTGGCGAGAAGAAAGACGAAGCTATCCCCGAAGCCGAGGAGGAGCCAACCGAGAACAATTCCAGCGAGAGAGAGGAGGAACCATTCAAGCATTGGCCACACCAGCCCATGATGAGAATGACGTGGATTAGGACAGACCGGGCTCCAAGTTTGCTTTAGGTCTCCAGGAGCCTATGGTCGGAATACAAATAGGAGACCAAATTATGGACTTTATGGTTGATACTGGAGCACAACATTCAGTAATAGACAAAAAGATAGCCCCATTCACTACAAAAGCAGTCACCATTATAGGAGCAACTGGTGCCAAAGCCACAAAGTCTTTTCTTCAAAACCGAATATGCAGTCTGGGAGGACAGCAAGTAACTCATCAATTCCTTTACATGCCCGAATGTCCAGTGCCACTACTGGGACGAGATATGTTAGCCAAGCTTCAAGCACAAATATCTTTCTCTGAACAAGGAGAAATGCAAATGACAGTAAATTCCCAAACCAAACCAGCAGGAGTGATGCTGCTGACAGTTCCCCGAGAAGAAGAATGGAGATACTACATTGATGATTCGATACAAGATACCTATTTTGAACAAACTTTGAAAAGTATTGATGCACCACCTGGAGTATGGGCAGAAGGCAGCCCCCCAGGCCTAGCCAAACATATAGCTCCAGTAATTGTAACCCTCAAGCCTAGTGCTACACCAGTGCACGTCAAACAGTACCCTCTCCCAAGAGCCGCAATTGAAGGCATCCATCGCCACCTACAAAGATTGCTCGAGTATGGCCTACTGAAAGTATGCCAATCCCCATGGAACACTCCACTTTTGCCAGTAAAGAAGCCTGGGACAGATGATTATCGCCCAGTGCAAGATTTGAGAAGAGTAAATGATGCAGCTGAGACCATACATCCAGTCGTACCCAATCCTTACACCCTCTTAGGACTGATACCTGCTGAAGCTACCCATTTCACTGTACTGGATTTAAAAGACGCATTCTTTTGCATAAGATTAGCCCCTGTAAGCCAAATATTGTTTGCATTCGAATGGCAGGACCCCATCTCTGGAAGAGGGGGCCAACTTACCTGGACAAGATTACCCCAAGGATTCAAGAATTCGCCTACCATCTTTAGTGCCGCACTGAATCAAGACCTTTCAAGCTATCCAGTAGCCCCGGGGAAGAGAGTGCTTCTCCAATACGTGGATGATCTGTTGATAGCTGCCGTATCAGAAAGTGAATGTATACTAGCCACCAAAGATCTCTTGCAGTTACTAGAGGAAGCTGGATATAAAGTTTCCAGAGCTAAAGCACAGCTATGCCAAAAAGAAGTGAAATACTTGGGTTTTCGTATCACCCAAGGAAGCAGAAGATTAGGCAGAGAAAGAAAAGAAGCAGTATGCAGAATTCCAACTCCAACAACCAGAAAGCAAGTCAGAGCCTTTCTGGGAGCGGCAGGATATTGCCGAATTTGGATACCCAACTTTGCCCAAATTGCCAAACCACTGTATGAAGCCACAAAAGGAGAAGAGAAGTCACCACTGGAGTGGGGACTTGAGCAGGACACAGCCTTCCAGAAGTTAAAAGAAGAATTGATGTCATCACCAGCACTTGGACTACCAGATGTCCACAAACCTTTTCACTTGTTTGTACATGAAGCACAGGGAAATGCCTTAGGCATGTTGACTCAGAAATTGGGAAATTGGGAACGACCTGTAGCCTACCTGTCGAAACAATTGGACCCTGTGGCCAAAGGATGGCCACCTTGCTTGAGAGCAGTTGCAGCTACAGCACTACTAGTGAGTGAAGCAGACAAACTCACACTAGGACAGAATATACGAGTCACTGTGCCACATGCAGTCCTTGCCCTTATGGAACAAAAAGCAAATTATTGGCTCACCAATTCCCGAATGTTGAAGTACCAGAGCATGTTATGTGAAAACCCACAGATACAACTTGAAGTAAGCCATGCCCTGAATCCAGCCACCTTGATACCTATCAGTGAAGAACTCCCAGAACATGACTGTATCGAAGTCATGGAGACTGTGTTCTCCAGCCGACCCGACTTGGCAGATGTGCCCATAGACAATCCTGACCAAACCTATTATGTTGATGGGAGCAGTCTCATCCTTGATGGACGACGCTGTGCCGGATATGCAGTCGTCACTCAACACGAAGTAGTTGAATCATCAGCCCTAGCCTCAGGCACATCAGCCCAGAAAGCCGAATTGATAGCACTCACCAGAGCATTGTTGTTAGGAGAAAAACTTATACTGAATGTATATACAGATTCCAAAATATGCCTTCACTACCCTGCATGCCCATGGAGCTCTCTATAAAGAAAGAGGACTCATCACATCCGGAGGAAAATCAGTCAAATATGGTCCCGAAATATTGATGTTACTTGATGCCGTTTGGGCCCCAACACGTGTAGCTGTCATGCATTGCAGAGGACATCAAGCAGGAAAAGGAGAAGTTGCCCGAGGAAATAGGTTTGCAGATGCCTCAGCACGACAAGCAGCTATGACAGGACAAATTGCCCCACAAGCTATGCCAATGCAAGCAGCATTGTTTCCAGTACCTTTGAATCTATGGACCCCACGATATACCACCAAAGAATTGGACTACTATTGTGACAAAGAAAATGGAGTATTGAAAGACGGATGGATTGAGCTGCCACCAGAAGAGGGCAGTCAACCTCCAGGACGAATAGTAATTCCTGAACTGTTAGGACCATCCTTTGTCAAAGCTTTCCACGAAGCCACCCACTATGGGAAGAGTGCTATGGAAAAAGCACTCAGACCACATTTCTACATCCCTCTGATGACAACCATATCAGCTTCAGTAGCACGACAATGTCAAACTTGTGCCAAGAATAATGCCAAGCAAGGCCTTATTACAGCACCCCGAGTTCAGTCAAGAGGTGTGACCCCCATGCACAACCTCCAAGTTGATTTCACCGAAATGCCAAAAGCCAATGGGTACCATTACCTATTAGTATTAGTATGTACTTTCTCTGGGTGGGTAGAAGCATTCCCAACCAGAACTGAGAAAGCCCGAGAAGTTACCAAAGTCTTAATGAGAGAGATTGTTCCCAGATTCGGAATTCCAGCAGTAATAGGGTCAGACAATGGACCCTCATTTGTCTCCCAAGTTACTCAGCAGTTAGCAAAAGCCTTGCAGATACAATGGAAACTCCACACTGCATACAGACCCCAGAGTTCAGGGAAAGTTGAGCGAATGAATCGTACCTTGAAAGCCCAAATGTCTAAGCTTTGTCAGGAGACACAATTGAAGTGGCCCCAAGTGCTCCCCATAGCTTTATTCAGAATACGCTCAGCTCCTGTAAAGTCAACAGGATTTTCCCCTTTTGAAGTTTTGTATGGTAAACCCCCACCAATAGTGCAGGGAATCAAAGGAAGTCTAGCCCAAATTGGTTCAGAAATAACCAGACAAGAACTTCTAGCTCTTAGTTTTGTTCTGCAGACTCTCCATACGTGGATCCAAGACCAGTTGCCTATCAACTTGACGGAACCCTTGCATCCCTACCAGCCTGGTACCTCGGTGTGGATCAAAGATTGGAAGAAGACACCGTTGGAACCCCATTGGAAGGGACCGTACACCGTCATCCTGTCTACCCCAACTGCAGTAAAGGTAGCCGAGATCGACGCCTGGATCCACCACAGCAGAGTCAAGCCCGCCGCCGATCCTGAACCAGAGCAGTGGACAGCAGAACAGCACCCTGATGTACCCTTGCGAGTTACTCTGAGACGGCAACCAGCAGCATAGACACTTCATCACAAGTGCTTTGCAGCAGCCAAGTCTTTCGAAGAGGATTGCTGTTTTCCATGCAGCAACAGCTTTGTTTCAACGAACCCAATTTGTGTGTGATTTGACACACTATTTTGAGACTACATTGACTAAGCCAGACTTCACAAGCCAACTGAAATTGCTAATAAGTTGGTTAATGTGTACTGGACAACCTGAGGATCTTCAATCAACATTCAGCACCCGTTAAATTGCTTCATTAGCGGACGGGACGAAGAATAATAGAACGTCGTGATCAAGATCAGCAAGCTGAGGATTCAGAAGAACTCCAATCAACATCGACATGTATCTCTACTTTTGCTTTGCTTTGGTTGCCTTCTTTGGAGGTTTTGAACAGACTTATGCTTTACCTCCATGCACTGCCTGCATTACTTCTACTAGAATTGGACTGAAAGTAACTCAGACTTTGCTTTATCATTCTTACTATACCTGCGAGGGAACAGTAACTCGGTGTATCTATAACACCACTGAACTAAATGTTTGCACTCATGGGAAAATTAAAACATGCTATAATCCGCATCAGAATCCATCCTATTACACGATGGAAATAAGATGGAAGGATGCAGATGGACCTATATTAGCTGCAACGCCACCACTTAAGGACATTACTAAACCTGCTGTTTTGAATTTTGATGCATGCAATGCTATTAATAGAGATAGTTATTCCACCTGTGGTACATGGGAGAAAGCGTATCGAAATGACCATAAGTATATGTGTCCAGAAGGTGCCACGGGATGGAGAAAGTGTACAGGTAAAAAGGAACCAGGCTATAGTACTGCCCCAGCAGCAGACTACTATTGCCCGTATTGGGGATGTGTTTTTTATGCTACCTGGAATACTGGTATAACTGATGAGAAAATAGATAAACGAATGGCTACTTTAACCAAGCCAACCACAAATGATAAATGTCAGAAAGATGCTTGTAACCCCTTACACTTACGTATACACAATCCCCATGCATGGAAACAAGGATATAAGTTTGGTTTACGTATTGCTGGAGGAGCAATAGATCCAGGGACCATTGTGTATATCAGATTGAATACCCAAGCCCACAAGTCATCTAAATATCATATTCATAATACTTTTTATGAAGCCATGCATGTAAATAAGTTTGAGATCCCTCACCCCTCACAGAATTTATTTCTAGAATTAGCCGGAGCAGTAGTATCTAGTCTTAAGATCACAGATTGTTATTTCTGTGGCGGAACCCAAATGGGAGATCAGTGGCCATGGGAAGCCCAAGAATTGAATTATTCCATGATTTACAATCAGACTGAGTTACACAAGACTACCAGTGAATGGGTGTTAGCGCACTCAATCGTTGGACGTCTTTGCTATGCCAGAACTGGACCCCAGTTCACCCAAAAGGTAGGACAGCTGGTCTGTCTTAGCCATTTGTTCTTTAATGCCACAACCAAGAAGATAGCATGGTGGTCAGGAATTGGACATCCTGAACCTCCTAACCCATTAACCAGATTTCCTGAACTTGCAGGTCTATGGACTAACCTTGCTGAAATCCAAGCCTGGCAAGCCCCACCTGGCCTATATTGGATCTGTGGAAACCGAGCATATGCACAACTCCCGCCACACTGGGGAGGAGCATGTGTCTTAGGAACCATCAGACCTTCTTTCTTCCTTTTAAACACTGAGCATGGAGAACAATTAGGATACCCTGTATACACTACCCACTGACACAAAAGAGCACTAAGACAGAAGAGAGAGGCCTTACAGATAGGCAAGTGGGAGAAATGGCAAGGTGATGATTGGCCACCAGAGAGAATCATTGAATATTATGGACCCGCCACTTGGAATGATGATGGTATGTATGGTTATCGTACCCCAATTTATATGATTAATCGTATTATTCGCTTACAAGCAGTAGTTGAAATAATAACCAATGAAACTAGTCATGCTCTCACGCTTTTAGCTAGACAAAGTACACAGATGCGCACTGCGATATATCAGAACCGCTTAGCACTTGATTATTTGTTAGCAGCTGAAGGAGGAGTATGTGGTAAGCTGAACTTAACCAATTGCTGTTTGAAAATAGATGATAAAGGTCAAGTAGTTGAAGAAATTGCTAAAGATATGCAAAGACATGCTTATGTGCCAGTACAGACGTGGCACTCATTGAAACTTCCTAATTGGTTTGCTAACCTCTTTTCATGGGTGGGAGGATTTAAGACTTTCATCGTATTGGTACTAATCCTTGTTGCTGTTATCTTCTTATTACCATGTTTAATCCCATGTTGTATGCGTTCCATTCATAACACTATTGATAGTACAGTAGAGCGGAAGACCGCAACAAAAATCATGGCTTTATATACAGCCAGTCCTGGTAGAAATCCTTTAGCCAGGATGTGATTCTTCAGAAAGTGATTTAATTCTCACACCTTATTAAGTAATAGGGTGAGATTAATCAAAGGGGGGAATGTGGCAGGTGCAGGCCTGTGACCCACAGTGTCAGAACATGAGCAGGCCAGCATGGCTAGCTTGACCTGTAAATGAGGCCTGTGGAGAGGCATATAGGATTGCACATCCCCCAATATGCTGCTATTGTAAGATAGAACTCAGTAGAAGTATTGAATTAGCTTAGGTAAGCAGAACTGTAGTATTGAAAGATGGAAAAATACAAAAAAACATGTTTAAAAGTTACTGATAAGAAAAAGTACATCTGCAAAGAAATAATTAGGAGTGCTGACAGATGAGTTGCAGAGCCCAGCTCCTCTGCACGTACAAATTGGTTCTTTAACCTTGAGAGTGTGAAAGTAACAAGTTGATGAACTGACCATTGTAATTGGGACTAGAAGGGGGGTATGCAGGTGTCATGCCCACTGGAGGGACATAACTGGATAAACTTATCAGTACCGGGACCAATAGAAGAGGTACGGGAGGTACGGGAGATTACCGGGACCAATGAAATGTTTTTCTATACCTAGAATGGAACAGAAGTCTATAAAAGTTGTTGTAATGCTTGAAAACTTAGCTCAGCCATTTTGAAATTGATTGGTTCGAGACTTGTGCACAAATAAATGATTTGGACCTTCTGAACAGACTCCTGGTATCATTGGTTTGTCTGCGCTTTGCTGCTACAATGTGGTTCCAGCCTCGCAGGTCCTCGCTTCATTAGGCTGGAAGGCAGCTTGATGGCTCCATGTCCAGCTGCTATAGAAAAAGGGAACTTGGCTGAAAGCAGAGGTGGGTCCCTGTTGCAATGTCAGAAAGGAAGCCAGTGAGGGATTTAGGTCCTTCAGGAGGAAGAAAAAATTCTGAATAGAAACCTATTCTAACAGCTTTTCTTCGTTTTGTGAAAGGTCAAAATGGCACCTATAAGAACTTTTTTTTTTAAGTTTGATAGGGGGAAAAATTTATATGAGAACAAGACACTTGAGTTGATTTTCTTTTTTAATTTAGTGCATTCTTTTATGCTACACTGAGCTGTTTTCACTTTCCAAGCTCTCACGTTTCTCCAATAAAATGGAGATTGGATGTGATGTTCTGAAAGAGAAATAATGAAACTCGGTAGTAAGCCCTTGGGGGTGATTGTTTCTGATGCTCTTAGAGGCTAAACGGGTAAAACAAGGTAATGACGAAAGCCAGAGGGATGTTTGGGTGCATAGGGAGAGGAATGGCCAGTAGAAAGAAGGACGTGATAGTGCCTCAGTAAAAGTCTTTGAGTAGTACCATGAGCAATTCTGGAGACCGCACCTTCAAAACGATATAAACAGGATGGCGTTGGTGCAGAGGGTAGCTACTAAAATGGTCAGTAGTCTTCATCATAAAGCATAGGGGGCAGAGTTAAAGATCTCAGTATGTATACTTTGGAGAAAAGATGGGGGAGGCAAGATATGATAAACATTTAAATAACTCCATAGTGTAAATGCACAGAAGGAAAGCCTCTTTCAGCTGAAAGAAAATTCTGTAATGAGGGGTCATAGGATGAAGGCAAAAGGGGATAGACTCAGGAGTAATATGCAGATATATTTCTTTACGGGGAGAGTGGTAGATGCTTGGAATAGTCTCCCAGTGGAGGTAGTAGAGACAAGGACTGTATCTGAATCCAAGAAAGCACAGGACGAACAGGGACGATCTCCGAGAGAAAAGGGGACTGAAAAGCTTAGACGTTGGTATGGAAGGGCAGACTGGATAGGCTTTAGGGCTTTTATCTGCCATCATTTTTCTGTGTTTATATATATGGAGGAACTGGACAGTTAACGGCTCTGGAACTGCAATCCTGAACAGCAGTGGTATGCTTGCATCAGGGCTCCAGCTAAGCACGGGGTGGGGTAACAATCTGTGGTATTAGAGCTTCAAGTAAACCGTGCTGCATTTGGGGTATGCCTGGGGCAGATATGAGAAGACGTTTGAGAGCTTGCGTGGAAGACTTGAGGTAGGAGAGAGCTGGTGTTGAGCTGCATTTGGAAATTGTCAGGTCCCAGATCTAGACATTGGCAGCTGCCTAGGGTGTCAAATACCCTCACTGAAGAGGAGCCTGCTTTCACCTTGCTTCAGGGCCATGTGCAAGAGCTGCTTCAAGGGGGTGCCACTATAGCTGCCCTCTGCTCCCCTTTTAGCTCTTCAGGCATGGGGATCTCTGACACCTTCCCCTGCTGTCCGATCTTGTCTTCTAGGTGCCAAAATCGTAAATCCATCCCTGGCTGCTATTCAGATAGCTGAATTTTATAAGCAGGCATCTAGTTTTGAACATCCAGCAAGCCTCTTTCTGGAGCCCAATTTATAAAGAAAAGCTTTTCTTGATAGAATAGGGCCGTAAGTATCCGAAAAGGTGTGTTAAATCTAGGCATGAGCACTTTCACTAGAGCAAGAGGTAGTCTAAATGCCCACACTTATTTCTAAAGAACGCATGTAAGTTATAGTAGTATTAACTTCCATGTGTAAATTTACACTCCATCCATGTTCCACTCAAGCTCTACGCATGTCCACGCCCGCAGTGAAAGATGCACAATTGATCGTATGTGCATTCATACAGAATAACGGCCAGATAAAGAACGCACAGAAGTGCCCATTCCCATGCGTATGACCTTATAATTATGCATCATTTACACGTCTTTGCGGGACTGCTTAGAAAATTACCAACTACTGTGGTCAGCAACGGCAATTTTTTCAGATAGCAGCAATAGTTAGTCCGTTATCGGGATCAACAAAGGCTTGAACAGCTGCCGACGATTTTTTGTGAAGAGGTCACGGCAATGAGCCCTCTCTGACACATCTGAATTGAAAAGCTCTTAGCATCGGAGTGAAGGTTGGCATTGCAGTGTGAAGAACCTGATGTTAACATTATTCATTTCTTTATATGGTCTACATATTAGCTGTTTGAATATTGGGGGATGGAAGGTTGTTCATGATCAATGATAAAGTACATTTAAGCCAATTATATAGTCACTTTACGCAGCAAGGTCTTTTTCCTTCCACCTTTTTAACAGCAGAAATGTTAAACGTTGTTTTACAAGATTATATGGATAATGCCAGGTCACGGAGTATGATTTTTCTGGATAATG
Organism: Ichthyophis bannanicus; assembly: GCA_033557465.1. Taxonomy (NCBI): domain Eukaryota; kingdom Metazoa; phylum Chordata; class Amphibia; order Gymnophiona; family Ichthyophiidae; genus Ichthyophis; species Ichthyophis bannanicus. The sequence continues at coordinate 49,067,838 of CM066035.1, forward strand.
TCACCGAAAATAATTAGCAGGTGCTGCTGTCCAAATGTGTACTCCTGAATATTGGGCCATTTATATGTAGAACTTTCCAAAGGCAATCTAAACTGGACGGGCTGGGTGACCTATTTCAGTTTTTATCTTTAATCATTTACTGTGTTGCTGTAAGAGTTCCTGAGTTGGACAATGTTATATAAGTCTGGGACTTCACTGCATCTGACTTGTTTAACCTAAGGAGATAGACGGTGATCTTTATCTATGAGATTTTAAAGTGTTTAGGGTCAGGTGTCAAAAAGCAACAGCCCTCATAAAATGGACAGAAAAGGTGCGGGTGCTCGGTAAGGATGGTAGCAACTTATTGCAAAGCCCATGATGCTCCTCTTAGAAGCAGATACGCTGCATCAGCTCCATAATCTAATAGATTTCCTCTACAGTTTCTTCTAATATGAGTGCTTTGGTTTGCTATTGTTAGTTTTTTAGTATTAAGTTCACGCTTTTCCAGTAATAGTTCAAGACTAGTGATATTCAGGAACAGAAGGTATTTCCCTGTCCCAGAGAGCTTACAGTCTCATAGAGCATTAAGTGACTTGCCCAGGGCCACAAGGATTGTCAGTGGGATTTCAACGCTGCTCTCTCTGGTAGCTAAGCTGCTGCCCTAACCACTAGGCCTCTCCTCCATGCCAGTTTGGTATTTTAGAACATAAAAAATGCCAAACTGGGTCAGGCCAAGGGTCCATCGAGCCCATCATCCTGTTTTCAACAGTGACCAATCCGGGTTGCAAGGTCCTGTCAGGTTCCCAAAAGATAAACGGATTCCATGCTGCTTGTATAATGGTAAGCAGTAGATTTTCCTGATCTTCTTTAATAATGGTTTACAGACTTTTCCTCCAGGAACTAGTCAAAGCCTTTTTTTAAACCCACCTACACTAACAGCTTTTACTACATGGTAATGAGTTACAGAGTTTGACTACATGTTGAGTGAAAACATATTTTCTCTGATTAATCTTAAATGTGCTACATTGTAGCTTCATTGCATGTCCCCTAGCCTTTCAACTTTTCGAAGGAGTAAGCGACTGATCTACATTTACCTGTTCTACTCCATTCATTATTTTATAAACATCTATCGTATCTCCCCTCAGCCGTCTCTTTTCCAAGTTGAAGAGCCACAACCTCTTAAGCCTTTGCGTGTAATGATATCCTTCCATCCCCTTTACCATTTTGGTGGGTCTTCTCTGTACTTCTGCTATATCCTTTTTAAGATATGGGGATCTGAACTGCACACAATAGTCAAGGTGTGGTCGCACCATGGAGCGATACAGAGGCATTATAATATCCTTTGTTTTATTCTCCATTCCTTTTCTTATGATTCCTAGCTTTCTTGGCCGCCGCTGCACACTGGTGGAGTCTTTCAACACATTGTAAACTGCCTTGATTGCCAGATGAGGCGATATATAAGAATGTGCCATAAATAATCGACGATGACGCCTAAATCCTTTTCCTGGGTGATGGTTCCTATTGTGGAACCATGCATTGTGTAACTAGTTTGGGTTATAAGTGCCTAACTGTTGACTTGTTCACATTAAGTGTCATCTGTCATTTGGTATTAGTAGCAATCTCCATCTCTCAGTTGGTGGCATCTTCCGTTCATTAACTCCCTTTTGGCAAATCACACCTGCATAAAGCCAAACCCGGGAGACACTTTCTGCAAAAGGTAGAACTGTGGCTTCATGCTGTTGAAGGTGTCGGTGCTCAACAGCATTGGAGAACAATTAAGGAGCCTGTAGTGGAACCAAGTAGCAGGAGAGGAGAGTCTGGTGAAGATGGAGGAATTTGAGAGAGAAAGCATCCGAAGATAAAACAGTTGAGAGAGAGAGAGAGAGACAGCTGGGGACTGGGGAAGATGAGAGACAGCTATGGAAGTGAGGTTGAAAGAGACTGGCATTATGGAAGTTGCAAGTGAAAAAACATGGATGAATGGAGAGAGAAGACACCAGTATGTTCGATGGAGGGGAGAAGAGTTCACAAAAAAAACATAATACCTGAACCTGAGGAAGAAGGCTTTAACCTTTGAAAGCTAGTCCAAAGATGTATTAAGTTAGTCCAATAAAAGATATCACCTTAATTTATGTTTTTCTTTTTATTATCTGCTATTAAAGTGCCTTAACATGGCAGGCACATTACTGAACTGGTAAAGCATAAATCACTTTAAATAAAAATAGTGGGCTCGATTTTCATTTAGGCAGACTATGCGCAATGTTGGTGCACAGCCTGCCCACCGCCCCCCCCCCCCCCCGCCCCCTTAATCCGGATTTTCATTTCTGTGGTGATGGAAGTAAAAATCCGGGTTTGGTTGCACACGCCCGCAGCCGCCAAGGCTAAGCAGGTAATAGCGATTTTCGATGTTCCCTGGTTAGCCCCAGTACCTCAAAGACAGGCGAGGAAAAATCTCGTATATCTTTAAGGTGCCAAGGGCTAACCAGGTAGCATCAAAAGTCACTGCTACCTGCTCAGCCCCAGAACACCCCCAACATATACTGATGCTAAGCGCATAGCATTGGGCACGTTAGGGACTTACACGGGTAGTGCTGTTGGAAAATCCTGGTAAGGTATTTACATGGCAAATGCCTTCGAAAATCAGTTCTAGCAACATACATCAATTCAAGATGATCAGAGAGAATTCTTTTTTAACCTTTATGCTTATTTCTGATGAATGAGGCCTAAACTGTGACATGATGGGGATTCAACGCTTTTTTATTGTGGCTCCATCTTCCTGTACTGCGGGATGGTGGAGGTGGGGGGGGGGGGGATCGGGCATCCTTCTACGGCAACATCTGCACCTCAGTTGCAATGAAACATTGCTGATATCCGTGAAGGGGGTGTACTCCTTGCCCACTGGATTAGTGGAAGTCGCTTCAGGTCATAGATTTGTGGAGAGGCGTCCCTCGGGGGTGGGGGGGGGGGGTCCATGAAAGTAACACAAAAAACACCAAAGGTAGTGTGGAGCAGCTTTATTGGGAGCCAGTTCTGTGACTTCCCTTCAGGCAGCCTGTGGAATTAGAATCAGACTTGACATCAACCAAACGTATTTAATGTAGATAAATACAATTATTTTATCTGCCTTCGACTCTCTCCTCTTTACCGTTTTGAAGGCCTGATACTCCAACTTAGAGGTGGCTGCATGTGTGCTTGTAAAGTGTGTGATTGCGAAGCACATTGCAGTCCTTTTGTATTATTACAACTGTGAATCTAACATCTTATTAATGTGACCAATGCTCACATTATCTTGAAACTGTAAGATCACGTCTTTCCTGCCTTAAAAAGGAGAAAGTGTACTTTCAGTGCAATCGAATTATGTCTTAAAATAACAATTTCCCAGCTGCTCCCATAAAAACACTATTCTGTGCCGTTCAGAGCTTCCCTCTACGAGCTGCACTTCTCCTTGGAAAGCAATCACTCTGTCAGGACGGGTGTTTGTTTTAAGGAACGTGTTCTGTTTGAGGCGGACGGGAAATCCTTGAAGGGATGGTGAAGTTCCATCACACTGTTTGTACTTTTGAGCCACGGTACATCAACAGGAAGTGGCTTTGACTTGGCGAAGCGCGGCCGCTGTTACTCCTGTTTCATCAGGGCCATGTAACACGTGCGCAGCGCGTCTCAGCAGACCAGCTACAGCCAGGCAAGGAGGTCACTAGAGGGTGGCGAGAAATCCTGACCTGTGCGCCCCCTCTTTTATTTACTTTGGTTGGTTTGCTTTGTCATATATTAAGCCAATACATGACAAACCACACCTATCTAAAAACCCTGTTAACTTAGAGCACTAAAAGGCCACATAAAATATAAGGTCTCTGCCTTTTTACAAAAATCAATAAGATCATTCATAGATCACATCTGATAATAATCAGTAGCAGGCCACAGGGCTGGAATATATCATTCTATTCGTAATCCTGGACCTACGAATTTGTGACGGTGCTGGAACGCGCATCAAACCAATATTGTGTGATCTTAAACAGCGTGCAGAATCATAAAAAGTGAAAGAAACAGATGTATGAAAAAACACACCCAGTCACATCGATTTAAACAGCAGCATAATTGCCCAAAACTGTACAGTTTTGTTCAGTTTAACAGTCGAACAACAGAATTCTGCACAATTTGCAAGGATTTAACATCCACAGCTAGTAAACCCCAAAGCAATGAGTTATCGTGATAACACTAAAATTTGCAGTGCTAAAATAGTATTGCAATAGCAGCGACACCTAGACGGTGTTCTGACCTCCTGAGTAGTCTTAAAAAATTCCAGAACCGACCCAAGAGAGGAAAAAAGTCTTTTTAATTTTAATAAAAGGAGAAAAAGGATCTCGGACTAGATCGAGCAAGTTGTCATAGGCATAGAGATTGCAAGCCCTTGGCATCTGCTTGCTGCATCAGTGATCCAAAGAACTCCTTTAATTGTACATTTCCAATTTTTAAATTTTAAATCTCATTTTATATTCTTATAAAATTATTTTATTCATGTGGAGCCCGATTCAGGTAGGGGCAGTTCCAGGCCATCTGGATGGCCCCGAGCAACACGGGCCTGTCTGGACCCAATTCTGGACTGCGAGAACAAAATGTTCCCATGGTGCACAGAATCGGGCCTGTGGACAGCCCGGTGTGCCCCTGCCAGCTGCAAGGGACATCATCCCTGCAGGTGCCCCCGACTCCCATGGATATGGTCCCCCCCTTTTCCTCGCTGCCCGACACATGACTGGCTGGCCTGCTGCTCAGGATGTATGGGAAGAGCCAGAAGCGGAATCGGGCGGTTTGTGGCACTGCACGTCCCAGAATTGAGCCCATATTCTCATAAAATGAGCCCTGCTTTGTTGTATTGAAGTGCCGGCATTGCAGCTTCTTGAAACATTGATTGACAACTGTTCAGCATGCTTTTTGTAAAGGATTTCTAACCCCCTGAAGAAGCATTGGCGAAACGCCCATAGGGGAAACTCCTGTTGATAATAGGTGTTATACATTTAGTCTGGTTTTTGAGAGATTTCTACACAGCCGAAGTATAATATTTGGCTGATCCTTAGGAGCTGCAGCACCTACTTTCTTGAGATGGAAAGGCATCTTTTATTAATTGGCTTTATAAGAAATATAAAATTAAATTTGAAATTAGAAATGTACAATTTAAGGATTATTTTTTGGATCATTGATGCAGTGAGAAGATGCCAAAGGCTTGCAATCTCTATGCCTATGACAGCTTCTTCGATCTAGTCTGAGATCCTTTTTTTCCTTTTATTAAAATTACGAAGATTTTTTTCCTCTCCGAGGTTGGTTTTGGAACAAAACATATTTGTTTGGTGAACACGTTTTCTTCATTCTACCATTGGGACTTATGTATATGTGAGAATTAACTTGAAAAATGACCTTATCACTGTCTTTAACGTTTGGATAAAATAACTCAAACTCCATCAACTTCAGAATTTGAAGGGATTGAACTTCTTGGAGCGTCGAATAGCTAAAAGTTCAGTCTTAGATTTAGTAAGAACCCCTGAGGAGAAAGCCACAAGAATGCAGTAAAAATGCATTTGTCCATTTGCTGAACAGAGACTATGATGTCATCTAAAAGAGGTAAATAAAACATAATACCGACTGCGTAAAAATGATAGCCAACCCCCAATAATGTCAACGGATGACATAAAGGGTGCATGAATTTATGAGGGTGGCTCACAGTGCCGGCAGCACCCAAAAGGCAAACTAGGCGGTTGCCTAGAGTACCAATGTTCTTGCTACTGCCCCCTACAGGACTTGCAGTGTTTAAACAGCAACTCGGTATTGCCACTGCTATAGGTCTCGGAGGGGGCGGCAGTGTGGTGGGGGCAGGATGAAAGGCTTGCCTAGTTGCAGTGGCCTTGGTGGATTGCAAAGCTGATCCCTAAGACAAGCTGCGTGGCATGCCAAAACATTTAGATAGTGTTCTCCTGGTCTTGGTCTGAATTCCTAAAATTTGGAGGCCCTATCCATAGGCTAAATCACAGCACCAGGCGTCAGTTTTATTGAGGCATATACACAACTCTTGTCAACGTTCTCATTGTATGACCTTGGCAAAATTCTCTTTTTGGATTTGTCAACTTTCTGATACTGGTTTTGTCGCCCATATTGCTTGCCACCTGGGGCTAATCACTTTATTTCCTTGTGCCTCGGTTCTAATCCCAGCTCTAATACTGACTCTGTAACCCTGGATGCATCCCTTTATCTCCTTATGCCCCCCCCCCCTTTCTACGCTGGGGTTTGAGACCTCTTGTACTGTGACCACGGTCATGCTGTCAGCTTTCAAATCCCTTCGATGCATGAGTTGTGCTGGGGGCCAGTAAAATGATGGTTTAATCAGATTCCTACAGCTGAGAGCCTGGAGTAATTTGGCTAACCCCTGCACCTCAGCCCACATCTGCCATTGAAAATTATTGGAATATCTTTGGAAAACGACTCCAAGTATAGAAATTAATGATACATCAGAGAGTGCACGTTCCCTTTGCACTGTGCTTGGATTCATTCTGAGCTCTGGCTGGACTTCAGGCTGCTGTCCTTCTTCGGTGACTTTTCCACTAGCTTTTCGGTGGAATCTTTACTCCTGTCCCCCATTCTCAATGTAGCGCCATGCTGGGCACTCCCTACCAAATATGCAGGGGGCTCACGGTTCAGGTTGAAATCCCTGGCATGCATTCTCTGATTGGTGGAGGAGGTGGGAGGACCTCTTCGGGTCCTATGCACAGTCGCTCCCTAAAGCTCTTACAGACCAGCAGGTGATGTTTCAAAACAGTAACTTGGAAATATATTGTACAGACTTAATGCTGTGAACAAAGGATTTAACTTCTTCTTTAACACAGTTTACAATCACATAGCCCCTGGTCTTTATTTCCTCGAGTATGCCTTACTCTAGGGGCAAGGACATCTCTTTGGCCCAGATTGTTGCACTCCTCTGGGCTTCCAGGACTTACTTTTCCTGTTTTGTCAGTGTCTTTCTCCTTGACACCTTAAAACTTGTTCATCTCAGAGGGGGCTGCTTCACGTTATCCCAAACTCCCTCCAATGGCTCCTCTAATGTCCCGGGGCTCCTCTTCCTTGGACACTTCATTAAGCTAGGCACACAGAATCTTCCCTGATGCCTTTTGGATCAAAGACAGCCAGGTGATGCTCTTAACCCATCTCCCTCCAACCTTCTGATTTACTCCACTTAGCTTCCCCTGTTTAACAAGAAGGAGTAATTAACTGATCAGTTTCACCTAGGGAGAACCCTTGTAGAGGTTCTCTGCAAATTCCCTTTTAACACACCTTGCACAATGGTAATATCTAGTGCCCTCAATGCTGAGAAGTCAGCTTTAGCATGACGGAGCACGGGACCCCCTTACATAAAGATGCAGAAAATTAAGATAGATGGACCTACAGGCTTCTGGCATTGTTTGTTTTTCTTATACTTCTGTGTAAAATTTAAATCTGGCCATAGATATTTAGGCAACTGGATTTGAATGACTGAATTTGCCATTTTTAAGCATCAAAAGAAATGTATATGAAACTCGGAATGTGCTATAGACTCCTTTCAAGGAAAGTGTCTGAGAAGACTGTACCATTTCTGAGTTGGGAGGACTATAACTCACCTCACCCATCAACATATTCTCCTTTACCTTCACCAGGGACCCTTGCCCCTCCCCCCCCCCAAACACCCCATCCAAGGCTCTGCTTTTCCTTCTGTTGTATCTCTATGATAGTTGTGGTATCAGTCAGGCCATCATTCAAAAAACATTACAGTATATGTTCACCTTTAATTAGTGAGGATACAGCTTCTCTATATGTTCAAAAGTTTTATATGGATCGTATCAGCCTGAACATGACTTTATGGCCTAATACCAGGTTTGTGGCCAGGTCTGAGATGGAGCGAGGGCAGACTTTAAAATGATCTGGATGAGTGTGCAACTATTTCCTGCTTACCTTGTTTCCTCTGTTTGGATTGGAGCCGCTGTTCCGTGCTGGTGAGCGTGGAGGACCACGTGAGCAGATCGGGCTATAATATCTGAGCCCCCACCGCAGGACATGTGCCACATGTGCGCCCTTTGGAGCCCTTTGAGAGCATGAAGGAGCATAATAAGCTTGATGCAGCTTTGTTCATGGGGAAATGCAAGAAGAGACCTCTTTTTATCATCTTTATCTGCTACTAAATCTGTGAAGGTAGTGGGTTCCATTGACAATTTATTAAAGTCCATGGCCCCTGCCGCTCTAGCTACATCGTTGGAGATCTCATATATGCAACGGGTTTTATCTCCACCCAACAAAGGAGCTTGTTTTGGGAGAAGGATTCTACTCCTAAAAATGTGAGTGGTGCCCCTCCCAATTCGGCGCCTTTTTGAGGTTAAGTATTTCAGATGTTGCCTTGCCCCTCCCATTTGAATTTTCTATGGCCCTGGAAAATTCTCACCGCAAGATGTACCTCTTCAGGATATTTGGCAAATCATGTCTAGAACTGAGTTATCGTTGCAGTCGTCATTAGTAAAACTTTCGAAGTTTACTAAGGAAACTGTGCCTACTCTGACTAGACATGAAACTAGGTTATCTGCTGTTGAGGCACATGTTTCTAAGGCTGATTCTCAATTCGTCTTTGCAGGGGGCTGTAGCTTCCTCAGTACAGGATTATTTAGAGTTACATCAGCAAAATGAATATTTTGAGAATGCTTTTCATATAAACATAGAAACATGATGACAGAAAAAGACCACATGGCATATCTAGTCTGTCCTTCCATATCTTTGTTTTTCGAATTTCCACCGTACCCATTATCTTTCCCCTTCCATATTGTTTTCTAAATATTTGAAAGATGTTTTGAATATTTCTGATCCTGAAACTATACGTTTATCTAAGATTTATTATCTCCCTAAGGGAGTTAGGAAAGTGCAGGATGTTGATCAGGCTAGGGTGAATAAGGGAATAGTTGAGGGGGAAGTTGATCAATTATCGGTTCCGAGCTTAGATTTATCTGTTTTTCTAGAAACTTCATTGGAAGAGATTCCTACTCTGGCAAATCTTCTGGTTACCTTTTTTAATTGAGAAAGATAAGGACTCTGTCTTTCGGTTATAGTTTGTCAAAAGACATGAGAGATTTTTTTGTCATCCTATACAAGTTTTCCCAGATGTCTCGTACTACAGAGAAGAGCAGGAAGGCCTTCATTGAGCTTAGGCTTCATGTCGTGGCTCTGGGGACCTCCTTTCTCCTCAAATATCCTTGTTAATATATTATTGTGTTTCAGGGCAAGACATGCATTTTTTTTGATCCTTTACAGTTGGAAGGGTTTTTACAGAGGCAGGTTTTTGTTATATATCTTTTTGATATAGAACTTTCTAGCTCCTTTGTTTAGTAATAGGGGATTTAAGATTTGTTTCAGTGGCTTTAATCTTTATTTCTAAGCGCACTTCTAATTGTGGACTGAGTGTTTATATCTATATAATTTTGTATTATTGCTTGTGTTATGAATTTGTTTCTTTGTATTTCCTGCTTGTTTCCTTAAATAAAAGGATTATAATTGGAAAATAAAAATAAAAATCTGGATGCAGCTATCTTCAGCTGCTGAATCGCAGGCCTAACCTAAACAGATAGTAACAGCACAGCAACCATTCTGTATGTGAATAGCAATGCAGGCGCGCATGGTTGTTGTGCTGTTGCCTCACTATTGGTCTCGGTAATACTATTCCTTTAAATTCTCCTTCTTTAGCTAGCTGCAAAGGGTTACCAGACAGGGAGGAGGAAGCCAAGGACAGAGGTGGGCGATATAATGTAGCAGCAGGTTCCTGTTCTGGTGCTATTTTTGTAGCAGATCCCCCAGTGAAACCCATTGATTGGTGAGGTGGATTTGTAGGACTACAGAACACATTTTTGTATCCCAAGGGTTCAGAGGGGAACCAAGGCCCTTCTCATGCCCACCCACTCAGCATCCAGACTCCCCTGCACCTCCAGCCCTTTGCAGGGTGTCTTCTGAAATACACCCCAGTGTGTGCTGTGGAATTAACGAAAACTCCATTTTATTGAACAAAACTCTTGTGTTCTAATAGGCTATAATGTCTTTTTCCTTCTCTTCCCATGGAAACGTCCACAGAGTTGGACACACATGGCCCCTCCTCACAACTAACTCCTGGAACACTATATGGGTTCCCTCCCCTCTGGCTTGTTCTCCTGTCTCCTCCTTCCTTGAATGACACCTCTTTCCTTGGACTATGACCGGGTTAATTCAGGATGCATCCCTCTTTAGCTTGGCTCCAGTCCTATATCACTGGGCTCCTCACTGACTCTGGGAAGTAGGATAAACCTCTTGGGGGAAAGCCTCCAGCCCCCCTCTTGGATTATTCTCTCAGGTGAGGCTTGAACAGTACTTCCTCTTCTTCTTTCATTTGTCTCTGGTCTAGGCCAGCGCCAAAGGCCCCCACCAACTCCAAACATTGGTTCCCAAGTCAGTTTGGCAGGAAAAAGCCTCCACTGGTCAAGACCTGGGCAAGCACAGACTGTGTACCAAGACCATACACGAATGAACAAAGACCCTTTTACCTCCAAAACAGCATCTTTCAGAACCTAGGAAATGTTCTAGCACCTTCCCTGGGCTCTTCCTAACAGGGAGCTCAGCTAGAAAATGCCTAGGGGCATGCTACCTTATGCTGCTCACATGGCAGGCCGACCCCTGAAAGGACATCCCGGGAAAGAATTTACCTCCTGCTACAAGGGCTTAGTGACACCCAGGCTGCAGTACTTCTGTGACACTTCATGACTGTGCAAGATTAATGTACAAATAGAGGACATTTTATTTTAGTGTGGCTGCATCCCTGTTTACTACTACTACTACTACTACTGAACACTTTTATATAGTGCTACAAGACATACATAGTGCTGTACAGATACGTATAAAAGATGGACCCTGCTCATCAGAGTTGCAGTCTAGTTAGGACAGGCAATACAACAGCTGAGGACAAGGATACAACTAGGGGAATGGTAAGGAGACACATAGGAGACTAAGTGGATCCGGACCCAAAAGTGCCCTCAAAGAAGTGAGTTTTCAGCATGGATTTGAAAAGGCTCAGATGCATAGACCGAGGTAGTTTGTTCCAGGCATAAGGAGCAGCAAGGTGGAAGGATCGAAGCCTGGAGGTGGCAGTAGAAGAGAAGGGATCTGCCAGAAGAGCGGAGTTCCCGAGGAGGGGTGTAGGGAGAGAGAAGAGAGGACAGGTAGTGAGGTGCTGCAGAGTGAAGGCACTTGTAGGTCAGTAAGAAGTTTGAACTGGATATGGAAATGGATAGAGAGCAGTGTGTGGAGAAGGACATGGAGGAGTCAAAGATGAACACAAGGTTGCAAGCCGAGGAAACGGGGAGGAGTAGAGTGTTATGCACAGATTGAGGAAGGGGAGAGATGGATTTAGGAGGAAAAATAAGAAGCTTGGTTTTGGCCATGTTCAGTTTCAAATGGCTGTGAGACATCCAGGCATCAATGCCAGATAGGCAGGCAGATATCTGGGCCTGGATTGCCAGAGAGATTTCAGGTGTTGAGAGGTAGATTCTGAGAGGAGTCAGCATAAAGATGGTACTGAAAACCATGTGAGAGAAGTGCACCAAGGGACTGGGTATAGAGAGAGAAAAGGAGTGGACCCGACAGACTCTTGGTGTTCACTAACTGAGAGTGGGAGAGCAGAAGAGGAGGATCCACCAGAAGAGACACTGAAAGTGCGGTGAGAGAGAAAAGAAGAGAACAGAGATAGCACAGAGCCCTTAAAACCAGGATAGCAAAATACCTACTGAATACAACGCGCCTTGAACCTTTGAGAAAGGTGAGGAACTGTATCCAATTATACAAATGTATGGCAAAGAGGAGAAATGCAGATACTGAGATCTTGTTGTTGTGCAGAGAAACTGTGCTGCATTTATCAGAGGAGGAGGAATCGAGAAGAGGCACCCATAACCTGGAAAGTCGCTAAAGAGGCTCCTAATAGGGCTTTGGGAGTGCGAGGAAATCCCTGCTTCTTTTGAGAATTTTGCAGCTGAACTTTACTTTTATGTTTTTTTGGGGTTTTATTGTTTGTTATGGATATTTAGCATTTTGTCACATCATTAGAGGAACCCAATGGCATGTCTGATGGCCCCACAGCTCCCAGATGCAGAGGTGTGGGACAGTGGTTATAGCACAGTAAATGTCAATGAGATGTATTTGCAAACACTAGAGGTAGTGCATGGAAATCTCTGTTGCATATTCATATGGATATCCTGAAATGCAGACCTGCTGGAGGTAACTGAACATCAGTCTGGGAATCGCTGAGCTATATGGGAATCCTATTACGGCCTCTGATTTAAATGGTCCTGCTTGCTCTGAATTTGATCACCAGTCTATTGCCTGAGGCATCTCACTCAGCACAACTCATTCCGGAGAGACTCAGAAGGCTCCCCTCGGAGATTATTTATGCTATAGTATCTTATAACCTTTATATCTCTGGCCCTTTCCAAATCCAGGCTGAAAACTCGCCTCTTTAAGGCCGCTTTTGGATCCTATGTGTTTCCTCATCATTCCCCTAGATATATCCTTGTTGTCAGCTGTCGTGTTGTCTGTCTTGACTAGATTGTGAGCTCTGATGAGCAGGGATCATCTTATACATGTGTCTGTATAGCGCTACAAATGCCCTGTAGCGCTGTGCAAACGATCAGTAGTAGTAGTATCCCCAGAGCCCTTGCAATCTAAATTTGTACCTGAGACAATGGAGGGTTTAGTGACTTCCCCAAGATCACAAGGAGCTGTAGTGGGATTTGAGCTTCGGCATAAAGTTAAAGTCGAAGAGCTCCTCCACCTCTATCCTGGGTTCAGCACCTTTTCATTTGCTTTGTTCAAATAAACTGGTGACTGGACTCATCTAAAACCAAGAGAATAGAGTAGCCTAATGGTTAGAGCAGCAGGTGAGGGCCATGGAGGTCAGCGTTTGATTTCCACTGCTGTCCCTTCTGGTCTTGGTCACGTCATTTCACCCTCCATTGCCTCGGGGATGGACTTAGATTGTAAGACCTCAGGGGACAGGCTATCCATGTATATAGTGGAACTAATGTATGCAAATAAACCTCACATATATGCCTTGTGGATATACTGACAAGCAGGCCAATTGGGGCTCCATGAATGTATGTTTGGAAATCGCCGGGCTAGATTATAAGTTCCATAGGACAGAAATGGTCTCTTGTATCTAATATGAATGATAAGCAGTAGTGCAGTGTTATTTTTTTTTTCAAACATGAGATGTGTAAAAGCTGGTTAAACGTCATCAAGATGTCTCCATCACCAGAGTGCTACCCTATCTCTTCCAATCTGCCATTGCACATTCTTTTCTTATTGACTCCACACCCCCATCCGAGTAACGGGGAAGAGCCGTACTTTACTTACTGAGAGCTCCCTTCCTCACCACATGAACGAGGCCCCTCAAGTGGATCCCTGCTGCAGGGGTGCTTCCAGAAACAAAATAGATGGAGTTTGGTTAGAGTTCCAAAGGGCTGGGGCTATAGATAGCCAATTGTCCCCAGGTCAATTTTTGAGGCAAGCAGGTAGGCTTAGGAAAGTTCCCTTATCCATACGGGCTTGTTCAATTCAGCCACCCCACACGGTGTAAAGTAACAAAACATCAATTTATTGGGGACTCGATCAGGACGACTTGTAATAACAGTACACAAATCAAACAACTCATTGCAGTTTCTTTAAGCAAGTTAGGTAGAAGTTCTTTGATTCACACAAAGAGATGTATTAATTTACTAGTTCTGCTCTGCGATAGATAATTCTCCTCTCTCACACCACATGCTCACAAGATCTGAGTCTCCCTACAAGATGAGGTGAAGGCTTGAAAAGAGACTTTTTGTTCCAAATGTGGAGCATTTATAGTCCCACTAAGTTACCACCAAGTCCCTCCCATGGGCTCGGCTCCCAAATGTTCTCATGTAAACTTAATCTCTCTATATCCTAGGCTGATTTCAAGGCCAAGCCTTCTCTTGCTTTCACCCCAACAAAAGAGCAATGTGCAGAAAGGACTTAGTGACATCCAGGTGACACGACCGTCAATGTATCTCTAGACCAGGGGATCTTAATCTAGTCCTCAGGACACCTAGCCTATCAGATTTTCAGCATAATCACAATGAATATGTATAGGACAGCCAGACTTGCATGCACTGTTTCCATTGTATGCTAATCTCTGTCATGTATATTCATTGTGGTTATCCTGAAAACCTGACTGACTGAGTTGAGAACCCTTGCTGTAGACTGATGGGATAGCGTTTACCTTGTACGGCTCTGTGTACATTGTTGGCAATATCTGAACATTATCATAGAACTTGGCTACAACCAAAGAAAGCCACACCTTCCCCTCCCTGTCATATGCGGTGTACGTGCCAGACTTGGTTAGGGGTGGTATATCAAGATTAAATAAACCATAAAGATAATTAGAAGGGTGAAAACTGACACTTACTGTGTGTACTCAAGTATATTGCGCAGTAAACGTCTTCTACAGTTTTCATTAGCCAGTGTGCGCGATTTACAGTCTGCTTTTTCCCTTGCTCATGTCCGGCTCTAAGATGCACATAGGTGTAACTCTGCCGCTGTAATTAATTCTTTCCCCTTCCTATTCCCATAAAAATCAGGATGTTGAATTTTTCTTTCCTGTTGATACAAAGACTGAGATGTCGCGCGTTGGGTGTGTTGAGTCCAGCAGAGAGCTTTCCTCTCTGAACAGGGAGGGAAGAGAGACCAAGGTCTGAACTCACTTTGTCAGGAGTAGGCAAGCCCAGTGATTATTGCACGAGCTTGGCTAGGACTCGGCTCCTGACATCTGGCTTGCCTGTCTCTCCCATGAGCCGCAACTAAGCCAAAAACAAACTGTTGGACAGAATAAAGGTCTGTGCTTGTTAATTCCAGCTGCAGAGCAAAGCCATAAACCTTGGTGGTGAACTGGATTGGAAATTGATTCAGTGGTAAATGGAATTCACTCTGAGGGACTGATGATTAGTGGATTGCCTTAAAGATCGGTCCTGGGGCCAGAGCTGTCCAGTGTCTTTGTTAGTGATTAGTTCAGAGGGGTTAGAAGAAAAATGTAAGCCTCCTTTCCAGGGCATGCCTTGTTTAGGTAAGGGGCTACATTTTAAGCACCGCAGAATAAGAATTGCTGGATGCAGATCCAGATAAGGATTATTCCAATGGAGAGCGCACACAGTGTCTTTCCAATAAAAAATAAAAAAATCTCCATGTGGGAAGTGCTATAAAAAAACAAACATTGGTCAGAAATTTAAGTAAAACAATAATAGATGTGGAAAAAATAAGAAAACCGCTCAGAACACATGCAGCAGACAATAAAAAAAAATAAAATAAAAACAGTTATTCCTTACCATCCTGCTAAACCAGTCCTATCATTAGACTCTTTCAACACAGCTGGGGTTTTAGATGAACAGTCGGAGGAAAATGAAGAGCAGGGGCGCTGAACCCCCTTGCCGCCAGAGCAAGAGATACCAGAGGGGAAATTGGGGGGGAGAAGTGGTAAAGACAACAAAACTGGCATCAGGCCCAAGCCCCCAAGGTGGGGAGGGGGGGGGGTTCTGACATCACCTAAAAAATTGTGCCCAAGAATTCTCCATCACACTCGGGGCAAAAATAACCAGCTACAGAGCTCACTGGACAGGCGCCACAAGCAGTGTACCTCTGTGCGCCTGAAAGGAGTCTTTTAAGCTAGGACCCTGGAGGACCCCCGCCTCCTGCTGGCCCTGCTTTGCACCTCTAGATAACCTCTCCGCCTAGTGATTCCTGACAGAAGTTTACCGACAGGTGGCCGTCCCTATAACGAGCAGGCTTCATCTGCCGCATAAGCGGATGACATCATCCAAGAGATGGACTAGGTCTTCTGGAGGTCAGAATTAGCTCTTGAGCATGTGCAGTTGCCGCATTTTGCCACCCCCATGCTAATACTCCTGCTTTCTCCTTTCTACTCAGCTAGCTAGATGTGAAAGTGCTTTTCTCGTACCTATGCATTTGTTAGCAGAATGGAATCTTGTCATTTTGTTAGAATAGCTCAGTTTCTTTTGTGTTTCTAGAAAAAAAATTGAACAAATTCGAATTTGACTTGGCGTCCTTCTTTTTCATGATGTCCGTAGATGAGCCAGGCTTTAGGGAGTGTCCAGCCTGTGACAAACAGAGGCAACACTCTGATGGGCACAAGATGTGTGTCCACTGCTTAGAGCCAACATAAAACTAAGAAAACAATTACGCTAGGTGTAGAATGTCACTAAGGGCTCAAAGGAATCAAAGACTCGAGTTGTTTTGAGATCTTCCTTCAAAGAGCCGTAGGCTTGAAATCCTGTTTCCCCTGCTCTTTCTCCTTTTGATACTATGCAAGTTGATTTACCCTCCATTTCCTCAGGTGCAACTTAGTTTGTAAGTCCACTTCAGTAGGGAAATAACTTCTTTACCTGTTTATAATTCAGCTTAAGCTCAATTTGGAAAAGTTGAGTAATTCAATTCAATTGCACTGAATGACGTCAATGTGATAAGGTGTGTAACGGAACCTTGCGGGGATAGGGAGTGATGGTTAAGGACAGTGGCCCTAAGCTGTGTGATGTTCCCTGGTTGGCCGCTACACCCAAGGACTTTAAACTGAGTCTCATGTAGCCGTCCAGCTGCTATAAAGGACCCCCACATTCAAGGGTTACAGCCACACTGCAGGTTCTCTGCAGAACAGTGATTCTGATCCCCTTGCTCTCCTGTTCTCTTCCTCTGTGTTTCCTGATCATTCCCTTAGATATATCCTGGACGTCTGTGTTGTCTGTAAGTTCTTATGAGCAGGGACTGTCGCTTACATGGCCCTGTATAGCGCTGCATGCACCTTGTAGCACTCGGTGTTCTGAGTAAGGGCCTTGGAGACACTCTTCCTCCCCCCCCCCCTCCGGCCCTTGGGACCCTCAAAACAAAAATTGTTTATGTAACCCCAGAATCCACCCCACCAAACATGGGGTTCACCAGGGATCAGCTTACATTGAATGGAGGTGTAGCCTAATGGCTAGAATCAAGAAAACCAGCATTCAATTCCTGCTAATATGTCTTGTGATCTTGACCTGCTCACTTAACCCTCCATTGCCAAAGGTACAAATTTAGATTGTAAACCCTCCTGGGGAAAGAAAACACCTAGGGGGTCATTCTGAACAGCAAATAGTGGGGATGTGCTTCCGGTGTGTATGTACAACCCCTGCTATTCGCTGGCACTGTATTCAGAGTCCACGGCTCCCTGCACATACAGTGGCGTTGTGCAAGGAGCGCTGGGTGGCGGTGGAAGGGGGAGGGCCAGAGGCAGAGAATGGGTGGAGTGGGGGCGGGCTGCATAACCTGGGCATACAGGGTCTATAATGGTAACGGCCCTGTGTGTCTGGTGGGGGAAGGATGGACATGAGACTTATTCTACCACGGAGGTGGAATAAGTCCGATGCACGGGAGTGATTTTGTCCTCCACCCCCCCTCCTCATGGAGCCGCCACAGTTGAGCCTCCACCACTTGATCCCAGCCCTGGTTCTCCTGCTGAGGGTCTGGCAGTGGGGGAAATGCTTTTATCAGCTGTCGGGCAATGTGTGCTCCTGCTTGGTGTCACGGTACTATGACGATGGGACGCCATGGCACCAAAACACCAGCAGGTGTGTTGTGAGCGCTAGATGGGCACAGAGCTGGACATCTGCGGTGGGAGAATAGGGGGGCATGCCGGGCTATCCAAGTACCCTGCTTCTGCCACCATGGGAACATATAGCACCCGTGGTGGCAGAATCAAGTACAAATTGGCCCCGTTCTACTTTTGGCTGTCCAGACGGCCCGGACATGCCCCTTGCAGAATTGGCCTCTTTCTATACCTCAATGTGACTCACCTTGAGCTGCCACTGGAAAAGACATGAGCTCAGACCAAATCTCTTCCCCGCTATACAAGCCATAAATTGAAGGTCTTTTTTCCATCTTTCCCTATACTAGTATCGGAACTAAAAGATTTGTTTTTAAATTTTTTCTCTTTATCAAGTTATTTATTATATCCGTAAAACTATACACTACCAAAAAACTGCCTCCAGTTTTGCAACTGATTCCTATAGATTTTGGGGTGCTGAATCCAGGAAAAATAGCCAAAATGTTCCATCACGTCACGTTTTCTTGCAAAATTAGATTTCTTACCCATATAAGGAATGTTCACATAATTTCTTTTTAGCCGACTGCAGTTTATTTTCTTGGCCCAAAATAGAGGTTGTAATGGTTAACTAACTAGAAACACTCCCTCATGATATTTTAGAGTGTTTTGTATTCATTTTATACATTAACAGGACAATTGGGAGGCGGGGGGGGGGCTAAATCCAGTACTCGCGCTGGCGCATGTTCTTTCCTGTTCGCCTCGCCTCGTTCGCTCGCTCAAACACGGTGGTTGCGACATGAACGTTCCTGTCAAATTTCAGTTTCTTGCAAGTTCATTATTACCTTTTGTTTGCTCAGTCGTAATCCAGCTTTATTCCGAAGTGGTTCACTACAGTTGTAGTTTGCAGTGCTGTGTATTTGTGATGGCTCACAGAGCCAGAGGTTGCGTCAACTCTCCGGACAGTTTTTGTTTTATTTGTGGGGAATATACCGTGAAAAAGCGGCAGAGGAACATTTCTGCATTTATTAAAAAAGTATATTTCGCCTATTTCGGTTTGAAGTTAGGTGATCAAGACAGTGGAGGAGTAGCCTAGTGGTTAGAACACTGGCTTGGTAACGAAGCAACCAGGGTTCGATTCCCACTAGCACTCCTTGTGGCCTTGGGCGAGTCACTTAACCCTCCATTGCCTCGGAAGAAAGGCCTGGCAATCTACTTCCGGTCACACTGCCAAGAAAACCCAGGAGCTTCTGGGTCGCCAGGAGTCAGGACTGACTCAAAGGCACACATTGCATTTTTGATCAAGACAAACCGTGGGCTCCTCACAAAGTGTGCAAGACATGTGAGGAAGATCTACGCTTATGGATGAAAGGTAAAAAACAAGCATTTCGTTTCGGAATACCTATGATGTGGCGTGAACAAAGAGACCACAGCAGTGACTGCTATTTTTGCTCTTGCATTGTGAAGGGATACAACTTAAAAAATAAGAACGTAATAAGTTACCCCAACCTTCCCTCAGCAATTAGGCCTATGCCTCATAGCAACGAAGTACCTGTGCCTGAACCACCAAAATCTTTGGATCATATTTGTGTGGACGGTTCTGATCATGATGAGACTCATCAGATGGCTTTTCCCGATGAGTCCAGTACTTCCGAGTTTGAAACTGAACCAGATCCGAAACCTGAACTTTTCTCTCAAGCTGAATTGAATGATTTAGTCCGGGATTTAGGACTCCCAAAAGATGCTGCCCAACTGCTAGGTTCTCGGCTTAAACAGAAAAATCTATTGTCACCAGGAACAACTTTTTATTGGTACCGCAACCGCGAGACACAATTTTTGAAGTATTTCAGCAAAGAGGAAGATTTGGTATTTTGCAACGATATATACGGAGTGATGGAAAAGTTTAAACTCAAGTATGATCCTGCTGAATGGCGGCTGTTCATTGATTCGTCAAAAGACAGCATAAAAGGTGTTCTTCTTCATAATGGCAACACATTCGCTTCAGTTCCTATTGCTCACTCTGTTATTCTCCAAGAAAAATACGAGAATTTGGCCCTGATTCTTCAGAAGATTCGTTATGATGAGCATAAGTGGATGATTTGTGGAGACTTTAAAATTCTATCCATGCTATTAGGGCAGCAATCCGGTTTCACCAAATATCCCTGCTTCCTTTGCTTGTGGGATAGCCGGGCCCGCGACCTACACTGGGGGAAAAAAGACTGGCCAATTCGGGAGTATTTGAGACCCGGTGAGAAAAATGTTCTTCATGAGAGCTTGGTACCTCGTGATAAAATTCTATTACCACCTCTCCACATTAAGTTGGGTCTCATTAAGCAATTCATCAAGTCCCTTCCAAAAGATGGTGAGTGCTTTCGGTACCTTTGCTCAAAGTTCCCCCGACTTTCTGAAGCAAAGCTAAAGGAAGGAGTGTTTGTTGGCCCTGATATAAGGAAACTCATTTCAGATGGAGCATTCGCTGAAACGATGTCTGAGAAGGAAAAAGAAGCCTGGGATTCCTTCAAGGATGTTGTTCTCAAATTCTTGGGGAACAGGCGGGATGAGAACTATAAGGATATTGTTGCCAGGATGCTCAATGCCTTCAAAGAACAAGGCTGTAACATGAGCCTGAAAGTCCATTTCTTGCACTCCCATGTGAACTACTTTCCCGAAAACTTGGGGGCGTACAGTGAAGAACAAGGTGAAAGGTTTCACCAGGACATCAAGGACGCAGAGAGAAGGTACCAAGGAAGATGGAACACCACTATGATGGCTGATTTCTGCTGGTTGCTTCTGCGGGAAACTCCAGATGAAAAATACGCCAAGCAGCGCACCAAGAGAAGCATTCGGGGGAAGAAGAAATGGGCCCACCAGGAGATTGATTGACCCAAGAATGACTTTAAAATCTAAACTGTGTTGACAAATATCGTGTTTTTACTAAACTTTGAAATAAAAATTTGCTAGTTATTACCACAGTGTCGGATCTCATTTATTAGAATTTTATTTTCACACCATCGGGTGTTTGTCTTCATGTATTGCAATGGTGCGGTTTGCGTTTTCTATTCTTACATACATGTACCTGTACAACATTTTTTGCACATTTCTTTGCTTTGCTTTGTGTCTAACCTTGCTCTTATATGCTCAATATTTGTGCACATGTATGTGGCTGTTTTAAGTGCAGACAATTTTGCTACCATCACAGTGTGTTTTGTTGACATTACTCTATTCTTATGTGCTGCCTTGTTACAATTTTCTTTATTCTTATTTGAATAACTACTAAACAATTAGTATAAAGAATTAATCCAAGAAACTTTTATCTCGATCGCACTCAATCTGAAACGTTCACCTCAAACTGCTAACCCAATGTAGCAAAAAATCTGTACGTGATGGAGCAAATTGGTTACCAGATTTGGATTCAGCGCACCAAAAAACGTAAAAATCAATCGAAACATTAGAGGCAGTTTAAAAAAAATTTTTTTTAGTGTACCTGTGCTATTATAACTTGCCAAGCAGACAAGTTGATCATGAAAATCAAAATATCATACAAATTTATAGAAACAAAAACAACAGCATCTGTGGCACCGATAAAAACTTTGTTTCTCCCCCTTTTTCTATTGGATATCAATCTATATAGAAAAACACAAACCACAATAAATTTTTTAAAAAGTCAGTGGTGATACGCATTATGGTAGAAATAACCTACCCCTACTCCAAGCATTTAAGGCAGCGACGATGCCCCTCTTTGTGCAGCAAACCTATTATCCAGGAGAACTCTCAAATGTTTAGGTTCAGAAAAAACATGTGGCCCAAGTGTCACTAAGCCCTGGTTAGCCCTAGGAGTGAACATATTGGGTAGGGGAGATGGGATTCTGTGCTCTGGAACTAACCAGCTTTCCACTCTAGTAACTTTCCATGAGAGTTGCTGATAAATCCAATCCAACCCAACCCATGGGAATGGCCAGGAGGTTACTTTTGAGATTGAATATACCTCTGTTTTTTGAGGGAATGGTGTCTTTTAGCTGAACCATGTGGTGTAGAAGGTCCCTCAGATCCCTTGGAGAGTGATAAAATGCAGTATTCAGCTTCAGTGAAGGGAAGTAAACAAGTGCACATGCTTCCTGGTTTCCAGGGAAACCACAAGCAAAGCAGTTTAGAGGAGAGGAAAGCAGGCCCCTATTGCAGTTCAGCTCAGCAATCACAGCTAAGGCTGGACACCTGTTTCAGGGAGTGGTTAGGTTAAACCCAGAAAACCAGAGATTTAAGAGAAGCTCATTAGCAAGGGAGCAGGCAGATCTGGAAGCACATTGGAAGGCAGATCAGCAAGTACAGCTGAGAGCACAGCCACGAGGAAAGCAGTCGCGAGAAACAGAGGATTTGCTTGAGAGTGAAGACACAGAGGAATTCATGGTGACAGAGGATTCTCCAACCTTCATCTCAGAGAGGGAATTCAGCACAGGAGAAGAGCAGAGAGTCCGTGCCAAGGAGCAAGGTACAAACAGCCCTGGTTTAGTGCCGTGGGGAAAAGGGGATTGTACCAAGAAGGCAGTCTGGTGGGCACGTAGAGACTCCAAGGCTTACAGCTGTAGCTGATCCTGGAAAGCAGAAAGAATCCTTCATCAGAAAGCCAAGAGGTAGGCTGAGTGACTGGTATAAAAGTAAAGCTATTTTTAAGAAGTGCTCTGATATTGACCCAGAAGGGTGGGGCTTTCCATGTGGTGAACACTTTGGCAATTACAAGCCGTGTGTAGCAGAAGGCTACGGGGAAAAGTCTATTGCTGAAGGAACAGGTGTGTGCTTGGAATCACCTTGTAAGCAATTGCAGACATTTCCAACTGAGAGTCAGTATGAACAGATGGAAACGGAACCATCTGTAGAATTTCTGCCTATTGAGTCAATGGACTGTACACTGTCTCTGTCTGAGAAGATAAAACCTGTATAACAAGTTTAAGAGGTGCAGAGAGAGAGAGAGAGCTGCCAGTAACAGCTAAAGAAAACAGCACAAAGGTTTTGGAACAGAAGTGTCTTTATGTTTGATTATAGTGATGCTGATATAAGAAGCTGTTTGAGTTATCTTCTTATATGATTTACATGCCAGAAGTTGTATGGCTTTGTTCTTTATTTTTCCATTTGTAAAACTGTTTGGGAAGGGGAATTAAAATCCTGTTATTTGCCTGAACCCTCGAGCTCCACAACTCGCCTTATTTCAAATAGTAGAAAAAACTTCAACTCCCAGAAGGCAGTGTTTTCCCCAAGCACCATTTTACTAACTGAATAAGGAATCAGGCTGCTTATTTCCACTAGCACAAGCTATGGAGTAATAGCAACATTACAACCACCAAGCAGAGTACCATCTCTGTCACTCTCTGATAGCCAAGGCCTGAAAGGGACAGCACCTCTATTCAATGAGGAGAAGTAATTGCAAGGTGGCTACTTACACCTGCAAACTGTCCTGGACTCTGATCCAGCTTACACACCCAGCTCAGTATTAACTCAGGTTTTCTGGGAACCAGCCACATAGAAGGATTCCCCTTCTTTTTTTTTTCTTCTACTGAGCTGCCCTGGAACACTGGACTAGCCTAAACCAGTGAGGTCTTCATGCTCAGAGGGAGCTGAAGGCGAAAGAAAAATGGCATGATGGGTCTGCCAGCCAAGATAGGAGTAATCCTGAGAAACAAACAAGGTGTTCCCCAGGAGTAGCTACCGTTACCTTCCTGGGAGAGGATCCACTAAATGCCGGCACAGCAAGAGTCCTGACTCAACCTGTTGAATTCAACCAGAGTTGGTTCAAGGTGATGGCACACTAGGCAAACCTTAACCCTTCTGCCTCCTCCCTCGCTGTCAGAATCTGCTATTAAGCTGCGAATGCCCTGCTCTTTGCTGCTCTCCTCCTGAAGTTGCTGCCCTAGATAACCACCTGGTTTGCCTGATGGTTGGAATATGTTATCTTCATGGTATGAGTGGAGTGTAGCAAGAGTACAAAGAGTCTCTACTGACTGTGGAGAGGAAAGTAAACCTTTCGAAAAGATGCTGTAACAGGCGAAAAGCCTATAACTATCTTATACTTCATTGGCAACATTATAAAGCTTATGGGTTTATATACTGCTGTATGATCTTGTTGGGTCACTGTTAAATTTAAGTTGAACATTAATTGCCAATGTATGGACTAGACTCTTTTTCTTGCTCAATTCTCCTAAAGAGAGGAAACGAGCCATAAATGGAGACCAGTTTATCAGCAGACAGAAGGGCCTTGAAGATATTGTCCTCAACAACCTCAGGACCCATTACCTTAATGTTTCTGTAACTCCAGAGATTAAAGTCAAACAGGGTCTGCCTAGGTGTCCCTTATAGATTTCTAAAGCTTTCAAATCCAGTGAACGATTTGGAACTCACTACCCAAACCAGTAACTTCTTGCTACATCTGCAGAAACAGTTTACGCCTTTTCTGAGTCTGCTTGCACAGATCAGGAAATATTATGGTTGTGGGCCAGAGGATATGGCTATTTTTTGCATGAAATAAAAGGCTCATTATTGAATTCTTATCTGTTTCAAACACAAAAGATATTAATAGAGGCGGGTCGGTCTCCCATATTGCTCTCTAAATCGACAACAGTGGTGAGTGAACTGCTAATCTTTATGGTAAAAATGTTTCACCGCTTCACAAAGCCTTGCTGGAAAGAGATGCCAGCTGGATCTGAAAAGGAATTTGCTTAGACTATATATTCAAAATTCATCAAAGCAAAGCATGCTGTTGAGTCAGGGCTGACTCCTGGCAATCCAGCAGCCCCTGGGTTTTCTTGGCAAGGTATGACTGCCAGGCCTTTCGTCCAAGGTTAGAAAATGAGTCTCAGAAAAGAATTGTGAGGGCTTTCGTGGTGTGAAGCTTATTGGATCCGACACACTGCAGCATTTATAAAGACCTTTTCTTGAGCTCAACAAAGGCTTTTAGAGAGGAAACCTCAAAGGTCCTTGCGATCTTAAACATGCCTCTTAGTGACAAGAGAGAGCCTCAGAATATCAAGAAGGAAAGGGGTACCACTGTTCCTGTAAGAGAAGAGGACACAGCGAATGACGATTGCAGCAGGGACAGGAAGAGTCAAGTTCCAGAGGAGTGCAGGGCCTGTGATAACATCTAAGTCCAGATTCCAGATCCACAAGCCCACTTGTTTTTATTGTACACCACCTTGATGGCTGAAAGGCGGTCTATAAAGATTTTTAATAAACCATAAGGCAATGGAGGGTAAAGTGACTTGCCCAAGGCCACAAGGAGTGCCAATGGAGGCAGCTGCTCCACTCCAAAACCACACCCGTTCCAAGATAAATATAAAGTACAAACTGTGCCAGGCTTCCACAAGGTACAGTTGCTTCCATCTGTCTGTAATTGTTGAACTAGCAATGAAAAACATAGAGAGCTAAGGACTAAACCAGTACTCCACCAAGGAAAGATCGCAGAACTGATTAGATAGGCAAAAGGTATTTCAAAGCTCCATGCTTAATGCAAGAATAGCAACCCACCAAGATATATATAGATATATATAGTGCAATACATGCACATGTCTAGACAAAGTACAAAAAGCATCCCCACCAGGGAATTCAAAAAATAAAAACCAAACAAGGTAGAGGTGTGGGGGAAACACTTAATCCTTTCTACATGCAATGATTTTAAGACTAGCTTGAGAGCATCAGCTGCAGCTTGTAGGCTTGACTAGTTAAGATCGTCTGAGAAGATCATCATTCAGAAGTTAGCAGATGCTGCTTGTCAGGAGATCACTGCTTCTTTCACCTTTTCTCCAAAGGCTCATTGTCTCACTTTGTGGATATTGACAGTCACCACCTTCCACATGCCACTATTCTCCCATGTAGAAGACAATATGCCTACTGGTTTATGGCTTTGCTGCCCTGAATGAACCTTATCTTCACTGATTTCAGGATTGGGCCTAGCTAGTACTTGGATGGGAGACCACCTTGGAATACCAGGTACTGTAGACTTACTGTGCTGAAGAAAGGCTTCGTAATGTACTTCTGGTCAAATCTTACCAAGAAAATCCAGGGGCTGCTGGGTTGCCAACAGTCAACACTGACTCAACAGCACATTCCTCCTTTATTCCTACTAGAGGAGATATTACCAACAATACTTGAGACAAAAGCAGCAAACGAACAACATGTTTTACCAAGACAAAAGTATAAAACACAACAATACCCCCCAGCCTCAGGCAACTAAACCGCCAAAACAAGCAGCATCTTTTTGACTGCAGAATTCAAGCATCGTCATCCCTCTAGAGCAACTTCAGTCTGTTCTGTCTGGCTGGCTCCAGATCACCAAGGACACCTGGTACTAAAAAATAATAAAAAATGAATACCAATCAAGATTCCCCATCATTTGAAAGGATCACAACTTGCTGCTTAACAAGCTCACAAACTTGGCAAACACATCTGCTTCAAAAAACCGCCAGGGTCATAGAAGAGGTTCTTCCTCCCCAAATAAACAGGATTTTATTTTATTCAAGGTATTTATCATATAGAAAGTCAGGAGGCCCTCAGAGAGAGATGCCAAATGTATTCCCTGGCAACATTTCTTCCTCTCCTGTGGATTGGCTATGCTTCTGGAATCTTAGATACCTATACCCACTGTATATACCGATTCATCCAAAACATAGGAGATTCCTGCATTTCATCCTACCATGGCTCACTGTCAATACAGGGTACTACCGTTCAGCCTTTCCACAGCATTAGGAGTCATCATAAAATGCCTGGTAGTATTAGCCACACATCTCAGGAAATGAGGAAGCCAAATATTCCTTTGCCTTGATGAGCGATTGTTAAGCAACTCAAGACACACAAAATCGAGTTGAGTGGGGGTTCCTCTTTGCTATGTTGGACAAGTTTCGAGGGTGCTGGTGAATGGAGCCAGTTCAGAGGACTTTCAGCTGTTTAGAGACACCAGTTAGGGGTGCTCTCCATCTCCTTTTTGCCATTAATGTAAGAGGCCTTTTTGTGGCTCGCATCCGGCAGAATCTGGCAATTACTTCTATTGGGGATGAGATGGGTGAGCAAAAGATATTGTAAGCAGATGACATTCTGATCTTCATGCAGAACCAGGTTACTTATCTCCTGGGACTGTTCGAAGAGAGAACGAGGTTACTTACCTGTAACAGGAGTTCTCCGTGGACAGCAGGATAAGTCAGCCACACTTGATGACGTCCTCCGGGCGGAGCCATGCATACGGAAGTGCTCTCTAGAGCTCAGAAAGGAGGGCCTTTCTGAGCCCACCTAGGTAGCCCATCCTACCAGTCCGCCCCCTAGTCCGACCAGTGTGTTCCTAGCTAGCTAGTTCCCGGACAGGGAGCGGATACGGCAGGCTGACCTCCTCCAGGGGAGGCGGGCGGGATTGTGTGGCTGACTTATCCTGCTGTCCACGGAGAACTCCTGTTACAGGTAAGTAACCTCGTTTTCTCCATGGACCAGCAGGATTGTGTCAGCCACACTTGGTGCCTCCCCAGCTGTTGAGAACACTGAGGTGGAGGAGGAGCTTACTTACTAAATGAGGCTCTGAGCCGCAATAGGATGAACATCTTTATTGCCGTAATGGGTGAAGGTGCATACAAAATCGTGCAGTTGTGCAAACAGCAGTTGTGCAATGGGCAACTAGTGCTAACAGTGTACGAACAACAGTGGCTGAGTAACAGTGCAACTAACAGTGCAGACTAACAACAGTGACTGTGCAACAGTGCAATTAACAGTGCTGACATGCTACAGGAGGAGCAGGTACGGACGGGCCGGCTACTGGGCCAATGCCTATCTGCCATCCGTTGCAGTGGAAAGGACGGCAGTCCCAAGGGTGCAGTCTTCCTGGGCCCTGAGATCAAGGCAGTAGTGCTTCTGGAACGTGTGCGGGGAGGACCAGGTGGCCGCTCTGCAGACGTCCGTCAGAGGAACAGAACGAAGGTTGGCAATTGTGGTTGCCAGTGCTCTTAGTCTTTGAGGGCCCACTCTTGGCAAATTCTGAGTGCCTGTGGGGTCTACGCAGTGGGAGACGCAGGAGGCGACCCAGTGAGAGAGGGTTCTCTTGTTGACCGGCCTGCCCGGCCGGCTAGGGTCGAAGGATACGAACAGCTGTTCGCCTTTGCGAATGGGTTGAGTTCGCAGCAGATAGATCCGAAGGGCCCGGAAACAGTCCAGCGTGTGTAGGTGACTTTCTTCTTCGGAGGCATGGGGTTCTGGGAAGAAAGACGGAAGTTCAATGGACTGATTGACGTGGAAGGCAGATGCCACCTTGAGCACGAACTTCAGGTTGGTCCGTAAGGATGCTCTATCCTGGTGTAGCTGTGTATAAGGGGGATGGGACACTAGTGCCTGCAGCTCGCTGATTCTCCTGGCGGACGTTATGGCAACCAGAAACAGGGTTTTCCAGGAGACGAACTTCATCTCCGCCGACTGTAGTGGCTCGAAGGGGTCCTCGGTCAGGCAGCAGAGGACAGTGTTGAGGTCCCATGACGGAACGGTTTGCCTGATTGGGGGTTTCAAATTAGCCAGTCCCTTCATGAAGCGGTTTGTCAAAGGTAGTGCTGCAATGGAAGCTGCCCCTTCAGGCTGGGCGTGAAACGCTGCAATTGCCGAAAGGTGCACTCTGATGGACTGAGTCTTAAGGCCAAGGGTAGACAGAGAAGCAAGGTACTTCAGGACACTGGGAAGAGGACACGTGGTGGGCTCCAGCCCTTGCGCAGTGCACCAGATGCTGAATCTCTTCCGTTTGAGGCCATAAGATTTCCTGGTAGAGGGGCGTCTGGCTGCTAGGACCACGTCTTGCACCTCAGATGATAGCTGGAGTGTAGAAAGGCTCATCCGCTCAACCTCCAGGCAGTGAGAGCCAGGGCTTTGAGGTCGGGGTGCCTCGTTTTGCCTCCGTCCTGCGTGAGTAGGTCCGCACGGAGTGGCAGGCGTTTCGGTTTCCCTAACGCAAGGTGTTGGAGCAGCGCGAACCACATCTGTCGGGACCAAAAGGGAACCACTAGGATGGCGCGAGCCAACCGCTGGAGTGTCGCCGGGATGAGGGGGGCCGGGGGAAAGGCGTACACGAGAGACCACTCCCCCCAGCACACGTCGAATGTCTCTTGTTGGAAGGGTGCCTGGAGCAAAACAGGGGGCATTTTGCGTTCTGTTCCGTGGCGAACAGGTCGATGTTTGGGCGCCCCCACTGACGGAAGAGGCTGTCGGTGACCTCCGGGAGCAGTGTCCATTCGTAAGGTTGCAGTTGCCTGCTGAGCTTGTCGGCTAAGGTGTTCTGGTCGCCTGGCAGATAGGAGGCTCGGATGTTGCACCCGTGAGTCAGGGCAAGGGACCAGATCTGCAGGGCTTCCTTGCAGAGGGGCCGAGATGCCGTGCCCCCTTGCTTGTTGATGTAGAACATGGCCACTTGGTTGTCTGTCTGGATGAGGACGTTTTTTTTTCTGCACGTGTTAGGAAGGCTTTGAGAGGGGGAGAGATTTCTGCTGTTGCTCCTCTGTGGAGGGGGTGAATTCCATCCAGCGCGTGCAGCTTGCCGGCTTCCTCGGGGCAGCTCCACCTACGTCATCGTAGGCCCCCCAGGTTTTCCCCTCCCTCCTTTTGGATAAAGCTGTGTTATTCCTTTTCGGCGTCAGCCGTCGGCGTCAGCTGTGGGCGTATCCTAAGGGGCGTATCGAAAGGGGCAGGACGCGCCCTTTGGGAGCCCCTTAGGAGTAACTTTGGAGGGTGTGGAGTTTTTGCACTATGCCAGGGGGTAAGAGAAAGAAAAAGACTGCTCCCACTGAAATGACCACGGGCCCTATGGACCGGCATGTGGTGTCAACGCCGGTGACTGTTCCCTCAGGTATTGCTTCTTCTGTCCCCGCTTTGGAGGACGCTAGCCTTAGCTCGGTGGAGCGTACTCCACCTTTGCCTCCGGGTTTTCTGGAACTCTCAGAAGCGTCTTCTCTTCCTGTGGAGTCTCTGGAGACCGGTGTATTGCCCAGAGTTGTTAATTGAAAGGAGCCAGTTTCTTCAGTTAGTAGTCCCTCTGGGGCTTCAATTTCCCTGGTAGATATTTGGCAAGTAGTCAAAAGAACTGAGTCTGTCTTAATGGAGATTGTTCCTTCACTTTGCCAATTTACCAGGGACGCACATTGTAAGTTCCAGTTAGTGGATACACAGGTGAAGAACCTGTCTTCCAGTTATGCACAGCTTGACACTCAGGTTAAAGCTTTGTTATCTTGGCAGTCAGATAGTGTTAAGAATAGTTTGGTTTGTTTCCAGAAGCTTGAAAATTTGGAAAATATGCATAGATCTAAAAATCTCCGAATGTTAAACTTCCCTTGTATATCTCTATTGTCTCCGTCTATTCTTTTTAGAAAATATTTGAAAGATGTGTTGCAAATATCTAATGCTGATACGTTAATGTTGCTTAAATGCTATTATCTTCCTTCCAAGGTAGTTGTACCCAACAGCGATGACTTAGTTATTTCAGAAGAACCGGCGGTTTTTGATTTGACAGCTTTCTTGAAGGACACTCAGGACAATATTACCACCAGGGCTACATTGTTAGTCACTTTGTCCTCTGAGGAAGAGAAAATCTCCCTTTTAAAAGCTTATTTTCGTAAAAAAGATGCTGTGTATTGTGTTGGGAGGGTTTCTATGTTATCTTCCTTCCCGTACGACGCAGCTTCGTCGGAAGTCTTTTCTTGCTTATAGAGATCGTGTTGTCGCTGTTGGGGCTACCTTTTTTCTCTGCTATCCTTGCAAGTGTATCATTACTATGGATCAGAATAAATTTATTTTTTTGTTATCAACTGATCTAGACAGATGGCTCCTAGATAAGGAAAAGCAGGCAATGAGGGTTTCCTCTTCTTCTTCTTTTCGAGATGAGTAATTTGCTGTCGGAGGGAAAATGTAGGCTAGTTTCAAATGTTAGTCGGACGCATAGTTGTGTCTGATTTTGTTTTCTTGCGAATTTTGTTTCCTTTTTTGAATACTCCCCGAGATGTGGTCTGCTGTACTTTGGAATTGTTTCACCTTGTGCTGGATTCTTGCTGGTTATTTATTGTTTTTCTGTTTCTGATTTGTATTGTCAGAATGTTAAAAATTTTCAATAAAAATAAATTGCAAAAAAAAAGGAAGGCTTTGAGAGCATACTTGATGGCCCTTAGCTCTAGGAGGTTGATGTGCAGGAGTCGCTCCTGCGGTGACCAGGCCCCTTGTGTGCTGAACTTCAGAATGTGGGCACCCCAGCCCAAGTTGGAGGCGTCCGTGGTCAGGGTGACTTGGTGCTCAGGTGGGTGCATGTCCTTCCCCCCTGAAAGGTTCTCCGGAGCAGTCCACCAAAGTTGTTGAGTCTTGATCTTGGAGATCATAGGGATGTGGGTGGAGAGAGGCTGCGAGTGCTGGTTCCAGCGCGTACGTAGATGCCACTGCAGTGGCCGCATCTGTAACCTGGCGATGTGGACCACGGATGTGGTAGCGGACATGTGGCCTAGAAGGCGTAGGATGGATCTCGCTGAAGAGGATTCCGCCGAGGCCAATCTGGTCGTGAGCGAGATCAGGGCGAGCAACCTGCGTTTGGGAAGGTATGCCTTCGAGAGTGTGGTGTCGATCTCAGCTCCGATGAATTCCAGCCTCTGAGAGGGGGTGCGCTGGGACTTGTTGTAATTGATGACGAACCCCAGGGAGGAGATCAGGGACTCGGTAGTCCTTAGAACTTCCTGAAGTTCCATTGCTGAGGGGGCTGTGATGAGCCAGTCGTCGAGGTAGGGAAAAATGGAGACGTTCCGTTTGCGTAGATGCGATGCGGGAACTGCCATGCATTTCGTGAACACCCGTGGGGCCGGCGATAGGCCGAAAGGGAGGACTTTGTACTGGAAGTGCTGGCCCAGTACATGAAAACAAAGATACTGTCTGTGTGACTTGTGGATGCGGATGTGGGTATAGGCATCCTGCAGGTCCAGGGACGCCATCCAGTCACCGGGTTGAATCAAGGGCAGGATGCAGTTGAGAGAGTACATCCTGAACTTCTCTTTGATGAACTTGTTGAGTTTGCGGAGGTCGAGGATGGGGCGGACTCCGCCTGTCCTTTTGGGAACGAGGAAGTACCTGGAGTAGAAGCCAGAGTTTATCTCGTCCAATGGTACTTGCTCTATAGCATTGGAGGACAGCAGGTGTATCAGCTCCTCCGGCCATGGCTCGGCACAGGTGCAGAGGGGTTTTGCTGATGGATTGGGTGTTTTGGCGAGGGGTTGAGCTGAAACGCATCCGGTAACCCTCTCGGATAATCTCGAGAACCCAGGAGTCGGAGGAGATGTCTTTCCACTTGTTTAAAAAGTAGGTCAGGCGACCCCTGGTCGGGGTGGGCGCCGGAGAGTAGGCGTCAAAAGGACGGTCCACTCTTCGCAGGGGGTGGATTGTTCTTCTGCTTGCGGTCACGCTGAGAGTTACGCTGGTGAGGGGGACCGCTGTAGGAGTTGTTCCTGTACTTGTTATACTGCCATTTCCTGCTGGAGGGGTACTTCTTGTTGGAGGAGTAGTAAGATTTCCTCTGGAAACTGTTCTTATGGGCTCCGCTGCGGCGCTCGTAGCCGTCCTCCGCCAGGGTTTGTAAGGTAGTGCAGTGTTCTTTCATGTCGTTGACAGTGTCTTTAACCTTGTCCCCAAAGAGTGATTCCCCCGTGCAGGGGGCATTAGCAATGCTGTCATGGGTGTCATCTCGAAGGCCGGAGGCTCTCAGCCACGCCCATTGTCTCGCAGAGATAGCCGTACCGGCGGTATGAGAGGCTGTGTCGAAAGAGTCAAAGGTTGCACTGGCCAGGTGTTTGCTGCACTCCGACATATCGGCAAGTGCGCTGGTGAGCTGATTCTGAGACTCCTTAGGGAGGGATGCAGTGGTCGACTTCAAGGTTGCCATGCAGATGTCCAGGAAGAGAACTTGCTGAAATTGGTGTGCTGCAATCTTAGCACTAAGCATAGCCCCTTGGAAGACCTTCTTCCCGATGTCATCCAAGAGTTTGTTGTCTCGGCCCGGGGGGCTATTGGCGTGGGTACGTGAGGACTTGGTGCGTTTGAGCACTGAAGAGACGATGATGGAGTTGTGTGGTAGATGGGTCTGAGAAAAGCCAGGCACAGGCCTCACTTGATACTTGAAGTCAAGCCGCCTTGGAAACGGACGACCAGACGCTGGTGTCTGCCACAGTTTCGAGTGATTTTCCAGCAGTCTCTGATGCACTGGGAGTGCGAAAGCAGGCTTCGGAGTGGCGAGGTATTTTAGAACCTCTGGAACAACCTCTCCAGGCGCATCAGCGGCGTTCAAAGAGAGGGCAGAGGATAGTTTTGTTAAGAACTTGGGGTAGGTGAGATCCTCCGCCAGGGG
Organism: Ichthyophis bannanicus; assembly: GCA_033557465.1. Lineage (NCBI taxonomy): Eukaryota > Metazoa > Chordata > Amphibia > Gymnophiona > Ichthyophiidae > Ichthyophis > Ichthyophis bannanicus. Next base: position 49,100,843 of record CM066035.1, read on the forward strand.
AGGGTCTTCTATCTCAGCTGTCTTCTCTGAGTTGGCGAGCTTTGTGGATGCCGATCCCACCACTGCAGCTTCGATGTCGTGGTCGTCGGCAGTGCTGTCGGGGGACGGATTTTCTGGGTCCGGATCGTAAGAGGGTCCGCATGGGTCTTCTCTGGTTCTCTTCTCTGGGGTAGAGGTAAGGGCTCCCTCCGGAGCTTTGTGCGCTGGATCCGCGTTATGCGGGGTTGACAAGTGTGCCGTGGGTATTGTTGAAGCAGAGGGTATTGTTGAGACGGATTGCTTCACGAGTTGTGTTAATAAGCTGATGATAGCTGAGGAATTACTATGGCTGGATCTGCTAGCCCTGCTGCGTTTTGAAGGGCTCCGGCTATGGTTGCCCTTTCGAGGATCCTCCCGCCGGTGGCGCTGGGAATGGTGGCGGTGGCACTCGGAGTGCCTGCGTCGTTTGGGAGAGAGGTCCCTGTGGCTAGAGTCGCTGCTGCTGCTGCGTCTGTTGACTCTGGTCCGTTTATCGTGCGTTCTGCTCTTGGAACTGCTGCTGCTGCTGCGGCTACTGGAGTTGCGCAACAGTGCGCTGGCTTCGTTGGGCGCGCTGTTGTGCGGAGTGCTGCTGCGCGCAGGCTTCCCTCCGTTGCCGGTAGAATTCGCGGGCATAGAAGTCCCGCCCCCAAGGTGGGCGGAGTTGGAGGACTGCAGCAGAGGCTGGGAGGACCGCAGCACGTCGCCATCTTGGGAAGCATGGACGAGTGCTGTGGGGGACCCGATCCTGGAAGCTGACTGCAGGGCGAGCTGAGAGGAGTCCAGGAGGATGAAAACAGGAGAGACTGCAGCAGCAGGGGCAGGGCTTACCTCCGCGCCTCCGCGGGTGACGGTGTTGGGTCCCGGAGCAGCAAGCAGGTCAGTCAGGTGCACCGGGCTGGGGACGGAGGCTCCATGCAGCACGTCCCGCCGGGAAAGGGCACTCTCTGCAGCAACGGAGGATCGGCTAGGGATGGAGGCCCGTACAGGCACATCCGGGGCCGGCAGAGGATCAGGCAGTGGAGGGCCAGAGCCGGAGGCTGGGCACATCACTTGGTATCCTTTCTTCATTGTCCCACAGTAAGTGCATCCATGTGAAGTCTTGTTCTTGTTGCCACAATAGGGGCATTTCTTTGAAATATGCTTGGGCATAGTTGTAAAAACGCAAAACAAAGAAATTAAAAAAAAAATGGAGAGAGAGAGAGCAGGGTCCGTCTTGCTGGAAAGGCGGAAGAACGAAAACTGGCTGGACTAGGGGGTGGACCGGTAGGATGGGCTACCTAGGTGGGCTCAGAAAGGCCCTCCTTTCTGAGCTCTAGAGAGCACTTCCGTATGCATGGCTCCGCCCGGAGGACGTCACCAAGTGTGGCTGACGCAATCCTGCTGGTCCATGGAGAAACATTTTTTCCAGCCTTTCCAGCTTCTCGGTTAATCTCGGGAAAACAGAGGCTCTGAATTTGGGGGGGTTGGCCCAGACCCATCTTCCAAACTTTCCCTTTTGATGGGCGGGTGGGGTAAGATAAAATATTTAAGGGGGGTACCTATCAGGGGACCTGGTGGACCTGTATAAGTTGAACTACACATCCTTAATGCAGTGGACTAAGAAAGACCTGACAGGGTGGGGGGCAAGATTGGAGTGTGGCAATTAATTAAGAGACGTGAGGCGGGGGAGGGAGGTGTTAATTTCCCTAACCTGAGGAGATATTATAAGGCGGCAGCTGTGAAGGCCTAATGGATATTCTATGTTTGTCCACCTGAGGTCCAGTTGTTGGGCTTGTAGCATAGCATTTTGGCAGTTTCCTCAATTTTTGAAGAGCTGGAGGGGATGGAACAGGAAGAGGTGAGAATGCCTGCGGAGTCCATGATTCTGAGGCATCCCTTTCTGGGGCCCCTGGTATGGCAAGGGAGGATATGTAAGCGGGAAAGGTTAATACCTTCAGCTCTTGCAGGTTGGCCTTAGTTAAGGGATTTCTGCCCTTTCCCATTCACTGCCTTTAAGGGTTTGTTGCTATAGATGGAGGAGCAGGGATTGGGTAGGTTTGAGGTGTGGAAGGGAGCGGGAGGGTGTATTGCAATGAAGTTACTGGAGGAGAAATTGGAGGACTTCCAAGTATGTTGTATTGTACTGGCCTCGGCCACCAGACGGCCCTCCAAAGGGGCCCGATGGGACTGGAGAAGATGTTTTGTTTTATTTTGTTTTATAAGGGTTTGGAAACATTGGGTCTAGTTTCTAGATTGTATAGGGCATTGGAGGGAGAGAGAGAGGGGACCCCATATTTCCAGTACTGGCGCGGTCCATGCCTAGAGGAGAGGGAATTGGGGGTTCCTGAGCGACAAAAGGGGGGAGTACAAAGGGTGGCTATGTGTGAAACTGTTATTGCAGCCCGGGTTACACTTGCGTGGAGATGAAAACATCCCACGGTTCCTACACAAGAGGACTGGTGGGCTAAAGTGAGGGAGACCTTTTGAATTAACAAAATCACATATAGTCTGCAAGGTAAAGAATGGAAATGGAGGAAATTTATGGACTTTGTATGTGAAACAGGGGAGGGGGCAGAATGGAGATGGGGGAGAAGGAAAGGGAAGCGCAGCAGATGGGGACGGGTAACGACTGCTCAGCCTGATTGGTTTCACCTGGAGGTTGGGGAGGGGGAAGGAGGAGTTAGCGCAGCACACGTGAGGGGGAGGCGTGGGGGGCAGATAGGGACTTGTTTGTTACTGTTATTGATTGTTAAGGTTTTTGTTCATGTTAACTCGCTTATATATGGGATTTCTGTAGGATTGCAAGATGGCGGCAGGAGATTGCGGAAAACACCACCCCATGAGGGCAGCCTTGATGGCCGATGCATGGCTATGGACTCAAACAGTTGGACATGGGGAGGAAGGGCATTAAGGATGAGTATTATACAGTAGGAAGAGGGGTATGGTGGTTGTTACCATTTTACTCTGCCAATAACATATAACATTTTTTTAAAAAATCCTACTTACACTTCTGATAAATTACCCAACATCCAGCTTTTTGCCCAACACAAATCTTATCCTTCATAGAAGCATAAAAGAAACAAAGCATTCTTACCATAGATCAGAATGTGGGATTTTCTAAAGTCAGTCTTGAAAGAAACTGAGAATCTGTAGCAGCAAGGAAACATGAAGATGTTGGGGCGCATGGTTGCCGCTGTTCACGTCGTTCCCTTTGCCTTCATATGAGGAGACCATTATAGGAGCGGAACTTTCAGTGGAATCAGTCTGCACAGCCTCGTTCCTACAGAATCAATCCCTCATTTAATATGCTGGCTGTCGGATCTCATATAAGTGCATTCACTCTGCAGCTCCCCTCTTATCTCTCCCTACACCCCTCCTCAGGAACTCCGCTCTTCAGGCAAATCGCTTCTATCTCTGCCCTTCTCTTCCATTGCTAACTCCAGACTTCATTCCTTTCACCTTGCTGCTCATTATGCCTGGAACAAACTACCTGAGTCTGTATATCAGGTGCCTTCTTTGACCCTTTTCAAATCCAGGCTGAAAACTCACCGCTGCTGCTTTTGGATCTTGACTCACCTGATCTCCTTTGCTTCCTTACCATTCCCCCTAGACCAGTGGTTCTCAACCTTTTTTGTGCCGTGACCCCTTTTACCATTGGTCAACTTGTGGTGACCTCCAGTGATAAAATCAAATGCGTCTCTCTTCCTTTACCGTTAACGCATTGTCGCTGTAATCATTTGTTGAATTATTAATATATTATAGGCCTTTGCAATATGTTTTTATTTATAAAATACTTATTTAGACCACAATAATTAATCACAACAAGTAACAATATTTGATTTCAAAATTATGATGATTTTGTAGTCAAATCACTAATATGAAATAAAAGCAATTTTCTACCTTTGTTGTCTGACCAATTTATTCTCTGATCATGCTGGTCCCGATCTGAGGCTTCTGCTTTCCTGTCTTCTCTTAGCTCTCTTTCTGTGGTCTATGGTCCATCTGCCATTTCTTATCTCTTTCGTTTTCTTCACTTCTTTCCATCAGCCTATTTCCAGTCCCAGTAACCCTCCCCAGTATCAGCCCCTTTCCAGTCCTCACTCCCAGTACCTTCCAATGTCAACTTGCATTCCCATGATTGCCACTGGTGTCTATTCCCTTCCAGTCCCCCTCCTTCCCCACTGACCAGTCCCTTCTAGTACAAATACCATGGCAGCCCCTCTCAGATCCAGTCCCTTCCAGTTCGATTCTCCCATCCCCTCGTATCAGCCCATTTGTAGCCTTAGCCCCCAGTTTTCTTCCAGGGCCAGCAGCTCTATCCTCCCCTCCCCACAATCAGCCCATTCCCTGTCAAAGCCCCCCAATCAGCTCACTTCTAGTGCTAATCCCCCCTCAACCCCATTACCAGTGCAAGCCTCCTCTAATCAGCCCAATACCAGTCCTACCCCCATCAGCTCATTTCCAGTCATAGCCCCCCCCAATCAGCTCATTCCCAATGCTAGCCTCCCATCAGTCCATTACCAGTCCTACCCCACCCCATCAATCCATTACCAGTTCTAGTCTCCCCTAATCAGCTCATTTCCAGTGCTAGTGCCCCCTTAACCCCATTACCAGTGCTAGGCTCCCCTAATCAGCCCATTTCTAGTCCTAACCTCACCGATCAGCTGATTTCCAATGCTAGACCCCCATCAGTCCATTACCAGTCCTACCCCCCCCCCCATTATAAGTCCATTCCCAGTCCTAGCCTTCCCTAATCAACCCATTACCGGTCCTAGCCCCCCCATCTGCCCATTACCAGTGCTAGCTCCCCCATCAGCCCATTATAATCCTAACCCGCAATGTCTCTCGCCTCTGTCCAGCATTTATCCCGTCTGTCCAGTATGTCCCCCTGTATCTCCCCTTTGTCCATGCCAACCCCCTCCCTCCATCCCTCCATGCCATCCCCCTCCCTCCATCCATATCAGCCACCTCCCTCCCTCCATGTCTGCCCCATCCTTCCATCTGTCCATGTCAGCCCCCGTCCCTCCATCCATCCATCCATCCATATCAGCTCCCTCCCTCCATGTCAGCCCCCCTCCCTCCATCCATCCATCCATCCATATCAGCTCCCTCCCTCTATGTCAGCCCCCCTCCCTCCGTCAGCCCCCATCCTTCCATCTGTCCATGTCAGCCCCCCTCCCTCCCTCCCTCCATGTCAGCCCCCATCCTTCCATATTTACTTGTCTGCCCCCCTGGCTTCCTCCATCCATCCATATATCCATATCAGCTCCCTCCCTCCCTCCATGTCAGCCACCCTCCGTCCATGTCAGCCCCCCCCTTCCATGACAGCCCCCTCCTGTCGTTGTAAGCCCCCTCTGTCGATGTCAGCCGTGTTGCAGGTTCCCTGCCCCCTCATCCCCTCTCCCCATGTCTGCCTCCCTTCTAATGCAGCCACGGCTCCCTGCCTCTTAGGGAACCACGGCTGTGCCTGTAAAATTGTTGCAGAGCCCTTACTGTCTCGATGGGCTCCATGCAGCATTGTCCCGCCTCCAAAGGAAGTGGTAAACAACTTCCTTTGGAGGCGGCACAATGCTGCACGGAGCCCGTCGAGACAGAAAGGGCTCCGCAACGATTTTACAGGCACAGCCGCGGTTCCCTAAGAGGCAGGGAGCCGCGGCTGCAGAAGGAGGCGGTGAGTTTGCCGCTACAAGAAGCGGACTCGGCAGCGGCAGCAACTTGTGCGCGTCTTAATTTTTTTTTTTTAAACTTGGTGGAGACTAAGCGATCCCCACTAAATCCTGTGGCGACCCCTGTGGGCGTCGTGACCCACAGGTTGAGAACCGCTGCCCTAGACATATCCCGTTGTCTACAGCTACTGTGTGGTCTGACTTGACTAGATTGTAAGCTCTAATGAGCAGGGACTGTCTCTTACATGTCTGTGCAGTGCTACGTACATTTGTAGCGCTATACAAATGTTCACTAGTAGTAGTCATAGTCATGTATACATTAGCTATCAGAGGGACTCGCAGGATGTGTCCTGTGCAAACTCAAGGAAGAAAAAGGCATCATGGTCCTCATAACACTATATTGACCAAGACAAATCTGGTTTCCTCTGCTGCTAGAGTTATCAGTGGACAAATTCAGACTTGAGGTTGACTCCATATCTGATCATTCAGAACTGGAGAACTTGTTACACCCCAGTTTTCAGTCTCCAGCCTTAACAGCCTGAATATTGAGCATCAGTTATTCTTTATTCCTTACTCCATTTGATATACTGTCCTCACAACAGTAATTAGGCAGTTTACAATAAAAATCAGCTGTGAGGAAAAAGAAAAGGAATGCCGTTATATGATAGGACAGCAAAAAGGTCAAAGACAAGTAAGAAAGGGTTAGGGAAGAGCGGGGGGGGGGGGGGGGGGAGATAAAAGGCCAGTTGGAAGAGGTAAGTCATTAATGATGCTTTAAATCTGGGGAGTGATTGTTCTAACAGAAGTGCAGGGGACCAAGGAAGAAAAAAACAGAGTGACGGGTAAGCTCAAGGTGTGCCGAGGAGGGAGGTGGAGGCGGTTGGAATGGATAGATCAAAGTGAGCGACGGAAGGTTGGTGGATGGACGAGATCAGCGAGGTATTGAGGAGTTGATGTATGGAAGACCTTGTGAAGTAGAATGAGAAATTTGTAATGTATCCTGATTTTGAGAGAGAGCCAGTGGAAACGGAAGAGTAAGGGAGAATTCTGGAGGAATTGTACCACTACAGTTGCTATTGCGGAAGACCAGCTAGGGCAACATTACAGTAGTCGAGCTTTGCGACAGCAAGAGACGAGGGGAGGCTGGTCAGGGAAGAGGAAGGCAGGAAGGCTTGGACTGCACGGATTTGGCACAGTTAATAGAAACAGTGGCAAACGAGGGAGGGGGGAGGGGAGGAATCGAGGATAATGCCCAGATAGCGAAATGAGGATACTAGGAGGATGGGGGCACCTGCAAGGGAGGGAGCCAGTGGGGGGGGGGGGGGCAGGGGAGGCCAAATGTAAACCAGATAGCAATTGATATGGATGAATTGAAGTGTAAGTAGTTGGTAGCAGGTCAGAAGGAAACAATGGAAAAGGCAGGAGTTCAATGGACCCAGATCAGGCGTGGAGGGGCTGATGTGATAGAGAACGATAATATCATCAGCATAGTAATATGCCAAGACTTCACACTGCTGGATGAGGAGAGTGAGGGGGCCAAGAAGATATTGAAGAGGGCAGGGGATAGGACAGAGACTTGAGGAATACCACAGAGGAAAGGGGTTACAGCAGAGGAGGAGGTAACAGAATGGACAGAAAAGGATCGGGCTGTGAGGAAGGAGTGGAACCAGAAGCATAAAGGCACCAGAAGCATAAAGGCACGTGGAATGATCTACTAAGTCAAATGCTGTGGAGAGGTCACATGACCAGGGAGATGACGCCATGGTCGCGCGATAGGCTTTCTTGCAGAAATTAATACTTGCTGAACCTTTCATGAAAAAATCCTAGGACTTTAAGTTGAAAAGGTTTGCCATCTGGTGCACAGCAACAACATGGATCTGTTTAAAAGTCATATCAGCATGCCACAAGATGGTCAGTGATTCTCCTATCTGCATATGACCCGTTGCTTCTAGATATGAGAGGACTGACCTATTTCTTTATTTATTTTAAAAGGCTTTATATTCCATTCTATCCAAGGATCTAGGCGGATTACAATAAAAACATACATAACAATGATAACATAACGCAGCAAAACAAAACAAGCATAAAAAAAATACAAATAGACTCAGTACAACATAAAACTAAAGTAAGGATGACAACTGCCAACTCAAAAACCACTGGTGCTATTAAGTGGCATTTAGAAAGGGTGTCCAGGGCAAAACGTCCAAAAACCACCAGGGATGTTTACATTTTGGCCTGATTGTAGCAACTTGGACATCCCTGAAATGGACAGCTGCATGGCAGCCTCATAGAGATCCCCACTACAAACACTTAGGGAGGGGATGTCTATCCTATGCTAAATGCATGTCCATATAAGCTATATTGATTGCAGGGATGTGCAACAGTGGGCCAAATCGAAAACAAGTGGCTTTGTTTCCCTGCAGCTTTCATTATCATAATGGAAATTATAGAGATTATCGGAGTACCTTCTTCTCTATGCCCTCCAGGTGTCTGGATGGCAGAACGAGAGCTCTTGTGATGTCTATACATGCCCTGGAGCAGGAATAGATTTGGACCATCCTGCTAGTTGGTGAGGACGCGCTTGCCTTTTCCGAAATCGGAGGCACATGTCCAACTTGCCACAAACTCCCTCAGTCACACCTCCGTCATGGCCCTTTACGACTTGACTGTCCTTGCACTGGGGACATCTTTAAAACTGGCTTCTACCATGGTTCTGAGGAAGCCTTTGTGATTTGGACGTCTGCTTGCCCATTTTCAGCCATCTAAAGCAGGGGCTTTTAAAATAAGCCCCATGGGGCCTGAATGGAGTCCCAGCAAATAAAGCTACCTTTAGAGCAAACGGAAGAGTCGATGAATTACAGGCACTGGTGTCATATGAGCCATACACACTATTTTTTTCTCAACAAGGGTAGGGCCCGATATTTAGCACTGGCGGCTAGCGTTGCTAACATGCCTAGCCACCGCAGTGAAAATTAACCCCGGATATTCAGTGTCGGGATCATATCTAGCTGCGGTTTTGAATATCCAGGTTAGCCGCTTTTGGTAACCAGGCAGCAACGATGCTAAGTCGCTGTCCAATTAGTGATATGAAGGCTGATTAGCATTGGGCCATTTAGAACTGGCAGCCGCAGATACTCGGTAGTACTAACCATGTTAGTGCCGCTCAATATCCCGTTCACCGTGATTAACATGGTTAGCAGCTCTGCTAATCACATTAATCCCTTGGAATATCAGGCACATAGGATACATCCTAAATTACTACCAAATTTCCACATAAATCAGTCTGTAGTACCACTGGTCTTTTGTCCTAACCTCACACTTACCCAGGAGAATGAGAACTTCATATGCTCACAGATGCAAGTCGACCCAACTCTTTATATCCTATGACCCAAACTGTCAAGGGTGTCAACTGTAATCCTGGATGGAGGGCTGCAAACCAGCCTGTTTTTTTGAGGCTGTCCCTAATAAATATGCATGAGATATGTTTGCATACAGTGGAGGCAGTGCATGCAAATATATCGTATGCATATTCATTAAGGATATCCTGAAGACCTGACTGGTTTGCAGCCCTCCAGGGTTGCAGTTTGACACCCTTGTTTTAGGTATTGCCATCTCAAATTGCTAGTAGAATGTGTATAGATTTGCTATTAACAAGCTGGCCTTTTGACTCGAGATCGGGTAAGGGCTTTCAAATCAGAGCAGTAGCAACGGCAGGGGGTCATCTAAGAGCAACATCGCTAGAAGACATCTGCACAGAGGCAGCATTGTCTTTTCTTCACACATTTACATCTCGCTAGTCTCTGGATTGCTCATCCAGGAGAGAGAGTGCTTTTGGTCTACTACTAAGAAACGTATTCATGTGGAGGCCAATCCAAAAAAGCTGGAATGCTGTATCCCCAGAGCTAATGAGCTTCCATTTTTCCCAGATTTCCACAAAATATTTTTGCAAAGTGCATACTTAAAAAAGTGTGACAAAATGACATGTTTCCATCTCCTCCATCCCCAAACCCATACATGTTTGCATGGAGGATTTGGTGGGAAGAGACATAGTCAATTGTGTCTCATTGGAGCGCCAGGGGCCGTGGGAGTGAGTGGCTGGGGTTGTATGAGGTGTGACTGTTTGTGTCTAGCTTGAGAGTGTGTACAGAGGGTTGGTGGGGTGTTGGGTGTGTGGAGGGAGGAGGAGGGGCGATGTGTGTGGAAGGAGTAGGGTGGGGATGCATTCGGGGAGGAAAGAGCGGTGTACATATACCTCTTGCCATATAGACATTGTATCCCACTCCCCTATGCACATTCCTCAATCCTCTCTGCACTGATTTTCTTGTACTCCTACCTCGATCATGCTACTTTTTCTTCTCTCCTTCTCCTCTACCTTTTGCTTTTATCTCCTGTTGTTCATCCCATTCCCCCTTCATACTCCACCCCCCATGCTTCACGCGTCCTACCCTTTTCCCCTGCTGTAGCATTGCTCCATGATGGCCTCAGCTCTTCTTCTTCTATCAGTGATGGTTGGGGCCCTACCAGTAGACACTGCTACTGTTTGGCCAGAGCCCTTTATTCTAGTATTGCAGCAGGCCTTTGGGATCTCTGGATCGTTATCTTGTGATCTTCAATGCTGCCCAGGCCTGCTGCTCGTTCTAGCATGTTGGGGCTTGGGATCCCCATGGCACGCTCTGCAAATGTTCACCGGCTGGTTCTTCCTACTGCTCTTTGCACAGACAGATGGACAGTCAGACAGACTGGCTCTCCTTAATAAGCACCATCACTCCAGTGAAACAGACCCGAAAAGGGCAATTTTATGTAGTAGTCCTGATGTTGATTTGCACCGTCTTGTGCCGGCCCTTTCACAGAAACAAAATGTTCTCATGCAAGCTGACAAGACACTGAGAGAGACATCTTTATCACAATGTATACTGAACCAGTTGGACACTAGGGTCCAGTCTGTGAGAAAATGCATGATGAATGATACAGAATGAATCTGTTGGGGTTCTCTTGGGTAGCATCTGCAGACTAACCTTGCTGGTAGATGGGGCAGATATCTGAGTGGCCTGTAAGGGTGTGTTCAGAGCTGGGAATGACACGGCATTTTGCAGTATATAAATAGCCCTGAGAGAACAATAGACTAAGCCTGGCTGAAACACTCACCCAGCAATGCCAGGAATAGAGACCTCATTCCCACCATCTCACAGTGGCTGGTAAAAGCTACACTCAGTCAGAGGCTCCTCTGTGCCACTTCCAAGGTTAACCGATACTTCTCTATATTTTTACTTGTTCTGTTTTTTTGCCATGAGAGATTACTCCCTCCCGAAGCGTAACTTCCCTTTTAATCACTTTTATGGTAATCTAACCACCGTATAAAATGCTGTGAGGTAATCGCAATCAAATATAATGCTACATCACAGTCACAATCACAACCCCATTTAAAGTTCCACACTGCAGATCTTAACGAACACAGCACTGCGTTTAGAGCCACACTCTCCTTTCTGGCCCTGTCTCAACGCTTAACAATCTGCTATCATTTGTACTCATCTGATTAATGTATCCAGCCTTTGGAGTTTCAGCTTCCTGCCTTTTCTCCGAACATTTCTTGTTCTTTCGGTTCTTTATAAAGAGAAATAATGCAGTTCACCTCCCATTTAGACTGGACACTCCCGTTGTTTCAGTCGCACTTGCTGATCAAATTCAAAAGGAACAGCGAAAAGTTCTTAAATCCTATATCAGCCCACTATTGTGACCTCATATTAAGCTCATCCAATCCAATTCCAAATTCAGCCCCTTCGGTTCTAAAGAGCCAATCCGAAAAATCCAACTCTGTTCCAGCCATTGAAGACGTTGCTCTCTATACCCTCCTCTAGGATTTTCAGGAACATGATCTATGATTCGCCATTGAAAGTCTAAAAATGAATGATTAAAATCCATACAATGTTGAACTACAGGGGCCGAACTTACTGCATTTCGTATTCATGAGGCATGCTCCTGTAAACGAAGTTTTACCTTTCGAATAGTCCGTCCAACATATACCTTTCTACAGGGGCAAACCAATATATAAACTACATAAGTTGTAGAGCAGGTAGTTAACCATTTAGACGTCTGCTTTATAGTAGAATTAGGAATGGACCGTTCCAAATCTTCTATGGTCCGCTGACAGAGGTCACAAGATAAACCCTTAGAGCATGCAAAATGACCTCTTGCTGAGGATGGTTATAACTCGAGGACTGCTGCTGTCTTTTTTTTTTTTTTTTTTTTAACTTTTGAAATTACTGAATGCTACCTAAACTGGTCATTTCGAAATACACAGTATGGTGAAAAGATGAGCAAGGAGGGAGGACCCCTCCCAGCCCAGTTGAGCCTTGCCCAAGTGTCCCAGACTTACTCTCCAAAAATCTAATAATCCTATCAAAGGGGGAAAGTGCCGAGGTTGAGGAGGGGAGGGAGGGTGTCATTGAGAGTGAGGGAATGAGAGCTTGTGCCCCTCCATCTTCCAGTCTTACCTCCCTAGTTCTTGCCTTCTGCATATTAAAGGTGGATGTCGAAAAAACAAGTAGAGATCTAGAAACATCTACATTCATAATAGCAAACCACACGTATTTTTCATTCAGTATTTGCATTTTTATTGAATCAGAATAACATTCAACAGGTAATCAGCTATTTTAAACAGCAGAAGTCCTTTTAGCATCTTTGTTAATGATATTGCGGAAAAGCTGTTGGGTAAGGTTTGCCTCTTTGTGGATGATCCTAAAATCTGCAATAGACTAGACACCATGGAAGGAATAGATATCATGAGAAGGGATCTAGCTGAGCTTGAAGAATGGTTAAGAATTTAGCAACTGAGATTTAATGCTAAAAAATGCAGGATCATGGATTTGGGCTGCAAAAATCCAAGGGAGCAGTACTGTATAGGGGGCAAACTACTTCTGTCCATGAAAGAAGAGCGAGACCTTGGTGTGATTGTTTTCTGATAATTTTAAAGTGACTAAACAGGTAGAAAAGGAGATGGTGAAAGCTAGAAGGATGCTTGGGTGCATAGGGAGAGGAATGGCCAGCAGAAGAAAGGAGGTAATAGTGCCTCTTTATAAGTCTCTGGTGTAACCTCATTTGGAGTATTGTGTGTATTTCTGGAGACCACGCCTTCAAAAGTATATAAACAGGATGGAGTCACTTCAGAGAGTGGATACTAAAGGATATGAGGATAGACTTAAGTATCTTAATATGTATATGTTAGAGGATAGGCTGGATAGAAGAGATTTGAATAAGGGTCTCTTTCGAATGAAAGCAAGCTCTACTTTGAGGGGACATAGGATGGGGTGATAGGTGATAGACTCGGGAGTAATATGCAGCAATATTTCCTATAGAAAGACTGGTAAATGTGTGGAACAGAATTCCAGTGGAGGAGGTCGAGATGAGGACAGTATCTGAATTCATGAAAACATGGGACAAACATAGAAGATTTATAAAGGGAAAAAAGGGGACTAATAGTACTTGATATGGAAAGGCAGATGAGCGAGGCCATATGGTCTTTTTCTGTTGTCATGTTTCTCTGTTTCTAAGAATCTGCAATTAACCTTTCAGCTCTTTTCCCATTCTACAGTCCCAGACAGAATTGGGAAATATAGGAGAAAGAGCGAGTTAACCAGCTTAGTAGAGACCAACCAACTTAACTATAACTCATCACTGCATCCTTCCTCCTAAGGTTCCCAAATATATTTAAGCTTGTCGTTACATATTGCAGATATGCCTAATACATCGACTTAATGAATTTACTGGTTGGGGGGGAGGGGGGGGAGGAGGGAAGAGGAATGAATCCTTTTCCAGTCTCTTGCAGTCTGCGCTCAGGCTCTATACAACCAGGTTATGCATTTTCAAGGCCATCTTCTGTAGCAGGAAGCTTAGTCTGTTTTATCTTTTTGTTTTCTAAGAAGTGCCTTACTTATACATAGCTGAATCTCTCAGTTTCTGAACAATTGGACTTTTCTTGTAATGATCCATCGACTGGTCCAAACAGCTGTGACTCCTTTCTTTATTTCTCCTAAATGTTGCAGAATATGCTCAGGTGGGAACTCGTTATTGAATCCTATAGATTAAAGTGGAGAATATTTTCCATCTGACAGCCGAGAACTTTGTGCAAACCAGACATTTCTGTCTCCGATCAAAAGAGTTGATTTATTGAAGACACGCACAACATTCCATTTCGGTTCCCATTGTAGGATGGTTACTAAGCTAAAGTTGAATGGCATAGCTGAAAAATACACATCGATCATTCAAGTATCTTCCGAAGTTTCTGTCGCTACTGACTTGATGAGTCATTCATGTTTAGAAAAAAAAGCTAAAAGACAAAAGTAGGTATCTTCCTCAAGACAACAAGTAAGAAAGCAAAGCATCTTCCTCAAGACAACAAGTAAGAAAGCAAAGCTAATGTGTCAAATGTGAAAGAAATCAAAATGCCCTGCACCCAAATGACTTGAAAATGGAGTGATGGAAAAGGGAGAGAGGGTAGAAGGAATGGGGGTGGGACAGAAGAGAGGAAGAGTAAGAGTTTAGTAAAGAGATGAACTAATAGGAACCTAGAGAAAAGTTTGAATGAACCAGAGAAAAGACACCTCTTTGGACCAGGATTGTGGCATATAAAAATCGTTAAATGGTGCAGGGACTAAACAAAAAGCTTTATAGGATGAATTTAAGGACCTAAATATGTAGATTCTAGAGAAGAGGAGAAATGGGGTTTTTAGTATCACAAGATACGTGAAATAGTCTCTTGTGGGGACAGTGGTGGTAAAAATATTAAAGAATTCAAGAAAGCATATGACAAGCCTGGAGGATCCCTAGTTGCAAATGAGCGAGAGGGAAGCCAGAGATCAAATGAGTACATGATACTATACCAGGAATGAAATTGGGCAGACTAGAAAGGCCTCAGGATCAAGGCCGACTTAACCATTAGGAAAACTATGTTTATTGTTTATGTTTATTGAGTGGCTTAATAGACCACCCATCACAACAGCGTCTGAGTGGTTTACAAAATACAAGACTGCTGAAGAAAATAGGAAGAGAACGCCATAATATGACAGGAAAGGAGAAAGAAGAGTAGGGATTACAGATTATAGAGCAAAGTCAGGGAGCATCATCGTGGGGGAGGTGAAAGAGGACATGGAGGAGGAGAGAGGCCGAAGGCTAGGCAGAAGAGGTGGGTTTTTAGGTTTGCTTTAAAGGTTTTAAATGAGGGCTCTAGGCGGAGGTCCGGGAGGAGCGAGTTCCAGAGGCGAGGGCCAAGGAAGTAGAAGGCGGAGGAGCAGGTGGATTCTAGGTGGGCTTGGGAAGGGGAAGGTAGGGTTAGGCGGCTCATGTGGATAGTACGGAGGGAACGGTGGGGGGTGTGGAGGTGGATCAGATCAGCAAGGTAAAGGGGAGTGCCAGTGTGAATAGACCTGTGAACAAAAATTAGGAATGTGTACTGAATGCGAAAGGAGATCGGAAGCCAGTGCAGACGAATGAGAAGGGGGGGGGGGGGTTGATATGATCGAAGAGGGAAGAGCAGGTGAGGATATGGGCAGCAGTGTTGTGAACTCGTTGCAGACGTTGATTGGGGGAGACCGGTTAGGGAAATGTTGCAGTAATCTAGGCATGAGACAATAAGGGAGATGAGGGTGGTCATAGCGGAGAAAGAAAGGAAGGGACGAACAGATCGGAGTTGTCTTAGGGTGGGAAAACAGCGCTGAACTACAGATGAGATGTGGGCTTTGAAGGATAGGGAGGAGTCGAGGGTCACACCAAGGTAGCGCAGAGAGGTAACGATAGGAATAGGAGTGGAAGAGAGCAAGGGAGTGAGGGAAGGGGCAGGGCTACCGGCTGTGAACCAAATGACTGAAGTTTTAGAGAGGTTGATATGTAAGAAATTAGAAGAAAGCCAAGATGCCACTGTGGAGAGACAGTTGTTAAGCGGGGTGATATCGGGGGAAACTGAGTCGGTGTGGTAGAGAAGAAAGATATTGTCTGCATAATAGTGAGCAGAGACACCGTGTTGTTGAACCAAGAGGGTGAGAGGAGCCAGCTAGGCAGTTGCCCATAGCAGCGGCTTCTGGGGATTAGCAAATAAGTTCTGACAGCCAACACAAACTCAAAGGATTCATTAGCACATATAGTTACCCACAGTGAGATGGCTTATTTTCCAATATCCCATTTAACTGGGTGCACACACACACACACATCACAATCTTGGGGAGAAGGGCTGAAGGACTGAAAGTCAATTGAAGATGACACAAGATGGGAACTTAGCTTAGTGCGGTTGGTTTCCTTCCAGTGGCTCTGCTCAGGGTCCTTATCTGCTCTCCTCTTACAGGCTTCTTTGTTTCTGTTTGTTAAACTGTTGATAGGGAATCTGGAACTCATCAATTCTTATCTAGATTTCACACCTCGACTAATGCAGACTGTCCTTAGTACCTGTTAATTTAAACGTTTTCTCTCTCTTTACACCTATGAAGGAGGCCCCAAGAATTCCATTGTCCCTGGATGTGAAACAGGATAGACTCGGGAGTAATTTGTGGAAATACTTCTTTATGAAAAGCGTGATAGATACATGGAATAATCTCCCAGTGGAGATGAAGACTGTTTCTGAATTCAAGTAAGCATGGGACAAACACAGAAGATCTCTAGAGAGAAAAAAAAAAGGGACTGTAGTAGTTGGTATGGAGGGCAGACAGGATAGGCTATATGGTCTCTTTCTGTTGTCATGTTTCTATGTTAGTCTGTTTTAGGATATTGTAAGCTCTGTGGAGCAGGAACTGTCTTTTGTATACTTTTGTGCCTAGTAGTGTTTTATAAATGATGACTAGTATAAGTAGTAATACAGAGACATCTTTTTTTCTTGTTTGGTTGGTGCCAGTGGTTTGCTAAAAATGGAACATAGCCCTGGCTGAAGTTGTTGTTGTTAAGTGCCGTCAAGTCGGAGTCGACTCATGGCGACCCTCTGGATAGCTATCCTAAATAGTGTTCGATCTTCAGTCAGGCGGCTCATTGTTGACAGATTGGTACCCGTAGCTGCTGTTATTGTATCGATCCATCTCATTGCTGGTCTTCCTCTTTTGCGTTGACCTTCTATCTTGCCAAGCATGATGTCTTTCTCTAATGATCTCTCTCTCCGCATGATGTGTCCAAAGTATGAAAGTCGAAGTCTTGTCATCTGAGCTTCTAAAGAAAGCTTAGGTTTGATGTCCTCTAGTACAGACTAGTTTGTTCTTCGGGCAGTCCATGGTATACACAGTATTCGCCGCCAGCACCATAATTCAAAGGCATCAATTTTCTTCCTGTCTATCTTTTTCGCTGTCCAGCTTTCACATCCATATGATGTTATTGAAAATACCATGGCTTGAACAAGTCAAATTACAGGCCTTATAGGGTCTGATATTCCGCTAGCGGATAAACCCCAGTGAGAGGAATATTCACTGAAGGGGTCATTCTGAGGAACAAATAGCGGGGATGGACGTCTCAACGGTTGTGTGGAGAAGTTATACCTGGGCAGGGAAGGGGCGGAAGGGGGGGGGGGCGCGGATTTATGATGTTGGCCCTGTATATCTAGGGCCAGCGAAATGTCCAGGATGGAATAACGTCCCTGGACATTTCTTTGGGTCTGAATCGGGACGCAGAAGGGGCTGGGGGGAGGGGGAGTTAATTCCCTGCAGCCTGACCCTGGCCTTAGGAGGCTGGATTGGAGGTCAGGCTGCAGGGAATTAACTTTTATAGCAAGCGGCCGGCATTGTGACTTTTAAATGGAACGGCGGTGCCATGTCAACATGACGCCATAGCACCGCAGCTCCATTTAAAAGCCCTGGTTGAGTTAGCCGGGGAGTGCCTGTACGTGCAGGCCGGGAAGTACTCTCTGAATCACAGTTCCAGCCTGCACGTACAGGCTTGTTCACGATTCTGATCCTGTGGGGCTAGATGTGCCCCACGGGATCAGAATCGCGATCTCCTTTGTACGTCAGGATTGGAATCGGGCCCTATCTGGGCAGTGTTGCTGAATATTGCTGTGTTTAGAGAGTACTGGGGGAGGTTTCAGGCATTATCCACTAATCAGGTAACAAACTGCGTAAAGTCTGGCAGCTGAAATGGCTCAATATCGACACTATCTGGAAAGCCTGTGGCAGTCGGAGAAACCAGATATTCACCAGAAACCACTGAATATCTGCTTTCATTTTCCCACAGCAGCTGGCATTTCTAAAAAACACTGACCAGTACGGGCTCAATATTTACCCAATAGATTGCATATTTGGCGTTGGACATCAAATTGGTTTACACCTGCAGGACAAGCTACTCTGAGCCTCATTTCACCTCCAAAATAGCAAATTCTGATTTGGCTATGGTTAGACACTAACGTTAGAGAATGTTTGTTTAGCATCTAAAGATCGGTAGATTTTTCATGGTTAAGCTCCGAGAACTACTTCTTAATGTGTCTATACAATACTCAATTTGAGCATGTTCTGACCCTCTTTATGTTGGTGGTCATTGCTAATGTCTCTAAGACTATCTGGTACACTGTGCAGGTCATTTTAGAAGCATTTATATGTCAAAACAGCAGCATTTACACATGTATCCCTGTTACATGTAAATGATAATTTCAGAAAGTTGCTATTTACACAGGTCGATGCCTAAAACAGATTTCATGTGGGCATGGTTTGAGTGAGCCTAAAAGGTATACTTGTTCCTGTTTTACAATGGGACTATATATACATTTACAAACATTTCCATGTACATAGATTTCATCAAAATGCTTGTTTCAGCCAGGCCTTGAGATGAATGATGGAAGGAGATAATTTTGCATAACATTTTAGGCTTTCTTTTTGGGCTTCCTTAATTGACGCCACCTCTACATATATATCTCCATGAACAAGCAGGAATGTAGTCTTCACATATGGGTATTGTCGGTACCGACGGAGCCTGCGTGGGAATGCTCCCCAGCGTCCAGTAGGAAAGCTTTTGGGAGCATCCCACAGCGCCTGTGTGCTGCCTTCCCGCCTTTCCCAACTGTCCCTCTCCAGTTCTTCGTTTTCCGCGGAGCCGACAGGTCGCACATCTTGTCACCGCAGAAAAAAATCCCTTCTATTATTCTTTCTTGTGGTCGCGTCTGCCTTCCCTCGACGCTACACCGGTACTGCCGGTTCTTTCTTTTCTTCTTTAAAAAAAAAAAAACCCTTTCTTCTGGAGTCTTTCCAGTAATTTTCTCCTCAGGTGCCACGCGCCATTTTGGGCACTAGACCCAACTTTTTCCTTCAAAATGGAAAAACCCGCTTCGGGTTTTAAAAAGTGTTCTAAGTATGGCAGTACCATCTCCGTCACTGACACCCATGAGTGGTGCCTCAAATGTTTAGGTCCTGGCCACTCTATTTCTGAGTGTGTTGCCTGTAGGATGATGTCGAAAAGGGGCTGGCAAAACCGAGCTTCTAAACCTAGCACCCTTTTTCCCTCCGATGCAGCTTCCGTGGCATCAACGTCTTCCTCCCATGGATCTCAGGTAATTAAATATAAATCTAGCCAGTCCTCAAAGGATAGATCTCCTTTTAGACATCGAGATACCTCTGGCGTTGCCCTTGAGGGACTTTCACCTACAAAATTGCCCCGGCGGGAGGCTTCGGCTTCCAAAGCACTAACGGGGCTCCAGGATGTTCTCGAGGCTTCAACCTCGGCAGAGCTACTGGCGCCATGCTCTGGGGTACCAGCCGCTTCATCCGGTACCGATACCCAAGTATCGGCAGCGTCGATAGACTAGAGTTTCTTGGCTATTGAACACAGTCTGGCAGCTCTTCTCAAAGCCTCGATGCCCCTGAAACCACTTCAGACAATTCAACCGGTACCGACACCGACTCTGGTGCCAGCACCGACTGCATCGACATCGGCAGGTATTCTACCTGGACCGAGTCATGCATCTCTATCCAGCATCAACAATCGATCGGTACCGGTACCGTGCCTTGCATGATCACCCTGATCGGAGATACTTCGAATCCTCGGATGAGTATGAAGACTCTGAAAGCTCTGCCGATACCAGAGTACTACTTCTTGAGGATTCTTCTTCTCCTCAGCGTAGGATGTCTCTACCAGAGGATATGTCCTTTCAGGATTTCATCCGAGATGTGGCCCGAGGTCTTTCCATCACAGTGGCTCCTGAAAAAGAGCCTAGGACAAAGGAATTAGAAATCCTGCAATACCCTAAAGCTCCCAAGGAGGCAGCTACGTTACCCATTCATGAGATCTTGCATGATCTCATGTTAAGGATGTGGGAAACACCTCTAACCACATCTCCTCACTCTTGAAGACTCGACACCATGTATTGAGTTCCTCCTTGTCCTGGGTTTCAGAAGACTCAATTACCACACCATTCCATGGTGGTGGAATCAGCTATGGGAAGGATAAAGAGTGCAAAAAGGCATGCACTAATCCTCCAGGACGTGAGTGTAGGACTCTTGACGCCTTTGGACGTCAAACCTTCCAGGCTTCCATGCTTTCTGCTAGGATCAGTTCCTATATATTATATATGGGAATGTTCCTTAAGGAGGTCACAGGAGATTTAGAGCTTATGATCCCTCTCCTTCCTGATGATAAGAGGCAAGATTAACTCGCCCTTGTCAAACATGCCCAGGATGTTTCCAAGTTTGTAAATCGTGCAGCCTTTGACTGCTTTGAGTGCATAAGCAGAACCTCTGCCATAGGTGCATGTAGGATTGCCTGGCTCCAGGCATCTGACTTGGAAATTTCGGTACAGGATAAACTAGGGAATATTCCTTGCTCAGGAGAGAATCTCTTTGGCAAGAATTAGCAGGAAAAAGCTAATGAGATAGATGCTGACAATATCACTTTGTATAGATTGGTTTCGTATAGGATTTTTTCCTCGCAGGATCAGCTGTAGATTTAGACATTCTTCAGTAAGAAGAAGTTTTATCCCTCCTATACCCAGCAGGGGCATTGTTTAGGTCAGTCTGCCCAAAAGGGACAGCAGAAACAACCTAGTCAAAAAAAGACAAAAGCAGCTAAGCCTCAACCGGCTCAGCAGACTCGGTCTCCACAGGGGCTTTGACTCATATCTAGAGAACTTTGCCTTCCTGGCCCTGAACGGCCCAGAACCCTGCATCATCCCAGGAAGGTTATGCCATTTTGCCCCCAGATGGGGGTCAGATAACAGCAGAAAATTGGACTCTGTCTATTGTAAGAGAGGGGTACAAGCTTCATTTCCTCATCATGCCCCCCTCCTACAATGGTAAAACAGTTCAATTCTCAGACCTCTCTCAATGACCTGTTAGGTCAAGAGGTCACTGTGCTCCTTGCTCAAGGGGCAATAAAAGAGGTACCCATTCCCCAACGGGGTACAGGGTTTTACTCCCCCTATTTCCTTATTCCAAAGAAAACAGGAGGACACAGACCCATTTTAGACCTCAGAGAATTGAATACATTCCTGTTCAAAGAGAAGTTCAAAATGATTTCTCTAGGAACTCTGCTGCCATAACTTAAGAGTCAGGATTGGCTTTGTTCTCTAGATCTCAAGGATGCGTACACTCATGTTCTCATCCATCCAACTCACCGAAAGTTCCTTCGCTTTCTGTTTCAAGGGAAGCACTACCAATACAGGGTTCTCCCTTTGGCCTGGCCTCTGCACCAAGGGTGTTCACAAAATGCATGGCTGTGGTGGCAGCATTTCTCCGCACCCTGGGAATATTCGTCTTCCCTTACTTAGATGACTGGCTCATTCGAGCCCCTTCAGAGCCAGAGGCCAGGGTTGCCCTCTCTTGCACAATGCGCATCCTTCAGTATTTGGGACTTCTCATAAACTTCCCAAAATCCAACCTTGCTCCCTCTCAGTCCCTAGAATTTATAGGAGCTCTGCTGGATACCAGACAGACAAGGGCCTACCTTCCACAGCCCCGCTGCCTTCGCATTGTGCACTTAGCTTCCCAAGCAGTGCTAAAACCTCACCTCACTGCTTGGGAAATGTTACAGTTGCTAGGCCACATGGCATCCACCGTGCATGTGGTTCCTTATGCTCACCTCCATATGAGGGCAGGCCAGTGGACTCTATCCACTCAGTGGACTCAGGTGTCAGATTGCCTGTCAGACAAAATAGCAAACTCAGATCGTCTTCTTTTGTCCTTCCAATGGTGGCAATCACCCCAAAACCTTTTGGTGGGGTCTCCTTTTCAGCAATCCCCACCCCAGGCCACTTTAACAACAGATGCTTCACAGGTGGGTTGGGGAGCCCACCTGCAAGGCCTCTCTACCCAGGGTACCTGGACTCCACAGGAGGCCTATTTGCACATCAATCTCCTAGAACTCAGAGCAATTTGCCTTGCTCTTCGAGTATTCCACACCCAGCTCAGCTACAAGACAGTCCTAATTCAAACGGACAATCAGGTAGCCATGTTCTATGTGAACAAGCAGGGCGGAACAGGCTCTCTGTCGCTCTGCAACAAAGCTTTGCGACTATGGGCCCTCGCCAGAGAGCATCAGATTCATCTCCTTGCGGTGTATCTTCCAGGCATTCAAAACTCTTGGGCATACAGACTCAGTCGAGTTCTGCTTCCACACGAATGGTCTCTCCATGCAGACCTGGTGGCCAAAGATTTTCAAATTTGGGGAACCCGGACATAGACCTCTTTGCAAGTCTGCTGAATGCCAAACTTCCCCGGTTCTGTTCCAGAATTCCGGCTCAGGGTTGTCAGGCCAGGGATGCTTTCCTCCTCCATTGGGGTCAGGACTTTCTGTATGCCTTTCCACCCATTCCGCTAATTCCCAAAACCCTGGTCAAGCTTCAGAGAGACAGAGGTCATATGATCCTCATAGCTCCACGTTGGCCACGGCAAACGTGGTACCCTCTGCTCCTACATCTCAATCAAGCTCCGCCTCTGGAGTTAGGATCTGCTCCAAATCTCCTTTCTCAAGAGGACGGGATGCTGTGGTATCCCAATCCCCAGTCTATGCATCTCAGGGCCTGGTTGCTGAACGCCTAGAACTTCACGGTCTTAACCTTTCCCAGCAGGTAAAGGATATCCTTTATGCTTCCAGGAAGCCTTCCACAAGACGCTCTTATGCATTTAAGTGGAAAAGATTTACCGTATGGTGCTTGCAGAAGGGTCTTAACCCTCTTGCGATACTTCTGGAATCATTATTGGACTATCTCCTTCATTTATCAAATGCAGGGCTTAAAACCAATTCAGTGAGAGTTCATTTGCGTGCTAGTGCAGCTTCTTTCAAGCCTCTAAATGGACAACCTATTTCCTCTCATCCTCTCATAGCGAGATTTATGAGAGGCCTTCTTTTAACTATGCCTCCCATTTAGCCACCACTGGTGGCATGGGACTTAAATCTGGTTCTTGGGCAGCTCATGAAACCGCCTTTTGAACCATTAGCCACTACCTCTTTGAAATTCCTCTCCTGGAAGGTCATCTTTCTTATTGCAATCACATCAGCACGTTGCATCAGTGAATTGCAAGCGTTGGTGGCTGATCCTCCTTATACAAGGTTCCATCATGATAAGGTAGTCCTTAGGACTCATCCACACTTCATGCCAAAGGTGGTGTCACCTTTTCATTTAAACCAAGCGGTTTACCGTCCTGTATTCTTCCCAAGGCCTCACGCCTCAAATGCAGAAAGGAATCTTTGGACTGCAAAAGGGCTTTGGCCTTTTACTTGCAAAGGACACAGCAACATAGAAAGTCCTCTCAACCCTTTGTTGCTTTTGATCCTAGTCATTTGGGACTTCCAGTCTCCAAAAGAATTCTGTCCAGCTGGATTGCAGTGTATATCTTTTGCCTATGAGAGTAAAAACCTTCCTCTTGAAGGCCATGTCACCGCTCACAATGTGAGAGCCATGGCAGCCTCTATGGCTCATCTTCACTCTGTGTCTATCGACGACATCTGTCGAGCAGCTACTTGGGCTTCGGTTCATACCTTCACAGCCCATTAGTGCTTAGACAAGGACTCCCGCCGGGATGCCTTCTTTGGTCAGGCTGTTCTTCAACACCTGTTCCATACTTAATCAACTCCTACCCACCATCCCTGGTAGGATGCCAGAGATCCATGGGGGGAAGTGGAGCCCTTTCACAAGAGCACATAACTCCTGGGGCCTTCTCCCTGGCATCTACAGCTAGGGAGTCCCCATATGTGAAGACTACATTCCTGCTTGTTCCTGGAGATAGCATAGTTACTCACCTGTAACAGGTGATCTCCGGGAACAGCAGGAATTTAGTCTTCACAACCCACCCACCTCCCCTAGGAGTTCTATCTCTCTTTTCTTTTCTTTCCCTCTCTCTCTCTCTCTCTTTGTCTCAGCTTTAAACTCAACTGAAGAGGGACAGTTGGGAAAGGCGGGAAGGCAGCACACAGGCGCTGTGGGATGCTCCCAAAAGCTTTCCTATTGGACGCTGGGGAGCGTTCCCGCGCAGGCTCAGTCGGTACCGACTGAGCCTGCGCGGGAACGCTCCCCAGCGTCCAATAGGAAAGCTTTTGGGAGCATCCCACAGCGCCTGCGTGCTGCCTTCCCGCCTTTCCCAACTGTCCCTCTTCAGTTGAGTTTAAAGCTGAGACAAAGAGAGAGAGAGAGAGAGGGAAAGAAAAGAAAAGAGAGATAGAACTCCTAGGGGAGGTGGGTGGGTTGTGAAGACTAAATTCCTGCTGTTCCCGGAGATCACCTGTTACAGGTGAGTAACTATGCTTTTTCTGAAACGGGGTTACTATATTTATAGCTAACAGCACTTAAACATGCAAAAGTATGGGCATCTGCTGACATATCTGCAAAGCTATTGGCTGTCGTGGTAGATCAGGGCCAAAGAGAGAGAAGTCAGCAGATTGGGTCCAGAGCGGGGAGGAAGAGGAGCAGACAACAGCTGAGGACACTTGAGAGAGGGAGAAGGATGGGACTACATTAGCAGATCGGGGTGTATAAGGAGGGAGGAGAGAGAGAGGGGCAGCCACAAGGGCAGATCAAGGTTAAAGAGGGACTATCATATGGTGATGACCCACAAACGTTTAAGAAAGCAACCCACCAAATGTAACATAGTAACATAGTAAATGACGACAGATAAAGACCAGCATGGTCCATCCATTCTGCCCAGCAAAGTGAAAAAATATTTCCTGACATTGCCTTTCAATTTTTCACCTTGCAGCTTCATATTTTGCCCTCTAGTTTTATAAATACCTTTTTCTTCTGACAAGATTACTAAATGAATGGGATAAAGTTGGGTCCCTACTTATTAGATTGGCCTTGTTATTGTACAATATCTTCAAAGACCAGCAGTCTACTGTGTTACTAACATGTAGTTTGAAACACATTCTTTTCCCTGGAAGTTGGTCATTTCCTTCACACAGCTGCCGTCATCACGGAAGGTAGGCTTATATTGTTCTTATTTACACATTCTTCTTTCTGTCCTTGAAAACTCGAATCCTTTTGCTTAGAATGGTCATCGCATTGGCCTTTGTTCATTTTTATCATGTTTTTCCTGCTGTAGATCTCTAATTGTGTGACTTGTTTCCTGAATGCTGAGGTGCATAGGGTGAGGCACCGCCAGTAGGAAAAAAAAGGTGATAATGCCTTTGTACACTGTGCAAGTCATCGGTAAGACTTCATTTGGAGTACTGAGCCCAGTTCTGGAGATTTACTGCACAGGGGAGATGGACAGAGTAAAAGGATGCAAAGACAGGCTTTCAAAACGTACAGAGTCTGCACTATTTCCCTCTGAGATGAGGCTCAAGGACAAGGGGTGTGAATTCAAAATGAAAAGGTGGTGAAACAGGCTTGTTTAGTTTCAGAAGGAACTGAAAAGTAGTGAAACCACTACTATGACTATTTATCATTTGTATAGCACTACAAGGTGTACACAGCACTGTACATGTACAAGTAAGAGACACAGTCCCTGCTCATCAGAGAAACATAGAAACATGATGACAGAAAAAGACCACATGGCCTATCTAGTCTGCCCTTCCATATCGACCACTACAACAGTCCCCTTTTTTCCTTTAGAGATCCTCAGTGTTTCTCCCATGCTTCTTTGAATTCAGTTACTGTCCTCATCTCTACCACCTCCACTGGGAGACTATTCCACGGATCCACCACTCTTTCCGTAAAGAAATATTTCCGCATATCACTCCTGAATCTATCCCCCATCACCCTCATCCCATGTCCCCTTGTAGCAGAACTTGCTTTCAATCAAAAGAGGCTCTCCACCTATGCTTACAATATTATCAAGACAGACCACACACAACAGGAGACTAGGGTAGTTCAAGGGGGAATGACAAGATACAGATAGGTGATAAGGAGAATAAGGAGATCAGGATCCAAATGCAGCCTCAAAGAGGTGGGTTTTAGCCTGGATTTGAACAGGGACAGAGAAGGAAGCCAGCAGACTAAGTCAAGTAGTTATTCCATCTTGCTGCTCCATATGCTTGGAACAGAGCGAAGTCTTTAATTAGCAGTGGCAGAGAAGGGCACAGATAAAAGGGATCTACCAGAGAAGCTGTGTTCCTGAGGAGGGGTGTAGGAGTGATAAGAAAAGAATGGTAGCGAGGAGCTGCCAAATGAATACACATAAGTTAGTAGGAGAAGTTTGAATTGAATGCCGACATGGATAGGGAGCCAGTGAAGTGACTATAGAAGAGGGGTTATGTGAGCAAAGCGAGACTGGTGGAAGTTGAGTTTTGAACAGACTGAAGGGAGAAAGATGATTCTGAGGGAGATAAGAAAGCAGCAGGTTAAAATAGTCTATACAGGAGCTATATGTTCCCATGGATACAGAATCAGAGCACTTAGACGGCCTGATGTGCTGCCATTCAGATGCAGGAGAAGCTTTGGCTGGTGTGCTGCCATTCAGATGCAGCAGAAGCTCTGGCTGGTGTGCTGCCATTCAGATGCGGGAGAAGCTCTGGCTGGTGTGCTGCCATTCAGATGCGGGAGAAGCTCTGGCTGGTGTGCTTCCATTCAGATGCGGCAGAAGCTCTGGCTGGTGTGCTGCCATTCAGATGCGGGAGAAGCTCTGGCTGGTGTGCTGCCATTCAGATGCGGCAGAAGCTCTGGCTGGTGTGCTGCCATTCAGATGCGGCAGAAGCTCTGGCTGGTGTGCTGCCATTCAGATGTGGCAGAAGCTCTGGCTGGTGTGCTGCCATTCAGATGCGGCAGAAGCTCTGGCTGGTGTGCTGCCCTTCAGATGCGGGAGAAGCTTTGGCTGGTGTGCTGGTGCAGCGGCGTCCTGTTGCCATGGCACTGGCACGTTCAGCTGGAGCAACAAAATGTCCAGCCACGGAAAAGCCCCTTCTCCCCACCACCTGGTCCTCGTGAGGGTCCCCCAAGGACGGGCTCGGTTGCTAGCATCGCCCTCGCAGCGGCATGCTGGGGTAGGAGGGCTGCAGCCCGCAATCGGTGGGGCACCCAGCACTTTATTCCACCCTCAGGGTGAAATAAGCTGGGCTTCCAAGTCACTGCTCAGGGACGTACAGAGGCCTGACCTGAATGGCCTCTGTATGCCCTGATGCCTAGTTTTCAAAATAAGTTGTGATATAAAACTCAAAGTGAGTAGAATCAAGTGTTACCTTAAGAAAACATTTCTCTGGAATGTTGGATGTATGGTACAGCTCTCCTTACCCCCCTCTACCCCCAAAGTGGCTAGTGGAGGCTAAAGCTGTAACAGAATTCAAGAAAGCCTGAAATAAACATGAAGAGGCCCATTCTGAAGGTGCATATCTGAGCTGGCCAGATGTGCAGAAATCTGGACAGCCTGGAGATGCACCCGATTCTTCTCCTGCAGGGGCTAGATGCAACCGCGGGAGCAGAATCGCAGCACAGTGGCTGGACGTCTGGGGGGTGTCCAATTCTGGCACCCCAGACGTTCAGCCACTTGCCTGACTAACTCAGCCAGACCCTTAAAGGAGCCTCAGTGCCATGGCATCATGTTGCCATAGCACCGTAACTCCATTAAGGAGCCATGATCCCTGGCCACCGCACAATATTCTTTCCCTGCAGCCCGACCCCTGATGTGGCCTTCCAAAGGCAGGATCAGCCCTGTACATCTGGGGTGGCATCCCTGCCCACTAATTGCCCTCACTCCTCCCTCAGCCTGTCCACTCCCTCCTCCATCCAGAGTTCCCCGCACATCTATGTACATGCAGGGAGCTTTGGGGAGGGGATACGGTCCTGGCATTTAGTAGGGAGGATGTCCAACCCGGATATCCATCCCTGCTAAATGCAGCTTGGAATGACCCGCAAAGCATCCCTGATAATCGAGAAGGAAACAGAATACCAGAGATCAACTGGGGTATCTGGCATTGTAACAGCAATTAAACTGGACTGACTGGATGTGCTTTCCGATTGATTCCAAAATAGCTTGTTTAGGACCAAGTTTTTGTATTCTCCCCACTACGGAGCAGCCCCATCCACTGCACCTATTTTCAGAAATAGAAATAGAAATATTTTGTCTATTTTTAGGTGAGACGTAAGCCTGCTAGCACAATCGCAGTCTGATAATTCTGCGTAGCCACAGGTGAGTAGAAGCGCAGTCTTCCCAACACTCTTTCCTGCTCTCTTACATCAGCGCTTGATGCATCTTACCTGGTACCTTACATCTGCTTGGTTTGAAACCATCATTTTTGATTCTTGCTGGGCATGATCTGACTGTCGGACTTGTTTGTGGTACCATTCGGAGCTCTGTCACTTTTTACACTTTTTAGGAGGGAAGGTTATGCACGTACTGCTAATCGATGAAGCTGACGAGAGATGACATCAAAGCCATTCATCCATGTATTGAAATCTTGAAGAGATTCTGTCACCTGTCCCTCTAGAGATAGGCATTGATTAGTTATTTAAACAGTATACTTTCCAGATAGTCCCCAAGGAGGTGACAGTGGTGTCCAGCATGCTGTTAGGGCCAGGAGTCTAAGAATGTGTAATGCTAACCTCGGAACATGATTTATAAGTAGACAGATAAAACAAAAGTACTAAATGGTGACTGTCTGTTCTAGTGCATAATCATGTAAATAAAGTGTCAGTGGACTGTTCACTATGTTCACAGTACGACATACTTAGAAGCACTATGACTCATTTGAGAAGGGCATTAAACATGAGTTTGCTGTGTTACCTTTGATTCATCTCAAGGCAAGCTAAGCCAACAATGTACATGGCGAGAGAGATGGCCTTTATGAGGCCATCAAATGTTTAAAGATGATATTCCTTTAGGGCTTCTGAGAACCTTTTCTCATTCAATGGGCTGTAAGTGATCCTGAAGTTGCTTATCCCCTGTATTCATTGCTTTTGAGGTCATGGATTTGCAGTTTCCTATCATATTACAGGGCTACTGTGTGTACAAGACAGATTTCTTGCGGATGAAATATTCAACCATCCATAGAATCTCAGCCTCCAAGCCATAAAAAGCCATGGAATGAAATCTCTGCATCCAATGCCCTGGGCTCTTGGGGTGGTAATCCCCAGGTCATATCCATTGGTGCTTGTAAACCAAGAGAGACTGTAAGATCATTGTCCTAGGGTGGAGCTGATGTTCTATAGAGCAACCAGCTGTGGCTAGACTTCTTGAGTATTAAGCTACTCAAGAATAAGTACAGTACATCACAATTTTCTTGGTACAAACGGGTGCAATTTGCATGTTGTGGGCATGGATTTCTGTAAGTTAAGGCAACGATACATGAACATACAAAGTGCCATGCTGCATCAGATCATTCATCTATTGAGCCAGCATCCAGTATCCAACAGCGACAAAGTATCTAGCAGATCCTAATGGAAAGACCCCCTTCCCCTGCTCATTGCCCAACATAGGAGATAATTATTACCTGGGCAGAAATGGGGATCACTGTTAATAGACCTGTCCACCAGAGACTTGGCTAAGCCTTTTTTAAACTCAACTATACCATTAACCTTGACCATATTTGGGGGGCAAAAACTTCCACATCTTAATTGTGACAAAAGACTTTCCTTGAAAAAGTAAATAACTTTTCCCTATTCCCTATTAATTGTTCCACTCTACTCATGATTTTATAAATCTTTAACACAAGGAATCTCCAGGAACAAGCAGGAATGTAATCTTCACATATGGGTAACGTCAGAAAGCTTTTGGGAGCATCCCACTGTGCCTGCATAGCTGCCTTCCCGTCTTTCCCGCTCACCCTCTTCAGTTCTTCATTTTTATCCGAGCAGACAAGAAGCAATTCCTGTCACCACAGAAAAATTGTCCTTTTCTTATTTTTTTGTGGTCGCATCTGCCTTCCCATCGATGCTAGTACCGACCCCTGTCGGTGATTTCTTTCTTTCTATCTAAAAAAAAAAAAAAATTCTGTGAAGGAAGGAATCTTTTCTTCCTTCCTGCGCATCGACACCATCTTAGGCTTAGGCCTCTCCTTTTGTCTTTGACAAAATGGAAAAAACATCCAGTGGTTTTAAGAAGTGTTCCAAATGTGGCAGTACCATTTTGGCCACAGACACCCATGACTGGTGTCTAAAATGCTTAGGACCGGATCATCAACCGTCATCTGTAGGAAGATGACAAAGAGAAGCCTACAGAACCGAACTGTGAAGCTGGGCACCCTCTTTGCCTCTGATGCAATCTCTAGCATCGACATCATTGAGAGCTTCATCTTCCTCCCAGGGATCTCAGGTATTGAAACCTAGGTTTTCTTTGAAGACTGGCTGGCCACTCAAGGGTAGATCTCCTAAGCATCAAGATACCTTGGGCGTTGCCCTGAATGGGGACACACTGGCCAAACAACCCCGGTGGGAGGACCTTGCCTCCAAAGCCTTAGTGGGGTCCCAGGATGCTCCCGAGGCCTCCATCTCTGGAGAGCTCCTGGTGCCATGCTAGGGATCGTGGCCCGCAATTCTGGTACCGATACCCAAGCATCAGCAAGCTCCATGGATCAACGTATCCTAGCCATCAAGCGGATCTTAGCAGCCTTACTGGCGGCCACCATACTGGTAAAGCCTTTACAGTCTGTTCCTCAGACATTGATACTGGCTCCGGTACTGACACAGCCTGCATCGACTATTTTGCTGCTTACCATGCTACCGCCCATGTCGACCCTTGAATCAATTTCCAGTACCGAGGTTCTGGCACCGCAACCTCAAGCTACCATTTTTGATTGGTACAGAGTACGTCCAGAGTGGGAACACCCTGCCTGTCGATACTTTGAGTCTTGGCCTCCGATTTGTCTGATGTTGAATTGGCCGATACCTGGAACATGAGAACTCTCCTGGAAAACCCATCTCCGTCTCTGCAACATCGCATATCCCCTCTGGTGGATATGTATTTCCAAGACTTTATTCGCAACATTGCTCAGGGTCTCTCTATAATGGTGACTTCAGAGAAAGAGCCTAGGGCTGAGGAACTTTGAAATTCTTCAATATCCTGCAGCCCCGAAGGAAGCAGCTACTCTCTCTATTCATCGTATACTTCACGACCATCTCTCCACATAGCCGACGACTTGATACCATGTACTGGGTACTGGAGTGTCTGGGTTTTCAAAAGATGCAATTACCGCACCATTCCTTGGAGGTGGAATCGGCAATGTGTTGAATAAAGAGTGCTAAGACACATTCTTCAAACCCCCCTGGGTAGGGAATTGAGAACCCTCGATGCCTTTGGTCGACGTTGTTTTCCAGCCTCCATGTTATCGGCCAGGATCAGTTCCTATATACTCTATATGGGTATGTTCCTTAGAGAAGTGGCTAAGGATTTGGAGCTAATGGTTCCTCTTTTCCCTGATGACAAGAGGGCAATTTATCTCACCCTTGTAAAGCATGCTCAAAATGTTTCAAAATTTGTTAACAGGACAACCTTTGACTGTTTTGAGTGCATCAGCAGAATTTCATCTATCTGCATCAGTGCACGCAGGATTGCTTGGCTCCAAGCATCAGATCTTGAACAATGGGTTCCAGATAATCTGGATAATATCCCTTGCACCGGTGAAAACCTTTTTGGCAAGGATTGGCAGGACAAGGCCTCTCAGTTAGAATCTGAGAACACCACTCTTAATAGACTATCCAGATCTACGGCCAACCCAGCTAGGAAAAAGGCAGCAAAGAAAGCCTTTTTTCAATAAGAAGTACTATCCTTCTCCCACTCCTGCTGTATAGTGTCAACACCATACTCCTCAGAAAGGGCAGCAGCCATCAAAACAGCAAAAGAAGGCTCAGACTCCTAAGTCTCAACCACCTCAACAGACCCAGCCTCCTCATGGTCTTTGACTCCTTTCTGCCTCTGGAGATTCCAGATCCCATCCACATTCCTGGCAGACTCTACCACTTTGCCCACAGGTGGCACCTTGTCACATCAGAGCAGTGGGCACTGTTTTTAGTAAGGGAAGGGTACAGGCTTCATCTACGAAGTCTACCCCCCGACTCCACCAAGAGATTTCCACTCTCAGCCCCCCCCCCCCCCCTCACTGCTCTGTTATTGCAAGAGGTCAACTCCCTTCTCTTTCAGGGCATAATAGAGGAGGTTCCACCATCCCAGCAGGGAATGGGCTTCTATTCTCCATACTTCCTCATCCAAAGAAAACAGGAGGGTACAGGCCCATTCTGGACCTCAGAGAATTGAACTACGGGAGAAATTCAAAATGATTTCCCTAGGCACCCTTCTCTCCTATCTCCAGAGTCCGGATTGACTTTGTTCTCTAGATCTAAAGGAGGCATATACTCACATACTTATTCACTCACAGCACAGAAAATTCCTGCGCTTCATGTTTCACGGGCATTATCAATACAGAGTCCTGCCTTTCAGCCTCGCCTCTGCCCCAAGAGTCTTCACAAAGTGCATGGCGGTAGTAGCTGCATTCCTAAGGACTCTTGGGATATTTGTCTTCCCTTACTTAGACGATTGGCTCATTTGAGCAAACACCTCTCTAGAGGCCAGTCTGTCCCTCTCACAACCCATGCAAGTGCTGCAACATTTGGGATTTGAAATAAATCTTCCAAAGTCCCAATTCGTTCCCTCTCAAACACTAGAGTTCATAGAGGCTCTCCTAGACACTCAGCAATCAAGGGCATTTCTGCCCCAACTCTGCTGTTCTCGACTCATTCAGTTAGCATCTCAGGCATGCCTCAAGAACTTTCTCACGGCTCGAGAACTGCTACAACTTCTGGGTCATATGGCATCAACAGTGCATGTTGTTCCATATGCTCATCTACATATGCGAGCAGCTCATTGGACGCTAGCTTCCCAGTGGTCTTAGGCATTGGGTTGCCTGGGAGACAAGATAATGGTCTCTACATGACTAATCTCATCTCTCCAGTGGTGGCAATCCCCAGAAAACCATCTGATAAGGTCACCTTTTCAGCTGCCAGCACATCAATGTACCATGATGACAGATGCATCCAAATTGGGCTGGGGAGCTCATCTGGACAATCTCTCCACTCAGGGGCTTTGCTGTCATCAGGAGTCACAACTCCACATAAATCTGCTGGAATCCAGAGCCATCTACAATGCTCTCAAGGTGTTCCAGGACCATCTTCGATTCCGCACAGTTCTAGTCTAGACGGACAATCAAGTAGACATGTTCTACTTGAACAAACAGGGTGGAACAGGCTTTTGGACCCTCTGCAAAGAGGCCCTGCATCTGTGGTCTTTTTCCATACAGCACCACATTCACTTTCTTGTGGTGTATCTTCCAGGCACACAATATCTTGGTGGACAAACTGAGTCGAGTCCTTCTACTCCACGAGTGGGGTCTCCATGCAGACAAGGGTCGCTCATGTTTTTCAAATCTGGGGAACCCCAGCGATAGACCTGTCCGTGAGTCCTTAGAATGCCAAGCTTTCTCGCTTCTGCTCCAGGACTCCTGCACTGGACGGCCAGCAGGTGGATGCTTTTCACCTCCATTGGGGTCAAGGCTTCCTATGTCTTCCTACCCATTCCCCTCATTCCCAAGACTCTTTTCAAACTCCAGAGAGACAAGGGCTACATAATCCTCATAGCCCCATGCTGGCCACGGCAACCATGGTATCCTCTCCTTCTACATCTGTCTCAGGCTCAACCCGTAGATCTGGGGTCTGCTCCAGATCTCCTCTCTTAGGAGGAGGGGACACTGCTCCATCCCAATCCACAATCCCTACATCTTACAGCATGGCTGCTGAAGGCATAGCCTTCCAGGACATTAACCTCTCTCAACAGGTAAAAGATATCCTTTTAGCTTCTAGGAAGTCTTGCACTAGCTGCTCCTATGTCTTCAAGTGGCGTAAATTCTCTCTCTGGTGTTCACAGAGGGCGCTTAACCTCTTCTCAGCTCCAGTGGATGCATTACTCGAATATCTCCTCCACCTGTCGTCTTCTGGACTCAAAGCCAATTCGGTAAGAGTACACCTAAGTGCAATTGCGGCTTCTCACATACCTTTAGATGGTTAGCCCATCTCTTCTCAGCTGCTTGTAGCACGCTTCATGAGGGGTCTTCTATTAACCAAATCTCCCATTAAGCCCCCTTCAGTGGCATGGCATCTTAATATTATTTTAGGA
This sequence comes from Ichthyophis bannanicus, assembly GCA_033557465.1. Lineage (NCBI taxonomy): Eukaryota > Metazoa > Chordata > Amphibia > Gymnophiona > Ichthyophiidae > Ichthyophis > Ichthyophis bannanicus. The sequence continues at coordinate 49,134,975 of CM066035.1, forward strand.
CCGCTTCTCAAGCTGCCCTTTGAACCTCTAGCCACTACCTCTCTGATGTTTCTCACATGGAAGGTCACCTTCCTTGTTGCGCTCAGTTCAGCAAGACGCATTAGTGAGCTCATAAAATCCAAGCCATTGCAGTATTGATGGCTCATTTGAGGTTAGCCTTCATAGAAGAGATCTGAAGGGTTGAGACATTCATATTGCACTGCTGTCTGGAGAGGAACTTCCGACACGACAGCAGTTTCAGTCTGTCTTTTGGAATTTACCCAAGGTTTAGAATCCAACTCGTTCCCTCCTAGGTCCTTCTTTTCTGTTCAGGCAGCCTCTTAAAAACAAAACAAAAAAAAGTATTAAAAATCCTCCAAAGACCCGTTTCCAACAAAAGCAGCTTTCTCAGTTTCTCTCCTTTTACTGCAGTGTTACTAGTTCCCTTTTTTTCTCTGGAGACATCCTGTAGCTAGGGAATCTCATAATGAGGACTTTTTCTACTTGTCCATGGAGAAAACAAAGTTACTTACTTGCGGCAAATGTGCTCTCTGGACAGAATGATAAGTCCTCACAACTCGCACTCCTCCCCTTGACACTAACTGAAGTCCTCGGGTGTCTGTAGCAGGCAGGAATGGGTGCATATGCTCAAAGAGCTGTCTAAAAACTTCTAGAAATAGCTGAGAAGGCTCCCTCGTGGAGGACGCATCCGGCTGTCCACAGAAAACACCTGCTACAGGTGAGTAACTTTATTGAAATGGTAAAGGCAAGGGAAGGTGAAGATTGGAGAGTAGGGTCTGAAGTGACACAGTAAATAGGAGTACCTTGGCAGATCAGTAGCACCAAATGATCTTCCCCTGTTGACAACTGCTGTGTTTCTATGGAGATTATTCTAAGATAATCAGGAGAAACAACCCGTTATATGAAGCTTTTCTAGAATGTGAAGTCTTTACAGAAATTATATGGTTTTCCTTTAGAGTAATTTCTCTATAGAAAAATCTGGCAACACTCTATGAAGGCTGCTGAGAAAATGTAAAATTCTACTGGGTAGACATTAGTTGTACAGAGAGAATATTTCTTTTGTTTGTGAAATGCTGAACTGATTAAAAATGTTCTCTGAAATGTTGTGCAGAGGGAAAATACTATATAAATGCAAATTATTAGTAGTGTGGTCCCATTAATCTAGACTTTTCCTGCAAATTATTCCATAAATCTCCTGGGTAACAGAATATCTTTTTTTTTTAAATTCTCTTTATTTATTTTTCAGCATTTCAAAATGTTCCAAATCACAGAGCACTTAACAAAACCATGCCTGTAGCATTTCTCTAGAGGAATGCATTGAAATAAAGAAGGGGGCAGTAGGTTTATATAATTTCATATATAATAAAGTACAGTGAAAGTGAATGATAGAAATCCAGATATGAAAAAGAAAACGGAAATCGTCAATGATCCTCTGCAATCTATGGCATTAGACCAGGAAGTAAATTTAGGCAGGCTCGATGGGTGATGGTGGCCATTAGATTTCATGTTTTTCTGTGTAGTTTTCAAATTGAATAGAATTGCATTCATTGGGGTCAACTCTCTTCAAGATGTCTGTAGAAACCAATTATATGCCTTCATCTGTTATAGCCCAATATTTTCTGCCCAGGGATGTTCCATCACTAAGCAGACAGTGCTATAACCAGAGCACCCTAACAGTTGTTGTTCTTTTGATCAAGTTTCGTTTCTTTGTCGGCCATTTGTACAAATAGCAAGGGAGTCATCTTAAAAGCCTTAGACGTGATTTGCACATCTGAAAATGGGCACATGGACATCCAAATCGCAGAGACATCCCTGGAGCCATTTTAGAAATGGTTTTTAAGGACGTGTCTGGTGCAGGGATGTCCAAGTAGGCAGGGAGTATAGTGGAGACATGTCTGGGGAGGTGCAATGGACTTAGACGTCCCCCTGCTCAATTTCAGAAACGTCGGGACCCCGTCCAGACATCGGTGAAAATGCTTGTTTTGGCTGTAAAACATTCAGAAGGTGGAGAGAAGATGGATAGTTAAGTTACTTGCCATGGCCGAAGTCCACTACTCTAACCATTAGGCTATCAGACATCCCCGTTCTGGAATACTATTCTGGGGATTTCTATATAGACTTCCCCATAGATGTCCATTATCAGGCAAGTCCATGTTTGGTGAAATCATGCCTGAACTTGAATATGCCTGCTTTTTTTTTTTCTTCTCCGGACATTCTGGCTTGGACATCCCATGTTGCACTTGGATGTCCTTTGTAAAATGTGTCTTCATGCTAATATCCCTCCATGGTATTCTTTCAAACATTCAGTGAGCTAGCTGGTACATAAAGATGGCAATTTATTTAGGAAAACATAATTCCAAGGATAAGGGGTTAAGGTAGGAAGTTGGAATGAAGATGGGAGATTCATATGGAATGTTAAAAAATACTTTTTTCTGTAGAAAGTAGTGGATTGGTGACCAGCCGAGGAGGTAGTAACCAAAGCTCTAACAGAATTCAAATGTGTTTATTGACTACAAGACACGTGATCAGAACTGGTCCAAGGGTTTCTGCAGGTAGAAGCTCTGGCTGTGCTGCCCCCCCCCCACCTTTCCGAGCTGTGCTGCCCCCCCCCCCACCTTCCAAGCCATAATATGCTGCCGCCACTGATTCCAATGGGGTAGGGAAAGCATAGCGGTGGCTGCCCATGGCAGGCCATATGCTTAGGCACACATGGCCTGCCGCTTCTGACCCCCCTCCAACACAATTTCCTGTCGGGGGGCATCTGAAGTGGCAGGCCATGAGTTCTGAAGCACGTGGCATGCTGTGCTGCCCACAGAAGTATGCCATCCTAGGCAGCTGCCTAGCCTGCCTAGTGGATGACCCGGCCCTACACATGACAGAAATAATCCCTTCCCCCCCCCCCCCTTATTTTCTCCTTTACTTTCAGCCTGACATACTAGACAGCACATTGCAGCAGTTGGAACAGCGAGGATCTGTACAGAGCATATGTGCAGCCTTCTGTACCTGAACAGCAACATTGGCCTTGTAATCAAACTGTGGACCTTTCTTCACTTTCATATATTTTGAATAAAGGAATGGATCATGGAAACCATTTTTGCAAGCTTGGTCGGTCTCCCTCTCGTTATTTCACTGCTACCCTGCTTTGAGAAAGGATTGTATGCCTTCCGATGACTGCCTGGGATCACTGTTCCCATTTCTCATTCCTGCTCCCTTTGTCTACTGTCTTGGAAAGCAATGCTGTTCTCTTCATTTTGTTACAGCTCCTCTGAAGCGCCATGTGTTCTCACTTTGCTGATACCTGGTATACTGTACTTGATGAGGAACAGAAAGATTGCTGGCTTGAAAGACATCACGAAAGCAATTTACCATAAGGTCTGGATACTACGTCACCTGCGCCCCCTATTGGACTTTAATGACTACCGAACTATCTTCCAAGCCTTGGTGCTCCCACATCTAGACTTTGCAAATATTATCCTTCATGGCCTCCCTCAGTCAACACTAGGACCTCTTCGCCTTGCAATGAATGCTGCAGCAAGGGTACTTGCAGGTACATCAAGAGCTAAACATATAACCCCAGTCATGATGGATCTCCACTGGCTTCCACTTCAGGCTAGAATCCAGTATAAGTCCCTAGTACTAACATTCAAAGCCCTAAGGAACCAGATCACCTCACCCATCAGCAAACTCATTCAAAGACGGCCGTTCAACAGGATCAGGAGATCTAATCAAGCAAACACTCTAGAGATCCCCAACATTCTAACAAAGTGCAAAAAGGCTACTGCCAATAGAGCCTTCTCCTTATTTGCACCCATGACCTGGAATGCCCTCCCCACTGAGCTCCGTTCCACCCCAGACCTATTGTCATTTAGAAAAGCCCTCAAACAACACCTTTTCCTCATCCATTACCCAGAATCCAATCCCAGAAACAACCACCCATCCTCACATCCTACACCCTACTCCACCCCACCCAAAATCCAACACCATAAAGAAAATGACTAGCTCTACCACCATATCCCCTCTCTTATTTATTATTGGTACTGATCACACATCTTATTGATTAAACCTCTTATAAATATGTTGAAACCAAGCTATACTATATGTATAATTTCTCACCATACTCCATGAATAATTACTCTGTAATTAGTTACCCCTGTTACCTCCAGGTTATCTCATCCATGTTCAATGTAAAAACTCAATTGTCGTGTGACATTGCAGTATGTTTTTTTTTTCTTTTTTGTTCAATTGTAAACCGCACTGGTTTTAATAGCGCGGTATATAAGAGAAGTAAATAAATAAATAAATAAAAAATAAAAATCTCCTCTATTCCCATACCATAGCCAGTTCATCTCAGGCTCACTTCTTGCAGTGTAAAAACTGTCATTCTTTCCACTATAAGACCCAAATCATGATGTTGTTAAGTGCCGTCGAGTCGGTAACCCTCGGTTACTTATGGCAACCCTCTGGATAGTTGCCATAAATTGTGTTCAGTCTTCAGTCAAGCGGCTCATTGTTATTATATCGAGCCATCTCATTGCTGGCCTTCCTCTTTTGCGTTGACCTTCTATCTTGCCAAGCATGATGTCTTTCTCTAATGATCTCTCTCTTCGCATGATGTGTCCAAAATATGAAATTCAAAGTCTTGTCACCTGAGCTTCTAAAGAAAGCTTAGGTTTGATCTCCTCTAGTACTGACTGGTTTGTTCTTCGGGCAGTACATGGTATACGCAGTATTCACCGCCAGCACCATAATTCAAAGGCATCAATTTTCTTCCTGTCTATCTTTTTTCACCCAAATCATAGGTGCCCCATATAAGAGCCTTGAGGCAGCTAAGTCTTCCCAGCCCCAGCTGCAAACTCCCTGCATGAAAAATAGCCGTAGACACTATGCAAAGCAACCACACTGACTTCCTCCCCCTGCTGTGCTTACTGAGCGCTCCTGCATGCGGACCCCCCTCCCCCCCCCCCCGCGACCCCCATTGATTGTGCTACATCATGTTGTCATAAGTTGATTCTGTAAGAAAGAATTGGAAACAGTGACTCGCCTCATAACTGACTGTGTAGTTCTGATGGCGGAAATATTCTGTACAGAAAGGCATAACAAAGTAGCCCGCCTCATCCATTGGAAATTCTGTAAAGACTACTCCATTGTAAAGGAAAAGCATTAGGATCATGACCCTAAGAGAATTATAGAGAATGAAGAGGTTATGATCACCTGGGATACTCCCATTCCAACCAATAAAAAGCTGGATGCAAGGAAAACAGACATCGTGGTAAAGGAGAAAAAACCCAGAATGACATTGATTATAGAAGTAACAGTCCTAAGAGATTATTCCGTGAAGAGGGAGAAGATCTTCAAGTACCAAGAAATGCAGTCAGACATCAGAAAAATGTGGCAGAAAGATAAAGAAATATTTCCCATCATATTGGGAGCCACAGGCATGATAAAGAAGAATGTCCAGTCATATCTTGACATACTACCCTCTTCCACTCACTAGTTAGTTCTTGTCTTGAATATTGTAACCTGCTCCTTGCTGGTCTCCCTCTGAATTATCTTTCTCCCCTTCAGTCTGTTCAGAACTCAGCTATGCAGCTTATCTTCCGCCAGTGTCATTATGCTCATGTAACCCCTCTTCTCAAGTCACTTCACTGGCTCCCTATCAGTTTCCACATCCAGTTCAAACTTCTACTGACCTACAAGTGCACTCATTCTGCGGTTCTTCACTTCCTTTCCTCTCTTATCTCACTCTACACCCCTCCTTGGGAATGCCGAACCTCTGGCAGATCCCTTCAATCTGTGCCCTTCTCTGTCACTGCCAGCTCCAGACTTTGTTCATTCTACCTTGCTGCTTCCATATGCCTGGAACAAACTACCCGAGTCAATCTGAGCCCCTCTGAACCAAAATCATACCGTCCCATCTCCAGCCTGCCATTCCTTGCTAAAATAGTGGAAAAGGCAGTGCAAAGGCAACTTCAGGACCATATTGATAGAAATGCCCCACTGGACATACACCAGCATGGATTCAAGCCCCAACACGGCGTGGAAACCCTACTCGCCTCCCTCTTTGACAATCTCCTAAGCGGCATAGACAACATAAAAAACGGCTTCCTGCTAGTGTTCATGGACATCTCGGCGGCCTTCAACACAGTGTCCCACACCAAGCTATTGCAACGCTTACAACAGATAGGTCTATGCAAGAACACCCTGAAGTGGTTTACATCATACTTGGAAGGGCGAATGCAACAAGTCAAATGCGACCAAAAGAAATTACTACAATTCCCTGTCACACAGGGAATACCTCAGGGCTCAGCTCTATCATCAATGCTCTTTAACATCTACATACAGCCCATATGCAACATTATCAAACACCACAAACTTCACTATCACATTTATGCTGACGACATCATGGTATACGCCCCAATCAACCTTCTAGCACTAAACACCACAACAATAACCAAATGCCTCGAAGACATGAATGACTGGCTCATAGCCAACAACTTAACGGTCAACTACGTTAAAACTGAGGCAATATTCGTCACTAGGAACCCCACCTTCATACCTCCACAAACTATCAGCATCCTAGACAAACACATAGTAGTCAAAGAAGAAGTTAAGTATCTGGGCATCACACTAGACAGAGCCTGAAATCCCACATCACCAAAACCGCAAACAAGGCCTATCAACGATTGAAAACTGTGCAAGTATATGCTGGTTTGCACTGTGCATACTTTCAAGCATGACCTAATTGTATAAGCGCCCATTTGCATACATTAAGCACTGTTTTCCATGTGAAAATGGTTTATAAAATTGCCCTTTATTTATTTTAAGCAACTAGAGAGGAGAAAGCCATTTCTGTACCGATGATAGTTTGAGAACATGAACATTAGGGAGCACGTCTGGATGTAAACTGTGACAGTCTTTAAAGAAAGGAGACAGTAGACATGGCCATTCATAAGGTACAGACAGATTGTCTCTAATGGGAGAGAGGAGACAAAGAAGACATTGGGGTAGGATCAGAAACTATGCGCTGTTGGGAAGATACATCATATCTGACCTCCACCAGAGCCACGGATAGGTGCAAGTCATTTTTTTAACCAGAGACCTTTCTATTACCTGCATAAGACAGTTCTGTAACTTACAGACATTTTCTGCTCCGTTTAATGGTTATCGTTTGATTTATTTACATCTTTTATTACTTTTTCTCTCCCAAATTGCACTCTTAGCAAGGTACAGATGCTAAAATAAGGAATCCTATAGCACCATGATCCAATAAATGTCACATAATGATCTCATAGGAATTTACAGCATGAAAATTAGACAGTGTCCCACATGCAGCTGTCTACCCACCCATATGAGTACCCCAAAATAAATAATGCAGTCATCGCATCAACAGATTCCACTATGAAGTAGCTGGGAAATTTCCAAGTTATACCCAGAGGCTCTAGAGACATTGCTGAAATCTTCAGGAACATGAAGCAAGCACGTGGCAGAGACTACTACAATGAATGGAGCCTCTGCCCAAGTCACTGACAGTGTGGCCAGTCTTCTGCCCTCTCCCTTCACCCACGGCCAGTCTGGTTCCCAGAATATTCCTGATATTGCCATCTTTCTTGAAAATATCACTGCAGGGTAACTTGACATCTCCCTCTCTCCCCCGATGCTATCAAAATAGGGAAATCAAATTCCTAGTGGCTCAGTGGCCCGGGTCCCCCAACCCGACAGTATTTTGATGGCATCGGGGATGATTGTGGCATCGGGAAAAGCCCCTGATGCCATCAGAATACTACTGGGGGCCGGTGCCCTGATAGAAAGTAGCTACCTGGTGGTCTAATGGCACCCGAACGCCTCCCACCCCAAATTAAAATAAAATAACCTGGGGGAGGGGTGGAGTATATAGGGACCACCAGACCCCCAGGCAGTCACTTTCTGTCAGGGCACCGGCTCCCGACAGTATTTTGATGGCATCGGGGCTTTTCCCGATACTGCAATCGTCTCTGACACCATCAAAATATTGTCAGGTGGGGGGGATTGGCGCTGCCGGGCCACCAGGGATTCTCTTTCTGTTGGGGCACCGGCCCCTCACAGTATTTTGATGGCATAGGGGGCTTTTCTCATTGCCGTGATCGTTCCTGATGCCATCAAAATACCGCCAGGGCTGATATGCACATTAGCCACATGGTGCCCAGAAAGCAAGTCAAACTACCGCCGACTCCTTGTGCGCATGTGTTTGGCTTGCTCTCACAGTTTAACACTGCTATTTTGTGCCCGGTTTAACGGGTGACTCATTGCATGCGTGTAAAAAGTCAACTCAGCACATGTCGAACACTGACTTTCTGCATTGGTCTGTAAGTTTGTAGTTAAGGCAGTAGAGGGTTAAGGGGTGTCGTAGGGATTTGAACCCTCATTTTTTTGTTAGCAGGCTGTTGCTACCATTGCACTATACACCTCTACTGCAGGAATGCTAATAAAAGTTCCCCCAATGCATCCATACCTGTCATGGCTGCATTGCACTGACATGCTGCAATAAACAGATACGTTAGAAGCCTCTGTTGATGGAAGATGCTTTCTAAATCCACCTGAGGAATAAAACAGGTTGATTAATTTACGAGTAATCAAATTGCTGCCTCTCAACCCCAGCACACTAAGTTCAGCAGCCAAGAAATGATCAATTTGATGTGCCTGTGAGCAAGGAGAAGCTTCCCGCCACCTTAATTAAACAAGACAAATCTATTGACTGTGTGTCTGAACAGCTGAATATCCCCAGCGTCTGTGGCTTCATTGATATGGAACTTTCCTTAGGTGAATCATTTACTGTGCTGTTTAAGTCCTCTCCCCTACGTCTAGCTATAGAACTTAATGAAGGGGCGGGGGAGACCCCAAACACTCTCTCACCCCAGGAAACATGCATTACACACACATATAGAAGAAGATGACTTTCAAAGCCGTTTATCAGAGTAAAACAGGTTGGCTACCCTCCTGTATCTGGGAAAACTCTGTGTGAGCTTTCACGGGTCTAGATTTAGATAGAGGCAACTGCCTCTGGGATCAGACTTTGATAGGTACCTGAATATTGATGCCATTGTCATGCTTTGATCTGGGCCTTGCGCAGCCATGGCAAAAATTGCCTCACAGCTGCAGCAACGCTTCTGTAAGTTTTTTGTGGGCTTTCTTTTGTTTTCTTGCTGACAGGACCTGTGATGACTTCCTGCCCTTCACAGGAGTTATCATGGTGACTGGAAGCCTGTATTAAATGAATGGCCAGGACACCACAGGGTCTGTCAACACACGAGTGCAGGAAGGCTTGCAATAGAATTACTTAGAAGAAGCATTGATGCAGCTGTGAGGCAAATTTTGGCACAATGGCAAGGTAAAGGGGCCGTTTCTTCAAATGCGTGCGTTGTGTGTGTTCCATGACAATCATGAACCTCACTCCTGCGCCAGGGTCTGCGGAGTACAGTCTTAGAGGAATGTTTATGAAAGCGCGGTAGCCGGTAACACAGGGCTAAAGTGTGTCTTAGCTGCACAGTAGCCAAAGGTGGCCATGCTAAATGTGCTACACTACCTGAGCAACTTGTGAATAGGCGGGGTTAAGGCAGAGAGTGGGCAGGGATGTTGTATGCGGCTGGGGGGGGGCATCTAGTCATGTGTTAGCTACAGAAACACACCACTAGAGCACCCACCTTGCTAGCGCATTGCAAATAAGAAAGGCAGAAACAGGGCAAACAGTAGAATATCTAGGCACCTGCCTAGGGCACTAGGGAAGGGGGCCACAAGAGGCAGCTGCCATGCAGTGCCCCACACCAGCATGAGAGCTGTAAAACCGGGGCCTGCAGGTCAGGAGTGACGCTGCTGGGACAGTGAGGAAAGATCCTGAAAGACATTACCAGCTCTACACGTCTACAGATGCACCGGATAGTTTAGGTTTATGTTTATTAAAACTTGATATACCGCCTTTCACAATCGCAGCAGAGTATATCAGAATAAGAGAAAGGAAATACCGTTCACATGTGAGGAGAGACAACACAAGCAACCCCCCCCCCCCCCCCGAATGATTGTAGCCATGTGTTGTGGAGGTATCAGGACCTAGGGCCTGTGCTCTGTACTTCAGCCAATATTAGCCTCACAGTGAGAGTTGGAGCCAGCAGAGGAAAGCAGGGGGGGGGGGGGGGCGGGGGGGTAGGGCTTGGAAATTAGGTGTTGCACAGACTGGCAAAATGATGCTGTGGCATCAGAAGCCATCTAGCCCCCTACTTCCCCTTCATGCACCTGGGGCCATGTTCTGGTGGAGAGATGGTCCCTCATCCTGACCATGGGAGACAATGCAGAGTTGCCAAGTTACCCAGTTCCAGGAGGGAGATCTTAAGCCATTCCAGGATTTCTGACAAGCTCATCCTGATGCATTTTGGGACCTGCAACACTCATTCCTGGAACTCTGGAAATGACTGAGACCTATTGGCCGTGAGCAGCTATTTAACCTTTCCAACACTGAACATGGGCTTGCTTTGCTCTAGCTCCCCGTGGCCCCCCTGCCCAGGGCATGAGGCATTCCAAGGACCTGGAGAGTGCTTGTGGCTCCCCTGCTCTGGTGCTCAGCCACGAGGGCTCTTTGTGATTCGCTACCTCCATGTTATGTTCTCTCAGAGCTCCTGCTGGTAAGAGGGAGTATGGGAGGCACCTTGACACCTGGCTCTAGCATCATCCCTTCCCCCCACATAGGGGGGACACACTCCACAAGGTATATTGTTATGAAGACATACCAGAGGAATGATTGAAAAGGGGAACCTATCCCCTAACCACAGAGACTTTCTACTGTGTTCCCTGTGGCAGCCTGCGCATTATGGTGAGGGGGATCATATAGCGGTCACCCATGATGGACACTGAGGACACCCTGCCTGATCCTGTACAAGGCTCCTGCACCCTATTATCCACAGTTAGGGGCACAGCACAGACTCTGCATATGTTGGATGTTATGATTTCATGCCCTGCCTCTTGTACTTAGCCCCAGTGCTCTCAGCTGTGCAGCCAGTCATCTCTCTCTATTCTGCTACTTTCCTGTAGGTGTGGTTCTAGGTTGCCAACTTTCTGAAAGAGAAAAACCAGCCATGTCCCGCCCCGCCCCGCCCCGCCCCGCCCCCTGCCCCCAAAAAATAATTGCAGAGAACTTACTGATTTTTCCAGTTGTCAGGATCTTTGTCTTCTTTACTTTAAGGTGCAGGCAGGTTTTAAGACTATGTTCCTTGATCTTTAGAAGCAAATGTTTCAGATCATCTTCACTTTCAGCCAGTAATGTGGTATCATCAGCATAGCAAAGGTTGTTGATGAGTCTTCCACCAATCTTTACACCTCTGTTGTCTTCATACAGTCCTGCTTCTCTGATGATTTGTTCTGCATATAAATTAAACAGGTAGGGGGAAAGTATGCAGCCTTGTCGTACACCTTTGCTGATTTTAAACCATTCTGTTCCTCCTTGTTCCGTTCAAACTGTTCCTCCTTGATCACTGTAAAGGTTGGGCAAGAAAACGATCAGGTGTTCTGTATACCCATGCTTCTTAATGTCGCCCAGAGTTTGTCATTTTTTACACAGTCAAAACCCTTGCTATAGTCGATAAAACACATATGGATATCCTTTTGATATTCTTTTGTCTCTTCAAGCATCCATCTCACATCCGCGATGATGTCTCTCGTTCCTCGCCCTTTCCTGAACCCTGCTTGCACGTCACAGTACGAGTACTTAAAAAGAGGTGCTCCCATATGCAGCCAGGGCCTCTTCAGCACTTAGGGGTATGTCTACTAAGCTGGGCTAATGGTTAACCCAGGCTATGTACAACTAGATCCCATATTATTTAATGGGACCTAGTTGCAGTTAGCCCAGGTTAGCCTTTAGCCCAGCTTAGTACACATATCCTCTCTGTATTTTAATATGCAGTCAGTATACATCTGTAAGACCAAGAAACAATTCTACAGGAAGCACTAACTCTATAGTATCCCGGAATGTTATCTAAATGGAATCTGAGACATGAATCTGGACAGGCTTCATTAAGCTAAGCATAAAAGCATGGAATAACTCAATGAGAAATCCCACACAAATGTGTGCCATTTCCATTCAAAAAGGATCCTAGCAGGAACTTGTCTTTTCCTAGAAAGACAGCAGTATAATAAATACAATGAATTAGCTGGCTACATTTCTCATTCGGTTGTAATTTTATTTTCATGTTTTTCTAAAACGAGGAGAACGGCAATGCAAATTAGACTCTAGAGAAAGCATTTCTTCTGTTACATTCCTTACGTAAGCATGTGACGTGGCATTTTAGAAAGGACGTCCAAGTGCCATCTGGGGCATCCAGGGCATAATGTGCAGAAAAATGCCAGAGATTTCTATATTTCAGCCTGATTTTAGAAACAGAGACGCCCCAGACATGGATGCCTGTGCCAGCGTCGATATAGACCTCCCTGATACTGTGGGGTGGGGACGTCCGTCTCAAGCAAAGTTGCATACGGAGGTATCCAGCAGTGTGGCAAAATGAAAACATAAGCTCCCCTTCCCCAGCAGTGTTCGTTGGCAAACTGTGAAATAAAGGGGATATGAGTGTACCTCCTTATCCACAACCTTTACGCATTTGCTGGACAAAAAGAGCTCTTTTCAGATGCCTATTCGTGCCTGGAGCAACTAGAACAATTGATGTGGCTTGGGACATTAAGAACATTTTTGAAATCGGGCAAGGACATCCACGTTACTGGGAAAGCCCTGGCCACAACTCCACCACTCCCCGTTCGAACTTGGACGTACTTCCGCTGGGAACGACCACAGACCTTCCAAAATGGCTTGGGGACTTCTCTGTGCTTTGGATATCCCTATGCCTGCTTTCACATGTCCAAAGCCCCCTAATAAGGCTTCTAAAATTACTCCTTATACTAAATGATGGCAAATAAAGACCAAAATAGCCCCTCCAGTCTCCCCCATGTTAGGTGGATGCGTAACCTCATACCATTTCTTTCCCCATGTCGTTTATCCAACTTCTCAACCTCCCATCACTTTTCATTTGTATTTAGTTCAAGCCTTTTCCAGTGGTAGCTCAAGTTGAGTTACCTTCAGATACTGTAGGTATTTTTCTGTCCCCAGAGGGCTTACAATCTAAGTTTGTACCTGAAGCAATGAGGGATTAAGTGACTTGCCCACGATCACAAGGAGCAGCAGTGGATTTGAACTCTTGTTTTCATGTCTGGCCCAAGAATGCCCAGAGCTGTTTTCTTAATGATGGTCTCTGTTACCTCCACCAGTATAACATTTTAGATCTGGCCATCTTGCTTCTTACAAAACCAGCACTTGGCCAGGCCTCTCAGCGGAAAGCCGCTGAGCGTGAAATTATGAAGACGTTTTCTGATGTGCAGCCCAGTGTGATAACCTTTGAAAATGGACAAGCTCATTTCAGATAAGTGTTTAAAAAGGGTACCCTGAGGCAGAACTGAAATTATGTTTTCCAGTTCAAAACACGAGGTTGTGTCGGTTTGGGTAGCTTTTTTGGTGTTTTGTATAAAGAAGACTGCAATTGAGAACTTTAAAAATTAAAAAGGACTGAAGGGTCACACTTCTAAGCTGGCTGGTTATTGATACTGGCTTGGGTTTCAAGATCGAACTAAAAAATATTTTTCTAAAACTTTCTTTCACTTTGTATTGCTGGGTTTTGATATTTAACATGGTTCTGTGTTTACCCTAGCAAACTACCCTACATATACGGCGGTGACGCTTTCAGAAACCTAGTGGGAAGAAAGTCTATTACACACAGTCACCATATGAAAGATGGTAAAAGAACTCTTAAAGAGAAGGTAGCGGCATCTTTCTTCTTGGGTGCCAACTTTTTGAAAGAGAAAAACTCGCCACCTGTGGCTAGCCATACTCAGCTCATGCTCACCCCCTCTCTGCCCTTGCCCTGCCTCGTCCCCAAAAAATAATTGCAGAGAGGGCAATGTGCAAACTGAAGAAGCAAGATTGCTACACGTTCTTAAACAGAAATTCCATACTAACAGAACACCCAGCATTGGTTGTACAAACACACACACACACAATACAGATAGGCCTTCATCGGTAAATGAGCACAAAACAAAAAGAGAAATATATAGACAAAAATTAAACCGAAACCCCAAGAAGCTAGACTCTGCATGCAGTGCAACATAAGAGACATAGAAATGCATTTCCCCTGTACTGTACGAAATAAAAGACAGCAGATGTGAGGATTGGCATTAGGAGGGATGCAACCTGGCAATTGCCCTGGACTCACAAGCCAGAGAGAGCCTCAGATCTGTCTGAGACTGAAAAAGGCACAGCTTGCTAGTGGGCTTTAGGCAATGCAATGTGTGTCTTTGAGTCAATGCCCACTCTTGACGACCCATCAGCTCCTGGGTTTTCTTGGCAGTGTGACCGGAAGTAGATCGCCAGGCTTTTCTTCAGAGGCAATGGAGAGTTAAGTGATTTGCCCAAGGCTACAAGGAGTGCTAATGGGCAGGGCCGTACCAAGCTATAACTGTGACTTGTGAACCTGGTGCCCCCTATCCCCATACCCACTGGGGCTCATTTGCATATATTTAATTTTAAAATTTATATGCAGCCCATTTAAAATTTTACGAGGCTTTCAAAGGAGCTCTTTTTTGTCCCAGCAATGAATTAGGGACATGTTTAGTAAACATTAATGTACATTAAATATCACCACACCCTTAGAAATAAATAGGTGCTGCAGTACTTAATGCGTATTCACTTATGTTAACACGTACTAACCTTTATTAAGCATGCCTCTTCTTGAGTGTCTTAGTACCATTTGCATGGACAGTGAGCATAGAGAAGGCTACCATATTTCTACATTGCCATCCTCCAGTGCCAGGTACATTAGGAAGCCCTGCTCATTTAGGACCCATTGCATACCAGCCATATCATAACAGCACTACCAGGACTCACACAGCACCAAACTCTACATATAAAAAGGCAGCACCGAAAATATAAAACCAATATACCTCATAGAAAACCAATACATCTCCTACCGGGGAAAGAGAACAAGTAGGACCCCTACACGGAAACTGAACAAACAGAATACCACAGCTAGGTCATATATGCAAAACATAAACAGACCATCATCAATTACAGAACAAGGGAACACAATTTAGAAATCTGAAGGCAATAAGTGAACTGGGAACCCCAAAAGCCAAACTTGGAATGCAGCACAACACTGGAGAAATAAAACTATAAATTCATTTCCTCTTTATTTATTTATTTAACTGCATTTATATACCGCTTTTCACCGGGTCAAAGCAGTGTACTGAACAAACACAAGGACATCAATGATGTACATTTCCCAGACCTGATATATTCCAGTTAATAAATTCAAAATAATATAATTTTACTCTACCTTTTGTTTGGGCATTCACAATTGTCCCAATCTCTCTCTTTTGCTTTCTTCATATATTCTGCCAACTCTCCATTGTCTGCTGTCCATTTGTCCTTTCTTCTCTTGTCTCTTATTTTTTTCCACTCATTCTCTGCATCCGCCTTGTTTCATCCCTCTTACACAAAATATCTGTCCCCCTGCCCATCCTCACTGCCCCAACCTTTTTCTTCACCCTGATCACAGCATTTGCCCCTTTTCGGCTCCCTAGCATCACCCCCTTCCAGGTCTCACCAGCATTGGCTCCCTTCCAGCTCCAGCTCTTCCCAGCATCAGCCCCTTTCCAGTCCCTGTCCCGCCCAGTATCAGTTCTCCTTAGAGTTCCTGTCCCTCCCAGCATGAGCTCGCTTCTTGTCCCAGCCCTTCCCAGCATCAGTTCCATTCCAGTCTTTGCCACCAAGCAGCAGTCCTTCCATGCCTCCCCCCCCCCCCCCCCAGTTACTAACTTCTTATTATCCTCCTGCCTCCCAGTGGCCTGGACTTCTCCGTGGCAATCACAGTCACCACACAGCCGCGGGACCTTTGCGCAAGAGATAGGAAGTTCCCTGTTTCACTTTTAACAGTGCAGGCAATGCGATCACGCCGGCAGCTGCAGTTTAGTACAGCCACAGGACCAAATGAGAACAGTTCTGCAGCTGTGTGGTGACTGTGAGTCAAACGGAAAAGTCCAGTCCACTGGGAGGCAGGAACTCTTGGTTACCAAGTCAGTGCTGTAACCACTAGGCTGCTCCTCTACTTCCAACCCCCACCCAGCATCAGTTCCCTTCCAGTCCCTGTCTCTCCCAGCATCATCACTTCTAGTTCCAGTCCCCCCCCCCCCTTCAGCGTCAGTCCTCCTCCAGCATCATCTCTCTTCCAGTCCCCCAATCCTCCAGCATCAACCCATTTCCAGGCCTATTCCAGTGCTAATGTATCCCAAGGTGTTAAAAAAAATTAAGTATTTACTGGGGTTACATGGCATCAGCAGAAGAGGGAGAACAGGCGGCATCTGGACCTCACCTATCTTTTAAGGGGCAGAGGACTAAATGGGTAGCATCAAAAATCGTTGCTACCCGTTTAGCCCTTTCCTCAGCCCCTGCTCCGCCCTGGAACGCCCCCAACACACCCCAATGCTAACCACATAGCACCTGGGCACGTTAGGGACTTATCTGGGATTTTCCAAAGGGCACTGGCCTTTGGAAAATCCCGGATAAAGCATTTACATGGGTAACTAGGACAGTTATCTGTGTAAATGCCTTCGAAAATGCCACCCAAAATTTTTTCTACCTTTGTTGTCTGACCATTTTATTCTGTGATCATGCTGGTCCTGATCTGAGGCTTCTGCTTTCCTGTCTTCTCTTACCTCTCTTTCTATGGTCTATCGTCCATCTGCCATTTCTTGACTCTTCGTTAGGCTGATGGAAGGAAGTGAAGAAAACAATTTCCATTCTCTGTAACCCTCCCCAGTATCAGCCCCCTTTCCAGCCCTTCCCTCCCAGTACCTTCCATTGTCAACACCCTTGCATTCCCAGGACTGCCACTGGTGTCCATTCCCTTCCAGTCCCCCTTGTTCCCCACAGTCCAGCCTCTTCTAGTCCAAATATCATCCGAGGTATCAGCCTACTTCTTCCCAAGCCTAACCCAGTGCTACTCCCTCCCCCCCCCCTGTGTCAGCTCCCTTCCAGTCCCAGTGTCCCCTCCCTTCCAGCCCCCCACTCCCATTACCCAGCTACCTACCAGTCCCACCCCCAAGTGTCAGCTCCTTTCCAGTCCCCCTCCAGTACTATACTCAGGTGTCATCTCCCTTTCTTCCCTGTCTTCCCTTTCCTAGTGTCATCACCCTTCCAGTCCTCCTCCAGTACCATTCCCAGGTATCAGCTCCCTTCCAGCCCACTACTTCCCCCCCCCATTCTTGTCAGCTCCCTGCCTGCTACCTCTTTCCCCCTCCATGTCAGCTCCCTTCACTCCCTCCTTCCCCTTCCATGTCAGCTCCCTTCCAGCCCCACCTCCCCCCCCCCCCCGTGTCAGCTCCCTTCCTGCCACTTCTTTCCCCCCTCCTTGTCGGCTGCCCAGCTCCCTCCTTCCCTCCTGTGTCAGCTCCCTTCCAGCCCCTTCCTTCCCCCCCCCCATGTCAGCTCCCTAACAGCACTCATCTTCCCCCATGTCAGCTCCCTTCCAGTCCCCCCCCCCATGTCAACTCCCTTCCTGCTGCCTCCTTCCCCTGGCAGCTGCGGCTCCTGCGTCTTACAGTACTGCGGTTGTGATAGTGATAATAATTTAAAATAAAATCAAAATCAATGTGGAGCCTTCTGGCCTCTGTTATGGAACCCGCACTGCTGCGTCCCATCCTGAAAAGGAAGTTACGCTAGAAGGAGCGGGACGCAGCAGCAGGGGTTCCATAACAGAGGCCTGAAGGCTTTGCACCAGTTATTATAAATTATTATCGCAGCCGCGGCTCTGTAAGACACAGGAGCCATGGTTGGATAGGAGGAGAGCGTGAGGGTGCAGGCAGAAGGGAAAGGAGAGAGATGGAATGCCGGTTTTCTCAGTCTCATGGCCAGAGCAAAAAAACGTCTTCTCAACGTCCGGTTTTTACTCTCTGTTGGCAGCCGGCCTGGCCATATAAAAACTGGCCAGGCTGGTTGAATACCAGTCTGTTGGCAACCCTACTTTCTTCTAGCTGCTAAGTAGTTGGCCAGGCTACGAATGGACTGGAAAACTGGAAACGCCCATAGGGGAACTGGAAGCTAGCATGTTACAATATCCACTCTTTGCTCCCTGCAGATCTGAATCTGCTGTTCTTAAAACACACCCACTTTCACTTTTTCACAGTGATCACATACAGGGGCTCTGAATTTAATTTGTGGAGGCCTCCACTACACACAGTCAGTTTATTCAAATACTGAACACACCCAACAGCCTCATATTACTTCACCGATGTTCAGGGTCCTTAAGAACAACTTGAAAGACCTGATCCTAATGCAACAGGACTTCTGAATTTTCAATCAATTTTTGAGTTTTCCTGATGCTGGGCCATGTACAATTTATAAATACAAATGGAGTCACATAAAATACAGAAAATCATTTTAATACCACGCATGACATTTTAAATTTTACTCAACTAATCTGTCCTGAAAAGTAATGTGGAATCTCATATATAACCAGTGTTATTAGTACAAGAAAACATATAATAAAGATCCCCAAATTCTGTTTGGTATTTTAAAAAATGTTCCTTAATAGACATAATCAACAGTGAGAGAAGGAGGGGAAGTCTAATTTGCAAGTCATGGGAAAAGATGATAGCAACCCCTCCACCGGTCCAGAAGGGGTGATTTATAAGAGAGAAAGGCAGATCTGTCAGGGGAAATTTGTAAGAGATAGGAGGCGTTGCCGATTTTGAGCCAACTTTCCATAAGACAGAGTAAATGAAGGGGATGAGTTAGGATAAGGTTGTGTATGAAAAGACTCTTCCATTGAAGAGAACAAACATTAAAGAGACCAGCGTTAAAAGACTGAAGAAAGACACTTGGAAAACATTGTGGGGTCTATGCCTTGTTGTTGTTGTTAAGTGCCGTCGAGTCGACTCATGGCGACCCTCTGGATAGCTATCCTAAATTGTGTTCGGTCTTCAGTCAGGCGGCTCATTGTTGACAGACTGGTACCTGTAGCTGCTGTTATTGTATCGATCCATCTCACTGCTGGCCTTCCTCTTTTGCGTTGACCTTCTATCTTGCCAAGCATAATGTCTTTCTCTAATGATCTCCCTCTTCGCATGATTTGTTCAAAGTATGAAAGTTGAAATCTTGTCATCTGAGCTTCTAAAGAAAGCTTAGGTTTGATCTCCTCTAGTACCGACTGGTTTGTTCTTCGGGCAGTCCATGGTATACACAGTATTCGCCGCCAGCACCATAATTCAAAGGCATCAATTTTCTTCCTGTCTATCTTTTTCACTGTCCAGCTTTCACATCTAGGTTAAATGCCTTGTAGTGCTATACAAATGATAAGCAGTAGTAATGCCTGTGAGGTAATAGGGTGAAGGTGGACTTTTGCTTACAAGATTGGAATAGACTCGGGAGTCGGAACAATGGGAAAGAAGCCTACAAATGGCCAGAAGAAGAGGGGTGTCAAGGTGATTGAGAGGAGTGCACTCAAGGAGCACAGATGCACACCACTATGGTGTGACAGCGCCATAAGGTCTTCCTAAAATAGTGAACATGCTAGCATCACCTGATGGTCAGAGTCGGATCAATTAGCAGCAGTGGTGATGATGTAAGTACACTGAGATGACCAGAGCCAGGAGCCACAAAACTGCAGGAAGCAGGCTGGGTGAAAAAAAGGAAAAGGAGATGGTTGTAAGACAGGGTACAGCAGAAATTAATAATTGAGCATGGCAGCACTGTGAGATCTTCCTAAAAGAGTGGATGCACTGGTGTCACCTGGTAGGAACAGTGTGGATGATCAATGGCAGGGGTAGTGTAATGAGTACCCTGCGATGATCAAGCCACGAACCGGGAAACTGTAGGAGACAGATGATGTGTGCAATCTGGGTGATGAGCGGCAGTGGCTATGGGATGAGTACACCAGGATGACCAGAGCCAGGACATTGCAGGAGACAGGCAGGTGGGCGGAGTCGGGGTGATGAGCAGCAGTGGCTATGGGATGAGTACACCAGGATGACCAGAGCCAGGAGCCGGGAAATTGCAGGAGACATGCAGGTGGGTGGAGTCGGGTGATGAGCGGCAGTGGCTATGGGATGAGTACACCAGGATGACCAGAGCCAGGAGCAGGGAAATTGCAGGAGACAGGCAGGTGGGTGGAGTCGGGGTGATGAGTGGCAGTGGCTATGGGATGAGTACACCAGGATGACCAGAGCCAGGAGCAGGGAAATTGCAGGAGACAGGCAGGTGGGTGGAGTCGGGGTGATGAGCGGCAGTGGCTATGGGATGAGTACACCAGGATGACCAGAGCCAGGAGCCAGAACATTGCAGGAGACAGGCAGGTGGGCGGTGTCGGGGTGATCAGCAGTGAGGTGAATAACCAGAATGACCAGAGCCAGGAACTAGATAACTGCATAAGACAGGCTGGGAGAAAAGAAAGGAAAAGAGAAGGTTATAACAGTTACTGCACTGAAAAGTTCCTTAGCACGAGTTAAGCTCTTTTGCAGTTGGTGTGGATGCGATTAACGTTGTTTCTTGAAGGTGCCAATAAGTGTTCCCATGTTAACTGCAAAACTGGCAGTGTGCAGTAAGGACTTCTCGCGACATGCAATGCGCAGCCAATGCCTCCTCCTCTCGACTCATAACTCGCCTAGTCAGTGCCCCATCGCACGTTAAGCATTCATGCAGGTTTTTCCCATGCTGGCTGTTTTTAACTTGCAATAGTTGTTACTTTGGGCCCTTGCTAATGGTTCTAGCACGTTATAATGTGTATTACTTAGTGCACTCCTGTAAAGATTCCCTTAGATTGTTAGCCTTCCAAGGGATAGGAACGCACTTACTGTGCCTGAATGTAACTCACCTTGAACTGCTCTTGAGAGGCCTGAGCTAAATCCACAATCCCTTCCCTTTTCATTTCAAGGCTACCTGTGACTATTATGGGCTTTAACGTCACACACAAGCAGGGAAGTATTTCAGGTCAACATGAGCATAAGCAAGTTTGAATAGCTACTTGAACAACTAATAAAACAAATTTCATTTAAACATAGGCTTTAAAAGAAAGCAGCAAAGTGACTGGGCGTCAGTAATAGCTTCATGGCGAATGCGGAACGGTTAAAGTCATCGTCTACAGCCTCTTCCTCAGGCAGTGTTGGAGACAGTGTTAAAAACGTCAGACCTATGCTATATTCCATTCTTAGGATCAATTAAAAGTTATTCTAGAAGACATATGGGGAGAGAAGAAGGTAGACATAACGGTTGCCAGCTGGGCCTCGGTGGGGCTGAAGTCTCGACCATGCAGCAGCCCAAGATGAACCGCTTCAGTGATGTGTTTGCTGCTCTCTGCATGGGGGACCGTTTAAGGGCTGGGAGTGAGTGGAAGCAGCCGCACTGCTATTGGTGAGCACAGTGTGTATAGTAGCTGTGCAGCTGCTGCTACATTCAGTGCAGGGCGGCAGTATCCTCCTTTGATGTGAGCCTGAAAGGGTGGTGGTCCTACAAATGATGCAGCATGCTACTGTTCACAGTCTCTAAAACTGACCCCCCTTAGCAACAATGCTATTAATATATGAGGATTCTAGAAATTCCCCACATGATGATCCAAAACCTGCTGCATATAATCATTGGCAGGGAACAGGGTGCACCTCTTACTCTGTTCTGTTGGCAATGGATTTCCTTGTTGCTGGTTTCCCACCACTCCCCCCCCCCCCCCAGACTAACTGCCACTTAGGATAGTCAGAAAATGCTGGTTTCCTAAATTAATGCATCAAAATTAGGCTCCTAAATTTGTGCCCTATTTTCAGTCACACTTAGGAGCCTAAGGGATCTTTTACTAAAGGGCGCTAGCTATCAGCATGGGTGTGGAGTGCACTAAAGGCACACATTGGACGCGCGTTGACAGGTAGTGCCGCTGGAATTCAGCACTGACTGTCTATGGCGTGTTAGGGTTGCAAATGGATGAGTTGGGGGCAGAGAGTGGGGTGAGCTCCGGGCAGTCAGCGCCATGGTGGGCAAATAGAGTGGGCGCTTGCATTGCCACCTCCATAGGCAGAGGTATGTGCACCCATGCTACTGTTGTGCTGCGGCAAGACCGTGCGCACTGCATTAACGGCTGTGCACATGCTTTCTATGCCCCCAGCAGTTAACACGGTACTGTTGCCCTAACATGCCATGAATTTGTGCATTAGCGCATTGGGTGTAACTAGGGGCGGCGTAGGGCAATCTGCTGCCTGAGGCGAGGAATGAGATGGCGCCTCCCCCTCTCCCCCCGTAGTGTGTGGAAGAGGTTTTCTCAAAACTTCAGTCGGGGACTGAACCAAACCAAAAAGCCAATTAGATAATATGGAGGAAATGCAAGATGTTTGCACACCAAGGAACTAAAAGACTGAGCGAGAACCACAGCACACTTTATTAAACTAAATTATAATTAATTTTTATTTTATTATAAACTGCGTTATGATTCCTGCTTTTTCTTTTTGAACATATATTTTGCATCCACAGAACCCCCTCCCTCAACAGTGGGTGCAGAGCAGAGTAGTCGTGGGCAAGCCACTTAACCCTCCATAGCCCATGTTCCCTATAAAATAGTTATCTCCAAGTTATAATGCCCTGTTCAATGTAATTTCAGTTTGTTAAATGTAAACCGCCTTGATATCATGAAAGGCGGTATATAAGAAATGTTAAATAAATAAATAAAATAAATAAACGAGGACATTCACCCACAGAACTCAAAACCTTAAAAAAAAAATCTGATTCTGCTCATCTCATTAACAAACATTCTCCAGTACCAGGCATATTGGGAATTAATATAAAACCCTACAAAAGTCACGAAAGATCTACAAGGTCAAATCTGCCATACTGTTACCAGCATGCAGGACCGTACCGAGCCCTGTGCGAGCGGTGCAGCCGCACAGGGCGCAAAGACTTAAAGGGCGCATTTCGGCTCTCTGCCATTGCCTGCTGCCGCAACTTTTTCGGCGGGAGGCAGCAGCAGAGAGACAAAATGCGCCCCTTAAGTCTTCACGCCGACACACTAAGCAGGTCTGGTCTCTCCGGGAGGCACCAGACCTACTCAGCATGCCGGCGACTTGCAGATCGGGCGTGCGCTCCCCTCCTGCATCCCGATAAAGTGTCTAAATGGAGGTGCGGGAGTGGGGCGCGCACCCAATGTGCAAGTCGCACAGGGCATATTTCAGTCTCGGTACGGCCCTGCCAGCATGTTGTTGTTGTTGTTGTTGTTGGTGTCGCCTCATGGCAACCCTCTGGATAGTCCTAAATTGTGTTCGGTCTTCAGTCAGGCAGCTCATTGTTGACAGACTGGCATCCATAGCTCCTGTTATTGTATCGATCCATCTCATTGCTGGCCTTCTTCTTTTGCATTGATCTTTTACCTTACCAAGCATGACATCTTTCTCTAATGATCTCTCTCTTCACATGATATGTCCAAAATATGAAAGTCGAAGTCTTGTCATCTGAGCTTCTAAAGAAAGCTTAGGTTTGATCTCCTCTAGTACTTACTGGTTTATTCTTCAGGCAGTCCATGGTATAAACAATATTCGTCGCCAGCACCATAATTCAAAGGCATCCATTTTCTTTCTGTCTATCTTTTTCACTATCCAACTTTCGCATCCATATGATGTTTTTGAAAATACCATGGCTTGAACAAATCAAATCTTTGTATGGAGAGAGACATCTCTGTTCTTGAGAATTTTGTGTAAGTCCTTCATAGCCATTCTGACAAGAGCAATGCATCGTCTGATTTCTTGACTGCTTGTCATTTCTTTATTGAAGGTTGATCCAAGTAGGTTAAAATTGTCAACTATTTCAATTTCTTCTCCATCAATGATGAACTTATTGATTTTGCCAGTTGTCAGGATCTTTGTCTTCTTTATATTAAGTGCAGGCCCATTTTAAGACCATGTTCCTTGATCTTGAGAAGCAAATGTTTCAGATCATCTTCATTTTCAGCCAGTATTGTGGTATCATCAGCATAGCAAAAGTTGTTGATGAGTCTTCCACCAATCTTCACACCTCTGTTGTCTTCATACAGTCCCGCTTCTCTGATGATTTGTTCTGCATATAAATTAAACAGGTAGGGGGAAAGTATGTAGCTTTGTCGTACACCTTTGCTGTTTTTTAACCATTACCAGCATAAACTTCCAAACTCATGCAACGTGCCTACCCATAAAAAAGCAACACTATAAGTACTGCAGCAGGCCCTAGAACATCAAGCATTTATTTGAAAAGATGAACAAGGCAAATACAGTACAGATCCCTGCGTACAAATTTCATGTTAATAGAACACACAGCCTTGGTCACACACTCAGAACACAGGTTCTCATCTAATACAGAATAAATGATCACAACCTAAAGTCAAAATAAAAATATGTAGACAAAAATTAAACAAAACCTCAAGAAGCCAGACTCCACATGCAGTACAACACCAGATAAATAAGAGATGCCGTTACCTATACTGTCTAAAATATAAAGATAGCACAAAGTCCAATCACTAAAGTAAAACTAAAATTATTTTTTCTATCTATTATTTTTGTTGTCTGACCATCTTATTCTCTGGTCATGCTGGTCCTGATCTGAAGCTTCTGTTTTCCTGTCTTAGCACTCTATCTGCCATTTCTTGTCTCTTCTTTTATTTTCTTCACTTCCTTCCATCAGTCTATTTCTAGTCCCAGTAACCCTCCCCATGTGTCAGCTCCCTTCCAGTCCCAGTGCCCCTTCCCCATTACCCAGCCACCTACCAGTCCCATTCCCAAGTGTCGGCTCTCTCCAGTACCATCCCCAGGTGTCAGCTCCCTTCCAGTCTGCCTCTAGTACCATCCCCAGGTGTCAGCTCCCTTCCATCTCCCTCCTCCCTTCCCTAGGGTCATCACCCTTCCAGTCCTTCTGAGTACAATCCTCGGGTATCAGCTCCCTTCTAGCCCCCTCTTTCCCCCCATGTCAGTTCCTTTCCAGCCATCTCTTTCCCCCTCTGTCAGTTCTATTCCAGCCCTCTCTTCCCCCCTCTGTCAGTTAGTTCCCTTCCATCTATCTCTTTCCCCCTCTGTCAGCTTCCAGCCATCTCTTTCCCTCCGTGTAGCTCCATCCCGCTCCCCTCCTGCTGCCCTTGTCAGCTCCGTTCCCTCTCCTCCCCCCCATGCTGCTCCATTCCTCTCCCTCTCCTGCCGCCCTTGTCGCCCCCAACATGCCCCGATACTAAGCAGTTAATATCGGTGTGTATAGCGGCAATACTCAGGGATATTCAGTGGCACTAACCATATTTGTGCCTCGAATATCTTACTGAGGGGTATTTACATGGTTTACAGTTCTGTAAACTGTATAAATGCCTTTGAATTTCGGGCCCTATGTGCTTTTTTTCTCAGTAAGTCTTGTTAAGAGTAAAACAGCAGAGGTTAATGGAAAATACTGCTGTCAACCCAAAGGCCTTGACGCTATGAGATGGAAGGTGTTGGAGCACCAGTGAGCTGTCATTCAAGAGATATAGAGATGGACTATGCAAGTGCAAAGAAATGGTCCCCCGAAATTGCCTTCTCTGAACCTCTGGCGTCAAACGGGTAGATTCTTTCCCTCTGTCCAGCATTGCTTTTTTGAAAATGTTTATTTGTACAAGTTCTATATCACCCTTTCTGAAAAAGTGGTTTACAAATTAAAATGAAATTAATATAATTGAAATAGATAAAATTAGGCTGTATTTGTGTATAGCTGCTAGCTAAAAGAGACCGGAAGATGCAGAATATGTCCCTCTCTTCTCCCTCTCCCAAATAAATATCAGAATGCAAAAGGATCCCGCTAATTTGCACTCTTGGTATTAAAGACATCACCTCATTAAACAAAAGCAAGACCCTCATTACAGGAGTTGCTAATTAGAAAGATATTTACCCCAGTGCTTAGGTGATGAAAGAATAATCACACTTTTCTTTTTCTGTGTGACTGATTCATCACATCCACCCTTGCTTAACTAATGAACTTCAAAGGGCTTTTGTAAGTTAATAATGCCATAGCACTATACAAAGGCTAAATTAGCTCCTTCCCTGAGACAATGGCAATAAAAACCTCACCTAGAGTCCCTGGCCGTAAAGTCATTATTTATAGTGGTCTTACGGCAACACATCTGACTTCTAAAGTCACCCTGGATAAAATATGTCATCGGCTCCTGTTCTGTTAACTTCTACAGCATTCAGGATCTGTGGCTTACTTCCACACTTGGGAAATTTTCAGTTGTGGTCATTCTGAAATTTACTGAACTGACAAGTTCTCCATTTCCAGGAGGCAGAGTTTTTGGCCAATCTGAGTGTCAGGCAAAATGGTAGAAACCAGTAAAAAGAGCAAGTTATGGTGTAATAGGAAAAAGCCAACAAGGATTTAGCCAAGGATAGTCTTGTCTCACTAATCTGCTATATATTTTTGAAGGTGTAACTAAAGTTAGGCCAGTTGATATAGTGTACCTAGATTTTCCAAAAGCCTTCGACAAGGAGGTCCTTACTGGGACTCTTGGGGAAATTAAAAATTCATGGGATAGGAGGCAGTGTACTACTGTGGCTTGGGAACTGTTTAAAAGATAGGAAACAGAGAGTAGGGCTAAATGGCCAATTTTCTCAATGGAGAAAGGTGAATAGTGGAGTACTCCAGGGATCTGTGTTGGGCCTGCTGTTTTTTTAACATATTCATAAATGATCTGGAAATGGGAGTAATGAGTGAGGTTATCAAATTTGCAGATGGCACCAAATGATTCCAAGTTGTGAAAAATTGCAGAAGGACATTGAGAAATTGGAAGACTGGGCATCCAAATGGCAGATGAAAGTTAATGTGAGCAAGTGCAAAGTTATGCACTTAGGGAAGGACAACCCAAACTACAGTTACACAATGCAAGGTTCCACATTATGAAAAATCACCCCAGAAAAAGATTTAGGCATCATCGTGGATAATACATTGAAACCCTATGCTTAATGTGTAGCAATGACCAAGAGAGCAAATAGAATGCTAGGAATCATAAGGAAAGGAATGAGAATAAAACCAAGGATATTATAATGCCTCTATATCGTTCCATGGTGCGACTGCACCTTGAATATTATGTGCAATTCTGGTCACTATATCTAAAAAAGGATGAAGCAGAATTAGAAAAGGTACAGAGAAGAGTGACCAAAATGGTAAAGGGGATGATGTATACCCCTATGAGGAAAGGCTTAAAAGGTTAGGGCTCTAAAGCTTGGAAAGCAGACAGCTGAGGGGAGATATAATAGAAGTCTATAAAATAATGAGTGGCGTGAAACAGGTAATAGTAGACTGATAGTCTTTCTACTTTCTGAAGGAGTAAACAAAGGGACAAGTAATGAAGCTACAATGTAGCACATTTAAGACTAATTGGAGAAAATAGCTTTTTCAGTCAATGCATAATCAAGCTCTGGAACAGTAAAAAGTTGTTAGTGTAGCAGGGTTTAACATAGGTTTGTTCAAGCTCCTGGAAGAAAAATCCATAAACCATTATTAAAGTGGACCTGGGAAATCCACTGCTTACCCCTGGGATAAGCAGCATGGAATCTGCCAACATTTTGGGAACCCAACAAGTACTTGTGACCTGGACTGGCTACTGTTGGAAACAGGATACTGGGTTTGATGGACGTCTGACTGTTTATGGCATATCTTATTTTCTTATCTTGTTCCACAAAAGCTCCGGGCTATGTTTCAACCGGACAAAAGTAGCAATGCCCCCCCCCCCCTATATAATCTCCATAATAAAACACTGAAAGACTCTCTCCCCAAACCTATAGTGGTATCATAACCCGTATGTCACTTCTAAGAATGGAGGTCTTGGGATATCCAAAAACTTCTTTGTATTGATGACTCAAGGTCCCAGTAGTTATCTACCAACAAACAAGAAGGTTTTTATCTTCTTCCTAGAAATCAGCAGGCAAATCTTCTAAGAATATGCAGTGGCCCATACCAGGTTGGACCAAAGATCCATCCAGCTCAGCATCCTATCTCCAACAGTGACCAATCCAAGTCACTTCTAGAGACCACTGAGTCCGCCCCAACCAGGAGATTTGACTGAGTCATCTGTAAAATTCTAAAGACCAGTACCTGTAATCCAAATTTGATTTGTTCAGGTGTTGGTTCTGTTACATCTGTGACTCTGAGTTACTACTATAGTGGCTACATTTTGTAGTGTCTGAAGGGCTCTTATCACTTTTTCTGGAAGACCAGTAAAGAGGGCATTACTCCAAGGAACTCATCTCTAGAGCATGCATCATTGATAGATGGCAGAGAAACTAGAGTGGTAAGATATTCGTTATTGTACCTTTATCAAACATAGGTATTCCTTGGACTTGCAGTAAGTGTAGAATACCCCCCAAATTCCTAGATTTCCTAACGATCAGGATCACTACACGAGACTAAGGGCTTTGCTGTTTTAGTCTCCTAATCTCGTTCCCGAGTAGTTCAGATTTCTCTCTGTTTAGAAATAACTATTTTAAGATAGTCGGTACACTACTGCTGTAGATAGTGATTCAACTGAATTGCAACCTGAACAAGCTCACATTAAACAAGAGGGAGGAGAGAGGAAAATCCTTTGGAAATCTGCAGCTACTCCAACATTTTTGGGATACCTTGTCTCCCAATGTGACCTGCCAACAATAATCTATTAAAAAAGACTTAAGCCGGGGCGGAGCCTGATGTCCAGCGGGTAAGACGCTTCGCGCTGAAGCTCCCGAGAGGCCTACTTAGAATCCTGACTTAATACCTATACAAACTTACTATTTCGCTCCGGGCTGACCGGGGTACCTCGGGGGGGATGGCGGCCCATAAACCAGCGTGCTTGGACTTCGGGTCTCCTTCTTCTTCTCACGGGAAACGTTCCAAAACAGAGGTGTCCTCTCCACAGAAGATGGTTCCATTTCGTGAAAACCCCGAAATGCACCTGGAGATTTTAGAGGAAATACGCGGCGTGAAGGAATTGGTGCAGTCCAATGGAGAAGCGCTTCGAGCCATGCGAGAAGACTTTGGAGTGCTCCAGGACCGACTTGAAAGTCTCTCATTACGGCAGGACAATATGGCGGGGGTCCTCGACTCGCACGCGGTGCGCTTGGACAAACTGGACAAGGCTGAGCGCCAGATACAGAATCTTCAAAAGGAGTTAGAAGATAGCAATAATCGAGCCCGTCGCAACAATGTGAGGCTCATCGGAATACCGGAGGGGGTGGAAGCCGGAGATATAAGAGAATTCCTGCTCAAAACTCTTCCCTCCTTGCTGAAGATCACTTTTCATAGAGAACTGGAAATCGATCGTGCACACCGTGTTCCTACCCACATGGCGCCCACCCGAACGACCCCCCGGCCTATTATCTTTCGCTTGCTACGATATCAACAAGTGGAACAAATATTAAATGCTGCCCGGGTGAATCATCATTTGGAATTTGAAGGTCACAAAATCTCCTTCTTCCCTGATTTGGCAAAACCTACCGTTGACCGTCGGAAGAAACTCCTTGCTTTTCGCCCTCGACTTCAACAGCTACAGGCTCGCTTTGGCCTGTTGTATCCAGCGAAGCTCCGAGTGACTCTCCACAACCAAACCAGGACATTCGAAGATCCTGATCTACTATCAACATTTTTAGACTCCAAAGAAGCAGAGCAGATGCGCTAATCCAAAAATTTGGACTTTTATTTGCCGGCTCTGTCCGCCATTTTGAAGGGCCCGATGCGGCGGTCCTAGTCAAGCACAGAGACTACCTGGACTTTCTTTCTTTCTCTATATGACTTTTTTGTTTTTTGGTCTCCTATCCCTCCATGATGTGTGCCCCGGTCGGATTCGGAGCACGCACAGTCCTACAGGTTATGTGTTTTTTCAATTGCGGCCTTCTCTGGGGTTTCTCCCCGCAGACACATGGTCGCCAGTAATTTCTGGGGTTCTGCTTCTTCTCTACCGCACTGCGGTTTCTTTATTTTAATGTGGGGCGCTTCATTGTATTATATTAGCTTATTTTCTTTTATGCCATGTGTACAGCCAGATACAGTCACTATGAGGGACATTGTGAAATTATGTGCGCTATCATGCTCAGAATTTTTAACTTTTCTGAATGGCCTTATGTAAAATCTTATCACTCAACGTAAAAGGCA
This sequence comes from Ichthyophis bannanicus, assembly GCA_033557465.1. Lineage (NCBI taxonomy): Eukaryota > Metazoa > Chordata > Amphibia > Gymnophiona > Ichthyophiidae > Ichthyophis > Ichthyophis bannanicus. The sequence continues at coordinate 49,165,159 of CM066035.1, forward strand.
TCAATAGTCCAATCAAAAGAAAGAAAATCCTTAGCTATCTTAGCCATGAGCATGCTGATTTAGTGTTTCTTCAGGAAACGCATCTAAACTCTGCGGAAACACTGAAACTCAATGCTAAGCCTTACATGGTGGCTGCCTATTCTCCCGCCGTTTCTAAACGGTGCGGGGTAGCCATTCTGGTTAAGAAGTCTTTGCAAGCTACTGTAATTGATACCAGCGCTGACAAGGAGGGTAGATGGGCCCGTGTACACCTTAAGGTTGGAGATAGTGAATTCACGTGTATCTGCATTTATGCCCCGAATGTGGACAGCCCTGCTTACTATGCAAGTATTGCGCAGTTGGCACAGGCCTCTGCCAATGTTCCATTAATACTTGGTGGTGATTTTAATCAAGTGTTAGACCCTTTGATAGATAGACAGCCGTCTAGAACGAGTAGTCCACCCAAGAGTCTTGCTACCCTTAAAGCTCTGATGCAAGATCTTGCGCTGGTAGATATATGGAGGCTGCTTCACCCCTCCGACTTAGAGTTTACTTTTTTTTCTGCCCCCCATCACTCCCAATCTAGAATAGATTTCTTTCTCATTTCCAAAGCACTGATTTCTCAAGTGGACACGGCTCGGACTCATCCTCTCCATATTTCAGATCATGCTGCCATATCTTTATCATTACATGTCACTGCGCGGGACGATTCTCCCCGAGCTTGGTTTTTTGATAGATCCCTACTAGATCAAAAAGATTTTCAGGTTGATATAAAGGCCGCTATCCAAGATTATTTTCATTTTAACTCACCCCATGACACAGCGAGCTGGGCTTGGTGGGAGGGTTTTAAAGCCTCTATCCGCGCAACTATAACTAGCTATCAAATTCGGCAGGGGAAACAAAGAAAGCAGCACTTACTGATTCTAGAGCAGCAGATACAAGCTGGGGAGCGTCTCCTCACGTCCCGTACTGACCCATGTATTTTACTCCGTTTACAACGCTTGCGTTTTCAATACAATCAGCTTTTGTACACTGCTGCTGTTAAAAATATTGAATCACAACAAGGGATATATTACCGGGAAAATAACCGTGCTGGCAAATTATTAGCAAATGCCCTAAAAGGTCAAAAAGAAGCCAAGCGTGTTACCGCCCTCCGTAATCCGTCGGGGGGGGACTTGGTCACTAAAGATACAGAAATTTTAGAACTCTTTCGTGATTTTTATACTCGGCTTTATCAATCTGAATGTGATTTTGAGCCAGAAGTATTTGAACGCTTACTTTCAGGGGTACAAAGACCGACCCTATCTGATGAAGATAGAGCGGCCATGGACAAACCATTTACTTTATCAGAAATTCATTCTGCTATCAAGAAATGTGCCTCAGGTCGAGCCGCAGGCCCAGACGGTCTCCCTGCTGAATTTTACAAAACCTTTCACGCTGACTTAGCTCCAGTTTTGAAGCTTTATTTTTCTGCTCTTGCCGAGGAGGGCTCTCCTTCTGGGTCCTTTTCAATGGCAAATGTAGTAGTTTTTGAGAAAGAGGGGAGAGACCCGCAACTAACAGCTAATTATCGTCCAATTTCCCTCCTAAACGCGGACTATAAAATATTTGCCACCATTCTCTCCACCCGGCTCTCTGATAGGATGTCTACCTTAATACACCCAGATCAATGCGGTTTCATTCCTGGTAGATCAACTGCCGACAATGCTCGGACTCTATGTCATGTACTGACTGCCGCAGTTAATCTTGATCGCCCATTTGTTGGCCTCTCACTTGATGCTGAGAAGGCCTTTGATCGTTTAGAGTGGCCCTTCCTGTTTGCGGTCCTCCGCTGGTACGGATTCGGGGAAGGTTTTCTCCGTTGTCTCCGCACCATGTATGCACAGCCTACAGCCAGTATATGTGCCAATGCTTTAAAGTCTCCGCCTTTTCCCCTTCAACGCGGTACTCGCCAGGGATGCCCACTGTCTCCACTTCTTTTCGATCTTGCACTCGAACCCTTGGCTTTACTAATCCGGCAATCGGAGGAGATTCATGGAGTCCCCTTCTCCCATAGGGAAATCAAAATTTCAGCGTATGCTGATGACCTTATGCTTTTTGTCTCTAAAGACTCAGTACCGGCTGTCCTAGAGCAAATTGGTAAATACTCACAACTGTCCGGTTATAAGATAAACTGGACCAAGTCGGTAGCCTTTCCATTAAATCCTTTGCTTCATCAGGCAGATATGCAACCCTTCCCCTTTTTATGGCAACCTCGCATGGTCAAATACCTTGGGGTTCACTATTGTTCTCCTTTGGAAGACACTATCTCCTTCAATGCCAAAGACTTAACCTCTAAAGTCCGGGCGCTTACTCACCGCTGGACTCCTTTAACACTTACCTGGTGGGGTCGCTTAGAAACCATAAAAATGATGATTGTTCCGAAAGTGAATTATATTTTAGAAATGTTGCCCTGTCTCTTACCTCGACGTACATATAAGGATATAGAGGGCCTTCTGACTAGATACTTATGGCAAAACAAGACACCTAGGATAGCGAAACATAAGCTACAAGCAGATAAGGAAAATGGGGGTGTCAGATTCCCAGATTTCCTGAAGTACCATCAATCTTTTCTCCTCAAACAAGGCGCTCGTTGGCTGGAAGATCTAGTACCGAGTAGACCTGTGTGGCTAGACATAGAAGAGGACCTTTGCAAACCGATTCCTCTTACTTTTCTCCCTGGTATGACTCTCCCAGCAGACTCCCACTATCCACCAATGCTTTTAGACACTTTAGGTGCCTTTAAGACTCTTATGCAATCTTTAGACTCCCGACTCTGTCCGTTAGACAGGCTCCCGCTTTGGTACAATACTCGATTTCGAATACAAAATAAGCCGATGGCGTGGAGCCCCTGGTACACTAGGGGCATTTGGATTCCTAGCCAGTTGTTCCATGATGATCGCTGGAAAACTTTTAGTGAATTGCAAATTGAATTTGGTCTCCCAGCGAAACACTACTTTCAGTTGGTGCAACTTCAGCATTGCCTTCGGAGTGCTACGGTGCTCCCGCCATCGGCATCCCCTACACAAGGTTGGTTGGAGACTATCCGATCTATCGGTAGCTCACCGGGTGTAGCATCCAATTTTTACAAAACCTTATGTAATGCTAGCACTAGAGATACCCCTATAGCGCAGAAAGCATGGGAGAGAGAATTGCATATGACTCTGACCCCGGAGCAATGGAGCCTTGTCTGGAGTAGAGTGACGCGGGTTTCCCGATCCGCCTCACTCACTCAGACACTCTTCTTTCTAGCCCACCGGTGTTTTTACACTCCTGACAGATTAGCCAAATGGAACCCTACTCAGGGCAATAGTTGTTGGACATGCCATGCGGCCATTGGTTCACTACCTCATGTTATGTATGAATGTCCCGCACTACAGAATTACTGGCGTCGGGTCTGGGGTCGTATTCAGTCTATTTTGCACTTTCATGA